>CM060921.1:814566467-815924822 GCA_030737875.1 Allium sativum | reverse complement strand
CCCTTCAGAAAAATATTTGCTGTTTCGAATCAGTCGACTGGTTAAAAATCAACAGTTGACTGGTTGAATTAAATCGTATATATAGTAATTTTAAAACTAGCCGTTATATACAAAAACAGAGTGAGCAGTCGACTAGTCCTTTTTCTACCAGTCAATTGGTAGAATAGTTTTTGTATATTCCTGGCTTTTTAAAGGTTATATATATATATATATATATATATATATATATATATATATATATATATATACTTGAGGATAGATTTTAACATGATTCTAATATGACTTAACTTATATATATATATATATATATATATATATATATATATATATATATATAAGTTGAGGATAGATTTTAACATGATTCTAATATGACTCAACTTATACATATATATATATATACTTGAGGATAGATTTTAACATGATTCTAATATGAATCAACTTATATATATATATATATATATATACTTGAGTATAGATTTTTAATGGTTTATATATATATATATACTTGAGGATAGATTTTAACATGATTTTAATATGACTCAACTTATATATATATATATAACTTTATCTCTATAACATGATTTCCATTTCTATCTTCTCTTGTAGGCATCAATCAAAATCTTGATATCAACAAGGTATTTTATTTACCTCTCAAACCTTGAATCGACAACGTTCTTATCTTAAGATAATAAAAGTTTTTAACTCAAAAGTTGATGTTAACTATAATATCCTACAAATCTCTTTTACTATTCCATTTAAATATGGTTTTATAAACCATTACTTGCATTAGAAAAAACTCCTTTCAATTATAACCACTTTTACAAAATTTGTTTATTAAGTAAATCCCTTACTAATACACAAACCCGTAGCCTTAAACTTCTTTAATGCCATTCATTTGCAATTTGGATTATTACAAAATCCATTTACCAAATCCTTTTGACTAATCCATTACTCGTCCTCCCTTTGCATTGTGAAAATCTCCTATCAATCCCAATCATTTTACTTAATTAAGTAAACATTTATTTTAAATCTCCACACTGGTGTTACTTCTCTTTTATAACCCTTGTTTATAAAACTTGGATTTGTTATCAAATCCATTTATAAAACACTTTACGAAAATTCAACTAAATTCTTCTCACAAACTTGATTTCCTTTTCCTTAAAAACTTCAGATCTTATAAATCCTGGTTTGATTTTTAAAATCAAACCGCTGAGTGGTGGAGGGGGTGGACCAGGCTGCGCCTGAGGTGGAGCCTGTCCAGTCAGGGTCGTCGGCGGTGCTCAGTTCGCGGTTGTGTGCAGCTTTTTGGGCTGTAGAGGCTTGGTGGGGGTCGGATTGGGGAAGGAGGAGGAAGAGAAGGGTTTGTCGATGTCAGTGGTTGGCGAGGCGTCTGTTGCGGGGTGGGGGGGAGGGGAGGGTGGACGACGGCGATTGCAGATCGTTGAAGGTGGACGGCGGCTGTTGTAGGATTAGGGTTTCCAGCGAGTTAGAAGGAACGATTGACTGAGTAAATGATGACGTATCGTGCTTGGGTATTTTTTTAAGTTTGTAAGGGTACATCTGGTATTTTTTGAGTGAAAGTTCAAAAACAAGGATGTATTTTATATTCTTTTTATCAGCGGGTTTTTTTATATTTTGAAACTTAATAGGGATCTGTAAAAAACGCACCCTATATTATATTTTAATTATTTTATATATTTTATTATCCAAAAAGTTGACTTTTCCTTCGAGCTTCGAATCGAGTCCAACAACTATCATCCCTAACGTAATACCGCCATTCCGAACACAATGGGATATGTACGGTGAGCCAATTCGACCGTTACGATTAGTTTCCATTAAATTTAAAATATAAACCAATATATTTTAAATTCAAACGCACATTTTAATTTACTAGGGCCACATACGACCCCAGAATTTCCAGAAAAATAAATCTAGCTATGTTTTGATGATACGGTCCTAACAAAAATAATTTCGTCGAATTTGGAGACCGTTTGAAAAATGGTCATTTTCCATTCAATTAAATTCAAACTAAAATTGGTCAAATGCGTTTAAATGTGCCACACTCACATATTAATTCCAAAAATTATAAAAATTGGAATCTAGCAATAATTTGACATTCCGAATCCAACAAATTTGGTTTCATCAAAAACGGAGGTCGTTTGCAAAATGGCTATTTTTAAGGGCTTTATATATATAAATATATATATATATTTCCACAGTGACTTTTCTGAATTTTAAACTGGACGTAACTTATCATTTATAAAACGAAATTTATATTTTTCACATCCGTTAGAAAGATATTGTTTAATAGATTCAAATATTTCTTGTTTCGTCCAACTCCGATCGACATTGAATTATGTATATTCATTTGAAATTAGAAATCGAATTTTCAAACTACCGCGCCATTTCAGGCTCGTTATATAATAAAAATAAATTTAATCGTTCTAACTTCGATTAAAATAAATTTTTAGTCATTATTATTTAAAATAATTCATTTTAAATTATCAAAATCCATTAAAATTGCCAAAATAAATTTTTTAAATTGGTTCTGATTTTCCGGGTTGTTACAATCTCCCCCACTTAAAATCTTTTCGTCCTCGAAAAGGAACGGAGCTGAAAGTTATTTAACTAACCAACTCAACTTTCATTCTGGATTTTATTTTTCAACTTTTCAGTCTCTAAGAATTTCTAATTTTTCAAAAATTTGGTTAACACCCTAAATTTTAGAAAAATTTCGCCATAACCTCCTTTGTACGGAGAGACATCTAAAACCGCAACTAGCCACACAGGGCCCTCATCAATCCCAAAAGGGAAAGAAAAATGCCAAACGGCCAGCCTTAGGCTCATAAACTCTTTAAAAGAAAAGGAAAATGCCAAGCGGCCAGTGTAACGTCCCACATTTTTATCGATTTGTATCTGAATATTTAAATCATTTTAAATATTGAATTAATAATATAAGTGGATTTATATATTAATTAAAACGAAGTTGAGCATATAAAAATATATATTAAATATAATCGAGTCCGTAATATCGCGGCGGTTCGTAATTTAACGTTCTGAACTTCAACTGAGTGTACAGGACCCGTTATTAGTCGGATTTCTGTGAAACAAGAAGCGTTGGAATCAGCTGAACATTATCTTTCTAACAGAAGTGAAAAATCGAGATTTCGGATTATATATTGTAAGTTATGTCCAAATCAAATATACAGAAAAGCAATGCCATGGTCATAACGGTTTATTTGAAATAACTAGGTATCGGAATCGAATTTGGACAAGGTTCTTTTGAGATATAGTTATAATTTAATTTTTAGAATTTTTCTAGAATTTTTAATTAATTAATTACGCAACTTTTTATTTGGAGTATTTTGCACCCTGTATCAATATTTCGGGGTTTCAAAATATGTGTTAACCTACCGGTATTATTATATTTTTGGAATCGTGACACCTCACTTGACACGACCATATTTTTATTTTTGTCCATAGCAACACTTACTTGAAAAGAGTTTTATATAACAGGGCACCCTAATATATTCTTAAAAACAATATCTTCCCTGTATTTACTATTTTGAATTTAATTCTCGAAGTCCTATTTTATCACTTTAATACGACAAAATGAAAGTTTTGGAACTCAGAGGACTATCCTTTAAGTGTACTCTAGAAACTACTTCCATCCCCAAATTTGATCCATTTTCAAGTTCTGATTGCACATATTATTGTGAAACATCTCGTGTGTACTGACTCCCAATGCCAATCCACATTATAGTTATTTCCAATTTTTAATTTGTATTAAAGGTAACAATACTAGCTCAGATGTTTTAATAATAATAATTAAAATAGAATAAATTGTTACCATTTGCTTTGTTGCCTATTCGCACTACTTCATTTTTGGAATGAAGCAAACATAACACCATGCCAACTGTTTTTCATCAAACCAATAATAACCATTGTTTAAATTAAACAATATAAATGAATGTATATTCATTTGCCATTGAAATAAAGGAAACGTACATCGCCCCACCTGTAAACGCAGGTTATCTAGTAATGAAGTAGTCTACCCTATAACAACTACTCTGCTATGTTAAGGCAAATCAACTCTATAGACAAGGAAGCAAACTTCAAAACCCACTACCACCTACCATATCTCCTCACATCACCAGAGTATTGCTTAGTCACAATGAAATTTCAAATCAACATGCTGTCGCCTACTCCTGCCATCCCTTACTTATACTTCATGCAAAAGCTAGAAGAAGTATATGCCCAGACCTAAGGATTTTGAACAGACCTAAGATATTGTATACAATATGTATATTCAATTCACGGCACTCCTATGCTGGAGCCTTAGTGAGACGTCTTCTCCCCTGTCTGTTCATACAGCAACACCACATGCTACATTTGTACCATGCTAAGAAGAAGTATACAGCCTAACCTATATGCTAATCCTTGGCCTCCAAGCTTTGTGATACTATAAATACACGATGCCTGCTTTATTTTTCTTCAGCTTCAGCAAATCATAACGCCTTTCTTTCTTTTTAATTCTTCTTTCTTTTATTAAAAATCAAACCTCTTAAAAATTATGAAACTAAGTTCTTTATAATACCCGTGAGGGCCACAACTTCAATCTGATGTCGTGAGGTAAAAAGGCTAAGATGGAAGTCACCGATGGCCGCGTTCATGGTTGTCGACGTGAGTTTCAGAAGAAAGAAGGCGCCTCTGTTGGTAGGGAGTGCTGGGAACACGGTGTATACATGATAAAGGAAAGTACTGTCGAAGTGGAGTTAGTCGCGTTGTTCTGGAAGGAAGCTGATGTGAATAGCTGGTAAAAGGCGTGATGAGTACAGACGAGTGCATGGAGGTTAAAGGATGGATGTAATTGGGCAAAGAAGAAAAGGCATTGCTGCCTTGTTAGTTGTTACGGTGGGATGAAGTTTTGGCGGTGTGTTTGAGAGTGAACCGCTAATAGTTTTTGAAGAAAGTGTACACGGTGAACATCAAGAAGCATGCAAAGTTGAAGGGAGGGCTGGAAAGTAAACACGTTGGTGGAGTTGCCAAGCTTTACGGTATGGAAGGCCTTGGTTTCTAGTAGGGAAGTGTAGGCTGTCACGGTTTGTTTGGGAGGGGTTCACGTGCACCATCTGAATGGGATATTCACAGTCACAGTTGGCTTCAATAGTTGCATGAAAGCATGAAAGAGGAGTTGGAAAATGTGGTGCGTGTTGTCCTAGTGAAGAAGAAAGACGGGAATGGTACATTACTTGGAGTAGTATACTTACTGTTAGGTGAGGTTGCGGTTTGGTAAATGGGTGGAGTTGTGTGGATAATGTAGTAAGGTGGATGCTGCCATTTACTGGGAATGATGAACAAACAAGGGTGTGAGCGTTGGTGAAATTGAAACAAAGCCTGCGGATTTAAATTGGAGGTGCGGACTTTTGTGTTCCATATTGGAAGCGAGTTCATGATACTTTTGGGAGGAAATTCGTGCCACCGCATTGGTTTTGAACAACTAATTGAAGAGTAGTCCATCTAGAAAGTATTAGAGACATTGCTTCCATGAAAAGATTCAGAGATTGGACACGTCCAGATTTACGGTTTGGCCGCTGTCAGACTTATTCGTTTTAACTTGGAAGTTGGTATTTTATATTCTATGGTATACTAGCAGTGATAGATTGTGAGGATAGTTGGTAGAAAATCGACATTTTGGAGTTCGAACTGGGTTCGAAACAGTATTGCGAACTGGAAATAGAAGAGAAAGGGCATTATTGAAGAAGGGATCATGTTGGAGTTCTGGAAACAAAGAACAGTGATGGTAACGAAAAGCCTGGGTGAACTAACGTGTGTTAGCCTAACCATGGACTAGTAACGAATTAAACGAGACTGGTCACTTTGGAACTTTGAACTGAAGTGGTTGAGGACAGAGCTGTTGGAATTTTGTTATAAAATCAAGTAACGCAAATTGTTATTTAACGGTTAAAGCGCAAAGGTGAGTAAATTCACTGACTCTGATCTATTTTAAAATATTATATTTTAAACGCTGTGTGATGGCCGTTTAGGTAGATTACAATTAAAATTGGTTGAAATATATATATATATCATTGCATATGTACACACCATTGGTTGAATACTGATTTGACTAACACCTGTGGATGTAGGGAACCGGTTGGGGGAATCCAACCGGATTCCTAAATATTTATATGAACTGTTTGTTTTACACGCACTGTTTGAACCCAAATGACATTTGAACTATTGTGTTGATATTAGCATTGAATGGAAATTCAAACGTTATTTTGAGTTAATCAATAGACGATATCGATTTAGAAAGTGGCGGCCGACGACCATAAATACATCTTTTTGTTAAGACGTTGAATCGTCGCCAGACGAATCAAAGAAGTTAAATTATAAGAATTATATTTTTAAAATTAAAGCTAAGTTAAAATTATAATACAAGTTTTATTATAAATATTATGTAGTTAGTTTTTATAAAGTAAATAATTCTAAATAACCAAGTTTTCGAAATAAGGATGTGGCGTTATAAAACCATATTTAAAATAAAACAAGAAATATGATTTAATCGATATTATTAATAATAAGGAGTTAGCATTACAGACTTATATCTATTATAAGGTAAGAACGTCATCGATCAAGGTCTGAGAGATACTTAAAATACCCTAACTTGAACGGCTTCACAATTATCGAGGGATGGTACTTTTTGTAACAGAAAGAGATGTCAAGATTTTTGTAACAGAAAGAGATGTCAAGATTTTTGTAACGGAAAGAGATGTCAAGATTAGTATAAAGTGGAATATAGCAGCGTATTGCAAGGTTTGAACTATAACGTTAAATTAACGCTGTTTTCCAAGCTTAAGCGTGATTTTATATATAGGACTACTCCCTAGGGAATGGAAACAGTTGGTTTGAATCCACTTATTCTAAAGAAATAAGTAACGATGTTGTCCAAAGAAATATAGGGGTGTTATGTTGGGTTGGGAAGGAAGACGAATAAAGGTTCATAATAACTGGAAATGTTTTCCAAGAGATGTAAAGGGCTAAACGGGTTTTGGGAAATATCTGAGAAGATATGTGGAATTGGGAAAGTAATGTTAAATAAAAAGGGCCAGTGATTTGTTTGATGCTTAGTGTACATTAGAATGCATGTTGTTTTTACTTCGATAGTTAAATAACCGACTATCGAAGTGTTTTGACCCTCGTTGTCAATACGGAGAGGCCGGTTGGTTATATTATCCGAAACCACTCCGTATAGGCATAAGCACTGCGAATAGATTACGTTGACGACAATTGAAGACAGAGTGAAATGAAAGGGTCGTCCAGTCCCAGAATGGTGTTTTCTGATTGTCCAGTCCTAGGACAACTTTTATGGACGAGTGTCTGACAAAGTATTCCTAACGGTCACATAAGACAATCTTTTCAAAGTATTACGTCCGTTGGCGGAGGAATTCGTTTCTCTTAGCTTTTATACCCGTAATATCTTTGGAAAGATCAACTAGTGATTTGATGGGTTTGACGATGTGGCATTCAAAGTGTATGGTGGCCAGATGTTCTAAAAGATAGATGTAGCCTCAAGCTTCACAACCGGGAAATGACAAAAATCGGGCAGGCAACATGGCTATGTGGGTCGCTCCCATTAGAGTGTATAATCACCTATCTAGAGAAATTCCTTTACTTCTTTAATCTATTTCGATGCTGTCCCTTTTCGGGAAACAGTGGTTTGAGCCCAACCGTTGGTGATATACATTCGATACACTCAAGCGAAATGAGTGTTCGGTCATGTGTGGGCCGAGTTGCAAGACGTTCTTGTTGAATCCAGTGTATTCGCCTCTAGAGATACACTATCGGCAGGTGGTCCCATACCTTGTCATAGTTGGAATCCAATCTCCATTAAGCGCCCTATGGGTTTTGATTTTATACTATGTATGTGGAGCATGAGATGTAAGCGTTCTGCTATTTGGTTGTTTATTTGATTAGACATTATTATAATATCACTGGATTTTGATATCAAGATATTTTGGGTTATAGTAAGATAAAAACCGTCCATGTTTATGTGTGGGCTGGTCTTACTATTATCTTTGTTTTCCAAAGGGTTTTCAAAAGTTAAACAGTATGGTTGGAATTTACTCACACCAGTCCCATGACTGATCCAGAGTTTATTTTGTTTGTTTTTCCCTAAACTCTTGGGTGCCCAAATTTGTACGGGCAGTCAAGTGTTTCAGGCTTTACAGATACACTTTGAGGAGCTTGAAGCAAGAGTCTTCACTGTTGGTTATTTAGAGTAAGCACAGATCTGTGAGATTTCAAAGTTATGTTTAGCTCACGTGGTCGATAGGGATTTTTAAACGCTTGGATAAAGCAATTCGACACAATATTGTTTTAAAAGCTGGGTAAATAAAATAATTTTACCCAAAAAAACTTGGATATGAAAGAAGTATATTTCTTGAGATTATTATTGTATATTGGATGTGTTGATCATTATTATGATCAAATAAAGATTTATAATTGAGATGGTTATATAACTAACCAATCGAAATATTATATAAGTATAATATGCAAAATCAGATGAACTAAATCTGAAATTTAAAACCAGAATTGGAATTAAAACTCTGGAAACTTGGAAAAGAGTTGGAAATAATATTTGGATTAAATATATGGAAATTTTGAAATACTGGGAGATTTGAAATTGTTTTCCAAGTGTTCAAAAGTTTATTTTGAAGTAAAATTCAAAACGGAAGTGTTTTGAAATGCATTTTTGAATAGTATTATAGCATTGAACTCACTTTGATCACTGGAAAATAAATTCTGATGATGACGGCCGCATTATCAAAGTGTTCGTTTTCAAGTTTCTAAGTGACGGATTACTATCAAAAGATTTTGTTTTTGAGTTATTTTGAGAAAACCAGTTGTCAAAAATTCAAATGTTTTGAATTGCCATCATTATATGTAAATATATATGATTTCAAACTGGTTTGAAATAAAAACCCAGGAATTAGAATTTCGGCATTTAGAATTTAACTTATAAAGTTAAATAAATTGAAATGGTAAACATGAATAAATTATAATTTAAGTTAAACTAATTTAAATAAACTTGGATGGATTAAAGATAATATAGAATGAAATTGGATTGTTGAGTAGGAGTTTGGGATCGAGATTTGAAGTGGACGTTGAAATGGAAATTTACTTGAGTATAAAAGAATGATTGGATTGAGGGTAAATTCAGTAGAGATGGATTGATATGGCATTTGTGTAAGCTGAACTGATAGCAGGTCAAAGAGATAGAGTTGGGTTCCCAACAAAAATGTACAAGTTTAAATGAGTATGAGATTATGACGAGCTAGTTTGGCTGTTTGATTTTCTTTTGATTGGAAAATGCCCAGAGAGGCAAGTTGTAGTGACACTGAATGAGCCATGCAGAATAGATGCTGGCGGAATTCTCTGGAAATTTTAACTGTTAGGAAATTTTCGAAATTCTTGAAAAAACTTGTTAATAAGAAGGAATTAATTTTTAATGAGAATTAATTGTTTCTGCTGAAAACTGAATGTAAGAAATTAAATAAAACATTTTTAACCTAGTTATAATATGGATTGTACCATTTTCCCCTACTTTAGCAATTTCGAGGACGAAATTATTTTAAGGGGGAAGGAATGTAACGTCCCACATTTTTATCGATTTGTATCTGAATATTTAAATCAGTTTAAATATTGAATTAATAATATAAGTGGATTTATATATTAATTAAAACAAAGTTGAGCATATAAAAATATATATTAAATATAATAGAGCCCGTAATATCGTGGCAGTTCGTAATTTAACGTTCTAAACTTCAACTGAGTGTACAGGACCCATTATTAGTCAGATTTCTTTGAAACAGGAAGCATTGGAATCTGTTGAACAGTATCTTTCTAACAGAAGTGAAAAATCGAGATTTCAGATTATATGTAACGACCCAGAAAATCTGAACCAATTTAAAATTTTTAAATTGGCTAAAATAATGGATTTTAAACATTTAAAATAAATATTTTAGATAATGGCAATGAAAACTGAGTTTGAATCGACATTTGAAAACGAATATAATTAATTATAATTATATATAGAATTGAAAATGGCGCGGTAGTTCGATAATTCGATTTCAAACTTCAATTGAATATACCGGGTGCAAAACAATCCGGATCTTAGTGAAACCAAAAATAATGGAATCTAATTGATAATATCTTTCTAACGAATCCGACCAATCGAAATTTGATAGCGGGAATCAAAAGATATGTCCAGTTGAAAATTCTGAATAGTCGCTATGGAATTCAGGCCCTTAAAAATGGACATTTTGCAAATGACCTCGGATTTCGACGAAACCACTTTTGTTGGATCCGCAGTGTCAAGTTATTGCTAGGTTTCAAATTTCATAATTTTTCGAATCAATATGTGAGCGTGGCAAAAGAAAACGCGTTTGACCAGTTTCCGTTGATTTTAATCGACTGGAAATTGGCCATTTTTCAAACGGTCTCAGAATTCGACGAAACTAGTTTTGTTAGGACCGTATCGTTAATACGAAGCTAGAAAATATTTTTCTGGAATTTTTAGTGTTAGTATGAGACCCCGGTAATTTGAAATGTACGTTTAAAATTCAATATAGTGATTTAAATGTAAATTCAGCAGAAACTGATTGTAACCATCGAATCGGCTTGCGATACATATCCCATTGTGTTCGGAATGGGGGTAAAACGCTATGGACGACAGGCGGTGGGCCTCGTTTCGAGGTCATATGTAAAAGTCAACCTTTTGCGAAATTTAATAATTAAATAATAATAAAAAAAAAAAATCTACTTTCCCTCCTTATCTCCCGCTTGGCCCCCCCGTTCATTTGATTACAACCAAAAAAAAAAAAAAAAAAAAACAAACCCTAGCGATCAATCGACGAAGAGCCGCCCCCCCGCCGTCTCGACGCCGACGAAGAGCCGCCCCCCCACCTCGTCTCGACGCCGACGAAGAACCCTACCCCCCCTCCATCGATCGAAGCATCGCGACACCGATTAGCCCCCCGTCGAATCCCATCGCGAAGCCACCAAACCCCGAGCCGCGCAGTTCGAGACATCGGTGAACCCCCCCTGTAAGTATTTTAGTATTTTATTTTATAGTAATTTAAAAACTGTGTTTTTAATTAGGAATTTAAATGTGTTTTTAATTAGGAATTTAAAACTGATTTTATAATGATTTAAAAAACTGTTTTTTTAATTTAAAACTGAATGTTTAAAAGATTATAAAACTGTTCTTTTTAAAAGTTTAAAAACTGTTTTATGTTAAAAGTTTAAAAACTGTTTTATGTTAAAAGTTTGTTAAAAGTTTAAAAACTGTTTTATGTTAAAAGTTTAAAAACTGTTTTATGTTAAAAGTTTAAAAACTGTTTTATGTATAAAGTTTAAAAACTGTTTTATGTATAAAGTTTAAAAACTGTTTTATGTTTAAAGTTAAAAACTGAAATTTTTTAAAAATAAAAACTGAATTTTTAAAAGTTAAAAACCGATTTTGTTTTAAAATAAAAACTGATTTAGTTTTAAAGGTAAAAGCTTTAAATAGGAAGAAAGATTTGAACTTTCAAGAGAAGTAAAAATCATATTTTTATATATCGAAAGTCGAAGTAAAAATCATATTTTTATATATCGAAAGTCGAAGTAAAAAAAAATCATATATTTATATATTGAATAGCATCGTAAAAATTCGATTTTTACATATGTAGAGAATACGGGCGAAAGCGACAAAAGGCGAAGATTTCTATAAGTGAAGTGTCGTGCAGTTGGATAGCTATTGGTGAGATTTCTAATTTAAAAAATATTATATATGTGTGAAATGAAAGTGAATAGCTATATATAAATATATATATATATATATATATATATATATATATATATATACGCCCCTCGTCCACAAACCATGGACGATATTTATTGGTTGAAATTGTCGTGAAAATTGAATGATTGTTTGGGATTGTTTGTGATGGATATTGGTTGATTGTGGTTGAAAAATACCCGCTTGTGGTTGAAAAATATTTGGTTGAAACCACATAGGATTAGTTTGTGGTAATGAAATAAATATATACATGCCGCCTGCGTGCGAACTAGATGCATGTTTCCCATTGTCAAAAACCGCGAGGTTTTAAGGTAGAGCGAGGAGCCGTACTAGGGACGGTGCCGGTGTAACTACCCTGCCGTTATGCTGCCGAAATTTTGAATAATATTTGTGTGTTTGAATTATTTTCATATGCTTAAACTATATTTATTCATTGTATAGAAAACATTCATGTGTTGAATTGATATTCATTCGTTGTTTAGAAATTCATGTGTTGAATGGTATTCATATTTTGAAATAAATTGTTCGATAATAAAAATCACATTTTTATCTATATATAGAAACTATTGAAAACATTCATGTGTTGAATTGATATTCATTCGTTGTTTAGAAATTCATGTGTTGAATGGTATTCATATTTTGAAATAAATTGTTTGATAATAAAAATCACATTTTTATCTATATATAGAAACTATTGAAAACATTCATGTGTTGAATTGATATTCATTCGTTGTTTAGAAATTCATGTGTTGAATGGTATTCATATTTTGAAATAAATTGTTCGATAATAAAAATCACATTTTTATCTATATATAGAAACTATTGAAAACATTCATGTGTTGAATTGATATTCATTCGTTGTTTAGAAATTCATGTGTTGAATGGTATTCATATTTTAAAATAAATTGTTTGATAATAAAAATCACCTTTTATCGACTATATGAACTATATAGAAAAATAGTGTTTTGAAATGAATTGTTTTACAATAAAAATCACCTTTTTATTGTATGCATAAATCGTTGAAATGTGAAGTGTTAAAAATAGCCACTTGTTCAAAATAAACATATATGAGTTGAAATATCCATTAATTAGCTAATGAAATGATTTGCACCTATTTATGTAACATTAGAATGAATGGTGTTTTTAAACCAAATAGAAATCAAATATGAAGTTGAATAGAAAATGAAAAATGATATGGACTGTATATATATGTACATGCATATTCATTGAACAGGTTATAGCAAAGGGGCTAGAGAAGAGGAATAAAATTTGTGCCCGACAAATAGGTACACATTTACTGATTTGTTTGGGTGATGATTTTGAGCCTGTTGGCTAGCCGCTTGGCCTTTTCTTTTTGAGATTAGAAGGACCGGGAACGCTATTTGCGATTTCCCGACGCTCCCGGTACAGGGGAGGTTATGGCGAAATTTTTCCAAAATTTAAGGTGTTAGAAAAATATTTGAAGTGAAAACGATATAGAAAACATTGAATGAACTATATTTATATAAATATATAAATATAAATAAAATTAAAACGAAACGAGGCCGTGCAGTTCGTATTTTGAAACCGTGATTTCAAACGACTAGTGCGGGAAATCCGACCATTGGATTTTCCCGAAACCTCCACCGTCGGGTTCGCCTTGGAAATATCTTCCCAACGGCACCAACCTTATGAAAATCCAACGGTTGGATTGTCTGGAATGTTTAATTCAAATCTGAAGAAAA
The DNA here is from genome assembly GCA_030737875.1 of Allium sativum. Classification (NCBI taxonomy): domain Eukaryota; kingdom Viridiplantae; phylum Streptophyta; class Magnoliopsida; order Asparagales; family Amaryllidaceae; genus Allium; species Allium sativum. The sequence goes on along the minus strand of CM060921.1, from coordinate 815,911,253 downwards.
ACAGCGCCAGAAACGATTATATTTATTTATATATATAAATATAATTATATTTAATCGAATAACGACGCTGCAGTTCGTATTTTGAAATCGAAACTTCAAACGATTGTACCGGGAGATCCGACCGTCGGATTTTCCCGAAACTGGAACCGTTGGATTCGTTTTGAAAAGACCTTTCTAATGATGTAAATTTTGTGAAGATCCATCGGTTAGATTTTCAGATATGTGTAAATCAAATCTGAAGAAAAACAGCGCCACGGCCACGTTATGGCCCGAAACGTCGTTTTGAATATAATAGCTATTTTAAAATAAATAAAAATAGCGATAAATAGTTATAAAATATCGTAAGCGATATGGAATGGAAATAGACTGAATTTGCTTGATTTATGTGATGTTTGATGGTTGAATGTGTTTGGTGTGAAAATTACATTAAAGAACACAATTGGTGTTGTCGAATAATTTAACCATTGAAATAAATCGAATTGAAATTCTAAATATGCGTGAATTATTTGAGAAGGCCGAGTTAATTCTCAGTTCAAATAATTGACCGACGATTGAAATTCGAAGATGAAGACGATGGTCGAAGACCGGAGATCTTCACCTCGTTTGGATGGTAACCGAGGTCCTGATTGGGAGGCATCCCGAAATATGGATAATGAGTGGTGATCGTTCAGACGTACGTGTTGATCGATGGGTTTGCGAGGTATTTAGTGCCTCCGGTTTCGTTCAGACCCGGAACGGACTTGTAAATGGACTGTGTGTCCGACATGGGAATTTGTTCTGTGTGATTGATAGCCATCAGTTGCACGGTGTGATTTGCCCGTGTGGCATGCTAAGATGCAGTGATCAGGGCTTCTGTTGAAAAGCAAAGTCTTGTGGTGATGATCAAAGCACCGCCTGTGTGGCGTAGCTTTGTGTATAACGTGAATTCGCGAGCCTCACACCCCGGTATGAACCTAAAACGGGAGAGGACATCAGGGAGGGCCTGCGTTTCTTTCTAGCTAGGGTGGTGTCAGTGACCTACCAGCCCTGACATTTATATACTTTTCACCTATGTGGTTGTTGCTGTTGCGAGGCGCCTCGGTTTGATCGGACGATCCGGGTCCGATGGAGTCATTCGTTGGCTCGTCTACACCCCAAAGGGTGGGGAAACGCAGGTTCAGGAATTTTAATCCACATCGGTGGACCGACCCTGACGATCCAAGGGCCCACCTGAGTCTGGGTCCTGAGGGGCGGGCTAGAGCGTCTCGAATTCGGTAAGGACTATCTTTTGCCTTGGTTCATGACGGAAATCCAATTTCCAAATACGTGATCGTGCGGTTTTGATTGTATATATATATGGCGACATGATATATGGTACCCATGCCGTCTATGATTGATAGTTATGATTTGAAATTGTTTTCGAAACATATAAACACTAGCAATAATATCAATTGCCTTTGTTTTATTCGTATCAATCATATTTTGGCCATTATAAGGTAAAACTCTATCCTCCGGTTTGCGTTGCATTGTGTGATGGGAACTGAGTCTTATAATGGCTTCATTTTTATAAAAAGCATAGCGATGTTTAAAAGAAAGATTTGTTTTAAAGCACTGGCAATCCAATGGAGTAAACCCGTTCCACGAAAGTGGCGTGGTCCTGTGATTAGCCAATTATATATGTGTTGAGTAGATTTCTCATACCAGTCCCATGACCGACTCGTAGTTTGTTTCACTCTCAAACTCGGGTGCCCCTTTTTCTACACGGGCAGCCTTGTATTCAGGTTTAGCTGGTTCTTTCTGGATAGCTGGAGCTGAAGATGGATTCTATCATTTATTTCTTTTTATGCTGTTCAGCTCCTATTGTACATATTTTGTTTATTTCCGCTGTAGACATTTATGTATAGCTGAACTGTATTTGTACTAAGTAAGATCCTTTGTACTGTGTAACTCTGATGATTACTTTTATCCAGTATATTTTGTTGTTCATTCTGGTGTATTTATTTAATTCTGTTCTGCTATTATATGTTTCTGTGTTATATTCCAAAAGATAACCTTGTTTCCGTGAGAACGGGAATTCGGGTCGTCTCAACGTGGTATCAGAGCTTTGGTTAAGCTTAGTTCTGGAATATAACATTTGAACGAACTCGTCAGAAATAGAACCAGTAGTGTTCTAGGACGGGTAACTCTATACAGATAGGATCAGTAATATCCTAGTATGAGTAAAGCAGAATGAAATTACACCTTGATAGACACATTTACATTTAAAGTATATGTTTCTATGTTTGAAAATTTTCTTTTCTGTGACCTGACACTTGATCTGCTAATTGCAGAAGTACTAGAAAAATGAGTGCCAGAAACAGAAGGAATACAGAACCCGATCTAGAGGCTCTATTAAAGAAATATCGAAATCTGAACGGAGCGCAATTCTCGGGCAATGAATCTTTTATTCAAACTCAAGCTTGGTTGAGTTATGTCGAAAGAATCTTTGAGCATATCCAGCTGAGAGATGACCAGAAACGGTTAGTAGCATCTTGGGCGCTCAAAGAAGAAGCTTTAATCTGGTGGGAAACAATCATCAAAGATAATCCAGAAGGTGATATCACCTGGGACATATTCAAAGTGATTTTCCTAGAAAGATTTACTCCTCCCGAAGTAACCGAGAGATTATGTGATGAATTTTCTTATCTAATACAAGGTGATATGACCGTCCCAGAATATCATAAGAAATTCAACGAACTTGCTCACTTTGCTCCTCATCTAATTCAAAACCTGAAGAGGAAGAATTTGAGATTTATCAACGGGCTTCAAAGGAAATACCAGAATAAAGTATTGGGGCATGTGAAGCTTCCTTTTCCAGAAATGATTTATATGGCTTATCAGTATGAAGATCTCCATAAGAAAGGAATGTTGCGTGACGAAGAAGAAGTCAGTTCTAGTGACATAGCAGAGTCGGAAACTGATACTCCTGAAGCCAGTACAAGATCTGAAGTGAGTAAGAAGCCCAGTGCCAAGAGAAAAAGGGCTGAATCTGGGAACGAACAAATAACAACCGCCACGTGCTCAAGCTGCAATAGAAAAGGACATTTGGCGATAAGTTGCAAATCTTGGAACAAACGAAGAAAGAGAGGATTAGAACCCAGTAAGAAGGTTCCTGAAGGCAGAGGATGCCATAAGTGCCATCAGGCTGGGCATATCGCGAAAAACTGCCCGCTATCTCAGAAATCTGGAGCAGTACAAGTGAATGAAGTGGTAGAAGTACCTGCCTCCCCGTCTGCTCAGGAAAGGTCTGATGTTTTAGAAGGCATGCTCAATGTCAAGAACATTCCAGTTAAAGTACTGTTTGACACAGGCGCGTCACGAAGCTTTATTGCAAAGAGTGCAGTCAAGAAGTTGGATTTGAATTTGAAGAAGCTCAAAGAGCCAATGACTGTCCGAAATCCAGTTGGAGGTTCCATCAATCTCAGTTGGGTTTGTGCAGTACCCGTCTCTTTTTCTTGCTATAAATTCCCTATTATCTCTGTCGTCATGAATTTTGATGAATTCGATCTTATTTTGGGATTGGATTGGCTAACCAAATATGAAGCAGAGGTTAGATGCGCCGAGAGAGTTGTTAGAGCTAAGATTAAATCAGGGGGTTATATAACCATTCCCTGTGAAGGTCAGAATGCTAGTAGAAAAGACTTCTGGGCAGCTTTGAATGTTTCTCCAGCCCAAATTGAAAATGTTCCTGAAGTCACAGAGAATATTCCTGACCTCATCAAAGACATTCCTGTCGTCAAGAATTATGCGGATGTGTTTGAGGAAGTCGTTCGCTTACCTCCGCAGAGAGAAATAGATTTCAAGATTACTTTGATTCCCAATGCAAGGCCGGTAGTTCACGCTATTCGAAGAATGTCCTTGAAAGAGAAGGAGGAATTAGACAATCAAACACGACAGCTAGTGTGGAAGGGTCTAATCAGGCCTAGTTTCTCTGATTGGGGTGCAGCAGTGGTATTTGTCCCAAAATCTGACGGTACTCTACGTCTATGTGTGGATTATCGTGATCTGAACAAACAGACAATAAAGAATAAATATCCATTGCCGCGAATAGATGATTTGTTGGATCGATTAAATGGAGCACAAGTATTCTCACGAATGGACCTAGCTACAGGATTCCATCAACTTCGAATTGCCGAAGAGTGTGTTCCAATGACAGCGTTCAGAGGCCCTGACTTATTCTACGAGTGGTTAGTAATGCCGTTCGGCTTATGTAACGCTCCTGCCTACTTCGTCGATCTGATGAACAAAGTATTCAGGGGAGTTTTGAATAAATTTGTTCTGGTTTTTATTGATGATATTCTAATCTTCTCTAAATCAAAGGCCGAGCATGAAAAGCATCTGGAACAGGTTTTGGAAATCCTCAGAAGGAATGTATTGAAAGCAAAGTTTTCCAAATGTATCTTCTGGCAAGATGAAGTGAAATTTCTGGGCCATGTCGTATCGAAAGATGGAATCGCTGTGGATCCAAGCAAAATCACAGCTATTCAGAACTGGAAACAGCCCAGTACTCCCACTGAAGTCTGCAGTTTTCTCGGATTGGCTAGCTATTATCGGAAGTTCGTTAAAGACTTTTCTAAGATATCTGGCCACTTAACGAAGCTTACAAAGAAGCATTCTAAGTTCAAATGGACCCAAGAAAGTGATGAGGCTTTCGAAGAGCTAAAGTTAAGATTAACGACAGCTCCAGTGTTAACCATCATCGATGGCAACCAAGATCTGAAAGTCTGGACTGATGCTTCTAGAGAAGGCCTTGGCGCAGTGTTAATGCAAAGGGGTCAAGTGATTGCTTATGCTAGCCGTCAACTGAAACCGCACGAGAAAAACTATGTAACTCATGATCTTGAGTTATTGGCTATCATATTCTCTTTGAAGATCTGGAGACACTATCTTCTGGGCGAGAGATTTGAACTGTTTACAGATCACCAGTCGTTAAAGTATCTGTTCACTCAGAAGGACTTAAATCTGAGACAACAACGTTGGCTGGAGTTTCTTGCAGCATATGACTTTGAAATTATATATACTCCAGGAAAAGCCAATGTCGTGGCCGATGCATTAAGCAGAAAGAATGTAATGATCGCCAGTTTTATTATCACGACTTCATTGCTAGATAAGATATCTGCTCTTCAAGAGGATGATCACTTCATTCAGAAGATCAGAGGGATAATTCAACAAGGCGAGCCCTCGAGTTTTCAAGTAGACAAGGATGGGATTTTAAGGCTCAAAGGTCGAATCTGTGTCCCTAACATTCCTGAACTTCGAAAGGAAGTACTGGATGAATGCCACAAGTCAAAACTCAGTATCCATCCAGGAGTAAGAAAAATGTATAATGACATCAAACGCACCTTCTGGTGGAAGTCGATGAAGAGGGACATTTCTTTATATGTTAGCCGATGTCCTACTTGCCAGCTAGTCAAGAGCGACCAACAGAAATTGGCTGGATTATTACAACCACTAGAAGTTCCTGGCTGGAAGTGGGAACATATTTCTATGGATTTCATTGATGGTTTGCCCAGAACCAGAAAGGGAAATGACAGTATTTAGGTGATCGTAGATCGCTTCACGAAGACCGCCCATTTTATACCTGTCAAATCAAATAGAACCGCTCAGAGTCTGGCGCAGATATACTTCAGGGAAATAGTTAGACTACATGGAGTGCCACTCAGTATAGTCAGTGATAGAGATACAATATTCACTAGCAAATTCTGGGAAGCATTTCAAGTCGAGCTGGGAACGAAGTTAAACCTAAGCACCGCTTATCATCCTCAGACAGACGGTCAGACTGAGAGGGTGAATCGCATTCTAGAAGATCTATTGCGGGCTTGTGTTATAGATTTCGGTGGATCATGGGAAGACAATCTACATTTGGCTGAGTTCTCTTATAACAACAGCTACCAGGCGAGTCTGACAATGTCGCCATTCGAAGCATTGTATGGTAGACCGTGCCGATCTCCTGCTTGTTGGGTCGAGCCAGGTAATAGACTTGTGTTGGGTCCTGATATGATTCGCGAAGCTGCCGACAAAGTCGATTTTATTAAGAAGCGATTACTCGCCGCTCAAAGCCGACAAAAGAGTAATGCCGATAGAAGAAGAAGAGATATATCCTTTGAAGTTGGTGACTATGTATATTTGAAAGTATCGCCGATGAGAGGAGTTATCCGGTTCGGTAAAACTGGAAAGTTAGCACCCAAATTCATTGGTCCGTTTCCTATTCTGGAACGGATTGGAACTCTCGCTTATAGGGTCAAACTGCCTGACTGGTTGCCCGGAGTGCATGATGTATTTCATATATCTCAACTTCGAAAGCACGTTCATGATCCAGACTTGATCGTGGAAGAAGCAGCTCAGCAGGATATTGAAATTACTCCAGAATTAGCTGTGAGGCGAGAGCCGCTAAAGATCATCGGCAAAGAAACCAAAGAGCTGAGAAACAAGAAGGTTCACTTAGTCAAAGTGCAATGGAGTGGAGATCCGCGAGATTGTACTTGGGAAACTGAGGAGAGCATTCAGAAAGCTTATCCTAGATGCCGAGTAGATATCTCTGATTGACTCTGGTGCAAGGTACATTTACCCTACTTTGCATTACCGTTTAATTCTCTATTCTGTTGCTATTTTCTTCCCATAGATGTGCATTGTTTATTCTATACTCAGAATATTAAAAACAAATTGGTTGTTGTATTGTGGGATTGTAGATTTATCAAACCACTTTCGACTTTATTCCTTTTCGGGGACGAAAAGTTTTAAGTGGGGGAGATTGTAACGACCCAGAAAATCTGAACCAATTTAAAATTTTTAAATTGGCTAAAATAATGGATTTTAAACATTTAAAATAAATATTTTAGATAATGGAAATGAAAACTGAGTTTGAATCGACATTTGAAAACGAATATAATTAATTATAATTATATATAGAATTGAAAATGGCGCGGTAGTTCGATAATTCGATTTCAAACTTCAATTGAATATACCGGGTGCAAAACAATCCGGATCTTAGTGAAACCAAAAATAATGGAATCTAATTGATAATATCTTTCTAACGAATCCGACCAATCGAAATTTGATAGCGGGAATCAAAAGATATGTCCAGTTGAAAATTCTGAATAGTCGCTATGGAATTCAGGCCCTTAAAAATGGACATTTTGCAAATGACCTCGGATTTCGACGAAACCACTTTTGTTGGATCCGCAGTGTCAAGTTATTGCTAGGTTTCAAATTTCATAATTTTTCGAATCAATATGTGAGCGTGGCAAAAGAAAACGCGTTTGACCAGTTTCCGTTGATTTTAATCGACTGGAAATTGGCCATTTTTCAAACGGTCTCAGAATTCGACGAAACTAGTTTTGTTAGGACCGTATCGTTAATACGAAGCTAGAAAATATTTTTCTGGAATTTTTAGTGTTAGTATGAGACCCCGGTAATTTGAAATGTACGTTTAAAATTCAATATAGTGATTTAAATGTAAATTCAGCAGAAACTGATTGTAACCATCGAATCGGCTTGTGATACATATCCCATTGTGTTCGGAATGGGGGTAAAACGCTATGGACGACAGGCGGTGGGCCTCGTTTCGAGGTCATATGTAAAAGTCAACCTTTTGCGAAATTTAATAATTAAATAATAATAAAAAAAAAATATCTACTTTCCCTCCTTATCTCCCGCTTGGCCCCCCCGTTCATTTGATTACAACCAAAAAAAAAAAAAAAAAAAAAAAAACAAACCCTAGCGATCAATCGACGAAGAGCCCCCCCCCCCCCCCCGTCTCGACGCCGACGAAGAGCCGCCCCCCCCCCCCCCCCCCCCACCTCGTCTCGACGCCGACGAAGAACCCTACCCCCCTCCATCGATCGAAGCATCGCGACACCGATTAGCCCCCCGTCGAATCCCATCGCGAAGCCACCAAACCCCGAGCCGCCCAGTTCGAGACATCGGTGAACCCCCCCTGTAAGTATTTTAGTATTTTATTTTATAGTAATTTAAAAACTGTGTTTTTAATTAGGAATTTAAATGTGTTTTTAATTAGGAATTTAAAACTGATTTTATAATGATTTAAAAAACTGTTTTTTTTAATTTAAAACTGAATGTTTAAAAGATTATAAAACTGTTCTTTTTAAAAGTTTAAAAACTGTTTTATGTTAAAAGTTTAAAAACTGTTTTATGTTAAAAGTTTAAAAACTGTTTTATGTTAAAAGTTTAAAAACTGTTTTATGTTAAAAGTTTAAAAACTGTTTTATGTATAAAGTTTAAAAACTGTTTTATGTATAAAGTTTAAAAACTGTTTTATGTTTAAAGTTAAAAACTGAAATTTTTAAAAATAAAAACTGAATTTTTAAAAGTTAAAAACCGATTTTGTTTTAAAATAAAAACTGATTTAGTTTTAAAGGTAAAAGCTTTAAATAGGAAGAAAGATTTGAACTTTCAAGAGAAGTAAAAATCATATTTTTATATATCGAAAGTCGAAGTAAAAATCATATTTTTATATATCGAAAGTCGAAGTAAAAAAAAATCATATATTTATATATTGAATAGCATCGTAAAAATTCGATTTTTACATATGTAGAGAATACGGGCGAAAGCGACAAAAGGCGAAGATTTCTATAAGTGAAGTGTCGTGCAGTTGGATAGCTATTGGTGAGATTTCTAATTTAAAAAATATTATATATGTGTGAAATGAAAGTGAATAGCTATATATAAATAAATATATATATATATATATACGCCCCTCGTCCACAAACCATGGACGATATTTATTGGTTGAAATTGTCGTGAAAATTGAATGAGTTTGGGATTGTTTGTGATGGATATTGGTTGATTGTGGTTGAAAAATACCCGCTTGTGGTTGAAAAATATTTGGTTGAAACCACATAGGATTAGTTTGTGGTAATGAAATAAATATATACATGCCGCCTGCGTGCGAACTAGATGCATGTTTCCCATTGTCAAAAACCGCGAGGTTTTAAGGTAGAGCGAGGAGCCGTACTAGGGATGGTGCTGGTGTAACTACCCTGCCGTTATGCTGCCGAAATTTTGAATAATATTTGTGTGTTTGAATTATTTTCATATGCTTAAACTATATTTATTCATTGTATAGAAAACATTCATGTGTTGAATTGATATTCATTCGTTGTTTAGAAATTCATGTGTTGAATGGTATTCATATTTTGAAATAAATTGTTCGATAATAAAAATCACATTTTTATCTATATATAGAAACTATTAAAAACATTCATGTGTTGAATTGATATTCATTCGTTGTTTAGAAATTCATGTGTTGAATGGTATTCATATTTTGAAATAAATTGTTCGATAATAAAAATCACATTTTTATCTATATATAGAAACTATTGAAAACATTCATGTGTTGAATTGATATTCATTCGTTGTTTAGAAATTCATGTGTTGAATGGTATTCATATTTTGAAATAAATTGTTCGATAATAAAAATCACATTTTTATCTATATATAGAAACTATTGAAAACATTCATGTGTTGAATTGATATTCATTCGTTGTTTAGAAATTCATGTGTTGAATGGTATTCATATTTTAAAATAAATTGTTTGATAATAAAAATCACCTTTTATCGACTATATGAACTATATAGAAAAATAGTGTTTTGAAATGAATTGTTTTACAATAAAAATCACCTTTTTATTGTATGCATAAATCGTTGAAATGTGAAGTGTTAAAAATAGCCACTTGTTCAAAATAAACATATATGAGTTGAAATATCCATTAATTAGCTAATGAAATGATTTGCACCTATTTATGTAACATTAGAATGAATGGTGTTTTTAAACCAAATAGAAATCAAATATGAAGTTGAATAGAAAATGAAAAATGATATGGACTGTATATATATGTACATGCATATTCATTGAACAGGTTATAGCAAAGGGGCTAGAGAAGAGGAATAAAATTTGTGCCCGACAAATAGGTACACATTTACTGATTTGTTTGGGTGATGATTTTGAGCCTGTTGGCTAGCCGCTTGGCTTTTTCTTTTTCTTTTTGAGATTAGAAGGACCGGGAACGCTATTTGCGATTTCCCAACGCTCCCGGTACAGGGGAGGTTATGGCGAAATTTTTCCAAAATTTAAGGTGTTAGAAAAATATTTGAAGTGAAAACGATATAGAAAACATTGAATGAACTATATTTATATAAATATATAAATATAAATAAAATTAAAACGAAACGAGGCCGTGCAGTTCGTATTTTGAAACCGTGATTTCAAACGACTAGTGCGGGAAATCCGACCATTGGATTTTCCCGAAACCTCCACCGTCGGGTTCGCCTTGGAAATATCTTCCCAACGGCACCAACCTTATGAAAATCCAACGGTTGGATTGTCTGGAATGTTTAATTCAAATCTGAAGAAAAACAGCGCCAGAAACGATTATATTTATTTATATATATAAATATAATTATATTTAATCGAATAACGACGCTGCAGTTCGTATTTTGGAATCGAAACTTCAAACGATTGTACCGGGAGATCCGACCGTCGGATTTTCCCGAAACTGGAACCGTTGGATTCGTTTTGAAAAGACCTTTCTAATGATGTAAATTTTGTGAAGATCCATCGGTTAGATTTTCAGATATGTCTAAATCAAATCTGAAGAAAAACAGCGCCACGGCCACGTTATGGCCCGAAACGTCGTTTTGAATATAATAGCTATTTTAAAATAAATAAAAATAGCGATAAATAGTTATAAAATATCGTAAGCGATATGGAATGGAAATAGACTGAATTTGCTTGATTTATGTGATGTTTGATGGTTGAATGTGTTTGGTGTGAAAATTACATTAAAGAACACAATTGGTGTTGTCGAATAATTTAACCATTGAAATAAATCGAATTGAAATTCTAAATATGCGTGAATTATTTGAGAAGGCCGAGTTAATTCTCAGTTCAAATAATTGACCGACGATTGAAATTCGAAGATGAAGACGATGGTCGAAGACCGGAGATCTTCACCTCGTTTGGATGGTAACCGAGGTCCTGATTGGGAGGCATCCCGAAATATGGATAATGAGTGGTGATCGTTCAGACGTACGTGTTGATCGATGGGTTTGCGAGGTATTTAGTGCCTCCGGTTTCGTTCAGACCCAGAACGGACTTGTAAATGGACTGTGTGTCCGACATGGGAATTTGTTCTGTGTGATTGATAGCCATCAGTTGCACGGTGTGATTTGCCCGTGTGGCATGCTAAGATGCAGTGATCAGGGCTTCTGTTGAAAAGCAAAGTCTTGTGGTGATGATCAAAGCACCGCCTGTGTGGCGTAGCTTTGTGTATAACGTGAATTCGCGAGCCTCACACCCCGGTATGAACCTAAAACGGGAGAGGACATCAGGGAGGGCCTGCGTTTCTTTCTAGCTAGGGTGGTGTCAGTGACCTACCAGCCCTGACATTTATATACTTTTCACCTATGTGGTTGTTGCTGTTGCGAGGCGCCTCGGTTTGATCGGACGATCCGGGTCCGATGGAGTCATTCGTTGGCTCGTCTACACCCCAAAGGGTGGGGAAACGCAGGTTCAGGAATTTTAATCCACATCGGTGGACCGGCCCTGACGATCCAAGGGCCCACCTGAGTCTGGGTCCTGAGGGGCGGGCTAGAGCGTCTCGAATTCGGTAAGGACTATCTTTTGCCTTGGTTCATGACGGAAATCCAATTTCCAAATACGTGATCGTGCGGTTTTGATTGTATATATATATGGCGACATGATATATGGTACCCATGCCGTCTATGATTGATAGTTATGATTTGAAATTGTTTTCGAAACATATAAACACTAGCAATAATATCAATTGCCTTTGTTTTATTCGTATCAATCATATTTTGGCCATTATAAGGTAAAACTCTATCCTCCGGTTTGCGTTGCATTGTGTGATGGGAACTGAGTCTTATAATGGCTTCATTTTTATAAAAAGCATAGCGATGTTTAAAAGAAAGATTTGTTTTAAAGCACTGGCAATCCAATGGAGTAAACCCGTTCCACGAAAGTGGCGTGGTCCTGTGATTAGCCAATTATATATGTGTTGAGTAGATTTCTCATACCAGTCCCATGACTGACTCGTAGTTTGTTTCACTCTCAAACTCAGGTGCCCCTTTTTCTACACGGGCAGCCTTGTATTCAGGTTTAGCTGGTTCTTTCTGGATAGCTGGAGCTGAAGATGGATTCTATCATTTATTTCTTTTTATGCTGTTCAGCTCCTATTGTACATATTTTGTTTATTTCCGCTGTAGACATTTATGTATAGCTGAACTGTATTTGTACTAAGTAAGATCCTTTGTACTGTGTAACTCTGATGATTACTTTTATCCAGTATATTTTGTTGTTCATTCTGGTGTATTTATTTAATTCTGTTCTGCTATTATATGTTTCTGTGTTATATTCCAAAAGATAACCTTGTTTCCGTGAGAACGGGAATTCGGGTCGTCTCATTATATATTGTAAGTTATGTCCAAATCAAATATACAGAAAAGCAACGCCATGGTCATAACGGTTTATTTGAAATAACTAGGTATCGGAGTCGAATTTGGACAAGGTTATTTTGAGACATAGTTATAATTCAATTTTTAGAATTTTTCTATAATTTTTAATTAATTAATTACGCAACTTTTTATTTGGAGTATTTTGCAACCTGCATCAGTATTTTGGGGTTTCAAAATATGAGTTAACCTACCGGTATTATTATATTTTTGGAATCGTGACACCTCACTTGACAGGACCATATGTTTATTTTTGTCCATAGCAACACTTACTTAAACAGAGTTTTATATAACAGGGCACCCTAATATTTTCTTAAAAACAATATCTTCCCTGTATTTACTACTTTGAATTTAATTCTCGAAGTCCTATTTTATCACTTTAATACGACAAAATGAAAGTTTTGGAACTCAGAGGACTATCCTTTAAATGTACTCCAGAAACTACTTCCATCCCCAAATTTTATCCATTTTCAAGTTCTGATTGCACATATTATTACGAAACAGCTCGTGCGTACTGACTCCCAATGCCAATCCACATTATAGTTATTTCCAATTTTTAATTTGTATTAATGGTAACAATACTAGCTCAGATGTTTTAATAACAATAATTAAAATAGAATAAATTGTTACCATCAGCTTTGTTGCCTATTTGCACTACTTCATTTTTGGAATGAAGCAAACATAACACCATACCAATTGTTTTTCATCAAACCAATAATAACCATTGTTTAAATTAAACAATATAAACGAATGTATATTCATTTGCCATGGAAATAAAGGAAACGTACATTGCCCCACCTGTAAACGCAGGCTATCTAGTAACGAAGCAGTCTACCCTATAAAAACTACTCTGCTATGTTAAGGCAAATCAACTCTATAGACAAGGAAGCAAACTTCAAAACCCCCTACCACCTACCATATATCCTCACATCACCAAAGTAATGCTTAGTCACAATGAAATTTCAAATCAACATGTTGTCGCCTACTCCTGCCATCCCTTACTTATACTTCATGCAAAAGCTAGAAGAAGTATATGCCGCAGACCTAAGGATTTTGAACAGACCTAAGATATTGTGTACAATATGTATATTCAACTCACGGCAGTCCTATGATGGAGCCTTAATGAGACGTCTTCTCCCCTGTCTGTTCATACAGCAACACCACATGCTACATTTGTACCATGATAAGAAGAAATATACAGCCTAACCTATATGCTAATCCTTGGCCTCCAAGCTTTGTGATACTATAAATACACAATGCCTGCTTTATTTTTCTTCAGCTTCAGCAAATCATAACGCCTTTCTTTATTTTTAGTTCTTCTTTCTTTTATTAAAAATCACGCAAACCTCTTAAAAATTATGAAACAAAGTTCTTTATAATACCCGTGAGGGCCACGACTTCAATCTGATGTCGTGAGGTAAAAAGGCTAAGATGGAAGTCACCGATGGCCGCGTTCATGGTTGTCGACGTGAGTTTCAGAAGAAAGAAGGCGCCTCTGTTGGTGGGGAGTGCTGGGCAAACGGTGTATACATGATAAAGGAAAGGACTGTCGAAGTGGAGTTAGTCGCGCTGTTCTGGAAGGAAGCTGATGTGAATAGCTGGTAAAAGGCGTGATGAGTACAGACGAGTGCATGGAGGTTAAAGGATGGACATAATTGGGCAAAGAAGAAAAGGCGTTGCTGCCTTGTTAGTTGTTACGGTGGGATGAAGTTTTGGCGGTGTGTTTGAGAGTGAACAGCTAATAGTTTTTGAAGAAAGTGTATGCGGTGAACATCAAGAAGCATGCAAAATTGAAGGGGAAATTCACATGCACAGTTTGTTTGGGAGGGGTTCACGTGCACCGTTTGAAGGGGAAATTCACATGCACAGTTGGCTTCAATAGTTGCACGATAGCATGAAAGAGGAGTTGGAAAATGTGGTGTGTGCTGTCCTAGTGAAGAAGAAAGCAGGAATGATATGTTACTTGGTGTAGTATACTTGCTGTTAGGGGAGGTTTTGGTTTGGTAAATGGGTGGAGTTGTGTGGATAATGTAGTGAGGTGGATGCTGCCGTTTACTGGGAATTATGAACAAACAAGGGTGTGAGCGTTGGTGAAATTGAAACAAAGGCTGCGGATTTAAATTGGAGGTGCGTACTTTTGTGTCCAATACTGGAAGCGAGTTCATGATACTTTTGGGAGGAAATCCATGCCACCGCATTGGTTTTGAACAACTAATTGAAGAGTAGTCGATCTAGAAAGTGTTAGAGACATTGCTTCCGTGAAAAGATTCAGAGATTGGACACGTCCAGATTTACGGTTTGGCCGCTGTCAGACTTATTCGTTTTAACTTGGAAGTTGGTATTTTATATCCTATGGAATACTAGCAGTGAAAGATTGTGAGGATAGTTGGTAGAAAATCGACATTTTGGAGTGCGAACTGGGTTCGAAACAGTATTGCGAACTGGAAATAGAAGAGAAAGGGCATGATTGAAGAAGGGATCATGTTGGAGTTCCGGAAACAAAGAACAGTGATGGTAACGAAAAGCCTGGGTGAACTAACGTGTGTTAGCCTAACCATGGACTAGTAACGAATTAAACGAGACTGGTCACTTTGAACTGAAGTGGTTGAGGACAGAGCTGTTGGAATTTTGTTATAAAATCAAGTAACGCAAATTGTTATTTAACGGTTAAAGCGCAAAGGTGAGTAAATTCACTGACTCTGATCTATTTTAAAATATTATATTTTAAATGCTGTGTGATGGCCGTTTAGGTAGATTACAATTAAAATTGGTTGTAATATATATATATATATATATCATTGCATATGTACACACCATTGGTTGAATACTGATTTGACTAACACCTGTGGATGTAGGGAACCGGTTGGGGGAATCCAACCGGATTCCTAAATATTTATATGTATTGTTTGTTTTACATGCACTGTTTGAACCCAAATGACATTTGAACTCTTGTGTTGATATTAGCATTGGATGGAAATTCGAATGTTATTTTGAGTTAATCAATAGACGATATCGATTTAGAAAGTGGCGGCCGACGATTATAAATACATCTTTTTGTTAAGACGTTGAATCGTCGCCAGACGAATCAACGAATTTAAATTATTAGAATTATATTTTTAAAATTAAAGCAAAGTTAGAATTATAATAGAAGTTCTATTATAAATATTCTGTTGTTAGTTTTATAAAGTAAATAATTATAAATAACCAAGTTTTCAAAATAAGGATATGGCGTTATAAAACCGTATTTAAAATAAAAAAAGAAATATGATTTAATCGATATTATTAATAATAAGGAGTTAGCATTAAAGACTTATATCTATTCTAAGGTAAGAACGTCGTCGATCAAGGTCTGAGAGGTAATTAAAATACCCCTACTTGAACGGCTTCACAATTATCGAGGGATGGTATTTTTTGTAACAAAAAGAGATGTCAAGATTTTTGTAACAGAAAGAGATGTCAAGATTTTTGTAACGGAAAGAGATGTCAAGATTAGTATAAAGTGGAATATAGCACCATATTGCAAGGTTTGAACTATAACGTTAAATTAATGCTGTTGGCCAAGCATAAGCGTGATTTTTATATATAGTACTACTCCCTAGGGAATGGAAACATTTGGTTTGAATCCACTTATTCTAAAGAAATAAGTAATGATGTTGTCCAAAGAAATATAGGGGTGTTATGTTGGGTTGGGAAGGAAGATGAATAAAGGTTCATAATAACTGGAAATGTTTTCCAAGAGATGTAAAGGGCTAAACGGGTTTTGGGAAATATATGAGAAGATATGTGGAATTGGGAAAGTAATGTTAAATAAAAGGGGCCAGTGATTTGTTTGATGCTTAGTGTACATTAGAATGCATGTTGTTTTTACTTTGATAGTTAAATTACCGACTATCGAAGTGTTTTGACCCTCGTTGTCAATACGGGGAGACCGGTTGGTTATATTATACAAAACCACTCCGTATAGGCATAAGCGCTGCGAATAGATTACCTTGACGACAGTTGAAGACGGAGTGAAATGAAAGGGTCGTCCTGTCCTAGAAATGTGTTTTCTCATTGTCCAGTCCCAGGACAACTTTTATGGACGAGTGTTTGACAAAGTATTCCTAACGGTCACATAAGACGATCTTTTCAAAGTATTATGTCTGGTGGCAGAGGAATTCGTTTCTCTTATCTTTTATACCCGTAATATCTTTGGAAAGCTCAACTAGTGATTTGATGGGTTTGACGATGTGGCATTCAAAGTGTATGGTGGCCAGAAGTTCTAAAAGATAGACGTAGCCTCAAGCTTCACAACCGGGAAATGACAAAAATCGGGCAGGCAGCATGGCTATGTGGGTCGCTCCCATTAGAGTGTATAATCACCTATCTAGAGAAATTCCTTTTACTTCTTTAATCTATTTCGATGCTATCCATTTTTGGGAAACAGTGGTTTGAGCCCAACCGTTGGTGATATACATTTGATACACTCAAGCGAAATGAGTGGTCGGTCATGTGTGGGCCGGGTTACAAGACGTTCTTGTTGAACCAAGTGTATTCACCTCTAGAGATACACTATCGGCAGGTGGTCCCATACCTTGTCATAGTTGGAATCCAATCTCCAATAAGCGCCCTGCGGGTTTTGATTTTGTACTATGTATGTGGAGCGTGAGATGTAAGCGTTATGCTATTTGGTTATTTATTTGATTAGACATTATTCTAATATCACTGGATTTTGATATCAAGATATTTTGGGTTATAGTAAGGTAAAAACCGTCCATGTTTATGTGTGGGCTGGTCTTACTATTATCTTTGTTTTCCAAAGGGCTTTCAAAAGTTAAACAGTATGGTTGGAATTTACTCACACCAGTCCCATGACTGACCCAGAGTTTATTTTGTTTGTTTTTCCCTAAACCCTTGGGTGCCCAAATTTGTACGGGTAGTCAAGTATTTCAGGCTTTACAGATACACTTGGAGGAGATTGAAGCAGGAGTCTTCACTGTTGGTTATTTAGAGTTATTTCCGTTGTATCAAATGTTATGTTATACTCTTATATGGTATGTATATAAAACAGATTTGTATTTCAAAGTTATGTTATATAATATATTTTAGTCGTTCCGCTGTGAGATTTGTGCTTACTCTGATTCTGCTCAGTTGTGTTCTTCTTCTTCTTCTTCTTCTTCTTCTTCTATTCTATTAGTTCTATCTTTTCTATCTCATCTCTTATTTCTTTCTATAAATGATCTGAAAATTGGTGCACTTTGAGTTGAATGTGTTGGATATTAGTTAGCTCGAATTGATACGGATTTTCGGGTCGTTACAGCCAGCCTGGGGCTCATAAACTCTTTAAAAGGAAAAGAAAGTTGCCAAGCGGCCAACCGTAGGCTCATAAACTTTTTAAAAGAAAAGGAAAATGCCAAGCGGCCAGCCTTAGGCTCAAAACTCTTTAAAAGAAAAAGAAAACTAGTAAACACGTACCTATTTGTCGGGCGTAAAATTTTATTCCTCTTCTTAGCAGTTTATCCATAACCTATTCACACATATATATGTACATGTATGCATTTTCAATCAATTTTCAATTCAGTTCAGTTTTGATTCAATTGGCTAAATTTGCCTTACATTTCCTTATTGGTTTTATTTGTTAACAAATAATCAAACATCACAACCAACAATCAATTTGTTGATTAACGTTTCAATCATATAACTTTTACATAGTAAAAATCATATTTTTAGTGCAAATCACATCAATAAATCCTATCTAGTTTTGGTTCTCACACTAGTCAATTGGAAATATATAGATATCCCACTTTTGAAACTCGAACATAAACTCTGGTAATGTGATCACAATTACCAAGATCATCTCCGGGCAACTAGAGTGTGATTCTATATCTATCCAGTATATTTGAGACTTCGAATATATGTTCATGATGCGTATATGCAAAATCTCTATATACTCGATTGTCCAAATTTAATATAAATAAAATAATCAAATACGTATAATTAGATTTAAATTTTCAAAACAAAATTTGTTTTTAATTTTATTTTAAAAATAACACACTTCAGACTCATTCTAGGATACTACTGATCCTATCTCTAATGAGTCATTCCTATTCGATATTACTAATCTAATCTCTGATGAATTCTTTCGTTTGGTTCTAATATGTCTTGTTCTCGAGCTCTGTAAACCAAAGCTCTGATACCACGATGAAACGTCCCAAACTTCCCCGTAAAGGAAATTCGGATTGAGTTGAGAACACGACAAATCAGAACATAAACAGAAGAACATTTCATTGCTTACGACAACAATTTACATCAGAGTACAAGAATATACAGAGAATGAATAAATTTTATACATTTGACAAATATCAGAGATTTAAAATTACAATGTAGCGGAAAAATAATAAATAACACAACTGAAAGAAATACACGAATACAGAGCTTTCCGAGTATAGTCTAGCTGTAAACCAGGATCTTGTGAATATAGTATCTGCAAAACCCCAACTACTAGCTACCCGTGTGAAAAATATGGGCACGCAGAGTTTAGGTTAAAACAATAAACTTCAGGTCAGTCATGTGACTGGTGTGAGAGCTAAAACAGTTATTAATTTGGTTTTAAAGTTAGGTATATCAAGGGACCACGCCGTATAAAACGGAACGGGTTTACCCCCAAGAATACCAGTGCATAAATAAACAACGCAATGCTAAATAAAGAACAATGAAGCTATTATAAGACCCAGGTCCCATCACACAATGCAACGCAAGCCGGAGGATAGGTTTTACCTTATAATAGACAAATAATGCCTGATACATGAAATTTCATATTTTAATTATTACTGTAAGTAAAGAAATCAGCTTCAAATATAAATGTATCAATCATAGGCGGCATGAGCGCCCTATCCCACTATGTCGCCATATATAGGATTACAACTAATACCGAAATGTCATATTGGAAATTGGATTCCATAATGAGACGAGGCCTGGGATGGCTCCTTACCGTTCGAGACACTCTAGCAAATGCCTCAGGATTACACACCGCGGAGCAATCCTTGGATCTTCAGGGTCGGTCCGCACATACTTTAGTGGATTAGTTATACTTGAACACACGTTTACTGGTCCTATCAGACCTATCCATCGGCTCCGTAGTAACGATATATCCAAGGCACCTCGCATTCCAACAACCACTATGGTAAAAATAATATAAATGTCAAGGCTTGTAAAACCCTGACACCACCCATAGCTAGAAAGAAACATCGTGCACTCCCTACAGTCACGATCCTGTTTTTGACTCATACCGAGGTGTGAGGCTCGCAAATTAACGTTATACACAAAGCTACGCTACATTAAAGCTGTGCTTTGATCATCAACCACCAGACTCTGCTTTTCAACAAAAGCCTTGATCACTGCATCTCAGCATGCCACACAGGAAATTCACACCATGCGACTGATGTCTATCGATATATAACCTATGAGCTCGTACGTCTCAGAGAAGGGCGTTAAGCAAGAAAATAAATTCTCCACCGCCAAACAGATATATATTTAATAGAGATCAATCAGCACCGAATAAAATCCAATGTTAGACACACATCAATTTACAAGTTCGTTCTGGGTCTGAACGAAACCGGAGGCACCTTATTCCTCGTCCCATATGTTCAATACAGGAGAGAGGCCCTCGCATATCCGTCGATCTCCAAGTACGTCCAGACGATAACCACTTATTACCTCGTCTTGGGTGTACAACACAATCAAGACATCAGTAATCATCCAAACGATGTGAAGACCTCCGGTATTCAACCACCGTCTTCATCGTCGACATATCATCGAATCAGTTATTCGGAATGGGTATAAACCAGGCCTTTCCGAATAACTCGCGGATTTTATAAACAAGTGTTACCCAAACAAAACATACACCTCATTCCAATCCAGAATATTCTTTTATTCAAATATTCACATTCTTAGGGAAAGGTTCCCATTAATTTTATCAAAGATAAATTCTTTAAAAATTATTCTTTAATTTTCCTTTGGATATCAATTCAAATCATATTAAGGTTTTCCAATCTAGTCGGGATTAGCGAACCACACTGAAGTAATCATTTATTTTATTTCCCAATCCCAACCTATTCATCCCACGGAGAAAAACTGGTAATACTCCATATCTAACACCACAGTGTTATCGGTAAACATTAATTACCATTTCACGTTCAAATCTAATTAAAGATTTTACTATCGCTTTGGAGCAAAACTGGTGATACTCTATTCTCGATCATTTCAATCTAATTAAAGATTCATTAAAACTCCACTTAGTTTTAATCTTCCAAAAAATCAATATTAATGATTATTTAACTTTGGGAAATCAAACATGTCGCATCGATAATCCTCACCGTACTATTGATTTCTGCCGATATATAACCTCTAAGCTCGTACGTCTTAGAGAAGAGTGTTAAGCAAGAGAATAAATTATCCTCCACCAAAAAATATATATTTAGCAGAGGTCAACCATACAGTTCGAAATACAATGCTACATATGTAATCCTGCCTTTACCTGGGTTAAAGAACTAATGTAATTTAAAACACATTTCACGATAAACCCAAAATCTCATTCCATTCATTATGGAATCTTCACGGAAAACAGATCAATATATAATCGATATAAATTTCCGTATCTGACTAATAATATAAATGGAATAACGACATAGCCTTTTAAATTCCATATATATTAACAGTCTTCCTCCACAGAAGTTCATTTCAATTATTACCAATTCGAATTCCATTCCATTCCATTTAAATATTAATTAATTGGAAAACTTTACTTTGGAAAATTTCATTAAATATTAATAAAAGATTTATATATTCCAAATCAAATTTCACTGTTTATCGGGTTAAAGGACGAATGTCATTAAAAACACAGTTCACAATAAACCCAATTCACATTCCATTCCAATTCCAATTTAATGTTAATTAATTGGTAATTCCTCTTCAAATCTTAATTAAAAGATTTATTCTTTTCAAATGGGGTACAAGAACAGTGTTAATAAAGACACTATTCATGACAAACCCAAAAGCCAATTTCAATTCAATTCCAATCAATTATTAATTAATTGGTAAATTCTTCTAAATCTTATTTAAAAGATTTAATCTTTTCTCAACCGGGTTTAAGAACAGTGTCATTTAAAACACAGTTCACGACAAACCCAAAATCCAATTCAATATTAAATACAAGGCACTGAATAGAAATTATATCTGCTTATATTCAATATCAAATTCAAAAATCAACAAATATCGTATTGGAAATAACGATATATATATATATATATATATATATCTTCCAAATTCCTCCACAATGTATGTATAATCACGAAATCCAATATCGAAATATTCCGAAGATAATTTCGATTCAAATCCATTCCAATTCATATATTGGAAATTCTGGTTATTTTTAAAACCATTTCAAATCCAATTTATTTATTTAAAAATAATGGATTATAATTCTAGTTCATAACTAGTTCTGTAACAACCCGGAATTTTTGGGCCAATTTAAAATTTTTATTTTAGGAATTTCAATAGGAAATTGAATATTTAAAATAGTTTATTTTAAAACAGAATGGGGACGACCCACAAATATTTAACTCTGTTTAACAAAAATCTTTCTAACGAATATGGGAAACTGATACTTCCTAATATACATCGAAAGTTATGGCTAGCTGGGAATTTTAAATAGTCGTTATGGAATTTATATGTAGCTATTTATATTTTTAAATATATACATAGACCTTAAAAATAGTCATTTCACAAACGACCTCCGTTTTCGACGAAACCAATTTTGTTGGAACCGGAATGTCGAAATATTGTTGAGTTTAATTTTCCAGAGTTTTTCGAATTAATACGTGATCATAGCGGAAAAAACTGTGTTTTGTTTACTTCAGTTAGATTTAATCGACTGGAAAAATAGCCATTTTTCAAACGGTCTCAGAATTCGATGAAATTAACTTTGCTAGGACCGTATCGTCATAACGAAGCCAAAGATATTTTTTTTTTGGAATTTTCTGAGTTTGTATGTGGCCCTGGATAATTTTAATAGGCGGTTGAATTAATTTAATAAAAGATTTAATTATTCAATTAATTAAAACAGGCCTTAGACATCCGTTTGGGCTGACGGGACCTGTCCCATTGGATCCGGAACATGGGCTATTGGCTAGGGTCACTTCCTGCTGGGCTGGAATTGGACTGGTTAAAAGATATGGATTTATTTGAAAAATTACATATTAATATTATAAAAATTGAAAATCCTAAACCCTAATTACTGTACATTATCGTAGCCGCCACCCTCCTATGAAACAATGGCCACCATCGTTCAAACCTTCTCCTCCTAATTACTCTTCCACCTCCACGATTCAGACCTCCACCCTCATACCACCTCGAAGCCCCTGCTCTCACCTCCACATCCGTACGTTCACCATCCCTCCTCGTCACCCCTACGCCTCGATCCGCGAGCCCAAAGACCCACGTTTTGCACCACCGCACCTCCCCCTCCAAGCGTACGAGTTGCCCCTCCTCACCACCGTGGGTGCGCCACCTGTAGCCGGTCGGAGTGCCACCCTCTGATCGCCAAATCCTTAATCCATTCGAGCGCAAGCATCAGACCTAGTTTCGAACCAATTGTTGAAACCCGCGGCCAACGTCTGTAGAAGGAAGAAAGGTGGAAATTCTTTAATTTATTATTTAATTAATTATATTTAAATTAATCCCGATCTTATTTAACCCATAACTAATGCATACGACGACGGAATTTAACAATTTCAGAAGCGTTTTGATCGTATTGACAAGATCTACGACTCTGGAATGAAACGGGACAAATCTGGACTATTGGAATTTTGGACTAAATCGCGAACGACAGTGAGAATTCTGATTAATTTAATTAATTAAAATTGTAAAAACATGATATGTATGTTATTATTGCTGATCTGCGATGTGGTAATTAGAACTTATTTGTCTGTGTGATTTGTAATGCTTGTGATGCCATGATAGAACCATGTTCTTCTAGATCTGTAAATCTTGATGTAATCTCTATAAAGTTCTCATCTTTTTTTGTTTTTGTTTTTATTTTTATTTCTTTCTTAAAATGTAAAATTAAATCTTTATTTTTGTTTTACAAAATAAATTGATAAATTTAATCTTTTTTTGTTTACGAAATAAAATGCAAGTTTTAATCTTTATTTTTGTTTACAAAATAAAATGCAAGTATTAATCTTTATTTTTGTTTACAAAATAAAATGCAAGTTTTAATATTTATTTTTGTTTACAAAATAAAATGCAAGTTTTAATCTTTATTTTCATTTACAAAATAAAATAAAGATGAGACCTTTTATTTTGATTCATGGAGATTATTCACCCAATCATATGTTGTGTGGTATGTGTTGACATTTAAATTATGACACTGGGTAAAAAAAAAAAAGATGGTTAGGCAAAAACCATATTATTATGTGTTGACATTTTATGACGTTGGGTAGATAGTAAAATGGTTAGACAAAAACCATATTATCATATTGTTGACATTGAAATTACGACGTTGGGTAATTAATAATAGATTAAGTAAAAAGTACATTTTTGTGTATTAAAAATGGATTAAGTAAAAAGTACATTTTTATGTATTAAAAATGGATTAAGTAAGAAGTACATTTTTAGGTATTAAAAATGGATTAAGTAAGAAGTACATTTTTATGTATTAAAAATGGATTAAGTAAAAAGTACATTTTTATGTATTAAAAATGGATTAAGTAAGAAGTACATTTTTATGTATTAAAGATAAATTAAGTAAAAAGTACATTTTTATGTATTAAAGATAAATTAAGTAAAAAGTACATTTTTATGTATTAAAGATAAATTAGATAAAAAGTACATTTTTATGTATTAAAGATAAATTAGGTAAAAAGTACATTTTTATGTATTAAAGATAAATTAGATTAAAACTACATTTTTATGTAATAAAAGTGAATTAGAGAAAAACTACATTTTTATGTAATAAAAATATGAATTAGAGAAAAACTACATTTTTGTGTAATAAAAATGAATTAGAGAAAACTACATTTTTATGTAATAAAAGTGAATTAGAGAAAAACTACATTTTTATGTAATAAAAATGAATTACAGAAAAACTACAATTTTATGTAATAAAAATGAATTAGAGAAAAACTTCATTTTTATGTAATAAAAGTGAATTAGAGAAAAACTAAATTTTTATGTATTAAAAATGAATTAAAGAAAAAAGGTTACACTTATGCACATGTAGTATAAGATAAAACACCATTTTAAATAAGTGGATTTTTATTTGCGAACTAGTTGCAAATAAAAATATGAATTTATGAAACACATTTTTATCATCATGATAAAGTGCGATAAAAGAGTAGAAATTGAAATGTTAATTTTATCGTCACTTTAGGTGCGATAAAAAGAATTAATTATAATGGTTGAAATCGCTAAACGGTTTATATATATTCATATATAAATATAAATATTAAATTTAACGAAACGAGCGCGGCAGTTCGCGTATCGACAATCGTAACTTTATACGGTTATACCGAAAGATCCGACCGTTGGATTTTCCCAAAATCGGAACCGTTAGGACCGTTTTGGGAAGGGCTCTCCAACGATATAAACTTCACCAAAATCTGACAGTTAGATTTCAAGATATGTGTAAATCAAATTTTGGTAAAAACAGCGCCAGGGTCGTTCAGCGACCTGAAGCGTCGTTTAATTATAATTGAGCTATTTTAAAAATAGCGATAAATCGTTATAAATAAATATTAATGATATAAATGATTTAAATGATAAATTTTGCGATAATTATTTGAAAAGACCGAGTTTAACTCATTTGAAATAATTGTACGGCGATTAAATCGAAGACGGTGATGAAGACCGGCAATCTTCACATCGAATGGACGGCGACTACTGATACCTTGGACTGACTTGCTCCCAGGAAGAGGTTGAAGTAGTAGTTGTCCGGACGTATGTGTTGGTGGTCCGGATAAGCGAGAACCTCTCTGGTGTCTTCGGTTTCGTTCAGACCCAGAACAGACTTGTATGGATGCGTTTCTGACGTTGCAATTCATTTCATGTAATTAATCAATTTTTATTGATGTACGCCTGTTTGGTGGTGGAGAATTTATTCTCTGCTTAACACCCGGGTATATGTTAGTAGTCATCGATAACACGGTGTGAATTGTCAATGTGGCGCGCCAAGATGCGAATGATCAACGCTTTTGTTGAAAAGCAGGCCTTGTGGTTGATGACCAAACCACGGTCTGTTTAGGCGAAGCTTTGTGTATAGCATTACCTCACGAGCCTCACACCCCGGTATGAGTCTAAAACGGGAGAAGGGAACACAGGGAGTGCACACATTATCTTTCTGGCTAGAGTAATGTCAGGGACCTACCAGCGCTGACATTTTACTTATGTGGATGATGGATTATGAGGTACCTCGTGTTTTTATAGGTTGTTAGTGGCCATATTATAGGTCCAAAAGGACCGGGAAACGTGTGTTCAGGCATTGCCAATCCACGACCCTTCGGAGTGGACCGACCCTGCAGCTATCCAAGGGTTGCAAATAGGTGTGATCCTGAGGTATCTGCTAGAGTGCCTCGAATCGGTAAGGAGCTCCTCCCTAGCCTGGACTCTTGATGGAAAATCTCCAATACGACATTACGGCTTTAGTTGTAAATTTATATGTGGTGACATAGTATATGGTACCTATGCCATCTAGGATTGATACATTTATCTTGAAATATTTTAAAATGGTATACACACTAATAGTAATATCGTTTATCCGTATTTATCATCATTTGGTCATTATAAGGAAAAACCCTATCCCCTGATTTGCATTGCATTGTGTGATGGGACTTAGGCCTTATAATGATCTCATTTTTTCTAAAAGCATGATGTTATTCAAACAATTTACTTTACTTATGCACTGGCAATCCAATGGAGTAAACCCGTTCCGCGTTAGCGGCTTGGTCCTTTGATTTGCCATATTGTTAGTTAGTATAGGAAGATTTCTCATACCGGTCCCACGACTGACTCGAGTTTTGTTCCACTTTGCAAAATCGGGTGCCCTCTTTCCACACGGGCAGCCAACTGACAGGTTCTTAGTTTGCTTATCTTGGAGTTGCTGATCTTGGAGTTTGCTTATCTTTGCTTATTTTGGAATTGCTGTTTTTGAGGTGCTTTGTTGGATTATGAAGACCCTCTATCTTTATCTTTATCTTTTCTTTAGACTGAGACATTTGAACTTATTTCCTTTCAAGCTGCACTTTTTGAATTTATGTACTTGTTTCTTTTGTTGGGATTTTATGTAATAAGTAGGACTCTGTGACTATGGGATTCTGTGTTATGATGACATCCATATTCCGCTGCTATGTTGATGTTGTTATTTTATAGTTTCTTATATTTATGTGGTTATCTGTGTTATGTATTGTTGTGTTTATGTTGTATTCCAATGATCATCCTTGCTTTCGTTCTACGGAAGTTTGGGGTCATCACAGTTGGTATCAGAGCTTTGGTTTAACCTTAGTTTTGGAATATAACATATTTATAGCAATACGCCTCACTAGAGATAGGATTAAAGTCCTAGAATGAGCGTGACAGAATGGCACATATTTATCAGTCATTACATCATTTTCATCTTTTAACCTTTCCTTTGAAGTTTCCATTTTTGTTGGTATGACTCTTTCCTTGATGGTACAGACTAATTCAGAATGAGTACTAGAGCAAGAACCCGTGGAAGAGGAAGAGGTGGAGCTAGAGGGCCAGCCAGAGAAGTGCCAATTCATGAGCAGCCCGACCCCGTGGTCGTTGCACCACCGCCACCACCAGCCCCACAGCCCTTCGACTTAGAAAGGATGTCAAAGAAATTCAGAAACTTGGGAGGGGTACCTTTTACTGGGCGAGAGTCTGCGGTTGAAGCAGAGTCATGTTTGAAGAACTATGAGAAGATTTTGGAAGGCTTGGAACTAGAGGACTAGCGCAAGCATTTCCTAGCGGTATGGCAACTTAAGGACGAAGCTGAACACTGGTGGGATACAGTCAAGGTTTGTAATGAGGTGGCCAACATGTCTTGGGCCAAATTCAAAGAGCTTTTCAATGGCAAGTATGTTCCTCCGCAAGTAAGAGAGCGCCTTCGTGAGCAGTTTGCCAACTTACAGCAAGGGGGTATGTCTATTTCAGAGTATGTGAGGAAGATTGATGAGCTCTCCCGCTATGCTCCTGGATTGGTTCAGGATCCAGTCGAGAAGAACAAGAGATTCATCAAGGGCCTTGTAAAGAAATACTTGGACAGGGTCACCGCTCACATCAATCTTCCATTCAATGAGATGATAGAGATGGCCTGTCGCTACGAAGAGAACGATGAGGAGGCACAACAGGACAGAGTGAAGAATCAGAACAACAACAAAAAGGACAAGG
Organism: Allium sativum; assembly: GCA_030737875.1. Taxonomy (NCBI): domain Eukaryota; kingdom Viridiplantae; phylum Streptophyta; class Magnoliopsida; order Asparagales; family Amaryllidaceae; genus Allium; species Allium sativum. The sequence goes on along the minus strand of CM060921.1, from coordinate 815,883,320 downwards.
CGGACAAGAAACTCGAAGCAAGCAATTCTTCAGCTCCAAAGCCGCAAGGGAAGAAGAGGGACATGAGCAAGTTGACATGCTATAATTGCGGCAAGACTGGACATTTTGATTACGAGTGTAGAGCGCCTAAAAGAGTCAAGAGAAATGATTCGGCCCCTAGTCAGAACCGTGGTCAGAGTTCTCGGAACCATCGTCAAAGTTCCTAGAATCGTGGCCAGAACCCCAGGAACACTCAGGACTGCTTTAACTACCAAAAGCCGGGGCACTTTGCCAGAAATTGTCCTTTATTGAAGAAAGCAGAAGTAGCACATGTCTATGAGGGGGCAAATGCACCAGCTCCTACCGAGGGACCAGGTACACCTGATGTTTTAGGAGGTACTCTTAATATTAAAATGTTCCTATTACTATCTTATTTGACTCTGGTGCAACACGGAGTTTCATCTCTAATGACACAATCACAAAGTTAAAACTTAAACCACAAAAACTAAAAGAACCGATTAGAGCCAATAGCCCGATAGGAGGTTCTCTTATTCTTGACCAGTATTGTAGAGTTCCTGTATCATACTCCTATTTCTAGTTCCCTTTTGACTTGATCGTTATGAATTTCTCCGGATATGATGTCATACTTGGAATAGATTGGCTAACCGAATATGAGGCTGAAGTATTATGCGCTGAAAGAATAGTCAAAATTAAAACTAAATTGGGAAAGACTATTTCTATACCATGCCTTGGCTCAGCAACTGACAGAAAAGAATTCTGGTCTTCTCTAGAAGTCACCCCTACTTCTATTGAGAATATCCCTATAGTCAAAGAGTATGCTGATGTGTTCGATGAAGTTGAAGGCTTACCTCCGCGTAGGGAGATCGACTTCAGAATTGATTTGGCACCTAATGCAAGGCCAGTGGTGCATCCTATTCGAAGAATGGAACCAAAAGAAAAAGAAGAGCTAAGAAACCAAACCAAGCAGCTTTTGTGGAAGGGTCTCATCAGGCCCAGCTTCTCAGAATGGGGTCCAGCAGTGGTGTTCGTCCCAAAATCAGACGGTACCCTCAGGCTATGTGTAGACTACCGTGATCTCAACAAACAAATGCTGAAAAATAAATACCCACTGCCTCGTATTGATGACTTGCTTGACCGCTTGCATGGAGCGATAGTATTTTCTAGGATGGACCTAGCTACAGGCTTCCATCAACTGCGCATCGCAGAGGAGTGTGTTCCTTTGACTGCTTTCAGAGGTCCAGACACATTTTATGAATGGCTAGTAATTCCCTTCGGTCTATGTAATGCTCCAGCATACTTTGTTGATTTGATGAATAGAGTATTCAGAGGTGTTCTAAATAAATTCGTCCTGGTGTTCATCGATGACATCCTAATCTTTTCTAAATCCACTGCTGAGCACGAACAACATTTGATGGAAGTCTTGGAGATTTTGCGTAGAAATGTGCTGAAAGCAAAATTCTCTAAATGCATATTTTGGCAAGAAAAGGTGAAATTCCTCGGCCATGTTGTATCTAATGAAGGCATCTCAGTAGATCCAGGAAAAATCTCAGCCATCCAAGAGTGGAAGCAGCCTAGAACTCCCACCGAAGTCAGAAGTTTCTTAGGACTGGCTGGGTATTATCGGAAATTCGTCAAAGATTTTTCGAAGATATCTGGTCCATTGACGAAGCTGACTAAGAAGCACACAAAGTTCATTTGGACACCCGAATGTGAGAAAGCTTTTCAAGATCTAAAGCAGAGGTTGATCACCGCTCCTGTGTTGACCATTATAGATGGCAATGAGGATCTGGAAGTCTGGACAGACGCTTCCAGAGGAGGTCATTCTTTTATTTAAATTAACATGTTAGAGATAGCCTTTCCTTTAATCTCAAATCTCGTTTTAACATGTTATCTTTTCATTTATTTAAGGTATTGGTGCGGTGCTAAATGCAAAAAGGCAAGGTTGTCGCGTATGCTAGCCGGCAGTTGAAACCGCACGAGAAGAATTACGCCGTTCATGATCTTGAGTTGATGGCCATCGTATTTTCACTAAAGATATGGAGCCACTGTCTCTTGGGCGAGAAATTCAAGCAATATACGGATCACCAATCTTTGAAGCATCTATTTACCCAAAGAGACTTGAACTTAAGGCAGCAGCGTTAGGTTGAATTCCTTGCACCCTATGACCTGGACATCTTATATACTCCAGGAAAGGCCAATGTTGTAGCTGACGCGCTGAGCAAGAAGAATGCGGATGAAAACAAACTTATCCTCGCCAATCTCATCATCACCCCTACTCTGATTGATAAAATCTCTGCCCTTCAGAAGGATGATAAATTTATTCAGAGGATTATCGAAAGAATTCGGGGAGGCGAACCCACTAGCTTTCAAATTGACGACAAAGGGGTTCTGAGGCTATCAGGCCGAATTTGTGTTTCGTACATTCCTGAGCTCAGAAGGGAAGTTATGGATGAATGTCACAAGTCTAAGCTCAGTATTCATCCAGGGGTGAGCAAGATGTATCAAGACATCAAGCGCACATTTTGGTGGAGATCCATGAAGAGAGATATTTCTATTTATGTTTATAGATGTCCCACTTGTCAGCAAGTTAAAAGTGATCAACAAAAGCTGGCAGGTCTGTTGCAACCGCTAGGAGTTCCAGGTTGGAAGTGGGAGGAAATTTCCATGGACTTTATTGATGGCTTGCCCCGAAGCAGAAAAGGGAATGATAGCATATGGGTGATTGTAGACCGCTTGACAAAGTTTGCCCATTTTATCCCTGTCAAGTCCAACAGAACAGCTCGAAGTTTGGCGCAGCTTTATCTTAAAGAGATAGTCAGATTGCATGGGGTCCCCAGAAGCATTGTCAGTGATCGGGATCCAACATTTACGAGCAAATTCTGGGAAGCTTTCCATGAAGAGCTTGGAACCAAGTTGAATCTGAGCACTACTTATCACCCTCAGACAGATGGCCAGAATAAGAGGGTGAACCGCAATTTAGAAGACTTGTTGCGAGTGTGCATTCTTGACTATGGCGGTTCATCGGAGGATCATTTGCACTTAGTTGAGTTCTCTTACAATAACAGCTACCAAGCCAGCTTGGGGATGTCACCGTTTGAGTTATTATATGGCAGACCATGCAGATCTCCAGCATGTTGGGTAGAGCCAGGCAATCGATTAGTCTTGGGTCCCGACATGGTTCGTGAAGCATCAGACCAGGTTGACCTTATTAGGAAGCGCCTGTTGGCTGCGCAGAGCCGACAGAAGAGCAATGCAGATCAACGAAGACGGGATTTAGAGTTCTTAGTTGGCGATTATGTTTACTAGAAGGTTTCTCCATTGAGAGGCGTAGTTCGTTTTGGGAAGACCGGGAAATTGGCGCCAAGATTCATTGGTTCATTTCCTATTCTCGAAAGGATTGGTACTCTCGCGTATCGAGTGCAGTTGCCTGACTGGTTGCCTGGGGTGCATGATGTATTTCATGTGTCTCAACTCCGAAAACATGTTCATGACCCAGACTTAGTTATGGAGGAAGCAGCACAACCAGAATTAGAGAATACGCCGAGCTTAGCAGTAACGAGGGATCCGGTGAAAATAGTTGGCAAAGAAACCCGGGTGCTGAGGAACAAGAGAATCCATCTAGTCAAGGTGTAGTGGAGCGGGGATCCTAGAGACTGTACTTGGGAGACTGAGGATAGCATTACAAAGGCTTACCCCAAGTGCAGAGTGGAAATCTCCAAGTAACTTTTGTATTAAGGTATGTTTACAATGAATTACATTTTCCGTTTGTTCCCTACTTTACTTTGTTTCCTTTTCGGGGACGAAAAGCTTTTAAGTGGGGGAGATTGTAACAACCCGGAATTTTAGGGCCAATTTAAAATTTTGTTTTAGGAATTTCAATAGGAAATTGAATATTTAAAATAGTTTATTTTAAAATAGAATGGGGACGACCCACAAATATTTAACTCTGTTTAACAAAAATCTTTCTAACGAATGTGGGAAACTGATACTTCCTAATATACATTGAAAGTTATGGCTAGCTGGGAATTTTAAATAGTCGTTATGGAATTCATATGTAGCTATTTATATTTTTAAATATATACATAGCCCTTAAAAATAGTCATTTCACAAACGACCTCCGTTTTTGATGAAACCACTTTTGTTGGAACCGGAATGTCGAAATATTGTTAAGTTTATTTTTCCAGAGTTTTTCGAATTAATACGTGAGCGTAGCGGAAGAAACTGTGTTTTGTTTATTCTAGTTAGATTTAATCGACTGGAAAAATAGCCATTTTCAAACGGTCTCAGAATTCGACGACATTAACTTTGTTAGGACTGTATCGTCATAACGAAGCCAAAAGTATTTTTTTTGAATTTTCTGAGTCTGTATGTGGCCCTGGTGAATTTTTATAGGCGGTTGAATTAATTTAATAAAAGATTTAATTATTAAATTAATTAAAACAGGCCTTAGACAGCCGTTTGGGCTGACGGGGCCTATCCCGTTGGATCCGAAACATGGGCTGTTGGCTAGGCTCACTTCATGCGGGGCAGGAATTGGACTGGTTAAAAGATATGGATTTATTTGTAAAATTACATTTTAATATTATAAAAATGGAAAATCCTAAACCTTAATTACTGTACATTATCGTAGCCGCCACCCTCCTCTGAAACAATGGCCACCATCGTTCAAATCTTCTCCTCCTAATTTCTCTTCCACCTCCACGATTTAGACCTCCACCCTCATACCACCTCGAAGCCCCTGCTCTCACCTCCACATCCGTACGTTCATCACCCCTCCTCGTCACCCCTACGCCTCGATCCGCGAGCCCAAAGACCCATATTTTGCACCGCCGCACCTCCGCCTCCAAGCGTGCGAGTTGCCCCTCCTCACCACCGTGGGTGCGCCACCTGTAGCCGATCGGAGTGCCACCCTCTGGTCGCCAATCCTTAATTCATTCGAGCGCAAGCATCAGACCTAGTTTCGAACCAATTGTTGAAACCCACGGCCAACATCTGTAGAAGGAAGAAAGGTGGAAATTCTTTAATTTATTATTTAATTTATTATATTTAATTAATCCCAATCTTATTTAACCCATAACTAATGCATACGACGACGGAATTTAACAATTTCAAAAGCGTTTTGATCGTATTGACAAGATCTACGACTCTGGACTGAAACGGGACAATTCTGGACTGTTGGAATTTTGGACTAAATCGCGAACGACAGTGAGAATTCTAATTTATTTAATTAATTAAAATTGTAAAAACATGATATGTATGTTATTATTGTTGATCTGCGATGTGGTAATTAGAACTTATTTGTCTGTGTGATTTGTAATGCTTGTGATGCCATGATAGAACCATGTTCTTCTAGATCTGTAAATCTTGATGTAATCTCTATAAAGTTCTCATCTTTTTTTGTTTTTGTTTTTATTTTTATTTCTTTCTTAAAATGTAAAATTAAATCTTTATTTTTGTTTTCCAAAATAAATTGATAAATTTAATCTTTATTTTTTTTTACGAAATAAAATGCAAGTTTTAATCTTTATTTTTGTTTACAAAATAAAATGCAAGTTTTAATCTTTATTTTTGTTTACGAAATAAAATGCAAGTTTTAATCTTTATTTTTGTTTACAAAATAAAATGCAAGTTTTAATCTTTATTTTTGTTTACAAAATAAAATGCAAGTTTTAATCTTTATTTTTGTTTACCAAATAAAATGCAAGTTTTAATCTTTATTTTCATTTACAAAATAAAATACAGATGAGACCTTTTATTTTGATTCATGAAGATTATTCACCCAATCATATGTTGTGTGGTATGTGTTGACATTTAAATTATGACACTGGGTAAAAAAAAATATAGATGGTTAGGCAAAAACCATATTATTATGTGTTGACATTTTATGACGTTGAGTAGATAGTAAAATGGTTAGACAAAAACCATATTATCATATTGTTGACATTGAATTTACGATGTTGGGTAATTAATAATAGATTAAGTAAAAAGTACATTTTTATGTATTAAAAATGGATTAAGTAAAAAGTACATTTTTATGTATTAAAAATGGATTAAGTAAGAAGTACATTTTTAGGTATTAAAAATGGATTAAGTAAGAAGTACATTTTTATGTGTTAAAAATGGATTAAGTAAAAAGTACATTTTTATGTATTAAAAATGGATCAAGTAAGAAGTATAGTTTTATGTATTAAAGATAAATTAAGTAAAAAGTACATTTTTATGTATTAAAGATAAATTAAGTAAAAAGTACATTTTTATGTATTAAAGATAAATTAGGTAAAAAGTACATTTTTATGTATTAAAGATAAATTAGATAAAAAGTACATTTCTATGTATTAAAGATAAATTATATTAAAACTACATTTTTATGTAATAAAAGTGAATTAGAGAAAAACTACATTTTTATGTAATAAAAAAATGAATTAGAGAAAAACTACATTTTTATGTAATAAAAATGAATTAGAGAAAAACTACATTTTTATGTAATAAAAGTCAATTAGAGAAAAACTACATTTTTATGTAATAAAAATGAATTAGAGAAAAACTACAATTTTATGTAATAAAAGAGAATTTGAGAAAAACTACAATTTTATGTAATAAAAATGAATTAGAGAAAAACTACATTTTTATGTAATAAAAGTGAATTAGAGAAAAACTAAATTTTTATGTATTAAAAATGAATTAAAGAAAAAAGGTTACACTTATGCACATGTAGTATAAGATAAAACACCATTTTAAATAAGTGGATTTTTATTTGCGAACTAGTTGCAAATAAAAATATGAATTTATGAAACACATTTTTATCATCATGATAAAGTGCGATAAAAGTGTAGAAATTGAAATGTTAATTTTATCGTCACTTTAGGTGCGATAAAAAGAATTAATTATAATGGTTGAAATCACTAAATGGTTTATATATATTCATATATAAATATAAATATTAAATTTAACGAAACGAGCGCGGCAGTTCGCGTATCAACAATCGTAACTTTATACGGTTATACCGAAAGATCCGACCGTTGGATTTTCCCAAAATCGGAACCGTTATGACCGTTTTGGGAAGAGCTCTCCAACGATATAAACTTCACCAAAATCTGACGGTTAGATTTCAAGATATGTGTAAATCAAATTTTGGTAAAAACAGCGCCAGGGTCGTTCAGCGACCTTAAGCGTCGTTTAATTATAATTGAGCTATTTTAAAAATAGCGATAAATCGTTATAAATAAATATTAACGATATAAATGATAAATTTTGCGATAATTATTTGAAAAGACTGAGTTTAACTCATTTCAAATAATTGTACGGCGATTAAATCGAAGACGGTGATGAAGATCGGCGATCTTCACATCGAATGTACGGCGATTACTAATACCTTGGACTGACTTGCTCCCAGGAAGAGGTTGAAGTAGTAGTTGTCCGGATGTATGTGTTGGTTGTTCGGATAAGCTAGAACCTCTCTGGTGTCTCCGGTTTCGTTCAGACCCAGAACGGACTTGTATGGATGCGTGTCTGACGTTGGAATTCATTTCATGTAATTAATCAATTTTTATTGATGTATGCATGTTTGGTGGTGGAGAATTTATTCTCTGCTTAACACCCGGGTATATGTTAGTAGTCACCGATAACATGGCGTAAATTGTCAATGTGGCACGCCAAGATGCGAATGATCAAGGCTTTTGTTGAAAAGCAGGCCTTTTGGTTGATGATCAAAGCACGGTCTGTTTAGGCGAAGCTTTGTGTATAGCATAACCTCACGAGCCTCACACCCCGATATGAGTCTAAAACGGGAGGAGGGAACGCAGGGAGTGCACACGTTATCTTTCTAGCTAGAGTAATGTCTGGGACCTACCAGCGCTGACATTTTACTTATGTGGATGATGGATTATGAGGTACCTCGTGTTTTTATAGGTTGTTAGTGGCCAAATTATAGGTCCAAAGGGACCGGGAAACGTGCATTCAGGAATTGCCAATCCACGACCCTTCGTAGTGGACTGACCCTACAGCTATCCAAGGGTTGCCCAAAGGTGTGATCCTGAGGTATCTGCTAAAGTGTCTCGAATCGGTAAGGAGCTCCTCCCTAGCCTGGACTCTTGATGGAAACCAAATCTCCAATACGACATTACGACTTTAGTTTTAAATTTATATGTGGCGACATAGTATATGGTACCTATGCCGTCTAGGATTGATACATTTATCTTTAAATATTTTAAAATGGTATACACACTAATAGTAATATCGTTTATCCGTATTTATCATCATTTGGTCATTATAAGAAAAAACCCTATCCCCTGGTTTGCATTGCATTGTGTGATGGGACTTGGGCCTTATAATGATCTCATTTTTTCTAAAAAGCATAACGTTATTCAAACGATTTACTTTACTTATGCACTGGCAATCCAATAGAGTAAACTCGTTCCGCGTTAGCGGCGTGGTCCTGTGATTTGCCATATTGTTAGTTAGTATAGGAAGATTTCTCATACCAGTCCCACGACTGACTCGAGTTTTGTTTCACTTTGCAAATTCGGGTGCCCTCTTTCCACACGGGCAGCCAATTGACAGGTTCTTAGTTTGCTGATCTTGGAGTTGCTGATCTTGGAGTTTGCTTATCTTTGCTTATTTTGGAATTGCTGTTTTTGAGGTGCTTTACTGGATTATGAAGACCCTCTATCTTTATCTTTATCTTTAGACTGAGACGTTTGAACTTATTTCCTTTCAAGCTGTACTTTTTGAATTTATGTACTTGTTTCTTTTGTTGGGATTTGATGTAATAATTAGGACTCTGTGACTGTGGGATTCTTTGTTATGACGACATCCATATTCCGCTGCTATGTTGATGTTGTTATTTTATAGTTTCTTATTTTATGTTGTTATCTGTGTTATGTATTGTTGTATTTATGTTGTATTCCAATGATCATCCTTGCTTTCATTCTACGGAAGTTTGGGGTCATCACAAGTTCATTTCGATAAAAATATATTTTTGTCTTTTCAAATATGGAATTTTTCATCACAATTCTTTCCAAATCATTTATTATGATTTTACACAAATTAATAATATTTTTAATAATTTTATCAAGGCCCGTACAGTCGATTCCTATAAACGGTCATCGAACTGCCCTTACAACGACCTTTTCCAAATTCGATTTGGATATAATTCCAAATCCAACCGTTAGATTTCTAATCTCTTATATCCGCTGGAAAGATCTTTTCGATAAGAACCCAACGGTTCCAGTTTTAGGAGAATCCGCCGGTTGGATCTCCCGTAAAATCAATTCGAAGTCACTGGTCGAAATTCGCGAACGGTCGCTGTGTGGTGCATTCTATTCAGGCCATTTAATATATAAAATATATATTATATATATTTCATCGATTTCCATTCAAAACGTATTTTATAAATCGTTTTAAAAACGATTTCAACTTCATATTCAATTTTAAATAAAAATTGAATATTCCATATCAATAATATATAAATTATAATATTTTCGAACATCAGATTTTGAAATCACTTCCTTTTCGATATTCATTACAAAAATGAATAAAATTGATATAAATATCGTTCGCGTCAAAATGGCGCACAACTAATCAACACGGCTTATATATTTAAATATTTTTGTGTCCATCCCAAATCGGACATCAAAATCATATTTTAATCCATTACTGAAGATTATTTTAAAATATTAATTATTTTAGAATATTCGTTATTTTAAAATATTCATTCTTTTTGAACTGGAATCAGACACAGACAATTACCATATAATATTATTTATATTTTAACGACCCGGAAAAATGCGATCTTGGTTATCCAATATACAACACATATCGAACATCCAAGGATCGAAAATAACCGAATAGTTAATGAAAGAAGATAGAGGGTGAGGAAAGATAAGATAGAAACTTAGAATAGAAGAAAAAGAAGAACACAACATCAGAGTAACACGAACCTCACAGCGGAACGAATAACATATAATAGATAACATAACTTTGAAATATAACAGTTATGTATACAATAACACTTACCAGAGTACAGCACTTACAACACAGCGGAACAAAAATCTATATAACTAACGCTAAAGCCTCCTGCTCCAAGCTCCTCTAGATAGATCTGAAAAATCCTGAACTACTTGACTGCCCGTACAAATTTAGGCACCCAAGAGTTTAGGTAGAACAAAACAAAATAAACTCCGGGTCAGTCATGGGACTGGTATGAGTAAAACAGTTTGAACAGTTTGAACAAGTAAACGATATCTCATAAGACCACGCCGTATAACGGAACGGGTTTTTCCCTAATGAGAATCCAAAATATCTTTATATCAAAAACCTTTTGATATTATAATAATGTCTATCAACCACAACATAATAACCATTTAGCAGAAACACTTTCATCTCACGTTATACATATATAGTATACAATCAAAACCGCAAGCACGTATTGGGTAATGGGTTTCCAACTATGACAAGGTATGGAACCACCTTACGATCAGTGTACTCTAGGAACGATACACTGGAGTTCAACAAGAACATCTTGTAACTCAACCACACATGACCGACCACTCATTTTGCTTGAGTGTATCGAATGTATATCACCAACGGTTGGGATCAGCAACCGTTTTCCGTATATATATGAGACAGCATTGATAGATTAAATAAGCAAATGAATATTCTCTAGATAGGTGATTATACACCCTACTTCGGTGCGACTGACTTTGCCATGCTGCCTGCCCGATTTCTGTTATTTACCGGATGATGAGGCTAGAAGCTACGCTTTATCATCACATCAGATTCACCTTGAATGCCACATCATCAAATCCATCCAATCACCGATTGACGTCCTCAAAAATAAATTATGTGTTAGCTAAAAGAAGTTTCCTTCTTCGCTTCCACTCTTGGTACGGTTGGAGAAATCAATATACGTGATCGTCTGGAAATACTCTGTCAGACATCCGTCCATACAAGTCATCCAGGAACAGGATGAACCGAAGGCACTATTCAGTACATCCATCTTAGGCACTATTATCTAAGACTTATACAATAGCCCTTGCACTTTACCCCGTCTTCAATTATCTTTGGCATATATGATTCGCAACGCTCATGCCAATACAGAGTGGTTCTTTTGATAATAATCCAACCGGTCTCTCCATATTAACAACGTTAAAATGGTCAAAACTTCGATGGTCTGTGATTTAACCTTCAAAGAAAACAGGTGTGCAAACAACGACATTATTTCCAGATGGAAATTTTATCAATCAATCATCAGTCATGTATATATATATATATATTCATATTTCCTTATTTTCTATGTTTAGAAAATATACGTTAACACTGGAAAACATTTCCATTTCTAATCCATATTTCCAATTTCAATATTTGATTACGTTTTCTGATTCTATTTGGAAAACATTTCCAATCTTCTTTACTTGGATTTAAACAGACGTTTAAATCTACATCGCGACGACAACTCAAACCACTATACTTATTTACTAATTTCACTTAACCACTTTCACTCCCGAACCTTAACCATTTCTAAATTTAAAAACGCAGTCAATCAAGTTGGGGTATAACTACCTCTCAGACCTTAACTGAACAACATTTCAAATCTCGAAATAGGTTAAGTTCATCTTTTAACTCTTCAACACTTCCTTACGTAACTTCCGGATAACATTTACGAGTCCAACTCTTTTAATTCTATTCGAATGAACTAGGTTCGATTAACTCCTTTGATTTAACTTAAATCAATTAACTCCATCGAATAACTTGTAATGTCCCGACTTTTTCAACCATTTGTAAATCATTTTAATAAGTAATTAAAATGAGTAAATTTGTCAAAAGAAAAACTAAAGGAGATTTTTGAAACCAATATATACATATATAAGTATAGGCATATGTATATATGAGGAATATTTTTATAAATATATAGGCTTGAATAATCTTAGATTTGAACATATTTGAATTATCTTGAAATTCAAAACATGTTTATGTTATAAAATAGAAATTCATAAAGGAACAAAGTTATGTATGATAAATGATACTTCATAATATCATTTTGATAAAGCAAGAAGTTTTGAAAACAAATGACTAACAACATAAACAAAAATAAAAGAACTTGTGTTCATATAAAAGAGGACTTTTAAATAAAAAACAATACAACATGAAGCATGATTGTCATGAGCACAAATCTAATTCGGCCAAACATATAAAACAAGTGTGTGTTGTTTGACCATAACAAAATATCTCAAGAGAAGAGACAAAACAATTTCCAAGAAGAAAACAAAACCATTTAATGAATCATACTTGAATAGTGAATAAGGATCTTGCCTAACCGTGCCCTAAAATTCCCTAAACCATAGTTACATGTGCATTGGATAGTGGCAAGAAATATCTCGGCAAGAAGAAACAAATGAAGCCATTAGTTTAAGGCTTTAAAAATCCATAAGAAATCATGGCATTTAATGCAAGTAATGGCTCATCTTCTAGAAGCCATAACCTAGGACTATACCATTGGCTACCCTCCTAAATGAGACAAAACTTGAATGCATGTGCACCTCATATTTTGTGTCGTAGGTGCTAGTAGAAGAGGGGAGAGGGTATGTGTTTTACTGTTAAGAACATGTGCAGTAAATCATATTTTAAAGCATGGAAAACCCTATATATACCACTCTTTTCTTTCACATTCTACACACAAAAAAAATCTGAGTTTTCATCTCTAAAAGATCTGAAGAATTTCTGGATCATTGGAAAGCATTTAGGTGAGTAAAACATTTATGAACTTCTTGTTTTAAAAACACAGTACAGCAGTTTTAATCTTTAAATTTGTTTGCCGAATTGTTTGATCATGTTCTGATTTCTATCAACTAGAAAATCTGATGTGAAACCACTTGATTCATCACCATAGATTAATCACACATGTAGTCTACATCATTGAATTGTATATGCAAATTTGTGTGATGATTTAACAACACCTGTAAGTGTTCTGTAAATACAGAAATGGTGCAGTGTATAAATAATCCATGACTATTCATAGGGTAAATTACTAAAGCATCTGATTCTAGTGTAATCATACTATTCAAACGTATACCAGATCAAAGGAAACATCACTTTGAAATATATGAAACTAAAACAGAAATACAGTAAGTTGTCTGTAAAGAGAAAATCAAAGTCGAAAATCAATGATGATAAAAACGTGTTTTGATTTTATGAATTAAATCCCCAATGCAAATGATGATTTTTAAAGTAAAAATCATGATTTTTAAGTCAGTACATTTCGAGAATTTGGAACATGAACGGATTTGGGATTTCGACCAAATTCCGGCGATCGGAGGGACGAGGGGTCAGGCGGTTAGGGGTGAAGCATCATCGAGGACCAAGGACTTCGGGAAAAATACGAAAGGATTTTTATAATGTGTAAATTTTGGATTGGAATCAAAGATAGGGTTTTTCTGTGTAAATGGGTTCATCGGTTTGGAGGCATCGTGGGGGTCCCACGGTGGTGCGGGTTGGCTGAGTCTGGACGTGGAGCGGCGTTGGGACATGGCGAAGCTGATGGCGGTGGTGCGAGGTGTTCTGGTGGCCTGAGGTGATGGGGCGAGCTCGGTTTTGGGGGAGCACTTTTTACTGTTACGAAATGGAATACTGGTGGAGCATTGAAATCGAGGAGGAGGCGTGGCACGGTGGGGGAAAGGCGTCAGTGGTGGTCAGTGGCGAAGGTAGAGTTTGTGGGTGATGGTCCGGTGATGGCACGGTGGCGTGGGAAGGCGTGCACGTGCACGCTGTGCACTGATACAAGGAAGGAGGGAATGTGGTACTTGGCCAAAGTACCAGGCGAAGTGGTACTTCACGAAATCACGGTGGCCAGTGCAGTTTTTGAGGGAAAATAACGGTGTCAGGGAATGTGGTACTTGGCACTTTGGTACTTTGCCAAAGTACCAGGTGGTACTTTAGTTCTTGCGCAAAAATCACGGTGGCCGGAGCTGAAATGGAGTGTTTTTCATGAGTGCCGGAGACTTGGCACTGGTACTTTGGTACTTTGTCAAAGTACCAAGTGGTACTTCCATTTTCGCCATGACCAGCAAGGGTTTTTCAACCCAAATCATGGTATCTCGATACCTGGCACTTTGGCACTTTGGTAGTGCCAAGTTCTGGTACTTTGGCAGTGCCAAAGCCAGTTCTGGCACTTGCAAAACCCGGCACTCTGGCAGTGCCAAAGTCCGGTATTCTTCGTCCAGTAAAATACGAGATTTTAAATTTAAATAAATTTTAAATTTAAAATAATAAATAAATAAATAAATTAAATAAAGAAATATTTTTATTTAATTAAGCAGATGACAAGTGAGAAGTAGAAACTGAGTTTTTGAACTGACAAGTTCGACAGTGAAAGATCAATCAAGTTTAAATATAAATTAGACAGGAATAAATAATTTAAATAAATTATTTGAATTATTTAATAAATAATTGGTAAAGGATAAGAACGAAAGGAAAATAAGTTCAAACATCATTTGAACTAAAATAATCAAAGGGAAAATACACCGTGTGCGGAGCACGGGAAATTTCCAAGGAATGAACAAAAACATATGCAAAAACCCAATACTCCTCAACTGCTCTAGGTAAAGGATAAACTGACGATTCTAATACAACCCAAATAAGTAAACACTATTTGAAAAATAATATATTTTATCTAAAATGAAGTGGTACTCCGGATTTCATTGATAAACATTTATCGACCGTAAGAGATTTCGTACATCGTTCGAAGAGTCCGAAATAAACAAATTCCACTTCGATTCGAAGTATACGACGCATATCAAAGTGCTGAAGACAACGAGATGCAAGCGTTATTTTAAATGAGATTTTTGGTCTGTTCAAACCCAGAACATACCCGAATGGACAAGTGTCTGACAACGTATATCAATCAGATCTTGCACATCGAATTTACATAAGTATATTACGTTGGTGGCAGAGAAATTCGTTTCTCTTTGCTTCATTACCCGTAATATATTTGGGTAATCGAATGAGTATTTTCTGACGGATAGGACGATGTGGCATTCAAAGAATGGGAAGAGAAAATCTGTCAGAAGAACAACGTAGCCTCAAAACTTCACAACCCGGAAGTAACAAAAGTTGGGCTAGGCAGCATGGCTAGTTGGGTCATACCCAAGCAGGGTATATTATCACCATCTAGAGGATTTCCTTATTTACTTCTTAAATCTATTTCGCTGCTGTTGCATTCGGAAACGGTAAATCGAGCTCAACCGTAGGAGTGACAATATATTCGTTACACTCAAGCTAAATGAGTGGACGGTCATGTGTGGCCGGGTTACAAGATGTTCTTGTTGAACCCCAGTGTATCCTCTCTAGAGTACACTGATCGGTGGTTGCTCCCATACCCTGTATGTTAGAATCCAAACTCCAATACGCGTTCTGCGACTTTAGATTTGTATACTATATATGTGAACGTGAGATGCAAGCGTTTCACTAAATTTTATTTATCTGATACGAATTATTATAATATCAAATGTTTTGATATGAACAAATTAGATCATTTCCAGATATTAGACATGGATGGATCTAAACATTTATAAAGTAAATGAATCTGTGAAGATGAAAAACCTTGACACTTATTTTCATGTTTACACTGTTTAACTATGTTTCCTCACACCAGTCCCCCGACTGACCCAGAGTTTATTTTTGTGTTTCTAAACTCTTGGGTACTCATAATAATTGTTATGAGTAGACAAGTAGGTTCAGGTAATGCAACTGGACATGATGCAGAACAAGTTCAAGACCTAGTAGCATATATGTTTAATTACCAGTTTGAGAATCTATGATATTGTAATATGGTACTGTATGACTATGATGTTGAACCATGATGTTGTAATATGTTATGTACTCTGATGTATCAGGTTGTGATGTAATATATAAGTATTTTGAAATTCCGCTGTGAGATTCTGATAACTTCTTATTCTTCTATTCTATAAGTTCTACCTTTTCTATCTCACCTTCTAAATTCTTTCTATTAAAGATCCGAATTTTCGTGTAGTTTCGACTGATTTTGTCAGTTCAAATTGGCTCGTATTTTTGGGCCTTTACAGTTGGTATCAGAGCATAAGAGCTTAAGTTTGCCTAGGTGAATCCTTAGAGTTAGTATCGAGAGAGCGTATTTTTACTAAAAACTATTTTAGTATGGGTCATCCTAAACTTTCAACCTTAGTTATTTGGTCAAATTATCCCTAAGACTGTTTTCCGATGGAGTTCTGACGTTCAAATCATTACTCAGAAAGTGACAATGAGTTCTCAAGCAAGAAGAGGCCAAGGAGCGAGCAGGGCAATGGGCACACTATTAATCAGACCCAAATGGAAACGACTGAAGTGGTTCAAGCTCCAGCACAGCCAAACTTTGCTATGATTTGCAAGAACTGCACTACTCTGGGAGGAAAGACTTTTAAGGGAACTGAATCACTGGTTGACGTCCAAGCATGGATTAGATCATGTGAGAAGATTTTTAAGGGACTGAAACTGAATGATGAGTACAAACGTCTCTTGGCTTCATGGAACTTGGAAGGAGCTGCAGCTATCTGGTGGGATGCCCAGACTGCAAATACTCCAGAGGAGAATTTTACTTGGGCAATGTTTAGGGAAGCTTTTGAAGGTCAGTATCTACCCGCGACTGGTAAAACAAGGATGTATTGAGACTTCATTGACCTGAAACAAGAAAACATGACGGTCACTGAGTATGAGAACAAGTTCAATGCACTGTCAAGCTTTGGACCAGAGTTGGTTAATACCTCACTGAAGAAGAACGAGATGTTCGTGGCTGGATTGAAGGATAGTCTTCAAGGCAGGATGATGGGGCATTTGAAGGACCCATTTGTTGAACTCGTGGATCTAGCACTTAGGTATGAAGCACTGGATTCTAAGAACCCAACTGCAGCAAAGACTCAGACGGGAGAAGCAAGTGGAGGAAATCCCCAGAAAAGGAAATTCAACCTTGATTGGAAAGGTAACCAAAACCAAGGAAAGGCTGTTCAGCAGAAGACTGAGAATCGTTTCAAAAATGTGTTGTGTCACAACTGCAAACAAAAGGGTCACATTGCAAGGTTCTGTAAGAAGAAGAGCAACAAGAAACCCCAACAGCAGCAACCACAATAGCAGCAAGAGAAGCCTCAGCAACAACCACAGCAGCAGCAGCAGCAAGTTCAGAGGAACGAGATGGTAGTGAGGAACCTCTGTTTCAATTGTCACTAGCCCGGACACATGGTGAAAGATTGTCCACTGATAAAGAGAGCACCTCAGGCGAAGGTTTACGCCATCAAGAATGAACCATCCACCTCTCAGAATGTGAAAGGGAAGGGAGTTCTGGAAGGTACTTTACAATTTAAAGGAATTTACCTTCGAGTTTTATTTGACACCGGCGCTTCACACAGTTTTATTTCTTCTGAAGCCGTAAACCAATTTAACCTTGAACCAATTATTTCCTCAAACCCAATTTGCGCATCAAATCCCATTGGTGGAAAAACAGAGTTAAAAATGTGTTGTGAGGATATAGCGCTGTTATATCTCTCGCATTCCTTTCGTTTTGATTTCTATGTTTTAGACTTCAAAAGTTTCAATTTTATTCTTGGATTGGACTGGCTGAGCGAGTTCCAAGCCAAGATAAAGTGTGATAAAGAAACCATAACATTGACGACAAGTTTAGGTCGAAAAGCTAGAATACCTTGTGGAAAACCCTGTATCCACACCTGTAGTTTCCTATATGCCCTAGAAGCACCCCAAGAGAACCTTGAAACTTTGGATGTTGTGAAAGAATTCAAGGATATTTTCGAAGAAGTCGGAAGTTTACCTCCGCACCGGGAGATAGAATTCTGAATCGATTTAATTCCAGGAGCGAGACCAGTAGTACAACCAAAAAGACGGATGGCTCCAAAGGAAGTGTCAGAACTGGAGAAACAGACTCGGGATTTGCTGAATAAAGGCTTAATCCGACCTAGTTTTTCTAGTTGGGGATTGGTAGTAGTTTTTGTAGTGAAGTCTGATGGGTCGTTACGACTGTGTGTTGACTATAGAGAACTGAACAAGGTCACCATCAAAAATAAATATCCTTTACCCCGAATCGACGATCTTTTCGATCAATTGCACGGAGCCACAGTATTTTCCCAAATGGATTTAGCCACAGGATTTCACCAGTTAAGAATCGCTGAGGATAGCATTCCTTTAACAGCATTTCGATGGCCGGATTTCTTTTATGAGTGGTTGGTTATGCCATTCGGCCTGACCAACGCACCAACATTTTTTGTGGATTTGATGAATAGAGTCTTTAGAAAATTTTTGAACAAGTTTGTTCTAATTTTCATTGACGATATTTTGATTTATTCAAAAACTGAAGAGGAGCATCGCTATCAACTTAGAGTAGTGTTGGAAACTCCGAGGAAAAACGTGTTGAAGGCCAAGTTTTCAAAATGTCATTTTTGGCAGTCTGAAGTGAGATTTTTGGGACATATTGTAAATGGAGACGGAATATCGGTGGATCCAGTTAAGGTTGAGGCAGTTCAAAAATGGAGGCAACCTCGGACACCAACCGATGTTCGAAGTTTCTTAGGACTGGCAGGGTATTACCGAAGGTTTATTCCGGATTATTCGAAGATATCGTCTCATCTGACGAAACTGACGAAGAAAAACCAGAAGTTTGTTTGGACTCCGAAGTGTGAAGGATCTTTTCAAGAATTGAAGAAAAGATTAACGGAAGCTCCAGTATTAGCTGTCCCACATGGAACAAGTAGATTTGTAGTTTATACAGACGCATGTGGAGCTGGATTGGGGGCAGTGTCAATGCAGAATGGTCGTGTAATTGCATATGCAAGTAGACAACTAAAGATACATGAGAAGAATTATGCGACTCACGATCAGGAGTTATTGGCCATTGTTTTCGCATTGAAAATGTGGAGACATTATCTGTTTGGTGAGAAATTTGAGCTTTTCTCCGACCATCAACCTTTGAAATACCTATTTTCTCAGAAAGATTTGAATTTGAGGCAGCAACGATGGGTGGAATTCCTAGCATCATATGATTTGGATATCATATATACACCCGGCAAAGCAAATGTGGTGGCAGACGCTTTGAGCAGGAATGCAGTTCTATCCCTATTGGAAGTCGTACCGACTCTCCAAGAAAGGATAATGAGTAATCAAAGAAGAGATGCCAAGTTAGTAAAGATTATTCAAGGAGTCACGGATGGGAAGGAATCTGATTTCAAGCTGGATGATCGAGGGGTATTGAGAATTAACAACAGATTATGTGTTCCGGATGTGGATGGATTAAGACAAGAAGTTTTGAAGGAATGCCATGCATCGAAGTTAAGTATTCATCCGGGAATTCATAAAATGAACAACGATATGAAAAGAGTATTTTGGTGGCCAGGGATGAAGAGTGATATCACGACTTTCGTGAATGGATGTCTGTGTTGTCAGCAAGTCAAGGGAGATTATCAAAAGACTGCTGGATTATTACGACCACTAGAGATACCGAAGTGGAAATGGGAGATGGTATCGATGGATTTCATCGATGGATTACCAAGAACGAGAAGAGGATTCGAAGGAGTTTGGGTGATTATCGATCGGCTGACTAAAAGCGCGCATTTTATTCCGGTAAAACCAACACGCACAGCCGCATCTTTAGCCGAAGTATTCATGAAGGAGATTGTGAGATTGCATGGAGTCCCGAAAAGTATTGTAAGTGATAGAGACCCATATTTACCAGTAATTTTTGGGAAGCATTTCAAAGGACTTTGGGAACAAGATTGGATCTCAGTACTGCTTGCCATCCTCAAACGGACGGTCAGACTGAGAGAGTAAACCGAATATTGGAAGATTTGTTGAGGGCATGTATTTTAGATTTCGGAGGATCGTGGGAAGATTATCTGCACTTAGTGGAATTCGTTTATAACAATAGTTATCAGGCGAGTATTAAAATGGCACCATACGAAGCATTGTATGGAAGACCGTGTAGAGCACCTGCATGTTGGATTGAATCCGGAGACAAATTAGTACTTGGACCGGATATGATCCGTGAAGCCACAGAGAAAGTGGAGTTGGTGAAGTCGAGAATGAAAGAAGCCCAGGATCGACAGAAATGTTATGCCAATCAAAGACGAAGAGACCTTGTATTTGAGGCAGGAGATCTCGTATTTGTGAAGATTTCACCAATGAAGGGAGTCGTGAGATTTGGAAAGACCGGGAAGTTAACTCCGAGATATGTTGGACCTTTCCGAGTTCTGGAGCGAATTGGATTTCTAGCCTACCGAGTTGAATTACCAGAACATATGGCAGGGATTCACAATGTATTCCATGTCTCTCATTTGAGGAAGTGTTTGCATGACCCAACTTTAGTTCTAGAACCGTCTATGCAACAAGAAATAGAAATCGAACCAGACTTAACAGTGATTCGACGACCATTACGAATTGTCGACAGAGAAGAAAAACAGCTTCGCAACAAAAGGATCAGTCTGTTAAAGGTTCAGTGGAGCAAAAATCCGAAGGATTGCACGTGGGAAACAGAGAAACATATTAGGAAGCTTTACCCAGATTTTTCTCCAAATTAGGTATGTTTGCTTTTTGGATTGTTTGGATGGAATGAAAACCTTGGATTTCTTCATTTCTGTGAGCATTGGTATGTGCATTTGTGGATTCAGTTTATTAGGACTTATGAACTCCTTTGCTATGATTCTATCATTGACGAGTTCTATTTCCTTGTTTACTTTCCAGATGGCACCACTAATGAAGAGGACCGCTAGGAAGAGGATGTCACCATCGCAGCTCGAGAGATTTCAGGCCAGGAGAGCAAGGATAGTATATTCCGAGGATAGTAGAGAGGAGTCATCGAGAGATGACGAGGGTACTCACCAGACATCCGGGGAGTCAGATATTGGACGGGAGGAGCAGATGGACCAGGACATGGACAGTCAGGAGTTATCAGAGGGAGAGGATATAGTAATGATCGAGACAGGCTTTGGCGACAGTGGCAGTGACGACGGCAGTGACAGAGATAAGAGCGAGCCCGAAGAGATGGATATGGACGGAGACGATAAGGAGGAACCTGAGGAGGAAGAGGAGATTCCGGAGACACCGATTGCGGAAATGGGAGGACAGCCAGCAGAGCACGTAGATCCAGCAGTAGTTTTATGGGAGAAGCTGAAGCAAGCACTCGTGGAGTATCATGAGATAGGCGGATGGGTCGAGGTCTATGGAGAGTTTGGATATCCTGTGATTCAGGTATATATGATTCCTCCGGTGGAGGTGGTTGAGATTTCGGACGATGAGGAGGAGGAGCCGGATACTCCGGAGATCATGGATGTTTTTGTACCATCTGATGATGAGGATGAGGTGGTAGATGTTGTTAACATATCCGATGATGAGTGGATCATGATCGAGAGTGATCCAGATCTGTAGAGTGCAGTAGACTGATGTGTATGGACTATGTATGTATATAGCTATAACTTGATTTAGTCAAGTATAGCCTAGTCATGTAGTATGGTATGTATGTATATGATTAGTCAGGTGTAGCACTAGGAGTGTAGTATGTTATCTAGACTAGTGCTAGTATCGAACTAGTTGTATAATTATGATGTACTAAATGATTATGATATATAGAATCATCTTTTGGGAAAGAAATCCTTTCTATCTTGCTTACTTTTAATTTTGGGGACGAAATTCTTATAGGGGGGTGGACTGTAATGTCCCAACTTTTTCAACCATTTGTAAATCATTTTAATAAGTAATTAAAATGAGTAAATTTGTCAAAAGAAAAACTAAAGGAGATTTTTGAAACCAATATATACATATATAAGTATAGGCATATGTATATATGAGGAATATTTTTATAAATATGTAGGCTTGAATAATCTTAGATTTGAACATATTTGAATTATCTTGAAATTCAAAACATGTTTATGTTATAAAATTGAAATTCATAAAGGAACAAAGTTATGTATGATAAATGATACTTCATAATATCATTTTATTAAAGCAAGAAGTTTTGAAAACAAATGACTAACAACATAAACAAAAATAAAAGAACTTGTGTTCATATAATAGAGGACTTTTAAATAAAAAACAATACAACATGAAGCATGATTGTCATGAGCACAAATCTAATTCGGCCAAACATATAAAACAAGTGTGTGTTGTTTGACCATAACAAAATATCTCAAGAGAAGAGACAAAACAATTTCCAAGAAGAAAACAAAACCATTTAACGAATCATACTTGAATAGTGAATAAGGATCTTGCCTAACCATGCCCTAAAATTCCCTAAACCATAGTTACATGTGCATTGGATAGTGGCAAGAAATATCTCGGCAAGAAGAAACAAATGAAGCCATTAGTTTAAGGCTTTAAAAATCCATAAGAAATCATGGCATTTAATGCAAGTAATGGCTCATCTTCTAGAAGCCATAACCTAGGACTATACCATTGGCTACCCTCCTAAATGAGACAAAACTTGAATGCTTGTGCACCTCATATTTTGTGCCGTAGGTGCTAGTAGAAGAGGGGAGAGGGTATGTGTTTTACTGTTAAGAACATGTGCAGTAAATCATATTTTAAAGCATGGAAAACCCTATATATACCACTCTTTTCTTTCACATTCTACACACAAAAAAAATCTGAGTTTTCATCTCTAAAAGATCTGAAGAATTTCTGGATCATTGGAAAGCATTTAGGTGAGTAAAACATTTATGAACTTCTTGTTTTAAAAACACAGTACAGCAGTTTTGATCTTTAAATTTGTTTTCCGAATTGTTTGATCATGTTCTGATTTCTATCAACTAGAAAATTTGATGTGAAACCACTTGATTCATCACCATAGATTAATCATACATGTAGTCTACATCATTGAATTGTATATGCAAATTTGTGTGATGATTTAACAGCACCTGTAAGTGTTCTGTAAATACAGAAATGGTGCAGTGTATAAATAATCCATGATTATTCATAGGGTAAATTACTAAAGCATCTGATTCTAGTGTAATCATACTATTCAAACGTATACCAGATCAAAGGAAACATCACTTTGAAATATATGAAACTAAAACAGAAATACAGTAAGTTGTCTGTAAAGAGAAAATCAAAGTCGAAAATCAATGATGATAAAAACATGTTTTGATATTATGAATTAAATCCCCAATGCAAATGATGGTTTCTAAAGTAAAAATCATGATTTTTAAGTCAGTACATTTCGAGAATTTGGAACATGAACGGATTTGGGATTTCGACCAAATTCCGGCGATCGGAGGGACGAGGGGTCAGGCGGTTAGGGGTGAAGCATCATCGAGGACCAAGGACTTCGGGAAAAATACGAAAGGATTTTTATAATGTGTAAATTTTGGATTGGAATCAATGATAGGGTTTTTCTGTGTAAATGGGTTCATCGGTTTGGAGGCATCGTGGGGGTCCCACGGTGGTGCGGGTTGGCTGAGTTTGGACGTGGAGCGGCGTTGGGACATAGCGAAGCTGATGGCGGTTGTGCGAGGTGTTCTGGTGGCCTGAGGTGATGGGGCGAGCTCGGTTTTGGGGGAGCACTTTTTACTGTTACGAACTGGAATACTGGTGGAGCATTGAAATCGAGGAGGAGGCGTGGCACGGTGGGGGAAAGGCTTCAGTGGTGGTCAGTGGCGAAGGTAGAGTTTGTGGGTGGTGGTCCGGTGATGGCACGGTGGCGTGGGAAGGCGTGCACGTGCACGCTGTGCACTGATACAAGGAAGGAGGGAATGTGGTACTTGGCCAAAGTACCAGGCGAAGTGGTACTTCACGAAATCACGGTGGCCAGTGCAGTTTTTGAGGGAAAATAACGGTGTCAGGGAATGTGGTACTTGGCACTTTGGTACTTTGCCAAAGTACCAGGTGGTACTTTAGTTCTTGCGCAAAATTCACGGTGGCTGGAGCTGAAATGGAGTGTTTTTCATGAGTGCCGGAGACTTGGCACTGGTACTTTGGTACTTTGTCAAAGTACCAAGTGGTACTTCCATTTTCACCATGACCAGCAAGGGTTTTTCAACCCAAATCATGGTATCTCGATACCTGGCACTTTGGCACTTTGGTAGTGCCAAGTTCTGGTACTTTGGCAGTGCCAAAGCCAGTTCTGGCACTTGCAAAACCCGGCACTCTGGCAGTGCCAAAGTCCGGTATTCTTCGTCCAGTAGAATACGAGATTTTAAATTTAAATAAATTTTAAATTTTAAATAATAAATAAATAAATAAATTAAATAAAGAAATATTTTTATTTAATTAAGCAGATGACAAGTGAGAAGTAGAAACTGAGTTTTTGAACTGACAAGTTCGACAGTGAAAGATCAATCAAGTTTAAATATAAATTAGACGGGAATAAGTAATTTAAATAAATTATTTGAATTATTTAATAAATAATCGGTAAAGGATAAGAACGAAAGGAAAATAAGTTCAAACATCATTTGAACTAAAATAATCAAAGGGAAAATACACCGTGTGCGGAGCACGGGAAATTTCCAAGGAATGAACAAAAACATATGCAAAAACCCTATACTCCTCAACTGCTCTAGGTAAAGGATAAACTGACGATTCTAATACAACCCAAATAAGTAAACACTGTTTGAAAAATAATATATTTTATCTAAAATGAAGTGGTACTCCTGATTTCATTGATAAACATTTATCGACCATAAGAGATTTCGTACATCGTTCGAAGAGTCCGGAATAAACAAATTCCACTTCGATTCGAAGTATACGACGCATATCAAAGTGCTGAAGACAACGAGATGCAAGCGTTATTTTAAATGAGATTTTTGGTCTGTTCAAACCCAGAACATACTCGAATGGACGAGTGTCTGACAACGTATATCAATCAGATCTTGCACATCGAATTTACGTAAGTATATTACGTTGGTGGCAGAGAAATTCGTTTCTCTTTGCTTCATTACCCGTAATATATTTGGGTAATCGAATGAGTATTTTCTGACGGATAGGACGATGTGGCATTCAAAGAATGGGAAGAGAAAATCTGTCAGAAGAACAACGTAGCCTCAAAATTTCACAACCCGGAAGTAACAAAAGTTGGGCTAGGCAGCATGGCTAGTTGGGTCATACCCAAGCAGGGTATATTATCACCATCTAGAGGATTTCCTTATTTACTTCTTAAATCTATTTCGCTACTGTTGCATTCGGAAACGGTAAATCAAGCTCAACCGTAGGAGTGATAATATATTCGTTACACTCAAGCTAAATGAGTGGACGGTCATGTGTGGCCGGGTTACAAGATGTTCTTGTTGAACCCCAGTGTATCCTCTCTAGAGTACACTGATCGGTGGGTGCTCCCATACCCTGTATGTTAGAATCCAAACTCCAATACGCGTTCTGCGACTTTAGATTTGTATACTATATATGTGAACGTGAGATGCAAGCGTTTCACTAAATTTTATTTATCTGATACGAATTATTATAATATCAAATGTTTTGATATGAACAAATTAGATCATTTCCAGATATTAGACATGGATGGATCTAAACATTTATAAAGTAAATGAATCTGTGAAGATGAAAAACCTTGACACTTATTTTCATGTTTACACTGTTTAACTATGTTTCCTCACACCAGTCCCCCGACTGACCCAGAGTTTATTTTTGTGTTTCTAAACTCTTGGGTACTCATAATAATTGTTATGAGTAGACAAGTAGGTTCAGGTAATGCAACTGGACATGATGCAGAACAAGTTCAAGACCTAGTAGCATATATGTTAAATTACCAGTTTGAGTATCTATGATATTGTAATATGGTACTGTATGACTATGATGTTGAACCATGATGTTGTAATATGTTATGTACTCTGATGTATCAGGTTGTGATGTAATATATAAGTATTTTGAAATTCCGATGTGAGATTCTGATAACTTCTTATTCTTCTATTCTATAAGTTCTACCTTTTCTATCTCACCTTCTAAATTCTTTCTATTAAAGATCCGAATTTTCGTGTAGTTTGGACTGATTTTGTCAGTTCAAATTGGCTCGGATTTTTGGGCCTTTACATAAATAAATTCGATAACTCCTTCGAATAACTAAATTCGATAACTCCTTTCGAATAAACTATATTCGATAACTCACTTCGAATAACTAAATTCGATAACTCCTTTCGAATAAACTATATTCGATAACTCACTTCGATTAAACTAGTTGATAAGTCTTTTCGATTAAACTAAAATCGATAACTCCTTTTATTTAACTCTATTCGAATAAACTAATATTTGATTAACGCAAATTCTACTAACGCTATTTAATTACCCCTGTCGGTTTAACTCTAACTGGTTAACTCTAACTGTTTAACTCTAACTGGTTAACTCTAACTGTTTAACTCTAACTGGTTAACTTGACTTAACTTATTTAATTCAACTTAATTAACTCCTATCGAATAACAAATTCGTTAACTCCTTTCGTTTAAACTATAATCGATACTCCTTTCGAATAACTAATTCGAATAACCCTTATTTATTTAACTCTATTCGAATAAACTAAATTCGATTAACGTACTTTCGAATACTTATATTCGATAATCTCTTTCTTCGAATAAAATCTTATTCGATTTAACTCCTGTCGAATAACTAGATTCGATCAACTCACTTCGAATATCTCTAATTCGATTATCTCACTTCGAATATGTACTATTCGATTAACTCCTTCGATTAACTCTAATCCGATTATCTTAGCTCGATAAATCTTAACTCGGAAATCTTAACTCGATAACTCAAGTTTGTTAACTTAACCTGATAACTCAAATTGATTAACTTAACCTGATAACTCAAATTGTTTAACCTAACTTGCTAACTCAATTTGATAATCTTACTTGATAACTCAAATTGTTTAACCTAACCTGCTAACTCAATTTGATTAACTTAACTTGCCTAATTCGACTCGATTAACTCACTTGACTAATTCGACTCGGCTAACCCACTTGATTAACTCGACTCGTTCACTTTGTTTTAACTTGACTAATTCACTTTGTTTTAACTCGACTAGTTCACTTGGTTTGACTTAACCAATTCGTTTTGATTACTCGACTAACTCACTTTGGTTTGACTTAACCAATTCGTTTGATTACTCGACTAACTCACTTTGGTTTGACTTAACCAATTCGTTTTGATTACTCGACTAACTCACTTTGGTTTGACTTACCCAATTCGTTTTGATTACTCGACTAATTCAATTTTATTAACTCCTTATTTATTTTCCAATAAATATTTCCTTTATAAAATCTTTTGATTTTATAAATAAATTCCCTTTTATATAATTCTATTTATTCCCTGAATGAATAATCCCTTTATAATCCTATTTATTTATTTCTAAATAAATATCTCCTTTATATAATTCTATTTATATATTTCTAAATAAATATTTCTTTTAAATCTTATTTGTAAATGATTTTACAATATTTTCTTTTCAATTTCATTTGTAAATGTTTTACAAATGTTTTTTCCCTTTTTATTTGTTTACACTAATTTCCTTTATACTTGTTTAACAAATATTTCCTTTATATTTGTTTTACAAATATATTTCCCTTATATTTGATTTACAAATATATTTCCTTTTATATTTGATTTACAAATATATTTCCTTTTATATTTGATTTACAAATATATCTCCTTTTATATTTGATTTACAAATATATTCTAACTCTTTAAAATCCCGGGAAAATTCGTCGTAACCTCCTTTGTAACGGAAGCATCGGGAAAATCCCCAAACCCGCCACACAGGCCTTTCCATTCAAAAAGAATATTGTTTGAAATTATTTCCTTTCTAAATATCTCCTATTTATAAATATTCCAATTTACAAATATTACTTATTTATAAATATTCCATTTTCAATATCACTTTGAAAATTCCCTTATCAATATCCCGTATGTTATGGTATTCAATCATATCAAATCACGATGTTCAATATCGTCCATACACACACAATCAACAACAGGTTATAATTCACATCATATATTAAAATATATCAAAAACAATAAAATAACTGTTGAGGAATCCAGTCGGATTCCTCCAACCTGTTTCCCTGCATCCACAGATGTTACACAACATGATTGTCATCACTTTCAGTTCAATATGAATTATTCTGATAAACAGAATCAATATATAACTATATAACTGTTTATCTATTATATATATATATATATATTTATATATATATAATATTTCATTAACTGACTAGCAGTTCAATCAAACAGTCAACACACAATCAAACAGATAATTTCTAACAGTTCTAAAAATACAACATGAAATTATAAACTGTTCAGATTAGTGAGATTTACTCACATTGGACTGTTATCGTTAAAATGATTAACTGTCTTTGATTTGATTCATACGGACAATTTATTTTACAATAAATGGTAGCGAGCTTGGATTCACTCCCAGTAGGCTTTATGGTGTTGCTCCCGTCCATACGGTCCCAACGCAACTTACGGTTCGTGATTCTGATTTCATATGACTAAGTTATAACATTTTAAAATTAATACACTTTTAAATAAAAATAAAATAAAACTTAACTTATTAGTATTGGGCCTTAACTTTACTCTCCGGCCCACATCAATATCCAACCCGCTCCTTCCACTCCTCCTTCCACGTTAAACAACCCGACACCATCAGTTTCTTTGAGAAACCATTTCCGAACTTTAGTGGATCCATCCTCTCTCCATACACTACTACGTCCAAAACAACTATCACCTTTAAACTCCTCTTCTCACTCTCCACCGTTCCATCTCCTCAACGCTCTGATCGACGTCCCAAGGTGATTTCCGTCGCATAACAGTAAGCGATGATCCCTATATCTCGCTCGACATCTAACCTCACCGAAACCACCCAAATCTTGCACGCCCATCCCATTTTCCACTACGATCCCAGAAATACTAATGAAAACTTGAATAATTGATTCAATCTCTCGGATGAACAAACCCTAGCAGGCGCTGCCCCATTTCCAGCGAAATAAAAGAAGTTCGAACTGAGAAAAACCAGTATAGGAATGAAGCTCTTTCATCACTGATTCCATATGTATATATTATATGATTTTTAGGATTTTGTTTGAATAGATTTTGATTTTCTAACTTTCATTTCTTTTGCTGTGTAAAATAAAACAACGGCGGAAAGAGGTTTGACTAATGAATGAGGTATTCTAGGGTTTAGGCAAAAGGAAAGGGTATTTATAATGTTTTCAAAATATCTAGAAATTTTGCAGAAGGAATATTCTCGGCATATTCTTTTGTTAATTCGTGTTTAAAAATCCCTGCGATCACACACGATACCCAAAAATCACGAAACTGAACATGTAGCTAGAGTTCGACATTACGGTCCCAACGAAACTGGTTTCGTCGAATTCCTACTTCGTATGCTCACACAACGTATTTTTAACTGTCAAAATACTGACTGTTTTTCACTCTAAAAATCCGTACGGTCACACAGTGACTCTAAAAATCACGAAACTTGACATCTAACAATAATTTGATGTTGCGGATCCAACAAAACTAGTTTCGTCGAATTCCGACTTCGTTTGCAAAAGTGGCTATTTTTAAAGCTCTGGATGACCCATTTAAATATATAAATATATTTAAATATAATCAAATTAAATATTTACAAATAAATATTGTCGTGTATATTCACACTGGAATACCATACAACTCTACTAGGATCTATAACTTGATATTTCAAATCCTGGTTAAATCGATATTTTATTTATATTGAAATTCCTTTTAAAAATATAATTAATTCATTTATAAATTATAAAGGAATTCCATAGCGAATTTTCTAAAATTTGATTCGGACGTAAATCAAAATATACACGATGAAATTCCGATTTTTCTCTTCCACTAGAAAGATATACTCCACCAGCTCCACAAGTTTCTTGTTTCACAGAAATCCGGCTTAAAACGAGTCCTGTACATTAAGTTGAAGTTCGAATCGCCAATTTACGAACTGCAGCGCCATTTTAAGCTCGATTTTAATTATAATATAATTATACATTCAAACTGACGTCGATTGAATATATTCGTCAATAAAATTCAACTCTAAGCTAAATTAAATCTTAGGGATGATCCAGTTCACAGAATATTGTGATTTCCAATATTTCTGATTATTTCTGAATTAAATATATTATTTAATTTATTATTTCAAATTAAATATTCCCAGTTATTTAATTCCACGACCATTAAATCCTTTAATTCACCATTCATATAATTAAATAAATTAATTATAATACCTCTGCCAATGCGGGTCATTACATATATGGATTTCATACAACACATGTATTCAACAACAAGGATAAACAATCAAGCGTCATCCAAAGTGCATTCTACACTGTATAAGCATTAAATATAGATATTTAACACTTACAACATTCTGTCAACCAATCGATTGACATATCACTAAACAATTGGGATTAGTGTATGTCAAATATCATCCCAATACCCGTGTGGGGTTTCAATCAACAAACACAATTTATAGTTGTGTAGTTGGGCGATGTGTAAAATTTATCGTCCCAATCAATATCAGTCAAATGAGTATACATAAACAAATCGTCCGATTTGTAAATGAATATTTATTTTATTCATATACATGTTAAAATTTATGTTTTTAACTATAAAATATTTATTTCACCTCATGAATATTTTATTCTCATTCCATATCACGATCACAAACAAATTCCACAATGCAATACAATCAAACAAGTCGTCCATGGTCTGTGGACGACGGGGAGCAATTCATATATGCAGTTATAAAATAGATTACTATACAAGAAATTATAGTGAGAAGTTCTCACCTTGGGTTTCCACTCCTCCGTGCTTTAGCGGACGATTTGGATTCCGTTCAGCTTCCAGTTCGTTCCATCGCAGTCTGTTTCACGCGGTATATATATATCAAAAATCATGTTTTTAATCGATGATCTTTATAAATAAAAATCACATTTTTATAATACCACTTCCTATACAAAAATCCAATTTTTATACCGCTACTCCATATATAAAAATTATATTTTTATATCGCAACTTCATATATAAAAATTATATTTTTATATGATTGAAAATCGTATCTTTATTTAATAAAAAAAAATCATATTTTTTTAATCTTAAAAACCGTATCTTTTATAAATTTAAAATTAGATCTTTTATACTATGTTCTATATATATGAAAACCAAACTCTTATTTTGCTAATGATATAATAAAAATCATATTTTTATTCATAACTAATTTATATAAATTTAAAATCAGATCTTGACCTCACTAACTAAGCCAATTAAATTAATAAACTAAGTAATTAAGCAAATTAATTACCTTCCTCGCTGTACAGGGTGTTATTCGTCGGAGACAAGGGGGAAAAGCGGCGCTGTGCCTGAGGTCGTCGGGGGGGCTCCGGCGTCATCGCTGGTAGGGTGCGGAGGTGCTGCAGTGGCGGCGGCAGGTCCCAAGGTTGCTGGAGGTGGCTGACTCCGACGGGTTTATGGTTGTGGGGGGTTCAGAGAAGAAGGAGGAGGAAAGAGAGGGTGCGGCGCCAGTTGGAGGTGGCGGTGGCGCGATGGCATCGAAGGTGGAGGGCCACCTTCGAGTTTCGTCATTTTTTTCTTTTTAATATTGGGTTTGGAAATTATGATTTGGGGAGAGGGAAAATGTAGCGGGGGTTATATTATATTTTAATTATTTTATATATTTTATTGTCCAAAAAGTTGACTTTTCCTTCGAGTTCCGAATCGAGTCCAACGACCATTGTCCCTAGCGTAATACCCCCATTCCGAACACAATGGTATATGTCCTGTGAGCCAAATCGACTGTTACGATCAGTTTATGTTAAATTTAAAATATAAACCAATATATTTTAAATTCAAACGCACATTTTAATTTACTGGGGCCACATACGAACCCTAAAATTTCCAAAAAAATAAATCTAGCTATGTGTTGACGATACGGTCCTAACAAAACTAATTTCATCGAATTTGGAGACCGTTTGAAAAACGGTTATTTTCCAGTCGATTAAATTCAAACTGAAATTTGTCAAATGCGTTTAAATGCGCCACGCTCACATATTGATTCCAAAAATTACGAAAATTGTAATCTAGCAATAATTTGATATTACGAATCCAACAAAAGTGGTTTCATTGAAAACGGAGGTCGTTTGCAAAATGGCTATTTTTAAGGGCTTTATATATATAAAAATATATATAAATTTCCAGAACGACTTTTCTGAAGTTTAAACTGGACGTAACTTATCATTTATAAAATGAAATTTATATTTATCACATCCGTTAGAAAGATATTGTTTAATAGATTCAAATATTTCTTGTTTCATCCAATTCCGATCTATATTGAATTCTGTATATTCATTAGAAATTAGAAATCGAATTTTCGAATTGCCACGCCATTTCAGGCTCGTTATACAATTAAAATAAATTTATTCGTTCTAACTTCGATTAAAATAATTTTTTAGTTGTTATTATTTAAAATAATTCATTTTAAATTATCAAAATCCATTAAAATTGCCAAAATAAAAATTTTAAATTGGTTCTGATTTTCCGGGTTGTTACAATGGCAATCAAAATTATTAAGTTTAGCTGGCAAAGCTGAACTGGTGATAACCTCCATCATTCTGTATTAGTTATTTGTGTACCAAATAACTGAATTCACTTTGGAGAATATATGCGCAGATATTTTTTAGGGAGATTCTCAATATAAAGTGGCATGGCAGTAGTTGTGTAGGCCTAAATCTGAAGAGGGGGTCGGTTTTAAACTCCTATCCGATTCAAAATTAGCTGCATGCATGAAAATGTTATGGAACTATTTTTCTAAAAATAACTTATAGTGCAAACGGATGTAACGACGTTACTGCCATAACAAGCAATTTTGGAATATGCATATTGATAAAAATGCATCTTCGACATGGAAATCAATGCTACGCTTGCGTACAACTTCCTCACAACTACATAATAAAGTGATAGCAAATGGCAGACATACCTCTCTGTGGTTCAATCCTTGGGTTAATTGTAAGTGCCTTGTTGATCTTCTTGGCATCATCCACATATTTCAGGCAATCAACCACTCTCATGAAACTGTAAGCGTGGTTATTTTGGAAAATTCAATTGATCCCTCTCTTCATCCTTCCACTAGAGAATTAGCCCCCAAATTGCAACATGACTCTGTTTTTTCAAAAAGTCAGTATGACTTCTACTAATGGTGTGATGGTTCTCATTTTTCTTTCCATGCAACATGGAACAAGGTAAGAAGTAGAGGAATTGTTAAACCCATTTTCAACGTCATATGGCATTCTAAGAGTAATAAAAAATGGATTTCATCTCCTACCTCGCAACGCTGGACAGACTCAACACAAAGAGCAGACTTCATCGTTTTGGCACAATATCAAACACCTGGTGCTCGTTGCGCGATAAGCAAGAAGAAAAACATCACAACATTTATTCTTCTCCTGTGACTATTTCTCTTTCATCTAGGCATCACTAAAGCAGAGATTATACCTTCAACCTTCCATCCTTCCTTCAATTGACGACGAGGCAAACCTATTTCTATCAACATTCCGTCGTAAAGACCAACTTTGAGACATGGCTTTCGGTGCTTTAACCACAGTTGTTTACTTTATTTGGCAAGATAGGAATTATCGTGTGTTTTATAACAAATCAAATCCATATTCCACAAAGCTTAAGCAGATTGAACGAGAGATTTATTTTTTGGTTCGAGATAATGGTAGCCGATCCTCCAGAACGGATTTTAATTATATGTTTCTTCGGCAATGGGGGATTGAACTCCTTGATGCTTGTTAGCGGGATGATGATTCTGATGAGATTTGGAGATGGGTCGTGGGTCTTGCTGGGTTTTAAATTTGTTTTTTAATTTTTTATTAACTTGTATTTGTATATGATTATAATCAGCCCATGTACTGTTAATATGTGGAACTTATAAGTACTCTTTTCCCTTGTAAGGCACCCAGTAAGGGGGTTATAAAGTTTTGACGAGGCATATAAGGTAAGCATATGATTGGTAGTTAATAAAAGCATACCAATTTTCAAATATATATATATATATATATATATATGACAACTGTGCCATGTTCTCATATATGGCCGAGGGCAATTGAAACAACGACTAAGGGACATAGATCTACATATCAAGCATCAGAAGAATAGGATGGGTGCAAGATAAGGGATAGGGAAACAGTAGGAAAATATATGTTTGGGATTAGAAGGGATGAACTATTGAGGAGCTAAAGGGAAGATGACGATAAATGGAAGGAGAAAGAGACAACGGTAGGTATTGCTGTTGTCACGTGCTGATTGGTTATGTGTGTATGATTATCAAATATAAAATAAAAAATAACTATTTTCATAAGGATAAGATACAAATAGTGAGATTATCAACTTTTGTATATTATTTTCATGGATACTGTAGGTTCCATAAAAATTAGATGATGTTGTTGCAAGTATATGCTCTTTTAAATTTAAGGTCAACGGGCACACAAAGTTATTTTCATGAAGAGGTATGATTCATTGGTCCGACTATAGTTTATACAACTTATCTTCATTTTGAATGATATGCTAATTTGCATTACAACCGACTAAGTGGGCATGGATTTATATCTTCTAAAAGATCAGAAGATGAAAGCTGATTACAAATATGCTGCTATTTTATTCTTTATTGGATTTTAAAGGAGGTCAAGCATAATAGTCAACCCAATTTTATGAACTGCTTTTCTGATACCTGTGTGTACCTAACATATACGCGTATAGACTTTCTAATTTTTTTCTGAATTGCCCCTGTGGTTTCCTTAAAACTATGCTTCTTTTGTTAGTGGGAAAGCCTGATATTGGATGTACCTACCACTTTGTTCCTCTTAATTGTAATTTTACCAAAACATTTGGTTAATCTAAGTTTTTATTCTTACTTTAAACCTACTTTTTGCAGTAGTACGGTTCAATCTACACTGCATTTCTTGAAGAGAAAACAGAAATATATTGATATTACCATGTTATTGTTCTTTTTATACATTATAGTGCACTTTCAATTTCTAGAACAACCACTGTTATATCCTAGAGAATATATAAGATTTCACTTAAATTCAATAATTGTTTTGTTTAACTTGACAAATAGCTGTAATATATTGTTCACAACTGTCAACTTTGACATAATAACATGGATACGTGAAGAAAAAAAAATCATGTTTATTATCATAAGTCATGTATTACACATGATTTCAAATAGCTTCAATAATAATAATAATATCATTTCAAGTTGCATAAAAATGTCGTTCTTCATAATTTTCACGTACTACCAAATTACTCTGTTTGGCATTTACCGTTTTAATAAAAGGATCTATTTCTTCTTGGTGCTCCAACTGTTGAAGATAAACTATATAATGGGGTTCCTTATATTGGCAAATTAGCCCAAGCTAGAATATGGGTGAAAAGATGGAAACTACCATTAGTACCCGGTATGTACATAACACATGTAATTAATATTTCTTTTTTTCAGTTTCTACCATGTATTTAAAAGTGATATACCAACGAAAAAAGCACGTAAATGCAAGAAATTAAGATTCGTGTAACTCTTAGCTATAATTTCTTGATTTTCCAGATTGTGATGTAGCTTGCTTAGACAAGGAATGAAGCAAATTATAGTTACCGTGGAAACGTTTGGATGTATGTATTATTTAAACCTTAAAGCAGGATCTACACATTGCTGATATGGACATCTCTGCTGCTTTCATTTCGAAATAATGAACGTTGTTTTCTTCCGTTAACACCTTTTTTCCATCCTCTCGCTTCACTGAACATTGCAGTTGAATAAACAAAAAAAATTGAACAAAAAATAATTGGGGACTGCTATAAATAACTGCCTATCACTTTCCTTTCCTTCTTTCGAAAACATCAAAATCTATTTTTCCTTCCACTATTCAACTGCATGCTGCTTAAAACTTACACAATCGATCGTCATCCACCCCGAAGTACTATAGGCTGATAATACATCAGATGATATGGGGTCGAATCCAATTAATTTTCCGCTACCGCTGTGCTCAATTCGAATTTTCGACGATCCTTCCCAGTTGTACCTCCGCCTTGCTAGACCTCCTTCCAAACTTCATTTTGAACGGTGAGTCGTTGTTTATTCATATATTCTGCTAATTGACAGTTGTTGTTTCAGCAAAGTCAAGTGACATCTTTTTTCACTTTACCTTCTTTACTCACTGTTAGAACAGTAAAAAAATTTGAACCTAGATTAGCAAACATAGATGTTGAATTTTGTTCATCCTCTTCCTAACAAAGATTGACCTTCATTTACCCTAGCTTGGACTATTCTTCAGTTGTAGGAGCACAACTTATGAGGTACAATAGAAGTTGTTCTTTTCTTCTTCCATCTGGACCAATAGTTTATTTTCAGAGGTCATTGATTGTTTAATTGCAATAAATGTTTGGTTTATATGCTTCTATTGCCCTTAATTTGCAAATCATATTGAGCAAATTAATAATAATGCTTACCAGCTAGTTAGACCCTATTAAAATAGGTAGCTCACTCATTTTCTATTTACATTACTAGATTGGTCAGTTTTCATTTTTCATCCATATCTCATATAAGGTAGTATTTGCTCTTCCCTTAATGTTAGCTCTAAATCTTTGCCACCAATATACTTACTATCTAACCAAGGATAAGGTAAAACCTGAATGATATTCACATAATTAAAAGTGTCACTTTCTCTTATAAATAATTTATTATTATCCAAAACAACATGAATTCACTTGTGTCGGAAAAGGATGAATATATCTATGTAACACCCCATAATTTTAAGAACACTAAAGATGATAAATTAAAGAATAATTAAATAAATATTCAGAATTAAGGGAAACAGATTGTGCCATTGCGTTCGTCTTGGAATTCTAGTCAAAATAGACACCAGGCTTGCATAAAACGGACATGGTATGAAGAAATTATTAAGCCAAGAAGTTTATATACGCATAATAAGATTATATATATACAAACAAAACAAATATTCAAAAATAAAAAAATAAAAAATTCAAGACAGTCAACGGGAAGACCCAGGGACGAAACCGACCGTTTATGGGGGTCGACCAGAGACCTTGCTCGGTTGACCCAGGGGTTGACCCAGGCTCGTTGGGGTTGACCCAAGTGTCGACACCCAAAGGGGGGTCGACCCCCATACAGATCTGCGTAGAATTCGGTTTCTGCATATGTACACAGTTCTGAGCGAGATTCGTGAACCCTAAGCTATAAATAAGACCCCATTGTCAGTGTTTTATTCGTTCTAAAACAATGGAGAACTAGATTGTTAAACAGATATAAAGGGAAATATTCGTAAAACAAATATAAAGGAAAATATTTGTCAAACAAATAGAAAGAGAAATATTTGTAAACCATTTACAAATAGGTTATATAGAATTTATTTATTTAGGGAATAAATAAAGGTATAAAGGATTTATTTATTTAGGGAATAAATAAAGGTATAAAGGGTTTATTTATTTAGAAAATAAATAGAAAAGATTAAAGGAGATATTTATTTGTTAAATAGAATGTTATAAAAGGAATATTTATTTGATAAATAAACAGAATTTTATAAATGAGATATTTTTTTGATAAATAAATAGGATTAAATAAAAGGAATATTTATTTGATAAATAAATAGAACTAAATCAAAAGAATATTTAGAAGATGAATAGAAAAATGGAAATCTGTTTTAACAGATAAATAGAAAGGATTAATTTATAAATGACAGTTTATAAATTAAATAAAAATATTTATCGTTCGATAAATAGAATATATAAGCCTGAACTTATATAAAGAAGAGATATTGGTTTCAACACCGATAGTTTTAAATAGAATGGGTACACAACACTTGTATAAGTGAAGTAACGTTATTAAAGAGAACATTTATAAAGTGAAGAACCGTTACTAAAAGTAAATCTTTATAAATGAATAAACGTTATCAAATAGGAGTTAATCGAATTACAGTAAATCGATTAGAGTTAGAATTAATCGATTAGAGTTAGAATTAATCGATTAGAGTTAGGTTGACCAGTTAGAGTTAATCAGTTAGAGTTAGAGTTAAACAGTTAGAGTTAACCCAAAGGAGTAAATCGATTAGAGTAACCCAAAGGAGTTAAATCGATTAGAGTAACCCAAAGGAGTTAAATAGTTAGGGTTGACCAGTTAGAGTTAATCGGTTAGAGTTAGAGTTAACTGGTTAGAGTTAGAGTTAACCGGTTAGAGTTAGAGTTAAATAGTTAGAGTTATTCAAATAGAGTTAATCGAGTTGAGTTATCGAATATAGTTTATTCGAGAAGAGAAATCGAATATAGTTATTCGAGAAGAGAAATCGAATATAATTTATTCGAATAGAATTCAAGGAGTTAATCGAATATAGTTTATTCGAATAGAGTTAGAGGAGTTAATCGAATATAGTTTATTCGAATAGAGTTAGAGGAGTTAATCGAATATAGTTTATTCGAATAGAGTTAAAGGAGTTAATCGAATATAGTTTATTCGAATACAGTAAAGGAGTTATCGAATTAGTTTATTCGACAAGAGTTAAGTAAAAAGAGTTAATCAAATAGAGTTAAACCAAATAAAGTTAATCAAATAGAGTAAATCAAATAGAGTTAATCCAAAGGAGTTAATCGAATATAGTTTATTCGACAGGAGTTAAGTAAAAAGAGTTAATCAAATAGAGTTAAACCAAATAGAGTTAATCAAATAGAGTAAATCAAATAGAGTTAATCCAAAGGAGTTAATCGAATAGAGTTAAGTGAAAAGAGTTAATCGAATATAGTTATTCGAAAGAAAGATTAAGTAAGGAAGTTAGTTAAAGAAATTTAAAGTGAACTTTGCCTATTTCAAGGTTAGCGATGTTGTTCAGTTAAGGTATGAGAGGTAGTTCTACCCCAACTTGATTGGCTTCGTTTTTAACTAAGGAATGGTTATGGTTCGGCAGTAAAGGATGGTAAAGTGAATTTAGTAATTAAAGGAAATGGTTGAGTTGGCATAGCGATGTTTTATCTAAACATCTTCTTAATCCAAACGTAGGAGTTTTGGAAATGTTTTCCAAACAAGAATCAGAAATGTTTTCTAATATAGAAAACAAGAAATGGAAATGTTTTCCAGTGTTAATAACGTATATTTTCTAAACAGGAAAAATAAGGAATATACATATATATGTATATATATATATGTGTTTGATGATTGATTGATATAATTTCCATCTGGAGATAATATCGTTGTTTGCACACTTACTTTTCTTTGATAGTTAACTCATAGACTATCGAAGTTTTGACCATTTTAACGTTGTTAATATGGAGAGACCGGTTGGATTATTATCCAAAAAACCACTCTATATTGGCATAAGCGTTGCGAATCATATATGCCAAAGATAATTGAATACGGAGTAAAGTCCAAGGGCTATTGTATAAGTCTTAGATAACAGTGCCTAAGATGGATGTACTGAATAGTGCCTTCGGTTTGTCCAATCCCAGGACAACTTGTATGGAAGAAGGTCTGATAGAGTATATCTTATAGATCGCGTAAGTTGATCTCTTCAAACGTATTCACGTTTGGTGGCGGAGGAATTCGTTTCTCTTAGCTGTATACCCGTGTTATTTTTGGATAAGTCAATTTGTGATTTGGCGGGTATGACGATGTGACATTCTAAGTGAATGAAGATGTGGCATGTAAACCTGGATGACTTGTATGGATGAATGTATGACAGAGTATTTCCAGAAAGGTCATGTACATTGATTTCTTCAACCGTACCAAGAGTGGAAGCGGAGAAGGAAACATCTTTAGCTAACACGTAATGTACTGTTGTAGACGTCAATTAGTAATTTTCGATGGATCTGACAACGTGGCATTCGAAGTGAATCTGATGTGATGATAAAGCGTAACCTCAAGCCTCATCAATCGGTAAATGACAGAAATCGGGCGGGCAGCATGGCTATGTAGTTCGCACCTATTAGGGTGTATAATCAGCCGATCTAGAGTTTCATTTACTTCTAAAAATCTATTGTTGATGCTGTCCCTTATCGGGAAACGGTTGCTGATCCCAACCGTTGGTGATATACATTCGATACACTCAGCGAAATGAGTGGTCGGTCATGTGTGGCCG
Source organism: Allium sativum (assembly GCA_030737875.1). Taxonomy (NCBI): domain Eukaryota; kingdom Viridiplantae; phylum Streptophyta; class Magnoliopsida; order Asparagales; family Amaryllidaceae; genus Allium; species Allium sativum. The sequence continues at coordinate 815,843,172 of CM060921.1, read as the reverse complement.
GGTTGCAAGATGTTCTTGTTGAACCCATTGTATTCTTCTCTAGAGGTACACTAGCAGAAGGTGTTTCCATACCTTGTCATAGTTGGAAATCCATTATCCAATACGTGCTTGCGATTTTGATTGTATACTATATATGTAGAACGTGAGATGAAAGCGTTTCTGCTAGATTGATATCTATTTGTACTTAGACATTATTATAATATCAGAATGATATTGCTTGTCAAAGATGTTGGATTCTCATAAGGGAAAACCCGTTCCGTATTCACGACGTGGTCTTATGAGATATCATATACCTGTTCAACTGTTTTAAACTGTTTTACTCATACTAGTCCATGACTGACCCGTAGTTTATTTTGTTGTTTTCCCTAAACTCTTGGGTGCCTAAATTTGTACGGGCAGTCAAGTAGTCGGGATTTACAGATATACTTGGAGAGCTTGGAGCAGGAGGCTTCAAGATTTTATAGCTATAGTTTTTCCGCTGTGTTGTAATTGTTGTACTCTGATAAGTGCTATTGTATACATAACTGTTATATTTCAAAGTTATGTTATATATTATATGTTATTCGTTCCGCTGTGAGATTCGTGTTACTCTGATGATGTAAATTCTTCTTTTCTTCTTCTATTCTAAGTTTCTATCTTATCTATCCTCACCCTCTAATTTCTTTCATTAACTACCAGTATTTTCGATCCTTGGATGTTCGATATGTGTTGTATATAGGATAACCAAGATCGCATTTTTCCGGGTCGTTACACTTGTTTTGATTTTCGGTTCCATCTCTATCCAACCTCAACTTTTTTGGGATTAATGGCTTAATCGTTTGTTTATTTTGTTTATGCTTTCTATTTGCAAATAGTTTGGCAATAAACAAAAAGCTCTGGCATATAATTGATTTTGAGTTATAATTCAATAAATATTGTAAAACAAATTCCGAATCTGAGCATTTCCCGGTGCTAAATTTTAGTTTCATAATGTTCTATGTGTACATATGTCAAAGTATTTGACACAATTTAATATATTCCACTTAAGTCTAATTTTTTATATTAATTGTTTAAATAGGGCAACACCTTCCTATATCAATTTAAAACATAGAGGGACATATTCTGAGGTATGTGCTATCTTTTGTGAAATGAACTTATATAAGGATCATTCAAGGAAGTGTTTAAAAAAGGCCGTTAAGACTGATTAAGCTACAGTTGTGGGGAAAGAAGACCAAATCTGAAATTCATATAACGATAAACTACCTAAACTATGTGCAGAAATAAACATCACCTAAATTAATAGAAAATCCATTTCCAAATTAAAAACGCATTAAATAGATTGTACCTAATTAAGAGTTAAATCAGCTCATTCAAAAAGACCTGGATACCAAGAGCAGCATGGAGTTTAATAAAACTGGGTAAATGAGATTTACAATTGACAGGTATCAAAAATTATCAAAAAATAGTAAAACGCATTAATTTAGGAGACAAAATATATTGAAAGCATTAGACATTCTAAATAGAGAAAATAGTTGAATGGGGAAGAATGGGTAAGTAACATCTTTTATAATGAATTCAACCGTGAATAATTCTAGGACTTGAAATTCTATTACATAATATGAGGAGTTGATTAAGTGAATTTGAGGTCACTAAGTAGCCTTTATTATAATTTAGGTACCAATTTTTGTTACTTTCAAGAAACATGGAAGAAATGGGAAAAAAATGAATGATGACTTGTTGTAGCACCTAACCAAGGGTGTATGTAAATAAGCCATAAGAAAACAAGGGCACAATGGTGATCATGCACATAGTTGTGTAAGAATATTGCCTCTACCGTAGTCGATCAATACATCAGTAAAAGTACTTGGATAAATCCAAGTGTTCATTAAAAGGGGAATAATACTGGTGTTTATTAAAAGGCGAACAAAACTGAAATAACAGATAAAAATTATCCATCGAATCATGAAATAACAATTCTTTGGTTTTGCAACATGGTTTTAAGCTATTTGCTATATTTATTTTGCTAGTAAAAGAAACAAAAATACAATAAATTTAAACTTATAAGTACTTAAATGTAAGTTTGTAATATATATGAGACTAAAGAAAACAGTTTCAAACTTCATAGTCATAATATAGCTGTCAAAACGCACACACACACACATACACACACACACAATTTTAGGCTGAAATGTGTGTGTGTGTGTGTGTGTTTATGTTTATACACTTATCTGCACTTTCTCAGTATTAGAATATGAACTAACGAATTAAGAAAAGGAACTGTGTTTTGATTAAGAAGAAGAAAAGTTAAGGGGAAAACTTTACAACAATGAAAATTTGATAATATCTCATATGAATATGTTTATGTAAAATTATAACAAAGTTTTCCATTATTACCCTCATTTTATTCCAAACTACTTTCATTGTTTTTCATTTGAATCATTTTCAGCCTGAAAACAAATAAAATATTAATATTACTTTTGGTAAAACAAATAAAATATTTGAAATTTTAATTACACTAACAATTACATAACTTATTCGAAACCTTGATGATGATATAGAGTTCAAATTACTTCCAAAGGCATCATTGGAATATTGGATATATAAGGAAAAAAAAATCATATTATCTTATTTTGGTAAAGGTTTAAATGGGATTTAGGAAATGGAGATTGAGATCTTTATATAACAGTACTGATATCTAAATTTAAGAGATAAGCAGACAATGAGTTTGGATATAAGTACAGAAAGAAATGAGAGTTAATAGTTAAAGCGCCATTTTGAAATTTTAACTTGGTTTTATAAGGGAAGAATCGATTATTTAATTATCCTCCTAAAAATAAGTTTGGTAAGGAAAAGTGTTTTTAAATTCTTCTTCCATTAAAAATCATTTCATTATTGGGCCAAAATCACAGCATACATGTTGTCTTTGCAGAAGTTTAAGATTAGAAACTTCTCCTTTCCAAAGCATTTCCTAAATCAAAAAAGAGAAAAACAAAAATTAAATGACGAAATATAGTAACTTTAAAGAAGAAAAATGAAAGATAATTTAAAGTCTTAGGGAAGAAATAGTTGGGATTTTTTAAACTAAGACAGAACTAATATATATATATATATATATATATATATATATATATATATATATATATATATATATGACAGGTATAGAATAAAATAATAGTTGATTAAGCTATAAATACATGAACCATGTGGACAAAAAGTTTATTGAGAAAAAGACAATTAGATACACAATGAGCATACAAACGGATTAACAGGAAGATTTTTTTTTGCAAAACTAACATTTTCTAGTTCATAATGTAAATCTCAAACTTCAAAGGTGACATAAAAATGCAAGAAATGGCCCAAGTTACAGTGTAAATTTCACATTGCTTTAGGTTCATAGATGGTTTATTTTAGGAGACAAAAAAGGCAACTCTCTTTAAAGTTTCCCATTATAAGAGACAATAAAAGGAAAAAGGGGAGGGGGAAATGGTAACATTTGAAATAAAGCAAAAATTAGTACATATAACAATGTCAAAAGCTAGGTTGCAATATGTACTTGAGATGTTTGTAGATTTCACTTTGGAATGGCACAGTTAGATCAAAAGTTGGTCTTATGTAAATGACCAAAATCGTATAATATCTTGTATTATAGTAAAAAGTATAATTTGTAATTGCATAAAAGCATATAGCCAAAAGAAGAAATATATATAAGTTAAAAGCAGCACACTGAAATTAATGGTCATAATTACCTAGCGCAAAGACCACTGAAGTCAAAGGTGGAAATATTGAACAATTTTAACATGCAAAATGGCCAAATGAAGAAACTCATATTATGGCTTTACCTTTTCTTTACTCCCGAACCCTTTGACCATTCACATAAAGCCAAACCATGCAACATTCAGCCAGCTTACAGAATCCATGTTCTGCTTTATTCAAGTTCCTGTTTTGAATGATATTAAACAAACCTCTTGCTATATTTACAGCATAAGCCAAACCAAGTAACAGGGGTTACGGTATTTATAGAATAAGCATAAAACAAACATATTTGGTTGTGATATCATTTAGTTTGGCTTATTCTATAAATTTAGATAAATATTGTGGTATTATTTACAACATATATGCCAAGCTAAAACAAATTTACCGAATAAGCATAAAACAGACTTGTTTGGTTGCAATATTTACTTGTTTCCTGTTTCTATAGAATCCAACATCTAACCAAACAAAGGTTACGATATTTCTTTTTAAAACAAATGGCATAATGATCATCATTCACACAAAACAAAGGTTACAATATTTTTTTGCAGTAATTAAATTTCATTGGAATATTAATAGCAGCGAAAGCAATTCGATTATTATAAATTTGGTCAAGCTTATTATAGAATTTCAAATTTTTACATGTTTCAACAAAATAAGATTTAGATGCATGCAGGTCTTAAATAGGAAAATAGATAAAGATACCAGTCATAGAAGTGCATGTGGATATATACTTAAGTGCCTGTATTTCATTAGATATGCAAGATGTGATAACAAAGTAAAAGGTCGTTGTGAGGTACTTTGTAATAGTCAGCTAGCATTTATTACTAAAAACTGAAAGTTTATGCGCAGTTATAATGTAATGACCTGCATTGACAGAGGTATTATAATTAATTAATTTAATTATATATATCGTGATGTAGTGAATTAAATCGTCGTTTAATTAAATAATATGGAATAATTAATTTAATTAAATAATTAAATAATATATTTAATTCAGGAATAACCAGAAATAGTGAATTGACAATATAATGTGAACGGGGTCATCCTCGAGATTTAGTTCAGCTTAGACTTGAATTATATTGACGAATATATTCAATCGACATTAGTTTGAACGTATAATTATATTTAATTAAAATCGAGCGCGTAACAACGCGGCAGTTCGCTATTTGGCGATTTAGACTTCAAGTGGATATACAGGGTTCTTTTTTAATCAGATTTCTGTGAAACAAGAAACGTGTGGAGCTGGTGGAGTATATCTTTCTAGTGGAAGAGAAAAATCGGGATTTCGTCGTATGGATTTCGAGTTACGTCCAAATCAAATTATCAGAAATGCAGCGCCCTGACCATAACGATTTAATTATATTTTAAAGAAGGATTTAAATAGAAATCGAACGTCGATATAACTCTGACGATGTAATATCGAGTTGTAAATACATACAGGATTATTCAGGAGCTGTAGGGTATGCCACTGTGAATATAGACGATAATATTTATTTTTAAATATTAAATTTAATTATATTTAAATATATTTATATATTTAAATAGGCTATTTAGAGCGTTAAAAATAGCCACTTTTGTAAATGAAGTCGGAATTCGACGAAACCAGTTTTGTTGGATCCGCAATATCAAATAGTTGTTAAATTCCAAGTTTGGTGATTTTTAGAGTCACTGTGTGGCCGTACGGATTTTTAGAGTGTAAAATAGTCAGTATTTCGACAGTTAAAAATACGCTGTGTGAGCATACGAAGTCGGAATTCGACGAAACCAGTTTCGTTGGGACCGTAATGTCGAACTCTACCTACATGTCCAGTTTCGTGATTTTTGAATATCGTGTGTGATCACAGGATTTTTGGAAGACAGAAACGAATATAAAATAATAATAATAAAATATCCTAACAAATGAATGGACTAAACAAAGGCCACACACACATATGTTTCCATCCACACAAAGATATCATCCTCACTATAAATCATCTCCAGCCGCCGCAGTATTTCTCTTGGATTCAAACAAAAAACCGTGAGAAATAAAATCAAAGTAAAATGAAATAAAAATCCTAAAATCCTCTAATATATGTATATGAGTTCACAACAGCTTCCTCTTCAGTTCGGTGATGGTTTCATGTCTTGCGTTACAGTTCTGGGTGGTTGGGGTTATTCGACAGTAGCGCTAGTGTTCGATGTGGTGATTCCTGTCGTGGTTGATGGTTCGAATGAAGTGTATAGTTGAGTTGCTGGGTGGATTTAGAGTGGATTGTGGAGTTTTGGTAGCGTTCGACGATGAAATCGTTTGATCCCTGTACTGTCAGCATGCCAGAACCGTTCGAATGAAGGTGTTCGAGCTCCCTGAAATGGATGCCGTTGGGATGAGCATTCAAAGATATAGACGAGGGTGGGTTCGGTCTGGTGTTTATCGGTTTGTGGAAGGAGGAGTTGCGATGGGAAGTTGGTTAATGGAGTGAGTGGTTACAGGGAGGCCACGACAGTTTTATTTGGGGAAGATAAAGGGAAAACGAAGCGGGTGGGTTTTAATTGAGTACTCGGCTGGGCCGATGAACCATTTAGGGTAAGGCCGGTTCAAAATTTAATGTGTTTTAGTTTTAATTTAATTTAATTGACTGTATAACTTGTAACGGTAATAACTTACTCATACGTGATCAGAAATTTGAACGGTTGGATCCGTTGGGATCGTATGGACGAGCATTCCACAATGGAACTGACCGCGAGTCAATTGGAGCCCATCACAATTTATAGCAAAATAAATTGTCTGGATCAAGCGATGGTTATCGTCATTGACGATGATCGTCCAATGCGAGTAAAACTCACCAACTCTTAATAGTTGTATTTTTACAGTGTATTCTTAGGACTGTTAAATATTGTCTGTTAGACTGTGTGTTGACTGTTTGATTGAACTGCTAGTCAGTTAGTAGAAATTATATATATATATATATATGTATGTATATAAAAACCGTTAAATATTTATATGTTGATTTTGCTATCAGAATATCTCATATCAAAGTGAAATCGATGTTAATCATACTGTCTAACATCTGTGTTGCAGGGAAACAGGTTGGAGGAATCCGACGGGATTCCTCAACATTTATTTTACCGTTTTTCATATAGTGTGATGTATGACGTGATATGTAATGTGTATGGATTATATGTGTCTGAATGATAGTGATCATTGTGGTTAAGTTAATCGAAGTGAATTAGTTAAGTTAAACTAAGTGGTAGATCGAAGTGAATTAGTTAAGTTAAACTAAGTAAATTAGTTAAGTTAAACTAAGTAAATTAGTTAAGTTAAACTAAGTAAATTAGTTAAGTTAAACCAAGTGAATTAGTTAAGTTAATCAAAGTGAATTAGTCAAATTAACCAAAGTGATTAGTTCAGTTAATCGAGATAAGTAACTCAAGTTAGGTTAATCAAGTTGAATTTATCAAGTAGAGTTAATCAGTTAGAGTTAATCAGTTAGAGTTAATCAGTTAGGGTTGACCAGTTAGAGTTAACCAGTTAGAGTTAATCAAGTAGAGTTAATCAGTTAGAGTTAAACAGTTAAAGTTAACCAGTTAGAGTGGATCAGTTAGAGTTAACCAGATAGAGTCAGTCAAACAGAGTTACTCAGGATAAGTTGCCATTCAGCACGGCTGCTAGCGTAATTCGCAGGGCTGTAGATAGCCTACGGCGGTCGGATGTTTCCTGAGGGAATCAGGCATAACCATTGTGATCGCTGTGAACTAGAGTTAAGCGAATGGAGTCAAATCAAATAGAGTTAAAGATATAGAGTTAAGCAAAATTAGAAACTGACTAGAGATTAGTAAGTTGAATAGTTTTCTGAGTATCGATCTGATGTTGGTTTCGGCCCTCGGGGTTTATACTTGGGAAGTTGTTCTCTTATTAGTTTAAAGTTAGAGTCTGATGGTTGTTGAATAGTATGTATGATGTTTGTTCGATATAATTTCCATCTGGAAATAATATTGTTGTTTGCACACTTGTTTTTCTTTGATAGTTAACTCACAGACTATCGAAGTTTTGACCATTTTAACGTTGTTAATATGGAGAGACCGGTTGGATTATTATCCAAAGAACCACTCTGTATTGGCATAAGCGTTGCGAATCATATATGCCAAAGATAATTGAAGATAGAGTAAAGTGCAAGGGCTGTTGTATAAGTCTTAGATAACAGTGACTAAGATGGATATACTGAAAAGTGCCTTCGGTTTGTCCAGTCCCAGGACAACGTATATGGAAGAAGGTCTGACAGAGTATATCCAATGGATCGCGTAAGTTGATATGTTCAAACGTATTCACGTTTGGTGGCGGAGGAATTCGTTTCTCTTAGCTATATACCCGTGTTATTTTTGGATAAGTCAATTTGTGATTTGGCGGGTATGACGATGTGATATTCTAAGTGTATGGATGGATGTCTGACAGAGTATTTCCAGAAAGGTCACGTACATTGATTTCTTCAACCGTACCAAGAGTGGATGCGGAGAAGGAAACTTCTTTTAGCTGACAGATAATGTATGATTGTAGACGTCAAATTAGTGATTTTGATGGATCTGAAAATGTGGCATTCGAAGTGAATCTGATGTGATGATAAAGCGTAGCTTCTAGCCTCACAACCGGTAAATGACAGAAATCGGGCAGGTAGCATGGCTATGAAGGTCGCACCAATTAGGGTGTATAATCACCTGATCTAGAGTTTCATTTATTTCTATAATCTATTGTTGATGCTGTCCCATTCGGGAAACGGTTGCTGATCCCAACCGTTGGTGATATACATGCGATACACTTAGAGAAATAAGTGGTCGGTCATGTGTGGCCGGCTTGCAAGATGTTCTTGTTGAACCCAGTGTATTCCTCTCTAGAGGTACACTAGCAGAAGGTGGTTCCATACCTTGTCATAGTTGAAAATCCATTATCCAATACGTGCTTGCGATTTTGATTGTATACCATGTATGTAGAACGTGAGATGAAAGCGTTCTGCTAAATTGATATCTATTTGTGCTTAGACATTATTATAATATCAGTTGATATTGCTTATCAAAGAAGTTGGATTCTCATATGGGAAAAACCCGTTCCGTATTCACGGCATGGTCTTATGAGTTATCATATATCTGTTTAAACTATTTTACTCACACCAGTCCCATGACTGACCCGGAGTTTACTTTGTTGTGTTCCCTAAACTCTTTTGTGCCTAAATTTGTACGGGCAGTCAAGTAGTCGGGATTTACAGATATACTTGGAGAGCTTGGAGCAGGAGGCTTCAAGATCATATAGCTATAGTTATTTCCGCTGTGTTGTAAGTGCTGTACTCTGATAAGTGCTATTGTATACATATCTGTTATATTTCAAAGTTATGTTATATATTATATGTTATTCGTTCCGCTGTGAGATTCGTGTTACTCTGATGTTGTGTTCTTCTTCTTCTTCTATTCTAAGTTTCTATCTTACCTATCCTCACCTTCTAATTTCTTCCATTAACTATTCTGTTATTTTCGATCCTTGGATGTTCGATATGTCTTGTATATCGGATAACCAAAGTCGAAATTTTCCGGGTCGTTACATATAACCATGTATTCAGATTCATTTTTTCTACACCGTTCTTCACCCTGACATTGTTGGAATATTTCGACAATTGGGTCACGTATGTAAAATACAATGTGTTGTGCTATTTTGGTGTAAAGCCTAATGATTAACATGAAAATGTGTTTATTTTGTACTCTTATATCTTATCTTTTGTATATAAATAAATATTACTTGGGTATTATTTTGTCACTTTTACAGATATGTCAACTAAGCCGCATGCAATGAGAAAAACAGAAAATAAAGATCAAAATGTTGTGTATATACCTATGAAGATTTGCAGATGAAGAATTAGCATTGTGTTTCTTTGGAGTTTAAGATATATTCATGTTTGGTCGAATAAATCTTATGAAATTTTATCTCCCATCAATTAGTCACATGCCGAACAAGAAATATATGGGAGGAATAATGGCTAATTAAAAGGGAGGAATAATAGCTAATTAAGAGGGGAGGAGTAATTGCTGATTAACAGGCCCATATATGCATAGATTGGATTGGGGTTTTAGGTTGGCTATCTATCGCCTATAAATATCCATGTAATCTCATTGTAAACTTTTATTCTGGAATTAATAAAGTTTTCTTCTTCTTCTTCTCTTTTCTTTTAATTCTGTAATTTTTATTTTCATGGCAATTTGTGTTGTCTGGTCAATTAGATTTGCTAGAACACAATTGCTATTGCAATTTTAATATTCATTATTGATTCACCGTCTGACTAGATTCAGCGGTAATCCTAAATTTTATTTTCGTGTTAATTTATTTTTATTCTGCAATTTTATTTCCGGCAATCTGTTTTATTCTTAATCATTGAATTGATTATAGATTCGATTAGAATCAAATCTATAATTCATTCAATTGCAGTTTTACTTGTTTTTATTGACAATTACAATTTTAGTTATCGGTTCAATTAGATTTGTACTGAACTAAATTGTAATTTCAATTTTATCCCATCTCCAAGCTTTGTACTCGCCCAAGAAATTATATAAATAATTTAATTTAATTTACCTTCCTGTGATTCGACCTACATATTACACGATCTGTGCGCTTGCAGTATTTAATTTAAAATCCTCGCTTTTCTATTCCTTAGAAAGCGACGATCAAGTTTTTGGTGCCATTGCCGGGGAGGTGACGATTAAATTTTATTATTTATTTAATTTTTGATTCGTGTTAGTTCTTATTTTATTTTATTTTTCCTTTTATTTTCTTGTATATATAGAAAAAAATTTGATTGGTTGATTTGGTATTAATTGCCGATACTGTAATCTTCTAAACAAAGAAAAAAAATACTTGCCAACTTTTCTGGATTTTTATTTTCTTCTATTTCTTTCCCGTTTTCAATTTTTTTCCTTTTGCAATTTTTTCCCCTCCCTCTTACAACAACAAACCAAAGAAATCTTTTGCATTCATTTTTATTGATTTCTTTCCTCCTTTACTCTGCCGATTTCCTATATTTCTTTCTCTTCACATCCAAACTACGCCAGAACCATTTGCCTGCTCTTCCATCCATAAATCACCCAAATTTTATCAGAACCCAATCCCGATCAATAACCATCCAAGCCAATCAGCCCTTCTCCATCAACAGAATTCACACATAAACCCCACGGTCACACCACTTGGTTCCATTCTCCTCTTCACGCGCTGGCCACCATCAAGTTTTCCTCCATCATTATCACAAACCATTCATACCCTTCATCACTTACGATTGCAAGTTCATTCACTACATAATTCGACTTAATCACCCTCTTGAACATCCAGCAATTTCTAAACCCAATTTCACAATCTCAAGTTCCGAACCGCAATACAGCCTTCTCCACTGCAAATCACCCCACATACCATCACCGGTTCATCTTCCACACCACACAATAACCAAGGTCAGACCAACAACTTCCAGTATCATCACATCCTTGCTATACAATCACCGCAACCCTTTGACCGAACAATCTACTTTTGCTTAACAAACCCTATCACAAAGCTGTCGCAAAACACTCAGCTAAACACGTTTGTCTAAGATCCCAAAACCCCAAACCCCAAACCAAACAACGAATTCACACCGAAACCCAACTCCCTTGCTCGATCAAACCCTTTCTCTAGAAACCCGGTTCAGCATGTACTAATTCATCACCAGATCAACACCTACATCGTCACGAGCTACTCAACACCCGACCACAACTCGAACATATTCAAAGTCCTTCCACAACCCAAATCGAATCCGGAAACCCCATCAGATCGAAAAGCAAATCACCACACCGCAATTCAAAACTCAAATCAACCCCAAATCACCAGATCGCACAGTCCATCTCGAGACCCTAGACTCGAGCACATACTCTGAACAAAGAAAATCGGTTTCGAACAAAATAAAAAAAAATAAGAGGCCCAGCCTTGTTGATTCTGTTCAGGTCGATTTTTTGGTTTGCTGAGAGTTGTTTTTGTGTTTCGCGTTGTGGTGGTATACTGGTATTTGTTTCCATTTTTTTATTTTTACCAGTACGGAGGCACGTCTGATGGACGTGTGCATAGACAGATATGACCAAAGCTGAAAATGTATTAAATTATGTATGGTTCCCATCTTTCATTTATTTAGTTATTTAAAAATATGTAATTACATACAACTAAAAGGCAGATGGACAGATGGACAGTGAATAAGATATAAACAATCTATATAAACCAAATTGAAAACCGTACATCATTTGTACAATTACTGAATACAGTTAGTTTAGCAGTCACTATATGAAAATTGGCAAAACCTTTCGGGATATAGTACATGTTGAGTAATACCCAAAACACTGTACGTCAAATCTATGATTTGTGTTCGATGCTTTGGTGACTACTGTCATGAATAAATAATCTCCATGGACATAACATGTTGGGTACTCCAGTATCCTCTTTCCACTTTAAAATTGATACTGCTTTTGCTATTAGGTAGATCATTTTGCTTCTCTATTGTTTTCTTTCATACTCATCCACCATGAAAAGCATCAGCAAAAGCCCATAGTTCACCGCAAAAAAAGGGGAGCCATATCATGTGCATTCACTGGAAAACAGGGCACACAGTAAGTAGTTTACTGATAGGGTGATAATTACAGAGCACTGTCACAGGTTATTGCAATTGTTGAAAGCATTTAAAAATTTTAACACCCAATTCATCCAACAAAGTTTGTAAATCTGTTTAATTGTCAAAAGGAAATTAAACTCAAATGTTCATATTTCCTACAACACACTGGACAGTTATGCCATTGGATGACTTCTAATATTATACTCTTCTCACTTATCTGCCTAAAGGGGAAAATATGTTAGCTTACAGAGTTAGCTGGTAGTAATCATTCGTAAAAAAAATAATCATATCTCACACGGACGAAATCCAAATTAAATTAAATACACAAATAGCACAGGAAAATGAGGTCTAGTAAAAAGTAGACCAATAAGAGGTGGATAGCGCTATTCCAAAGTAAATTTAATTGATCTAGAGAGACCGAGAATCGAAAATTTTCAAGAAAGATGTAAATCATAATCATATAATACCTGAGAGCAATCATAGTTTGAAGAGTAGGAAAATTTTGTTAGTTGCATTTTCACTTCTATAACAGATTCTAGGCACCTACAAAATTATTAATTTTATCAGTTTTTTAAAGGATTAATTCTAGTTTAAATATAAATACAAACCATACAGGCAACTAAAAAAGATCATATAACAATATTGATAAATAGGTCAATAAGGACCGAGTAAGAATGGTAAGTAAATATTGAAAGTGTGCCATAAAAGAACAGTAGTAGCCAAATGATTAAAAAAAATTGAATATAAATACCTTATACAAAATGAGCAAACCTTGTAATGCTGCCCTTTACAAATCTTTACGGAAGATATTTTATATTAATTTGGCTATTTAATAGTGTGTTGCTCAAGTTATTCTAGGTAACATAGGTAAATGAAAATCAATGAGTCGTTATACAATGAACAAAAGGCATTTATTGACTGTATAAGTCATAAAACCAAGCATATTTACTATCAAACGCGTGAAAGAACATACTGCGAAAGTTTCATGAATTTTATAAGAAGGAAAAATGAACTAAAAGTTTTATCCTCCTATCCATAATTAAAAAGAACTAAAAGTTGTATTCTCTTGTCCAGAATACGGAAAGATTGAATAAATCTCACGCAAGGCTAAGAACCTAAAACCCTGAGATTTTTGAAATATAAAAGGACGATGATTTGCTAAAATTAATTTTGTTTAAATATGCACCTTGATGACTGGCCAATTGAAATGGGTGAAATCACTGAAATGCCTTTTCATCATAGAGCTTAGGTAATTTTACAACCACTGACACAACATGCATCTAAATAATGATAACAACATGCATTAAAAAATGTTTTCATTAAATCTAAAATTCATGAGTAAATTAGTAATAACATGCTACATAATTCTTCATACATCTAAGATTTAAACCTATCAACATCCAGAAAATCCAATATCACATATCCTAATACGTTAACATCAAATCTAAAATTTACAACCACTGACATGGTACCAACTGACTAATCCTTACATGAGCAGGATACAACGTAACAGGTTTTGTTAAGGCATTCCACATGTTGGATTTGAAGTATAAGAAACTATCATGATGAATTGCTTTCTCTATTTCTAAATGGAGGGATAACATAAATAAGAGGATAAAATACTGCTAGATTAGTTCTATATGTAGCTTCTTACATTAGGCAAACAAATATTTTCCAAAAGTTAACGCATATATCATTTTTAAACCATATATACATTCGGTTCTATGACAACTGTATACCATTTGATGCAATGACCCTACTCGAGTGGGTCTAAGATCAAAACAATTTAAGAGATATGATGCAATCCGTGGATTCATTAGCGAGTTTATACTCTATAATGCATAAACCCAAGTCACTAAACCATTACTCAAGTATAATTAAAAAATAACTAAAAGTTTGTATAAGATGATACGAAATGGTATAGTGCTATAGATAAAAAATCACAACGGAATGAAAAAATTACCTTCACATGTAGTATTCTGTGAATATTTGATTCAGTGGAATATCCGTGAAGCTTATAAATGTCAACCTACAAAGTCATAAATGTCAACCTGCAAATTGATGCATGACTGCGAGAACAGGATGATGATAATACATGTATAAAATACATGATTGAGCAACCACTAATAATCTTTCGGGTAAATATTAGAATCTAACTATCGATAGCTAAATTCAGGTACCTGGTATTTGGGTACTACTCTATTACCAAATTTCAGTACTAATTTCTATATAAAATTAGATTAATAGATAATGCATATGTATTTTCTATTTTTCTTTCATGTTTTCTTCTTCTTCTAAGTTTTGGTCCAAACTGACAAAAAAATCACATTTTTGAGAGCTACACTGTTTGTCTTTTGGCGTTTACTACAGTATCCAATATGCTATTTTTAATACCTTTTATATGTTAACAATATTTTCTTACCTATACTATAGTTTTTATTCTAAACATATGCAAATTAAAATTGGATGCAGAACCATTTCAACATAATTGCTTACCATTTATTTGCTGCAGCTACTAATGATGTGTTGAGCTTTATTTGCTAATCTTCTATTTGGTTTAATTTGTCTTTGTTGCAGCGTTGACTGGATACTGGTATTGACAATATGAACTGCTCATATCCTTGTTCTTTCCAATATAAATCTATAAAATTGAAGCTACTTTAGTTCATAATGTTTGTATTCGCTTAAAATCATTGGTAGTACCTAAGTAATTTGTGGCTATTTTTTTAAACAAAGTGCAGGAATTGCTTCAAAATCCACATTATATGGCCTGTCATTTACAATAACATCGACAATGTACTATACTTGATGAATTACTAATTCGGGCTCATTACTTTTAATATTTACAGAGATGATATTATTGTAAAGTAAACTGTAAATTATCTTATTCTTCCAGTTTACTTTAATATTTATGATTGATTATAAGCCACAAAGGCTATTTTTGCAATAAGAATATGATAAATAAAATTATAAGATTATAAGAGATAAATACATGATTGAAATACGTTGGAAAACATATGTAACAGATCAACCACCAATAATTAGCGTAATCAAACAAAAAACTATCATTGCCAGAACTAACAATTAAGCGAGATAAGATCTTAAACTAATAAAGCAATAATAAACTTCAAAGTACAGCTGTGGACGCAACAACAACGTGTATGCATTGTGAATTAGCTACGCGTCATGAGGTTTCATCCGTATGTTTAAAAGTTCCAGCTTAGGAACAAAAGAAAGAAATACAGGTAAATAGACTGAAAATCAAGATCAAAAGCTAAAAAAACACAGAAAATTATGCAAACTGGAAGTCAGCAGTGACAGTTAGAAAACAATAACTATATCTTTCTTTATTGCACTTCATTGTACTAACCTTTATGTGCTTCCCAACCTTCATTACCTTTCATCAATCCTTAACCTATTGTTTATTGGCCTTCACTGCATAATTAATCTGAAGAGATGGAGAGTTTCCGATCCAATTTCATCATTTGAATAGCTCATTGATCAGTGTTAAGACGATAACCTGAAAATAACATTTAGTGATTCGATCAAGCTATTTGTGTACATGAATGAAATATGACAATCTCATTCTCATATTTTAGAAAATATACATAAAACTCCTTAGCGAATGAAAGCACTCACTTAGTTACATTAGTGCATAGGTTTTTCTTTTCTTTATTGGGTATTATCAAGCAAATGAAGGAAATTCATGTGTTGTATTTGGTAAACAAATATGTTCATCTCAACCAAGCATTTAGATGAAGCTCAGAGACTTTCATCACAAATTATGGAATCACCCTAAAGCACGGACAACATAACAACCAAAAATATAATGCAAACATACATCGTTGATATCAGACAGTCAACGGATAAATTCAATCAAGCAAAAGGTCTGGTCAGAAGATTTAACAATTGAATTAGGCATCAAAGTCATTTGACAATAAATCAGCAGCAGACTTGAAGATCGATAATAATAAATGCGTTAATGAAAGTATTCACCAATAAAATTATGGCACAGAAAATGCTTGAAGGAAACGATGTTTACCTGAAAGTAAGGCGATCAGAAAAGTAGTCATCTCTGAATCACATAAGCAGAAAGTTAATGTGGAAAGCGAAACAACATTAATTAGTAGAGAAACTCTAGAAAAAAAGTGAAAATTGTAAATCGAAAGTAAATGGATAAAATTGTTCACAAACCTGAAGTCGAGATCTTCCATAACAGCAAGGCGAACTAATTTGAAAACACACCCATCTGTGGATATGAAATGCTATGGTTGTAGAACAAAGGCACGAAGGCTAGTCTGTAAGAGTCGATTTTGGGGGTGAAAGATCCTGAAAGGAGGTTGAGGGTGGATAGCGTGGAAGAAAGTAGGTGGAAAAGGGGGAAAACGTGAAGACAGCTGTGAAGAACGTGAGGAATAGAAATGAAAAGTGGAAGACTGGCTCATTAACTGTAGAAGCAGTACCGGGATGCGGATAGTGGGATGGGTATAGACAACTTTGCCCTCCAACGTTTTATTTTCTGTGTTACATCGGAGAGAGGAGAAAGGGCTTTGTTGGAAGTCCCAAAAAGCTTCACCATAGTCTAAGTATTTCTATTAATAGTAAAGATTTAGGGGCGTGAATTTCATTGCAGGGTTAGGACTCAATTCGAATTATTGAGATCAGAAAGGGGAGTGATTTTTTTTTTAGGACGCGTGACTGGCTTCAATAGTTCTGAGAATTCATTCTTTGTAGTCGTGCTATCTATACCAAAAAAAGGAAGAAAAGAAGGCGTGTGAATTGGGTAAACGCGTTCTGACAGTAATATTTTTTTGGCTTGCGTGATTTGAGTTTCAGAGGCATAATTTGTGATTTTCTTTTGTCTACCATGCGTGGCTTGAATTGATTCTGTGTTGACATTATTGGTGTAATTTTGGTTTCGTTGGGTCTAGTTTGTTAGTTTTCTTCATTTCTTTGAATTTAATTTTTTTCTAGTTGAATATAGTTTTGTTCTTTTATTTAGTCAACTTAGTTTTTTACTTTAGTTCCAGTCACTTTCTATTTTCATTTTGTTTATTTTTTTTTCTTTTCATTTCTAAAAAAAACTTTCTAACCGTAGGCCAAGGCGAAGAAGTCAAGCAACAAACGAGAATTGAACAAGTGAAGCGAATTGGAAACAGGTGGAGTTAATTTTTAGCATCATTCAAATTCTCTGGATGGACTGTCGTACCCCACTGTAAAATTCTCTTAACTCTAGAGGTGCTCTGCTGCAAAAAATAATAATATAGAAATTGCTTGTAAAAATCTTCTGCAGGGGCAGCGGCTTACTTGTACAATTATTTTATTTCTGCAGTTATTCTTCTGTGACTGTTATGTGATTGAAATTTCTGAATTTGTTTGTGAGGAACGAATTTCCATAATTGAATTCATCATTCTAATCGTTTTCAACAATAAATTTGATTTGCAAAATATCTAACTACACAAGTGTATTTTATGAATTGATACTCTCAATTGTTTGATCGTGGATATATTAGTTCAATTTATTGAATTTCTAGCAAAAGACGTTGCATACTACCCGTAAAACATTGGTCGTATCCCTTGGTATTCATGCTATACGTGAACGGCCATAAGATCCTTTTCCCCCTTCAAATCGAGATTATCAACTAATAAGATATGCTTGAATACGTTATTTATTTCCTAGAATTGACATGATTCAAACAACTGTTGGTGAAACCTCTAATGACACTTATGATGCCTTGAAAACGTGTCTTGACCATTTCAACTCTTATTTTGATGAGCTCGAATACATTTCTGAATTAAATGAACTACTTGACTCGAAACCATTGTCATTTGAATCTAACCATGGAATTTTGACAAATATTAGCATAAAAGAACATTCTAAGTTAGATATCAAACCCCTTCCACAAGACCTTAAGTATGTTTACTTGGACTCTACAGAAAATTTTCCCATAATATTGGCCTCTGATCTTATCGAGGACCAAGAAGAAAATCCTTTAAAAATTTTACGGGATAATCTACATCTGAATTGTATAAATCATTGGCACAACACAATTTTCATAGGAAAGATTTTCGTTTCAAAAGTCATTGACATGCCTCTTGTACTTCAAAAATCAAATAGAAAATCACCACGCATCATTTTCGATAGAGGCAAGTGTGGGGGGAACAAGAAACATCATTCTTCACAAAACAGTCTCCATCATTATAGATTTCATTTTTTAATATAATTGGCACACTCATATAGTGGTTAAATTGCATTTTATCTTACAAATCATATTGCATTTAATCCATCTTTGGGTTCGATCTTTCAAATTTAGGAAACGTTTACTGTGTGGACACTGTTTAGATCTAGTGTGGGGGGGGGGGGGGAGTCTGCATTTCATTCATTTTTCTTTATTTTTCTTTCTTTTCATCTTCATGCATTTAGATAGGACCATCATACATTTTAGATCATAGCAACATACCATAATTTTTTTTTTGGTAAATACGACTCATTTTAGATTGATACAACAAAATAAGTTAAGGATTGTTAATCAGTTGATGGTATTTTTTTCTCTCAACTAAGATCGAATAGAAATATAATGAAAAGTTGAATTTTGAGGAATAATAGTGTAACCGGTACATAGGGAGATTCTTAGGTGATGGTCATGAAATTTATTCTAAATTGTTTGTGTAATGAGTGGAGGACTTAAAATATTTATATTGGCTTTTCGAATCTTTAAAACTAAGATGTGTTAAGCTGAATTCGTGTAACTTTCTCTTGTTCTTATATTTTCAATAATAATAATATCAATCCAAGGGTATCCAATATTGCTTGTATATCTAGCGTTGGTGTGCAAACCCGCCAAGCTCTATCCGACATGTTGTTGACAAAGTCAGCATTGGTATATCTTGGTCTCATTTTATGAGTTGGACACCTAAGGATTACTGACATGTTGTTGACAAAGTCAGCGTCGGTCTGCACAATCCGCCAAGCTCTGTCCCAACTCTCCGTAAGTCCGCAAGGCAGTGTATGGATGGTATACCTTGGTCTTTTAAGTTAAGTGTATGTAATTAATCATAAATTTCAAATTTTATAGAGATAGAGAATAAGCGATGATGCCAAACACTTCTTGACCTTATTGATTTGGCTAGTCATACGCAAGGAATTTAGAGTACCGCTTTGTGAACTATGACAAGCAAACTAAGAATTTATTTCATGGCTGCACTTCATCATCGACCGAACCAACTAACCAAACTTGGATTTAACATTTGAAAACTTGAATTGTGTTGAAAATTTGTGACAAGTTGAGGTATCTAAAATAAAATTAACTAACTAGAAATTGTCAACTTAATTTGTTGTACCACTTTTCTGAAATAAGTCGTGTTTTCATTTTTATTTTCATTTTGCATTTGTCTGTTTCATTCATGTAGTTGCATTAGAACCATAACATGCCGCATTTAGATTTTGTGGGTAGTATCCGCCGCTGAAAACCCTCACAAGACACCACTCGTCCTACTAGGGACACCTAAAGGTTTAACGGCTTGTTGCATACGCTCAATGCACTCGTGTTTCCTACGAAAGAGTGACCTATCTAGTTAGTTTTTAATTTTTGTTTTACTTGAGGACGAGTAAAAGATAAGTGTGCGGGTATTTGATTAACATGAAAATGTGTTTATTTTATACTCTTATATCTTATCTTTTATATATAAATAAATATTACTTGGGTATTATTTTGTCACTTTTACAGATATGCCAACTAAGCCCCATGCTGTCAGAAAAACAGAAAATAAAGACCAAAATGCTGTGTATATACATATGAAGATTTGCAGATGAAGACTAAGCATTGTGTTGCTTTGGAGTTTAAGATACATTCATGTTTGGTTGAATAAATCTTATGAAATTTTATCTCCCATTAATTATTCACATGCCAAACAAGGAATATATGGGAGGAATAATGGCTAATTAAGAGGGAGGAATAATGACTAATTAAGAGGGGAGGAGTAATTGCTGATTAACAGGCCCATATATGCATATATTGGATTGGGGTTTTAGGTTGGCCATCTATCGCCTATAAATAATCATGTAATCTCATTGTAAACTTTTATCTTGGAATGAATAAAGTTTTCTTCTTCTTCTTCTCTTTTCTTTTAATTCTGTAATTTTTATTTTCATGGCAATTTGTGTTGTCTAGTCAATTAGATTTGCTAGAACACAATTGCTATTGCAATTTTAATATTCATTAGTGATTCACCGTCTTATTAGATTTAGCGGTAATCCTAATTTTATTTTCCTGTTAATTTATTTTTATTCTGCAATTTTATTTCCAACAATCTGTTTTATTCTTAACCATTGAATTGATTGTAGATTCGATTAGATTCAAATCTATAATTCATTCAATTGAAGTTTTACTTGTTTTTATTGACAATTACAATTTTAGTTAACTGTTCAATTAGATTTGTTCTGAACTAAATTGTAATTTCAATTTTATCCCATCTCCAAGGTTTGTCTAACTCGCCCAAGAAATTATATAAGTAATTTAATTTAATTTACCTCCCTGTGATTCGACCTGCATATTACACGATCTTTGCGCTTGCAATATTTAATTTAAAATCCTCGCTTTTCTATTCCTTAGAAAGCGACGATCACCTAATTAAAGTGGTCTAATTTTAGAATAAAATTAAAAGGTTTAAAGCTTAACTTATCGTGGGCCTAATGTGTAGGTACCGGGCCATTTTTTAATTTGTTGAAGGGCCGAATTATAAAATGCCAACTTTATAAATAAGGGGTTATGGTTCCCGAATTACACAAGCCTTAGAAACTTTCTAACCTCCTCTGCAGAGAGCTACTTTCAGATCTGGGGTTTGTGTCAATTTGGAAGACCAAACCAAATTCATCTTCTCTTTAGGCACCGATTATGGAATTCAGGTACTGCAATAATTAACTATGGATTCAGGTACGCTTCCGCTAATCAAGTTATCTATTTTCTAACTTGTTCTCAATTAAATCAATATTGGTTAAATATTTGGATCTTGAGTTTCATGACTGTATGCTGTTAATATATATTGAAATCCAAACAATTGGTATCAGAGCCAAACATTATTGATTTTGTTGAGAAAACAAAAATTCATTTTTTTTAAGATCTGAACTTGGCTTCACATCTCAGTGCATTTGGATATTTGCACCTACTCTATCTAATGTCTTTGGCATAAAGTAGCATTATGTATTAATTCATCTTTGGCTGCATGGTGTTCATATTTTGAAGCTGTAGCTAATAAACCATGGATTCAGAAAATAGTCCCTATGCTATTTCATTAGGTACCTTAGTCAGTCTTACTATCCTAGTTTCATTTATTCCTCTTATGTTTCATTTTGTGTTCGGATCTGTGTACATAATTGTTGAAATCCATATTTTGGCTCAGCAATTGAAAGCTACGTTAAAAAAAAGGATTTTTTATTTTTTACTATGTTCATTTCGTTGCGTAGGAACTGTCTGGTTCTGGTAAGATGAAAGATAAATATCGATGCATGGCTGATAACATAGCGCCATGAAAGAATGACAACTTGGGATATTTTGTTATGTAATACCATAACATCCTATATCATACGTAACTACTAGTTTTGGCATTATTGTAGACAAGTCATATTATATTATTATAACCTATGAGTTGATTATTTAGTCAACTTTTGTTTATGCCAAAATTACATTCTTCTTTTTTTATGCTGGCATGTTTTAGAGAGTACGCACGAAACTGAAATAGTGATCCTGTTTTAATGCAAGTCATGATCTAAATATTTATGCTTGGATTCATGCGTTAAAGTTTTCTGCAAAAGTCATTATTTACAATAATATAATTCTGGACAGACCTTCAGATTTCCCTTAGTATATATTTTTCAAGATGTTTATTGTTTCGGTATACTAGATGAATCAATTTCACTATATTCATAAATATGTGTTTTAGCAATATTAGAAATGTGAAGGTGAGTCTGACATGGTTATCAGAATTTTGACCAATACTTAAGCCTTTTAGAGATGCGTTAATTTAAATTATGCAGATAAATACGGATTCAAAGATCTAACAATCTCACTGAGTTTGAATGCATTGGCATACATTCGTATAAGGGTATGTTCTTCACATGATTTGGTTATGAACTATCCAGAATTCTTATAAACTGCCATCGTTAGTTTTAAAATACTTTGATGATTGACTTGAACATTTTGGTTTACATAAGTCTATTTGGTACTTCATGTTACACGGCAGTGAAGTAATATTATGATCTTCGGACACACTGAGAATAAATGTGTAAATCAAATATAAAGTAAAGTGACATGGTTTTATGTAGTTGCGTTACTGTTCAAACATGCATATAGTAGATATTTTGTTGATTCAAGTTATCTAGTATGACATTTACATTGTCATGTATATGTCACTTAATTGTGGCGTTCACATGTGATATTTATTACGTGATTTATTAATGATGTTTTATATCATCATATTTATTTAGGGAATATCATGAATATAATCACATACCTAAAGCAAAAGATTATGACAACTATAATTAAAAATCTATCGTGCTATAGCTATAATTTTTTGATATTCCAGTTGTCATATGGACCAAAAGCGAAGTGTTTTATAACACTCAAACTATATTATATATATAATGAACTAAATTCAAATTTTTTTGGTGTCTCTTTGCAGTTTTAAATATTTTACATTAATAGTGAACTAATTGAAATAAAATGTCACCAAAGTGACCTTTCTTATTTTGGTGGTTCATGAAAATGTTTAATATTTGTGTGTAGTTATTCATGCGAGTATTAGCTGGCCCAAAGGAAGACTAATATTTGGCCGAATCACTTACACATGTGTGACGATAAATACGTGACAATTATAAGGATTTACGAGTGAATAATTAATCGGCCCAAAGGAAGGTTGTTATTTGACTTGTATTTATTGTCAGTGTTTGATCATTACAACAAGAGTACCACTTATAGTTTACTGTCCAAAGACTTGAGATTAATGCGTACTAGGTATCATGTAAAAGAGTTCTACCAATTATTTGAATTTACTATGGTTTATATTTGGCTATGAGCATATTCGGTCAATCTTCATTTTATTTTGTTCATTTTTCAGTTAATTTGACTAAAGTGGCTGCCAAACTTTAGAATATTCTCATCTTATTTTGGGATAACTATAAGGATTTGTAAGGCATAATTTTTTTTTATTGACTTTATAGATTTAGCTCTTGCAATTAGGAGGGTTACAACTGTAACGACCCGGATTTTGAGCGACTTTGGTTATCGACATAAGCTCGATGTCGATAACCAAAACATCGAAAAATCCCGGTTGTTAATGAAAGAAATTAGAGGGTGAGAATAGATAAGATAGAAACTTAGAATAGGAGAAGAAGAAGAACACAACATCAGAGTAACACGAATCTCATAGCGGAATGAATAACATATAATAGATAACGTAACTTTGAAATATAACAGTTATGTATACAATGGCACTTATCAGAGTACAGCACTTACAACACAGCGGAAATAACTATAGCTATATGATCTTGAAGCCTCCTGCTCCAAGCTCTCCAAGTATATCTGTAAAATCCTGACTACTTGACTGCCCGTACAAATTTAGGCACCCAAGAGTTTAGGGAAAACAACAAAGTAAACTTCGGGTCAGTCATGGGACTGGTACGAGTAAAACGGTTTAAACAGGTATATGAACAAGTAAACGATATCTCATATGACCACGCCGCAGAACATAACGGGTTTTTCCCTTATGAGAATCCAAAATATCTTTATATCAAAACCTTTTGATATTATAATAATGTCTATGTACAAATAGATATCAACTAGCAGAAACGCTTTCATCTCACGTTCTACATATATAGTATACAATCAAAATCGCAAGCACGTATTGGATAATGGATTTCCAACTATGACAAGGTATGGAACCACCTTCCGATCAGTGTACTCTAGGAACGATACACTGGAGTTCAACAAGAACATCTTGTAACTCAGCCACACATGACCGACCACTCATTTTGCTTGAGTGTATCGAATGTATATCACCAACGGTTGGGATCAGCAACCGTTCCCGTATATATATGGGACAGCATTGATAGATTTAAGAAACAAATGAATATTCTCTAGATAGGTGATTATACACCCTACTTCGGTGCGACCGACTTAGCCATGTTGCGTGCCCGATTTCTGTCACTTACCGGATGATGAGGCTAGAAGTTACGCGTTATCATCACATCAGATTCACTTCAAATGTCACATCATCAGATCCATCAGAATCATTAATTGACGTCTGCAACAGTACATTACGTGTTAGCTAAAAGAAGTTTCCTTCTCCGCTTCCACTCTTGGTACGGTTGAAGAAATCAAGGTACGTGACCTTTCTGGAAATACTCCGTCAGACATTCATTCATACAAGTCATCCTCATTCACTTAGAATGTCACATTGTCATACCCGCCAAATCACAAATTGATTTATCGAAAAATAACACGGGTATACAGCTTAGAGAAACGAATTCCTCCGCCACCAAACGTGAATTCATTTGAACAGATCAACTTACGCGATCCATTGGATATACTCTGTCAGACCTTCGTCCATACAAGTTGTCCTGGGACTGGACAAACCGAAGGCACTATCCAGTGCATCCATCTTAGGCTCTGTTATCTAAGACTTATACAATAGCCCTTGCATTTTACTCCGTCTTCAATTATCTTTGGCATACACGCTTATGCCAATACAGAGTGGTTCTTTGGATAATAATCCAACCGGTCTCTCCATATTAACAATGTTAAATGGTCAAAACATTGATAGTCCGTGATTTAACTACCAAAGAAAAACAAGTGTGCAAACAACGATATTATTTCCAAGTGGAAATTATATCGAACATCCATCATTTAACCTTTATCTCTTTAGTTCATTGATTTACTAATCTCCTGTTTATATATATATTCTAAATTCTTATTTTATGTTATCAGAAAACATTTCTGATTCTCACTTGGAAAACATTTCCAAAACTCCTTTAGGATCAAACCTTACCATTACTTAGTTAAGAAGGAAGTCAATCAAGTTGGGGTATAATTACCTCTCAGACCTTAACTGAACAACGTTATAACTTCGAAATGGTCAAGTTTATCTTTTAAATCTTTAACAACCTCTTTACGTCTTTCTCGGATTCTATTAACGAATCCACTTCTTAATTGAAACATTTGATTATAACTGTAGTGTTATAATCCCTACTTTCGAATTATCTAGCATAACAATCTAACTCTTATTACTTATACTGAATAAATAACCTACTCTAATTTATTTATAATTAAATAAATCATGATTTAAAAACTGGAAAGTAAATATACTTTCCCGAATTCGATATAATCGAATTCGCCGATTAACTCTATTCGAGTAATCTCTATTTGATTAACTCTTTCTTTTCGAATACACTATATTCAATTACTCCCTTTCGAATAGACGATATTCGATAATCTCTCTTCGAATAACTAATATTCGACAATCTCACCTTCGAATAACTAAATTCGATTAACTCCTTCTTTTCAAATATCTCATATTTGAAAATCTCACTTTTGAATAAGCTATATTCGATAATCTCTTTTCGAATAACTCTTATTCGATTTATCTCACTTCGATTAACTAAAATCGATAACTCATTTCGATGAACTAGCATCGATAACTCCTTTCGATGAAACTAACATCGATAACTCCTTTCGATGAACTAACATCGATAACTCCTTTCGATGAACTAACATCGACTTATTTAACTCGACGAACTTAACTTGATTAACTTAACTCGATTTGATTAATTCGACTCGACTAACTCGACTTGATTCGATTCGATTAACTAGGCTCGACTAACTTGGTCGACCCACCTGATTAACTCACTTGGTTTGACTAACCATACTCAATTAACTCAACTCGATTACTTAACTCCTATCGATTAACTCGATTACTTAACTCCTATCGATTAACTCGATTACTTAACTCCTATCGATTAACTCGATTACTTAACTCCTATCGATTAACTCGATTACTTAACTCCTATCGATTAACTCGATTACTTAACTTCTATCCATTAACTCGATTACTTAACTCCTATCGATTAACTCGATTACTTAACTCCTATCGATTAACTCGATTACTTAACTCAATAAATCTTAACTTGATTATCTTAACTCGATGATCGATTAACTCAATTTGATTAACTCCTTTTAACTCGATTCGAATAACTAATATTCGATAACTCCTTTTAATTAACTCTAATCGATTTATTCTAATTCGATTAACTCTATTGGATAACGTTTATTCATTTATAAAGATTTACTTTTAGTAACAGTTCTACACTTTATAAAGGTTCCTTTTTATAACGTTTATTCAATTTAGAAGTGTTGAGTTCACATTCTAAAACCATTGGTGTTAAAACTAATTTCTATTCTCTATATAAGTTCAGACTTATATTTCCATTTATCGATTGATAAATATTTTACATTAATTTATAAAATATCATTTATAAATTAATCTTCTTAACTTATCTGTTAAAACAGATTTCCAATTGATATTTATTTTCCAAATAAATATCCCTTGATAACTCCATTTATTTAATCAAA
The DNA here is from genome assembly GCA_030737875.1 of Allium sativum. Taxonomy (NCBI): domain Eukaryota; kingdom Viridiplantae; phylum Streptophyta; class Magnoliopsida; order Asparagales; family Amaryllidaceae; genus Allium; species Allium sativum. Next base: position 815,816,186 of record CM060921.1, on the reverse strand, counting down.
TAAAATGTTTTACATCTAATTCTATTTATTTATTTATTCTCAAATAAATATCTCTTTTATCTTTTCTATTTATTTAACAAATAAATATCTCCTTTATACTTTATTTATTTCCTAAATAAATAAACCCTTTTAACTCTTTATTCATCTCCTTAATAAATAATTCCTTTTTAACTCTTTATTCATCTCCTTAATAAATAATTTCCTTTTTATATTTGCTTTCAAATATAACTCCTTTATATTTCATTTCGAATATAACTCTTTTATATTTCATTTCGAATATAACTCCTTTATATTTGATTTCGAATATAACTCCTTTATATTTCATTTCGAATATAACTCCTTTATATTTGATTTCGAATATAACTCCTTTATATTTGATTTCGAATATAACTCCTTTATATTTCATTTACAAATAAATTCCTTCTGTATTTGATTTCAAATATATCCCTTTTCAATTTCATTTGTAAAGGTATTACAAACTTTCTATTTCAATTTGATTTCTGAAAAATATTCTAACTCCTTATATTCCCGGGAAAATTTTCCATAACCTCCTTTGTACCGGGAGCATCGGGAAAATCCCCAAACCCGCCACACAGGCCTTATTATTCAAAAAGAAAATATTTTGAATTTATTTCCTTTTTGAATATCCCCTATTTATAAATATTCCAATTTATAAATATTCCTTATTTATAAATATTCCACTTATAAATATTTCATTTTCAAATATCACTTTGAAAATATTCCCTTATTTACATTTCGGTATGTTATGGTGTTTCAACATATCACATTTACGATGTCCAATATCGTCCATACACACACAATCAACAACAGGTTATAATTCACATCATATATCAAAATATATGAAAAACAATAAAATAACTGTTGAGGAATCCAGTCGGATTCCTCCAACCTGTTTCCCTGCATCCACAGATGTTACACAACATGATTGTCATCACTTTCAGTTCAATATGAATTATTCTGATAATCAGAATCAATATATAACTATATAACTGTTTATATTATATATATATATATATATATAATATTTCATCAACTGACTAGCAGTTCAATCAAACAGTCAACACACAATCAAACAGACAATTTCTTACAGTTCTAAAAATACAACATGAAATTATAAACTGTTCAGAGTTGGTGAGATTTACTCACAGTTGCGCGTTAACCGATAAATATCAGTTTGCGTTCATTGATTCAGTCGGACAATTTATCTCGCCATACATTGTACTAGCTCGGATTCACTCCCAGTCAGTCTCATGTTATAGCTGACGTCCGTATGATCCCATGCTCGGTTTTAGAGATGGTGGCTAGCTCTGACCACACTTGGCGAACATTAACCATGCTCGACTTAGATTAAATATCCTACAAAATCCTGACAAGATTCTTAAATAGATTAAACATGATCCATGTTCGAGAAAGAAAGATTATTGCTGTTAATCGAGCTATTACATAAACAAGTCCTAATAGGTTAATAGTTGAATCCAGAGCACGCCTTGGGATTAAATCCTAATCTTGTATGTGTGTACTTCAACATTACCATATTATTGAAAAAATAAAATAAAAGAACATTTCCTATATCCTAAGAGATGATTAAAATCCACGACGATCTAAACCAGATCAGTTAATGATGATGTCGCGATTGCTGGGCTCAGGGTCCTTTCCGTTTTGAGGAGCTCGAGGATAGACCAGAGGAGCTTGGGCATGAGGACCTCGTGGAGTTGCGGATGGTACATATCTTTTAACATACTCGAGAAACTCTCTATGTCTAACCTTATCCTTGATAAGATCGTGTATATGCCTGCTTTCACTGGTGATTAAACCTGCCATATTATGGTACATGTAGTGCTTTTCTGATTCGAGTTCTTTTTGGGTCGGCTCCCTTCTAGGAGGCTTAAGGAAAAGTAGAGATCCTCGTACGTCGAGGTAAATGTATAGCAGGGAAGAGTTGAGCTCGGTGTATTGATCATACTTTTTCCCTCTCCGTAGTCGTGCATTTAGGTCATTCTTTTCCAAGGCTTTTTGTTTTCCATTGTTCTGGCCATTGGAGTTGGATGGACCTCCATCCTTGGTAGCAAACACCTCGAGGCTTTCCATCTCAATGCTAGCATCTTCTTATCGGAGGAATCTATCCGCTTCGGTATAGAAGTCTTCAATGTATTTGGGAGGATCTCAGGTTTAGGTTATTCTGAATTCTGATCGGTTCTGAACACCAGCTATGACGGCCATAAGCACCATCAATGGATTAGGTCGATCGACTGATGCTACAGCTGCGTTGAATATTTCCAAAAAGGAGCTTAGGGTGTCGCTGGACCGCTGCTTGATGGAGGTAAGGAACATGACGCTCTTAGGTCGATAGATGTGGACTCTGAACTGCTCAATGAAGCGGGTAACCATCATATTTCAGTTGTTGATCGACTTATTTGTTAGCTGTCGAAACCACATGCCAGCTACATTTGTGAGAAAGAGTGGGAAGCAATTGGCCATGACATTGGTCGATGCATAAAGTACTTCCATGTGACGCATGTGTCGCATGAGGTGAATGGTCGGGTCGGTCCTTCCATTGTAGGGCTCTATGACCGGAAGCTTGAAGTCAAGAGGATTTCAGGAGTTTCTGATTTCCCGTGTGAATGGACTGCGATGGATGTCATCTACATCCAGTTGAGAAGATGTGCCTCTGGTAAAGCGTTTGATGATGCTTGCAAGTTGGTAAAGGAGTCATTGCTACGAATCCAATTCTGCATTGGGAACGTGAATGAGAATCTACTTACTAGCATGGGGTGGAAACATGCCTCGATACCCCAAGGTCGATTCGGTTCGTCCTTTAATAGAAAAGTAAAGGTGAGGGTGTATGCTAGCCTCAGAACTTGGTTCAGACGGGGCTAAAGTCGCCTGGTTATTGTTGGACAGAACTATGTCTGCTCCGATTGAAAGTGATTGGCCCAGGTGAGTGTTATCCATCCGGGGCTCAGTATTGCCCCCGCCTAGAGCGATGTTAGAGTGGTTTATAGTAGTGTTTCCCTCCGTCGCATTGGGGAATAGTATGCTAGAGTGGTCTTGGTGACGCGGAGGGTTGTTGCCCCTATCTTGGTCTGGGTCGACAAGCTGAGAAGGCTGCGGACGAGGCTGCATAAGATGGGTTTGTAGTTTAACGTTTTGTCGAACCGGGTGCTCCAACGTTCCTAGTTCTGGTCGACCAAAAGGTTGCACTATATCAAGAGCAATTTTTCCAGGGAGTTGAGTCAAACCTTGGAGTAGACGCAAGGCTGTCGACTGGTCTGGAACTTGGCCATGGCCGACATGAAAATCTGCAACTACAAAGTCTCTGTTTAGTGCTGGAAGTGACAATATTATCATTGGCCGATCAGGAAGAGAAGTTGAACCAGGAGGAAGAAAAGGTGTCGATTGATCTGGGGCTTGGATTTCTGTAGACCGAAGATTAGTTGTTTCCCCAGCCTCGCTCGACGTAGGAAATGATACTGGAATGTGAGGTCCCTTCTTCATCTGAGCGAGGAGGTTGTTCATCACTTCCTGCTGATGTTTGAGAAGTTCAACCTGAGATGCCATCTAATTTCTGAACTCGGCCAAAACTTTATCCATGTCGTCCTTAGTTAGGTATTGTGATGGGTCTTTATGGAGGAAGCCTCACGGCATACCTCCGTTGTTGCTGCTCCTGTTCCGTCAGTAGGTCGGGACTGAGAGTGAGAAGGCGATATGTCCTTCTTCTGCTTTGTCATTGCTTCCTTAAGAGTTACTAAAGGTCGTAGGGTATACCTACGTTTCCCTTCCTGGTGCACCAAAGTGTTGACATCAAAAGTTGGTCAAGTGACGATCAACCCCCAGCGTATGATAAAATCACATAAGAAATAATTATAGAAGTACGAAAAATGAAAGAAAAAAAAGGAGACACAATATTTTATAGTGGTTCGGCTTATATCGGTGCCTACATCCACTTATAATCTTTGTTTATACTGTCAATTACAGGTTACAGTGATTCTTTAGTGGAGAAAAGTAGAGAAAGCTGAGATCTTTATACAAAATCCTTGTGTACTTAGAATATATATCATGCTATTTTTGGATGTCGAACAGAAGGCTTTCGATGGAGGATTCCTGATCGTTTTCCACTTTTGGTAAGGGATGTATATATAGGCGAGGATCCATGCAGAGGTGGTATGCGGCGTAGCATATCTTCTTTTCAGGCTTGGACACGTGTAGCCTGACCCAGAAGTGTAGTGATAGGCAGCGGGACCTGGTACTGCTCACGAAGAGTGCTTCCTCGAAATATGCAGCATACGTGGAACGAAGTGCTTGGCATATAAAAAGAATCATTGGTCAAAGCTTATCCGATGCATTCGCCTTCGGAATAGGACTTCGTTTGATAGTTTCTATTGGATACTCCTGCTCCGATATTCTAGTTCGATCCGATCATTTAGGAACAGGCCGGTCGATTGTTGATGATTCAACAGACTGGTTTTGATCTTTTCTTTAATAGGTCGTCTTTATTGGTTGAGAAGTCGTCCAGGGTCAACTTATGATCGCTCGACCCAAAACAAAAGTTGACTCCGTAAGCATCGGGTTGATATTGGGCAGAGAGAAGGCTTCATTCTTGAGTTGTGACGGCTTTTGCCAAAAAGTTGGTCAACAATCTATAAGTACCTGCTATCACTATTTCAAATCTCGCAAATATCGCTTGAGATCTCCTTCGAGATCTCGTTTTGGGTTCCTCCCAAAACGAAATAGCAAATATCACTCTAAATCTCCTTTCGAATATATCGCCCGAGATATTGCAATATTGAACAATATATCAACCGAGATGAAATACTGGAATATCATCCGAGATCTTAGTTTTTTTGGTTAAAATTTAAATTTGTGCCTGAACTAGAACAATAATTGAAAAACTCAAATCTAGCCATGTTTATCTTTTGTTATTTCGTATTTTGCATGTTAAATGACCATATTTTATGTTCATATATGTTCTACAATGCTTATGATATTCATATTCGTCTTTTTTACATACATGTTATCTATGAAATTATGTATTTTATGGTCTATTTATGCCGATTTTTTTAATGTTTTGGATCCTTTTAATGTTTTATGTCTAACAATAGCTTTTGTTTAAGCACATTATGATTTAGAGTATAAGTGATCTTTTGCAAAATAAAGAATAATAAAGTTATTTTTGCGTTTCAAGTCTAAGTTACTATGTTTTTAATAACACTAAAATAAATCATTTCGTAAAAATAGCATTTTTTAACATATCATGTACTCCGAGATTGTTTCGATATTAACTTTCAGACCCGAGATGGAAATCTGAGACAAACTCCCATATTAGACTCATCTCATCTCTCCAAGATCTCCCTCGATACGAGATCAAGTCTATAGACCTCCGAGATGAAACACGATCGATATTCGAGATTTAAAACCTTGACCGTTATATTGTTTCGCACCCCTTTGTTTCACTTCACAATGCTCTACGGTTTCGTTAGATTAAGTCTCTGAATTGTCATCCATGTTTGATGTGAGGCAATCTTTTAGAGAAGAGTAGCTTGATTCTTCTAGTTCCGGCTATGAATCAAGTATCTTTTGTTCAGCTTTGGTGAACTAGAATTAGGGATTTTTATACAAATAAATCAAATTATTTACTAAACAATTCAAATATACAAAAACATGTAGCTATATGTAGGTGTAATCGTGTGACATAATTTGTAAATGATTGATATATTTATTATTTAGGAACAAAACATGTATTTTTAATTTCTTCGCATTGCTGCTCATAATACGTAATTACATACATAACTAGTATTCATTCACATATTTAGTCATAGCTAGAGCAGTATAAGCAAATCCAGTTAGAGCTAAAAGTTCGAGGCTTATATTATTTGTGCAGCTTATAGACTGGACAGAAATTTCAACGGGATTACTGAAAATATAACAACGATAATTTAATTGATGACTAGAACTTAATTTGTCATTTAACAACTAAGCATGCCATTTTATAATTTGATCTTCACTTAGGTAAGAGAATATTCACTACAAGCCGTGATATTCATAAACCGATGTTCATCTACAACATATGTCAAAAGAAATGATTATTCGTCATCACTTGGTACCAACATTTTTACCAGGTTTTATGCACCGTTCATCAACAAATGAAGACAATTTTGTGAGCATAATTCCACTATATAGAAGTATAAGTTAAAACATGTACAAAATAAATAAACTAAAAGTCATTTTTCAAAAAACGCTATACAACCGATAAAAGTAAATAAACTAGAAGTTCATTTAACATAAAAAAGTGCTAAACATCTTGGTTAATATTATACTTGATTGTTATACTGATTATTATGCTTCAAAAAAATTAGCTGCTTTCTATACTTGAGAGTAAACTATATATTTGTATAACAAGGAAGGTATAACAAGGAATGAGTCACAAAATAAGTTAAAACATGTACACAAATTCCACTATATAGTGGTAATTCTGCCACATAAAGATCAATGCAAATTTTAAAGTGATAACATTATTTTAAGCTGTTAAGGTATTTAATTAATCTTTCAGACCTAATCTGCTATTTGAAATTGCATAAAGGCGTAAGATTGTTTAAAGAATGTGTCCTAAAATAACGGAGGGAAATGTTAAAGTATAAATCTAAGATGCAAATGCATGAATGCATATTTATTTGTTTTTTGTACATCATCTAAACTCCAAATTGGTTGTACAACATGAAGCTTATGTTTGTCTTTCCTTCAAGTAAAATTTATGGTAGTTTGATGAAAAGGCTTTTCTTTGGTTTGATTTTCACAAGAAATGAAGCAAAAAGATCTAAAATTAAGATTGCTACCGATTGTCTCAAAAGAAATGAAAAGAAGAAGAAAAGGAGAGGAAAGAGAAAAGTCTTTATGTATTATCAGACTTAATCCAAAATTAATAGGTTATTGCTAACACACGTCAATGTTTTAATACATGAATGAATTAAACCAAAGCAACGAATGCAATAAAACTGAAACAAAGTGTAAAAAGAATCCATTGCATTCAAATAGAATATGCGTGAAACTGCTATCCAACAAATCCAAGAACTGAAAATTGGGTATAAAAATGGTTACACTGGGTATCAAAAAAACAGACACATAGGGAAAGTGTTGCAGTTTGCTATATCATTCAGCAACACAATTAATAATATAAAATTTATTTCACTTACTATAGGAGTACGTTGAGGGATTGGCTGGCTATGTATATAACAGAAAGCAGCCGATTGATGCCTAATATTGAAACATAGTTATCCATTTATGTTGATGAAAATACATTGCAGTGTATTTTCAAAAGCTTTTTAATCAGCCTTGGCTGATCTTCTTGTATGCATTTATTTCCTACATAGCAATAGAAATTTTGTTATTTGACAAATTGTTAACTGTATACAGCTATGCATATTTAAAGTAATTATCAATCATAAGTAATTAGGTTAACTATACTAGTTATGTAACGACCCACTTTTCCGTACCCTTTGAGTTGACTAATTACACCTCTGTCCAACTCGAATGGCATAGAAAAATAGATAGTTAAGAGAAAGAAATTAGAGGGTAAGAGAAGAAAGAAAAAAATATTAGAATAGAAGAATAAGAAGATCAGAGTCTCACAGCGGAAAGGACAAATATAATATATCAACATACTTTATTCAAAAAGAAAACTGTATATGGCAATATCAGTGTATACACACATTTCAATACAACATACAGCGGAATAATATAATACCGGTAAATATGTCTATACGTCATGACTCCAGCTCCTCTTCTGATGCTCCAAGCGAAACCTAACCTGATAATATACTCGATCTGACCTGATCACATTTGATTTAAAACAAAATTCACCCGGATCAGTCTGGAATACTTTCAGTGATAAATTCATACAACAACCAACTTGTTAAACTTTAGAAAATCCTTTTTAAAAGAAAAGATAATAGTAAGACCAGCCCACACACAAACATGGACGGTTTTTACCTTACTATAACCCAAAACAATTTTGATATATCAAAATCCGGTGATATTATACTAGTATCTATCAAAACCACAAATAAATAGCCAAGTAGCAGAACGCTTGCATCTCATGCTCTACATATATATAGTATAAAATCAAAAACCGCACGGCGCTTATTGGAGATTGGATTTCCAACATGACAAGGTATGGGACCACCTTCCGATCAGTGTGCTCTAGAGATAATACACTGGGGTTCACAAGAACATCTTACAACCCGGCCACACATGACCGACCACTCATTTAGCTTGAGTGTATCAGATACATTGTCACCTTTTCGGTTTTAAGGGCCCACCGAAATTCCGCAGAGATACAAAAATGAAAGAAGAACAAATAAGAACTTTTTCTAGATCAGTGACAATATACCCTACTTGGGAATGACCCACTTAGCCATGTTGCCTGCCCGATTTCTGTCATTTCCCGGTTGATGAGGCTTGAGGTCACGGTTTACCTTTCCGAGAACATCTCATTATCTTTGAATGCCACATCGTCAGATCCGTCAAATCACTCATTGACGTCCACAAACACACTTTAGGTGTTAAGCTAAGAGAATAAATTCTCCGCCACCAAACATAGTATATTTATAAAAAAATCAACTTACGTGACCCTCAGGAAATACTCTGTCAGACATTCATCCATACAAGTCATCCAGGAACAGGATGAACCGAAGGCACCCACCTACCGCATCCTAGGAATCACCCAAAGGATCAGTAGCGAGAAGTCCTTGCAATCCGTAGATTCCAATCACGACAAAACCACAGTGTATCTCTTTTGTGGGAGCTACCCAGATATTATAAGTAGTTCTTTCGCTTATGAAGATCTACGGTCTTCAATGCTCCATCTTTAATTTCTGAAAGTTAGTTTCGATCACAATGTTGATTCGAAGTGGTTTTGGGTTTAGTTCCCATCCCGATCTCTTTGAAAACAACAAATTAAAAGGTCCAATAATATATTTCAATGATAGTCGGTTTTTAACTATCAGTTCAAACAATACGATCAAGTATACTGGCAGCTTAGACCCTTGTTATTCCAAATTATTCATTTAACTCTTTTTATCCTTTAAAATCATCTTATCGATTAAAAAATCGATTTCGTGTACATAACTTTGACAAATCACTTTTATTTCCGTGATTTAAAAAAAAAAACTATTATATTCCAAGCTCATCTTATTCTTCTTTTACTTTGAAACATATTGCTACATTCCCATAAACCTTTCCCATTTCTTTACTCGGGGATATTACTTAATATTCACAGTCTCCTTTGTATTTTCTTAACTTTTTAAAATCAAATATCTTGATTTCATTTCAGAATCCTGCAAATATGTAACAACCCGAAAATTCTGAGCCAATTTAAAATTTTTATTTTGGCTAATTTAATGAATTTTGAATATTTAAAATGGTTTATTTTAAATAATAACGATTAAAAATTTATTTTCGACGGAGTTAAAACGAATAAATTTATTTTAATTATATAACGAGCCTGAAATGGCCCTGCAGTTCGAAAATTCGATTTCTAATTTCAAATGAATATACAGAATTCGTTTTAAGTCGGAATTGGACGAAACAAGAAATATTTGAATCTGTTTAATCATATCTTTCTAACGAAGTTGAGAAACTGAGATTTTACTTTAAAAATGATAAGTTACGTCCAGTTTAAAATCCAGAAAAGTCGCCGTGGAATTTATATATATTTTAATATATATAAAGGCCTAGAAAATATCCGTTTTGCAAACGATCTCGGTTTTCAACGAAACCAGTTTTGTTGGAACCGGGATGTCAAATTATTGCTAGATTCCAATTTTCATAATTTTTCGAATCAATATGTGAGCGTGGCGCACTTAAACGTGTTTGACTAGTTTCAGTTGAATTTAAACGACTGGAAAATGGCCATTTTTCAAACGATCTCAGAATTTGACGAAATTAGTTTTGTTAGGACCGTATCGTCGGTACGAAGCTAGAAAATATTTTTCTGGAATTTTTCGGGTCCGTATGTGGCCCCGGTAATTTGAAATGTGCGTTTAAATTGAATATATAAAGATTTATATTTTAATTTAAATCAAAACTGGTCAAAACAATAAAATTGACTTACGATACATATCCCATTGTGTTCGGAATGGGGGTAAAACGCTAGGGACGACAGTCGGTGGGTTTGATTTCGAATTGGAAATAAAAAGTTGCTTTATGGATAATTAAATTTATATATTATTAAATTCGGTCAACTCCTTTATCCCCCTCTCTTTAGTCAACACCCCCTTCTATTTGTTCAGATCCGATCCAGAAGAAAAAAAAACGATGAAACCGCTCAACACCCTCGAGCTCCTCCCACCGTCGCACCCTATCACCGTTGCAACCCCCTCCTCAGATCGCCACCTCGCCGCCCCTTCCTCTTTCCCCCTTCGCTCCTCTCTTCCCCTCTGCTAACAAGACCACCGCCCTCCTTAACCCTAGAAACGCCAAACCCCGACGCCTAGCCGAGCTACACCCTCCGCCCATGCCATGGAAGCTCCGACGAACTCCCACCTTGCTACGCCTCTCCCCCCTTTTCTTCCTCTCTCTTTCCTCTTCTTTCTGCGCTGGAAATGCCCCCCACCCCTCATCCACGAAAATTCGCCACCCGCAACCACCCTCCGACCACGACCCCCTGACCTCCGGCAGCACCTCCGACCGCAGTTCTGATTTGCGAGCCCTCCTCCGACCGATAAGGGTTAGTTTTGCTGATTTTTAACCATTAGTTGTTAAAAAAAAAAATTTAACCCTTAGTTATTAAAATTTTAATCTTTAGCGATATAGGAAATTTAATCTTTAGTTTTTCTGGTTGTTAATCTTTAGTTTTATAAAATAAAATATAATGTTTATTTATAAGAAGATATGATTATAATTTATTTTTCATTGATTAATAAATTTTACTTAGATAAAGTTATAAATTTTATTTACATAAAGTTAAGTTCTTATTATGTAAAGAGGGGGATTTTATCTCTATATGACAAAGATTGAATCTCTATATATATTTTAGCAATCTAAAAATATTATTTAAATAAATAAATATATGTATATATGAAGTAGTGATTTTTAACATCGTGAAGTAGTGATTTTTAACATCGTGAAGTAGTGATTTTTAACATCATGAAGTAGCGAGTAAAGATTCGATTTTTATATATTGAATAGCGTAGTAAAAATTCGATTTTTACATATAACGAAGTAGCGAATATAAAAATATGATTTTTATAATAGAGAATATAAAAATGTGATTTTTATATATGTAGTGAATACGGGCGACGAAGGTGACGAAAGGCAAACAACGGCGAAGAATTCCTACATAAGAAGAGTCGAGGCGATTGGGATTAGCTTTGGTGAGAACTTCTCACTCAAATTTACTTTTCTAGTTATATATATATATATATATACTAGGATGCAGACGGTACTTATTAGAAGCATCCGATACCCGTCCACGGACCATGGACTTGTTTGTTTGGTTGTGTAGTTGGTTAGATTATTTGATTCGAATTTGATTGTTTGGTGAAATGGAAATTGATTTAATTGATATGTGAATGGCGTGGGCCATTATTAGACCGGGGATAAGGCTAGGCCTAGTCCCGTTTCTAGTATCATGCCGTTATGCCGCCGAAAATTTCTAAAAGAAGTTAGAAAATTAAAAATATCATTTTATTGAATAAATGAATCGAATCAATATTTTATCGTTAAAAATATAATATTTAACGTGGAAGTGAATAAAATAAAATATTCATATACGAACCAGACGGTTTGTTTATGTACACTGATTTGACTGATCTTGATTGGGACGATAAATTTTACACGTCGCCCAACTGGACAAATAAAATCTGCGTTTGTTGATGTGAAACCCCACACGGGTATTGGGATGTACACTAGTCCCAATAATTGGTTGTGTGTCGATCGATAGGTTGACAGACAGTCGTGTTGTGCACTTTGGATGATGGTTGATTATTTATCATTGCTGTTATATACATGTGTTGTATGGAATCCATATAATTAACATTATATGGTAATTGATTGAGCCTCATTCCAATTTAAAAATTAAAGAATATAATATATAAATTCATGTGTTGAAAGAAATATATATATTCATGTGTTGACAGTACTCATTCGTTGAGATTAGTCATGTATTGAAATAAAATATTCATGTGTTGACAGTACTCATTCGTTGAGATTAGTCATGTATTGAAATAAAATATTCATGTGTTGACAGTACTCATTCGTTGAGATTAGTCATGTTTTGAAATAAAATATTCATGTGTTGAAGGAAAATATTCATTTGTTGAATAAAATAAAGAAGCTATTGAGATATATAAAGCCGTGTTGGTTAGATTTGTGCCATTTTGACGTGAACGATATTTATATCGATTTTATTCGAATATTGAAAATAAAGTGATTTCAAAATATAACGTTTTGAAAATAATATCATTTATATATATATATATATATATCGATGATGTGGAATATTCAATTTTGATTTAAAATTGAATATGAAGTTGAAATCGTTTTGAAAACGAAGTTAAAACGATTTATAAAATACGTTTTAAAAGGAAATCGATGAAATATATAATATATATACATTATATATATTTAATGGCCTGAATAGAACGCGCCGCGCCGCGGCAGTTCGTGAATTTCGACCATTGACTTCGAATTGACGTTACGGGAGATCCGACCATCGGATTATCCTGAAACCAGAACCGTTGGGTTCGTATCGAAAAGAGCTTTCCAACGAATTTTTGAAATTTAAAATCTAACGGTTGGATTTGGAGATACGTCCAAATCAAATTTAGAAAAGGTCGCTGTAAGTGCAGTTCGACGAACGTTATTGGAAATCGACTGTACGGGCCTTGATAAAATTATTAAAAATATCTATAATTTGTGTAAAATCATAATATTTGAATCAGAAAGAACTGGGATGAAAAACTCCACATTTGTAAAGATAAAAATATATTTTTATCGAAATGAACTAGTTATGAACTAGAATTAAAATCCAATATTTTTAAATAAATGAATTGGGTTCGAAATGGATTTAAAAATAATCAGAATTTGATATTGAATATAAGCCGATATATTTTCTATTCAGAGCCTTGTATTTAATATCAAATGGGATTTTGGTTTTTCGTGAACAGTATCTTTAATAATACTGTTCTTAAACCCGAATGGAATTAAGAAAATTAGGAACTAACTGGGGATCAGTTAAGCTGAATGGTTTCGTGGATATTGATCTGATGTTGGTTTCGGTCTTCGGGGTTAATATTTAGGGAGCTGTTCTCTTACTAATTCACGGTTAGGGACTGATAGAATGGAACGTGGTTTTGGGTTTATCGTGAACCGTGTTTTAAATGACACTGTTCTTTAGCCCAGTTAAAGATTAAAACTGAAGTGGAGTTTTAATGAATCTTTAATTAGATTGAAAAGATCGATAATGGAGTATCGCCAGTTTAGCTCCAAGCGATAGTTAAATCTTTAACTAGATTTGAACGTGAAATGGTAATTAATTTTACCAATAACACTGTGGTGTTAGATATGGAGTATTACCAGTTTTGCCCCATGGGATAAATAGGTTGGGATTGGGAATTAAAATAAGTAATTACTTCGGTGTGGTTCGCTAATCTCGACTAGTTTGAAATGATATCCAAAGGAAGATTAAAGAATAAATTTAGAAGAATTTATCTTTGATAAAATTAATGGGAACCTTTCCCTAAGAATGCGAATATTTGAATAAAAGAATATTCTGAATTGGAATGAGGCGTATGTTTCGTTTATGTAACACTTGTTTATTATATACGCGGGTTATTCGGAAAGGCCGGGTTTATACCCATTCTGAATAACTGATTCGGCATTAAGTCGAAGGTGAAGACGGTGGTTGAAGACCGGAGGTCTTCACATCGTTTGGATGATTCCTGACGATCTTGATTGGGCTGTACACCCAAGATGAGGGAATAAGTTGGTGATCGTCCAGACGTACTTGGAGATCGAAGGATATGCGAGGTACAAGGTGCCTCCGGTTTCGTTCAGACCCAGAACGAACTTGTATGGACTGTGTGTTTGACACTGGACTTTGCTCTGTGTTGATTGATCTCTATTAAATATACATCTGCCTGGTGAAGGGGAATTCGTTCCCTTACTACACCCTTCTCTGAGACGTATGGGATCAGAGGTTGTATATCGATAGAAATCAGTCGCATGGAGTGAATTGCCTGTGCGGCATGCCTAAGTGGCAATTGATCAAGGCTTTTGTTGAAAAGCAAAGTCTTGTGGTTGATGACCAGAGTATGGCCTACGTGGCCTAGCTTTGGGTATAGCGTGGATTCGCGAGCCTCACAGCCCGGAATGGTGGTAAACTGATGGTTTGATCAGTATACATTTTTAGTGGTGTAGTGGATTCGGTCGACCGATATTGAGCTTCGTGCTCCGAGGGATAGAGTAAGCGGTGTTTTCTCTCGCTGGGATGTAAGCCGCGGTGATACTTGATTTCCCAAAAGTGCGGATGTGCATAGCGGTGTTTTCTCTCGCTGAGACGTAAGCCGCGGTGATTTGTACTACGCGATCGATCTTTCGAATCAGGAGCCACCATGATGGAAATCCAATTTCCAATACGACATTGTGCGGTTTTAGTTGTATTACTAGTAATGCGACATGATATAATGGTACCCATGCCGTCTATGATTAATATTTATGATTGTATATAAAATCAGAAACTAACTGTAAACGAGCTAAGATGAGTGGTTTCCTGGGTATTGGTCTGATGTTGGTTTCGGCCTTCGGGGTTAATACTTTGGGAATCGTTCTCTAACTAATTTACAATTGGAGTCTGATTTAGGAAAATCAAAATGATTTCGCTTTATACGTATCAAGCATTCTTTGGCTATTATAAGGTAACACCCTATCCTCCGGCTTGTGTTGCATTGTGTGATGGGACCTGGGTCTTATAATAGCTTCATTGTTCTTTATTTAGCATTGCGTTGTTTATTGTATGCACTGGTATTCTTGGAAGGAAACCCGTTCCGTGTTATACGGCGTGGTCCCTCGATTTACCAAATTTAAAAAACCAATTTTAATAACTGTTTTAGTTCTCACACCAGTCACATGACTGACCTGGAGTTTATTGTTTTAACCTAAACTCTGGGTGCCCTTATTTTCCGCACGGGCAGCTAGTAGTTTTGGTTTTGCAGATTCATATTCACAGGATCCTGGTTTATAGCTGAAGTGATATTCGGAAAGCTTTGTATCCGTGTATTTCTTTCAGTTATGTTTTGTATTATTTTTCCGCTGCAGTAATGTATTTAAATCTCTGATATTTGATAATGTATAATATTAATTCATACTCTGTATATTCTTGTATTCTGATGGAATTGTTGTAATGAACAATGAAATGTTCTTCCGTTTGCGTTCTGATTTGTCGTGTTCTCAACTCAATCCGTGCTTTCCTTCACAGTGAAGTTCGGGTCGTTTCATTTGGTATCAGAGCTTTGGTTTACAAAGCTCGAGTATAAGACACATTAGAACCATACGAAAGAATTCATCAGAAATTGGATTAGTAATATCCAATAAGAATGGCTCGTTAGAGATGGGATCAGTAGTATCCTAGAATGAGCCGGAAGAGTGTTATTTTTTGAAATAAAAAAATCGAAAACCAATTTTGTTTTGAAAATTAAATTCAATAATACGTATTTGAATATTTATTTGTATTGAATATGGACAATCGAGTATATAGAGATTTTGCGTATACGCCTAGCTAGCGTGTATTCGAAGCCTCAAATATACTGGATAGATATAGAATCACACTCTAGTCGCCCGGAGATGATTCTGATGATTGAGTACTCATCATCAGAATTTATGTTCGAGTTTCGAAGGTGGGATATCTATATATTTCCATTAGACTGGTGTGAGAACCAAAACTAGATAGGGCTTATTGTTGTGATTTGGCATCAAAAACATGATTTTCTCTATTTTATATCAAAATTATGAATTTGAACTTCTAATCAACTAATTGATTGCTGATTGTGTTGTTTGATTTTTGGTTGATTAATTTAAGTTTTAAACCCTTATGTGAATGTAACATATACGTAGCCAAATTGAACCAAATATTGAACTGTATTGAAAATTGCTTGAATTTGCATGCATATACATGTATATCTATTGAACAGGTCATAGCAAGGAGGCTAGAGCAGTGGAATAAAATTGTTTGCCCGATAAATAGGTACATGTTTACCACATTTACTGTTTTGTTTGGGTGATGATGATTTTATGAGCCGATTGGCTAGCTGCTTGGCTTTTTCTTTTTCTCTATATACCACCATTGATTGGTGAGGGCCATGGGAGGCTATTTGAAATATCCCGAATCTCCCGGTGCAGGGGAGGATATGGCGAAATTTTTCGAAAATTTAGGGTGTTAGCCAAATTTTTGAAAATTTTGAAAGTTCTTAGAAACTGAAAAGTTGAAGAACTTAAGCCGTAACGAAAATAATGAAAGTTGAGTTGATTATTAAACAACTTCCAGCTTCGTTCCTTTTCGAGGACGAAAAGATTTTAAGTGGGGGAGAATGTAACAACCCGGAAATTCTGAGTCAATTTAAAATTTTTATTTTGGCTAACTTAATGAATTTTGAATATTTAAAATGGTTTATTTTAAATAATAACGATTAAAAATTTATTTTCGACGGAGTTAAAACGAATAAATTTATTTTAATTATATAACGAGCCTGAAATGGCCCTGCAGTTCGAAAATTCGATTTCTAATTTCAAATGAATATACAGAATTCGTTTTAAGTCGGAATTGGACGAAACAAGAAATATTTGAATCTGTTTAATCATATCTTTCTAACGAAGTTGAGAAACTGAGATTTTACTTTAAAAATGATAAGTTACGTCCAGTTTAAAATCTAGAAAAGTCGCTGTGGAATTTATATATATTTTAATATATATAAAGGCCTAGAAAATAGCCGTTTTGCAAACGATCTCGGTTTTCAACGAAACCAGTTTTGTTGGAACCGGGATGTCAAATTATTGCTAGATTCCAATTTTCATAATTTTTCGAATCAATATGTGAGCGTGGAGCACTTAAACGTGTTTGACCAGTTTTAGTTGAATTTAAACGACTGGAAAATGGTCATTTTTCAAACGATCTCAGAATTTGACGAAATTAGTTTTGTTAGGACCGTATCGTCAGTACGAAGCTAGAAAATATTTTTCTGGAATTTTTCGGGTCCGTATGTGGCCCTGGTAATTTGAAATGTGCGTTTAAATTGAATAGATAAAGATTCATATTTTAATTTAAATCAAAACTGGTCGAAACGATAAAATTGACTTACGATACATTTCCCATTGTGTTCGAAATGGGGTAAAACGCTAGGGACGACAGTCGGTGGGTTTGATTTCGAATTGGAAATAAAAAGTTGCTTTATGGATAATTAAATTTATATATTATTAAATTCGGTCAACTCCTTTATCCCTCTCTCTTTAGTCAACACCCCCTTCTATTTGTTCAGATCCGATCCAGAAGAAAAAAAACGATGAAACCGCTCAACACCCTCGAGCTCCTCCCACCGTCGCACCCTGTCACCGTCGCCACCCCCTCCTCAGATCGCCACCTCGCCGCCCCTTCCTCTATCCCCCTTCGCTCCTCTCTTCCCCTCTGCTAACAAGACCACCGCCCTCCTAACCCCTAGAAACGACAAACCCCGCCGCCTAGCCGAGCTACACCCTCCGCCCATGCCATGGAAGCTCCGACGAACTCCCACCTTGCTGCGCCTCTCCCCCCTTTTCTTCCTCTCTCTTTCCTTTTCTTTCCGCGCTGGAAACGGCCCAACTCATCCACGAAAATTCGCCACCCGCAACCACCCTCCGACCACGACCCCCCGACCTCCGGCAGCACCTCCGACCGCAGTTCTGATTTGCGAGCCCTCCTCCGACCGATAAGGGTTAGTTTTGCTGATTTTTCACCATTAGTTGTTAAAAAATAATAATTAACCTTTAGTTATTAAAATTTTAATCTTTAGCGATATAGGAAATTTAATCTTTAGTTTTTCTGGTTGTTAATCTTTAGTTGTATAAAATAAAATATAATGTTTATTTATAAGAAGATATGATTATAATTTATTTTTCGTTGATTAATAAATTTTACTTAGATAAAGTTATAAATTTTATTTACATAAAGTTAAGTTCTTATTATGTAAAGAGGGGGATTTTATCTCTATATGACAAAGATTGAATCTCTATATATATTTTAGCAATCTAAAAATATTATTTAAATAAATAAATATATGTATATATGAAGTAGTGATTTTTAACATCGTGAAGTAGTGATTTTTAACATCGTGAAGTAGTGATTTTTAACATCATGAAGTAGCGAGTAAAGATTCGATTTTTATATATTGAATAGCGTAGTAAAAATTCGATTTTTACATATAACGAAGTAGCGAATATAAAAATATGATTTTTATAATAGAGAATATAAAAATGTGATTTTTATATATGTAGTGAATACGGGCGACGAAGGTGACGAAAGGCAAACAACGGCGAAGAATTCCTACATAAGAAGAGTCGAGGCGATTGGGATTAGCTTTGGTGAGAACTTCTCACTCAAATTTACTTTTCTAGTTATATATATATATATACTAGAATGCAGACGGTGCTTATTAGAAGCACCCGACACCCGTCCACAGACCATGGACTTGTTTGTTTGGTTGTGTAGTTGGTTAGATTATTTGATTCGAATTTGATTGTTTGGTGAAATGGAAATTGATTTAATTGATATGTGAATGGCGTGGGCCATTATTAGACCGGGGATAAGGCTAGGCCTAGTCCCGTTTCTAGTATCATGCCGTTATGCCGCCGAAATTTTCTAAAAGAAGTTAGAAAAATAAAAATATCATTTTATTGAATAAATGAATCGAATCAATATTTTATCGTTAAAAATATAATTTTTAACGTGGAAGTGAATAAAATAAAATATTCATATACAAACCAGACGGTTTGTTTATGTACACTGATTTGACTGATCTTGATTGGGACGATAAATTTTACACGTCGCCCAACTGCACAAATAAAATCTGTGTTTGTTGATGTGAAACCCCACACGGGTATTGGGATGTACACTAGTCCCAATAATTGGTTGTGTGTCGATCGATAGGTTGACAGACACTCGTGTTGTGCACTTTGGATGATGGTTGATTATTTATCCTTGCTGTTATATACATGTGTTGTATGGAATCCATATAATTAACATTATATGGTAATTGATTGAGCCTCATTCCAATTTAGAAATTAAAGAATATAATATATAAATTCATGTGTTGAAAGAAATATATATATTCATGTGTTGACAGTACTCATTCGTTGAGATTAGTCATGTATTGAAATAAAATATTCATGTGTTGACAGTACTCATTCGCTGAGATTAGTCATGTATTGAAATAAAATATTCATGTGTTGACAGTACTCATTCGTTGAGATTAGTCATGTATTGAAATAAAATATTCATGTGTTGAAGGAAAATATTCATTTGTTGAATAAAATAAAGAAGCTATTGAGATATATAAAGCCGTGTTGGTTAGATTTGCGCCATTTTGACGTGAACGATATTTATACCGATTTTATTCGAATATTGAAAATGAAGTGATTTCAAAATATAACGTTTTGAAAATAATATCATTTATATATATATCGATGATGTGGAATATTCAATTTTGATTTAAAATTGAATATGAAGTTGAAATCGTTTTGAAAACGAAGTTAAAACGATTTATAAAATACGTTTTAAAAGGAAATCGACGAAATATATAATATATATATTATATATATTTAATGGCCTGAATAGAACGCGCCGCGCCGCGGCAGTTCGTGAATTTCGACCATTGACTTCGAATTAACGTTACGGGAGATCCGACCGTCGGATTATCCTGAAACCGGAACCATTGGGTTTGTATCGAAAAGAGCTTTCCAACGAATTTTTGAAATTTGAAATCTAACGGTTGGATTTGGAGATACGTCCAAATCAAATTTAGAAAAGGTCGCTGTAAGTGCAGTTCGACGACCGTTATTGGAAATCGACTATACGGGCCTTGATAAAATTATTAAAAATATCTATAATTTGTGTAAAATCATAATATTTGAGTTGGAAAGAACTGGGATGAAAAACTCCACATTTGTAAAGATAAAAATATATTTTTATCGAAATGAACTAGTTATGAACTAGAATTAAAATCCAATATTTTTAAATAAATGAATTGGGTTCGAAATGGATTTAAAAATAATCAGAATTTGATATTGAATATAAGCCGATATATTTTCTATTCAGAGCCTTGTATTTAATATCAAATGGGATTTTGGTTTGTCGTGAACAGTATCTTTAATAATACTGTTCTTAAACCCGAATGGAATTAAGAAAATTAGGAACTAACTGGGGATTAGTTAAGCTGAATGGTTTCGTGGATATTGATCTGATGTTGGTTTCGGCCTTCGGGGTTAATATTTAGGGAGCTATTCTCTTACTAATTCACGGTTAGGGACTGATAGAATGGAACGTGGTTTTGGGTTTATTACGAACCGTGTTTTAAATGACACTGTTCTTTAGCCCAGTTAAAGATTAAAACTGAAGTGGAGTTTTAATGAATCTTTAATTAGATTGAAAAGATCGATAATGGAGTATCGCCAGTTTAGCTCCAAGCGATAGTTAAATCTTTAACTAGATTTGAACGTGAAATGGTAATTAATTTTACCAATAACACTGTGGTGTTAGATATGGAGTATTACCAGTTTTGCCCCATGGGATAAATAGGTTGGGATTGGGAATTAAAATAAATAATTACTTCGGTGTGGTTCGCTAATCTCGACTAGTTTGAAATGATATCCAAAGGAAGATTAAAGAATAAATTTAGAAGAATTTATCTTTGATAAAATTAATGGGAACCTTTCCCTAAGAATGCGAATATTTGAATAAAAGAATATTCTGAATTGGAATGAGGCGTATGTTTCATTTATGTAACACTTGTTTATTATATACGCGGGTTATTCGGAAAGGCCGGGTTTATACCCATTCTGAATAACTGATTCGGCATTAAGTCGAAGGTGAAGACGGTGGTTGAAGACCGGAGGTCTTCACATCGTTTGGATGATTCCTGACGATCTTGATTGGGCTGTACACCCAAGATGAGGGAATAAGTTGGTGATCGTCCAGACGTACTTGGAGATCGAAGGATATGCGAGGTACAAGGTGCCTCCGGTTTCGTTCAGACCCAGAACGAACTTGTATGGACTGTGTGTTTGACACTGGACTTTGCTCTGTGTTGATTGATCTCTATTAAATATACATCTGCCTGGTGAAGGGGAATTCGTTCCCTTACTACACCCTTCTCTGAGACGTACGGGATCAGAGGTTGTATATCGATAGAAATCAGTCGCATGGAGTGAATTGCCTGTGCGGCATGCCTAAGTGGAAATTGATCAAGGCTTTTGTTGAAAAGCAAAGTCTTGTGGTTGATGACCAGAGTATGGCCTACGTGGCCTAGCTTTGGGTATAGCGTGGATTCGCGAGCCTCACAGCCCGGAATGGTGGTAAACTGATGGTTTGATCAGTATACATTTTTAGTGGTGTAGTGGATTCGGTCGACCGATATTGAGCTTCGTGCTCCGAGGGATAGAGTAAGCGGTGTTTTCTCTCGCTGGGACGTAAGCCGCGGTGATACTTGATTTCCCAAAAGTGCGGATGTGCATAGCGGTGTTTTCTCTTGCTGATACGTAAGCCGCGGTGATTTGTACTACGCGATCGATCTTTCAAATCAGGAGCCACCATGATGGAAATCCAATTTCCAATACGACATTGTGCGGTTTTAGTTGTATTACTAGTAATGCGACATGATATAATGGTACCCATGCCGTCTATGATTAATATTTATGATTGTATATAAAATCAGAAACTAACTGTAAACGAGCTAAGATGAGTGGTTTCCTGGGTATTGGTCTGATGTTGGTTTCGGCCTTTGGGGTTAATACTTTGGGAATCGTTCTCTAACTAATTTACAATTGGAGTCTGATTTAGGAAAATCAAAATGATTTCGTTTTATATGTATCAAGCATTCTTTGGCTATTATAAGGTAACACCCTATCCTCCGGCTTGTGTTGCATTGTGTGATGGGACCTGCGTCTTATAATAGCCTCATTGTTCTTTATTTAGCATTGCGCTGTTTATTGTATGCACTGGTATTCTTGGGAGGAAACCCGTTCTGTGTTATACGGCGTGGTCCCTCGATTTACCAAATTTTAAAAACCAATTTTAATAACTGTTTTAGTTCTCACACCAGTCACATGACTGACCTGGAGTTTATTGTTTTAACCTAAACTCCGGGTGCCCTTATTTTCCGCACGGGCAGCTAGTAGTTTTGGTTTTGCAGATTCATATTCACAGGATCCTGGTTTATAGCTGAAGTGATATTCGGAAAGCTTTGTATCCGTGTATTTCTTTCAGTTATGTTTTGTATTATTTTTCCGCTGCAGTAATGTATTTAAATCTCTGATATTTCATAATGTATAATATTAATTCATACTCTGTATATTCTTGTATTCTGATGGAATTGTTGTAATGAACAATGAAATGTTCTTCCGTTTGCGTTCTGATTTGTCGTGTTCTCAACTCAATCCGTGCTTTCCTTCACGGTGAAGTTCAGGTCGTTTCATTTGGTATCAGAGCTTTGGTTTACAAAGCTCGAGAATAAGACACATTAGAACCATACGAAAGAATTCATCAGAAATTGGATTAGTAATATCCAATAAGAATGGCTCGTTAGAGATGGGATCAGTAGTATCCTAGAATGAGCCGGAAGAGTGTTATTTTTTGAAATAAAAAAATCGAAAACCAATTTTGTTTTGAAAATTAAATTCAATAATACGTATTTGAATATTTATTTGTATTGAATATGGACAATCGAGTATATAGAGATTTTGCGTATACGCCTAGCTAGCGTGTATTCGAAGCCTCAAATATACTGGATAGATATAGAATCACACTCTAGTCGCCCGGAGATGATTCTGATGATTGAGTACTCATCATCAGAATTTATGTTCGAGTTTCGAAGGTGGGATATCTATATATTTCCATTAGACTGGTGTGAGAACCAAAACTAGATAGGGCTTATTGTTGTGATTTGGCATCAAAAACATGATTTTCTCTATTTTATATCAAAATTATGAATTTGAACTTCTAATCAACTAATTGATTGCTGATTGTGTTGTTTGATTTTTGGTTGATTAATTTAAGTTTTAAACCCTTATGTGAATGTAACATATACGTAGCCAAATTGAACCAAATATTGAACTGTATTGAAAATTGCTTGAATTTGCATGCATATACATGTATATCTATTGAACAGGTCATAGCAAGGAGGCTAGAGCAGTGGAATAAAATTGTTTGCCCGACAAATAGGTACATGTTTACCACATTTAATGTTTTGTTTGGGTGATGATGATTTTATGAGCCGATTGGCTAGCTGCTTGGCTTTTTCTTTTTCTCTTTATACCACCATTGATTGGTGAGGGCCATGGGAGGCTATTTGAAATATCCCGAATCTCCCGGTGCAGGGGAGGTTATGGCGAAATTTTTCGAAAATTTAGGGTGTTAGCCAAATTTTTGAAAATTTTGAAAGTTCTTAGAAACTGAAAAGTTGAAGAACTTAAGCCGTAAAGTAAATAATGAAAGTTGAGTTGATTATTAAACAACTTCCAGCTTCGTTCCTTTTCGAGGACGAAAAGATTTTAAGTGGGGGAGAATGTAACAACCCGGAAATTCTGAGCCAATTTAAAATTTTTATTTTGGCTAATTTAATGAATTTTGAATATTTTAAATGGTTTATTTTAAATAATAACGATTAAAAATTTATTTTCGACAGAGTTAAAACGAATAAATTTATTTTAATTATATAACGAGCCTGAAATGGCCCTGCAGTTCGAAAATTCGATTTCTAATTTCAAATGAATATACAGAATTCGTTTTAAGTCGGAATTGGACGAAACAAGAAATATTTGAATCTGTTTAATCATATCTTTCTAACGAAGTTGAGAAACTAAGATTTTACTTTAAAAATGATAAGTTACGTCCAGTTTAAAATCTAGAAAAGTCGCTGTGGAATTTATATATATTTTAATATATATAAAGGCCTAGAAAATAGCCGTTTTGCAAACGATCTCGGTTTTCAACGAAACCAGTTTTGTTGGAACCGGGATGTCAAATTATTGCTAGATTCCAATTTTCATAATTTTTCGAATCAATATGTGAGAGTGGAGCACTTAAACGTGTTTGACCAGTTTCAGTTGAATTTAAACGACTGGAAAATGGTCATTTTTCGAACGATCTCAGAATTTGACGAAATTAGTTTTGTTAGGACCGTATCGTCAGTACGAAGCTAGAAAATATTTTTTTGGAATTTTTCGGGTCCGTATGTGGCCCTGGTAATTTGAAATGTGCGTTTAAATTGAATAGATAAAGATTCATATTTTAATTTAAATCAAAACTGGTCGAAACGATAAAATTGACTTACGATACATTTCCCATTGTGTTCGGAATGGGGGTAAAACGCTAGGGACGACAGTCGGTGGGTTTGATTTCGAATTGGAAATAAAAAGTTGCTTTATGGATAATTAAATTTATATATTATTAAATTCGGTCAACTCCTTTATCCCCCTCTCTTTAGTCAACACCCCCTTCTATTTGTTCAGATCCGATCCAGATGAAAAAAAACGATGAAACCGCTCAACACCCTCGAGCTCCTCCCACCGTCGCACCCTGTCACCGTCGCCACCCCCTCCTCAGATCGCCACCTCGCCGCCCCTTCCTCTTTCCCCCTTCGCTCCTCTCTTCCCCTCTGCTAACAAGACCACCGCCCTCCTAAATCCTAGAAACGCCAAACCCCGCCGCCTAGCCGAGCCACACCCTCCGCCCATGCCATGGAAGCTCCGACGAACTCCCACCTTGCTGCGCCTCTCCCCCCTTTTCTTCCTCTCTCTTTCCTTTTCTTTCTGCGCTGGAAACGGCCCCACTCATCCACGAAAATTCGCCACCCGCAACCACCCTCCGACCACGACCCCCCTGACCTCCGGCAGCACCTCCGACCGCAGTTCTGATTTGCGAGCCCTCCTCCGACCGATAAGGGTTAGTTTTGCTGATTTTTCACCATTAGTTGTTAAAAAAATAATTAACCTTTAGTTATTAAAATTTTAATCTTTAGCGATATAGGAAATTTAATCTTTAGTTTTTCTGGTTGTTAAACTTTTGTTGTATAAAATAAAATATAATGTTTATTTATAAGAAGATATGATTATAATTTATTTTTCGTTGATTAATAAATTTTACTTAGATAAAATTATAAATTTTATTTACATAAAGTTAAGTTCTTATTATGTAAAGAGGGGGATTTTATCTCTATATGACAAAGATTGAATCTCTATATATATTTTAGCAATCTAAAAATATTATTTAAATAAATAAATATATGTATATATGAAGTAGTGATTTTTAACATCGTGAAGTAGTGATTTTTAACATCGTGAAGTAGTGATTTTTAACATCATGAAGTAGCGAGTAAAGATTCGATTTTTATATATTGAATAGCGTAGTAAAAATTCGATTTTTACATATAACGAAGTAGCGAATATAAAAATATGATTTTTATAATAAAGAATATAAAAATGTGATTTTTATATATGTAGTGAATACGGGCGACGAAGGTGACGAAAGGCAAACAACGGCGAAGAATTCCTACATAAGAAGAGTCGAGGCGATTGGGATTAGCTTTGGTGAGAACTTCTCACTCAAATTTACTTTTCTAGTTATATATATATATATATATATATATATATATATATATATATATACTAGGATGCAGACGGTGCTTATTAGAAGCACCCGACACCCGTCCACAGATCATGGACTTGTTTGTTTGGTTGTGTAGTTGATTCGATTATTTGATTCGAATTTGATTGTTTGGTGAAATGGAAATTGATTTAATTGATATGTGAATGGCGTGGCCATTATTAGACCGGGGATAAGGCTAGGCCTAGTCCCGTTTCTAGTATCATGCCGTTATGGCGCCGAAATTTTCTAAAAGAAGTTAGAAAAATAAAAATATCATTTTATTGAATAAATGAATCGAATCAATATTTTATCGTTAAAAATATAATTTTTAACGTGGAAGTGAATAAAATAAAATATTCGTATACAAACCAGACGGTTTGTTTATGTACACTGATTTGACTGATCTTGATTGGGACGATAAATTTTACACGTCGCCCAACTGCACAAATAAAATCTGTGTTTGTTGATGTGAAACCCCACACAGGTATTGGGATGTACACTAGTCCCAATAATTGGTTGTGTGTCGATCGATAGGTTGACAGACAGTCGTGTTGTGCACTTTGGATGATGGTTGATTATTTATCCTTGCTGTTATATACATGTGTTGTATGGAATCCATATAATTAACATTATATGGTAATTGATTGAGCCTCATTCCAATTTAGAAATTAAAGAATATAATATATAAATTCATGTGTTGAAAGAAATATATATATTCATGTGTTGACAGTACTCATTCGTTGAGATTAGTCATGTATTGAAATAAAATATTCATGTGTTGACAGTACTCATTCGCTGAGATTAGTCATGTATTGAAATAAAATATTCATGTGTTGACAGTACTCATTCGTTGAGATTAGTCATGTATTGAAATAAAATATTCATGTGTTGAAGGAAAATATTCATTTGTTGAATAAAATAAAGAAGCTATTGAGATATATAAAGCCGTGTTGGTTAGATTTGCGCCATTTTTACGTGAACGATATTTATACCGATTTTATTCGAATATTGAAAATGAAGTGATTTCAAAATATAACGTTTTGAAAATAATATCATTTATATATTTATCGATGATGTGGAATATTCAATTTTGATTTAAAATTGAATATGAAGTTGAAATCGTTTTGAAAACGAAGTTAAAACGATTTATAAAATACGTTTTAAAAGGAAATCGACGAAATATATAATATATATATATAATATATATTTAATGGCCTGAATAGAACGCGCCGCGCCGCGGCAGTTCGTGAATTTCGACCATTGAATTCGAATTAACGTTACGGGAGATCCGACCGTCGGATTATTCTGAAACCGAAACCGTTGGGTTCGTATCGAAAAGAGCTTTCCAACGAATTTTTGAAATTTGAAATCTAACGGTTGGATTTGGAGATACGTCCAAATCAAATTTAGAAAAGGTCGCTGTAAGTGCAGTTCGACGACGGTTATTGGAAATCGACTATACGGGCCTTGATAAAATTATTAAAAATATCTATAATTTGTGTAAAATCATAATATTTGAATTTAAAAGAACTGGGATGAAAAACTCCACATTTGTAAAGATAAAAATATATTTTTATCGAAATGAACTAGTTATGAACTAGAATTAAAATCAAATATTTTTAAATAAATGAATTGGGTTCGAAATGGATTTAAAAATAATCAGAATTTGATATTGAATATAAGCCGATATATTTTCTATTCAGAGCCTTGTATTTAATATCAAATGGGATTTTGGTTTGTCGTTAACAGTATCTTTAATAATACTGTTCTTAAACCCGAATGGAATTAAGAAAATTAGGAACTAACTGGGGATTAGTTAAGCTGAATGGTTTCGTGGATATTGATCTGATGTTGGTTTCGGCCTTCGGGGTTAATATTTAGGGAGCTATTCTCTTACTAATTCACGGTTAGGGACTGATAGAATGGAACGTGGTTTTGGGTTTATCGTGAACCGTGTTTTAAATGACACTGTTCTTTAGCCCAGTTAAAGATTAAAACTGAAGTGGAGTTTTAATGAATCTTTAATTAGATTGAAAAGATCGATAATGGAGTATCGCCAGTTTAGCTCCAAGCGATAGTTAAATCTTTAACTAGATTTGAACGTGAAATGGTAATTAATTTTACCAATAACACTGTGGTGTTAGATATGGAGTATTACCAGTTTTGCCCCGTGGGATAAATAGGTTGGGATTGGGAATTAAAATAAATAATTACTTCGGTGTGGTTCGCTAATCTCGACTAGTTTGAAATGATATCCAAAGGAAGATTAAAGAATAAATTTAGAAGAATTTATCTTTGATAAAATTAATGGGAACCTTTCCCTAAGAATGCGAATATTTGAATAAAAGAATATTCTGAATTGGAATGAGGCGTATGTTTCGTTTATGTAACACTTGTTTATTATATACGCGGGTTATTCGGAAAGGCCGGGTTTATACCCATTCTGAATAACTGATTCGGCATTAAGTCGAAGGTGAAGACGGTGGTTGAAGACCGGAGGTCTTCACATCGTTTGGATGATTCCTGACGATCTTGGTTGGGCTGTACACCCAAGATGAGGGAATAAGTTGGTGATCGTCCAGACGTACTTGGAGATCGAAGGATATGCGAGGTACAAGGTGCCTCCGGTTTCGTTCAGACCCAGAACGAACTTGTATGGACTGTGTGTTTAACACTGGACTTTGCTCTGTGTTGATTGATCTCTATTAAATATACATCTGCCTGGTGAAGGGGAATTCGTTCCCTTACTACACCCTTCTCTGAGACGTACGGGATCAGAGGTTGTATATCGATAGAAATCAGTCGCATGGAGTGAATTGCCTGTGCGGCAAGCCTAAGTGGCAATTGATCAAGGCTTTTGTTGAAAAGCAAAGTCTTGTGGTTGATGACCAGAGTATGGCCTACGTGGCCTAGCTTTGGGTATAGCGTGGATTCGCGAGCCTCACAGCCCGGAATGGTGGTAAACTGATGGTTTGATCAGTATACATTTTTAGTGGTGTAGTGGATTCGGTCGACCGATATTGAGCTTCGTGCTCCGAGGGATAGAGTAAGCGGTGTTTTCTCTCGCTGGGACGTAAGCCACGGTGATACTTGATTTCCCAAAAGTGCGGATGTGCATAGCGGTGTTTTCTCTTGCTGAGACGTAAGCCGCGGTGATTTGTACTACGCGATCGATCTTTCGAAACAGGAGCCACCATGATGGAAATCCAATTTCCAATACGACATTGTGCGGTTTTAGTTGTATTACTAGTAATGCGACATGATATAATGGTACCCATGCCGTCTATGATTAATATTTATGATTGTATATAAAATCAGAAACTAACTGTAAACGAGCTAAGATGAGTGGTTTCCTGGGTATTGGTCTGATGTTGGTTTCGGCCTTCGGGGTTAATACTTTGGGAATCGTTCTCTAACTAATTTACAATTGGAGTCTGATTTAGGAAAATCAAAATGATTTCGTTTTATACGTATCAAGCATTCTTTGGCTATTATAAGGTAACACCCTATCCTCCGGCTTGTGTTGCATTGTGTGATGGGACCTGGGTCTTAAAATAGCTTCATTGTTCTTTATTTAGCATTGCACTGTTTATTGTATGCACTGGTATTCTTGGGAGGAAACCCGTTCCGTGTTATACGGCGTGGTCCCTCGATTTACCAAATTTTAAAAACCAATTTTAATAACTGTTTTAGTTCTCACACCAGTCACATGACTGACCTGGAGTTTATTGTTTTAACCTAAACTCTGGGTGCCCTTATTTTCCGCACGGGCAGCTAGTAGTTTTGGTTTTGCAGATTCATATTCACAGGATCCTGGTTTATAGCTGAAGTGATATTCGGAAAGCTTTGAATCCGTGTATTTCTTTCAGTTATGTTTTGTATTATTTTTCCGCTGCAGTAATGTATTTAAATCTCTGATATTTCATAATGTATAATATTAATTCATACTCTGTATATTCTTGTATTCTGATGGAATTGTTGTAATGAACAATGAAATGTTCTTCCGTTTGCGTTCTGATTTGTCGTGTTCTCAACTCAATCCGTGCTTTCCTTCACGGTGAAGTTCGGGTCGTTTCATTTGGTATCAGAGCTTTGGTTTACAAAGCTCGAGAATAAGACACATTAGAACCATACGAAAGAATTCATCAGAAATTGGATTAGTAATATCCAATAAGAATGGCTCGTTAGAGATGGGATCAGTAGTATCCTAGAATGAGCCGGAAGAGTGTTATTTTTTGAAATAAAAAAAATCGAAAACCAATTTTGTTTTGAAAATTAAATTCAATAATACGTATTTGAATATTTATTTGTATTGAATATGGACAATCGAGTATATAGAGATTTTGCGTATACGCCTAGCTAGCGTGTATTCGAAGCCTCAAATATACTGGATAGATATAGAATCACACTCTAGTCGCCCGGAGATGATTCTGATGATTGAGTACTCATCATCAGAATTTATGTTCGAGTTTCGAAGGTGGGATATCTATATATTTCCATTAGACTGGTGTGAGAACCAAAACTAGATAGGGCTTATTGTTGTGATTTGGCATCAAAAACATGATTTTCTCTATTTTATATCAAAATTATGAATTTGAACTTCTAATCAACTAATTGATTGCTGATTGTGTTGTTTGATTTTTGGTTGATTAATTTAAGTTTTAAACCCTTATGTGAATGTAACATATACGTAGCCAAATTGAACCAAATATTGAACTGTATTGAAAATTGCTTGAATTTGCATGCATATACATGTATATCTATTGAACAGGTCATAGCAAGGAGGCTAGAGCAGTGGAATAAAATTGTTTGCCCGACAAATAGGTACATGTTTACCACATTTACTGTTTTGTTTGGGTGATGATGATTTTATGAGCCGATTGGCTAGCTGCTTGGCTTTTTCTTTTTCTCTATATACCACCATTGATTGGTGAGGGCCATGGGAGGCTATTTGAAATATCCCGAATCTCCCGGTGCAGGGGAGGTTATGGCGAAATATTTCGAAAATTTAGGGTGTTAGCCAAATTTTTGAAAATTTTGAAAGTTCTTAGAAACTGAAAAGTTGAAGAATTTAAGCCGTAACGAAAATAATGAAAGTTGAGTTGATTATTAAACAACTTCCAGCTTCGTTCCTTTTCGAGGACGAAAAGATTTTAAGTGGGGGAGAATGTAACAACCCGAAATTCTGAGCCAATTAAAATTTTTTATTTTGGCTAATTTAATGAATTTTGAATATTTAAAATGGTTTATTTTAAATAATAACGATTAAAAATTTATTTTCGACGGAGTTAAAACGAATAAATTTATTTTAATTATATAACGAGCCTGAAATGGCCCTACAGTTCGAAAATTCGATTTCTAATTTCAAATGAATATACAGAATTCGTTTTAAGTCGGAATTGGACGAAACAAGAAATATTTGAATCGGTTTAATCATATCTTTCTAACGAAGTTGAGAAACTGAGATTTTACTTTAAAAATGATAAGTTACGTCCAGTTTAAAATCTAGAAAAGTCGCTGTGGAATTTATATATATTTTAATATATATAAAGGCCTAGAAAATAGCCGTTTTGCAAACGATCTCGGTTTTCAACGAAACCAGTTTTGTTGGAACCGGGATGTCAAATTATTGCTAGATTCCAATTTTCATAATTTTTCGAATCAATATGTGAGCGTGGCGCACTTAAACGTGTTTGACCAGTTTCAGTTGAATTTAAACGACTGGAAAATGGCCATTTTTCAAACGATCTCAGAATTTGACGAAATTAGTTTTGTTAGGACCGTATCGTCAGTACGAAGCCAGAAAATATTTTTCTGGAATTTTTCGGGTCCGTATGTGGCCCTGGTAATTTGAAATGTGCGTTTAAATTGAATAGATAAAGATTCATATTTTAATTTAAATCAAAACTGGTCGAAACGATAAAATTGACTTACGATACATTTCCCATTGTGTTCGGAATGGGGGTAAAACGCTAGGGACGATAGTCGGTGGGTTTGATTTCGAATTGGAAATAAAAAGTTGCTTTATGGATAATTAAATTTATATATTATTAAATTCGGTCAACTCCTTTATCCCCCTCTCTTTAGTCAACACCCCCTTCTATTTGTTCAGATCCGATCCAGAAGAAAAAAAACGATGAAACCGCTCAACACCCTCGAGCTCCTCCCACCGTCGCACCTTGTCACCGTCGCCACCCCCTCCTCAGATCGCCACCTCGCTGCCCCTTCCTCTTTCCCCCTTCGCTCCTCTCTTCCCCTCTGCTAACAAGACCACCGCCCTCCTAAACCCTAGAAACGCCAAACCCCGCCGCCTAGCCGAGCTACACCCTCCGCCCATGCCATGGAAGCTCCGACGAACTCCCACCTTGCTGCGCCTCTCCCCCCTTTTCTTCCTCTCTCTTTCCTTTTCTTTCTGCGCTGGAAACGCCCCCCCCCCCTGATCCACGAAAATTCGCCAACCGCAACCACCCTCCGACCACGACCCCCCTGACCTCCGGCAGCACCTCCGACCGCAGTTCTGATTTGCGAGCCCTCCTCCGACCGATAAGGTATAGTTTTGCTGATTTTTAACCATTAGTTGTTAAAAAAAATAATTAACCTTTAGTTATTAAAATTTTAATCTTTAGCGATATAGGAAATTTAATCTTTAGTTTTTCTGGTTGTTAATCTTTAGTTGTATAAAATAAAATATAATGTTTATTTATAAGAAGATATGATTATAATTTATTTTTCGTTGATTAATAAATTTTACTTAGATAAAGTTATAAATTTTATTTACATAAAGTTAAGTTCTTATTATGTAAAGAGGGGGATTTTGTCTCTATATGACAAAGATTGAATCTCTATATATATTTTAGCAATCTAAAAATATTATTTAAATAAATAAATATATGTATATATGAAGTAGTGATTTTTAACATCGTGAAGTAGTGATTTTTAACATCATGAAGTAGCGAGTAAAGATTCGATTTTTATATATTGAATAGCGTAGTAAAAATTCGATTTTTACATATAACGAAGTAGCGAATATAAAAATATGATTTTTATAATAGAGAATATAAAAATGTGATTTTTATATATGTAGTGAATACGGGCGACGAAGGTGACGAAAGGCAAACAACGGCGAAGAATTCCTACATAAGAAGAGTCGAGGCGATTGGGATTAGCTTTGGTGAGAACTTCTCACTCAAATTTACTTTTCTAGTTATATATATATATATATATACTAGGATGCAGACGGTACTTATTAGAAGCATCCGATACCCGTCCACGG
Organism: Allium sativum; assembly: GCA_030737875.1. Taxonomy (NCBI): domain Eukaryota; kingdom Viridiplantae; phylum Streptophyta; class Magnoliopsida; order Asparagales; family Amaryllidaceae; genus Allium; species Allium sativum. The sequence goes on along the minus strand of CM060921.1, from coordinate 815,783,016 downwards.
ACCATGGACTTGTTTGTTTGGTTGTGTAGTTGGTTAGATTATTTGATTCGAATTTGATTGTTTGGTGAAATGGAAATTGATTTAATTGATATGTGAATGGCGTGGGCCATTATTAGACCGGGGATAAGGCTAGGCCTAGTCCCGTTTCTAGTATCATGCCGTTATGCCGCCGAAAATTTCTAAAAGAAGTTAGAAAATTAAAAATATCATTTTATTGAATAAATGAATCGAATCAATATTTTATCGTTAAAAATATAATATTTAACGTGGAAGTGAATAAAATAAAATATTCATATACGAACCAGACGGTTTGTTTATGTACACTGATTTGACTGATCTTGATTGGGACGATAAATTTTACACGTCGCCCAACTGGACAAATAAAATCTGCGTTTGTTGATGTGAAACCCCACACGGGTATTGGGATGTACACTAGTCCCAATAATTGGTTGTGTGTCGATCGATAGGTTGACAGACAGTCGTGTTGTGCACTTTGGATGATGGTTGATTATTTATCCTTGCTGTTATATACATGTGTTGTATGGAATCCATATAATTAACATTATATGGTAATGGATTGAGCCTCATTCCAATTTAAAAATTAAAGAATATAATATATAAATTCATGTGTAGAAAGAAATATATATATTCATGTGTTGACAGTACTCATTCGTTGAGATTAGTCATGTATTGAAATAAAATATTCATGTGTTGACAGTACTCATTCGTTGAGATTAGTCATGTATTGAAATAAAATATTCATGTGTTAACAGTACTCATTCGTTGAGATTAGTCATGTATTGAAATAAAATATTCATGTGTTGAAGGAAAATATTCATTTGTTGAATAAAATAAAGAAGCTATTGAGATATATAAAGCCGTGTTGGTTAGATTTGCGCCATTTTGACGTGAATGATATTTATATCGATTTTATTCGAATATTGAAAATGAAGTGATTTCAAAATATAACGTTTTGAAAATAATATCATTTATATACATATATATATATATATATATATATATATATATATATCGATGATGTGGAATATTCAATTTTGATTTAAAATTGAATATGAAGTTGAAATCGTTTTGAAAACGAAGTTAAAACGATTTATAAAATACGTTTTAAAAGGAAATCGATGAAATATATAATATATATACATTATATATATTTAATGGCCTGAATAGAACGCGCTGCGCCGCGGCAGTTCGTGAATTTCGACCATTGACTTCGAATTGACGTTACGTGAGATCCGACCATCGGATTATCCTGAAACCAGAACCGTTGGGTTCGTATCGAAAAGAGCTTTCCAACGAATTTTTGAAATTTAAAATCTAACGGTTGGATTTGGAGATACGTCCAAATCAAATTTAGAAAAGGTCGCTATAAGTGCAGTTCGACGACCGTTATTTGAAATCGACTGTACGGGCCTTGATAAAATTATTAAAAATATCTATAATTTATGTAAAATCATAATATTTGAATCAGAAAGAACTGGGATGAAAAACTCCACATTTGTAAAGATAAAAATATATTTTTATCGAAATGAACTAGTTATGAACTAGAATTAAAATCCGATATTTTTAAATAAATGAATTGGGTTCGAAATGGATTTAAAAATAATCAGAATTTGATATTGAATATAAGCCGATATATTTTCTATTCAGAGCCTTGTATTTAATATCAAATGGGATTTTGGTTTGTCGTGAACAGTATCTTTAATAATACTGTTCTTAAACCCGAATGGAATTAATAAAAATTAGGAACTAACTGGGGATCAGTTAAGCTGAATGGTTTCGTGGATATTGATCTGATGTTGGTTTCGGCCTTCGGGGTTAATATTTAGGGAGCTGTTCTCTTACTAATTCACGGTTAGGGACTGATAGAATGGAACGTGGTTTTGGGTTTATCGTGAACCGTGTTTTAAATGACACTGTTCTTTAGCCCAGTTAAAGATTAAAACTGAAGTGGAGTTTTAATGAATCTTTAATTAGATTGAAAAGATCGATAATGGAGTATCGCCAGTTTAGCTCCAAGCGATAGTTAAATCTTTAACTAGATTTGAACGTGAAATGGTAATTAATTTTACCAATAACACTGTGGTGTTAGATATGGAGTATTACCAGTTTTGCCCCATGGGATAAATAGGTTGGGATTGGGAATTAAAATAAATAATTACTTCGGTGTGGTTCGCTAATCTCGAATAGTTTGAAATGATATCCAAAGGAAGATTAAAGAATAAATTTAGAAGAATTTATCTTTGATAAAATTAATGGGAACCTTTCCCTAAGAATGCGAATATTTGAATAAAAGAATATTCTGAATTGGAATGAGGCGTATGTTTCGTTTATGTAACACTTGTTTATTATATACGCGGGTTATTCGGAAAGGCCGGGTTTATACCCATTCTGAATAACTGATTCGGCGTTAAGTCGAAGGTGAAGACGGTGGTTGAAGACCGGAGGTCTTCACATCGTTTGGATGATTCTTGACGATCTTGATTGGGCTGTACACCCAATATGAGGGAATAAGTTGGTGATCGTCCAGACGTACTTGGAGATCGAAGGATATGCGAGGTACAAGGTGCCTCCGGTTTCGTTCAGACCCAGAACGAACTTGTATGGACTGTGTGTCTGACACTGGACTTTGCTCTGTGTTGATTGATCTCTATTAAATATACATCTGCCTGGTGAAGGGGAATTCGTTCCCTTACTTCACCCTTCTCTGAGACGTACGGGATCAGAGGTTGTATATCGATAGAAATCAGTCGCATGGAGTGAATTGCCTGTGTGGCATGCCTAAGTGGCAATTGATCAAGGCTTTTGTTGAAAAGCAAAGTCTTGTGGTTGATGACCAGAGTATGGCCTACGTGGCCTAGCTTTGGGTATAGCGTGGATTCGCGAGCCTCACAGCCCGGAATGGTGGTAAACTGATGGTTTGATCAGTATACATTTTTAGTGGTGTAGTGGATTCGGTCGACCGATATTGAGCTTCATGCTCCGAGGGATAGAGTAAGCGGTGTTTTCTCTCGCTGGGACGTAAGCCGCGGTGATACTTGATTTCCCAAAAGTGCGGATGTGCATAGCGGTGTTTTCTCTCGCTGAGACGTAAGCCGCGGTGATTTGTACTACGCGATCGATCTTTCGAATCAGGAGCCACCATGATGGAAATCCAATTTCCAATACGACATTGTGCGGTTTTAGTTGTATTACTAGTATGGCGACATGATATAATGGTACCCATGCCGTCTATGATTAATATTTATGATTGTATATAAAATCAGAAACTAACTGTAAACGAGCTAAGATGAGTGGTTTCCTGGGTATTGGTCTGATGTTGGTTTCGGCCTTCGGGGTTAATACTTAGGGAATTGTTCTCTAACTAATTTACAATTGGAGTCTGATTTAGGAAAATCAAAATGATTTCGTTTTATACGTATCAAGCATTCTTTTGCTATTATAAGGTAACACCCTATCCTCCGGCTTGTGTTGCATTGTGTGATGGGACCTGGGTCTTATAATAGCTTCATTGTTCTTTATTTAGCATTGCGCTGTTTATCGTATGCACTGGTATTCTTGGGAGGAAACCCGTTCCGTGTTATACGGCGTGGTCCCTCGATTTACCAAATTTTAAAAACCAATTTTAATAACTGTTTTAGTTCTCACACCAGTCACATGACTGACCTGGAGTTTATTGTTTTAACCTAAACTCTGGGTGCCATTATTTTCCGCACGGGCAGCTAGTAGTTTTGGTTTTGCAGATTCATATTCACAGGATCCTGGTTTATAGCTGAAGTGATATTCGGAAAGCTTTGTATCCGTGTATTTCTTTCAGTTATGTTTTGTATTATTTTTCCGTTGCAGTAATGTATTTAAATCTCTGATATTTGATAATGTATAATATTAATTCATACTCTGTATATTCTTGTATTCTGATGGAATTGTTGTAATGAACAATGAAATGTTCTTCCGTTTGCGTTCTGATTTGTCGTGTTCTCAACTCAATCCGTGCTTTCCTTCACGGGGAAGTTCGGGTCGTTTCAAAATAAGTCGCAGTGTTCCTTGTATATAACAAACTAGTTTGAACGCCCCTTACCATTATAAACTAATACCCTCCCTTGATAATAGTGAAGCCGTTCAAGTTGTGATTTGTTTATTACCTCTCAGAACTTGATCGACATCGTTCTTATCTTGAGATTGATAAAAGTTCACAGCCCAAAAATCCAAATTACTTAAAATACCATCCAAAATCTTATTTCCTATTTTATTTAAAATATGGTTTATAAACCATATTCTTATTTAGGGAAACATCGATTGATTATAACTATTCCTTTTCAATTCATTTATTAAATCATTCTTGCCAAAACTTTACTTTTAACTTTAAATTCTTTTAATCCAAGTCTAATAAGTATCTTTGCATTCGTAGAAAACTTCCTTTAAGGACAATATTTATTACAACTATCATATTAGCTCGAATCTCCTTTATAACTCCATTTATGGACAAAAATTCATTTAAGCTTTCATTTAAAGTTTATCTTCTTTGCCCTTTTCGACCTTTCTTTCTACACGAACCCTTTTACTTACCTCAATTAAATAAAACACCCTTTTTAAACTAATACATTAGGTTTTGATTTCTTTTACTGGAAATTATGTTTTGGTACATTTATGCGGCTGTGTATTTCTTTGCAGGTCACCGATTCAAAACATTAAGTTTCCAGGACATAATTTCCGATTTTGTGCTAATCAACTACTCAACTCAAATTTTATATTCCCAAACTAACCCTCTTCTACTTCTGTTCTTTTTTTCCCGTGAAATTTACAATTCTTCTTCTCCTTCTCGCTCTCCAGAAATTAGGGTTCTTACTACTGCCGTTCTCCGCTTTTGCTTCGATCAAATAAATAAAAAAGTTCCTCCGATCACCTAATTCTAGAACTGCCTTGGCTTTGTTCAGGTATTTTTTTCCTTATTTTGATGTTTTAAATGCATTTTAAATGTTCAGGTTATTTAGTCCTCTTTAAACCTATATCTGATCAAATTGAGGTCTCTATCTTGTATTGTGATACTCTCTGATACGAAGAGGAAAATCAATTTGGGCGAGAAATCGTTTCAGTCCTCACTTTTTCTTTTGCCGATTTGATTGTTGCTTGTCAACATCTAATATTTCATTTTTCTGAAAATTCCCCAATGCTTCTTATTCTTTATTTATTTTCCCCTATGATTAAACCTTCTAATCCTGAATAGTTTAATACTGAAAATTCCCCAATGCTTGTTCTTCTTTATTCTGAAAATTCCCTAATGCTTGTTTTTTTCCCCAATGTTTAACAGTTGTTGTAGTTTTTCATAAAATTTCTAAGCCTGAATATTAGAAAACCGTATTAATGTCATTAATCTGTTGAGTACACTACTAGAAAAAGGGTTGATTTCCGACGTTAATTAGCGACCACACAGTGACGCGGGGACGCTGCGGCCTCACTAAAATTTTGGTCATTGCCAATATGTCACTAAGGCTGCACTATGCTGCTAATTGTAGATGCCTTGATGACCAAAATTTCCCTATTTATTGCTGATACTAAGGCAATTAACGATGCTTTAAACATGAGTAGTCAGCAGAGAGCAATCTGCGCTCTCACGTGATTGTTAATTTGCCCCATTCAGATTGAAATAACTAATGCTCATAATTAGTCATCTGTGTGCATTTGGTTAAGCTGCCAATAACAAACATGATGGTTACTTATGCCCCATTTAGGTTGTTCTTGATTATACCGTAAGATTATTTGGCTATAATATTATATGTTTTATATTTTATAATTTATTTATTTTATTTTTAGGGTTTTCTGTCATCATTCTCTGAATATTGCCCTAGGCGATCTTAGTAATATTTTTTTCTGATGGATAATCTAGGTGAACAAAGGTATGGTGTTTGCTGAATTATTTTATAGTTTGTTTTTTATTTTATTATATTTAATGCTCTTTTGTTTTTCTTTACAGGAACAAAGAATCCGTTATGGTTGTTTTTGATTTTAACAACCATACTTTTAGTTTAAGAGTTATTTTGGATTCTATAGTTTCATTTATTAGAGATAAGATTTGTGAAGTGTGGAAAAATCTTACTCCTTTGTCTTTTGATCTTTGTTACATTAAAGATTCTAAGACTAAATTTATTGAAATGGATAGTGATTTGCAAGCTATTTTGTGTTTAACTTTTTATAGAAAAGAAGATTATTTGGTTTTATTTGTGAAGCGGAGGAAAATTTGTCGTATAAATTTTGTTGGAAATAATAGCATTTCTTGTTCTGATAGTAGATCTATTGGAAATGATGAAAGCACGGTTGATAGTGCTGAATTTTTAGGGAAAAAAGGAACTTTGAATGAATTATTGAAAAAGGGTTCTAGTTTGAAAGTTTTCGATGGAGTTGGACAAAAATTTGATTTTGCAATTGATTTTCGAAGGACTGTGGTTGGATATTGTCTGCGAAATGGATTTAAACCTAAATTTGTAAAGAATAGTAAAGAGCGTATTACAGTTAGATGTCATGTTGACAATTGTTCTTTTAGAATTCATGCATCTTGTAAAATGAAGCAATTGGATCATTTTTTAGTACGGAAATTTGAGCCTAATCATACATGTGGTGGTGGTTTTAAATCTATAAGTAGTCCACTAATTAATAGTGATCTTGTGAAGACACTAATTCTAGACCAAGTACGAGACGAGCCATGTAGAAAAACGAAAGATATCATAGCTAGCTTTAAAAGGGATTATGATATTGATTTAAGCTACTATTATGCTTATATGGGTAAAAAATGGCTTTAAAGGAAATATTTGGTAATGAAGAACAATCATATGATGATTTGGTTTGGTATTTGAAAGCTGTTGATAGAACTAATCCGGGCAGTTATTCTTCTATTAATGTTGATGAGTATACCAATCAATTTCAGCGAGTTTATTTATCATTTGAAGCTTGTATTTATGGATTTAGCCATTGTCGTCCTATGATATTTCTTGATGCCACCTTTGTACGAGGTAGAAGTGGTTGCTTGATGGCTGCTACAGCAAAAAATGGTAATCAAGGTATGATTTTGTATTTTTAATATTCAATTGTAGGATGATATCTTTTAATTAGTATTTATAACTGTTTACTTAATATGATGACAAATTTATTAAAAAAATTGTTTTTTTGTGATATGTGTACGTCATTTATACCTTTCTACTTACGAACCCCCCAAATTTGAAAATATGAACCAAACGCGCCCTTAAGTTTTAGTTGTTGCTTTCTTTACTACTTCAGGTTGCTCTTTCCTCGTTTTTTTCACTTATTTACCTATTGTTAGGGAATTGGTTCGCTTCATGTTGCAATTTTACCACTATTGTTGTCAAAATCTTAAATTTTGCCTCGAATTAGTTTTGTTTATAAAATTACAAATTTTATTATCTATTGCTTATTTATTTTAAATCAAAGGGTTTCTATCAGTATGGTGTTTAGCTGGCTATAGAGTGGCTAATATAAATGGAGGAGAGTAGAATTAGCCACCATCAAAGAATGTGATTTTATATTAAGAAAGGATTTTGTAAGAAATATATTTATTTTTTCATTACTTAGTTATTAATAACGGCAAGATCATATGAACTGTTATATATGCATATATATATATATATATATATGTATATGTATATGTATGTATAATGGTCTGTATAGTATGGCATTTGAGAAGAAATGAATCCACATGCATCATGCACAGCCGTGCAAATCGTCCACATCGGTCCACAAAACAAGATGCATGTTCACCATCCATATACCCAGTTCCAATTAGGCACAACACACATGAATGAGTGATAGCTCTGTAGGGAGGGACAGAGGGACATGATATCGATCGAACAAACTTCACTTAGATAATTTGAACTGCTAGGAAGTAGGATCTATTATGAAATGTTATGAACTATTATGAATTGTTTAATTTATTTAATATGAACTATTATGAGCTGTTTAATTTACTTTGTATTTTTTTTTCTTTTATGTTTTTATCTTACGTTTAATATTTATTAAACAGAATAATTTCCAATTTGAGTTTTGTTGGTACATTTGAAATTTAAATAATATCAGGTTTACAAGTGAAATTCTACTTTTTAAGTGTGATTTTCTGAAATTTGATAGTGAATGACAGAGATATATTGTTTGTTTCCAAATAATAATTATTTGTTTTGTATTTTTAGGTTTTTTCCCATTATCTATGGCTATTGTCTCCAAAGAAAATGAAGAAAACTGGTCTTGGTTTTTGGGTCATTTGAGAAGTACTATTGGTGTTGAGCGACAATTGGTTTTCATATCCGATAGACATTTGGGTTTGTTGCTTAGCATTCCTAAGACTTTTCCCAATTCTTGTCATTCATATTGCTTACACCATATGCAGAATAATATAGCTTCAATTATTAAAAGCGTAAAAGGACCTTGGATAGCTCATTTATTAGAACGTTGTGCTCGAGCTTCTAACAAGTATGATTTCGATAGGGCTATGGCTAATCTTAGACAAAGTGGATGTCAAAAAGCAATTGATTTTTTGAATGATAAACCTCTTGATCATTGGGCAGACCTTTCTTTCCCGGGTAAAAGTTATGGTGAAAATAAATCAAATGTTGCAGAGAGTTTTAATTCTTGGATTTTAGATGAAAGACACCTTCCCATTGCTGCATGTATTGATGGAATTAGAACTAAACTTATGGTTCAAATGTAAAATAGAAGAGAAGAAGCATCAAAATGGGATAGTATTCTTTGTCCTAAAATGGAAGCTAGGCTATTGGCGCTAAAAGAAGAAGGATTTGGGTGGAATGTTTCTAAGTCTTCAGCTCAGATTTTCGAAGTACATTCCCCGATTTCTCATAAAGTTGATCTAGAAAACAGATTATGCACGTGTAATCAATGGAAAGTAACCGGTTTTCTTTGTTCTCATGCTTTGAAGTGTATAGTAGTCAGCAAACTTTCGGTTTATGACTATGTCGACTATTATTTTACTGCTGCCGCTTATCGTTCTAGTTATTCACATGTTATTCATCCAATTCCTACTGTTGATAAGCAACTTATTGTAGCTGAAGGGTCTTCAATTATCCATCCTCCGAAACCAATTAAAGCAGCTGGTAGGCCTAGAGTTAATAGATTAGGAGGTCCTGATGTATTCCATGGAAAACAGAATAAATGTGCAAAATGCAAGAAATTAGGGCACAATCGAAGAGGTTGTCCAATGAATGTTTGATTAGTGTTATGTTTGCTTTTTAATTTTCTTATTTAGATATTTGATATGAAATGTTGTTTTCTTGTTTAGAATTGTATGGTGGTTTTAAATATATTATCATGTCTTATTATCAATTTATTTTAATGCTGATGCTAATTATAGTTACAAATGTTTGAAAAAATCATATACTTTTTTTTTCTTAGTATTTAAGCTATTGTATAAATTTTTTTCCCTTTGTTTTCAATCTGGGATGTTTTCTTGACAAATTATTTGTATGACTTTAAAAAAAAAAATAGTGTAATCAAACTGAAACAGTATTTTATAAAATTATGATTGTGCTATATGTTAAAGTTGAAGTATGAGGTGGTTTATTGTTAAATATTCCAGCATTGTGTATGACCAAATAGTGTTGAAGGTATGTTTTAATATTATTGAAATATGATTATTAATATCAACTTATTATAATTGCTTTTATAAATAGTTTTTAATTGTGCATGGAAGCATTGGTTTGGATTCACGCACTATGTTTGCCGCTGGGATCTGCATAATAAAAAATTTGATGTAGCAATGTCCTCAGTTTTGAAATCTTTATCAACACTCAAGTAAGTCTGTACTCAAGTATTTAAATGAATTTGTATTGATCTGTTGTACATGACTCATCTTCACAGTGCATTCATCGTTGCTCATTGCAAGAAGTGAGTCATGAACCATTTAATAATCTTTCTGTTTCATTTGTCGATGTAGTCATATGTGATATTTACATTAGGTTTTCCCAATTTTTTACTTATATCTATTGTCATTATTTATTTGTGACAGGCATTTGACAATATATTTATATGGAGTTGTTATACTTGGGTTGATTTTGGCTGGAAGATTGGAAGAGCGTAAAGTTATATACTTACTAACTGGTAGTCTCTTGCATATAATGGGAATTCATTTTCTGGTTTATTTATATCTATTGTGCAGGTATCCTAAAATAACAATATTTATATTCTGTTGCCAGCAATACATTATTAAATTACGACTTTTGTTGTACTGTGGTTACTGAGCTCATACAACACCCTAAATACTTGTCATTGTGTTTTTACTTTGACACGGTTTGAGGATACTCTCTCTCCTTGCTCGGGTTCCACTTTGACGGAACCTATATCTTGAACCCGTCTTTGGTTACTGTCTGGAAATCTATGTTTGTCTTCGGCTTTCCAAACACATTAGCTTCATGAGTCATAAAATACGGATTACTAGTTGATAAACATGCTAATTATTACATGGTGATATTTTTTTGCTAAGTGAATTCAGTACATTTCATGCCTGTTCCAAACTATATGACACAACTAAAATAAAATAAAGATTTCCTAACATAGTTGTCTTGGTACCAATTCTTTTAATTCCTATGATGATGATACACATGGGTGGAATTTTTGTAGAAGTACATGGTATTTTGTATGATGAGTCCCTAAAAGCCATGCTTCTTTTGTGATTTCAGCAAAACAGGAGTCCCTCATTGAATCAAAACTTTGAAAGACTTGATCAAACAAGATCCACTCACCTGACATTAAAGTCCGTATTAAAATAGAGGACCCTGAAAGCCATGCTTGGATCTTCATATCAAGAATCTCCCAATCAAGCTTTTTCATTTGAGACATGGTCAGAGTTCCAAATCCAATCCTATACATACCTTCGTCTACTATTGATTTTCTTATCATTATGTAAATTTTCAAGCACTCTTTTCCGTAAGCGGCTGATATCATAGTTTGATCTATAGTTAGATCTGCCATTGCAATTGAAGAAGCACATTGAACTTCAGTAATTGTGTTGCAGCCTGTTCAGTTTTCATCTTCAGAATCAAGATCCGATAGGCTTGCTGATATGCTTGATGTAGCTGATCGATGTGAAGCAGTCTGGGTCCAATTTGTTGTGATTAGCTGAAATAACCTGGTAGAACTCTTTATCCAATCTTTTCATTGCTGTTTTCATTAAACTATGTGCATGTAACAAATAGGCAGACTTTGATTTGATGCTTTTGGTGTAGATTATGAACCGCCAGGCAAAATTTGTCGGCCTCTTCTCTGGTATCATAGAACAGTGTGTTTATTTTAGACTGAGGGGAAGAGTGGTTTCATTCGGTAATCAACATTATGCGATGTATTGGCTTGAAGCAAAAAAGAACAGAAGACATACAGGCAGAAAGTGAAATTGTGGAAGAAAACATTTCATGCATTAGTAGTGAAGTTGCAGCAAAGGTAAAAAAAACATGGCAATAGGAAATGAATTAACAGGAGATGAAGAAATGAATAAACAATGAGTGCTGTAGCATGGGGACCAAAGATTTGTGTACAAAAGAAGGGAATACAATACAAAGTATTGTATTGATCTTGATGATATTAAAACTCAGGAGAAGTATTCTTGTACAAATATTATGTGTGTGTGTTACTTTTCCTTCTTATTTGTATTGTTGTATGATATTCAAGTTGTGTACAAAAGAAGTGAATACAATACATTATTCAATGAGTGCTGAATTTAATGATTTAGTGAATACAATGCATATGCTTGTGATGTATTTACATATTAATGTGTTCTTTTGCTTTTTCTTCATGTTATTTATATCTTGTGTGTTTCTTTGATTTATTTTTCGCTTGTTATGCAGAATTCTATCCCAGTAAAGGTTTATTTGGAATAGCTTGTCATTAGTGGTCCTGTTCAGACACTCCACTTTTTTTCTTCGAACCTTAAGGTCCTTTGGTTTAATTTGTATTTCGTGTCTTAAGTTTTCAACATCAATAATAAAATATGAATTAATTGGAGGGACGATAAAAGGGATGAGGGGAAGATTAATCATTTTTAATGACGAAAGAAAATGAGGAATGACAAAATGACATGTTGTCTCATATTCTTTTTTAATGTTTCAAAATATGAAAAATAAAAATAAATTTCATTTTGTGTGTTAATTTCGCTTTTCAGATTTAATTATTTTTTACCATAGGCGTGTGTTGTGCACACTTTACATGGGTGAAAATCAAAAAATAAAAATAGCAAACCAACCATAGCAATTTTATAATTTTCATTGTGGGTTTCATAATGATACAAAAACTATATAAATAGGCAAATAAATAAATTGGAATATATCTAAATGCTAAGAGCATCTTTAGCAGTGTCACTAAATTAAAAAAAAAAGAGGGAAATCACCACTGTAACTTCTTTTCTCACGTTGTAGAAGCTAAAGTAATTTCAATGTTGGGAAAGGAGTAAAACAAAGGTCTCCCCATCTTTTTTTTTACAATTTTGATTATAATTGGGAATCTGATTCCCGTTTAACATAAACAATCTCGTTTATATCATAAACCAGAATCATATTACTGTTTATAAAATATGCAACAATAAGATTGCTATTTATAGACATAAAGGTATTTTTTTAATTAAAGAGGCAGCTTTTTATTATAAAAGTACCAAATTTTTTTTTCTTTATGAAAATCATTTATAGAATAGAAGTATCTTGAAAACCATTTATAGAGTTTAGTTAAAAAAAACCCTCACTTATTTATTGAGAAGTGGATATTTGTTATGCTTTATTTTCTCTTCGTTTTAATGATTTCAGACTTCCTGCTAGAGATGCTCTAAAGCATTATTTCATTATAAATTAAAATAACTAATGTCTTCATAAATAAGACTTACGCAACATAGTTGGTTAAGGATCTAATATTTTTTTAGTTAATTTATAATTTATATTATCTGATAAACTTTATACTTTATATTTTATAATTTTTATTTTATACTTTATACTTTATGTTTTAAATGAAGTATAAAGATTTGGTTATGACCTTAATTATTTTATATTTTACATTTTATATAAAGATTAAAGATTCGGTTAATTTTATATTTTACACTTTATGCTTTATATTTTATATTTTATAATTTATATCTTATATTTTATAATTTTTTTTATTTTTTATTTTACTTTATTTTTTTTATATTTTATATTTTCTAATTTAGTTTTTAATCTATAACCAATCCAATAATTGAGTCATAAACTTGCGCATGACCTAGCCTATGACCGAGCCTATTACCTAGCATATGACTAAGCACATGATTGAGTCCCATAACAAAGAAGATAATCGATCCCATGACCTATAATTGAGCCCATAATTGAGCTCATACTTGATTCCATAACCTAGCCAATAACTGAGACACTTCACGTAGCCGATCACATAATCGAGTTGATAACCAAATCCGTAATTGAGTCCAAAACCGAGACCCTTCATATAACTGAGTCCATAACCAAACCCATAACCGAACCTATAACCGATCACATATCCATAACCGAGACCATAATCTAACCCATAACCTATCACATGTCCATAACCTAGGCCATAATCGAGCCCATAACCGTATTCGTAATATGCTTCGGTATATAATGGCGTGTATTTTATGATTATGCGTATTTTATAATGTATGCATATTTTATAATGTATGTGTATTTTATACTTTATATTTTATATTTTATACTTTATATTTATATTTTATATTTTATACTTTATTCTTTATATTTTATATTTTTTTGTTTTATATTTTATATTTTATGTTTTATACTTTATATTTTATACTTTATATTTTATACTTTATACTTTATGTTTTATATATAATAATTAATATTTTATTTTATTTTTATATTTTTTGTTTTCTAATTTATATTTTATACTAGTTCATAACCAAATCTTTAACCTAGGTCATAACAAGGATCATAACCGAACCTAGCCAATAACTGAGACCCTTCACATAGTCGATCACATAACCGAGTCCAAATCCGTAATTGAGCTCATAACTAAGACCCTTCATATAACCGAGTCCATAACCGAAATCTTAACCGAGTCCATAACCGGGCCGATAACCGAGCCTAAATGCGTAATTGAGGCCGTAACAGAGACCCTTCATATAATTGAGTCCATAACCAATCCCATAACCGAACCTATAACCGATCACATGTCCATAACCGAGACCATAATCGAGCATATAACTTATCACATGTTCATAACCTAGGCTATAACCAAGTCCATAAACGAGCCCGTAACTGAATCTATAATTGAGTCCATAACCGAGCACATAACCGAGCCAATAAACGAGCCAATATAATTTTTACTTTATATTGTATGCGTATTTTATAATGTATGCGTATTTTATACTTTATATTTATATTTTATATTTTATATTTTATATTTTATACTTTATAGTTTATAGTTTATAGTTTATATTTTATATTTTATACTTTATATTTTATACTTTATATTTTATACTTTATACTTTATGTTTTATATATAATAATTAATATTTTATTTTATTTTTATATTTTTTGTTTTCTAATTTATATTTTATACTAGTTTATCACCAAATCTTTAACCTAGGTCATAACAAGGACCATAACCGAACCTAGCCAATAACTGAGACCCTTGCGTGCATTAGTCTTTTACGTATCACGGGTACCCACTTGGTTAAATAATTCCTACTGAGTGCAGATTCGTTACTGGAGTACCCGATTAGGCCTTGCGTACGGAAGTGTTTTATGTGTCATACGTACCCGATTATGCCTTGCGTGCGTGAGTCTTTTACGTTTCACGGGTACCCGCTCGGTTAACTAATTCCTATTGGGTATAGAATCATTGCTGGAGTACCCGATTAGGCCTTGCGTACGGAAGTATTTTACGTGTCATACGTACCCGATTAGGCCTTGCGTACGATTGGTTATAGGATCGATTATTGTTGCATTCGCTTTCGTGAATGCAGTTGAGCCATTACTGGAGTACCCGAATAGGCCTTGTGTGCGGAAGTGTTTTACGTATCATATGTACCTGAATAGGCCTTGTGTGCGGAAGTGTTTTACGTATCATATGTACCTGATTAGGCCTTGCGTGCGTGAGTCTTTTATGTTTCACGGGTACCCGCTCGGTTAACTAATTCCTATTGGGTATAGAATCATTGCCGGAGTACCCGATTAGGCCTTGCGTGCGGAAGTGTTTTACGTATCATACGTACCCGATTAGGCCTTGCGTGCGTGAGTCTTTTAAGTTTCATGGGTACGCGTTCGGTTAACTAATTCCTATTGGGTATAGAATCGTTGCTGGAGTACCCAATTAGGCCTTGCATGCGGAAGTGTTTTACGTATCATAGTACCCGATTAGGCCTTGTGTGAGTGAGTCTTTTACGTATCATACGTACCCGATTAGGCATTGCGTGCTTAAGTGTTTTACGTATCATAGTACCTGATTAGGCCTTGCGTGAGTGAGTCTTTTACGTATCATACGTACCCGATTGGGCCTTGCGTGCGGAAGTGTTTTTCGTATCATACGTACCCGATTAGGCCTTGCGTGCGTGAGTCTTTTACGTATCATACGTACCCGATTAGGCCTTGCGTGCGGAAGTGTTTTACGTATCATACGTACCCGATTAGGCCTTGTGTGCGTGAGTCTTTTATGTTTCATGGGTACCGGCTCGGTTAACTAACTCCTACTGGGTATAGAATTGTTGCTGGAGTACCCGACTAGGTCTTGCGTGCGGAAGTGTTTTACGTATCATACGTACCTGATTAGGCCTTGCGTGCATGAGTCTTTTATGTTTCACGGGTACCCGCTCGGTTAACTAACTCCTACTGGGTATAGAATCGTTGCTGGAGTACCCGATTAGGCCTTGCGTGCGGAAGTGTTTTACGTATCTTACGTACCCGATTAGGCCTTGCGTGCGTGAGTCTTTTACGTTTCACGGGTACGCGCTCGGTTAACTAATTCCTATTGGGTATAGAATCGTTGCTGGAGTACCCTATTAGGCCTTGCGTGCGGAAGTGTTTTACGTATCATATGTACCCGATTATGCCTTGCGTGCGTGAGTCTTTTATGTTTCACGGGTACCCGCTCGGTTAACTAACTCCTATTGGGTATAGAATCGTTGCTGGAGTACCCGATTAGGCCTTGCGTACGGAAGTGTTTTACGTATCATACGTACCCGATTAGGCCTTGCGTGCGTGAGTCTTTTACGTTTCACGGGTACCCGCTCGGTTAACTAATTCCTATTGGGTATAGAATCGTTACTGGAGCATCCGATTAGGCCTTGCGTGCGGAAGTGTTTTACGTATCATACGTACCCGATTAGGCCTTGCGTGCGTGAGTCTTTTATGTTTCACGGGTACCCGCTCGGTTAACTGATTCCTGTTGGGTATAGAATCGTTGCTGGAGTACCCGATTAGGCCTTGCGTGTGGAAGTGTTTTACGTATCATACGTACCCGATTAGGCCTTGCGTGCGTGAGTCTTTTACGTTCCACGGGTACCCACTCGGTTAACTAATTCCTATTGGGTATAGAATCGTTGCTGGAGTACCCAATTAAGCTTTGCGTGCGGAAGTGTTTTACGTATCATACGTACCCGATTAGGCCTTGCGTGCGTGAGTCTTTTACGTTTCACGGGTACCCGTTCGGTTAACTAATTCCTATTGGGTATAGAATCGTTGCTGGAGTACCCAATTAGGCCTTGCGTGCGGAAGTGTTTTACGTATCATAGTACCCGATTAAGCCTTGTGCGAGTGAGTCTTTTGCGTATCATACGTACCCGATTAGGCATTGCGTGCGGAAGTGTTTTACGTATCATAGTACCCGATTAGGCCTTGCGTGAGTGAGTCTTTTACGTATCATACGTACCCGATTAGGCCTTGCGTGCGTGAGTCTTTTATGTTTCACGGGTACCTGCTCGGTTAACTAACTCCTATTGGGTATAGAATCGTTGCTGGAGTACCCGATTAGGCCTTGCGTGCGGAAGTGTTTTACGTATCATACGTACCCGATTAGGCCTTGCGTGCATAAGTCTTTTAAGTTTCACGGGTACCCGCTCGGTTAACTAATTCCTATTGGGTATAGAATCGTTACTAGAGTACCCGATTAGGCCTTGCGTGCGGAAGTGTTTTACGTATCATACGTACCCGATTAGGCCTTGCGTGCGTGAGTCTTTTATGTTCCACGGGTACCCGCTCGGTTAACTATTCTTATTGGGTATAGAATCGTTGCTGGAGTACCCGATTAAGCCATGCGTGTGGAAGTGTTTTACGTATCATGCGTACCCGATTAGGCCTTGCGTGAGTGAGTCTTTTACGTTTCACGAGTACCCGCTCGGTTAACTAATTCCTACTGGGTATCGTTGCTCGAATACCCGATTATGCCTTGCGTGTGGAATTTGTTTTACATGTCATAGGTACCTAATTAGGCATTGCGTGTGTGAGCCTTTTACATTTTATAATTTATATTTTACATTTTACATTTTATACTTTATAATATATATTTTATACTTTATATTTTATAGTTTTTACTTCATATTTTATATTTTATACTTTATATTTTACAATATTTTATATTTTAATATTTTATATTTTATATTTTATATTTTATGTTTTATATTGTATATTTTATACTTTATATTTTATAATTTATATTTTACATTTTATATTTTATACTTTATGCTTTATATTTTATATTTTATACTTTACATTTTATATTTTATATTTTATACTTTATGTTTTATATTTTATATTTTATATTTTATACTTTATATTTTATTTTTTATACTTTATATTTTATATTTTATACCCTATGTTTTATATTTTATATTTTATACTTTATGTTTTATAATTTATACTTTATATTTTATATTTTATGTTTTATATTTTATACTTTATATTTTATAATTTATATTTTACATTTTATATTTTATAGACCGTAACCGAGTCCATGACTGAGCCTATAATCGAGCATATAACCGTGTCCGTAACCGAGCCCATAACCAAGCCATGACCGAGGCCATAACCGTGCACATGCTCATGCACATAACCAATCACATGATCGAGAACATAACCAATCCCACGACCGAGGCCATGACCGAGCTCAAGCCCATGACTGAGCCCATAATTGACATTATAAATAATACATTATAATTTATATTTTATAATTTATACTTTATACTTTAAATTTTTATATTAAATGTTTTATACTTAATACTTTTATATTATATATTTTATATTTTATACTAAATATTTTATATTTTACAATTTATAACCAAGCCCATGACCGCGTCCATAACCACGCCCATGACCGAGCCCATAACCAAGTGCATAAACGAGCCCATAATTGAGTGCATAACCGCACCCATAGCCAAGCCCATAACCAAACACATAACCGAGTTCATAACCGAGCACATAACCGAGTCTGTAATCGAGTCCATAACCAAGCCCATAACCGAGCTCATAACCAAGCCCATAATTGAGTTTGTAACAGAGTTCGTAACCGATTCCATAACCAAGTTCGTAACCAAGTCCATAACCGAACACATAACCGAGTTCATAAACAAACCCATAACCGTGCAAATGCTTAGGCACATAACCAAACATACGACCGAGAACATAACCAATCCAATTACCGAGGCCATGACCGAGCTCAAGCCGATGGCCAAGAACATAACCTATCCCAGCTACTACAAAAGATTTTACTAATCATGAGATTGTGCTCGTTGGGACTAGTGAAGTTGCCAACACATAACTGAGCCCATAACCGAGCCCATAACCGAGTTCATAACCGAGCACATAACCGAGTGCATAACCGAGTCTGTAATCGAGTCTGTAACCAAGCCCATAACCTTGAACTTTATATTTTATATTTTACTAATCACGAGATATTTTATGTTTTATATTTTATGTTTTATATTTTATATTTTATACTTTATATTTTATAATTTATATTTTATATTTTATACTTTATATTTTATATTTTGTATTTTATATTTTATACTTTATATTTTATAATTTATAATTTATAATTTATATTTTATACTTTATACTTTACATTTTATATTTTATATTTTATACTTTAAATTTTATACTTTACATTTCATATTTTATATTTTATATTTTATACTTTACATTTTATATTTTACATTTTATATTTTATACTTTACGTTTTATATTTATATTTTGTACTTTATATTTTTTACTTTACATTTTATATTTTATACTATACATTTTATATTTTATATTTTATACTTTAAATTTTATACTTTACATTTTATATGTTATATTTTATATTTTATACTTTAAATTTTATATTTTATATTTTATATTTTATGTTTTATATTTTATATTTTATACTTTATATTTTATAATTTATATTTTATATTTTATATTTTATGTTTTATATTTTATTTTATATTTTATACTTTAAAATTTATAATTTATATTTTATATTTTATACTTTATATTTTATAGTTATTGGCTAGGGTCTCAGTTATAGCCGAGCCCATAACTGAGTCCGTAACCGAGCCCATAACCAAGAAAATAACCGAGTTCATAACCGAGTGCATAACCGAGTCTGTAATCGAGTCTGTAACCAAGCCCATAACCGAGCCCATAACCAAGCCCATAAATGAGTTTGTAACAGAGTCCGTAACCGAGTCCATAACCGAGCACATAACCGAGTTCATAATCAAACGCATAACCGAACTCATAACTGAGCCCATAACCGAGTCCATAACCGAGCCCATAACCGATCCTATAACCGAGTCCATAACCGAACCCCATAAACAAGAACGTAACTGAGCCTATGACCGAGTTCATGATCAAGAACATAACCGAGCCCATGACCGAGCTTATAACCTATTACCGAGTTGAGGAAGAAGAAGGGCAAAAGTGTCATCATTATCATATATGATGTCATAACCGAGCCCATGCCCGATTAGGCCTTGCGTTGTTGAAGTACCCGATTAGGCCTTACGTTTTATATTTTATATTTTATACTTTATGTTTTATATTTTATATTTTGTATTTTATATTTTATACTTTATATTTTATATTTTATACTTTCTATTTTATATTTAATAATTTATATTTTATATTTTATATTTTGTATTTTATATTTTATATTTTATACTTTATATTTTATAATTTATATTTTATACTTTATACTTTATACTTTACATTTTATATTTTATATTTTATATTTTATAACCGAGCCCATAACCGAGTTCATAACCGAGCACATAACCGAGTGCATAACCGAGTCTGTAATCGAGTCTGTAAACAAGCCCATAACCGAGCCCATAACCAAGCCTATAACTGAGTTTGTAACAGATTCCGTAAGTGAGTCCATAACCAAGTCCGTAACCGAGTCCATAACCGAGCACATAACCGAGTTCATAATCAAACAAATAACCGAACTCATAACCGAGTCCATAACCGATCCTATAACAGAGTCCATAACCGAACCACATAAACAAGAACGTAACCGAGCCTATGACCGAGTTCATGATCAAGAACATAACTGAGCCCATGACCGAGCTTATAACCTATTACCGAGTTGAGGAAGAAGAAGGGCAAAAGTGTCATCATTATATGATGTCATCATTATCATATATGATGTCATAACCGATCCTTTAATGGCATCATATATGATGTCATCATTATCATATATGATGTCATAACCGAGCCCATGACCGAACATAACCGAGCCCATGCCCGATTAGGCCTTGCGTTGTTGAAGTACCCGATTAGGCCTTACGTTTTATATTTTATATTTTATACTTTATATTTTATGTTTTATGTTTTATATTTTATATTTTATACTTTATATTTTATACTTTATATTTTATAATTTATATTTTATATTTTATACTTTATATTTTATATTTTGTATTTTATATTTTATACTTTATACTTTATAATTTATATTTTATATTTTATATTTTATACTTTATACTTTACATTTTATATTTTATATTTTATACTTTAAATTTTATACTTTACATTTCATATTTTATATTTTATACTTTACATTTTATATTTTACATTTTATATTTTATACTTTACGTTTTATATTTATATTTTGTACTTTATATTTTATACTTTACATTTTATATTTTATAATTTATACTATACATTTTATACTTTAAATTTTATACTTTACATTTTATATGTTATATTTTATATTTTAAACTTTAAACTTTATATTTTATATTTTATGTTTTTTATTTCATATTTTATATTTTATATTTTATACTTTATATTTTATATTTTATGTTTTATGTTTTATATTTTATTTTATATTTTATACTTTATACTTTATATTTTATAATTTATAATTTATATTTTATATTTTATACTTTATACTTTACATTTTATATTTTATATTTTATAGTTTATACTTTAAATTTTATACTTTATATTTTATATTTTGTATTTTATATTTTATACTTTATATTATATGTTTTATATTTTATTTTATTTTTTGATTCTTTATACTTTATATTTTATACTTTATATTTTATATTTTATACTTTATGCTTAATACTTTATATTTTATACTTTACATTATATATTTTATATTTTATACTTTATGTTTTATATTTTATATTTTATATTTTATACTTTATATTTTATTTTTTATACTTTATAATTTATATTTTTATTTTATACCCTATGTTTTCTATTTTATATTTAATATTTTATAATTTATACTTTATATTTTATAGTTTATACTATATATTTTATATTTTATGTTTTATATTTTATACTTTATATTTTATAATTTATATTTTACATTTTATATTTTATAGACCGTAACCGAGTCCATGATTGAGCCCATAATCGAGCACATAACCGAGTCCGTAACCGAGTCCATAACCAAGCCATGACCGAGCCCATAACCGTGCACATGCTCATGCACATAACCAATCACATGATCGAGAACATAACCAATCCCACGACCGAGGCCATGACCGAGCTCAAGCCCATGACTGAGCCCATAATTGACATTATAATTTATACTTTATACTTTATATTTTATAATTTATACTTTATACTTTAAATGTTATATTAAATGTTTTATACTTAATACTTTTATATTATATATTTTATATTTTATACTAAATATTTTATATTTTACACTTTATAACCAAGCCCATGACCGCGCTCATAACCGCGCCCATAACCGAGCCCATAACCAAATGCATAAACGAGCCCATAATTGAGTCCATAACCGCACCCATAGCCGAGCCCATAACCAAACACATAACCGAGTTCATAACCGATCACATAACCGAATGCATAATCGAGTCTGTAATCGAGTCCATAACCAAGCCCATAACCGAGCTCATAACCAAGTCCATAATTGAGTTTGTAACAGAGTTCGTAATCGATTCCATAACCAAGTTCGTAACTAAGTCCATAACCGAACACATAACCGAGTTCATAAACAAACCCATAACCGTGCACATGCTTAGGCACATAACCAAACATACGACTGAGAACATAACCAATACAATTATCGAGGCCATGACCGAGCTCAAGCCGATGACCAAGAACATAACCTATCCCATGACCGAAAACATAACTGATTCCATGATCGAGCCTAAGCCCATAACCAAGTCCATAACCGAATCCGTAACTGAGCCTAAGCCTATATTATGGTTTAAATTTTATATTTTATAATTTATATATTATAATATATACTTTATACTTTATATTTTATACTTTATACTTTATATTTTATATTTTATAGTTTATACTTTATACTTTATATTTTATACTTTATATTTTATAATTTATAATTTATACTTTATAATTTATATTTTATAATTTATACTTTATACTTTATATTTTTTAATTTATATTTTATACTTTATATTTTATACATTATATTTTATATTTTATACTTTATATTTTATACTTTATATTTTATAGTTTATATTTTATACTTTATATTACTAAACAACTATTTTTGAAACTGAAATATTTTCATAACCAAAAACATCCAAATTATGTAGATTTATTCCCTAGATATTTATGAGACCACTCTACATGACAAGAACAAAGCATTTTCATTTACAGAACCATTTCGAATATGAAAACTAGACCTTAGGCTTACCAATGAGGATTGTCTAGAATGAAACATTTTCATTTCCAGAGCGCTTTAATTACTTGTAATGGGAAATCGCCTTAATCAAGACAGTAAATCTCGATGTAAGTACTCTATCTGCATATACCAAGAACATCAACAACTAGTATTGGTAAAAGAAAAAGAAGTTCAAGGGACATCCCAACTACTACAAAAGATTTTACTAATCATGAGATTGAGCTCGTTGGGACTACTGAAGTTTCCAACGCATAACCGAGCCCATAACTGAGTCCGTAACCGAGCCCATAACCAAGAAAATAACCGAGTTCATAACCGAGTCAGTAATCGAGTCTGTAACCAAGCCCATAACCGAGCCCATAACCAAGCCCATAAATGAGTTTGTAACAGAGTCCGTAACCGAGTCCATAACCAAGTCCGTAACCGAGTCCATAACCGAGCACATAACCGAGTTCATTATCAAATGCATAACCGAACTCATAACCGAGCCCATAACCGAGTCCATAACCGAGTCCATAACCGATCCTATAACCGAGTCCATAACCGAACCCCATAAACAAGAACGTAACCGAGCCTATGACCGAGCCCATGACCGTGCTTATAACCTATTACCGAGTTGAGGAAGAAGAAGGGCAAAAGTGTCATCATTATATGATGTCATCATTATCATATATGATGTCATAACCGATACTTTAATGGCATCATATATGATGTCATCATTATCATATATGATGTCATAACCGAGCCCATGACCGAACATAACCGAGCCCATGCCCCATTAGGCCTTGCGTTGTTGAAGTACCCGATTAGGCCTTACGTTTTATATTTTATATTTTATACTTTATGTTTTATATTTTATATTTTATGTTTTATATTTTATATTTTATACTTTATATTTTATAATTTATATTTTATACTTTATACTTTATATTTTATATTTTGTATTTTATATTTTATACTTTATATTTTATAATTTATAATTTATAATTTATATTTTATATTTTATACTTTATACTTTACATTTTATATTTTATATTTTATAGTTTATACTTTAAATTTTATACTTTATATTTTATATTTTGTATTTTATATTTTATACTTTATATTTTATAATTTATAATTTATATTTTATACTTTAAATTTTATACTTTACATTTTATATGTTATATTTTATACTTTATACTTTAAATTTTATACTTTGCATTTTATATTTTATATTTTATATTTTATATTTTATACTTTATATTTTATATTTTATATTTTATATTTTATGTTTTATATTTTATATTTTATATTTTATACTTTATATTTTATAATTTATATTTTATATTTTATACTTTATATTTTATATTTTGTATTTTATATTTTATACTTTATAATTTATAATTTATATTTTATATTTTATACTTTATACTTTACATTTTATATTTTATATTTTAGACTTTAAATTTTATACTTTACATTTCATATTTTATATTTTATATTTTATACTTTACGTTTTATATTTATATTTTATACTTTATATTTTATTCTTTACATTTTATATTTTATATTTTATACTTTACATTTTATATTTTATACTTTAAATTTTATACTTTACATTTTATATGTTATATTTTATACTTTACATTTTATAGTTTATACTTTAAATTTTATACTTTAAATTTTATATTTTCTACTTTAAATTTTATACTTTACATTTTATATGTTATATTTTATACTTTACATTTTATATTTTATACTTTAAATTTTATACTTTAAATTTTATATTTTATATTTTATATTTTATATTTTATACTTTATATTTTACAATTTATAATTTATAATTTATGTTTTATATTTTATATTTTATACTTTAAATTTTATACTTTATATGTTATACTTTATACTTTATACTTTAAATTTTATACTTTACATTTTATATTTTATATTTTATATTTTATACTTTATATTTTATATTTTATGTTTTATATTTTATATTTTATACTTTATATTTTATAATTTATATTTTATATTTATACTTTATATTTTATATTTTGTATTTTATATTTTATATTTTATACTTTATATTTTATAATTTATATTTTATATTTTATACTTTACATTTTATTTTTTATTTTTTAGACTTTAAATTTTATACTTTACATTTCATATTTTATGTTTTATATTTTATATTTTATACTTTACGTTTTATATTTATATTTTATACTTTATATTTTATACTTTACATTTTATACTTTATACTTTACATTTTATATTTATATTTTATACTTTAAATTTTATACTTTACATTTTATATGTTATATTTTATACTTTACATTTTATATTTTATACTTTAAATTTTATACTTTACATTTTATATGTTATATTTTATATTTTATACTTTATGTTTTATATTTTATATTTTATATTTTATGTTTTATGTTTTATATTTTATACTTTATACTTTATATTTTATACTTTACATTTTATACTTTATATTTTATATTTTATATTTTATATTTTATACTTTATGTATTATATTATATACTTTATATTTTATAGTTTATACTTTATATTTTATACTTTATAATTTATATTTTATACTTTATACTATTATATTTTATATTCTATACTTTATATTTTATATTTTATACTTTATAGTTTATATTTTATATTTATACATTATATTTTACAACTTAGCCCTTAATCAACCCATAACCACTGCCTAACCAAGCTGTTAACCCAACTCTCTTTCATTTATTAAAGGCATGATTTGCTTCTCTTACATGATTTTGTGTTTTGGACATGGTTACCCAGACAATAGACAAAAAATACAACTATGAATAATACGCAAGGAGATTTTATGTAAGTTAACATGTAAAAAATTAATTTCATGATGATAATTCAATACATCAAACCACACAGCAGATTGGTACTATAGATTAATAATAAAGTGCAGGAAAGTAATAAAAACAATACCGTACAATCGAGAGTTGTACACGATTGCTAGTTCTAACAATAAACAAACAAGCAAGGGTCTTCTTTACGGTGCTGTACATGTTACTATTTCATTATTGTAAGCAACACAATGAACAAATAAAATCAACAGTAACTGCATAACAATTAAAATCCAAAAAAGGGTTTCATTATGTCTTTCAATGTGCGTATATACCAAGCATATACCAAAGATATCCTATTTGAGCATCCGAAAACTACAAACTGTAAATAAAGCAAACTGTACAATACAATGTGACACTGTCACTGTTTTTGAACTCACACCAAACTTAACCATCAATCATCACAGAGGAATTACTTTTGGCAAGAAAGAACTTGATAATATATAAAGCTCCAGCACAACTAAATTTTCAAAAAAAAAAATCAACACAGCCAACTATGAAAATTAAAAGACACAAACAACAACACAGAATGTGTACAAAATGTGATTTTAAAACTTCAAACTACAACAAACTACTCATGCTTTCTACTGTCATGCTTTCTACTGTCTACAAACTAGAACAAATTACAACAAACTACTCTAATCTTGCTCTGATACCAAGATTATTGGAATTTAATGATACAATATTTCCATATCTAATTAATTATGGAGATATGCATGGTAATTTCATTACCCGTTTTGTGCGATGAAAGGATGGAAAGAAATGGAAGGAGCATTAATGAATATGGGATATTGGAAATTGTTGTCAATTAATTAGTTGTCATGTTTCATGAAGAAAAGAAACGGTAAGAGACTAAATTTGCAGAAGAGATTGATTGATGGAGAAAAGGGAAAATATCAATCAATCATATGACAATTAATTAATGGGATTGATTGATGGAAATTGTCAATCAATCATATGACAATTAATTAATGGGATTGATTGATGGAAATTGTCAATCAATCATATGACAATTAATTAATGGGATATTAGTTTTCCATAGATTGATTTATTTTACATAAATCAATTGTTTCTTCCCCAAGTAATTTTTTCTCTATTTAAGAGAAACATAGAGGATGCTATGTAGTGTGAGATCATTGTATTCTTCATTTCTTTTGCTCTACATTTAAAAACTCTGTAATCTCTTGAATATATTAATAAAATCTCTTCCCCATTGAAGTGGACGTACACTATCTCGCGATAGTGGAACCACTATAAATTTGCGTGTTCTCTGTTGCTTTTATTTTCTCTGTGATATGAGATTTACATTCATTTCAAGCTGTTTGTTCTATCACATCAGTGCAAGATCCTTTTTTTTGAGGTTTTTCCGCTGCAAGGGACTGATCAACCCTTACAACTGGTATCAGAGCAAGATTCGCAAAGAAGGTGTTTGGTAGAATGGCAGGAGGAGATGAAAACAATACAAATAAGACGACAGTGCCAGTAGTTGCTCCATATGTCAGAGGCTCCTATGTGGCGTCAGGATCATAGTTGACGATAGAGAAGTGGAATGGTGAAGGAGATTTTGAAAAGTGGCAGTGGATGATGAAAGCAGTTTTGAGAAGAAATCGCGTTCATCGAGTAGTATCTGATACAGAGACATTGCCTGCTGATATTTCATCAGTGGAATTAGAAGAGATGGAAGAATGGGCCTTTACTACTCTTCAACTTGCTATGGGAAAGAATGTAATTTCTGAAATCAGTCAGGAGACAACAGCTGGAGGCATTTGGAAGAAGTTGGAGGACCTCTACATGAAGAAATCCCTAACCAACCGTTTGATCCTATTGAAGACTTTCTTCACTTATAAAATGAAGGAAGGTTCTTCAATTAAGACACACCTAAGTGTGTTTGATGACCTGTTGATGAAGATGAAGTCTGTTGAGTTGAAAATTGATGAAGAACAAAAAGCAATGGTTCTGTTGTGTTCGCTTCCAGAGCGATACACTGGTTTCGCTAACAGCCTTATCAATGGTAGAGACACATTGAAATTAGATGATGTGAAGACAGGTTTGCTCAGTGAAGAGTTGAGAGATCAGATGAAAGAGTTTGGTGTAGGTGATAGCAGTGGAGGAAGTAGTAGTTCAGGCTTATTTGTTGAGAGAGGAAGAGCAGAGAAGAAAGGGAAGAATAATAGGGGGCGTTCCAATTCTAGGAAGCCTAATTCGTGGAGTAAGTCTAAAGATGGAAAGTGCTATAATTGTAAGAAACCAGGCCATTGGAGAAGAGACTGTCCAGATTTGGAGAAGAAGACTGATGGTTCTTCATCTATTGCGATGGAGAAAGGCGGTAGCGATTTGTTGACAGCGGTTGTATCAGATGTTGCAGACCACTGGATTCTAGATTCTGGAGCATCATTTCACATGACCCCTAATAAGGATTATTTTTCTTCCTTCGATGCCAAAGAAGGAAGTTCTATCCTTATGGGGAACGATGCTACATGCAAGTCTATGGGAGTTGGTTCAGTTCGCATTCGCATGTATGATGGGATTGTTCGCACACTTTCAAATGTTCGCTATGTCCCAGGTCTTCGGAAGTCATTGATATCATTAGGCCAATTAACATCATTGGGATGCAAAATAAATATTGTTAAAGATGGTTTGAGAGTTTCTAGAGAGGCACTTGTATTGATGAAGGGTGTTATGGTGCGAAATCTGTATTTGCTAATGGGTACCACTGTCCATGGAGAATTATATGTTGGAGTCGATAGTTCTAAAAGTTTGGATGCTACCAAGCTTTGGCATATGAGATTAGGTCATACTGGAGAAGAACTTAGAGTTGCTTCGTAAGAAGAAAAAGATCAAGGGAGAAATATTCAACAAGTTGGACTTTTGCAAGGAGTGTGTATTGGCAAAGCAAACCAGAGTTTCTTTTGGTGATGGCATGCACACTTCTAAGAGGTTACTTGATTATGTGCATTCAGATGTTTGGGGGCCATACTCTACAGCTTCTATTGGTGGAGCTTATTATTTTATTTCCTTCATTGATGACTACTCGCGCAAAGTTAGGGTGTATGTAATGAAAGCTAAGTCGGAAGTATTTGAGAAGTTTAAGATTTGGTTAGCTCTTATTGAAAACCAAACAGGAAAGAAACTGAAGATTCTTAGATCTGACAATGGCGGCGAATATTTCTCCAAAGAGTTCTCGACTACTGCAGACATCGTGGTATTAGAAGACATTTTACTACACCTGGTGATCCGCAATCCAATGGGGTTGCTGAGAGAATGAATAGGACTCTACTTGAAAAGGCCCGTTGCTTGATATTGACTGCGGGTATGTCTAAGGGTTTTTGGGCTGAAGCTATTTCAACTGCAGCACATATTATTAATCGAATTTCGTGCTCAGCCATTGATGGGAAGATTCCAGAGGAGGTATGGAGAGGTAAAAACACTTTATTGAGTTATTTTCGTATATTTGGATGTCCAGTTTATGTTCATAGTACAGGATATGACAAGTTGGAGCCTAGGGCCTCCAAATGTGTTTTTCTTGGTTATACAGATGGCATAAAAGGATATAGAATTTGGAATCCAATTACGAAGAAAGTTATACATTCTAGACATGTGACTTTTGATGAGTCAGCAATGTTCAAACCTTTGGAAGGTTTATCAGAGGGTTCAGACTCAGTTGATGAGAAGTCTGAAAAGACCGAGATTCCCAGTTTTCAAACCCAAAGTAGAGCCATCACTATTGATAATAGTGACAGAGCAGTTGATGATACATCACATGATAGTCCACAAATTTCCTCTAGTAGTGATGGTAATGGTCATGAAGCTAGAGATGATTCAGTTCAAGGTGGAGCTCAAAGTGGAGCTCAAGGTGGAGCTGAAGGAGAGTCGGGTGATATAGTCATTCGGGCTAGTCAGAGACCAAAGAGAGCTCCAATTAGATATGGAGAATGGCAGTATGCAAATTTGAGCCTTGATGATCAGTTTGAGTATGCATTACATGTGATTGATGATGAACCATTGAGCCTTGAAGAAGCCATGAAGTCGAGTGACAACTCGAAGTGGAATTGTGCTATGGAAGAGGAGATACAGTCTTTGCAAAAGAACAAGACTTGGGATTTGGTACCACTACCTCAAGGAAGCCGAGCCATAGGTTGCAAGTGGGTGTTCAAGGTAAAAGATGATGGTAGATACAAGGCAAGATTAGTAGCCAAAGGGTTTTCACAAAGAAAGGGGCTAGAGTATGATGAAATATTTTCTCCAGTTGTTAGACAAACTTCAATTCGAATCTTACTTGCAATAGTTGCCTCTTACGATTTGGAGTTAGAACAACTTGATGTGAAGACCGCTTTCTTGCATGGTGACTTGGAGGAAACCATTTACATGAAGCAGCCAGAAGGATTTATTATAGATGGAAAGTCAGATTGAATATGCAAGTTGAAGAAATCTCTTTATGGTCTAAAACAGTCGCCTAGACAATGGTACAAAAGGTTTGATTCTTTTATGCTTTCACATGGTTTTAATCGTAGTACTAAAGATGCATGTGTTTATTTTAAGCATTTAAAGAATAATAATTGGGTGTATTTACTTTTGTATGTGGATGATATGTTGATTGCTTCCAAGGATAAAACTGAAATTGATGAGTTGAAGTTGAAATTAAAAGCGGAATTCGATATGAAAGACCTTGGAGAAGCAAAGAAAATTTTGGGGATGGAAATCCAAAGAGATAGAAAGCTTGGACTTTTGAGACTTACTCAAAAGGAATATATTCAAAAGGTGCTTGCTCGGTTTAGCATGGATGGTGCAAAGGCTATCAGTACACCCATGCCTTTGCATATACAGCTTTCTAATCAGGGCTCTCCGATTTCAGAAAAGGACAAGGCCTATATGAAGAAGGTGCCTTATGCCAGTGCAGTAGGTAGCTTGATGTATGCTATGGTGTGCACTAGACCTGACATTGCTCAAGCTGTTGGATTAGTTAGTAGATATACAGCAAATCCGGGAAAAACGCATTGGGAGGCAGTGAAGTACATTTTTAGATATCTTAGAGGAACATCAGATTATGGGCTTGTTTTTTGCGGCAGAAATAAGGATTTCAACTTGGTTGGATTCTGTGATTCAGACTATGCCGGAGATAGAGATATAAGGAAGTCAACCTCAGGCTATGTGTTCACACTTGGAGGAACAGCTATTAGTTGGAGAGCGAGGTTGCAGACTATAGTTGCTTTGTCTACTACAGAGGCAGAGTTGATAGCTGCAGTTGAGGCAGCTAAGGAGGCACTTTATTTAAAGAATTTATTGTGTGATTTGGGCTTCATGCAAGATGCTTGTTTGGTGAATTGTGATAGTCAAAGTGCAATTCATTTAGCTGAAAATCTGGCTTTCAGTTCTAGAACAAAGCATATAGAGGTAATAGAGTCTTTCCTTATCTCTATGAATGAGGAGAAGTTAGTTCGTCTTCAGAAGATTCACACAAATGAAAATGCAGCAGACATGTTTACGAAGGCATTACCTGCTACTAAGTTCGAGCATTGCTCGAACTTGATTCACTTGATGAAGTGCTAGTTGCCACATGGTGGCACAATGGGGAAGAGAGTGACTTGGTTGAAGTCACGAGAAGATGTGGTATTCTTCTTGTATGAAGAGATAGGAGTTGGTTGCACAATGTCTACCTTGTTTTTTGAATGCTTTCAACACTTTGTTGGTGGGCGGTGGCCTTGCCGGAGTTCACTGACAAAGTGCAATGAGGGGTGGCTTTAGCAGGAACTCATTGGGAAGCATTCACATTGGAATCTCAGGTTGCATGAGATATTGTATCAAGGTGGAGATTATTGGAATTTAATGATACAATATTTCCATATCTAATTAATTATGGAGATATGCATGGTAATTTCATTACCCGTTTTGTGCGATGAAAGGATGGAAAGAAATGGAAGGAGCATTAATGAATAGGGGATATTGGAAATTGTTGTCAATTAATTAGTTGTCATGTTTCATGAAGAAAAGAAATGGTAAGAGACTAAATTTGCAGAAGAGATTGATTGATGGAGAAAAGGGAAAATATCAATCAATCATATGACAATTAATTAATGGGTTTGATTGATGGAAATTGTCAATCAATCATATGACAATTAATTAATGGGATTGATTGATGGAAATTGTCAATAAATCATATGACAATTAATTAATGGGATATTAGTTTTCCATAGATTGATTTATTTTATATAAATCAATTGTTTCTTCCCCAAGTAATTTTTTCTCTATTTAAGAGAAACATAGAGGATGCTATGTAGTGTGAGATCATTGTATTCTTCATTTCTTTTGCTCTACATTTAAAAACTCTGTAATCTCTTGAATATATTAATAAAATCTCTTCCCCATTGAAGTGGACGTACACTATCTCGCGATAGTGGAACTACTATAAATTTGCGTGTTCTCTGTTGCTTTTATTTTCTCTGTGATCTGAGATTTACATTCATTTCAAGCTGTTTGTTCTATCACATCAGTGCAAGATCCTTTTTTTTTAGGTTTTTCCGCTGCAAGGGACTGATCAACCCTTACAAAACTTACACAACGGATTACATATATTTCAAATACCCCAACAATTCGCCAACCTTATAGCACTTATATGACGGATTACATTTCATCCTTGATACGAACTGTAGAATTTTTCCACTGACCAACTATATGGATTGTCTGCCAGAATGTCATGTGCTATTTGTCCTCTCATTTTTCTTATTAAATTCTCAGATACATCTTCAGTAATGCTCAATCCTTTCACCCTTCTTTCCACGTTTAGCATCACAAATGGGCCATAATCAACTCTGAAAATTTAAAACATGATAAATACATAAGTGTAATGATGTAATCACTGATATCTATTATCTATTTAACACCACCAAACAATAAATTTTCAAAAAATAGTGTATTGAATCTAACTACCTTCTTAATAAAGAGGTGCTCAAGTTTGAATCTAGTTACAAAGATATCCTGACAGTTACATTGACACACTGGGATTAAAATGTTCAAACCCAAAAAATTGAATTTTACGTTGTAAGTACGAAATTTTGAATCTAACTACCTGCTTAATAACGAAATGCTTATTATTAGTGGACTGTTTACTTCATCCAAACACCAGATAAATTTTCAAAAAATATCAGTAGAACTGTACTTGAACAGAATACTTCAGTAATCATGGAGGTAAGTTTGTAAACTACACTAATAAACAAATAAAAAAA
Source organism: Allium sativum (assembly GCA_030737875.1). NCBI lineage: Eukaryota > Viridiplantae > Streptophyta > Magnoliopsida > Asparagales > Amaryllidaceae > Allium > Allium sativum. The sequence goes on along the minus strand of CM060921.1, from coordinate 815,749,772 downwards.
ATGAAATATGACAACAAAAAACATGAACTAAGAAAATGATAATGCTTATCCGTCCCTGTTTACATGTCTTCATGCTGCATCAACCAGTCAATATTTTACAGGCAGCCATTAATGCTAATGGGAATAAACAGTAACATGATAGGATGAGGATGGGCTAAATGTTGCAGCCTCCACTATGGTAATTCACTTACCTCTTGTAGTTTACAACAAGAACTATCAAGTCAAATGTAATCATGTTCACATTTTACTATAGTAGTAATGGACGTATATAGTATTATACCAAACATTACATATGCCCATCTGAATAACGCTAGCTTTTTTATGTATCATACATTTAAGGTAGAATTTCAGGAAGAATAAGAAAAAAAGTTAATGGCAAAGTGGCTGATGTTATATTGCATAGAATGGAACACAACTATGCTTTCTTGTATTTCAAGAACGAGCTAGCACTCTTCAAATTTGGTTCTCTTTTTTATTAGAGAGAAAAGAATGTAGGGATCAGGAAGTAAAAATAAATGAAAGCAGTTCTAACGAGGTTGAAAAAGGATAATCTTTAATTAGTTTACTGCGATATTATAACGTTTTGATGTTGTTTGTCAGATATAATTATGTTTCGATACTTTATCATGACTAAAATGTATATGTGCAAGCACGATTGATCTTGATCGAGGATTTGGTTTATTTTCATTGTCACAAAGGTATATGCTAAATCAAACCAATATATAGACTACGAAATGCAAGCGACAACATATTTAATTCGTATCAACTATCATCGGTAATTGAACTAAGAAAATGATAAATACATTGAAAATATAGATCCTCAGCGATAATGCTCATAGTTGTCATCACAGTTTGACATCAGGTCTCAAAGATATTCATGCCATCATTGGATCATATCAAATCTAAATCTATAACACTCAAGAAAAATTGACCATTAAATCAACTTTTGGGGTTTTAATTCACTGCACTGCAGACAACAAAAGCGGCGAAATGACTCAAAAACTACATTAATTATGCCTTTCTACATTACAATACCCTGACCAAAATTTTAACTTCTGGTCAAGGATAGTAGAAAGGAATTCAGACAGAACCTAGCATAGTTACAGAAAAAAACAATACTTCGACTTTACAATGTACACATGTTTATGAATTCAAATCTGAATACATGAAACTACTATATGTCGGTTCAGACATTGAAACCTATAACTTGAATCCACAAATTCAAAATAAATTTAATGTATAAATAAAGTTCATTATCTAAAGTCGACACGTTCATGCACAATTCAAACATATCTAAGGCACATTGACAATGTACATTGTCAACGTACGCGTATTTGTGTGAACATATCTAAACACTAAATTTCATAGTTAATGCTCAAAGCAGCGATGGAAAACTTAACAAGAAATACGGTAAAATAGTATCTTTTTGTTGATATGGACATGGATATGGACTCTCAACAAAAACTCGCTATATAATATAATATATAACCCATTGTATAAAAATTAATATAAGTAAGGAATTAATCAATTTGCAGAAATTACCCATTGGACTGCTGTGTACACTTCGAATTCATAATCACTTTCTTGTTATTTAACTTCAGTGGTAATCCTTCTTTCTTTAATTCTGTTGCAACATCTTCTACAAAGCTTTTCTGCAAAAACATTACATAAAAAAAAATGAGAACAATCTTAAACTTAACACCTTTTATTTTAAAAAATATAAAAAACTTACAATTTTTAGCGCCGCTTTCATGTGATTATTTCTTTTAGATGAAGTACGACGGGGTTGAAGTGAATCATACAAACACCATTTAGACTCTGCAATATCTAATTCTAGAAGTGTCCAATGATGTACATCATTTATTGGAAATAATATGCTGCAACACAATCTGTTTGAAAGAGAATTTCGTATAGCTGGTACGAATAAAGCTTCTCTAGTGTTAGTTAAGCATGAGGTTGCACTATTCTACAAAAAAAAAGAAAAAAAATCATATTCAAATTATTATATTGTAATTAATTAAACATTGAACTATAGTATAATGACATATTATGAAAAACTTAAACTTACTGTCATAACAGTGTTTATATAAACAAAGCTTTCACTTTCATCTAGGCGTTTCAGTTTTCGCTCCCAATACCAATCTATTATCTGAACAATTAAAAAAAAATAGTTAATTCAAGATGCATGATGTGTAGATGATTTGGATTTTTTCTCACCTTTTTTTCTTTCTCAGTCTTAGCGTTAAAGCCAGCTAACGTGCAAATGCAAAGTAATTTGTTATTCATAATTCATGTGTATCCAACCAATTCGTACTTGAACAGAACATAGACAAAAAATGATAGGCCGGTTTCATTTGGAAGATGTTTGTTATGCGTGATTAATTATTTAAACCAACAGTTTTTGAAAGCTACCGCTTCCAGTATCATCATATCATAGATCAAACAATCCTTTCATAACGCAATCCATCAGATTTTCATCAATATGATCATATCAAGGCTTTGCATTGCAAGTTTAAGGTAAAACGCAATCATGTATGTCAGCTTCAAGACAACTATACCACCATAAGACACAAACATAAGACAAACATAACCTAAATTCTAGTTTTAAAATTAAAAAGTAACTGCATATAAAGTGCACTCACGCAAAATTTACCACCAATCTTCCACTCAAAGTCATCCTCCTCATTGCTATGAAGGTGAACATCTTCAAGCAAACGAATAAGTCCACAAAGTTGAAGCAGAGCATTACCAGCCACAATACGACTAAAGGACAGGTTCCATTTAAAGTTGGCAGAATTCGCATTAAACATTTCACAGACTGAAGCACCTTTGTTGCATGCAATAGCAAACAGATCGGCAAATTCATTACGCAAGGGGATAGGAAGCAACCAACAGTCATACCAGAAAGAGACGCTTCGGCCGTTTTTAACTACAATCTCAGTCCCAATCTTCATCCAGTGAACATTTGCCATAACACCACGCCAGAATGTTGAGCAATGGGAATTGTCCGCATTCCAGTCAAATCTACCACCATAGCAAGTGTTTAAGATCCACTCCTTCCAGAGAACTTTCTTTTCGCTAAGCATAATCCAAAGCCATTTACAAAGTAATGCATGATTCATATTCTTCAAATTGATGACACCTAAGCCTCCTTGAACTTTGGACTTGCACACCTGATCCCACGACACTAGACAGTAGGTTTTGCGCGTGTCCTTCGTACCGGTCCAAAAAAAAATTCCGACGAACAGCATCAATCTTCTGAACAACCCAACCCGGACACGAATAAAAAGAGAGCCAGTACAAAGGGATAGCTGCCAGAACAGAATTCACCAGCACCAGGCGTCCAGCCTTTGATAGACAATTTCCTTTCCATCTCGCTAATCGCCTGTCCACTTTATCAATCACATATTGCCAATCACTCTTCATCAATCTCTTTGGACGGATATAAGCACCAAGGTATTTGAGAGGGAAAGAATCAGCCATGCAGTTGAGCATTTCAGCGCAATTCCTGTGCACATCAACACTACAACCCAAAGTGTAAACACTGCTCTTGTGAAAATTAATCTTTAAGCCAGATAAACTTTCAAAAGCATAAAGCAAAAATTTTAAAGAGGCAATATTCTTGCAATCAGGGTTGCAAAAAATAATGGTGTCATCAGCATATTGTAGGGAATTAATACCCCCAATGATGTGATCACGCCCAAAGCTTTGAATAATCTCATTAGAACTCGCCACCTGAAGGATCCGACAAAATACATCGGCAGCCAAGTCAAAGAGGAGTGGGGAAAGTGGGTCACCCTGTCGCAGCCCACGCTTGGATACAATAGTTTTGCCAGCCACTCCATTCACACAAATATTGGATCTACTTGAAGTTAAAATGCAATGAATCCAGTTTAGCCATTTACACGGAAAGCCTCTCGCGCTTAGAAGATCCATGATAAACCTCCTGTCAACTGTGTCAAAGGCCTTAGCAAAGTCCAACTTCAGGATTGCGCAAGGCACGTTATGTCTATCACTATGGGAGATAACTTCCTGAACAAGAGCCGCACCATCAAGAATGAATCTTCCTCTAATAAATGCTGTCTGCGAAACATCAATCAGGTTGTCCATCTTCGCTTTCAGTCTGTTTGCGAGAACCTTCGTGATCAATTTGAAACTGCTATTCAAGAGACTAATAGGTCGAAAATCCGCAGCCGAGACATTTCCTCCTTTCTTAGGGATCAAAACTACATTAGCGTATCCCAACATGTCCAATCTCAAGGAACCAGAATGAAATTCTTTGAATATGTTAAAAACATCCTCTTTAATCACATCCCAATATTTCTTATAGAAGAAATTTGGAAAACCATCAGGGCCAGGGGCTTTATCACCAGGCATTTCGTTTAAAGCCGCGACGATTTCCTCTTCTGAGAACTCCGAATCAATGCCACTAAGATCAACAGACGAAGGATACAGCTTCTTCCAATCAACATTCACCCGATTCTCAATGCGTTCACCAAAGATTCCCTTATAAAATTCAGTAAAAACCTCCTCTATCCTTTGATGATCACAAATTTCAACTCCGTCTTTCCAAATGCTACATATAGTGTTAGTACGCCGTCTACCGTTCGCAACTTTGTGGAAATAACTTGTGTTATTATCACCAAGCTTAAGCCACTGAGTTCTCGACCTCTGTTTCCAAAAGATCTCTTCTTGATCAATCACCGTTAGAAGCTCCTTTTCTTTTGATTTTAACAAGGCACGCTCGGCCTCACTTAGATTACGCCCTTCCTCAAGCACATTGAGCTCCATAATCTCAGATTCAAGTCTCTGCTTCTTGACTCTAATGTTTCCAAAGATTTCTCTATTCCATTTGGCTAAAAATTTACGCAAAAGTCTCATTTTCCTACAAAAATTACTAGCTGCATCACCAAAGTTGCGAAACTCTATCCACTTCTCCCGCAACATCACATCAAAATTTGGTTCAATACACCACATATTCTCGAACTTAAAAAAAGATTTCCTTCTATAATCGACATTAGTGTTGAGAACAACCGGGCAGTGATCAGAAATAAGGGAAGTAAGACCTCTTTGAAGAGTTAGGGGGTGCAAGTCATCAAAAGCAGAATTAATGAAGAAGCGATCGAGTCGAACTAAAGTAGGAGGGGTCCTACCGTCAGTCCACGTATATTTTCTATTAGTCATGGGTAGGTCAATGAGGCCACAGTTTCCAACAAAGTCACTAAAATCGTTCATGTCACCCAAGCCAGCGTTTTTCACAACATTACGTTCAGACATAAATCTTGTAACATTAAAGTCACCACCAATTACCCAGGGACCATACATAAGTTTATAAAAGTCCAAGCCCTCGGCCCATAATGTCATTCTTTCTCGTCTTGTATTGGGTCCATAAACATTAGAAAAGAAGTAAAGTACATTTGTAGATTTACATTCCAGGGCTAAATGCAGACAGTAAGTTTGTTTGATTTCTTGCTTAAGCAACCAAGAATTACTATTCCAACCAGTAAAAATGCCACCCGAGGTTCCCACAGCAGGTATAAAAGCCCAATCATCAATGACACCCCACCCCAGACATTTGAAAATAAATGGTTCAGGATTTTCAAGCTTGGTCTCTTGAAGCATGATGATGTCAGGTTTTACAGACTTGAGGTAATTTTTAACCCTAAGGCACTTATCAAAAGTTCCTAGGCCTCTAACATTCCAAGTGACGATAATCATGTTGAACCTTTAACCCTCTCATTTTCTTTATTCTTAATATCACTTATCACATCATCATTTAACACAAAACCAGATTTACTTGCAATATCATGAAGTTGATCACTAGACAAAGTATTAAGTATAGCAGGAACAAAAATGCTACCTGCCAAAGGGTGACCCATCCCACGTGCGCTGCGACGTAGCATTACCACACCATGATCCGATGCACTTTTGCCTTTACCACCTGTAGCCGAGCATTCCCCTGAGCTGGTTGGAGCCAGCGCCAAATCCCCAGCCAAATTTAAGTCTTGTGATTCATTGTCCATGACTTGTTCATCCATCGCCTCTCTGGCGCCTTGCATGTTGCCTTCCTCCCCAAGATCCTGTAAACCTACTCCCTCATTTTCGTCGACGGCAATGATCTCTCTGGAGTTGGCACCCACACCCACAATATTACCAACCTCGTCAACCTCTACTGCCACCCCATCATCAAATCGAACCACATAATTATCATTATTCCTTCTTGCAAAAACATCCCCTTCTCCTTCAATAACCGAATCTGCCACCGAAGCAATCACTTCCTCCACATGCATTTTGGCACCCCCATCCTTACTACTCAAAATTTTAAGCTTCCCCTCTCCATCAGTTGCAAAAACCCTCTGCTTGAAAAGAGGAACATTGATTTTCGGTGGCGAATCTTCCTCGCATCTTTCAATCTGAACAACATGGGAAAAACCATCAATTGGAATTGCCACTGAATTCGGCAATGGGGTGCCCACCTCCTTCGTGAATTTGGCACGCAAACAAGTATAATCCACATCATGAATTGCACCGTACTGGACTCTCTCCACTTCTCCATAATCTTCAAGAGCTGTTTGGAGGACGTCAAGCTTACGACATACAAGCGGAGCATTTTTCAATAGGATCCAAAAAGTTTCCTTCTCCCTCGAGACACTGCCAAAACGCGGACTCCACCGCCTCAGGTTAATTCTCCCCATGGTAAAATTGAAGTTATACTGGAAGTTTACTGTCAGCAGATGTTGTGGGAACCGAACAACAAAGACATCACCCATTCGCTTGACGTTCCAGTCCCAGGATGGGGCACGACGACCATATCTGGCTTTCAAAATCTCCTCAATCTGCCGTATCGAGAAAGATCCACTCACAATAGAGATGATTACCATCGATCGAGCCCAATCAAAAGAATTTTGGAAACGATTAGCGGAAATTGGTTTTCTGGAACTTTCAGCCATTTTTGGGGGAGGAGAGCGAAAAGATTTGCAATTAAAACCCTTGTGCCCTGTCATATGACATTTAAAACAAATAACTGGATTACTGCATGATCTCGCCCAGTGATCTGTCGAACCACATCTGAAGCAGCCATTTTTTGATTTGATATTATTGAGATTTTCATTATAGCTGCGAAGGATGCGAGGAGACGGTTTTGACAAAGGTCTTTTATTATTTAGAAAAATCGGATCTGGATTCCGCTTTACAGCTGGCCTGAGCAGAATATCCTTAAAAGATGGATTAGCAGAGACGTTTTTAGCGTTGTCAACCTGATCAACGTGTAAAGAAGAGATTTGTGAGGAGAGAGACGATTTGAGAGAAGAAAAAGCGTGTTTTGAATTTTCAAAAAGCGATCGCCATGACGTCGCCATTTTCAAGTATTATGCTATAAAGTTAAATCCGCACCACAATTCTTTAAAGCTGTACCTGCTAAGGTCAGGATACATATGTGGACGATCATGCACAACAAGCTCAATACAGTGAAAAGATTAAGGCTTAAAGGTGTTCATGTTACTGGGGGATGTGTTTTCTGCAATGACGATGACGAGGATTATATGCATCTTTTTCTTGATTGCGATTTCGCCTTTTACGTGTGGACGAAGTGTTTAGTTAGCCTTAATATCTGCTTAGACTGGTCTCACTTCATCTCTGACCAATTTCTCTTCTGGAATAGTACTATTATTACATTACCTGACACTGACATGCGCCATATGTTTGCTCTTTTGAACTTTGCTTATGTTTGGATCCTCTGGCATGAACGCAACTCACGAAAGTTTAAATGCAAAATGAAACGGCCCAACTCAGTTATTTTTCGCATACTTAATTTTGTTTCTCTTTGGTCAGGCAATGAAGAAATCAGGTTTGTTGACACAATCGGAGCTAGAGTGATGGACAGGGCCCGTGGTAGCAGAGCTTGATGTTGCCATGCTTCACTTTACTGGGTTTGCATGCTGTTTTTGCTGTAGTTTCATAAATTTTTTGGACTCTATGTAAACATGCCTGCGTGCATGTATTTTGATTGTACATATGTATGTAAATATATGTAACTATTGTAACTAGTAGATAGCTCTATGTATGCTGAACACGATGTACTTGCTATATGCTTAATGAATGAATGAAGGCGTGAATCTAGCGATTCACTACCTTTTTTGCATCAAAAAAAAAAGTAACTGCATAAATTTTGGTCATAAAATATATGAATTTCTGAGGGTTAACGATAATTAATTATGCTGTAACAATTATTAAAATCATATTGCAATTGAAAAGTGTTATGACCTGTTCGCCTACTAATGTTTCTAGTCTTCATGAACATGAGTTATTGGAATTGTGAATACTTATAGAAAATGGTTCAATAAAATAAAATAAATAATTGAGAGAAAGAACTAATAAGAATTATAGAAACAAATAAAAGAAAACAACGCAAGATAGTGAATAGCGTAAACGATCAAAGCACCCATTTTCTATCTACATATATATTACAGCGAACAAACTGATTTTGCAAGGCATACAGGCTGATCTTGCTCATATCGTATCTTCTCAATGTTATATTGTATACTACCAACAGTTTTTGAAAGCTACCCCTTTTAATATCATCATATCATAGGTTAAACAATCTTTTCATAAGGCAATCCGTCAGATTTTCATCAATGCATACATAATCCACTCTAATAGATCCCGAAGAGATAGACAATCTTACAGTACTATGTTTATGACGAATTTTCATTTTATTGCTGCTGTAATAACGATTATCTATTAAAATAGCTACTGTACTAACACAATGGATCAATATATCTTAAATGCAAATACATAAAATACCTAATGTATAAAATACCTGTCTAAATGCATAACGATTAAAAATTAATTCCCCAATCATTTCCTTTGTAGTCTCCAGATCAAGTGACTTATCATCATGACTCCATGCTATCTCGCTGTATAAATATTAAAAAAACATTTATTTCATAATAATAATGAATGAAAGAATAAAAATATAACACTTACTTGTTATTATCAACAATTTTGAAGAAAGTTTTTATGACATTACTCATTTCTTCATTCATATCATGAATCAAATCACAATGTTCTATATTGTATATTATACTAGTAGGAACAACCGCTCTTTCATAAACAAAATCTGGATCTTCATTGGGAACCCTTGTTTCTTTTTTAATTCTCTTTATCATGGAAGGAATAGAAGTAGCAGGTTTTTTGTTCTTTCTTTTTTTTGATTTAGATTCAAAATCCACAAGCTCAATACTTCCGTGATCTTCATTTGCTGTTTTTAAAAACTGCTGTGTAATACCCAAATTAAAATTTGGATATTCATCTTTATCAACAACCTGTAGTAAACATAAACTGATATATTAAATTCATTTATTTTACATTATTAAGTAATACATCTGAAAATCTTAAAACTTTACTAACCTTCTTTTTTTTGCTCACACAATTTTTTTTTTTTTTTGAAATAACAATTGAATTTTTTAATTCATCATCCGGACCAGAAAATATTCTTTCAACTTCTTGAACGTCATTTAAATGATCAACCTAAACAAAATATAAACAAGGAATATTTACTATAGTTCACACAATAAATTTTAAACAATGAAATATAATTATCAAAATGTACTCTTTCTTTTTCCATTTTGAAATCAGTATGTCCTCTGCATTGCTTTTGATATCCACATTTTTATCTTCTCCTTTTATTTTGTCCTCCTTGTCTGATTCGAAAACTGATTCTGGAACAGTTGACATATAATTTTCAAAGTTCAACTTTTCTTTGATATCTTTCAACTCTTGTTCCATTAATTGTCTTCTTGTTTTTTCTGCATCCAACCTTGTATATAACGATGACACTTCTTTTTTAACATTATTTAATTCTACTCTCAATGAATCCACTTGGGCTTTGGTCCCACATGAGCAAGATTCTTTTTCAACGTGCCTATCAATTTTTTTAACATTACCAGTATTGAATCTTTTAGGGCTTTCTTCATTCAGTTTTTTATTTTGATCACTTTGACCCCTGTTTGTTTCAAGCAAATCATTCTCAACTTCACTAATTTCCGGAATTTCATCAAAAACCTGTTTTATTAATTGAACATATTAAAACTAAATGTTTGAATATAGGGAAGGAAAGTCTAACAGATGAAGTATTGTAGTTCTAAAGGGAAATTAGTGAAAACAGTAAGCTTTTTTTTTGGAAATAAACGAAGAAATAAGTCATTTAAAAACAAAAGGCTCTTAAATGTATTTTTTTATAAATGCACAACGAATACACAATTTAAAGTCAAACTTTCATTGTTTAGAGAACAGAAAAAAAAATTGATGTAATTTCAAATGTACTAGCACATACGTTTAAAAAACAAATAATGCAACATTAAATGAATCAAAACAGTACTACGAATGAAAATAGTTTTGAAATAAAGCTAACCGTGTAATAAAATTGTAAAACAACGCTACCTATGCAATTTAAAGGTTGCTGTAAAAAATATTTGTTCCAACGTAAAATACAGTGTGTTTATCTAAAATATATTTTTTTAGCAATTTATATTTATATGTTAACAGTCAAATCGATGATCAGTTCACAACATAATGCAAAAAGGAAGAAAAGAAAGAAAGCTATACATGCAAAGAAAGAAAGCTATAAAATGTCTAAATATCAGTTCACAACATAATGCAGAAAGAAAGCAAAGAAACAGTCGAATTGATGATCGCTGAAAGCTATACATGCAAATAACTAAAAAAGTTACAATTATTTTTTAATAATATTGGAATTATTTCAGCCTATACTATATATGCAAATAACTAAAGTTTAAAATTGCATATAAAATTATTAAAAATTATACAAATAAAACTAATAATACCTGATTATCTTCAAGTGTTTGCAATTTTGCATACGTCAACTGATTTTTCAAATTTAATGAATTCCACTTAATGAAACGCGGATATCCTATGACATTTTCTTTCCCTTCAATGAGAGCTGTCCTTTCACATATCCAATACTACATTTATAAAATAATTTAACAAAGGAACTTAAAATTAATGAAAATATAAGAAAAGAAAAAATTCCTTACTAGTAAGAACAACGTACAACCAGGTGTACCTCGATAATCATCAACAAATTTCTCCAAATTCCTATTCAATGTATCAACCACGAACTTTGACCAACATACTGAATTCATATTATCCCAATCAAGTAAATATGGTATGAAGCTCCATGACAAATACCCCTGATTATTCGGGTATAAGAAAGATACCACAAATAATATGATAATTAATTTCATCAAATCTTCCTTATAAGTGAAAGCAGAAATTTATAAAATGTATAAACTGAACTGAATAATGTTTTGATACAACTCTATACATTCTTTTATATGTAACGTAGTGGACGTTTAATAGACCTAATATAACATATGGGCTTGCGTTGTGATGTGGGCTGAGAGCAAGGCCCATTGAGATGAAGTATACGGGTATCAGTGTAGTGAGACACTTCACTTAATACCCCCCGTCAATCCCTAGTTTTGAAGCTAGGGTTTGGAGACAAAAAATGGCGGATGCTGTCAGCCGCAATCATCACAATTTCTCTTCTCCTTGTTGAGATTTCTTCATGTTGCTTCGAGATCTTTCTTCTTCCATTCTCTGCTCTTCAGATTGAGGTTTCTCGCTTTAGTTGTAAGCTTGAGATTGGGCTGTTTGTTGTTCTCGTGCTCATGATTGCTGCTCGTAACTTGATTTTCTTCACCTATTTGGGGAGTGTTCTTCCTTTCGTTGATATTTGAAGAGTTTTTGACTGTAGGGTTTCTGATAATCTGTTCTTTGTTTGCAGATGTCTTCAGATCTTCTAGAGGCTTGGATCTGTTCGCTTCGGCTATGCAAAGTTTGCTTCGAAGTTCTTCAAATCTGGATCTGGAGAGGGGCTTGGTCAGGATGTCAGCAATTTGGTAAGTCGAAGGTACGTGATTCACTTCCAATTTCTCCTTTTGAACCAGTTCTCTTACGAAGTATATGTCCAGTTCTAGATGCTTTGTTCTAGAGTGTAATACTGGGTTAGCAGTAAGTGCTATGGCACTCATGTTGTCACACCATATTATTGTCTTGCTGTTTATGTTGAATTTTATTTCAACCAGTAGAGATTGTATCCACATAATCTCTGCTGTTGTACTGGCAACACTTCTATACTCAGCCTCTGTGCTAGATCTTGAAACAGTGTTTTGTTTTTTTGCACACCATGATATTGGACTTTTTCCTAGAAATATGCAGTAGCCACTTGTTGATTTTCTATCATCATAGTCGTTTGCCCAGTCTGCATCTGCATATGCACTGATGTTTAGGTTCATACTTGGCTTTAGAACAAGACATTGATTGATCACTACAACAAAATGACCCTATTACAACGGTGGAACACCGTTGTAATAGGGTTTTTACAACGGTGGGCAAACCGTCGTGTCTTAAGAAGTTGTAATAGCCTAATATCTTTTACAACTTTTCTGCACTGTTGCAAGACCGTTGTAATATGTATATTTTACAACTTTTTTCCACCGTTGTAATAAGTTTATTACAACAGTTATGCACCGTTGTTGTTTTAATTTTTACATTTTATTACAATTTTTATATTTTACAATTGTAATATATCCACAAATTATATACATATTACTAATAAAAGAATTCATTGCAGAACATATTATCTACAAAACTGAAAATATCAAACAAACTTAAACCATGAACCAAAACATTATATTATTAATTTCAAACTCATCATTTTTTTTACATAATACATTGACAAAACTGAAGATACAAAGACTTTATAATAGTTCTAACTTTCTTCTGCTCCTGTTAATCTCCTTGTGCTCCTTTTTCTCCTTAATATCCGTTCCTAAGAAAGAAATTATCAAACTGTTAGTGCTGCAGTATAGATTTATGCATGTAACAAAAATTGGAAAAATGTGAGTGCACAAAATAAACAGCTAATACAATGCATTCAAACCATTATATACGTAAATAACCTGACCATTATATACAATGCATGTAACGTTGGATGATTCATTTTGTTATATACAATGCACTGAAAAGCTTTGCCGTGGCAAAGCTATGCAGTGCAATCACTTTACCGCGGCAAAGCTTTGCACTGCTACTTGCAGTGCAAAGATTTGCTGCGGCAAAGCTTTGCCGCAGCAAAGTTTTGCACTGTAACTAGCAGTGCAAAGCTTTGCCGCGGCAAGCTTTGCACTGCAAAGCATTGCCGCGGCAAAGCTATGCACTGCAAAGCTTTGCCGCGGCAAAGATATGCAGTGCAATCACTGCATAGCTTTGCACTGCAAAGCTTTGCCGCAGCAAAGCTTTGGCAAAGCTTTTACATAGCAAAGCTTTGCACTGCAAATAGCAGTGCAAAGCTTTGCCGCAGCAAAGCTTTGGCAAAGCTTTTGCACAGCAAAGCTTTGCACTGCAAATAGCAGTGCAAAGCTTTGCAATGCAAAGCTTTGCAAGCTTAGGCAAAGCTTTGCGGTGCAATCACTGCATAGCTATGCCGCAGCAAAGCTTTTTTGCATATTCATCAAGTTTATAAGCAAAATAGCCTCCTGTGCCTAGAATTAGAACACAAAATGCACAGACAAACCAAAATAAAACTTGCAAGAACAGATCACAATAATCCCAAGCAGCAAAACCATAGAACCACAAGGCTGAAAAACCATAGAACCACAACAAACCCTTCGAAACTTCCTCAAAACCAACAACCAACTAACAGTTCCTCAAATTCCTCGATAACTCAATAAACCAATTCCAAAATCCACTCAACAAGCAAAGAACCCATCGAAAAAAGCAAAATAGATCTACCGTAGCAGTGCAAAGCTTAATTCGTATCACACCCAATACGAAATCATATCTGAAAATCTGGTGGTCGAACTATAGATCTAACCCAATACGAGCCCCATGGTTCTGAAATCACATGAATCGAAATATAGATCTAACCCAAATTAAACAAACAAAATATTACAGCTAATTTAAAACGAGTAAAAAAGAGAAACTTAGCTTAATTCGAGATCGCTCGTCGTGAAGGCTCGGGGGTTGGCTGGCAATGGCCGAACTGGTGGTCTGTGGGGGTTTAGGGTTGATGGCGAATCATTGAGGAGGTCGAAGCGGTAGTTGCGAAGTCGGTTATCTCGTGTTACGGAGGAAGAAAAGGGGATCTAGGGTTTTTCTTCAATTCGGTTTTGAGAAATTTGTGAGGCGGCTTGAGTGAATGAAGGGGGTTACGATGGAATTAGGGTTATAAGGGATGGCGGGTCGGGTACGTTTGGTTGGGCCGACGGATCATAAGGGTAAATATACTTATTAATAGTATTAGATATTACTTTTTGTTATTAGTTATTACCTATTAATGTTACATATTAAATATTACTTATAAATGAAATATTAAATGTTAAATATTGATCATCAAACATTTGATGTTAAATATTAAATTATAAATAATGACGTGTATAAGTTATTATCAAGAAAAACCAATTATAAAAACCCTTTATTACAAATGTCGAGAAAAATCAATTTTTATAAATTTGTTATTGCAATTGTCGTCTATCGAACGTAGCAAATATTTAGTTAATTGTAATATGGTGATTAATTTTGAATTATTAAATATTTTGTTACATATTGATTATTTATTAAATTTATTTTTTATAGTTATTATTAGTTAATAATTATTAAATTAAAAAATTACGTTCATCATAGATTATAAACTAATTGGTACATCTTAAAAAAAACATACTTGAACCTCACACGCAAATACATGTGAACTCCAGACAGATGAATTATTTGTAAATTATTAATTAATTAAGTAATATTTATTTGTTTACTTATTATTGATTATTAATTATTACTTACTAATTAGTTATTAATTAAATGTTAATTATTAATTAGGATTATTTCATATTAACAATAGTTATTATTTAACTTTTACTTATTTCTACTTAGTTATAATCGAGTAATAACTATTAAAAGCTTATAATGTATATGTCACCTAAATATTAATTAATAAGCAGTTAACATTAACTATTAAACATTAATTACTACTTATTAACTATTAATTATTTAATAAATATTATTGATTCCTAAGTTTATTATTAATTATTAATTATTATTAAATATTAATATAATTAGTTATTAAATATAGATATTATAAACATGAAGTTTGTAATGGGCATCTATTACAACTAACAAAACAAAAAGTTGTTAAAAATATGTTTATTACAACTTTAGGGAATACCACCATTGTAAAAAACCATTTATTACAACGGTGCTTTTACCACCGTTGTAAAAAACCATTTATTACAACGGTGTCTTTACCACCGTCGTAAAAAACCATTTATTACAACGGTGCGTTTACCACCGTTGTAAAAAACCATTTATTACAACGGTGCTTTTACCACCGTTGTAAAATTAAAGTTGTAATATGGTGTTTTTGTTGTAGTGGATTGTGCCTTTTAGATATCGTAGGATTCTTTTCACAGCTTGCCAATGATCACTTAAAGGCCTTTGCATAAACTGGCTTGCTTTGTTGACACAGTATGAAATATCTGGTCTGGTTATTGTCACGTATTGTAATGCTCCAATGATGTTCTGTATAATTTCTCATTGCATGTTGGTTCTCCTTTGTCTTTGCTTAAGTGAATGTTTGTTATCATTGGGGTAGGTAATGGCTTTGCATCTTCCATCTTGGCCCTGACCAGTATTTCTGAGATATATTTTTTCTGACATAGTTGGAGTTCATTCTCACTGGTTCTGAGCACCTCAATTCCTAGAAAATAGGATAGATCACCTACGTCTTTTACTGAGAATTCCTTGTTCAGCTGACTTGTGATGTTCTTGATTTCTGTAGTGCTATTCCCTGTGATTATAAAGTCATCCACATAGATTAAAATATAGGTGGTGGTGTATGTAGTGAACTTTGTGAATAGGGAGTTGTCAGACTTTGTAGGCATATATCACAGTTTAGATAGAGTTGCTTTCAGTTTGTTGAACCATACTCTGGGAGCTTGCTTTAGGCCATATATTGCTTTGTTCAGCTTGCATACCATTCCTGTGTTTGTCCTCTCCTCAAGTCCTTGTGGCAATTCCATATATACTTCTTCCTGTAGTTCACCATTTAGAAAAGCATTATTGACATCAATTTGCTTGATGGTCCAATTCTTATGCAAGGCTATGGTTAACAAAATTCTAACAGTGGTTGGTTTCACAATAGGTGAGAATGTCTCATTGAAATCAATTCCACACTTTTGTGAATATCCTTTTGCCACCAACCTAGCCTTGTATTTTGATATTGTACCATCAGCATGTCTTTTTATCCTGTATGTCCATTTACACCCAATTATATTTTTGTATTTGGGTGTCTGAACTAGATGCCAAGTTTGTTTTTTCTTTAATGCATCTAGTTCATCTTTCATGGCACACCTCCACTTATCATTCTGCACAGCCTGATGATAAGTGGTTGGTTCAGTGTTATCAAATTCAGTGTGGTAAGCTTTTGGTTTAAAAATACCACTCTTTGCTCTAGTTGTCATATGATGCTGATTATAAATTCTAGTAGCTTCCCTGTTTTCGTTTGAGTGTGTGTTCTCCTCCTGACTGCCTGTATCCTGATTTTGAGGGTCTGCATTATTTTCTTCAGTGCTGTCTTGATTGTCTTCACCGCTTGTTGCTGAATTCTGTGATGACTTTGTAGTGTGTGGACTTTGAGTGTGTGTCATATTGTCATTTGAGTGTGGCACATGCTCAGTCTCACTTATGATTTCAGGAACAGGTAGTGTAACAGTCTGAGGGTTGTAAATCTTTTTTGTTGGCTTGACACAGTTATTTTTGAATGGGAAAACTTTTTCATTGAATATGACATGTCTGGACACATACAATTTTCCATAGTTGTCTAAGCACTTATAACCCTTATGATTAGGAGAATATCCTAAAAATGTGCATGGCTTAGACCTGTAGTCAAGTTTATGTTTGTTGAATGGTCTTGTATGAGGAAAGCATAGACACCCAAAGATTTTTAAGTCATTGTAATCAGGTTTGAACTTGTGTAGTACCTCAAAAGGACATTTTAGGTCAAGTACCTTTGTTGGTAATCTAATGATTAAGTATACAGCTGTAGTAAAGGCATCAGGCCAAAATTTCAGTGGCAACGATGCCTGTGCTAACAGTGTTAATCCTATCTCGACAATGTGTCTATGTTTTCTTTCAATAAGACCATTCTGTTCTGAGGTGTGTGGACATGTCAATCTGTGTGTTATACCCTTTTTGATAAAATAATGCTTTAAGGGCAGAAATTCCTTACCACCATCACTTTGGAGAATCTTGACTTTATGATTTAACTGATTTTCAACATTAGCTATAAACTGCATGACTGTATTATAAGTGTCAGACTTTGATTTTAAGAAATAAATCCAGACATATCTTGAGTGAGCATCAATAAAGGAAATATAGTAATTATATCCATAATCACTATTTATTGGTGCTGGACCCCATAGGTCAACAGCAATCAGTTCTAAAGGATTTAGATAATTAGTTTCAGAATTTGTGAATGGCAGTTTGTGACTTTTTCCCATCTGGCAGTATGTGCACACATAATTGTTGGGAATGTCAACAGAAATATTACTATCATTTAGAATTTTTTTCATAACTTTGAGACTTGGATGTCCAAATTTAAAGTGCCACATATCAAAATCAGTACAGTCACTGTGACTATCTAACACAGTCATATTACAGACATTTTTACTTAATTCATTAGCCTTTGTAGTTCCAGAGTCAAACTTGTACAGTCCGTTTTGTTGGTTACCCTACAACAGAATGATTTTGGTCATCAGGTCCCTAACTACACAGTGGTTAAGGTAAAATTCAAAGAACACTTGATTGTCCTTTGCACACTGTGACACACTAATTAAATTCTTTCTTATGTGTGGTGCACACAGTAAATTGTTTAAGTGAAGTTGTTTGGCACCTTTGATAGTAGCATATCCAGTGTGAGAAATGACTATAGAGTTACCATTACCCATAATTAAAGATTTTTTACATTTGTACTCGCGATTGCCAAGATTTAGATTTCTTAGATTGTTGGTAACATGATGAGTTGCTCCTGAATCTGGATACCATGCTTCATCTTGAATATCTTCAGTACTGGCAATGTTTGATGTTGATTCTTGAGTGCTTTTGCTTTCAGTCTGACTGTTAACCATATTTGCATTGGGATTTTTATTGTTGTTACTTCCTTGCTGACTTGTATTGAAGTTATTGTCAAATCTGAAGTAGCATTTATTTACTGTGTGGCCAAGTTTATCACAAATCTGGCATTTTGGTCTGTTGTTGGGATTCCATCTTCCACCTCTGCCTCTTGCATGGTTAGATTGACCTCCTCTTGGGTAAGAATTTTGATTTCTTTGAGTGTTTTGTTGATTCTTGGCCTTGTTAGCAGTGGAGTAATTGATATTGAACTCAGAACTTTGTTCTTTCTTTTGCATTAGTCTCCCTTCATGAGCAAGAAGTGTATTATAAACGCTTTGTAGTGAGGGAGTAGGTTCAATAGAAGTAATGAATGCTATGACTGCCTCATATTCATCTTCCAAACCACCAACAATATACAACACTTGTTCTTTTTCTTCTATCTTGTTTCCAGTGCTTGCAAGTTGATCACACAAGTTTTTAACTTTCATAAGATACTCATTCATGCTAGAATTTTATTTTTTAATATTCTGAAGTTGTTTCTTGAAATGCAACACTCTAGCAGATGATTGACTTGTAAATGATCTCTCTAGCGCTATCCAAACTTCATGTGCAGTTTTTGTACCTATTAATTGTGGCATAAGAGAGGCACTGACCGATGACATTAGCCATGCACTGATTAGGTTGTCTTGTCTCTGATGAACAATGAATTCTTGATTAGGAATAAGGCTGTTGCTAGCATCTCTTGTGTATTTTACTGGAACTGGTTTTGTCCCATATATGAATTCTTCAGGACCATAACCCTTTGCTGCCGTTTCAATTTGCAGCTTCCACGAGAGGTAGTTTGATTCGTCGAGTTGGATTGAGATTATTTGGCTTTGAGGCTTTACAATGGTTTTGATAAAGTCTTCAGTGATGGCTATACTTGTTTGATTCGATGTGGATGATCCTGTTGCTGGAGTTGGAGGATCTCCTTCAACCATGATGTCAGGATTTTGAATTATTGTAGTCCCACAGATGAGGTAACCTTTTCTGAATCTTCAAATTCTTGAATTGCGGAGTTTGCTTTGATTTCTTTTGCTGAAATGAGAATGCAACCAGAATGATGCTTGACTGATTTCAATCTTGGATCGGTTTCAATCCAGATTGTTTAGAAAAATGATGTTTAAGCTGACTTCTAGGATGGCTTCTCGATTTGGTGATTGATTTCAACAGATTCCTTGATCGAATTAGAGGATTCAGACGATGTTTTACCACCAAGCTGTGATTCAAGAATTGATGCAGCCACTGTGAGATGGCGAGGTACTGTTCTTGAGTTACAGCCTCAACTCTCAAGTGAAGAGATCAAAGATCTTGGATGAGAGGTACCCAAATGATGATAATATTCTGATGGGTAATCTATCTTCTTGATAGATTTTCAGAGATACAGATCGAATTTTAATTGCAGTTAGCGAATTCGCTCTGATACCATATAAGCGAAAGCAGAAATTTATAAAATGTATAAACTGAACTGAATAATGTTTTGATACAACTCTGTACATTCTTTTATATGTAACGTAGTGGACGTTTAATAGACCTAATATAACATATGGGCTTGCGTTGTGATGTGGGCTGAGAGCAAGGCCCATTGAGATGAAGTATACGGGTATCAGTGTAGTGAGACACTTCACTTAATATTCCTCTTGATATCTTTGAGATATTAAAAATTCTATTTTGTTCTCTAACATTTTTTTTGTAATGCTGTTGTTCTCTTGAAAGTGAAAATCTATGAAATCATGATATACTTTCGGTACCGACTTTCTACCAGAATGTTTAATCGGAAATATCTCTTTACCACCAATCGGAAAACCAAATATCAAACTAACATCTTTTTCTGTTAGTTTCAACAACTTTCCTCCAATTCGAAATGATTTCTCATCCACATTATATGTCTGAATGACATCATCTAATGTCTTTGAATTTTTCCTAAAATCACTCCTTGTTATTTTGTATTCAACGAAAACTCTTAAGAAGTTTTTGAATGGACTTTTGTTCATTTTTTCCACCAAATCATGATTCAAAATCTTCTTGCTTCTTAATTTCACAAATATTTTGTGCAATGATTCTAGATTGCAATAATAAGAGCCATACATTTTTTCATCATTTTTTATACTGCCCAAATTTACTTCATCTACAACTCTATTGACACATTGTTTACTTGCTACCATATCTTCATCCGATTCCGTTGAAATTTTGTATGAAGAATTTGAATGTGTACCAAAACTAGAATTTGAAGTGCCTTGATAGCTTGGCATTATATCCTTTGTCATACTTTTTGGATTATTTTCATCCTAAACAACATCAATAAAAATAGGCATTAGTAAAAAAAATCCTGCATATATAAACATGTTTAAAAAAAGTATATTAAATCAAACAAATACATAAACAACCTTACATATAGTCATAGCAGACAATAAAAGGCCTAATCGATCAGGCTGAACTTTCCAGACATTTATATTTTTACAAATATGCAAATTTTATAACTATGTAGAAAAAGGAACAAACCATATAAGCGCTATAACAGATGAGGTATGCACATGATAGAGTGTGATAACTGTTTGTTTTGTGCTGGACTTATCACATTAAACCATGTGGTGTTTGTGTTGTACTTTCAGATGTCCTTCCTGTGAAGGATATGACAATATTGTATGAGTTTTTTTGTTTCTTCTTTTACGATATAATACCACAACTGGACAAGTTATGAGTACCTGATTCCCTTTTTAAGTGTAGTGCCATGTGTAACTGGACAAGTTATGAGTTCCTAATTGTTTTAGCAAGTATAATCAGTTATGAGTTGATCAAAACAAGACGACGGATGCAAATGTCTTTAAATGATGACTAATTGTGAAATAAGATTGTAAAATAAGGGTAAATTATGTATAAAAAAGAAGTTCCAATAAAACGCAGGCTCTACGTTTATTTTTAGCAAGGCTACGTCTGCGTACAGATTGCAATGACCCAATCAATTTTGTAATTGAATGCAGAATTTAGTTGGGCTTGGCCCATACGGAAACTGTTGCACATGTTGCACTGGCAGCGTTTATATATCCATTTTGATAAGATTGAAATTTACCATTAATGGATTGACATTCTTGGTTTCACTTTAATATATTGGTACTATAGAGAGACGAGGCATCAGTGCTCACACAAACGGTCAAATATATTAAACAACTGCAAGGAAAAATGAAGACCCTTGAAGATGAAGTTGTCAAGGGAAGAAATGAAACCAAAGATCAATCAAGCACTGATGGGAGCAATCCGAAGATTGAGATAAAAGAATTCGAGAACACTTTCTTAATCAAGATACATTGCTTCCAAGCGAGCAAAGGAACATTGGTGAAAGTTCTCCGTCTTATTGAAAGCCTTCACTTAAAAGTGGTTACTACTAATGCACTGCAATTTTCAGAACGGATTCTTGGTTTAACAATTACTACTCAGGTAAAAAAAAAAAAATTCACTTACTGAGAATTAGTAAGTATGTTTAGTAACTTTTATCTTATGTATCCACTTTAAATTTATCATCTGTGTAGACCAGGTGTAGTTATAACTGACTTGGAAGATTAAATTAGTAGGAACATGGTGAATGCAAACCTGTGTTATTATTTCTGAGTTGGGTCATTATTTTTGCTCAATGAGACAACACAAACTAAGTTGCAGTTTCCACTAAAACTAAATTAAGGAATTTTGTTTAAAGAAAAACGTAAGACCAATCTTTGCCAATAATGGTATTGCTATGTCGTTGAAATTTTCAGCACGTCCTTGCTCGGAAATAATGGTATACAAGATTAGAGTAGTTTGGCGTATGCAGAACAAGATTAGATCCGTTATGAAATACGCAACTTGTAAGAGATCGATCTAAAGAACAGGTATCGCGATTGATGCTCCGAAATTGAGCAAATCATGCTGATGTTGGCAACCAGAGTGAACTAATATAGATGATGCGTGCGTGGCTATTTGCTTCTAGTGAGTGCCAATATTTTAGATGTCTGTCGCATTTCTACATATGTCAAAGTTGTAACTTTGTAAAATGTTTATTTTCATACACAACACAACATGAGTCATACAAGAATGGATTGGGGATACTATGTAAAACTGAAATACTGATAACAATTGCAGAAGGCGACTTTTTTAAACACAGTCCCAATTTGTGAACAACTGCAGTGTGAAGTATGCTGCATTTTTTGTGCAGTCACGTGCACTTCAGTTTTTTTTATGTTAAAGCCTTATGGGCCTATTACATGTTAAAGCCCAAACACCATAATATATATTGTCTCATTTGTGAGGGTTTTAGGGTGTGTGAGCTGAAAATTTATGTGAGGGTTATGGCTTCAGCCGTCATGAGAGAGTTGTGATGAAACCTGTATGTATCTCTCCCCTTTTGCTTCTCCACCGTAAGAAATAAAATCATTCTCTCTTGCCCGAGGACGTAGGCTATTGCCGAACCTCGTTAAATCTTTTTGTGTTCTTTCATTTTCAGTTTTGTTTTTGTTATATATTTCCGCTGTGATTAGATCCTCTGATCTACAATTGGTATCAGAGCACCCGGTTTCAGTTTCTGGAGGTGTGGTGGTGTTTTTTTTGAAGTGCACAGAAGGTGTTTGTGTTTATTCCTGAAAGGTGTTTGTGCTGAATATGACTGGATCAAGTCCATCTACGACTGTTGGAACTGTTCGAGCACCAAAAGAGGAGAGAACGGTTTATCATAGAGCAAGGTTAGAGGTAGACAAGTTCAATGGTACCAATAACTTCGGCTTATGGAGGACTGATGTGGCCGATGCTCTTGAACACTTGGATCTAGAAGCTTGCTTGGGAGAAGAAAAGCCTGATGATTGGTCCGACAAACAGTGGGAGAAGAATCAGCGGCTTTGCTTGGCTGCGATTAGAGGCTGCCTAGAAGCCCATATTAGAGTGAACTATCAACATGAAACCTCGCCAAAAGTGTTGTGGGAGAAGCTTGAAGCAAAATACCTCGTGAAAAATGTAGCAAACCGAATTCATTTGAAGAGAAATTTGTATTGGTTTAATATGAAGAAGGATGCAACTCTAACGGAGCACATCGATTCCTTCAACAAGCTTTTAACCGAACTGGTCAATTATGATGAGGTCATTCCGGATGAAGAAAAGGCTATATGTTTGGTGAATTCTCTTCCAGAGAAATATGAGCCCGTAATCAAGTCGTTGATTCATGGCAAAGACAAGCTCACTTATGATGAAGTTGTCACCGCATTATGTAGTGAAGAATTTCGTAAGATGCATAGAGATGACATCTCTAGAGAAGATAGTGGTGAAGCTCTAGTAGTGAGGGGTAGAAAAAATGACCGCAAGAAAAATGTTGGCCAAAGTCGTGATAAAAGTAGAGGACCATCTAAAGGAAAGGGACGTTTAGCTAAAGATGAATGTGCATGGTGTCATGAGAAAGGCCATTGGGCTAAAGATTGTCCGAAAGTGAAGGAGCGAGACAAGAAAAAGAAAAATGCAGCGAATGTTGTGCAGTCCAACAAAGATGACGGGGCTGAATCGGATTTTTCCTTAATCACAATGCCTTCAATTCTTTTGGCAGAAGATGATGAGTGGGTGCTAGACTCGGGAGCAACTTTTCATGTGACTCCACATAGAGAATGGTTCTCAAGTTTTACAAAATTTGAAGGTGAAGTATTGATGGGAAACCATCATTCTTGTAGCATTGTGGGTATTGGAAGCATTCGGCTAAAGTTGCATGATGGGACAATTAGAGAATTGAAAAATGTGAGATGTGTGCCAAGTATGAAAAAGAATTTGATTTCTTTAGGAATGCTCGAATCCAAGGGGCTCAGACTTGACGGTCGAAATGGTGTTATAAAGGTGGTTTCTGGTGCTATGGTTATTATGAAAGGTACACGTCGTCACAACTTATATTACTTGAATGGAAGAACGGTGATTGGAGATGTTGCTACAGCTGAACAAAGTGAAGTTGCAGCTAAAGAAATGTCAATGCTATGGCATATGAGACTTGCACATCCAGGTGAGAAGTCATTAAATACTTTGATACAACAAAATTTGTTGAAAGGGGCTGCTGTTAGTAAGCTTGATTTCTGCGAACATTGTGTGAAAGGCAAGAAGACCAGGTCTCATTTCAGTAAAGGAATGCATAAATCTAGTGGTGTTTTGGATTATGTACACTCGGATGTATGGGGTCCTTCCAAAAATGCATCTTTGGGAGGTAAGCATTGGTTTGTTTCTTTTATTGATGATTATTCTTGACGTGTATGGGTGTATGTTATGAAACAGAAAAGTGATGTTCTAGAAGTATTTGTGAGATGGAAGAAAGCGGTAGAGACTCAAACTGGAAGAAAACTCAAAGTGCTTCGTTCAGACAACGGTGGAGAGTACACTAGTGATCCATTCCACAAAGTATGTCAAGATGAAGGAATTAAAAGACATTTCACCGTTAGAGAAACACCGCAGCAGAGCGGAGTTGCAGAGAGGATGAATCGTACATTGTTGGAGAGAGTACGGTGTATGTTATCAAATTCTGGTTTGAGTAAAGCATTTTGGGCTGAAGCTGTTACGTATGCATGTTTTCTTATCAATCGGTTGCCTTCATCCGCATTGAAAGGTAAAACACCTATGGAAGTATGGTATGGTAAGCCTGCTTATGACTATGATATGATTCATGTATTTGGTTGTTCTGCTTGGTATCATGTGAAAGACAATAAGCTTGGTGTACGTGCCATTGAATCAATATTTGTTGGCATGAAGAGTGGTGTCAAAGGATTCAAACTTTGGAATCCTGTTGAAAAGAAGATGATCATAAGTAGAGATGTTACATTCAATGAAGATGCTTTGCTGAAGTCAAATAATGCTAAATCGACAGAAATTAGCACTAGCAGCCCAAACAGCTCCAACAATCCCAAGAATGTGCAGCGTGTGAAGTTTGATGTTGTATCGCAAGCTCCAGGTGATGCTGAAAGGTCAAAAACTGCTGCTGAAAGGACAAAAACTGCTGCTAATATGTCAAAAACTGCTCCTGTTATGTCAAAAACTGCTGCTGAACCGTCAAAAACTGCTGCTGAAATGGCAGAATATGATGCTGAAATTGATGAAAGCACTGCTGATCCGAGTAGTGCTGATGATTCAGAAGCAGAAACTGAGAGGAATGTTCAGGAATCGATTGCTACTAGCAGACCAAGAAGAGATATCAAGAAACCGGGTTGGTTTCGAGATTGTGTAACATATGCTTTATCTGTTAATGATGAAGGAATTCCTGAAACATATATGCAAGCTATTCATAGTGTTGAATGTGAGGAATGGATAGCGGCTATGAGTGAAGAAATGGCATCTCTTCACAAGAATGACACTTGGGTTCTCACCAAACTTCCAAAAGGCAAGAAAGCAATTGGATGCAAGTGGGTATATGCGAAGAAAGAAGGAGCAAAGAAGAATGAGGTCCGCTACAAGGCGAGACTAGTTGCAAAAGGCTATGCTCAAAAGGAGGGAATTGACTATAATGAAGTGTTTTCTCCGGTTGTGAAACACTCCTCTATTCGCATTTTGTTAGCCTTGGTAGCGCAATATGATTTGAGTCTTGTTCAAATGGATGTAAAAACAGCGTTTTTACATGGTGACTTAGAGGAGGAAATTTATATGTCTCAACCAAGTGGATTCAAAGCTTCCGGTGGAGAGGATCTTGTGTGTAAATTGAAGAGATCATTGTATGGATTGAAACAATCTCCGAGACAATGGTATAAACGATTTGATCGTTTTATGTTAGATCAAGGATACACTAGAAGCCACCATGACCATTGTGTTTATTTGAAAAAGCTAAATGATGGTTCTTTCATTTATTTGCTTTTATATGTAGATGATATGCTTATTGCATCGGCTTGCAAATCTGAAATCGAGATGTTAAAGTGCAAGTTGTCGGCTGAATTCGAAATGAAGGATCTTGGAGATGCTAAGAAAATTCTTGGCATGGAAATTCGAAGAGATAAGATGAATGGTAAAGTATGTTTATCTCAAAAGGCATATTTGAAGAAGGTATTAAAGAAGTTTGGCATTAATGAGAGCACCAAAACAGTGAGTACACCTTTGGCTGCTCATTTTAAATTAAATGCAACTACGTGTCCTTCTTCCAATGATGAAATTCAATTTATGGCAAATATACCGTATGCTAATGCCGTGGGGAGCCTTATGTATGCGATGGTGTGTACACGACCTGACATTTCACATGCCGTGAGTATGGTTAGTCGTTACATGCATGCTCCTGGAAAAGAGCATTGGAATGCGGTCAAATGGATTTTGAGATATCTTTTGGGAACTATTGATGTGGGTTTGGAATTTGTGAGAGACATGAACAACAATCGTTTATGTGTTGGATATGTGGACTCGGATTATGCAGGTGATTTGGATAAAAGACGTTCCACTACTGGATATGTGTTTACATTGGCAGGTGGTCCTATATGTTGGAGATCGATTTTGCAATCGACGGTAGCATTGTCTACTACCGAGGCGGAGTATATGGTTGTGACTGAAGCTTTCAAAGAAGCTATATGGCTGCAAGGTTTGTTGGATGATTTGGGAGTGGTGCAAGATCAACTTCCTGTGTATTCTGATAGTATGAGTGCCATCCACCTAGCAAAGAATCAAGTTCATCATGCCCGAACAAAGCACATTGATGTGCGTTATCATTTCATTAGAGAAGTATTAACTGAAGGTCATATTCTCTTGGTGAAGATTGATACAAAAGAGAATCCCGCAGACATGTTGACTAAAGTGGTTCCTAGTGTCAAGTTCAAGCATTGTCTTGACTTGATTAATGTTTTGTATGTTTGATGTATGATACCCCAATGGGGTGGAGGTTCTTCGGAACACTGTGAAGTCTCGTTCTGAGACATTATGATGAACTACGACAGCTTGATCCTTTGGGTACGTAGGCAGCTACTTTGGTGGTGCAGTTGGATATGTGGCAATCAGAGAGCTTTGTGTATGATCGTCTCATGCTTTTGTGCATGATCCGAGGTGGAGAATTGTGAAGTATGCTGCATTTTTTGTGCAGTCACGTGCACTTCAGTTTTTTTTATGTTAAAGCCTTATGGGCCTATTACATGTTAAAGCCCAAACACCATAATATATATTGTCTCATTTGTGAGGGTTTTAGGGTGTGTGAGCTGAAAATTTATGTGAGGGTTATGGCTTCAGCCGTCATGAGAGAGTTGTGATGAAACCTGTATGTATCTCTCCCCTTTTGCTTCTCCACTGTAAGAAATAAAATCATTCTCTCTTGCCCGAGGACGTAGGCTATTGCCGAATCTCGTTAAATCTTTTTGTGTTCTTTCATTTTCAGTTTTGTTTTTGTTATATATTTCCGCTGTGATTAGATCCTCTGATCTACATGCAGAAGAGTACAAAGTACAAACAAGAAAACATTAGGGAAGAGCCGATGTTGTGAACAATAATTATACTCAGGATCCTGACAGAAAGTTCCTAATTTGAAATCATAATTTACTCAGGATCCGAACATAAAAACTTTAAAACTAAGCGGTACCTGTTAATATTTTTTGTTCCTTAAACCTATTAATTCTGCTGATCAGGAAATTGTATTAAACACTTATGTTGCAATGTGCGACTCACAATGTTAAAATTAATACAACAAAGCAAATAAAATAAAAAAACTTACTGAATTTTTTTTAAGATCTCTTGTCTGTAATTCTTCGCTTTGTTGAGAATGAAGCTCGCAAAAAGATGTATTTGAAGATATTAAATTGATACACTATTTTCCGCCGTTATTGATAAAAATACATTGCACCCACTTTTTCTTCCCTTGATTTCTTGTTAACATGATGATCCTGCAAAATAAAATTAGAAATGTTAACTTAATAATGTTTAAACTACTTTAATCTGTTCAGTAACATCAGCACAAAGACATAAGTTCAGTAACATCAGCACAAAGACATGCAAAATACATTCCGTCCTCTTACTTAATAATGATGATCCTGCAAAATACATTGCGTCCTCTTACTTAATAATGATGATCCTGCAAAATACATTGCGTCCTCTTACTTAGACATAAGTTCAGTAACATCAGCACAATGACATGCATTAACTTTATAATGTTTAAACTACTTTAATCTGTTTTTTTAATTAACATGCAAATCTAAAATTTTGTTTATACTACAAGTTTGAACAAACGGAAAAGAAATTAGGCACATATCTACTATTTAAACTCATAAAACAGAAAAAAATACTAAACATTAACTTATTTCGAGACATAAACATCACCTCTTTAACTTCTTTCAGTAGGAATTTGAAGAAGAAATGCAACAAATTGCAGTAGAAACTGAGGCAAAAATCAAATCGCCAGATAGTTCGATTCGATTGTATGATTTTTTTTTGCAATTTCGATTACGAACTAGGTTTGATTCGAAAGCTGAGAAATTGTAAAATCAATAGTGCGAGAAGAATTAGGAAAGTAGGAAAAACCCTCGGCTGGAGTGTAGCTGTTTTGTTTAACGTAAAATAAAGGGTAAGTCTGTAATTTTGCACGTATATGGCCTTAAAACTAATGGACTTGAGCGACGGGCCTGGAAACTTATTAATTAACCTATCCAGGCCCTTTATCCTTATTGCCTCTTTCTTTTATAATTCGTTCCCATATTTGGAATAAAATCTCCTTTGAAATTTCTTTACGAATCTCCCATTTAATTTCATTACAATTAGATTATTATATTAAATGTATTCCATTTAATAAATAATCAATTTTATTATTAATTAAAATAATAATTACTTCATTGTTTATTGAAGTAAAAACAGTTTGCTTTCTCATTAACTAATAGATTAGTATTAGTTAACCACGTAATTTACTAATTACGTTAATTCAATAATCGTTTAAAACATTTTTAAATAAAAGGTAATCAATACTTAAGAAATCTTATAAACTTAAAATAATTATTTACTAACAGTTTCATTAGATTAATTGAAAACTAATTAATCTAAAAATCAATTTTAATCAAAACAGCTGACTCGGTCAACTTTAAACCATCCATAAATTCGTTAACTAATCTTAACTACTTTTCCATTAGATCAACATAATTGACCTAACAATATTACTTAATCGTTTAAAAACAATTATCTCAAATTCGTAGGATAAGTACCGCTTAATTTACTTGTGAAACTTGTTTAAACGTAAAATCCTTATTATACAATCACTTTATAAAACTGAAACCAATTTATAATATCGATTTATAAAACTTCATTTTATATAACATATATAACTTAGAATCTAGCTTCAGTTATAAATTATAAGAATATTATCACATCATAAAATTCCAGAAAAGTGTGATGAAAGTTAACTCACCTTGTTTTTTATTTGATGATTTCAGTGCTATTTTTTTTTAATTTTAAACAGATGTTTAAAATTAAACGAAATCAAAATTGGTTTCCGAACTTTTCTGTTTTAGTTCTGCAGTGTAGTATTTTCCATCAAGATTCCAGCGCTGTTTTGTTTTGCGTCAAAAACTGTTCACGTATGACCAAAATATATACATATATATATATATATATATATATATATATATATATATATATATATATATATATATATATATATATATATATATATATAAGATTGCACACATATTTATATATATTTAAAATATTATTAATTAATTAACTTAAGATTAGTTTAGCTTAATATAATTATTAACATGTAATCTATGGGGATTAGGCTGCTGTAATACAACTGCTTCTCGTATTGATCATTTGTGCGCCCCATTGTCACCAAACCAAACAGTCATTCCAAAAACTTGCTCTTTGGTAACTCATATTAATTATGCCCCACGCAAATTTCAGTGCTCATCCCCAGCTTTTTTTCTACCAACGTAAAAAGAAACAAATATGCCAATATCCTTGTTCCATTAAAACCCGAGACTTCATATACCCATGCTCGCCCTCAGAACTTGATCGTTGCGCCACCTAGGGTCCATCGGAGACCAATCTTTAAGCTCCTGTCCCTTCGCCTATCCATTCCTCTCGATCGCCACTCAGAACTCGAGTTCCCACATCACCAGCGTACGTGCTCCTCAACCTTCCCTCTTCCCCTCACTGCCATGCAACTCCTAGCAGCTATCCAATCCCACCCACTCCATGTAGCACGAAAAAGCAAACAAACATACCCCCAACCAGCACATCATGAAGTTCCGCCACCATCAACATACCCACGCACTTCCTGCTACCTTTCAAGCACAAGCACAACAATGTACACAGTACACTCCTCTTTCTCCATGCAACAAACATACACTGACAGCAACCGATTCAGCAACCGACCCCCTGCACTACCTACGCAAACGCAAGCACTACGTACTTCTCCACCATCCTCTCTATGCTGACACCACTGCACCGCCTCATCCATTGATCGGACATCATCGGAAGGTACGGCCATGAGTGCCTCCGCCTGGAAGCTCCTCCGCAATACTGTGTATTTATCTCCCGCGCCTCCTAGCTCCGACGTGGACCACCTTAAGCCAAAAATGATTCAATGAAAATATGGACGAACCCATCTCCACACTGGTTTCGAAAATTCTAGCGCAGCGCCCGATATTTTTGCAGAGCCTAAGACGAAGACCACCGATGAGTAGAGGATCCTTGCACGAGTTCATAGGATCGATCGAGAATCACACGATTCCATTGTACATTTTATTTTATATTGTAATTTGAAGTTTTGATGCTGTGGTTTTACAGTTCGATATATAGGAAAAAAAAGAGGGAGCAGGCAACGAAGAACCGAAGTTCACTTTCTCAGTGTTCAAGCAGATACGTACATATTTATATTACTTTAGTTAAAGTTTTGAAGTCCTGAACTAAGATATATAGTTTTTTTTTTTTTTTTTTTTTTTTTTTTTTTTATACCGGCTGTGTTTGAATGGATGAAGAAGACAAGCAGCAGCAGCAGCAGCAGCAGCAGCAGCAGAAGACAAGAAGACAACCAGCTGTACATTCAAACGAAATTAAAAACATAATATTACGAACTACCGCGACGTTACGAACTCGTTTTCAATTATATAAATTTTATGTTTAAACTTCGTTAAATAAATAAATAAATATCTCTTTTAAATTTCCAAATCAACATTTAAAACCATTTTAAATGTTTAAACAAAACGGTTAAAAATCTGGGCCGTTACAAGTTATCATCAATCAAAGTATTTAAAAAAACAATTGAATTTGTTCAGGAAGGAAACCGGCCACAGTCGTAAAACCCTCCCAAGTGCACCTACCCTGATCCGCAAGCACCACATAAATGACAGATCTTAGCGTATGCACATGGTAACCTCTTAGCATGTCATTCCCGATTTCAAACTCGCACCACTGTTACCATGACGCAAAGTCCTTAACCGTTGGGCTACTGCTACAGACAAAAAATATATATTATTGTTTAAAAGATAAATATATTAAAAATGATAAACGTATTGAAAAAAATGATTGCTTAATACTTTACAAAATTTTAAGTAATAAGTTAATGTGTATATGTTTTTGTATAAAATGCAGTCTCTTTAAATAACATAAACTTGTTTATCTTTTTAAACAGCTTCAATTCAAGCTTCAAAAATATTTCTTCCTTAATAATCATGTTTAGAAATATCTGTGTTTAAACATTTATTCCTTAATTTAACAATGCTTATATATATATATATATATATATATATATATATATATATATATATATATATATAAACTAACTTGTATGTATGACCGTGTAAAGACAAAAATCATTTAAAAAGATAATTCTATTTATCTTTCTGCTTTGTCATTATAAATTGGATAAAATGATATATCTATTTATCATTATACCTTAATATGATAAAAAATAGTAAGATTTTAGATCAAAATGCACAAGCGTAATTTACTTATTACATGCATAAAATATTGTAACTTTTTGCATGTAAGATTATAAATCTTCTAGTTAAAAAAAACACTGTTTGTTTAAAAAGGTAAATTTATCTTTTTTGTGTACTACATTTTTATTACTAAAAAACACAATAATATGAATGACAAACATATTAAAAAATGGTTGGTACTCTAACAAAACTTTAAGCGAAAAAAACTTATGTTTGAATGTTTTCGTTTAAAATACAACACTCTTTAAAAAGATAATCTTGTTTATCTTTTTAAACACCTTCAATTCTAGTTTCAAAATTATTTCTTCCTTAACAATTACGTTTAAAAACAATTGTATTTAAACATTCTTCCTTAATAATTCAACAATATTTTTATATAAATAACTAACTTGTACGTATGATTTAAAAAGATAATTCTATTTATCTTTTTCTTCTTAGTCATTATAAATTGATTAAAATGATATATCTATTTAACATTATACCTTAATACGATAAAAAATAATAAAATTTTAGATCAAAAAGCACATGCTTAATTTACTTATTACATGTATAAAAAACTGTATGTTTTTGCATGTAAGACTGTAAATCTTCTACTTAAAAAAAAGGCTGTTTGTTTAAAAAGATAAATTTATTTACCTTTTTTGTGTACTACTTTTTTATAACTAAAAAACACAATAATCGAAATGATTAAAATATTAAAAAAAATGATTGCTTAATACACTAACAAAATTTTAAGTAAAAAGCTAATATTTGTACTTTTTTCGTGTAAAAATACGATTTCTCTTTAAAAAGATAAATTTTTGTATGTTTTTAAACAACTTCAATTCTAGCTTCAAAAAATATTAACAATTTAAAAACATGATTGTGTTTAAATATTTATTCCTTATTTAGTTATGGACAATTTTGTATAATAATCTATAGTGTATGCATGTTGTTCGAACCAAAAATTGACTTCAACACCAAAGACACTTTAGAAGCACTTCACAAAAAGGTTTAAGATAGAAAAAGGGCCACAAAACACAAAAAGCAGTAAAGAACAAGAAGTTTTTAGAGTGGTTCGGCCTAGAAACGGCATACGTCCACTATGGAAGCACTTTTTATTATCATTTTTGGATTACAAGGTATAAATTCTCTCTTTTTACATTCATTCTCTCTTTTTCATGAATATCTCTCTTTGATCTATTTAAATCTCTCGAGGAATTAACCGGATTGATCTAAGTATGATGAGGATCGATGTAGATTCATGAGCTCTTGAATACTTGATTGATCTTGGACGATTCTATGGTAGATTTGGAGTTAGATCTTCACTTGGAGATGATTGAGGGAGGTTGGAATAGCTTGGAGTGGTAGAGGAAGAAGTTTGACAGCACTTCATGGAGAATAGAGTCCCATCCTCCAAATGAAGGAAGTGTAGGGGTAATTATAGGTGAGTTTCAGAAATAGTGGCAAAGTTGTAATTATGCCTGAAAAGCGCCTTGACTTCATGTCGCATGGCGCCATGACTTTATGTCGTGGAACGACCTGATTTTTTTGTAGTGGAACAACATGACACCATGTCGTATATGAAATGGTGTAATACAACATGCGGTTCTTCCTTAATCCCTAATAAACGGTTTTACATCTTATGTCGTTGAACGACATGGTGGTATAGCGGCATGACATTGGGTCAGCTTCTACGGTATGAACTGGCCACGACATGAAGGCAGCTTGATCTGAATGCGAATTGTCCTCATGCGGTATGATTCTGACTTTGTCCTACGCCTTGGCTTTCTTACGAAATGCTTTTCACTATATGAACTAAAGGCGTCTTTATGGCATGCGATATTACATTGTCTTTGTGCTACGCCTTGGCATGTAAACATCATGATGACCAGACAACTCAATTTAGCGCCGATGTTATGAATTGAGCGCGGCATGACTTGGAGACGACTTGACACCCTTAGAACGACTTGGTGAGGGATGACATGACATAGGAACGACATGGCTTGTTTTCCTTCCTGCGACATGACCTAGGATGGCATGTATAACAACTTGGGGAGAAGTGACATGAATAAAAACATCAAACCCATATTATTATGTTTTAACATTTGCCTCTCAAAGTTCACATTATTAAAAACGACTTGGGCTTTGAATTACAATACTTTTGATGTCTTTTGTCATGTGCCTTTGTTAAGTCGCTAACCGTTTTCCTGAAAAATCAACCCGTTCGTACTGCCATGTCGCAAGTTGTTTGCACATTTTCACCATGTCTTAACCCTCCTTGGACCTCCATGTCGTTCGAGGAAGCCTTGTTGGACTTTGGAATGATCTGACTAGGCCCAATTATCTCAATGCCTTTATATTATTCCTCATGCAACCTGCCTATTCTTATTCCCTTCGCGTTTGAAATTCTTACCTCATTAATGGTGGCATCTTTGAGAGAAAACATCACTTCTTCCTCGAGCAATTCAGCAAACTGATTCTTGGCGCCACTGATTAGATTGTGACCAAATTCAAGCTTCACAAACCCAATCAAGACAGTAATCAAAACCGATTTGATCCAATCTAGCACCCGCTTTTCCAATTTTGAAGCATTTCTTCACTGCCGATCACTCAGAAGTTATCGCAAGTAGCTCTACTCAGAATCAGGTTTAATTTTATTTTGCTTCTTCTGAGTTTAGGGCTTGTATGAAGTTTAGAGAGTTTTTGGGTTATATTGGATATTTCAGTTTGACTTTGTATCGAAATATGAGGATATGTGCCAGTTTTATTTGGCGATGGTGATTAAGACCAGTTTTGGTCATTTGTGATATTGAATTGGATTTGTTTTGCCGATTTGGTAATTGGTTTTGAACTTTGTAACCGCATTCGATATTGTTGAACTCTTGTTTTGACTGTGTGTAATTGTCGAGTCGAGCTGATAGCTCATCATATATGTATCGAAATGACGATGGAAGCTTGTTTTTACTTTGTATGATGTTGTGTTGTTAATAGTATGATTTAGCTTGTTTTAACTCCCTCTCGTGTGAACTTGAAGTAGATTTGTGGTACGCTTTAATCTTGCTTGATTGACCATTACAATATTAAGTCGCTGAAATAATTTTAAGACCCCAAGTCGTTGTGACGACTTGAGTTTTCAAGCTGCAGCAGTGATCTAGGGCTTTAAGTTGTATGAGATGCCATGTCGTATGAACGATCTGAGCTCCCAAGTCATTAGAACGACTTGAAGTTCTAAAGGTGTTCGAACGACTTGACTCTTCATCGACTTGAGTCCATTGAAGTAATGTTGCGACTTGATGACCATGTCATCATGCTACTTTAACCATAGGGTGACTTGAGTTTTTTTAACGACATAAGCTTCTAACGACTTGAGCCATTAACGGCTTAAGTCTTATGCGACTTAGGTATTTAACGACTTGAGTCTTATTGCGACTTAAGCCCTTAACGACTTGAGTCTCATTGCGACTTAAGTCCTCAACGACTTAAGTGTTATATGACTTAAGTCTTCTAATGACTTGAGTCCTGTTGCGATGTAAGTCCTTAATGACTTGAGTCTTGTACGAGTTAAGTCTTCTAACGACTTGATAGTTAAGTCGACATGGGACCTTAAAATTAAATTATTAAGCAACTTGGCTTGGCTTTCACTGTTTTTGAGCATTCCAGAGTTCGAGTGATCCATAGCTCTTGTTTTGAAAGTTAAGAGTTTTTGTGCCATGTTTCCTGTTTAATGATCATTGGCACATTTTGGACTTATACATCACTATCGATAGTCCATATCGATAGCAGGTTAGATAGATAATGAATAATATCATGGTAAATTTCAAATTTAAACCAAATGATGTGTGCATACCAATTTGTCTTAACCAACAGTTTATAATCTGTCGATTCTTGCTTACACACACTCACCATTCGTTAGTCTAAGTTTATAGCGCTGCTTGAGATCGATTTATCGGTACAAGTAAGATGTTGGATTTCAAGCCTTGCCACAACTATAATCTTATAAAAATCCTTTGTACATTCATTATTTAAGGAATACGTACCGATGATATGTTTACGAACAAGTGTATTTGTGTAGAATGACTACTAGGAAGCAATCACTCCTTCAAACTGAAGGAACTTCTTCAGCTCGAATTGAAACTTCTTCTACCACGACCCCTAAGACTGCGGCAGCTATAGTTTCTTGTCAGGTTCCTGCCTATTATTTCCAGAACTTCGTCCAATTAGGGATACAGATCTCGAAAGGCATTCTACTTCTTTAAAACAAGACCAATATGAATAGCTACGAAGTCAACATGGAATTCCCCTTACTAACGCAATATTACCAGCTGAGGGCGTATTTGCTGATGAACCTCTAGCCGGGTATGTGGCTGTGAACAGACATATGCTAGCGACTGGCGCCATTCCTCTATTAAACCCTTTCTCAGAGCAAATATTGAATCGCTTAGTTGTCTCCCCTTTCCAACTTCATCCCAATGGTTATACCGTTTTATTAGTGCTTTACATACTTTCTATGAGTACAGAGGGGCATGAGCCTACTTTTCAAGAGCTTCGCTGCTTATTCTATTTTAAGAGCAGGAAGGAAACTCCTTCTACAATACACGTCGAGGGTGCCCGGAATCGGAGGCTTGTGCTTGATTTGCCAGAGATCGTTTTAGGATTCCTAACTCAATTCTTCTTTGTTAGATTCTCCGAGACATTTCGCGGGAACTGGACAGAAGGAGGTGAACATTTTTTCATATCCAGTCTATTGTTTGGTCTCTTATAAGCTTCAACTTTTGAACTTTACTATTTCTTCTTTATTTACAGTTCTCCCGGCTCCTATTAAGGAGAAAGATGCTGCACCATATAAACCCCTTTATGAGAGCACTAAAGCAGTCGCTCAATTAGATATGTGGAAGAGATATCTAATAAGAGAATCATCCCTTCATAAATACGGATTGTTTCATTTCACAAGGAAACTCCCGTCCATGGAGATGCCTCCCACACCACTTGGGTCTTCACCCGTAGCACCAGACACTGGTTTTTTCGGAGACAATAATGCAGAGCATAAACAAGTAGATGAGTCCTTATTGAAAAAGTGTTCAGATCCTGCTAGTAGTAGCAAATCACCACTTGATCCTACATTGCCTTTTGTTAAGGAAGAGGAGTTTACACACCGTAAGGGTAAAGGCATCATGTTTCCTACTGAGCAGGTTGAGAAGGATAGTACTGCTCCGGATCTTTAAAAGGAAACTGAAGAAATTGAGGAGATTCCCGGAGGTAGTGTAGCTGTTGAGAGTATTGGAAGGAGCTTAATGACGCAGACACTCACAAACAAAGCTTCGCGGATATCTTTAAAACACCTAGCGATCTTAGCTCTGCAAAGGACTTATCATGCGAGGTTGTCACCCAACAACTTAAACCTCAACTTACAAGAATTGATATAGTTGTAGTTTCGTCTCCTCCAGCGGGAAAAACTCTCATGGATATAGGGGTTGACTTAGATGCGTCACCTAAGAGCGGTTTGTTATTAGATGCACCATAAGTTTTCATATGTTGCACAAGTTTTATAACTTGCTTCAATATTTTCCAACTTAAGTATTGAAATCCATCTTTGCCTTTTTTCCAAGTTCGGAGATGGGTCATTCATATATGAGAGAATTCAAACAGTATGCTGGCTCTTATAACCCGAAGCACCTCTTGAAACCCTATCATTCCCAACTCTCAAAGCATTCCCAGCAATCATTAGATTCTCACCATCCCCAACCTTCTCATCACCCTCAACAGCCTCATGGACTTGGAT
Organism: Allium sativum; assembly: GCA_030737875.1. Classification (NCBI taxonomy): domain Eukaryota; kingdom Viridiplantae; phylum Streptophyta; class Magnoliopsida; order Asparagales; family Amaryllidaceae; genus Allium; species Allium sativum. The sequence continues at coordinate 815,711,924 of CM060921.1, read as the reverse complement.
TAACTGAAGAACAAAGGAAATGGAGGCATCATCATGCAGATATAGTAGCTGAAAAGGAGAGGAAGGAGAAGGAAGCGGAATAACTTGGAAGGAAGAAAAGGAAAGATTGAAATGGTCGGGCAAGGGTGGTTCTCAGAAGCGTCACAGGATGGATGATTTCCCAGACCCCGAGATTTAGACTACCTCTGGTGACTTCCCCTAGGTCTCTTTATCTGTCATTCCATCCCCAGTTGAGACTCAAGCGATCATAAGCAGGCCTCACTATAAGATTAGACTAGGCCACCACATGCTTTGTGAACGATTTATGGGCTAGAACTTGAGAGGAATGTATTTCGACTTAGATATTCATACTAACGATAGGCGGGATATAATTGAGGAGATAGGCACTATGAAGAGTAATATGCTCACACAACTGGACACGCCAAAAGTCAGCTCGAAACTCGATTAAATGTAGTTACAAGCCATGCCGACAAACAGATGAGTGCATGGTACAAATTTTCTCATGAACTTCAGAGGCTTGATGGACTTAATGTTGAACGGATCACCACATTGGAGAATGAGAAGAATGCACTAATTAGGGTTCTCGAATCCTAGGATAGCATGATCGCATCTCTTACTCAAAGGAACATCGAACTTGAGGGGCTATAGACCGAGAACAAGAAGCTAAAGAAAGAGCTTGCTGCCGTAAAACAGAAAGAAGCCACATTGCAGACATAAGTCTTGGAAGCTCAAACTACCCAAGAAGCTGCCGAATCCCAATTAGCCTTAGAAAAGAGGGGTAAAGCAGTCCTGAACGAAAAGATTATATCCCAAAGTACGACTCTTTCTGCGCTAAGTACTAAAGTTGGTCTTCCAGAGGAAGATCGGACTAAAGTTTTGGACATTCTGAAAAAATCCAAGGCAGAAGCTAGCCGATGCCACTTTGTTCAAGTTCTACGTCTTCAGCGTTATGAGACGCGGGAGCTTGCATTACTTAGGAGAAGGCTTTGGAAAGACTTTAGCCCTCGTCTAGGAAGAAGTACTCTGACTTGTTGAAGAAGATGAAGATTATCTTTTACAGACTTTTTTAGATGAGGACGATCGTGCAGCCCTGGCGGAGGGTAAGGAGCAACTCACAGCAGAGCGATCTAAGTTCTCTAGGGAGAAATCCTCAGATGTTGCTGCTATTAAAGCTTCTACTAGTCTTGCAAAGGTCGAAGCCTCGGGTCCTCAGACTCAGAATGTACCTCTTATAGATCCTCCAGCTGCTCATACGAAGAAGGATATTACTGAGGACCCCTACCGAAGAGCATGCTGCTGAGAAGGAGAATACTATTAGACACAATGGGAATGGCAACGAGGATGAGGACGATACACTGAATGTAGATGATTACGAAGTTGTACAGAACCTTCAGGCCACATGTAAAATCGAGATTCACCAAACCATGTCAGATGTGGACTATCTTCTTTCTTCCCCTGGGTCTATCACATTTCACTATTCATATGTATTAGGTCTAATTTCGACGCCGCTTCCTCCTACTGGAGACACCACAGCACATACCACTGTTATTGTTACTGAATCGACTAAGATGTCGACCAGCCCTGCCCTTGCTGTTACTCCCCATCCGGGTGATACATCATTAGTTGTTGCTTCCAACTTGGAGGACGTCAACTCCAATTACATCGGCAAAGCAGATGATTCAAATTAAACTTGGGAGGAAGAGACTGAATCTCAGGAAAATAAAAAGGCTAAAACCCTATCTTCTTTGAGACGCCGAGGAAAGCGCATTATCAAGAAGCCAGGAGTTATTACTTTTTCCTCACCTGAGAGTCCTTTTTGGGGAGAAGAAGCTAAAGACGGAGATCAGCCAACTGATACACCTCCTCCTTCCTCCACTAAGTTATCTTTGAGGTCTAGCGATTCTAAGAGTGGGAGGAAGAAGAAGTAGTACTTACAGTCTTCTTGCTATTTGTTGTTTCTGTATTATGTACTGCATTTAGACCAGTTGTATATGCGAGTGTCGGTCCTCGCTTACCACTTTATGCTACTTTTTCATCTGAAACTTATATCTAATGACATTATGATCTGTGATGTTGTTACTGTGAAGCTTGTTACCGCATTTCCTTATACTTTGACTATCAGTTGTTATCGTAGCCTTGTTGTACTTTCTTGTGCATTTACTTCACTTTGGATCACAAGCCGTTTATTTGATACAACTTTGTGACAATGTAGACATGGTATATTTTTGGTTTGATACGACTTAGTGATGTGATCATGGTATGTTTTACGAGCATTGATTTACTTCAATGTAACGGTGTTGCCCTCATACCATGAAACATTACGGGTCATTCAGAGCTTAGCGATACTCAATTAAATTTTCTTTACTCATGATTAATATATTTAGATCCTTTTATTTGGGGACGAAGTTTGCTTACTTCGGCCAATTTACTTCTGGCCTCCAAGTTTATTGGATCCCCAAAAAACTTAGTATTATTTACTATCATTGAACTCCGTATAGTATTCCCCCGCCTGGGAAGTCTTGTATTTGTTTATTTTAAGCCCGTCGATCACCATATTTTGACAAAGTCAAGTATTGGCGAACTAGCTGGACGCCTTAACAAAGTTCTTTTGCGCCCAATACTTGATTCGTCGTATCTAATATAATTAGATACTACGCAAGTTGTTGGACGCCTCCGAAGAGGTCATTGAGGCCAACATTCTTCACATCTGGGATGACCAGATGCTACGTAAATGGTTGGAAGCCTCTGAAGAGGTCTTTAACACAATGTATGTCGTAATCGAGGCAGGTAATCCCTAACACTGACGATCGATTGAGTGCCCCCAGAGAGGTCTTTTATTTGTCCCTAATATTTGTCGCAAACGAGTCACGTAATTCCTGACACTGACGATCAATCGGGTGCCCCGGAGAGTTCTTTGATTTACGACAGACTTCACTATGAGAGGCTTCTTGTTTTTATGTTGTTTTATGGGGTGGACGTCGGCTCTTTTATCGGATGCTTGATTTTTCAAGCGATCTTAGTAATTAAACTAAGGCCCTTTACGTCCTGGTTTAGGATGTGCCCCTTTAGAGAAACTTGCAACTTTGGCGTTTAAGTTGAACATTGCGCCGCTTAACCGTTTGACTCTTGGTGACCCCTGATTTTTGCAAGACAATGCTTTACACCTTTTTACTTATTGCGAACGATGTTTGCAGCAACGACACTTTAGCTTCCCCATTGGGATGTTCTATAAAGGTCACTAGGCTTTAATAGGTTACTGATGCGCTAGTGTTCCTTTCAATAGCCTACAATCAAAATCTAATTTTAGAAACTTTTGAATAATTAAACAAGAGTTTGCATATGTATGATTTAGGCAAGCAAGACAATTTCTTTCATTCATACGTACAAAGCTTGATTACAACATTTGCATGGTACTTATAATGCATAGCGTTTACAACCTTTTACAAGATATGTGAAAGAAATATCAAGCAAAATAACGATGAGGTTAATGTTATTCCAAGCTCTGCAAAGTTGAATTCCGTCCGTCGTCTTTAGTTTGAAGGTTCCATCTAAGAACTTTTGGCTTATCATGTAGGGTCCTTCCAAATTGGGTCCGAAAACTCCAATTCTAGTCATTACTTTCTTTAGAACGAGGTCCCCAATCTCGAAGGTCCTTTGCTTGACTTCGGAATTAAAATGTCTGGCGATCCTTCTCTGATGAGCAGCGACACTGAGTTCTGCTTCATTCCTCTTTTATTCAAGCAAATCAACTGCCTCAAGGTGCAGCTTCTCATTCTCTTCCTGGTTGAAGTGGATTCTGCATTGAGTGGGAACTTATATCTCTACCGGGATCATAGTCTCAGATCCAAATGCCAGTGAGAATGGAGTATGCCCAGTCATAGTTTTGTGAGTTGTGCGATATACCTATAGTGCAAGGGGAAGCCCGTCTACCCAACCACTTTTAGCTTTCTCGAGACCTTTACTGATGGTTGACTTTAAGATCTTATTTTTTGCTTCGACTTGGCCGTTGGCCTGCGGATGAGCAACAGCCGGAAAACTCTTTTTATTCTTTTTTTTTAGCACATAAATCTTTGAATTCACCACTTTCGAACTGAGTTCCATTGTCCGTGATTAGTTTCTGTGGCACACCGAATCCGCAGATGATGTTCTTCAAGACAAAGTTTATCACCTTCTTTGAAGTAATGGTGGCCAGTGATTCCGCTTCAGCCCATTTGGTAAAATAATCAATAGATGATATTTCACACTTCATACTTGACTTGGCTATAGGTAATGCTCCGATAAAATCAATGCCCAGACGGAAAACGGCCACGCGCTGACCATTTGAGTCAATTCTGTGGAAGGTGCCCTTGGAATCTTCGCAAGTCTTTGGCATCTATCACACTTCTTAGCATAGGTCATTGCATCTAGGTTCATGTCAGGCCAGAAGTAGCGATATCACAGAACTTTCTTGGCTAGCGTTTGACCACCTTTGTGACCTCCACACTCTCCTTCATGTAATTCCACCAAAATTGCTCTGGACTCCTTCTTAGTCACACATCGTAGCAGAGGCGTAGAGTAGCCTCGCATATACAACCTTCCATCCTGGATAAGGTACAACGGAGCTTTACGCAATATTTTTCTCCGCTTTTTTAATTCCTCTGAAAGTGTTTCATTAAGGAGATATTCCTTGATCAGGGTCATCCATGATACAGGCTATTCGACGGTCTCCATAACCCAATCGACATTTGTGTCTTCAATACTGGGGTTTGAAAGGACTTCGACCGGTACTAACCACAATAACTGTGCATCTCCAGAACTGGCATGTTTAGCGAGAGAATCTGCTTTCGTATTCTCTTATCTGGGAATATGAGATATTATGTAGCATTTAAGATCGTCGAGAAGCTCCGAAGGTTTAGAAAGATAAGCTGGAAGATTTCCGCCCTTGGTCTGGAATTCTTTATGAACTTAACATACTACTAGTGACGAGTCGTTGAGAATTTGCAGGGTTTTTAGATTCAATTCTTTTGCTAGCTTCATCCCTGTAATCAATGCTTCATAATCAGCTTCGTTGTTGGTTGATGGGAATTCCAATCTCAGGGCGTAGCATAGGGAGTGACCTTCAAGAGTTTCTAGAACGATTCCGACCCCTGGGCAGTAATCATTTTTGGACCCATCAATGAACAACTTCTATCTAATCACCACCTCGACTGGTTCCTCTATCTCTTCCCCTCTATCCATGAATTCAGCGATAAATCTGCTAAAGCCTTCCTATTAATAGCTCTTCGAGGATGATAAGTGATGTCATATTGGCTGAGCTCTATGTTCCACTTTAACAATCTTCCCAAAGTTTCTGGGCGTAAAAGAACTTGCTTTACAGTTGATCGATGAGAAACTTGATAGGGTGAGCTTGGAAATATAGCCTACGCTTTTTCAAGGCAACAAGCAGACAATACGTAAGCTTTTCTAACTTGGGATAATTCAGTTCTACCCCAGCAATCCTTTTACTGATATAGTATACTGGCCATTGAACCTTTGCGTCTTCTCGAACTATCGCAGCATTGAAGGCATGAGATGAGACCGCCAGGTATAGAAACAACTCCTCTCCGCCTTAGGGTTTTGATAGCATTGGTGGTGATTCCATGTGCATGATTAGCTCATCGAAAGCCGTCTGACAGTCAGGAGTCCATTGAAAGTCCTTCTTCCCTCTATTTAACGCATTAAAGAGTGGAATGCACTGATCTGTCACCTTTGAGATAAACTGATTCAATGCATCTACTTTCCCATTCAGGCTCTGAAGCTCTTTCTTTGTCCTAGGAGCACGCATCTCTCGCAAGGCTATGACTTGAGCAGGATTAGCTTCAATGCCTTTAGCGTTGACTATGAACCAGAGGAACTTTCCCGATGTGACTCCGAACGAGCATTTATGCGGATTCAACTTCATCCCATATTTTCTGAGGATATGAAACATTTCATACAAGTTTTCTAAATGATCATCAGCTCTCTTTGACTTTACCAGCATGTCATCTACGTACACCTCCATGGTTTTAAAGATTTGAGATTTGAACATAACATTTACGAAGCGCTGGTTAGTCGCTCTGGCATTCTTCAGTCCAAACAGCATGACTTTGTAACAGTAAAGGCCCATATCTGTTATGAAACTTGTATTTTCCTGGTCCGGTTTGTGCATCATTATCTGGTTGTAACCTGAGTAAGCATCCATAAAAGATAAAAGTTCGTGCCCTGACATTGCAACAATAAGCCGATCATTTCTAGGCAGCGGAAAACTATCCTTAGGGCATGCTTTATTAATGTTCGAGTAGTCGATGCACATTCTCCACTTGCCGTTGGATTTTTCACAAGAACTGGATTAGAGACCCAATCTAGATATGTGGATTCTTGTATGAAATCATTTTCCATTAACCTATCCACTTCTTCCTTGAGGGCTTGAGATCTTTCGGGTCCCTGAGACCGCCTCTTCTGCTTAACTGGAGTTACACTTGGATCTATATTCAACTTATGAACTGCTACATCCGGAGAGATCCCACACATATCAGAATGGATCCAAGCGAAAACGTCCAGATTTGCTTTTAGAAACAAAGTTAATTCTTTCTGTAACTTCGGGCCTAGCTGAGAGCCTATATTCAACACTTTGTCAGGATCTTTATCATGAACTGGAATCAAGATTGTGGCTTCAGATGATGCCGCTCTACTTTCCCCCACACTGGCTTTCCTTGGGTTCATATCTTTTTTAGATCCGCTGTGCTCACCAGTGCAAGGGCCCCTCCTTAGTTGCTATAAGGCAGTGTCACGAGTGTAGAGCGGAGCCTCCGCCCCTATCTCATTTTTCTTGGCTTTAACTAGCTCTGTCATGTAACACTCTCTAGCTGTCTTCTGGTCGCCTTTAATCACACCGACTCCCTTCTTTGTTGGGAACTTCATGGTTAAGCACCATGGAGCCAGTGCTACCTAGAATGCGGCCAGAGCTGGCCTTCCGAGGAAAGCATTATAGGCTGAAAGTTCGTCAACTATGATGAAAGTTTGCTTCATAGCAACCCTTTGCACTTCTTCTCCGAGTACTACAAGCAGGTCAATGATGCCGATCGGTTGAGTAGGTTGCCCGGTGAGCCTGTGGATCTTATTCTGGCAGGCTTTTACGTCGTCCATAGAGAGCTTCATCTTATTGAATGCATCAATGAAAAGAACATTGACAGATGTCCCGCTGTCCACCAAGACCCTCCTTACTATAGCTAGACCCAAACCGATGGTAACAACCATGGGATCAACCATCGGTGTTAGCAATCCGTCTGAGTCTCTATCTTTGAACACAACATCGTCCCCTGAAGTCGTCGGCATTTTTGCAGGAAAGGTGTTGCTCAAGACCATGTATCCTTCCCCTCTCTTAGGGTTTTTCATCTCATCAGTATACTTTACAATGTCCTCCCAGCTTCTTCCAGCTGGGTGGGGTCCACTTGAAATCTTCTTGATGATTGGTCTTGGATTTGCAGCAGTTGGAGCATTCTCTCCCGGTCCAGGCTATCCCATAGGTGTACTTTACCCTTGGGCAACTTGAGTATTCTGCAGGTTCTTCACATACTGATGGAGTCTATTCTTCCTTATTAACTCCTCAACCAGGTTCTTCATATGTCTGCATTCGTTTGTATCGTGGCCAGACTGGTTGTGGAACCGACAGAACCTCCCCGAGCTTATCCCAACATCACCGACTTTTATCTGCTTTGGCGTCGGATATCCCTCAGTATCCTTGGTGACCATAAAGATGTTTTCTACGGTGCTAGTCAAAGGAGTCAACTCAGAATTCTTAAAGAAGCGGGATTTCTTGTTAGCCCGGTTATCTTTCCCATCATTGCCCCTCTCCTGACCACCATGATTCTTCTGATTTCTGAGCATTTGCATTGCTTTCTGGTATTATATTACCTTTAGGAGGATCCATGGCACAAGCGGGATCTTCTTCAACACTCATATATTCCTCCGCCTTGTCATAAAATTTTTCCAAAGTATTGAGCTTTTTTATTTTGATCCATCACCCAGACTTAGATTTTTTATCTATGGACCCGTTTAGAGCCATCAAAACTAGCCGAGGTTCATGGTTGCCCACTTCGGCTGCAACAACATTAAATCTGGTGTGGAAGGCCTTGACCGACTCTCCTGTCCCTTGCTCCAGTTCATTTAATGACATTATGTCTCTAGCCACGGTGGATTGTAGCCTGAACTGTTCCCTGAAGAACTTGGTCAAGGTAGAGAAGTTATCTACAGACTTCAGAGGTAGCTTTGTGAACCAGAGCGAAGCACCCCTCGAGATATATCAGGATATACAAGCACTTAAATTCATCAGTGGCACGTGTTCCACCCATATGTTGATCATATTTGAACAAGAACACATTGGGATTGCCAGTCCCGTTATAGGCTTGCATCGTTAGAGGCTTGAATTTCCTTGCAAAAGGGAGCCATTTTGCTCCTTTCCGTAAGCGGAGTCTTGGTTGGAGCAAACCCCCAATCCTTCTCATCGTCTCTCCTTTCCCTACTCTCCTTCATGATTTGCCATACCATTTCTTCCAGGCACTCCTCATCGTTGTGATGGCCCGTAGAGAGGACGCTGTCACCCTTACCAGATGTTTGCCTGTCACGGTTTGTGATCGAGGGCCCTACGCCTTCCACATGGGAAGGTGCCCCTTTAGCGGAGCCACCACTTGTCGAGAGGCTTCTTTTTCAGAATGGGTTCGGACAGGTAGTTTAGCTTCTCCACGATGATCATCGTTTGGCTCGGCGATCTCTTGAACGGAGCGTTCGTGATTCGGGATTGAGGAGGAAGATCCCGCATTCTCTACTCGAGTAGCTTTGGTAGCGACTGTTGTAGCAGTCGCTTGAAGAGCGAAAAGAGATTCTAGATTCTCCATCGTGATTAGAGACGTCCATTTGTTGTGTAAGACCGGCTACAGCTTCCTTCAGTTCGGTCCTTGTCCCCCCAACTCCACCTAGCAAACTTTCTCCCACTTCGAAGTTATTAGTTCACGGTGTTTCTTCATTGGGTATATTGTGAGGTTCTTCTCTAATAGTCTTACTTCCATCCTTCCTTCGAGGCATTATGTTGGATAATTTTTTGAACTTGGAAGATAACTCGTCAACTGGCCCGGATCTTAGATGTGAGGAATCTATCGTAGAAACAGGCTTCGGACTTTAACGTAATCACAAAGCAACTAACCTTAAGAGAGTGAATGTGGCCCCACGGTGGGCACCAAATGTTAAAACCAAAAATTGACTTCGACACCAAATGTACTTTAGAAGCACTTCACAAAAAGTTTAAGATAGAAAAGGGGCCACAAAACACAAAAACAGTAAAGAACAAGAAGTTTTTAGTGTGGTTCGGCCTACAAACGGCATACGTCCACTATGGAAGCACTTTTTATTATCACTTTTGGATTACAAGGTATGATTTCTCTCTTTCTAAATTCATTCTCTCTTTCTCATGAATATCTCTCTTTGATTTATTTAAATCTCTCGAGAAATTAATCGGATTGATCTAAGTATGACGAGGATCGATGTAGATTCATGAGCTCTCGAATACTTGATTGATCTTGGATGATTCCATGGCAGATTTGGAGTTAGATCTTCACTTGGAGATGATTAAGGGAGGTTGGAATTGCTAGGAATGGTAGAGGAAGGAGTTTGACAGCACTTCATGGAGAATAGAATCCCATCCCCCAAATAAAGGAAGTGTAGGGGTATTTATAGTTGAGTTTCAAGAATAGTGGCAAAGTTGTAATTATGCCCGAAAAGCGCCTTGATTTCATGTCGCATGGCGCCATGACTTTATGTCGTGGAACGACCTGATTTTATGTAGTGGAACGACATGACACCAAGTCGTATATGACATGGTGTAATACGACGTGCGGCTCTTCCTTGATCCTTAAGAAATGGCTTTACATCTTATGTCGTTGAACGACATGGTGGTATACCGGCATGACATTGGGTCGGTTTCTACAGTATGAACTGGTCATGACATGAAGGCAGCTTGATCTGGATGCAGATTGTCCTCATTAGGTATGATTCTGACTTTTTCCTACGCCTTGGCTTTCTTACAACTTGGTTTTCAAGATACGTACTAAAGGCGTCTAGACGGCATGCGGCATTACACTGTCTTTGTGCTATGCCTTAGCTTGTAAACGTCATGATGACCAGACGACTCAACTTAGCTCTGATGTTATGAATTGAGCGCGGCATAACTTGGAGGCGACTTGACGCCCTCAGAATGAATTGGTGGGGGACGACATGACATAGGAATGACATGGCTTGTTTTCCTTCCTGCGACATGACCTAGGAACGGCATGGCTTGTTTTCCTTCCTGCGACATGACCTAAGAACGACATGGCTTGTTTATAATGACTTGGGGAGAAGCGACATGAATAAAAACATCAATCCTATATGTTTATAGGTTAACATATGTTTTTGTGTAAAGACAATAGTCATTTAAAAAGATATCTTCATTTATCTTCTTCTTCGTTATCATTACAAATTGTTTAAAATTATAAGTCTATTTATCACAATACCTTAATACGATAACAAACGAAAATATTTTAAATCAGTTAAAACATGCATAAATTACTTATTGTATACATAAATGACTAACTTTTTGCGTGAAAGGTTGTAAATCTTCTAGTTAAAAAAAACAATTGTTTGTTTACAAAGACAAGTATGTTTTTCTTTTTTGTCTACTACAAAAACACAATAATAAATAAACTATATACATAAACCACTGTTTGTTCAAACAAATATGTGTGAAAAATTAGTCATCTATAATGTTGAAAATGTACATATACAAAAAGAAGAAAATGAACGGATCTATATTTGTTGTAACTTGATCGAATGCAACTTAAGGTAAAATAAATTCAAAGTGTAGTGAATGCTTACTATCTACACTAACTTGACCTAAAAATCGATTGTCCTAGAGATGAAATAAAAAAATAGGAAAAAAAAAGTGAGTTAGGGTTTATACATATCATAGAGATGAAATCAATTGCTGCAATTTCCAATGACAAAATAAATTAATTATACATCGAATATTAATGTATTTTATTAATTAAAACATCGAATATTAATGTATTTTATTATTTATTATTACCTCTTATTTATATTTATAGTAAATAATAATTAATCAATAATAACAATTGAATATTATTTACTTTTAATAGTAATTATTTATTATTTATTATTAATATATTATTAGCATTAATTATTTAAAATTTATATTTACTTATTAATTACTAAGTAAAAACATAAATGTAAAACATTTTATAAATAATAAATATAAAAGTCCTTTCTAAATCTCTTGAAAAACTGATGCAAACATAGCTTCAAAATTCTAACGACGGTAAATAGCCTCTATCTGCAACGGAAATTAGCGTTAAATTAAGGATGATGGTAAAGTGCTGCAATTTCCAATGATTTAGCGGCAGAAATCAAATTTGACGGTAATAATTTAAAATAAGTTATCATAAAAAATTCAAAATATTATCTCTTACAAAGTCCACGAAAATCCATCGCTAATTTGCGATTGAATTTTCAGCCGCTAAAAATATGTCGCTATATACAGCTTTTCTTGTAGTGATTTATCTTTTTCTTTGTTATCATTATAAATTGTTTAAAATTATAAATTTATTCATCACAATACCTTAATATGATAAAAAACGAAAATATTTTAAATCAGAAAACACATGCATAAATTACTTATTGTATGCATAAACGACTAACTTTTTGCATGAAAGGTTGTAAATCTTCTAGTTAAAAAAAAATTGTTTGTTTAAAAATATAAGTATGTATTTCTTTTATGTATACTAAAAAAACACAATAATAAATAAACTATATACAAAAACCGTTGTTTGTTAAAAAAACAACTGTTCGTTGAAACAAATATGTGTGAAAAATTAGTTATATATAATGTTGAAAATGTACATATACAAAAAGAAGAAAATGAACGGATCTATATTTGTTGTAACTTGAACGAATGCAACTTAAGGTAAAATAAATTCAAAGCGTAGTGACTGCTTAATATCTACACTAACTTGACCTAAAAATCGATTGTCCTAGAGATGAAATCAAAAAATAGGGAAAACAAAAACAAAAGTGAGTTAGGGTTTATACATATTATAGAGATGAAATCAATTGCTGTAGTGATGAAGTGGGTTTGTAGAAGTGGACGATTGTTGTAGTGACGAAGTGATATGAAATCGATTGATGTAGTGGACGATTGTTGTAGAGATCGTGTGAAGGATGGGGTTGAGTTGCGTGAAGGATGAAACGGAGTGAATATTGAGTAACTGGGGTTAGAGAGGATACAGAGTTTAAAAAAACAAAAAACAAATGTCTTTAGAACTTATTCTTTAAATAGGGTGGCCTGAAAACTAATTACCTAGTGTAATTTGTCCCCAAAACCTAATAGCCCCATTTAAAATACGACAACTAAAATATGCATTCTAAACTATGCGCATGGAAGTAGAACATGGACACGTTCCTTGAAAAAAAAAGGGTCACGTTTGAAAAATTCAAAATTTGGGAATGAGTCAATGAAACATGGTGAAAAAAGAAAAGGATATATTCATAATGTAGGACACGTTACAAATCCAACTAGACACACGTAGGGACACAAAAATTAGAAAAATGGCACAACATTGGGTACCTATATGGTACGTTGTTTTATTGATCCGAATGTCCTTCGGAACCCAAAATGCACAAATAAACATATTGCGGTTATCAACACGACAAAACAGACGCGTTGGTACGTAGATATCAGTGCCACGACCCTTATATCAAAACTCAATTTTTTAACGACGTTGCGCTGCTAAATTGCGCCGTTAAATTCAGAACGAGCAAATTTTTTTTTCTTCTCATGTTGGGACTTTTAGGGTTTCAGAAATAATTTTGATTGTTCAATATATGAACTGACTTGGACCGAAATAACGCTATCGAACGAACTACCGAATTTTAGTACCAAAATTGATTTCTACGTTATGTCTTGTTAAAGGTATCTCAAATATAAAGTTTTGGTATTTAATTCAAATTTTACGTTTTTAACATTAATTGCATTATATCGGTTGTCGCTACCGTAAATCGATCGTATAAATCGATTTAACCGGAGCAGCGAACTTTGGCGTTTTCACAATAATTTTTTAAGGATCAATTTTATATAAAATATTATGTTTTTAATGGTCGTTATTTCAGCGTTTCATTATTTAATTATTTCATGTCAGTTTCAGAACAATAAGTTTCAAAATAAGGGTCGACCAATTTTTGCTATTCGAATAAAAGGTTCGTGTTTTATTTTATACTAAGTATCATTACCCTATTCCTAAATATCCTTTTTCATCGCTCTAAATCAAAATCGAGCCGGACATTCAAAATCAAAATCCGTTGGAAAAACCAACAAAAAACATGTCGATTGTTGTTACTCATGCCTTGATGGCTTTTTACTGTTGTTGGTCATGCTTGTTTCTTTTTCATGCGTTTGTTTGATTCTTTTTCATGCGTTTTTTTTTTTCATCTGTTCATTCCATGCTCTGTTCATGTTTTGCAAATGTTATTTAAGCTTGTTTTGTGTTGTTTTTGATTAAATAGTTTTGTGTTGTTTTCGAATTCGTACTGTATAGTTATGGCTGCTAATGCTATGGCTATTGCAGCACAACTTAGGCAGGTTAATTTTCAAATCTCGGTTAAGGAAAGTCGAATTAGAGACTTAAGATGGAGTATAACAGCTTGGTCCAGAGCTATTGCACTAATTGATGCTGAACCTGAGAGTGATAGATCTGGGGATATGAAGAGGAGTTTTGAAGAAGGGATTAGGGATGCTAGGAATAATATTGATGAACTGAAGGGGAGGGTTGAAGAACTGAAACTGCGGAGCCAAGACCTTACTGTTCAGTTTGCGAATCTGAACAGGGACCAGAGTGGTGGTTCTGAATTCTGATGTATTATTAGTTTAGAATCTTACATAATAAATTATATAATACTTAATACTTAATAGATTTACTAATATATATATATATATATATATATATATATATTTAAACTTTGCAAGGTTCTTAGGTCTACAAATTAAAGAGCAGTTCTTCCATTACAGTCTCAGGGTGTTTGTTTGTTTGTTTTTTTTCTGTTCTTTTCTTATATGTATAATGACATTAACATGCTATTATATGTTGTATTCTACGTTTGCATGATAGAGTGCATTTATTCTCTATTATTTCAGATCCGTTACTTTTCTATGTGTAGGCATGGTTAATTTTTGCGTGACAACAAATTACATTTATTCCCTGTTTGCATAATAATTATAGTACATTCACTACTGATTCATTTTAATATTGTTATTATTACAGTTATGATATTTCTTCTGTTGCAAATAAAGAACATATATCGTGATCGACTACTTTAAATTTTGAAACAGCAACAGTCCAATCATTTTTTATGTTCGCAGTTCAATTTGAATAGTTCATAAGTTTTTGAAACAGATAAAGAATTAAATAAATGTTCATAATTTGAAAAAATTAATACAATTTTTTTATCAGAACTAGTTTACATTCTATTTTCAGCTTCAAACCTTTTGCGAGGTTGATCTTCCATGTTCTAGTACCCGTACCAAAAAACATTTAGATTTCCTTACCGACGAACATGGATTGTACACAGGACACTGTATGAATAAAAATATCCAAGGCCCCTCAAGTGTAGTAGTCTAGTAGATGCAGCTGGATGCAAGCCGAAGCCTATTCTAATTGGTCCAAAAACTTATCTACTACAAACTACTACTAGTACTAGATGTTAAAAATAGCTAAAAACACTACAACAGAAGATAAAATATACTGAAATTCTACCCAATATCTTCGCAACAAATGGTGACAAGACGCACAAGTGAAATTCAACATATTCTTTTAAAGTGGCATCCAGTATGATACATGATACAACAGTAATACATATAGATGCAAAACAGTGTTTTGCCTACATCTAAAATTTCACATTGAACAACACTTGTATAGATCGCAATCCAACAAACCCTCTCAGCTAATTATAAACTTTGAGGAAGACACCATTTTTGCATCGTTCTTAGATCGAGCAGCAGTAAAACATGCATTAACACATCTAGGTTCCAACATCGAAGATGAAAAGAACCAGACGACAACCATGATAATGTCATACAAAATATGTTCTTTTTTAAAACAAGAGGGTCAAGGTACGTAGACCGAAGGGTTCAGGCAATGGCTCAAACCTGTGATCGAACACAGGACTCTACCCTGGTCAGATTTATCATCGGCACTGCGAAGCCAATTAGTGTTTTTCGAATCTTCTTTAAGCATAAAAGCATCGTATCTTGAACTACCATGAGGTAATAAATCAAACTCGGAGTCCCTAGCAGCAGCAGCAGCAAGTGACTCCCTGTCCGGAGATTTGATGGAGCCGGGTGCAAAGTCTCCATTTTCGGAAAATGCAGTGCCGCTGCTACAATTAGGAGACATGGTTCCTGTATGGCGGTGACTGTCGTGCATGTACTCATCATGAGTAAGTGGAACCACTGGGTCGGATGAGCGAATGCTTTGTGGGAAAAGAGATGAGGCCCGAAGAGCGAAGACCACCCATGCCTTGTCTAATATCCCGTAATCCCAATGGTACGTTAATTGCGTGTAATTACAGACTGGTTATTTAAACTAATTTCAAGAGAAAATAATACAGAACAAATTACTGACTTTCAGGATGAGGAGGTAAATTTCAAAGGGACTTCTCAAATGATTGTATTTTATATACATGGTTCATTAAAGTTATATCAATTAAATTACAATATAGAGCCCCCTTCTAATTTTAACAACCGTACTCTTTTCCATCCCTTCTTCTTTCATAAAAGGAAAATCATAACACTCTCAAGTGAAAATTATTTCTCTCAAATGCCAACATGGTTTGGCAGAGTTCGTTGTTAATCCAAACATCGAGATTAAAGGTATTTGACCTACACTCCCCCCCTCCCCACACACACAAATTCATAATATCTAATTTGAGCTTGTTCTAAAACAATGAAGCCTGACAAAAGTTGATGTAAGTTTACATGCCAGCTTTCCATAAAAAGATTTAATTACATAAATGATTCATAGTTCATTTTTCATGTGTGAGGTGAGGTATATGATTTCTGCAAAAGGACGATCAATGACTACAAGAAAATCAAATGATATTCGGATAAACAGAAGTATATGATTTTTGGAGCCTGTTTTAACAGATCCCCAAATTTTAACAGCTTCTAGTAAAAGATGTTAAACGGAAAGAGTCATTCAAAACATGTAAAATAATATAGGGTTCACAAATACATGGTCTTCAATTATTTAGTGCTAAGACGAAGAAGAAGAAGAAGATTAGTTCTTTGAAGAAGAAGAAGAGGAGGAGGAGGAGGAGGAGGAGGATTGTAATTTTATTTCTCTTAACCCAAAATACAGTTCAACCAGAGTATTTTATATTACAAACCAAATGACCCCAAAACAGCATACCGCAAAGTAACAAACATACAACGTACATAAGAAAGAATACAAAGCCAAATACAATAACATGAAATACGAAGATAATACAATACATGATGCTCTACATTTGTTTTCTATTGTAATTTTTCCAAACACAAAATTCAATATTATAGGTAAACCAAGGTAACAAAGGCAGCATATAATCAAATAGAGCAGAGTAGTAACTTATTCATTAGAATAATCTGGCAATTTATTCATTAGAACTTCATATGGTGTTCTCCAGGAAATAACAAAACTATTGCATTAAGTTTACAAGATATGTTGTAGTAGGAAAACATTCACCCCAAAATCTGTTGGGCAAGCTCGCATGAATCTTGATTACCTTAGCAGTCTCAGCAAAATGTTTGTGTTTACGCTCTACACTACTATTTTGCTACGGAGTTCCCACAAGGCTTCTTTGATGAATTATACCTCTTGATGCGAATAAATTTGTGCAGGTTTCTTGAACTACTTCTGTGCCATTATCAGACCTAATGGCTTTCATAGATTTTTGAAATTAGGTTTGAACATATGCTAAAAAATTAGATATGATTTTAGGTACTTGATCTTTGTGATGAAGAAGATATGTCCATGTAGTTCTAGAGTGATCATCTAAAATAGTTAAAAAATATCTAACACTAGATATAGATGGTATTTTATATGGCCCCCGCAAATCAATATAAATTAATTCAAAACATGCACTTGCAATGGAACTTGATACAGGAAATGGTAATCTATGATGCTTGGCAGAAATACAAGATTCACAATGAAAATTACTATCACTTTTTATTGAGGAAGAAAAAAGAGGTACATATTTCAGTTTGCCTAAAGATGCAAGCCCAAGTCTAGCATGACACAACTCAATGGAATTTTTTGCATTAGAGAATAAGGCAGAAAAACAGTGGTCAGAAAAGATACTATTTGTGGAAATAACATTATTTGGAATGTCTTTAAGAAATTTATACAAACCTCCTTGTCTCAAACCAATGCCCTTCTTTTGTTTTGCCGAAAGGTCCTGAAAAGAGCAAGAATTTGTTCAAATTTAGCAACAAGATTATTATGATCTAATAATCTTCCAACAGACAAGAGATAATGTTTGAATTCAGGTACATAAAAGACATTTTTGAGGACAATATGAGGATTGATAGTAATAATCCCAATGATAGAAACAATTTTATGACTACCATCAAGCAATGCAATTCGAATAGAATTTTTAAGAACATGTGTTTTATCAAAGATGTTCAAATCAAATGTCATATGATCACTAGCTCCTGTATCAATTATCCATGTATTTGCGTGCTGAAATGAAGAAAACACATTGAATGCATAAACAATACCTGCAAAGTTCACAGCAGCATCGTGTGAATCGGATGAAGAAGAGCCTTGATTAGCTTTAACCATCTTGATAAATTCTTTGTAGAATGAAGACATCATTTGTGGATGAATCGAAGAAGTATTTGCAGTTGAACCACTTTCAATAACAGCAGAATGAGGACTAGCACCAAGAATTTCATTTGCATTTGAGTTTCCATGAACATTTGCTACTAGTTTTTCAGAAGCTTGAGTAGTTCTTCCTTTCCACCAATATGGATATCCAACAATTATGAAACATTGCTCCTTAACATGGCCTCCCATTTTACAATGATCACAGAATTTTCCATATTTAGCCTTCTTAGATTCCCTTTTTTGCAATGATGATTTGAAATTATGAGATATCTGGTCATTCTTGGCTGAAAATAATGCACTCATCTCTGTAGATTGAGAAATTAGATTCAGATTATTCTGTTTTTCGATTTGTTGAAGCATATGATAAGCACAACTCACATTCGGCAGAGGATCCATACTGAGCAAATTTATCTTTGCTTGATCATAAGCAGTTTTATTAAAACCAGATATAAACTGAATATGTTTTCCAAGATCATCAACTTCAAGATTTTTTTTTCAACAAACCACATGAACAATTATCTATTACTCCACAAGTACAAAGAGGAAACGACTTAATAACTTGTAATTAATCCTAGATTTGTTTCAGATTAGCATAATAAGTAGCTATATTGTCGTCATTCTGTTGAATACTCATTAAATTTTTATGAAATTCATAGATCTGAGGTGCGTTCGAGTGACCATACCTTTCTTGAACTTCATTCCAAAGCTGTCTTGTAGAGGAGTTGAATATAAAACTTTCAAAAAATTTCTTATTCATTGAACAAAGAATCCACGCAGTAACCATGTAGTCATTTCGAATCCATTTCTGCAAATCCGTAGAGTCATTGGATGGACACAGAAGAGATCCATCAATGAACGAGACTTTATTCTTCGCTCCAAGGGCAAGACGAACACCGCGGCTCCAATTCACATATTTATCGCCTTTAAAAATAATCTTCCTGAATTGAGAATTTGGATTATCTCCATGAGAAAGAAAGTAAGGATCATTATAGTTGAATTGTAGAATTTCCATATTTTTCTGCATTGAAGTTGAAATTTGTCTTGAATCAGGCATTAGGGTTGGAAAATTTTCCGCTGCTCCGATACCATGAAGAAGAAGAAGAGAGTAATTTTATTTCTCTTAACCCAAAATACAATTCAGCCAGAGTATTTTATACTACAGACCAAAAGACCACAAAACAGCATACAACAAAGTAAAAAACATATTACGTACAAAAGAAACAATACGAAGCTAAATACAATAACACGAAATACGAAGCTAATACAGTACATAATGCTCTACATTTGTTTTCTGCTGTAATTTTTCCAAATGCAAAATTCAATAACATAGGTAAACAAAGGTAACAAAGGCAGCAAATAATCAAATAGAGTAGAGAAGTAATTTAAGAAAAAAACACAGAAATAGCAAAGAATATTTCATTCTCAGTTCATCCGACATCAGTGGGATCCTACATTTCAATGCCAAATACTAAGTTTTCGCACTTGACACTCAGTACAGAGACTAAGGATGCAAAACTTCTAAGAGATATTAATTAGTAAAGGGATTGAGTGAAATAAAATACACATCAGAATTGGAGGGAGGATTTCAACAGAATCCTTTGACCGAAATTCTAGAAAATGATTCCTGAGTAAGTGAAATACATATGAGTATCAAAGAGGAGAAACGAACAACAAACAGGGCCTCCGTCTGTATATAGAGATGTCCAAAAGAGAAATTAATAATAAAAAGGTTGAAGAAGAAAAATATTACGTAGGATTAGTAAATGGAAAATGGGATAGAATTGATAAATTCAAAAGTAGAAGGTAAAAAGAATGTTATTTCAAGTGACACAAATTAAGAAAAGAAATCTCAGCCCCGTAAAGCCAAATAACTCCAATATCGTATCTAATTGTGTGTTTAATTTTATATTTCAATATCCACTCACTTTAGTAAAACAAGAGATCACTAAAGGGATTTTGCAGAGTGCTGGTGTTTACATGGATTAGAGAAAAATCTCCTTTAAAGTGGCTGGTACGTATAGCGATGATGGAATGGTTCACATGCAATGTAAAAGACTATTAAAGATAGCAATTACAAAATTTTAAGAACCTGATCTGAACAAAGTTATAATGCATCTAAAATAAATCACCAGAAAAAAGAAGTGCGGATTTGCGAACTCAAAAGTTTGGTGCGACCTTATTTAGATTAGATGCTTTTCAGTATACTTCCATTATCATAATGCTTCTGGTCCTATGTGCCTTGGATTTGAAAACTTTAAAGCAGTTCTTATACGTAAAATGATGGTAAACTATGCTTTTTTCCTCTTTCTGAGGGGTCAACTGATAATTTTCCGTATCAAAAGCATTACCTAATGCAGTTCGTATTGTTGCCGTCACGAAAGTTTAAATTGTGTCTGCACTGCACTAAGATAGGCCAAAGTTTCTCACGAAGTTTGGATATTTCATCGAAAAAAAATTCACATCAAACTTGCTTATTTTAGGTTATTTGATGCTCTTAAGTTTTTATTATTTCAATATATGGGTTACTCTTGAGTGTTTTGAGAGCACAAACAGCAGAAGTACAAGTTTTGGAATAGTTACAGCTATGCTAGTTCGTAGCAGAGGTCAATTGTCATTTACTTTCGTCAGGGGCACACAACAGTTAAAAAGATTTTTTTTAAACAATCACTACCTTGTTTAAACGACGACAAAATTGCGCAGCTCATAAACTTATTCCTTGTAGATGGATTAATATATCTCTATTCATGTGTTTAATTGTCAAGTGACGGTACCACATTTTAATTTATTTTTATCATTTCCTTCTCAATCGTACACCAAATTGGAATGTCTTGCCATTTTAAATACTTTTTTTTTGCCAAATTGGAACAAGTTCTGGCTATTGGAATCAGCATTCCGCGAGTGGTCGTTATCCTTCCAATGATTTTTATATGCCAAGCGAAGGGCCGTCTGGATGGTTGAGACGCTAGGTCGATCTTTGGTGGTTTATGTACACGACTTTAGCTTGCTGATTGTTCAATTTCACTTGACATCGTCAAGCATGTCAATTGATTTCTCAAATTTTAGAAGTTTGGCCCAGATTATCTCTGGAATTCACGCATAAGCATCCATCTATTATCGGCTTAAGAAGTAAGCTATTGGTCATTGGCTATAGGCACAACTAGGTGCAAGTAAGCCGTTGCCTGTCAAACTCGCGCGCACACTCACATGCACACACGTGATTTTGTGTAATTTGCTCGTAGTTTTACTAAATGAAGTATACAAAGGCATATGTGTATGCAAAAATGTGTGTTAGTGTGCAAAGCATGTCGATGTACATAAGTTATCATGTATGGTTGTATGTATGCGCGCGCACACACACACACACACACCTGTAAATATAAATATATATCATTGTTTCTACACAAACATACATGCACACTACATACATATACATACATACATACATATATATATATATATATATATCTATGATATAAGAGATGAATATCAACACCTATGGAGATATAAGTGCAACCCCTCACTTAGGGTATTTCTGGGGAAATTTTGGGAAACACAAGGGGTTAACCTCCCTATATACTATCGAATCAACCATCCAACTCTCTCACATTCTCATTTCACAAACCGACCCAACATTTAGCCTTTCCAACCGACTCTTTTGAACTGAATAATGATCCATCATATCAACCACAACAACCTCTACTACTCATCCAGTCCCTCAGATTCAGCTATTACTCGACATGAGGTGGGTTTGTCGTACTTGGTGGTGACTAGCTTTAAGAGTTCTGAAGGGATTATAGTCATTATGGTGATGGACGAGGTCGAGGAGAAGACGATAATGGAGGAAAAGGTGGAAGATCGATCAAGAAGACAAGGCCATGCATGAGAGTTCAAATTGAGAATATAGAGATGGGGAGAAGAAGGAGATGAGTGCTCGGATCGAGTCCAGAAGTTTGGAAAGAAGAAAATAAAGGGATAGGAGAATATCGAATTGGATCCAATTGTCGAACTATAGTCATTAAGGATGTTTGATTCACTCAGCATAGGATGCAAAATGACTTCAAGTGAAAGAAAGAGTTAATGTTTGGGATCAAATGCAATCCCTTCTTGATGATTTCCGACTTTATTCATTGTCATAATCACGATCGAATAATCATGTTGAGGAAACATGAGACTCGAACACATACATAGGATTTGAGCATAAAATTTGGAAAATCGACATATATTGTTGTAAAGATGAAGTTTGAAGATCGAAATCTGAACTGAAGTTCTGAGGAAAATCCACGATCGCTGATATGGAAGATCGTGAGATGATCAGCTACGGCAGTCCTGCAGTCGTAAATTGAATCTATCACACTCATCATAGAACTTATTAAATTGCATATGCGAGCACGACACAACACGTACTGTTGAAAGACTATTTTATTGTTTTGATGATAACAACTGTACGACGCTTGCTACTAACGTGCTTGTTAAATTATTTCAGATCAAGGCCCAGACGACGGGTAATGGAGTAAAATTAGATTTACATTGAAGAAAAGGATGGAAGAATTGCAAGATGCAAAATGCACGAATTAGGTGCAGGCACTCTGACCATGCGATAGAAGGAAACATCCAAGTAGCATAACAAACTGGCCCCAACGTACTTCAGAAATTAAATGCAAATGGCTATGATTTGTTCAAATCAAAAGGCATGTGTAAATTTTTAACAAAATGTCAACAACAAAGGCTCGAACCCAGAAGCTTGCAGAACGTTGCACATATTACTGCCAAGCAACCCGCATGGCTTTTCAATCGATACTAATATTCAAAAGTCAAATTGAAGAGGTATATAAAAATAAGATACATACCCTTTACCGACAACACTACAAAGATGCTACCAAACTTATGTAAATGTGAAATGGCTGAATTTAAAAAGAGAGAATTTGGTTCTAATGGCCATATTTTATACGGTATTTTTTCCAGGACAGCCGTTTAGAAAAAGTTTTCAGGCCATCGTATATATACTACTGCGTCTTTTTTCCTTTCTTTCGAGACCGAATATCTTTATCGACAAAAATTTAACTTCCAATTTCGATTTGGTTCAGGTAATTACGATCCAAATCGATGTGTTAATTTTAACGTTGGATTGTTTATTTCAGGTGATTTCGATTATCGATTGAAAGTTTTCAATTATTGATTTCAGGTAACATCAGATTATTGATTTTAACATATATTTTAGCATTAGATTAATCGTGAAGCATCATACCTGCGATTTTCAATTAATTTTTCTTAGATTATCAATTCTTTTCAGATTATCAATTCATTTTCATTTTTCATGCTATTTTGATTGCTTCGTACAGAGTATTGTTTTCGGTTGGTCATTTTTTAGTTTAGCTATAGGAAGGTGAATACTACAGATGGTCAGAGGTACACATAATAAACTTTTTTGGTTGTTGTTGTTAATGTAACTTTGTTGTAATGACAATTGTTTTGTCTTCCTTCGGTTTTTTTACAATAGTGTTCCAACCGACGTCAAAAGTGTTCTAGTTGTCATTGATTTTAAGAAAAACAACTTTGATATTAGGATTCTCTGGATTCTATCATTTCTTATTTCTGAAATAAGATATGTGAAGTTTGGGATCATCTTACTCCCTTATGCTTTGATATCTTTTATGTTCGGGATTCTAAGAATACATCTATTCAAATTGACAGTGATTTGCAAGTCATTCCATGCTTAGTATATTTCAAGATATAAGAGTTTTTAGTTATGTTTGTTAAGTTGAAGGAATTGTCTCGTCTTACTATTGGCAGCAATAGTAGATCTTGTTCTACTAGTAAGTCGCTTTGTGTTGAAGATACAATGAATAGTGAATGCGATGGAGTTGATAGCAGAGAATTTATATTTGACAAAGAACGTGATTTTATTGGGTTGATGAAAAACGGTTCTAACTTAGAATTTTTTACAGCGGTTGGTCAGAAATTTAAGTCTGCTTCTAATTTCCGTAAAACTGTGGTTGCATATTGTGCTAAAAATGGATTCAAGCCAAAGTTTTTGAAGCATTGTAAAGAGAGAATGATGGTTCAATGTGCTGTTGAAGGTTGTACTTTTAGTATTCATACTTCTTGTAAGTTGAAACAGGTGGATCATTCTTTGGTTATAAGGTTTGAATCTGCTCATAGTTGTGGTGGTGGATTTTGATCAATTAATAATCTATTTAATAAAAGTGATCTTGTCAAAACATTGATTTTAGATCAAGTTCGTAATGAACCAGCAAGAAAAAGCAGTGATATTATTGATAGTTTCAAAAGGAATTATTATATTATTTTGAGTTATTATTATGCGTATACGGGTAAAAAGTTGGTTTAGAGGAAATTTTTGGCAATGAGGAGCAATCATACAATAATTTGGTTTGGTACTTGAAAGCAGTTGATAGAAATAATCCTAATAGTTATTCTGATATGGTGGTTAATGAGGATACTAATCAATTTGAAGAAGTATATATATCGTATGAAGCCTGTATTTATGAATTTAAGCATTGTCGACCAATGATATTTCTAGATTGAACCTTTTTAAAAGGTGGAAATGATTGTTTAATATTGCAACATCTAAAAAAGAAAATCAAGGTATATTAGTTTCTTTTATTGATTTACTTTATTTATTTTCTTATGCTGCAGCAAAATAATGTTTTGTTGCCTAATCAATTTTTCATTATACATTAACGTATGTAACTATTGTGGGTGATACATTGAAATATCTATGTTAGCCAACATCGGCCTATAAATAAATATTAGTGACTATTTTATTTTTTGTTTAAGTTGGTGTATTATAAAGCTGTAGCGACCCAAAATTTTGATATCCTTTGAATCGACTAATTACACCCAAGTCCGACCCAAAGTGTGACGACCCAAACCCCCGTACCACGTAAGTAAGGATAATCGTTGGAATATAACACATCAATCTCATCACAAAACACAATTAATAGCATAAAACACAGAAACAGAATAATTTACATCAATATGACAGCAGAATCATAATATGTAATAAACATCAGAGTGCCATAGTTATAGGATACAACTTAACACACGAAAGAAATAATCAGTCTACATCTCGATTAGCGGTACATAAACATAAGATAGAAATAAGTCTGCAACATTATAGACATAATCATACAGAATATAATGTCTAAAATGTTCCCAAAGAAGTGAAGTAAAATAAGTCTTCAACATCTTCAAAAATGCATCCACATCTGCAATGATGCACATCCCAAAAGAACCCCTGCTACCTCCTATCACTCGACTGCCCGTGTAAAAATGAGAGCACCCGAGTTTGTAAAGGGAAACAAACTACGAGTTGGTCATGGGACTGGTATGAGACATCGTACTTAGCTTATTTAATAATAAGGCTAATCACAGGACCACGCCGCTAACGCAGAACGGGTTTACTCCATTGGATTGCCAGTGCATAAGATAAAGTAAGTCGTTTATATATCGCAATGTTTTTATAATAATGAAGCCGTTATAAGACCCAGGTCCCATCACACAATGCAAACACAAACCAGAGATAGAGTTTTACCTTATAACGGCCGAATATGCTTTATACGGATACAACGAATCATTTTGTGTTATTATTAGTGTTTAAGTATTTTAAAACACTTTCAATATAAATGTATCAATCCTAGGCGGCATGGATACCATCTACCATGTCGCCATACTAGGCTCTACAATCAAAACCGTAAGTCGCGTATTGGAAATTGGATTCCGTCATGAGTCAAGGCTAGCGATGGCTCCTTCCGATTCGAGACACTCTAGCAAATGTCTCAGGATCCCCCGCAGTGAACCCTTGGATGCTTCAGGGCCGGTCCACACTTCTGTTTGTGGATTAGTTATTCCTGAACACACGTTTCCCGGTCCTATCGGACCTATTCAAAATGGTAACACAATACCAATTCAACCGAGGCGCCTCATTCCATCATCCACATAAGTAAAAATGTCCGAGTTGGTAATACACCGATACCACTTCTAGCTAGAAAGAAACGTGCTGCTCTCCCTGCAGTCCGATCCTGTTTTAGACTCATACCGCGGTGTGAGGCTCTCGAATTCACGTCATACACAAAGCTAGGCTACTTAAAGCCATGCTTTGATCATCACCACAAGACTCTGCTTTTCAACAAAAGCCTCGATCCATGCAACTCAGCATGCCATACTATCAATCCATACCATATCGTCGATCACCTACCAATATATAACCTCTAAGCTCATACGTCTAAGAGAAGAGTGAAGTAAGGGAATAAATTCCCCTTCACCAGGCAGAAATATATTTAGCAGAGATCAACAACACAGTATATCAGAATACAATGTCAGACACACAATCCATTCTAAAGTCCGTTCTAGGTCTGAACAAAACCGGGGCACCTTATTCCTCTTCCAATATGTCCAATACGGAAGAGAGGCCCTCGCATATCCGAACAATCAACAAGTACGTCCGGACCACTACCGCTGTAGCCCCTTCAAGGTAGCAACTCACATCACGGGCACTGGTAGTAGTAATCCATTCGATGTGAGGATCACTGGTCTTCATCCACCGTCTTCAACATATTCGACTTTTAGTCGTCGATACATTATTTGAAACGAGAATTAACTCGGCCTTTTCAAATAATGCACGTATTTCTAGAATTCAAATCAATTCTTTCCATGCTTAAACTATTTGACATTCACGTTTCAGTTTATTGTAATAATTTCATGTCAAATTCAACCAACCATCAATTTATCTAATAAACCAAGTAAAATCGGTTTATTTCCATTCCATATTGTTTATAATATTTTAATACGATTCACCGCTATTTTTATTTAATTTAAAATAGCTCGTTTTCGTCGAACGACGTTTCAGGTCATTCGACGTCACTGACGCTATTTTCATTCGAGTTTGAATTTAACATTTCTCGAAATCTAACCGTCAGATCTTAACATATTTATTATCGATGGAAAGACCTTTTCAAAGCAAACCCGTCGGTTCCAATTTCGGGAAAACCTGATGGTCGGATCTCCCGGTATACTCATTTAAAATTACGAGTCGAAAATGCGAACTGCAGCGTCGTTATTCGTTTTATTTTAATTTATATTTTCATATGAAAATATAATACGTTCGAAGATCTCTAAATTATTTTTCACTTCAAAATTTTGGTTAACGCCTTTAAATTTCGGAAAATTTCGCCAGCGTCTCCTTTGTACGGAGGGGGTCCGTAATGTGATATATAGACTTACTATTACCCGGACTAAATCAAAACACAATAATAAATAAACTATATACATAAACCACTATTTGTTCAGACAAATATGTGTGAAAAATTAGTCATCTATAATGTTGAAAATGTACATATACAAAAAGAAGAAAATGAACGGATCTATATTTGTTGTAACTTGAACGAATGCAACTTAAGGTAAAATAAATTCAAAGTGTAGTGAATGCTTACTATCTACACTAGCTTGACCTAAAAATCGATTGTCCTAGAGATGAAATAAAAAAATAGGAAAAAAAAAGTGAGTTAGGGTTTATACATATCATAGAGATGAAATCAATTGCTGCAATTTCCAATGACAAAATAAATTAATTATACATCGAATATTAATGTATTTTATTAATTAAAACATCGAATATTAATGTATTTTATTATTTATTATTACCTCTTATTTATATTTTATAGTAAATTATAATTAATCAATAATAACTATTGAATATTATTTACTTTTAATAGTAATTATTTATTATTTATTATTAATATATTATTAGCATTAATTATTTAAAATTTATGTTTACTTATTAATTACTAAGTAAAAACATAAATGTAAAACATTTTATAAATAATAAATATAAAAGTCCTTTCCAAATCTCTTGAAAAACTGATGCAAACATAGCTTCAAAATTCTAACGACGGTAAATAGCCTCTATCTGCAACGGAAATTAGCGTTAAATTAAGGATGACGGTAAAGTGCTGCAATTTCCAATGATTTAGCAGCAGAAATCAAATTCGACGGTAATAATTTAAAATAAGTTATCATAAAAAATTCAAAATATTATCTCTTACAAAGTCCACGAAAATCCATCGCTAATTTGCGATTGAATTTTCCGCTGCTAAAAATATGTCGCTATATACAGCTTTTCTTGTTGTGATTTATCTTTTTCTTTGTTATCATTATAAATTGTTTAAAATTATAAATTTATTCATCACAATACCTTAATACGATAAAAAAACGAAAATATTTTAAATCAGAAAACACATGCATAAATTGCTTATTGTATGCATAAACGACTAACTTTTTGCATGAAAGGTTGTAAATCTTCTAGTTAAAAAAAAATTGTTTGTTTAAAAATATAAGTATGTATTTCTTTTATGTATGCTAAAAAAACACAATAATAAATAAACTATATACAAAAACCGTTGTTTGTTAAAAAAACAACTGTTCGTTGAAACAAATATGTGTGAAAAATTAGTTATATATAATGTTGAAAATGTACATATACAAAAAGAAGAAAATGAACGGATCTATATTTGTTGTAACTTGAACGAATGCAACTTAAGGTAAAATAAATTCAAAGCGCAGTGACTGCTTAATATCTACACTAACTTGACCTAAAAATCGATTGTCCTAGAGATGAAATCAAAAAATAGGAAAAAAAAACAAAAACAAAAGTGAGTTAGGGTTTATACATATTATAGAGATGAAATCAATTGCTGTAGTGATGAAGTGGGTTTGTAGAAGTGGACGATTGTTGTAGTGACGAAGTGATATGAAATCGATTGATGTAGTGGACGATTGTTGTAGAGATCGTGTGAAGGATGGGGTTGAGTTGCGTGAAGGATGAAACGGAGTGAATATTGAGTAACTGGGGTTAGAGAGGAAACAGAGTTAAAAAAAAAAAAACAAATGTCTTTAGAACTTATTTTTTAAACAGGGTGGCCTGGAAACTAATTACCTAGTGTAACTTGTCACCAAAACCTAATAGCCCCATTTAAAATACGGCAACTAAAATATGCATTCTAAACTATGCGCATGGAAGTAGAACATGGACACGTTCCTTGAAAAAAAAAAGGGTCACGTTTGAAAATTTCAAAATTTGGGAATGAGTCAATGAAACATGGTGAAAAAAGAAAGGATATATTCATAATGTAGGACACGTTACAAATCCAACTAGACACACGTAGGGACACAAAAATTAAAAAAATGGCACAACATTGGGTACCTATATGGTACGTAGTTTTATTGATCCGAATGTCCTTCGGAACCCCAAAAGCACAAATATATTTATTGCGGTTATCAGCACGACGAAACGGACGCGTTGGTATGTAGATATCAGTGCCACGACCATTATATCAAAACTCAAATTTTTAACGACGTTGCGCTGCTAAATTGCGCCGTTAAATTCAGAACGAGCAAATTTTTTTTTATCATGTTGGGACTTTTAGGGTTTCAGAAATAATTTTGATTGTTCAATATATGAATTGACTTGGACCGAAATAACGCTATCGAGCGAACTGCCGAATTTTAGTACCAAAATTGATTTCTATGTTATGTCTTGTTAAAGGTATCTCAAATATAAAGTTTTGGTATTTAATTCAAATTTTACGTTTTTAATATTAATTGCTGTTGGAACTTTTTATGAATTTATTAAAAAAAAGGAGAATTAATTGCATTACCAAAATTTTTATTATTGAGCAATTAATTCAATTGAGCCGTTGTAAGTTAATAACGGTAACATATTTTGTGCCATTATTTTGAGATGTTAATGCATATTTATGAGCCATTAATGCATAGAGCCGTTAGAAGTTATAAACGGTTTTATATTTTGTATCAATAAATTTTCTGCTAGAGCTGTTACATTTGCATAACAGTTGAGTGTGTATATATATAAATGTATACATGCATTTGATTGAGTTGTTACAAAATATAAATAGCATTAACAAATTGCAATGAATGGTAATAAATAAATATTTATTAACAATTATCTTCTCTTTATGAAACGAATGCAATTTACACATTGCAAATTTCTTTGAATGGTTTTTCATTTAATATGGCATTAATTTCAGTCCAATTTTCCTCCCAGTAGAATAGCCACCGTTTTTTTTGTATAAGAACTTGGTCATAGACCAGAAAGAAGATAGAATACAGAACATTTTTTTCATTGCTATTTTTCTAGAAAAAATCTCTCTTCCTCTTCCACAGAAAGAAAAATCATATATATTTTTCTATCCTCTTCTCAACCATTCTTTTGAAAAAATAGAAAGAAAATAAACTTGAGCAGTATTATTTTAGAGTGCAAACTGAATCAGATTCATATGTGCAAATGGTCCGATATAGAAAGAAAAACAAGGAAGAAGCTGTTTTATCCCAGAGGCGGCGGCGAACAGTACGAACTACTTTGCACCTTGAGTAGATCGCCGAAACGTCTTCAAGAAAGTGACCTAGTCGACGACTCAGCCGAACCATTTTTTCCAACAAATTGAAGACGTTATCGGAAAAACAATGGCTTCGACTGCAAATCTTGACGATGTACGAAAGAGATCACTGTTTTTTGTATGCGGGCTTGGGACTATTGGTATTTTCAAGAGAGAATTTGGACAAAACGCTATGGTATGTAGAGATATTTCTGTCATGTACAGAATATAAAACAATTTTATGACATCAAAGACCTTGGAAATTTCAAGGACAATTCAGATAACAAAGGTACTAATTTTATTATCATATTGTTACTGTTTACATATATTTACATATGTAAATAAGTGATAAACTATTTGTTTTAGTTTAAGAGCAGTTTCCTTTGGTAGATCTGCTTATGTCGCTTGTTAAATAACATTGTTTGGACTAGGATCTCTAATGAAAAAATTGGGAGAAATAGTCATTATTTGATCTGTATACAATTAGTTCAGTGCCTAATGTTCATAAATTGAATATTGTCATTACTCATTTTATACAAAAACACGAATTTTGTGTTCAAATGGTAAAATCATATGCAAACCATTTCTTTATTTGGTGAAGAAGGAGATCCTCATCTAGATAGCTTGTTGACAAACAAAAACAATGAATGATATTATATGCATGTAAGCAAGACTTTATACGGTGGTCATTGGTTATGAGAGCCACTGTTAATTTTTTGGTTGCTTATGGTAATACACATGTTTATTTGGAAATGTCATTAAAATTGACATTAATAGAATGCATATATTATTTGGAAATGTCACTAAATATTTGACATTAATAAAATGTGTATGTTATTTGATAATGTCATTGAGAATTGACATTAATTAGATGAACATGTTTTTGCATCAAAATAAATTGATAAAGCTTATATGCATAAATTTAGGGAATGTCACAAATTGAGATTAATTGAATGCAAATTTGGAAATGCCTTCATTATAAATGGGCATTAATTACATGCATAATATTTTTTTTGGAATGTCATTAGGAAATGACAATGGTGTAGATTTAATAATCAATGAGTGTATTTTATGTGAAAACGAACAACATTGATTAGATATGGACACCACTATTTCATTACTTTTATTTACGGTTGTTCTGATTTCAAATTTGTAGTTCTCTTGAAAAATAAAAGTGATGATTGAGACGTTCAAAAATGAATTTGAAATTTATCAAACAAGAAAAATAAAGGACTTCGTAGTAATAGAAGAACATAATATAATTGAATCAAATGATGCCGATTTTTATAAAACAAGATTTCCTTTTAAATTAATGAATAGTGGGGGCACTTCAAATTTGCCTATTAGAACAGAATTTAATGAAAATTATGAAACTGAACCTAGAAGACGTAAAAGATCAAGAATCATAAAAGATCTTAGTTTAGATTTTTTTGTGCTTTTACTATAGAGGAGGATCCCATAAACCTCCAAGAGGCCTTATCTTCTTTAGATGCCGACACTTGGCAAGAGGCTATATATAAATGATGAGATGGATTTTTTGGAATCCAATAAGACTTGGCACTTGGTAGATTTACCCCTTGATTGTAAATTTATAGGCTGTAAATGGGTACTTAAAATAAATTAAAACCTGATGGCGCTAATTATAAATATAAAGCACGACTAGTAGCTCAAGGTTTTAAGTAAAAAAGAAAATGTAGATTTCTTCGACACTTTTCATCCGTAGCTACAATTACATCCATTCGGGTATTAATCTCATTTGCTTTCATTCATAATTTATTAATACACCAAATGGATGTTAAAACTGCATATTTGAACGGTGAATTAGAAGAAGAAATCTATATGGACCAGCCTGAAGGATTTGTAGTACATGGTCAAGAACATAAAGTATGCAAATGAGATAAATCATTATATGGTTTAAAACTAGCGCCTAAAAAATGGCATGAATTTTTTTTTGATAACTTAATCATTTCAAATGATTTAAAGTTAACGAAAGTGACAAATGCATTCATTACAAATTTAAGAATGACACTTGCACTATTATATGTCTTTATGTATATGACCTACTCATTTTTTTTAGGTCTAACATTCATGCCATAAACTCATTCAAATCCTTATTAAGTGCCAATTTCGATATAAAAGATCTAGGTGAAGCGAATGCAATCCTTGGTATTAAAAATTACTAGGTCCGAAAAATGGACTTTCTTTGGATCAATCTCATTATATTGAGAAGTTTCTAAAGAAAGACAATCACTTTGACTGTAAACCAATATGTACACCATATGATCTCAGTATAAAGACATTTAAGAACACCGGTGAAGGTGTAAGACAGTCAAAGTAAGTGAATATCATTGACAGCCTTTGGATGTCACTGATTGTACTAGACCCAACATTGCCTATGTTGTGGATTATTATGCAGGTTTACTAGTAGACCTAGTATAGTGCATTAATATGCTATTGAGAGGGTTATGAGATACCTACAATAAACCTTGAACCTAGGATTACATTATGAAAAGTTTCCAGCTGTACTTGAAGAATATTCTGATACAGACCGGAATACTTTATATGATGATTAAAAGCAACCAGTGGCTATATATTTAGCATTATTAGAGAAGTTTTTTCATGAAATTTTTTTAGGAAACATACTATTTTGACTCATTCTACTATAGAAACTGAGATAATAGCACTAGCCACAGCTAGTGAAGAAGCAGAGAACTAAAAAAATCTGCTAGTTGAGATCCCTTTATGGGAAAAATAGACACCAATGGTGTAATCGATTGCGATAGTACCGCGGCTATTGCAAAAAGTATTGAACCGTTATTATAACAGTAAAAGACGACAGTCGTAAGGACAATACTGTAAGAGAACATCACATATATAGTGATGAAAATTTGACGACTATTTTAAGAAGGACAGAACCGATATTACATCGGTAAGAAATGACAGTCGCATGCATAGTATTGTTAGAGAACATCACATATAAAGTGATGATAATTTGGCAGATCCTTTGACGAAAGGACTGATCAGAAAGAAAGTCCTGAATGAATCTAAAATGATGGGACTATTGCCCTTGGATTGATGAGTCACGCACAATGGTAACCCGACCTAAATGACTGGAGATCCCAAGAAATAGGTTCAATGGGTAAAAACAAGTTGTGTAGTGATAGGAATTGAACATGCTATTTAATAAACCAAGAAGCATGTATTCCTGAAGTGATTAGAGGATGAGTTAATAGAAACTCTTAATGAGAACTATACTCTATTTGGAGTGGAGTACCTACCTTCAGGAGTACTCTTGATAGACTCACCTTTGTGAATGTGGAAATGTGGCCGTTTCCTATGGAGTTACGGGCAAGATTCCTAGAGCGTTCACTAAACTGGGATAGACGTGCATGGCCATAAATGCACGGGCTTATTTGATTGCACTCTAGAAAGGTTGTGTGTGGTTTGATGTCAGGAATAGAGTTCAAGACTACGTGTCACTCTAGTAAAAACTGAATCTTATTCACTATGCAAAGGTTCAAGTCAGATGGCACATTTGTTTATGCACAATCTTATGTATTTTTTAATGAACTGTTCAAAAATATTTTTTAAGAAATTCAAGTGGGGGATTGTTGGAACTTTTTGTGAATTTATTAAAAAAAAAGGAGAATTAATTGCATTACCAAAATTTTTATTATTGAGCAATTAATTCAATTGAGCCGTTGTAAGTTAATAACGGTAACATATTTTGTGCCATTATTTTGAGATGTTAATGCATATTTATGAGCCATTAATGCATAGAGCCGTTAGAAGTTATAAACGGTATTATATTTTGTATCAATAAATTTTCTGCTAGAGCTGTTACATTTGCATAACAGTTGAGTGTGTGTATATATATAAATGTATACATGCATTTGATTGAGTTGTTACAAAATATAAATAGCATTAACAAATTGCAACGAATGGTAATAAATAAATATTTATTAACATTCATCTTCTCTTTATGAAACGAATGCAATTTACACATTGCAAATTTCTTTGAATGGTTTTTCATTTAATATGGCATTAATTTTAGTCCAATTTTCCTCCCATTAGAATAGCCACCGTTTTTTTTGTATAAGAACTTGGTCATAGACCAGAAAGAAGATAGAATACAGAACATTTTTTTCATTGCTATTTTTCTAGAAAAACTCTCTCTTCCTCTTCCACAGAAAGAAAAATCATATATATTTTTCTATCCTCTTCTCAACCATTCTTTTGAAAAAATAGAAAGAAAATAAACTTGAGCAGTATTATTTTAGAGTGCAAACTGAATCGGATTCATATGTGCAAATGGTCCGATATAGTAAGAAAAACAAGGAAGAAGCTATTTTATCCCAGAGGCGGCGGCGAACAGTACGAACTACTTTGCACCTTGAGTAGATCGCCGAAACGTCTTCAAGAAAGTGACCCAGTCCACGACTCAGCCGAACCATTGTTTCCAACAATTGCATTATATCGGTTGTCGCTACCGTAAATCGATCGTATAAATCGATTTAACCGGAGCGAGCGAACTTTGGCGTTTTCACAATAATTTTTTAAGGATCAATTTTATATAAAATATTATGTTTTTAATGGTCATTATTTCAACGTTTCATTATTTAATTATTTCATGTCTGTTTCAGAACAATAAGTTTTAAAATAAGGGTCGACCAATTTTTGCTATTCGAATAAAAGGTTCGTGTTTTATTTTATACTAAGTATAATTACCCTATTCCCAGATATCCTTTTTCATCGCTCTAAATCAAAATCGAGCCGGACATTCAAAATCAAAATCCGTTGGAAAAACCAACAAAAAACATGTCGATTGTTGTTACTCATGCCTTGATGGCTTTTTTACCGTTGTTGGTCATGCTTGTTTCTTTTTCATGCGTTTGTTTGATTCTTTTTCATGAGTTTTTTTTTCATCTGTTCATGCCATGCTCTGTTCATGTTTTGCAAATGTTATTTAAGCTTGTTTTGTGTTGTTTTTGATTAAATAGTTTTGTGTTATTTTTGAATTCATACTGTATAGTTATGGCTGCTAATGCTCTGGCTATTGCAGCACAACTTAGGCAGGTTAATTTTCAAATCTCGGTTGAGGAAAGTCGAATTAGAGACTTAAGATGGAGTATAACAGCTTGGTCCAGAGCTATTGCACTAATTGATGCTGAACCTGAGAGTGATAGATCTGGGGATATGAAGAGGAGTTTTGAAGAAGGGATTAGGGATGCTAGGAATAGTATTGATGAACTAAAGGGGAGGGTTGAAGAACTGAAACTGATGAGCCAAGACCTTACTGTTCAGTTTGCGAATCTGAACAGGGACCAGAGTGGTGGTTCTGAATTCTGATGTATTATTAGTTTAGAATCTTACATAATAAATTATATAATACTTAATACTTAATAGATTTACTAATATATATATATATATATATATATTTAAACTTTGCAAGGTTCTTAGGTCTACAAATTAAAGAGCAGTTCTTCCATTACAATCTCAGGGTGTTTGTTTGTTTGTTTGTGTTTGTTTGGTATTTTTTTTTTCTTTTTCTTTTTTTCTGTTCTTTTCTTATATGTATAATGCTATTATGTGTTTGTTTGTGTGTGTTTGTTTGGTTTGTGTTTGTTTGTTTAGATTTCCTTACCGATGAACATGGATTGTACAAAGGACACCGTATGAATAAAAATATCCAAGGCCACTCAAGTGTAGTAGTCTAGTAGATGCAGCTGGATGCAAGCCGAATCCTATTCTAATTGGTCCAACAACTTATCTACTACAAACTATTACTAGTACTAGATGTTAAAAATAGCTAAAAACACTACAACAGAAGATAAAATATACTGAAATTCTACCCAATATCTTCGCAAGAAATGGTGACAAGTCACAGAAGTGAAATTCAACATATTCTTTTAATGTGGCATCCAGTATGATACATCATACATGATACAACAGTAATACATATAGATGCAAAACAGGGTTTTGCCTCCATCTAAAATTTCACATTGAACAACACTTGTATACATCGCAATCCAACAAACCCTCTCAGCTAATTATAAACTTTGAGGAAGACACCATTTTTGCATCGTTCTTAGATCGAGCAGCAGTAAAACATGCATTAGCACATCTAGGTTCCAACATCGAAGATGAAAAGAACCAGACGACAACCATGATAATGTCATACATAAATGATTCATAGTTCATTTTTCATGTGTAAGGTGAGGTATATGATTTCTGCAAAAGGACGATCAATGACTACAAGAAAATCAAATGATATTCGGATAAACAGAAGTATATGATTTTTATAGCCTGTTTTAACAGATCCCCAAATTTTAACAGCTGCTAGTAAAAGATGTTAAATGGAAAGAGTCATTAAAAACATGTAAAACAATATAGGGTTCACAAATACATGGTCTTCAATTATTTAGTGCTAAGAAGAAGAAGAAGAAGATTAGTTCTTTGAAGAAGAAGAGGAGGAGGAGGAGGAGGAGGAGGAGTATTGTAATTTTATTTCTCTTAACCCAAAATACAGTTCAACCAGAGTATTTTATATTACAAACCAAATGACCCCAAAACAGCATAACGCAAAGTAACAAACATACAACGTACAAAAGAAAGAATACAAAGCCAAATACAATAACATGAAATACGAAGCTAATACAATATATGATGCTCTACATTTGTTTTCTATTGTAATTTTTCCAAACACAAAATTCAATATTATAGGTAAACCAAGGTAACAAAGGCAGCATATAATCAAATAGAGCATAGTAGTAACTTATTCATTAGAATAATCTGGCAATTTATTCATTAGAACTTCATATGTTGTTCTCCAGCAAAAAACAAAACTATTGCATTAAGTTTACAAGATATGTTGTAGTAGGAAAACATTCACCCCAAAATCTGTTGGGCAAGCTCGCATGAATCTTGATTACCTTAGCAGTCCCAGCAAAATGTTTGTGTTTATGCTCTAAACTACTATTTTGCTACGGAGTTCCCACAAGGCTTCTTTGATGAATTATACCTCTTGATGCGAATAAATTTGTGCAGGTTTCTTGAACTATTTCTGTGCCATTATCAGACCTAATGGCTTTCATAGATTTTTGAAATTAGGTTTGAACATATGCTAAAAAATTAGATATGATTTTAGGTACTTGATCTTTGTGATGAAGAAGATATGTCCATGTAGTTTTAGAGTGATCATCTAAAATAGTTAAAAAATATCTAACACTAGATATAGATGGTATTTTATATGGCCCCCGCAAATCAATATAAATTAATTCAAAACATGCACTTGCAATGGAACTTGATACAGGAAATGGTAATCTATGATGCTTGGCAGAAATACAAGATTCACAATGAAAATTACTATCACTTTTTATTGAGGAAGAAAAAAGAGGTACATTTTTCAGTTTGCCTAAAGATGCATGCCCAAGTCTAGCATGACACAACTCAATGGAATTTTTTGCATTAGAGAATAAGGCAGAAAAACAGTGATCAGAAAAGATACTATTTGTGGAAATAACATTATTAGGAATGTCTTTAAGAAATTTATACAAACCTCCTTGTCTCAAACCAATGCCCTTCTTTTGTTCTGCCGAGAGGTCCTGAAAAGAGCAAGAATTTGTTCAAATTTAGCAACAAGATTATTATGATTTAATAATCTTCCAACAGACAAGAGATAATGTTTGAATTCAGGTACATAAAAGACATTTTTGAGGACAATATGAGGATTGATAGTAATAATCCCAATGATAGAAACAATTTTATGACTACCATCAAGCAATGCAATTCGAATAGAATTTTTAGGAACATGTGTTTTATCAAAGATGTTCAAATCAAATGCCATATGATCACTAGCTCCTGTATCAATTATCCATGTATTTGCGTGCTGAAATGAAGAAAACACATTGAATGCATAAACAATACCTGCAAAGTTCACAGCAGCATCGTGTGAATCGGATGAAGAAGAGCCTTGATTAGCTTTAACCATCTTGATAAATTCTTTGTAGAATGAAGACATCATTTGTGGATGAATCGAAGAAGTATTTGCAGTTGAACCACTTTCAATAACAGCAGAATGAGGACTAGCACCAAGAATTTCATTTGCATTTGAGTTTCCATGAACATTTGCTACTAGTTTTTCAGAAGCTTGAGTAGTTCTTCCTTTCCACCAATATGGATATCCAACAATTATGAAACATTGCTCCTTAACATGGCCTCCCATTTTACAATGATCACAGAATTTTCCATATTTAGCCTTCTTAGATTCCCTTTTTTGCAATGATGATTTGAAATTATGAGATATCTGGTTATTCTTGGCTGAAAATAATGCACTCATCTCTGTAGATTGAGAAATTAGATTCAGATTATTCTGTTTTTCGATTTGTTGAAGCATATGATAAGCACAATTCACATTCGGCAGAGGATCCATACTGAGCAAATTTATCTTTGCTTGATCATAAGCAGTTTTATTAAAACCAGATATAAACTGAATATGTTTTCCAAGATCATCAACTTCAAGATTATTATTTTCAACAAACCACATAAACAATTATCTATTACTCCACAAGTACAAAGGGGAAACGACTTAATAACTTGTAATTAATCCTAGATTTGTTTCAGATTAGCATAATAAGTAGCTATATTGTCGTCATTCTGTTGAATACTCATTAAATTTTTATGAAATTCATAGATCTGAGGTGCGTTCGAGTGACCATACCTTTCTTGAACTTCATTCCAAAGTTGTCTTGTAGAGGAGTTGAATATAAAACTTTCAAAAAAATTCTTATTCATTGAACAAAGAATCCACGCAGTAACCATGTAGTCATTTCGAATCCATTTCTGCAAATCCGTAGAGTCATCGGATGGACACAGAAGAGATCCACCAATGAACGAGACTTTATTCTTCGCTCCAACGGCAAGACGAACACTGCGGCTCCAATTCACATATTTATCGCCTTTAAAAATAATCTTCCTGAATTGAGAATTTGGATTATCTCCATGAGAAATAAAGTAAGGATCATTATAGTTGAATTGTAGAATTTCCATATTTTTCTGGATTGAAGTTGAAATTTGTCTTGAATCAGGCATTAAGGTTGGAAAAATTTCCGCTGCTCTGATACCATGACGAAGAAGAAGAGAGTAATTTTATTTCTCTTAACCCAAAATACAGTTCAGCCAGAGTATTTTATACTACAGACCAAAAGACCACAAAACAACATACAGCAAAGTAACAAACATATTACGTACAAAAGAAAGAATACGAAGCTAAATACAATAACACGAAATACGAAGCTAATACAGTACATAATGCTCTACATTTGTTTTCTGCTGTAATTTTTCCAAATGCAAAATTCAATAACATAGGTAAACCAAGGTAACAAAGGCAGCAAATAATCAAATAGAGTAGAGAAGTAATTTAAGAAAAAAACACAGAAATAGCAAAGAATATTTCATTCTCAGTTCATCCGACATCAGTGGGATCCCACATTTCAATGCCAAATACAAAGTTAAGTTTTCGCACTTGACACTCAGTAGAGAGACTAAGGATGCAAAACTTCTAAGAGATATTAATTAGTTAAGGGATTGAGCGAAATAAAATACACACCAGAATTGGAGGGAGGATTTCAACAGAATCCTTTGACCGAAATTCTAGAAAATGATTTCTGAGTAAGTGAAATACATATGAGCATCAAAGAGGAGAAACAAACAACAAACAGGGCCTCCGTCTGTATATAGAGATGTCCAAAAGAGAAATTAATAATAAAAAGGTTGAAGAAGAAAAATATTACGTAGGATTAGTAAATGGAAAATGGGATAGAATTGATAAATTCAAAAGTAGAAGGTAAAAATAATGTTATTTCAAGTGACACAAAATAGAGAAAAGAAATCTCAGCCCCGTAAAGCCAAATAACTCCAATATCTTATCTAATTGTGTGTTTAATTTTATATTTCAATATCCACTCACTTTAGTAAAACAAGAGATCACTAAAGGGATTTTGCAGAGTGCTGGTGTTTACATGGATTAGAGAAAAATCTCCTTTAAAGTGGCTGGTACGTATAGCGATGATGGAATGGTTCACATGCAATGTAAAAGACTATTAAAGATAGCAATTACAAAATTTTAAGAACCTGATCTGAACAAAGTTATAATGCATCTAAAATAAATCACCAGAAAAAAGAAGTGCGGATTTGCGAACTCAAAAGTTTGGTGCGACCTTAATTAGATTAGATGTTTTTCAGTATACTTCCATTATCATAATGCTTCTGGTCCTATGTGC
Organism: Allium sativum; assembly: GCA_030737875.1. NCBI lineage: Eukaryota > Viridiplantae > Streptophyta > Magnoliopsida > Asparagales > Amaryllidaceae > Allium > Allium sativum. Next base: position 815,671,277 of record CM060921.1, on the reverse strand, counting down.
CTTGGATTTGAAAACTTTAAAGCAGTTCTTATACGTAAAATGATGGTAAACTATGCTTTTTTCCTCTTTCTGAGGGGTCAATTGATAATTTTCCGTATCAGAAGCATTACCTAATGCAGTTCGTATTGTTGCCATCACGAAAGTTTAAATTGTGTCTGCACTGCACTAAGATAGGCCAAAGTTTCTCACGAAGTTTGGATATTTCATCGAAAAAAAATTCACATCAAACTTGCTTATTTTAGGTTATTTGATGCTCTTAAGTTTTTATTATTTCAATATATGGGTTACTCTTGAGTGTTTTGAGAGCACAAACAGTAGAAGTACAAGTTTTGGAATAGTTACAGCTATGCTAGTTCGTAGCAGAGGTCAATTGTCATTTACTTTCGTCAGGAGCACGCACCAGTTAAAAAGATTTTTTTTAAACAATCACTACCTTGTTTAAACGACGACAAAATTGTGCAGCTCATAAACTTATTCCTTGTAGATGGATTAATATATCTCTATTCATGTGTTTAATTGTCAAGTGACGGTACCACATTTTAATTTATTTTTATCATTTCCTTCTCAATCGTACACCAAATTGGAATGTTTTGCCATTTTAAATACTTTTTTTTGCCAAATTGGAACAAGTTATGGCTATTGGAATCGGCATTCCGCGAGTGGTCGTTATCCTTCCAATGATTTTTATATGCCAAGCGAAGGGCCGTCTGGATGGTTGAGATGCTTGGTCGATCTTTGGTGGTTTATGTACATGACTTTAGCTTGCTGATTGTTCAATTTCACTTGACATCGTCAAGCATATCAATTGATTTCTCAAATTTTAGAAGTTTGGCCCAGATTCTCTCTGGAATTTACGCATAAGCATCCATCTATTATCGGCTTAAGAAGTAAGCAATTGGTCATTGGCTATAGGCACAACTAGGTGCAAGTAAGCCGTTGCCTCTCAAACTCGCGCGCACACTCACATGCGCGCACGTGATTTTGTATAATTTGCTCGTAGTTTTACTACATGAAGTATACAAAGGCATATGTGTATGCAAAAATGTGTGTTAGTGTGCAAAGCATGTCGATGTACATAAGTTATCATGTATGGTTGTATGTATGCGCGCGCACACACAAACACACACATGTAAATATAAATATATATCATTGTTTCTACATAAACATACACGCACACTACATACATATACATACATACATATATATATGATATAAGAGATGAATATCGACACCTATGGAGATATAAGTGCAACCCCTCACTTAGGGTATTTCTGGGGAAATTTTGGGAAACACAAGAGGTCAACCTCCCTATATACTATCGAATCAACCATCCAACTCTCTCACATTCTCATTTCACAAACCGACCCAACATTTAGCCCTTCCAACCGACTCTTTTGAACTGAATAATGATCCATCATATCAACCACAACAACCTCTACTACTCATCCAGTCCCTCAGATTCAGCTATTACTCGACATGAGGTGGGTTTGTCGTACTTGGTGGTGACTAGTTTTAAGAGTTCTGAGGGGATTATAGTCATTATAGTGATGGACGAGGTCGAGGAGAAGACGATAATGGAGGAAAAGGTGGAAGATCGATCAAGAAGACAAGGCTATGCATGAGAGTTCAATTTGAGAATATAGAGATGGGGAGAAGGAGATGAGTGCTTGGATCGAGTCCAGAAGTTTGGAAAGAAGAAAATAAGGGGATAGGAGAATATCGAATTGGATCCAATTGTCGAACTATAGCCATTAAGGATGTTTGATTCACTCAGCATGGGATGCAAAACGACTTCAAGTGAAAGAAAGAGTTAATGGTTGGGATCAAATGCAATCCCTTCTTGATGATTTCCGACTTTATTCATTGTCATAATCATGATCGAATAATCATGTTGAGGAAACATGAGACTCGAACACATACATAGGATTTGAGCATAAAATTTGGAAAATCGACATATTGTTGTAAAGATGAAGTTTGAATATCGAAATCTGAACTGAAGTTCTGAGGAAAATCCACGATCGCTGATATGGAAGATCATGAGATAATCAGCTACGGCGGTCCTGCAGTCGTAAATTGAATCTATTACACTCATCATAGAACTTATTAAATTGCATATGCGTGCACGACACAACACGTACTGTTGAAAGACTATTTTATTGTTTTGATGATAACAACTGTACGACGCTTGCTACTAACGTGCTTGTTAAATTATTTCAGATCAAGGCCCAGACGACGGGTAATGGAGTAAAATTAGATTTACATTGAAGAAAAGGATGGAAGAATTGCAAGATGCAAAATGCACGAATTAGGTGCAGGCACTCTGACCATGCGATAGAAGGAAACGTCCAAGTAGCATAACAAACTGGCCCCAACGTACTTCAGAAATTAAATGCAAATGGCTATGATTTGTTCAAATCAAAAGGCATGTGTAAATTTTTAACAAAATGCCAACAGCAAAGGCTCGAACCCAGAAGCTTCCAGAACGTTGCACATATTACAGCCAAGCAACCCGTATGGCTTTTCAATCGACACTAATATTCAAAAGTCAAATTGAAGAGGTATATAAAAATAAGATACATACCCTTTTACCGACAACACTACAAAGATGCTACCAAACTTATGTAAATGTGAAATGGCTAAATTTAAAAAGAGAGAATTTGGTTCTAATGGCCATATTTTATACGGTATTTTTTCCAGGACAGCCGTTTAGAAAAAGTTTTCAGGCCATCGTATATATACTACTGCGCCTTTTTTCCTTTCTTTCGAGACCGAATATCTTTATCGACAAAAATTTAACTTCCAATTTCGATTTGGTTCAGGTAATTACGATCCAAATCGATGTGTTAATTTTAACGTTGGATTGTTTATTTCAGGTGATTTCGATTATCGATTTAAAGTTTTCAATTATTGATTTCAGGTAACATCAGATTATTGATTTTAACATATATTTTAGAATTAGATTAATCGTGAAGCATCATGCCTGCGATTTTCAATTAATTTTTCTTAGATTATCAATTCTTTTCAGATTATCAATTCATTTTCATTTTTCATGCTATTTTGATTGCTTCGTACAGAGTATTGTTTTGGGTTGGTCATTTTTTGGTTTAGCTGTAGGAAGGTGAATACTGCAGATGGTCAGAGGTACACATAATAAACTTTTTTGGTTGTTGTTGTTAATGTAACTTTGTTGTAATGACAATTGTTTTGTCTTCCTTCGGTTTTTTTACAATAGTGTTCCAACCGACGTCAAAAGTGTTCTAGTTGTCATTGATTTTAAGAAAAACAACTTTGATATTAGGATTCTCTGGATTCTGTCATTTCTTATTTCCGAAATAAGATATATGAAGTTTGGGATCATCTTACTCCCTTATGCTTTGATATCTTTTATGTTCGGGATTCTAAGAATACATCTATTCAAATGGACAGTGATTTGCAAGTCATTCCATGCTTAGTATATTTCAAGATATAAGTGTTTTTAGTTATGTTTGTTAAGTTGAAGGAATTGTCTCGTCTTACTGTTGGCAGCAATAGTAGATCTTGTTCTACTAGTAAGTCGCTTTGTGTTGAAGATACAATGAATAGTGAATGCGATGGAGTTGATAGCAGAGAATTTATATTTGACAAAGAACGTGATTTTATTGGGTTGATGAAAAACGGTTCTAACTTAGAATTTTTTATGGTGGTTGGTCAGAAATTTAAGTCTGCTTCTAATTTCCGTAAAACTGTGGTTGCATATTGTGCTAAAAATGGATTCAACCAAAGTTTTTGAAGCATTGTAAAGAGAGAATGATGGTTCAATGTGCTGTTGAAGGTTGTACTTTTAGTATTCATACTTCTTGTAAGTTGAAACAGCTGGATCATTCTTTGGTTACAAGGTTTGAATCTGCTCATAGTTGTGGTGGTTGATTTTGATCAATTAATAATCTATTTAATAAAAGTGATCTTGTCAAAACATTGATTTTAGATCAAGTTCGTAATGAAACAACAAGAAAAAACAGTGATATTATTGATAGTTTCAAAAGGAATTATTATATTATTTTGAGTTATTATTATGCGTATACGGGTAAAAAGTTGGTTTAAAGGAAATTTTTGGCAATGAGGAGCAATCATACAATAATTTGGTTTGGTACTTGAAAGCAGTTGATAGAAGTAATTGTTGGATCTAGATTAACCCTAGAGGGGGATGGGGGGTGAATAGGGTTTATCACAGTTTTTAACAAGAATTAAAATTCTAACAAGATATATAATAATTAACAGATCACAGAATATAGTAGAAACAGAAATGCAGAAAATAAATCACACACAGATATACCCAGCTTCGGCAAAACCCTGCCTACTGCTGCATTTCTAAGGTTTCTACTAGGTGATAGAACAGCTCCCGCATACAAGACCATGTACACTCGCAAACCCTGCTCCTATTCTAACCCTACGCTCAAAACTTTAGAGTGGTCGATATCCCCTCGATCAGATTTTCCCCTTATTACGAACTGTAACACGTAATCCTAGTTTTTTACAGATTTGTGTGTGTTTCCCTTTTTGATTTGCCTTGATTTCTCGGCTTTGATAAAAATGGCTCTGTTTAAATTTGAATCGGCCTTTGGTTAAAAAACTGCTTGATTGTCTGCGTGAATTCCTGCAATTCTGGTTTCCTCGGCATTGAATTTAGTTTGAACTTGTTGATGAGATCCTCGAATAAATCTGGAAACAAATTGCCCCTTGTGATTGAGTTTTTGCATAGCCTTCGATGGAATTTATCTGCCCCTTGACATACCTGATTTGAATTTGTTTTCTTGGCATTGAAATAGCTGATTTGTTGTGATTTCTGCGACTTGCTTTGCTTGCCAAAAATGATTTTAAAACTTGCAAAAAAATGATATTGCAATATCTGGAATCTGTTTTAAAACTTGCCAAAACAGATTGTTGACCTGATTTGTCCATATCTGAAATTGAATTTCCATGTGTATTCATTTCATGTATTTGCTTAACATTCCCGCTTTGCCAAAACACTGATTGAATGTTCATGAATTGTAATTGCGTGATTCATGCCATATTTCGATTGCAGAATTTGCTGAGAAATACTTTCTCATATATGAAAACAATTTAAATGTCTCTGTGGTCCCTTGGAAGATTTCTCTGGTGTGAATCATTTTATTGAACAATTTCTGAAATTGCTTCCGCAAACAATTTTCTCTTCAAATAGCTTATGAAGTATTTCCTTAAATGTTCTTGCACTATAGATTTCCACGACTTTGATTGAATCATGACAGCTTTGTGATGAAAATGGCAAAAATGATTTGCCATATAAAACTTTACTTAAACCTGCTTGTTTTTCTTGAAAGACAGGACATAATTTTGTTCCAAAAAAAAAAAAAAAAAATTTGATTTGTTTGCCAATTCTTAAAAACTGAACAGGCTTGAAACTGTGTCATCATGTTTGCAACATCACTGTTTTATTTTACCTGTGCATATTCACTTGAACTTGCTGCTGCTCCATATATAAGAATGCTTTGAATCTCTGACATGTTGTCTTGTGCACATGCTCCATACTCCATGCTGCATTCATTTATTTAATTGAGCTCGACCACTTGCTTCTTTGAGCTGTTTGACCACTTTTGAATACCATCTATGTATATGCTGAAATCCCACTGTTTTGATGTATGATCCATGAACTTGATGGTTTGACATGAATTTGCATGGCTTAACACATGGGCTGCTAGCTTTCTTGAATCTGAATACCATTCTGCGTCATCGATTCTTGTTGCATTGACTTGTGCATGTACCACTTATCATTTGTATGGCTTGGCATGTTTGTGTGCACTTATGCTACATGAAACTGACTTATGCTCGGCTCTTCTTGCATTCTTTACTGGCTTGTGTGGAGATGTCTTCCATGTTGCATTTTGTACTATGCTGCACCACTTGATGCTGAAACACTTTTGGCTTTACTTTGCTGCACCAATAATACCCATCTTATTCACATGCTCACTTGCTTGTACATGTTGGTTTGTGCTCGACTATATTTATACTTGCTGCATGTATGAACTGATCTGCAACCTTTGTTTCTCTCTTTTGAGCTGAAGTATTTTCACTGCCATTTCTCTTTTTATTTTTACCTTGTCTTTTGACATTTGTGTTTATATGTATATCAGCAGACTAGTCACGCTATGTTGAGGCTGATCAAAAATCAGCAAACTAGTGTGATTATGTCGAGGCTGATCAAATCAGATCGAGTCAGAAAAATGATGAGAAACACACCGAAATTCTGAGGCAAATAATTTTTCAAAAATAAAAATTATATTTGCATGTATTCTATTTCATTTCTATTGCAGTGTACTGTGTGTGTGTTTCTATATATGACAGGTATGAAGATGGCTGGGCTGACTGTGAAGACTGACAGAAGACAGAAGATTGAAGCTGGCAGTGAAAAAATATACAGAAGCATCTGTATAAGAGTGCAAGTCTGAAACTTTATATGTGAGAGTGTATGAAGACAATGAGTCTGTATATGAGTCAATATGAACCTGAGAGAATGTATGTGTAGATGCAAACTGTGCTGAGTGTGAGAGTTGTAGTAAAGAGATTGTACAGTTTATTTGTAATAAACAAATTGCTTGAAATAAAATATTATTTTATTGTCGTCAAACAAAATTTGTTTATCGTATACTGTGTATTTACAAGTACTGTGAAGTGATTAAATAGTGGAGTTGTAAATAATTGTGTTGTTCGACAGTTTGAAATATAATATTTAATTTAAATAAAATACTGTAAGAAAATATGAATATCTGTACAGTCGTATTCTATTTAAATATAAATATAATATTACTGTATGTGATGTAGAATAACAGTACGTTTTCAAACACATTAATAATAATATTTATTTGGTTGTTATCATCGAACAAAAATCATATAATTGTGTATACAACACCGTTATATACAACAATCTCCCCCTTTTGATGATGACAAACAAATAAAAGATTTTGTATATAATAAATGTGTTTGTTCGTGAATATTTGAACTCCCCCTATTTAAATGCTCCCCCTACAATAGAAACTCCCCCTATAACTGTGCATGAGTGGAATGAATGAATAATAATGAATTTTCAAAATTAAAAATATTTATAAAATATTCACTCATAAATCAAAATCTCAACCCATTCTCCCCCTTTTGTTATCATCAAAAGGATATAGAATTCAAAATATAGATGAAAAGTGACTATAAAATATAATTTCAGCTTAAGAGGAAGAACGGTCATTACAAATCTCAATTAATCAAACAAAAATCATAATAAACTGAGAACAGGTGGCATATTTCACATTGTAGAAAATGACGGATTTACGATGAATTTTATAAAAATGGGGAGAGTTATAAAAATATGGATTTCAATTATTTTCAAAAGAATTTTTATAAGAGTAAAAAAAATGATGGATTTGGACTATAATTAATAATTCAATTTAAGTGACAAAATCAGATAATCTCAAATCCCAATACCCGTCAACCAAAAAATCATAATATGTCATAAGATTTCAACACATTTCACAGATTAGAAAGATGGATTGATAGGCTGGTTTTTATACACTGAGGAGAATTTCAAAATTATTTCTATTTTTAGCACTTTATTTCCTTTTTATTTTATTTAAGAGCACACTGACCACGCATAACTAGAGCTTGGATTTTTAAATGAGGTCAGTTGCAGCTTAAATTATAAGACGTCTCATAACCATGCATAACCAGAGCTTGGATTTTTAAATGAGGCTAGAGACACTCTTATATATTAATTATATTTTAATCATTTTCAGCTTTATAAAGGAAAAAACTCCTCGGTATACAAAACCAATATGGATGATAGAAATGTGGTAGGTACAGAGATGAATTGTGAAATAAATTTCTAAATTAATCATATTATGAAATATGCTCGACTGTACCGGGATTATTGAAAATTTTCAATTATCACTAATTCTGAAAAATAATATAGTCCCATTTCTATCACGAATATTTCCACTGTTTATTCAAAAATAATTTTATAAAATATTAAACTCTCCACATCAATATAAAATCATGATGGATGACAGAATGATGATAGATAAAGGAGGTGGTCGTGAAATAATTGTCAATTCAAAGATATTATAATAAATGTTCAACCATCATGACAATCTAAATAAAAATTTCCTCTTGTTATGAAATACACTGCAGTCACAATTCATCACAATTTCAAAATCTAATAATGATTTTGATGAATTATAAATACAGTTCAATTTGGATATTGATTTCAATTTCTGAATGAATAATCAATAAATAATTTTAAAATTGAAAATCAATTACAAGAAGAATTTATACAGATTTATACAAGGGAAAAAAATGTGTATGATGTATATACAAAGTGAAAATTCAAGGCAAATGGATGAAAAAGCTGATACCAATTGTAGTCTCCCTTATCGAGGAGTTTATTCACACCCTAGATATCTCAGATTAAAGAAAATTCAAACACAAAGCCCAAATAGACGAAACTAACAAATTTGGCACATTTATCAGAGCTGCAGACAAATCATAAACAAGCAATTACAGAATATTTTCAAAACAATATCAGAGCATCACAAACATCATTTTCAAAGCAGACTTGTCAAGGAGATATTTCAAAGATATTACAGACAGTCAAAAATGATTCATGATCAGATGGGTGAAACAAATATAAGGCACTTCTGATACCACTTGTAATCTCGATTAACGAGGATTTTAATACCACCCCAGTGGCTTACAAAGATACCTCAGACACTGGTTTCACGTCCTACCTCTCGACACGGACAACCACTCATGGGCAAACCAAGATACCACTTGGTGTCTCCGTTAATAAATTTTAATCACAAAGATACCGGGGACAAACCAAGATATCACAGTCAGCAGAAATTTAAAGACCAAGCAGATAGTATACCAAATTAGCCAAGCAGCCGACAGGTTAAAACAGGCAGTTCTTTGAAAAACAGTATCAGAGCAGCATAACAGAAACTGTTTCAAATCAGACTTGACAAGATGTTGGTCACACAAGAAGATTCATGAACCAATGATTTTAAACAAACATATATTCAAATCAAATTGTCATGAAATAACAGTGATTTTTAAGACTTGATTTTCAAATCAAATTTTCACAAAAATTCAGACATGCCTAAAAGAAATTTCAGATCATCTATATCAATTTTGAAAGGTATTCATGATCCAGAAAAATAGAATAATTTATTTGAAATCACTTGAATCGATGTCAAGTTTTGGAATATAATGAATCACTCACACAAGGTTGACAATTTCAAATTTAGGAGGTGTGTGATTATTCAAGATATCAATAATTTCAAATGATTTCAAACAAACAAATTCTAGCCATAATGATCATGAGTAATGATGGTTTTCAAGATGTATCATTAGGACAGATTAATTTCCAAGCCAATCCGAAAATCAATGAAATTTTCACAACTGATAAATAACAGTGTGCTGTAATGAGTATAACATTTTAAGCATTTCCAAAATTAATTGGAAGAAACTCGCATAAGAGTGTGAAATTTCATTAATTATTCAGATCTTCAAAAATTTAGAATTCAAATTAACAGTTTTCAAGATATGGCACGAATACATCAACACTGTTATGAATTCAAAGAATCAGAAAACAAACTTCAAATCAATTGCAGATATTTACAAAAATAAATTCAAGATCTGGACATGATTAAATACATCAGAGTTTTATAGAAGTGAAACAAATTTCCAAAAAGAATATGAATTCTGCAATATGAAGTTAATGAAGTCTAAAAAGTTACAAAGATATGACAGTGACAAATCAAAAACAAAAGAAAACAAAGAAACAATAAAAAGAAGGGATAGCAGGAGAAATAAACAAAGAAAACAAAGAATATTTACAAAGGTGAGTTTAGAGATCATACCAGAATCCAATGAAAATCAGAATCTCTAACTCAACAAATCCTGGCTGGAGGAACTGTGAATGATACAGAAGTATAAACCAACTTGATTTCACATTTCTTTTTGCACGGCAGTTCCTCAGTCTCCACTGGTACCTAACAGTTCAAGGAATCGAGTGGTCTAACAAAATTAGTAAAACCACTCACAGTTGTATTCATACGTTTTGGTACCCAGACTTGTTTATACAACAAACCATTAGAATCAACTTTTGAACCCTTAGGAACCCAAATCGATTTGAATTTAACAAAACCCGTTTTATTTCCATTTGAGATCCAATAATGTTTAAATGGTTTGTTATAAAACAAATCATCATCTCGATTGTGATTTACAAATCCTTTGAAGTTTTCATAGTTAAAATTTTCAAAACAAATATTTCTAAAGTGATTTGAGGGATTTTTAAAATCATAAGAATTTTGATTTCTAAAAACATCATTTTTCCCAAATCCAAGACCGGATTTATTTCCAATAGGAACTTGGTTTTGTAACAGCATATTCAACGATTTTTCCCCATTGGAAAATTTATCCAAGGTTGATTCTAATCGTTGAATTTTGGATTTTAGATCACTATTTTCTTTTAATAAATTTGAGCAACTATTTATAGAGATCTTCTGTTCAGCATTGGACTGTTTCAAAACCACATTCTCATTTTCAAGCAATTTAATTTTGGCTTGGGATTCGGAAATTTCAAGCTCAAATCGTTTTTGTTTTTCAAATTCAAAATTCTTGGATTTTTCAATCTCATTTTCAAGTTCTTTCAAAACCAAACCACTTTTCACTAAATTTTCATTTTCAGCAATTTCAAATTTGGAATATATATCTGTTTTAAAATTTTCAAATTCCTTTTGCAGAACATTATTTAAATTTGATAACTCAGTCTTGTTCTCATTTAAGATCATAATTTCATTTCAAATTTTTGAATATTTTTATTGAGATGAACAAGATTGGTTTTCAATTTAAAACAATTTTTGCAAACTGAATTTGAAGAATTTTTAACATATTCAAGTTGTGATTCCAAATCATCAATTTTGCTGGTCAACTCAAAATTCTTAGATTTCAGAGACTTATTTTTCAGTTGAAGTTTATCAACAGATTTCGTTAAATCAAGACACATGTAAACCAGATCTTCATATGAGAAATTCTCTGTCTCAGCATTTATTGATTCTTCATCATCTGATTCATCTGAAGTTTCATTTGTAAATCCTGTTAAACAAAACACTGAATATGAGTTGACATTTCGGGGTTTTGAGCAGTTGTTGTCAATTTGTCCATACTTCGTATTGAGAGCTGTCCAGATTTCCTGCGCAGTTAAACAATGGGAAATCAAACTGTATTGATCATTATCAAGATAAGAATAAAGAATATGTGTAGCACGGGAATTAAAAACTTTATCTACCATATCGTACCCATTGATAACAACATCCCAACACTTAATATTAACAGATTTAAAATAAAATTCCATTTTGGATTTCCAGATTAAAAAATCTGTTCCAGTGAAAATAGTTGGAAATGAACTGGACTGACTCTTGCTAGACTGACAACAAGGATTCACCATTTCTCTAGAGTTAACAGAAAATACCTACTCTGATACCACTTGTTGGATCTAGATTAACCCTAGAGGGGGGGGGGGGGTGAATAGGGTTTATCACAGTTTTTAACAAGAATTAAAATTCTAACAAGATATATAATAATTAACAGATCACAGAATATAGTAGAAACAGAAATGCAGAAAATAAATCACACACAGATATACCCAGCTTCGGCAAAACCCTGCCTACTGCTGCATTTCTAAGGTTTCTACTAGGTGATAGAACAGCTCCCGCATACAAGACCATGTACACTCGCAAACCCTGCTCCTATTCTAACCCTACGCTCAAAACTTTAGACTGGTCGATATCCCCTCGATCAGATTTTCCCCTTATTACGAACTGTAACACGTAATCCTAGTTTTTTACAGATTCTAGTAAACTATCAGTCAACACTTTGACTAGATCCACCTAGATTTTACAGATCTGGAAACTGTTTGAATCGTTTTACAATTGAAATTGAAATACAACAAACTTTAAATCAAAAACCCTAGTATTTAAAAAGGATTTAAACACTCCCTTTAACTCTAAACTAGGCCGGCCAAAAACAAATGGGTTCCACCCTTCTTTTATTTGCTCGGTCTCTTTGTTCTGAGAAAAAAAAATGGCTGCTTGGAAAATGAATTAGGGTTTACGGATTCTCCCCAAATCAAATCGCGAGTTCATTGATTGATTCTCTGATGAACTTTGAAAGTGTAGTTGTCTTCTGATGCTTCGACTTTTGATATCTCTCTGTGGCTCTCGATCGAAAACGGAAGTGAGTGAATTTCTGAATTTTGCTTTGAATTTCTTGCAAGTTGTTTTTCTTTTGTGGGTTTTTCAATCTCGATGTTGTTCCACTGCCTGTGATGAAAAATGGTGTAAATATAGGGCAAAAATAAAAACCCTAATCGAATCTGATTTCAATTGATGGCTTGACTGATTTGTGTGTGTTTCCCTTTTTGATTTGCCTTGATTTCTCGGCTTTGATAAAAATGGCTCTGTTTAAATTTGAATCGGCCTTTGGTTAAAAAACTGCTTGATTGTCTGCGTGAATTCCTGCAATTCTGGTTTCCTCGGCTTTGAATTTAATTTGAACTTGTTGATGAGATCCTCGAATAAATCTGGAAACAAATTGCCCCTTGTGATTGAGTTTTTGCATAGCCTTCGATGGAATTTATCTGCCCCTTGACATACCTGATTTGAATTTGTTTTCTTGGCATTGAAATAGCTGATTTGTTGTGATTTCTGCGACTTGCTTTGCTTGCCAAAAATGATTTTAAAACTTGCCAAAAAATGATATTGCAATATCTGGAATCTGTTTTAAAACTTGCCAAAATAGATTGTTGACCTGATTTGTCCATATCTGAAATTGAATTTCCATGTGTATTCATTTAATGTACAAGTGCGTACCCGTGCGTTGCACACGGGCTATCAAAACATTATTGTAAGTTACTGCGTAAATGAATCTGAAAAACAATTTATTTTCAATTGTAGGGAAAATAGAATAAGATATATTCAAAAAAAAATCATTATAAAGGGTATTTTGGAAAACGTTAAAAACATGAGAACTATGTGAAGTAAAAACTTTGATGCAAACACATAACAGTTTATGAACAGCTGTACCATACGCCTAAGTAGGTAATTAGGAAACTAATTTATTCAAAAAGAGAAATAAGGTGTACATGATAAAACTTAATAATATAACTAACATAATCAATACATGATAATATTTAAAAAAAATAAGAAAATGAAAAATGTTTTAAGAAAAATTAAAGATTCACACCGTGGAAAAATGAGAATAAGAAAATGACGTGAAGAGAAGCCAGGCAAAACAAAGCATCAAAGTGCAAAACACAATAACTAAAATAGGCCAAAAATGCAGCATGGCACCGTGAAATTGTACTAAAATACGCTGAAACTGTGCCAATATGTCAGAAGCACATAGCAAATTATAGAAAACTGGATTAAATAAATGTAAAAATGCACCAATTCCCATCCACATCAGGTAATTATGTTCAATATAATTATGTTTATGTAATATTGAAACAAAACCGATTAGCACACTGAATATTTTTATAAAACCAGAGTAATTGTTATGATATACCGTACAAACCACCTTTAATAAATTACAGCAAAAAGAAATCTGAGAAAACATCTGTAGTTTTTTGCAATTGTAAGAACTAACAGTAAAAAAAATTATTTTAAGCTAAATGTTATCCACAATCAAATCAAATCAAACTAAAAATGCAATATCTTTAATTTTCATTTAATGACATTTATTTTAAGCGAATTTTACACTTAAAAAAGATTTGAAGTGTGCATCCGTGCTTCGCACACGGGTTTTAGTTATATATTTTTTCCCTAATGAACAGTCCTCCGGTTGGATTAATGTTATGATACTAATTTTAATTAATTTTCAAAAAAATGTCTAAATTTAACCATATAGGCTGTATGATCATTATAAATTATTCTAGTATCCAAGATAATCAAAATGGTTAACATGCTTATAGTACACAAATACATACAAAAGTTCCTAATTGTCTCATTACCTCTTAGAGCCAAGGAAACTACTGAATGAGGAGCTCGCTCGACCTCTCAATCTTCAATATGTACAGTTAAAATTCTTAGCGGTTTTATCGCTGTAGAGTTACAAAAAGTTGTAGTGAGATAAACCTGGATATAGCGGGGATATAACTGTGGTGCAAAAAGGTTATTTGAATAAAAGAACAAACACTTTAGTTAATTTATTGTCATTCTTACATCATTTGTAGAGGAAACTAATATTGTTACATCATATAACAAAACTAAATAATATTATAGTTACACAAAAAAGATTTGGTGATTATAATTGATTTCTAACTTATTTTGAGTATTTATACCATAAAATTAGCTCTTCACACTAATTTCTTTGATTTATTTTAAAAGAGAATTAGTCAATTCAATCTCTATATATTGATATTGCTAAAACAAATGATAAAAAGACTTGATTCAGCGTGTGCAACAGAAAACAGCGAGCTTAAAGTGGATCTATTATTCATTTAGGCTAAACTGAAATAGCATAACGGTTAAAGAGCGGTACGGGCTACGACGGGAATTTTGCGGAGCTCTAACTGCATAGCTTCCCACTATCAAAATTATGTATTGGATAGAGATTTTTTTTCAATCAATGATTATAAAATCTATGGCATGTTATTTATATTAGAATGCTCAAATATCTTATGCAGATTCCCACTTCAATTCTTTGTTTATGCATAGTGGTAATCTCCAGACAATCTGCAGGGCCATTACCCTGGAATTGACTTGCTTTGATACCGAATGCATAGCAGAAAATAAAGTCACCAACAAATTGAAAATATATGACATATTTCTTTCTTTAAAACAATGGCTTCAAAAAAAGGGACTGTAGAAAAATATTTTGATGAAGACCGAGATATTCGTTGCCACATTCTGATCTTAATTCGCCTAGCTCTCTTACAGTCGTTCCGCTCTAAGTGGAGGATACCAATGATGTGCCTCAGTGATGAACACTTTTATTTATATCAAAGAGAACTTGTATCATTAGGCCTAGTCTGAAGGCAAAGCTAACTATGTCAAATGAAGACGGATCTGGTTACGATTTTTAGTCGATTTGATGTAACATT
Organism: Allium sativum; assembly: GCA_030737875.1. Lineage (NCBI taxonomy): Eukaryota > Viridiplantae > Streptophyta > Magnoliopsida > Asparagales > Amaryllidaceae > Allium > Allium sativum. The sequence continues at coordinate 815,656,114 of CM060921.1, read as the reverse complement.
GAGTACTACAGTTCATCGATCTAGAGATCTGACTGCTAGATTTGAAGAAACTTGATCATAGAGATCCGAGCTTAAGATCTTATCAAGTTCGATTCTTGCCAATATTTGCTGGAGCCTTTAAGAGAAGATAAAGTGATGTCAATGTAAATGGATGCATCAGAATTACTTGAACGTGTGTGAAAATAAAATCCTCAAAAACACTTGTTGTTGCTCATTATATGTATTGAATTTTTTTAGTATTTTCGATACTAAGCCTATATTTTTATTTATACTGCGCATACGACGACAGTTGAAAGTAAAATGCTAGTATGAATTGTATAATCCTTATTACTTATCATTAGCTCTTTGAATGTGTCCAAATTATTATGTCCAAATTATTGTGGAGTAGGGATGGCAATGGGGCGGGTCTAGGGTCCAAACCCGCTTGACCCGCCCCTGTTTTGACCCATTTAGACCCGCCCCATAGGGTCTTCGGGGCAGGTAGACCCGCGACCCGTTTTTGGAGGTCCGGGTCTAGGGTCGGGTCTGGGGCATTGCTAACCCGCCCCAACCCGACCCGCATGATCGAAACATCATTCGAACTCTTTATAACTATAATTATTACTTGTTAATCTTCTTAGATTTACATGGTTATAACTTGAATATTATATTCTTTCAATTGACAAACTATAAAATTTTCATTGTATTAAGTTGCATCAATGATAATCATATAATAACAAATGCATACATTTTGAACAATTATCTTATAACTCATTTTATAATATTCTCTTGTCATTGTGAACACGTTATAATATGAATATAATTTATCATTTAGTGATAAAAAAATATAAATATATAAATTTGTGTACACTAGAACATAATATCACCGGGTCACGGGGCGGGTCGGGTCTACCCTGACCTGTACGGGTTTCGGGTACGGGGCGAAATTCCAGACCCGCACCGGGTCTACGGGGCGGGTCTGGGGCGGGGTTTAAAAAGTCCGGGTCGGGTTTGGGGCACGAGAAACCCGCCCCAACCCGCCCCATTGCCATTCCTATTGTGGAGTTTATTAGACCTACTGAATGGTTTAGAGGTTGTGACTAAAATCCGACTGAAGAACATCATGACGTGCGAAGTCCTCAAATAACAGCAAACCAAAAGGTCCATATTATAATTCAACAAACTTATTTTTCACCTTGAAAAATATGTAGATGGTAATACAGTAAGCTCTGTGGTAATACTAAACTTACCTTAATGCTATCATATATAATTCCGAAATCAAAATATTCATAAGCATATAGTAAGGTCAACAATAGCTCAACAAATAACTGGGTTTATGGTTTACTTTTGCAAAATATAAACTCAGTAATTTCTAACTTAAAGTTTCTACTACTTTGATTAGTAACTTAATAATTTCTAAATATAGGAATTATTTAAAAACATGAAGATCAAATAAATCAAAATTTTCAAAATATAAAAGCACTATATGAAAGAATTATAAGAAAAAACAGTGATATGACAAAATTAGACATGAAGATTAGCACAAATACAAATTTCCAGTTTTCATACAAAAATATTAGAATTAGGTAGAAAATGATCATAACCCTTAATTTTATCTATAAATATCTAAATAATCAAGCTTTACACGCAAATTTTGAGGAAGTATCAGGTCAATAAAAGTGTTTCTACTATTTAGATCTGTTATAACATAATTCTGTGATTTCTCATGTTTATACAACCTACAAAGTTTCAAAATGATTTATATTTGAGCAGATATAATAAAATGAATAAATTTGATATATACACTTAGGAAATTCCATTAAGGTATATAACCTTGAATTTACAAATACAGTTGGTTAATATTTCAGAGCCCATCGTATTTGATGGTTGCATTATAATTTTGAGGGTGCAGCTACTATTTAGAGAAATTGTGATCGGACTGCTTAAAATACATAATTTAATCCAATAAATGAATTATATTTAACAGTTTATTGAAAGCATAACATAGTAGCATCTTCAATAAATATTTAATCACCAAACATTTATTATTATTATTGGTAACAGTTTCTTCTTAGCTCGTTCTTACATGATTAAATTCAATCTTAAAACTGGGTTCTACTCGTTGAATGCATAACTAAGAATTTCACAATGCAGTAACTTATTAATGTACAGGCTAAATATTTGAATGAGCTATCTAGCCAGAGAATCCCATTCTTTCTCATTTTCAGGAATTCTGAAAGGCTAACATCTATCGGAATCTTCTTGCACAGATTTCTTCTTCACACTTGTTGTATGCCATAACTTTGCACCTTTTTGGGCAGAAGTCATCATGGAGATCAAATTATAGAACTTGCATACACCATGCAGCAATAACCGATGGAAAGAATCATAAATATGCAGCAAGAGAACATCACCCTCACTGCTTCCTGTTAATCACCAATTAAACTTACCATCAAGATAAGCATTAAACAAAGTCTAAAGTGTAAAAAACTATTTTTAAAGACAACTGACAATTATTCATCTCCATAGCAACGTGTATGTGAATCACCAAGTGACTGTACTATTATATCCATAAACAACTTTATTTGTGCTATGCAATTGAAACTCATATACATTTAGCTCATAAGTCTTGAATTCAAAGTCTATTTCTTCACTGGTTTACCAATTGTCAATCATGATGAGCTATTGATTAGAGTGGATGATTTATTTTATCTTCTTAACATATAAAGAGAAAATAACTCAAATTCAAGCTGTATTAATCCACCCACTGTTAAAAAAATAGCGAGCAAGTTGCATAACATAACTGGTGAATTGAATTAACTATTGTTATTCAAACACAGGTACAAATAGAAGGGAGAATAACCTGGCTAAAAGAACGTATTAAAGTTTTAAACATCAATGTAAATATCAGCATTTTTGATAAAAGAAACAATGTCCTATAGGAAAACTAATCAATTGCATTCATAATACTGTTAATTCTAATAAAGAGGACTAAAGCAATTCATTTATTCATCAACACCATTACAGTACAAAGCAGATGACGGCTACAAGAAGATAAAAAGTGTTTACCCTAAAGCAACACACGAGGCCTTTATATATAGGCTAAACATAACACAAAAGACAATATTGCCCTTAAGAGACTATTAATTACGTTAACATCCCCCCCTCAAACTCATGATGCGACAGCAATGAGCATCGAGAGGTTGTCAGTCAGAAACCGGAAACGTGAAGATGACAAAGATTTAGTGAACAAATCTGCAAGTTGCAAGGAGGAAGAGACAAATGGCAATGTCAAAGTGCCATTCTGAAGGTGATGGCGAGTAATATGGCAGTCAATCTCAATATGCTTGGTCCTTTCGTGAAAGACGGAGTTATGAGCAATCTGAATAGCACTTTTATTATCACAGTACAAAGGAGTTGGTCGTTGTAAGGAAACACCCATATCTGCAAGCAACCATCGTACCCAAACAATTTCACAAGTAGTAGAAGCCATAGCACGGTATTCTGCCTCTGTCGAAGACCGAGATATAACGTCCTGCTTCTTACTTTTCAAGAAATTAGAGAATCTCCTAGAAAAATACAAAAGCCAGTAGTGGATTTGCGATCAGTAGGATCACCAGCCCAATCTGCATCAGAGTAAGCACATAACTCCAAAGATGAAGTAGAAGAAAGCAAAAGAGTCTGAAACTGATTGCCACAGAGATATCTCAAAATGCGAATAACAGCAGCCCAATGAACTGTAGTAGGAGAAGTAACAAACTGACTAACTATGTGAACATCATATGCAATGTCAGGACGAGTGATAGTGAGATAAACCAAACTTCCAACAATCGTTCTATAAAGATTAGGATCTGGCAATGGAGATCCATCAGAAATAGAGTATCGAGCATTGAGCTCAATTGGAGTATCAACAGTCTTATTATCTGAGAGACGAGCGCGCTCGAAGATATCAGAAATATACTTGGATTGAGAAAGAAGATAACCTTTTGGAGAAGAAGCAACTTCAATACCCAAGAAGTAACGAAGGGGACCCAAGTCTTTCATAGCAAAACTTCGAGTCAATTCAGACTTCAACAAGTTAATCCCAACAACATCATCGCCTGTAATAATCATATCATCAACATAAAGAGAAAGCAAAATTCGACCAGACGAGGTACACTTGACAAACAAAGCGGAATCATGGTTACTTGAGTAAAAACCAAGAGAAGTAATCACAGTAGAGAATTTCTCAAACCAAGCACGGGGAGCCTGTTTGAGACCATAAAGAGCTTTCCTAAGTTTGCAGACTTCACCGGGTTGATGATCAACACCAGGAGGAGGAGTCATATAGACTTCTTCATGAAGATCTCCATTCAAAAAGGCATTTTTAACATCCATTTGAGTAATATTCCAGTGACGAACAGAAGCAACCGCAATAAGAGTTCGAACTGTAGTCATTTTTGCAACAGGAGCAAAAGTCTCCTCATAATCCATACCATATTCTTGAGAATAACCTTTAGCAACTAAACGAGCTTTATACCTTTCAATAGATCCATCAGCTTTAGTTTTAATCTTATAGATCCAACGAGAACCAATAGCACGTTTTCCTGCAGGAAGAGGTACTAAATCCCAAGTATGAGTCTGATGAAGAGCAGTCAGCTCCTCAGCCATAGCACGTTGCCAATGAGGATCACGAACAGCATCTTTGAAAGATGAAGGCTCAGAGAGACAACGTATAGAAGCAAGAAATGAAGAAAATGAACTGGAAAGACAAGAGTATTCAAAATCAGGTCGTCTAATAGAATGACGGTTTCTGATAGGATATCGACGTTCATTAACATCTACTGTCTCAGAAGGTGATTGAGTGGTTGTTGAGTCAATGGAAGTGTCTGGAATTTCAGCAGGAGGTGGCTCATCATCATCAGCAGTAAAAGGATCAATATGAACAAGATCAGACATAGATATATTGTGAGTACGATCAGGAATTGTAAAATAAGGAATATGTTCAAGAAAAACAACATGCCGAGAAACATATAGCTTGTGACTGACTGGATCAAAACAACGATATCCTTTTTGTCCTGCACCATAACCAAGAAAAACACATATAGCAGACCGTGAAGTTAGTTTACTTCGTTGGACATGAGGAAGAAGAACAAAGCATGTGGAACCAAAAACACGAAGAGAGGAACAATCTGGTGGACAACCATACAACATCTCGTAGGGAGACAAGCCAGAATTATGAGAAGTAGGAATTCTATTAATCAAATAAACAGAGGTAAGAGCTGCCTCTCCCCAAAATTCACTTGGAACACTAGCAGACAATAAAAGAGATCTAGCAGTTTCAAGAATATGTCTATGTTTTGTTTCAGCAACCCCATTTTGTTCAGGAGTATCAGTGCAAGAAGTCTGATAAATTGTACCATCTAAAGCAAGAATTTCCTTAAAAGCATGAGAAGTATATTCTCCCCCCAAGTCACATCTAAAACATTTGATAACAGCTCCATGCTGAGTTTTAATAAGAGATCGAAACTCATTATAGATGCCAAAAAATTTTGAGCGACATTTCATAAGATAAATCCAACAATAACGAGTGCAGTCATCAATAAAAGAGACATAATAACGAGAGCCTCCCTTTGTAGAAACAGGAGAGGGTCCCCAAACATCAGAATGAATAAGATCAAAAGGTGCAATAGAAAAATTATTACTTTGGGGAAAAGGCAAAGCAGAAAATTTTGCAAGTTTACAACCACTACAATCAGAAATGTCATGAGTTTTCAATTCTCCCAAAACTCCAGTAGACGCTAAGAATTGTAATCGAGACTTTGAAACATGACCCAAACGAGAATGCCACAAATAAAACATAGACGATGACGGACTCAAACGAAAGGACGAAACATCCACACCAGGAACAGAAGCTGCAATCTCTGAATTTTTGAGCTGATCCAATACATAAAGTCCTCCTTCTCTATGGCCGGTCCCAATCACTTTCTGTGACTTTGGATCCTGAACATAACATGCAGAAGAAGAAAAAGAAACCAAGTAGCCATTATCACAAATTTGACCAACAGAAGCAAGATTTAATGCAAGTTTAGGAATGTAATAGACATTAGATAAGGACAGAGACGGTGTAATGACTGAACCAACACCTTGCACATGCATAGATGTACCACTAGCACTCATGACAGGCACAGAAAATTTATGAGCCAAGGAAGTGAAAGAGGATAAATTAGGTGACATATGATTTGAAGCGCCTGAATCTAAAATCCAGGCAGAAGAAGAAGATATACTTGATGAATTAGATGACAAACCTTGTTGAGATGTAGTTGACATAGCATGTGGCTGAGATGCAAGGAATTTCTGAAATTGTTCAATCATTGAAGAATCTAAAGTAGGAGCTGTAAGAGCATTATGGGGGCGAGGAAGAAGAGGAGGTCCATTATGAGGAATTGGTGGTCGAAAATTTTTCAATTGCTGAGGTTGCTGATAGAGCTGCTGCTGCTTTCTTTTCAGTGGACATTGAGATTTCCAGTGACCTTTTTGTCTACACAAACTGCATTCATCACGAGCAACTGGAACATAAGGTCTGACTTGCGAATTTGAAGTTGGTCGTGGAGGCATAGCAAAGACTGATGGAGTAGAGACTTCCTTTGCAACAGAAAACTAAAGACGAATTTCCTCTGCCAAAAGTTCACTAACAACAGAATCAACAGAAGGTAGCGGATGACGATGTAGAATAGACCCACGAAGTCCTTCAAACTCGTCACGAAGAGGCATCAAAAACTGTACCAATCTTTGTTCTTCTCTTCGTGCAATATAAGGTCCAAAGGCGCGTAATTCAGCAGATTCTGTGAGTGCCAACTGATCCCACAAGTCTGTCATAGCATCATAAAACTCTTGAATACTCATGCTTTTCTGCTGCAGAGCACGAATATCAGACTCCAATTGGTACTGTTTTGCAAAATTAGACTGTGTATACAATCTAGCAAGATGATCCCAAACCTCTTTAGCTGTCTCATATTTTGCTAATTGAGTACTTATCGAGTGCTTGACTGAATTATTAATCCAAGTAATAATTTTAGAATTTGCAATCTCCCACTTGTCAAACAAAGACACATAATTAGCAGCTGTTCTATCCACAGGCTTAACAATGGCACCCGAAACATAACCCCATTTTTGTTTACCTTTCAAAAAAAAATTCATCACATAACTCCAATAAGCATAATTTTTACCATCTAACTGAACACTAACAGCTTGGAGTGAATCATCTCTAACTTCATCCATCTTAATAAATCACAGAACAACCAAAATACTTCGGATCAAATTGCAAGGACTAGTAGTGGGTACTCTCCACTAGTGAATCAGATTCCTCCTGCTTTACCCAGGGTATTGCAAAAGATAAAAGCTCAAAAAAGGAACAAACCCAAAATAAAAGAATTCTGGGAGAATTCACTTCGGGTATAGGAAAATTCAAGTCTGGGATTTTCGGGTTTGGGTCTTCGTTCGGGTCTGGGATTTAGGGTCTTGTCTGGGTTCAACGTCGGTTTCGGGTATGGGTTCAACGTCGGTTTCGGGTATAGGTTCAACGTCGGGTAGGGTCTGGGACTTCGGATCAGAAATTGCTGGATCCGGTTGTTGGATCTGCTGTGGAGAATTCGGGTCGGAAATTGCTAGATCCGGTTGTTGGATCTGCTGTGGAGAATTCAGGTCTGGGATCGGAAATTGCTGGAGATGGTGGAGGCCGAGATTGGTTTCGGATCTGAAACCGTTGGCTGGGATTGCTGGAGATGGTGGAGGTCTAAGAATTCGTGGCTGGGATCGAGATGCTGGAATTGCTTGTGAGGTCACTGGAATGAGATTGAGAACGGGATTGCTGAGAACGAGATTGAGAACGGGTCAGAGATTAAGAACGGGATTGCTGAGAACGAGATTGAGAACAGGTCAGAGATTGAGAACGGGATTAGATTAGTATTGTGGATCTTATTGGCTCTGATACCATGTTAATTCTAATAAAGAGGACTAAAGCAATTCATTTATTCATCAACACCATTACAGTACAAAGCAGATGACGGCTACAAGAAGATAAAAAGTGTTAACCCTAAAGCAACACAAGAGGCCTTTATATATAGGCTAAACATAACACAAAAGACAATATTGCCCTTAAGAGACTATTAATTACGTTAACAAATACATCATCTAATCCAAAAATTCGTATGCAGGATTTTAATATTTATACAATGTTTACCGAGTGTACTCTCAGTTAAGTCCCAAAAAAAAAAAAAAAGTTCGGATGTTATATACATCGTCATGATCAATACCGACAATCGTATGTTCCCACTAAAATCCATGATTACTACCCTCGAAATTCGGTCAGCGGGAGCTGCATTTAGTCAACCCCAATTACAAACATACTGGTAGCAAAAGACACACGGCTCAAAAACAACTGAACCGATATCCTATTTGATAAATTTGGAATCTTGACATCATTTTGCAATATTTTTCATTTTATTAATATTCTTATTATTATTTTTTATCTTTTATACTTGTTCTATTGTCTATTACATAATCAAAAATAGTGGATACAAAAGTTTAAAAAGGAAAAGAAATAAAAGATGCGAAGAAGAGAAAATTTTAATTTTTTTTTTTTACCTACACTAACATTTACATTTTGAAAGCTGGATGTATGGACTTTTTGTGTTTAACCATAATATTAACCTTTGCTTCTAAAATCTCTTTTCTTGTTGTGTTGCGCTGTAGTGACTCCTTTAAATGGGAACGTGTTGTGTTGTAGTTCCTATAAGTTCTATACAAAGAATATGGACATATTCATATTATAGTTTGTATGGATCAAATTTCAAGAGAAAATTTTGGCATAAATTCACCAAAAACAACCTAATAATATTCATAAATTATAACAGTTAACATTTCCAGGATACAGTATTCCCCTTCCTTAAATAAAATAGTTGATCATCTCCGGTGATGTGTTCGCTTCAAGCTCCAAAGGAGTCCAACGATACCGATTTGCATGAAATGGGTCAACTACTATTTTAAGACACTTGCATTGTCATGTTTTAAGCAAGCATTTTCAAAGAACCGCTAGCTATTGAAACTGCATAGGTCTGTTCATCGCTAAAACTGCATTGGTGTAACTGGATCATACTTTTAACCATGATGACTCATATCCCTTTACTGGTGTGGATCCCCATGGAAGTACAGATCGCAAAAAATTTGGCATTGGGACATACATTAATTTGGACCCATAAAGACTATGTAACACCATTGTAAGTTGACAAATAGAGGGAATATGGACAGAGGGAAAAAGATAACGCTCAGGACCACATTGCACTATAAAAGTGAAGGCCAAGCTTCTAATAAGAAAAATAACAATAAGCCAAGGTTCCTATATGGAATTCTATGCAAAATATAATGTTATAGTTAACTAAAAGGAGAAGCAAAAAAAAAAAAAGAAGGAAGAAGAAGAAGAAAAAAAAGAAAATATGAACAGAACCAAATCAAACTAATACAAAGTAGAGGTCCGTCGGAAAAGAATAAGTTTGAACCTTACGCAAATTTGTAGTTTATAACTTTATATATTGTGCTTATAGTAAAAGATTTCTTTTACAAAGGAAGAAAAAAATGATCTGTAGCTCAACAATACCTATACAAAATATCAAAAGATTGAATCCATAGACAAACTCAATTTTATTCCAAGTGTTTTGAAGTTCCATACTTAGGGACAAACCATGAACAAAGAATAGGAGTAAAGAAAGCTTTAGTGATCAATACAGAAAAAGTAACAATGACTTAAATATAAAACGTATGACTTGGCTAGAAATCAGTTTTTTAAAAGAGAAGCGTCTTCTCTCTTAAAATAAAGCATCAAATATCTTGAACATCAAGTATGTCCTATGCTCAAATTTATGTCTTCCATTATTATATTCCAAGGGTAAAGGCCCAATACTAATCTGAATACATACCACAACATGCATCTGTCGTTGCTAGTAAAATAAATAAATTATGTGTGTGTGAATAATAAGTAGCAAGCAAGGGGGGTGTAGTGTGTGTGCGCCTCTATGTAGTTGTGAGTGTACATGTGCATGTACGTATGTACAAACCAAAGTGTATAAATTTATTTATAGATCAAGGAAAAGAAATGGGCATATTCGCACACATAAAAGGCAAACATAGATACATACATCATACTATATGAAAAGGTTACCATGTAAATCCAACATTGTAGAGGACAAAATCAATAATCCCCTCATTCTAACCTGAAGGAAAAAAGTCGATCTTTGCTTCCTTGATTTGCCTTCATCATTGAGAAGTAATCAAACAATGACAACTCATCATCAATTATATTAGTTTGTCTGCGAAGTAAACGGTTTATGACCCAAAAAAAAGAGAGCATTACTGTCCATAAATGTATGGCATCAATAGTTTTCATAGGAAGATATCATGGGGTATACTATGATATCGATGGCTACATTTACATTTGTCAAACAAATAAACGCTCAAATGGAGAAAGTTGGCTATATGTATGTACTTCTAGCTAATAGATGTAGTGTTCATTAAAAAAGATAATGGTTCTTTTTGTTAATTTTTTAGCAAAAAATTATAAATTAGAATCACCGAATTCATACGAACACATTGCCTTGGTTCTTTTTATGAATCAAAAGAAAATTGTTAATAGTCAAAAGTGAATAAGAGTGTGTTGATTCTAAAGACAATAGAAAAATAAAAATAAAACTTTAGTATCACTAACCTGAGCAAAGTTTTGTCCTTATAGCTTCATTACAGAAATATTGTTGAATGCAAACTCGTGCTTCTCAGACTGGTATGACAGAAATATGGTAGTTGCATCAGCCATATCTAAGTATATAAGAATCCTAACATTAGGCAAATAAGAAAACAATATTGAACAAAAGTGTTGCATCATCAACAACAAATTGCAAGGACAATAAATGTGTAAGTACACTTGATCATGATAATCATAATTTAATAATTCTTACAAATTAAGACCATTATTTGAAGAAGCAAAAAACTTGAACTCTCCTACTATGATTTACAAATACATGTATTGCGGAGTAGATAAATTAGGAGAATAGCAAGGTGCATAAGGCTGAGCAGCAAGACCATGCTGCCTAGTCATCACCCCAACATCACCTTAGTTGAACATGACTTGCCTTTGATTAGCATCAAAATTCCTTTAAGGAACTCCTCTAACAGTTGTTAACAGTTTAACATGTTGAAGCAGGCAGTGCCCATGATTTTGGTAATGTGCCGGCCAGTGCTGGCTTGTTACCCCATGAACACTTTATTGATTTACCACACACAACTCTTCAGTTATCCATCTGAATAACCAATGCAGCTTCTTTATGAGTTTTAAAGCTTAAAAATCCAAAATGCTTATCTCTTTGATTGCTTGTCCATATATAATACATCCATGCAGATTCGTTACTGCAAGAACAGCAGATAGTCGATCATGGTAATCAACAAATTCGAAGGATGATTGTTTTTTGTGAATAAGCATGCATCCTTCAAGCGGATGAACACTTAGATAATTTATGCATGAACGTTCTCCATGACAATTGAATATATGTTGCCCACCTACATAATGCGGCAGGTATATGGAACAAAGCCAGAGGGGAGGTTACCACTTGGAATCGTTTGACCTGAGGCATGGCAGCTGCAATGACTCCAAATTGCTTTTTAGTTTGCATTCAAGTATGTTTGCAACGTCCTGAGACTTGAAAATATGACAGGTTGGGCTATGTGAAATTATCATCTTTTGACTTTAACCTGTTCAACCAATCTTACAAAAATACCTATATGCATAATATTTTAAATTTTATGATACAACAGTGGCTTACCTTTTTTTTTCCAGAGTTCATAAAACAATTCGTCGAAGTTAAATTTAATCCAAAATAGTCAGTACTTTACTCTTTAATTTGAACGATACATAAATTCAACCTTTTCATTTAAAAATCCACTTGAAAATGAAAGTTCAGTTAAAACCCCAAATGTATCACTAATTGAACCAAGCAAAATTAGGGTAGAATATTTTTTTACGAAGGTAAGCCATGAAATTAAAATTGGAACACTCTTAAAGAACAATATTTGTTGCAAGATTCAAATCAAAACGACTGCTAAATCGAATCAAATGAAAAATAAAAAAAATTAAGCGAAATTTTAAATTCTTTTCTGTAAATCTTTAATGACTTTTAGCGAATCAAACTACAAATGTAAAATTTAAGCAAAATTTAAGCTTAATGTTATCCACAATCAAATCAAACTAAAAATGCTAAATCTTTAATTTTCAACTGTAAAATTCCGTTTAGAAAGAGAAATCATACAGATTCAATCGTGGAACAAAGGCGTTTCAAATCTTCATAGAAAACTGCAAATTGTAAGCGATCTAGGAGCATAGTCTTAATCGCTGGAAATGGTGGCAGGGACAGAAAAAACAACCGAAGCAGACGCGAAGAGTAGCTGTCGAAGACGAAAAGCTTGGGAACATGATGGAGTAGCTATAGTTGTAAAATTGGGAGCAAGTTTTAGGTTAGAGGAAAATCTGGTTTAGATCTATGATGGATAAGTGAAAAAAGGGAATTGATATGCCAAGAAAAAGAAGAAAAAACGTAGATGGATCGTGGGAAGGAAGGGAAGAGCTGCGTACGGAGCAACATACGGGACGTTTGAGTTGCCAAATTCCAAGGAGGCTTGTGCGTCCTTGAAGTGAAACCCAACTTTAATATAGTAGTATAGATTTGCTTAACATTCCCGCTTTGCCAAAACATTGATTGAATGTTCATGAATTGTAATTGCGTGATTCATGCCATATTTCGATTGCAGAATTTGCTGAGAAATACTTGCTCATATATGAAAACAATTTAAATGTCTCTGTGGTCCCTTGGAAGATTTCTCTGGTGTGAATCATTTGATTGAACAATTTCTGAAATTGCTTCCGCAAACAATTTTCTCTTCAAATAGCTTATGAAGTATTTCCTTAAATGTTCTTGCAATATAGATTTCCACGACTTTGATTGAATCATGACAGCTTCGTGATGAAAATGGCAAAAATGATTTGCCATATAAAACTTTATTTAAACCTGCTTGTTTTTCTTGAAAGACTGGACATAATTTTGTTCCAAAAAAAAAATTTGATTTGTTTGCCAATTCTTAAAAACTGAACAGGCTTGAAACTTTGTCATCATGTTTGCAACATCAATGTTTTATTTTACCTGTGCATATTCACTTGAACTTGTTGCTGCTCCATATATAAGAATGCTTTGAATCTCTGACATGTTGTCTTGTGCACATGCTCCATACTCCATGCTGCATTCATTTATTTAATTGAGCTCGACCACTTGCTTCTGTGAGCTGTTTGACCACTTTTGAATACCATCTATGTATATGCTGAAATCCCACTGTTTTGATGTATGATCCATGAACTTGATGGTTTGACATGAATTTGCATGGCTTGACACATGGGCTGCTAGCTTTCTTGAATCTGAATACCATTCTGCGTCATCGATTCTTGTTGCATTGACTTGTGCATGTACCACTTATCATTTGTATGGCTTGGCATGTTTGTGTGCACTTATGCTACATGAAACTGACTTATGCTCGGCTCTTCTTGCATTCTTTACTGGCTTGTGTGGAGATGTCTTCCATGTTGCATTTTGTACTATGCTACACCACTTGATGCTGAAACACTTTTGGCTTTACTTTGCTGCACCAATAATACCCATCTTATTCACATGCTCACTTGCTTGTACATGTTGGTTTGTGCTCGACTATATTTATACTTGCTGCATGTATGAACTGATCTGCAACCTTTGTTTCTCTCTTTTGAGCTGAAGTATTTGCACTGCCATTTCTCTTTTTATTTTTACCTTGTCTTTTGACATTTGTGTTTATATGTATATCAGCAGACTAGTCACGCTATTTTGAGGCTGATCAAAAATCAGCAAACAAGTGTGATTATGTCGAGGCTGATCAAATCAGATCGAGTCAGAAAGATGATGAGAAACACACCGAAATTCTGAGGCAAATAATTTTTCAAAAATAAAAATTATATTTGCATGTGTTCTATTTCATTTCTATTGCAGCGTACTGTGTGTGTGTTTCTATATATGACAGGTATGAAGATGGCTGGGCTGACTGTGTAGACTGACAGAAGACAGAAGACTGAAGCTGACAGTGAAAAAATATACAGAAGCATATGTATATGAGTGCAAGTCTGAAACTTTATATGTGAGAGTGTATGAAGACAATGAGTCTGTATATGAGTCAATATGAACCTGAGAGAATGTATGTGTAGATGCAAACTGTGCTGAGTGTGAGAGTTGTAGTGAAGAGATTGTACAGTTTATTTGTAATAAACAAATTGCTTGAAATAAAATATTATTTTATTGTCGTCAAACAAAATTTGTTTATCGTATACTGTGTATTTACAAGTACTGTGAAGTGATTAAATAGTGGAGTTATAAATAATTGTGCTGTTCGAGAGTTTGAAATATAATATTTAATTTAAATAAAATACTGTAAGAAAATATGAATATCTATACAGTCATTTTCTATTTAAATATAAATATAATATTACTGTATGTGATGTAGAATAACAGTACGTTTTCAAACACATTAATAATAATATTTATTTGGTTGTTATCATCAAATAAAAATCATATAATTGTGTATACAACACCGTTATATACAACAGTAATCCTAATAGTTATTCTGATATGGTGGTTGATGAGGATACTAATCAATTTGAAGAATTATATATATCATATGAAGCCTGTATTTATGAATTTAAGCATTGTCGACCAATGATATTTCTAGATTGAACCTTTTTAAAAGGTGGAAATGATTGTTTAATATTGCAACATCTAAAAAAGAAAATCAAGGTATATAAGTTTCTTTTATTGATTTACTTTATTTATTTTCTTATGCTGCAGCAAAATAATGTTTTGTTGCCTAATCAATTTTTTATTATACATTAACGTATGTAATTATTGTGGGTGATACATTGAAATATCTATGTTAGCCAACATCGGCCTATAAATAAATATTAGTGACTATTTTATTTTTTGTTTAAGTTGGTGTATTATAAAGCTGTAGCGACCCAAAATTTTGATATCCTTTGAATCGACTAATTACACCCAAGTCCGACCCAAAGTGTGACGACCTAAACCCGCGTACCACGTAAGTAAGGATAATCGTTGGAATATAACACATCAATCTCATCACAAAACACAATTAATAGCATAAAACACAAAAACAGAATAATTTACATCAATATGACAGCGGAATCATAATATGTAATAAACATCAGAGTGGCATAGTTATAGGATACAACTTAGCACACGAAAGAAATAATCAGTCTACATCTCGATTAGCGGTACATAAACAAAAGATAGAAATAAGTCTGCAACATTATAGACATAATCATACAGAATATAATGTCTAAAATGTTCCAAAAGAAGTGAAGTAAAATAAGTCTTCAACATCTTCAAAAATGCATCCACATCTGCAATGATGCACATCCCAAAAGAATCCCTGCTACCTCCTATCACTCGACTTCCCGTGTAAAAATGAGGGCACCCGAGGTTGTAAAGGGAAACAAACTACGAGTTGGTCATGGGACTGGTATGAGACATCGTACTTAGCTTATTTAATAAAAAGGCTAATCACAGGACCACGCCGCTAACGCAGAACGAGTTTACTCCATTGGATTGCCAGTGCATAAGATAAAGTAAATCGTTTATATATCGCAATGCTTTTATAATAATGAAGCCGTTATAAGACCCAGGTCTCATCAAACAATGCAAACACAAACCAGAGATAGAGTTTTACCTTATAACGGCCGAATATGCTTTATACGGACACAACGAATCATTTTGTGTTATTATTAGTGTTTATGTATTTTAAAACACTTTCAATATAAATGTATCAATCCTAGGCGGCATGGATACCATCTACCATGTCGCCATACTAGGCTCTACAATCAAAACCGTAAGTCGCGTATTGGAAATTGGATTCCGTCACGAGTCAAGGCTAGCGATGGCTCCTTCCGATTCGAGACACTCTAGCAAATGTCTCAGGATCCCCCGCAGTGAACCCTTGGATGCTTCAGGGCCGGTCCACACTTCTGTTTGTGGATTAGATATTCCTGAACACACGTTTCCCGGTCCTATCGGACCTATTCAACACGGTAACACAATACCGATTCAACCGAGGCGCCACATTCCATCATCCACATAAGTAAAAATGTCCGGGTCGGTAATACACTGATACCACTTCTAGCTAGAAAGAAACGTGCTGCTCTCCCTGTAGTCCGATCCTATTTTAGACTCATACCGCGGTGTGAGGCTCTCGAATTCACGTCATACACAAAGCTAGGCTACTTAAAGCCGTTCTTTGATCATCACCACAAGACTCTGCTTTTCAACAAAAGCCTTGATCCATGCAACTCAGCATGCCATACTATCAATCCATACCATATCGTCGATCACCTACCAATATATAACCTCTAAGCTCATACGTCTCAGAGAAGAGTGAAGTAAGGGAATAAATTCCCCTTCACCAGGCAGAAATATATTTAGCAGAGATCAACAACACAGTATATCAGAATACAATGTCAGACACACAATCCATTCAAAAGTCCGTTCTAGGTCTGAACAAAACCGGAGGCACCTTATTCCTCTTCCAATATGTCCAATACGGAAGAGAGGCCCTCGCATATCCGAACAATCAACAAGTACGTCCGGACCACTACCGCTGTAGCCTCTTCAAGGTAGCAACTCACATCACGGGCACTGGTAGTAGTAATCCATTCGATGTGAGGATCACCGGTCTTCATCCACCGTCTTCAACATCTTCGACTTTCAGTCGTCGATACATTATTTGAAATGAGAATTAACTCGGCCTTTTCAAATAATGCACGTATTTCTAGAATTCAAATCAATTGTTTCCATGCTTAAATTATTTGACATTCACGTTTCAGTTTATTGTAATAATTTCATGTCAAATTCATCCAACCATCAATTTATCTAATAAACCAAGTAAAATCGGTTTATTTCCATTCCATATTGTTTATAATATTTTAATACGATTCATCGCTATTTTTATTTAATTTAAAATAGCTCGTTTTCGTCGAACGACGTTTCAGGTCATTCGACGTCACTAACGCTGTTTTCATTCAAGTTTGAATTTAACATTTCTCGAAATCTAACCGTCAGATCTTAACATATTTATTATCGATTGAAAGACCTTATCAAAGCATACCCGTCGGTTCCAATTTCGGGAAAACCTGATGGTCGGATCTCCCGGTATACTCGTTTAAAATTACGAGTCGAAAATGCGAACTGCAGCGTCGTTATTCGTTTTATTTTAATTTATATTTTCATATGAAAATATAATACGTTCGAAGATCTCTAAATTATTTTTCACTTCAAAAATTTGGTAAATGCCTTTAAATTTCGGAAAATTTCGCCAGCGTCTCCTTTGTACGGAGGGGGTCCGAAATGTGGTATATAGACTTACTAGTACCCGGACTAAATCAAAACACAATAATAAATAAACTATATACATAAACCATTGTTTGTTCAAACAAATATGTGTGAAAAATTAGTCATCTATAATGTTGAAAATGTACATATACAAAAAGAAGAAAATGAACGGATCTATATTTGTTGTAACTTGAACGAATGCAACTTAAGGTAAAATAAACTCAAAGTGTAGGGAATGCTTACTATCTACACTAACTTGACCTAAAAATCGATTGTCCTAGAGATGAAATAAAAAAATAGGAAAAAAAAGTGAGTTAGGGTTTATACATATTATAGAGATGAAATCAATTGCTGCAATTTCCAATGACAAAATAAATTAATTATACATCGAATATTAATGTATTTTATTAATTAAAACATCGAATATTAATGTATTTTATTATTTATTTATACCTCTTATTTATATTTTATAGTAAATAATAATTAATCAATAATAACTATTGAATATTATTTACTTTTAATAGTAATTATTTATTATTTACTATTAATATATTATTAACATTAATTATTTAAAATTTATATTTACTTATTAATTACTAAGTAACAACATAAATGTAAAACATTTTATAAATAATAAATATAAAAGTCCTTTCCAAATCTCTTGAAAAACTGATGCAAACATAGCTTCAAAATTCTAACGACGGTAAATAGCCTCTATCTGCAACGGAAATTAGCGTTAAATTAAGGATGACGGTAAAGTGCTGCAGTTTGCAATGATTTAGCGGCAGAAATCAAATTCGACGGTAATAATTTAAAATAAGTTATCATAAAAAATTCAAAATATTATCTCTTACAAAGTCCACGAAAATCCATCGCTAATTTGCGATTGAATTTTCCGCTGCTAAAAATATGTCGCTATATACAGCTTTTCTTGTAGTGATTTATCTTTTTCTTTGTTATCATTATAAATTGTTTAAAATTATAAATTTATTCATCACAATACCTTAATACGATAAAAAAACGAAAATATTTTAAATCAGAAAACACATGCATAAATTACTTATTGTATGCATAAACGACTAACTTTTTGCATGAAAGGTTGTAAATCTTCTAGTTAAAAAAACAATTGTTTGTTTAAAAATATAAGTATGTATTTCTTTTTTGTATACAAAAAAAAAACACAATAATAAATAAACTATATACAAAAACCGTTGTTTGTTAAAAAAACAACTGTTCGTTGAAACAAATATGTGTGAAAAATTAGTTATATATAATGTTGAAAATGTACATATACAAAAAGAAGAAAATGAACGGATCTATATTTGTTGTAACTTGAACGAATGCAACTTAAGGTAAAATAAATTCAAAGCGCGGTGACTGCTTAATATCTACACTAACTTGACCTAAAAATCGATTGTCCTAGAGATGAAATCAAAAAATAGGGAAAAAAAAACAAAAACAAAAGTGAGTTAGGGTTTATACATATTATAGAGATGAAATCAATTGTTGTAGTGATGAAGTGGGTTTGTAGAAGTGGACGATTGTTGTAGTGACGAAGTGATATGAAATCGATTGATGTAGTGGACGATTGTTGTAGAGATCGTGTGAAGGATGGGGTTGAGTTGCGTGAAGGATGAAACGGAGTGAATATTGAGTAACTGGGGTTAGAGAGGATACAGAGTTAAAAAAAAAAAACAAATGTCTTTAGAACTTATTCTCTAAACAGGGTGGCCTGGAAACTAATTACCTAGTGTAATTTGTCACCAAAACCTAATAGCCCCATTTAAAATACGGCAACTAAAATATGCATTCTAAACTATGCGCATGGAAGTAGAACATGGACACGTTCCTTGAAAAAAAAAGGGTCACGTTTGAAAAATTCAAATTTTGGGAATGAGTCAATGAAACATGGTGAAAAAAGAAAAGGATATATTCATAATGTAGGACACGTTACAAATCCAACTAGACACACGTAGGGACAGAAAAATTAAAAAAATGGCACAACATTGGGTACCTATATGGTACGTTGTTTTATTGATCCGAATGTCCTTCGAAACCCAAAATGCACAAATAAATATATTGCGGTTATCAGCACGACGAAACGGACGCGTTGGTACGTAGATATCAGTGCCACGACCATTATATCAAAACTCAAATTTTTAACGACGTTGCGCTGCTAAATTGCGCCGTTAAATTCAGAACGAGCAAATTTTATTTTTCTCATTTTGGGACTTTTAGGGTTTCAGAAATAATTTTGATTGTTCAATATATGAACTGACTTGGACCGAAATAACGCTATCGAACGAACTGCCGAATTTTAGTACCAAAATTGATTTCTACGTTATGTCTTGTTAAAGGTATCTCAAATATAAAGTTTTGGTATTTAATTCAAATTTTACGTTTTTAATATTAATTGCATTATATCGGTTGTCGCTACCGTAAATCGATCGTATAAATCGATTTAACCGGAGCGAGCGAACTTTGGCGCTTTCACAATAATTTTTTAAGGATCAATTTTATATAAAATATTATGTTTTTAATGGTCGTTATTTCAACGTTTCATTATTTAATTATTTCATGTCAGTTTCAGAACAATAAGTTTTAAAATATGGGTCGACCAATTTTTGCTATTCGAATAAAAGGTTCGTGTTTTATTTTATACTAAGTATCATTACCCTATTCCCAGATATCCTTTTTCATCGCACTAAATCAAAATCGAGCCGGACATTCAAAATCAAAATCCGTTGGAAAAACCAACAAAAAACATGTCGATTGTTGTTACTCATGCCTTGATGGCTTTTTACTGTTGTTGGTCATGCTTGTTTCTTTTTCATGCGTTTGTTTGATTATTTTTCATGCGTTTTTTTCCCATCTGTTCATGCCATGCTCTGTTCATGTTTTGCAAACGTTATTTAAGCTTGTTTTGTGTTGTTTTTGATTAAATAGTTTTGTGTTGTTTTTGAATTCGTACTGTATAGTTATGGCTGCTAATGCTATGGCTATTACAGCACAACTTAGGCAGGTTAATTTTCAAATCTCGGTTGAGGAAAGTCGAATTAGAGACTTAAGATGGAGTATAACAGCTTGGTCCAGAGCTATTGCACTAATTGATGCTGAACCTGAGAGTGATAGATCTGGGGATATGAAGAGGAGTTTTGAAGAAGGGATTAGGGATGCTAGGAATAGTATTGATGAACTGAAGGGGAGGGTTGAAGAACTTAAACTGCGTAGCCAAGACCTTACTGTTCAGTTTGCGAATCTGAACAGGGACCAGAGTGGTGGTTCTGAATTCTGATGTATTATTAGTTTGGAATCTTACAAAATAAATAATATAATACTTAATACTTAATAGATTTACTAATATATATATATATACACATATATATTTTAAACTTTGCAGGGTTCTTAGGTCTACAAATTAAAGAGCAGTTCTTCCATTACAGTCTCAGGGTGTTTGTTTGTTTGGTTTTTTTTTTCTATTCTTTTCTTATATGTATAATGACATTAACATGCTATTATATGTTGTATTCTACGTTTGCATGATAGAGTGCATTTATTCTCTATTATTTCAGATCCGTTACTTTTCTATGTGTAGGCATGGTTAACCTTTCTATTTTTGTGTGACAACAAATTACATTTATTCCCTGTTTGCATAATAATTATAGTACATTCACTACTGATTCATTTTAATATTGTTATTATTACAGTTATGATATTTCTTCTGTTGCAAATAAAGAACATATATCATAATCGACTACTTTAAATTTTGAAACAGCAACAGTCCAAACATTTTTTATGTTCGCAGTTCAATTTTAATAGTTCATAAGTTTTTGAAACAGATAAAGAATTAAATTAATGTTCATAATTTGAAGAAATTAATACAATTTTTTTATCAGAACTAGTTTACATTCTATTTTCAACTTCAAACCTTTTGCGAGGTTGATCTTCCATGTTCTAGTACCCGTACCAAAAAACATTTAGATTTCCTTACCAATGAACATGGATTGTACACAGGACACTGTATGAATAAAAATATCCAAGGCCACTCACAGAGCCGGTCCTGAGACTTATGATGTCTGGTGCAAAATGCTAAATGATGCCCCCAAAGTTTAAAAAAAATCACAATGATACTGAATAATTTTCATATTATAAGGCATTAATATTAGAGAATTCAATACTGTTATTTTGGGCTAATAATGCATGCATTGTAAATAAAAATAACGTGGTCACAACGCAAAAAAGTCATAAATAATAAGTCTAGATATGAAAAAAATTACATACAAACTTGAGATATTTCAACTACTAGAACATTTGCTTCTTTTGTACCACTACAAAGCTAGCACTCCATATATCTGCAAATTATGAAATGAATAACTTGGTCATTTGCGAAAAATATATTTATATAGTAATAGACATAATATAACGTTATTTTAACAATAAATAATAAAAGTAAACAAAATATGTCGGTACCTTCTTTTTCTCTTTGCAAAATGTGTCATTTAAAATGTTTTCTTCTTGCATTTTTAGAAGCGAAATCATCAATGATGCCTTCATATTCAATGTCTTTCAAGATATCCTTTTCAATGCATATGATTGCTAATCCATTAAGTCTGTCTTGGCTCATTGTTGTTCGCAAATATGACTTTAATAATTTTAATTTTGAAAAACATCATTCCGCGGATGCAACTGTCACTGGAAGAGTTAGGTGAATCCTATATACAATCATCACATTTGGAAATATATCCATACTTTTCAAAAAATCCAAAATTTCAATAGTCGTCCATGGCTTGTCTACATCATATGATTCACTAGGTAATGTAAGCTGTAATATTTGTAGTTCTGAAAGTAAATCTTCTGCGTCAATATCGGAGGCACTTCCATTTCTCAAAGCTAGATCTACTTTTTCACAACAATTTTTTAATCCGTCATCATCTAATGATTTTAATTTCAAGGCATCGAACAAAAAACCAAATGTTGACTGAAGTGAATTTAATTGCTCAAATCTCTCTTTTAATTCTGAAAGAGCAATATCCACTATAACAATAAAATAATCGGTTCTGAACGATTCTTCAGCACTCTGCTGCTCTCTTTCATAATTTGCAGTTTCAACAAATTGACGTTTTCTACGAACTTGACGTTTCAAATGAAATATCTGATCAATATTCATTTTACAAGCAATTTCTCTTGCTTGGTTCTTTGCAGAATCAAATCCATTTTCTCTATACTTTTCAAAAAAAGAAACAAGACCTTCCAATGATTTTACCGCAATATCAATGCTCATATCTTCAGATTGTTATTTTTTGCTGACCATATTAACTTTTGAAAGAATTTCATACCAAATAACTAAACTTAAGATGAACTCAAAACTTGATAGCTCTTGGTTTGCTAAAATTTCAGCATCTCGACATAATTTTGCATCATCACTTATCTCTGCTAATTTAAACAGTGCATCTCTAATTTGAGGAACTTGATGTAATATAGCTTTGACACTTTCTACGTGACTTTCCCAACGTGTAGTCGACAAAGATTTCAAAGTGAGGTTGTCAACATATTCTAATAAAATAGCCCATCGCTTAGAAGAATTAGCAAATACTGTATATATGCATTGGCACGCTCCAAAAAATGATTTTGCTCGAACACAAGAATTTGCCATATCACAAATAACTAAATTAAGAGAATGACAACCATAAGGCATGTAAAAAGCTCTAGGATTAATATCGCGTAATCTTTTTTGTACACCAAGATTTCTTCCTTTCATATTTGAGCCATTGTCATATCCTTGCCCCCTCACATTATCAATGTCAAGTTCATACGAGTCTAATGCATTCTTCAATGCTGTAAAAAGCCCCAACCCAGTTGTTTCTTCAACGTTCAAAAACTCCAGAAAAAATTCTTCAACTTTAACAGGATTACTTTTCATATCTACACATCGTATGATCAAAGTCATTTGCTCTTTATTACTTGCATCAGGAGTGCAATCAAGTATAACAGAATAATACTTTGCTTCTTTTATCTTTGAAATGATTGTGTTTTTTACTTTAGATCCAACAATCTCAATCATCTCATTTTGTATTTTGTGGCTAAGATAATGATAATGAATTTGTTTATCTTGAATTAGACGGAGATGATGTTGCATTACTGGATCCAACTCAGCGATCATTTCAACTAAGCCTAAAAAATTGCCACTAGTGCTCTCATAAATTTTCTCGTTTGATCCACGAAAAGCAAAATTGTTAACAGCAAGGCACTTAACAATTTCAATTATTCTAAGCATGACTTGTTTCCAATGTTCTTTATCTTTTGAATAAGATCTTGCATATTTTTATCAATTGTTTGATTACATTTTAGTCTTTTTTCAAACTCAACCCATGCAGCGTAGTTAAGATTGTGTTCTTTACTTCTTTCATGTTGTGTAAGTTTCACACTCAGATGCCTCCAGTCTCTAATTCCATCTTTTGCTAATTGACTTTTTGAACTCATTACATTAAACAACTTACAACAAAAACAAAATACTTTATCTGTCGACTTAGAATAAACAAGCCATCTTCTATTATGGTATTCTCCATTACTCATTTGTCTCTTGTAATAACTTATAGAGAAATGCCTATAGTTTTCATCTTGAGGGTAAGCTATGTTAAATTCCCTTCTTAACAAGTAAATCTCTTCTATTTCCATCCATATTATCCTAGACCGCTGGATCATATATATTCAAAACTTGTTTCGATGACGTGATTGTGGTCTCATTCAATTGTTCTAAGCGCTGGACATCACTTTCATCTACTATTTGTTGCGGTGAAATCTCAATATCATGTGCAGTTTCTTCTGTATCATTAATTCCTTCATTCACCGCAGTCTCATTTTCTATTATATCGTCGGAACCAATTTCACATTCAAAATCACAAGATTATTCTGCATTATCAACCAAATTTGTCATTTTTGAAAAATACTTGCTAAGAGACCCTCTTAATGATTTGGCTATCTCTTCGTTTCTTTTTTGTTTTTTCCTGTTGGGACTTCTGGATGGTTGCTTTCGTGTAAACATTACAACTATCTTTTATTTTTTTCAAATTGAAAATATGACTCCTGTTGAAAAAAATCAATATTTGTAGTAAGGAAAAAAAATATTCATCAAATTTATAAATAAAAATTGATATTTTGTTAAACAAACCATCCAAAGAACAAAAAATATATTTTTATATTTAATTTTATTAAAGCTTCTATGACAAGAACTTTAAGCTTCAAATTGTTTATATTCGTCTAAACGGTTAATTGGTTAAACTTAAACCATGTATGTTCATAGTGATATAAGATTTGGCAGCTCCAACCATATAGATAACTTTAAAATGCATCAGAACATTTTGATTATCATTATATTAACCAATTTCAACTCACTAAGTTAACCAATTTCAAATCACTAAGACACTAACCAACTGCATAATCTATTGATTATTGTTATATTAACCAATTTCTACTCACTAGTAACTAACCATTTGCTAAATTTCAGATATTGATTGAAAGGCATCTACATAATTCTAATCAGTAATCACCAACCCGGCAAAGATTAAACAAAATTGGATAACAATTTAGAAATTAAAGAATCAGAGATACCAGAACCTGAGGTGGATCTCCTTCCTGATGAGTTTCGCTCCTCTTCTCACCAATTTAGAAATTTAGAAACTGGTCTTGATGCCCTTCACCCGTCCTCTTGAAGACTCCAACGCGCAACTGATTCGATCGCTGCTTCCCTTCCTCTTCTCGATTCGATCGCTGCTCCTTTTTTTTTTACTTTGCGGTGGAAAAATTGATGCCGTAGGTTTTCTGATGCCTCGATCAGTCGTTTGCTGCGTTGAATTGGATTCGATCGCTGCTCTTTTTTTTTTCTATCGGTATGTGGTGGAAAATCTGATGCCCTGGGCTTTCTGATGCCCTGCGCGTATGCACCTTCCACACCGGGCCAGGGCCGCTACCGGCCACTCAAGTGTAGTAGTCTAGTAGATGCAGCTGGATGCAAGCCGAAGCCTATTCTAATTGGTCCAACAACTTATCTACTACAAACTACTACTAGTACTAGATGTTAAAAATAGCTAAAAACACTACAACAGAAGATAAAATATACTGAAATTCTACCCAATATCTTCGCAACAAATGGTGACAAGACGCACAAGTGAAATTCAACATATTCTTTTAAAGTGGCATCCAGTATGATACATGATACAACAGTTGTAACAACCCGTGTTTCGTGTAACGACCCGTATTTCGATAACGCGTTAAAACAAGAAATCAAGGCAGAATTAAATTTTAAATTTGGAATCAGGTAAAATGGATTTCACCATTGTGTTCGTCTCGAAAAAATACGCGAAATAGAGTCCGAGTTTTCGAAAATCGGAGTCCGTATGACCAAGATATGGCCAGAACAAGTTTTCAGCAGCTTTCGGGCAGACTGGCCAGGTGTCGACAGCCCTGTCGACTTGGCTGTCGACTTGGGGGACCTAGGCGTCGACTTGCCTGTCGACTCCCTCCTGTATACAGACGAACTAAATTGGCCGGGGGCGGCCCAGAACCCATTTCTGAGGCCCGGGATGGGTTTTGGTGGCCCGGATTGACTTTAGGGCTGATTTTAAGGCCCTAAAGGGGTTCCTACATGTGGCTTCTTCTCCAAGACATGCTTTAAAGGTTGGGATTAGATCTAGGATTGATCCTATGGCCTAAACTATCCTAATCCTCTATAAAAAGACCCCTAACCCTCTCCTTTTATCCTCATTATTCACTCATGTAACTAAACTATGGCAAAATTTCTCCTCTCGTGGCCTCCACTCAAACTCTAGCCTCCACCCTCCTGCTATCTTCATTTCTATGAGAGGTTTCATGATCATGTGAGTGTTTGAGAGTGTATATGTTCTTATGAGAGCTTCTAAACATGGTTTCAAGGCCAAAGTTGAAACCTTTCCTCTTCTAAAGTAAGGACCTTCATTCATATGAGAGTTTCTAAGTTAAATGAGAGATTTTGAGTTCATACAAGTGTTTTCAAGCTTGTATGAGTGTTCTTAGCTTGCATTCAAGTCAAGTTGCAACATTTCTATTTCAAAGCAAGGGTTTTTATTGAGTTGGAGCTTTCATCTTTGGGTTTTTGGGTGATAGCATGAATAGGCTTCGTCTCAATCTTTGTCTTGTGTTTTGATTTGTGCCTTCATAGCAATGTAAGCCCTTTCCCTACTCTTAGATGTTAACTATAAAGTTAAATGTTCATGTTGCAAGTTTGGGTTTGATCATTAAGTATGATACATGCTATCAAGTTATGCAAGTTTATGAAGTCTTTATCTTAATCTTGTGGGCTTAAAGCTTTAGGTTTTATGTTGAATGTTGCATGTTGGCAACATGAGAACTATCATACCCCTTATGATAGCTTGCATGTAATGTCATATGCGAACTTATAGCCATCTTTCTATGTCATTTGTCACCATGATTCGCTTATGTGCCAAGTTTGGGTTTATGCATGCTTTTGAGGCCTAAAAATGCAATATGCAAGTATATGAACATATGTACATTTCATATGCCACCATGTTAAACTTGTGGCTTCAACACCTTTTGTCATCTTATGCCAAGTTCCCTCTTTCTATCCTTTATGCGCTATTGCGATTATGTAAGCGATGGGATTGCGTTTGGGGTTGGGTAAACTTAAAAGACATGAAAACATAAGATTGGGAATTTACCTATTAAGTTAGGTCTACCCATTGGGAATTTACCTATTAAGTTAGGTCTACCCAATTTCTTGTTAACTTGTAATATGTTTTGGAAACATAATGGACATGACATTTTCTGCTTATAACCCATACTCCAGAATGTCTTAGGGTGACAGAGAGGATAGTGTCTAGGCTTGGGTTTGGAAAATCAAGTTTCCTACCCTCCCTGGCTATCCCTAACTGATCCAACGGACATGATGGGTAGGAGTTTAGGATAAACTTGATAAGATAAGTTTGAATAGGGTTAAGTTAATTTGATTAATGACACTTAACCAAATATGACATGGATAAATGGGTTAAGTAATTTGATTAGGCTAATGATACTTAGCAAAACATGACAAGGTTGGGTAGGTTAAGTAACTTGATTTGCCTAATGACACTTAACCATTTTTATACGACTAGTGGACGGGGTTAAGTTAACCAACACTTAACCAAACCAACACGTGAATTTGATACGGTTAATTAAGCTTTCCTAATTACACTTAACCGCATAACACAGTTAGGGGATGTAGTTAAGTTAACCTAGACTTAACCCATCCAATTCGGTGATTTTGAAGTGGTTAAGTTAACCAACACTTAACCAATCTAACTCGGTAATTTTGAAGTGATTAAGTAACCTATACTTAAACACTCTAACTCGGTTATTTGATAAGGTTAAGTTAACCAATACTTAACCAATCTAACGTGATAACATGATAAGGCTAAGTCACGAATCGTCTGAATACTCTTGACCGATTTGACTCAGTAAATTGATAGGGTCAAGTTAATATATACTTAACCAACTTGAACATGGTTTGTAGGGTTAAGTCTTGAACTTGGATACTTAGCCAATTTTGACATGATTTGTAGACGGGTTAAGTCATGAACTTAAGTGACACTTAATCCATTATGTAAACCCTAATTCGGAGGATTAGGTAGATAACCATAGTTATCAAGGATAACGGGAATAAGGCTAAGTAGTAAACCTTAGTTGAAGAATAACTAAGTAATAATTCTTAGTCAAGGAAACTTAGACCAGTTCATAGATAGATGAGTAACCTGATACGGTAGGCCATCGTTTAAGTACACGAGTAGGAGCAAGTATCTGATTTTGATAAAGGCTCCAGCGAACTGGGTAACGAAGCAGCGGCTTCGGGGAACGTGAGGATATTCTTGGTATCCCTCTGTGAGCTGCCAGGTAATCATACTAGGCTCACGAGAGGTTAAGGTCTGCGTTAGAAGAACCAAGAGTATGCCTTGGTTGCTATACAAGCGACCTAAAGACGGGGATGGATAGGGGATAGTCGACGATACATGGTAGTGCCCTAGATAGCATTTCGTCAGGCTACCTACCATCTTTGGTCAAGCGTGTACGTACGGAAAGGCAGAGAACACCCAAAAGACCATAATTGCTATCTAATTATGGTTGCGGTAAGGCCGTAGGATTGTGGGCTGGCCAGTAGTGTAGTTCTCATACAGGATTTATCCTGTCTTGTCTTTCACTAGTTGAGGGAGGGGTCTCGTGGGACCATAGCCACGTATAAGAAAAACAGACCTTAGCATCTGCATCGGCAGATAAATCGAAAGCTCCCGACCGAGTCCTGTATTTCTGATTTGCCCTGTGACAGGACTCGGATGGCACGATGTGATACATGTGCATACAGTCATGGAAAAACGATTCACGATGAATGCGTGGGAAAAAGGGCGCGGTTGGTGGTTAGCGTAATCCTAGTGGCCCTAGGTAGTTGAACCCAAACCGAGATACGAAAACGTGCAATAGGTAAGCATAATCCCTAGTAGTCCTAGGTAGCATAAGTCCTAGTTAAACAAACAGTGATTCATGTTGGAAAAGCCTAGCTAGGTCTAGGGTAATAGTCCAAAACGATCTTAAGGATCATGAAACCACGTTGAAGTAGAATCTCATGGGAAAACCTGTACGACATACGGCAAGGGACTGAATTTATACATGGAAAGAAACATACGAGTTTAGAAACCTACATATGCTAAATGTTAGGTTGACATGGACCATTACACGACTTTTGAGTAGGGGTCACTCATGGTTAACACATGATACGGTTGGGATACTAGTACGGCAGGTGCAGAGCGGATATACATGATAGATACCGTGGGGCGTTAGACTTGATAGATATCTTGGGAATATTATACTTGATAGAAACCTGACGATGTGATACCTTGTTCTATCTTGACATCGTAATTTATCATGACACCTTAGTTTATCTGGGTACAGTAGTTCATCCTGCTTCCTTGGTTTAGTTGATCTATCTTGTTAGTTATTCATCATGCCAGTATGCTATTATCCTTATGTTCATCTCAGTTCCTCATGCCAGTTAACTTTACTAGTTTTTATGCTAATAGTAGATAGGGCTTACTCAGTCTTTTTGACTGACCCGTTTTGTTTCGCTTCTTTTCTTCCGTTCCCCCCCCCCCCACGTTACAGGGAGGAAATACTGTTGTTTAGTTCGGACTTCTTCTGCTTGAAGGTCATCATGGATGGCTTGGAATTTTCTTGGCTATGGCTACTTTACTGTTTTACTTGGGGAATAATTTATGAAAAAGTATTTATGCTTCTTTACTATTGCAAGACAGGTTTTGATGTACTCTGATGTAAAAGGCTTTAGACCTTAATTATTAATGTTTATGAAATTTCGATTTTACTTTCGCTATTTTATATGTTCTGTCTTGTGATATTTCTGTGCATGTTTACCAATAATGCCCCTCTAAAGCTAGTGCATTCCTTTGCGAGTGACCCTAGCGGAGGCGGGGTGTTACAACAGTAATACATATAGATGCAAAACAGGGTTTTGCCTACATCTAAAATTTCACATTGAACAACACTTGTATACATCGCAATCCAACAAACCCTCTCAGCTAATTATAAACTTTGAGGAAGACACCATTTTTGCATCGTTCTTAGATCGAGCAGCAGTAAAACATGCATTAACACATCTAGGTTCCAACATTGAAGATGAAAAGAACCAGACGACAACCATGATAATGTCATACGAAATATGTTCTTTTTTAAAACAAGAGGGTCAAGGTACGTAGACCAAAGGGTTCAGGCAATGGCTCAAACCTGTGATCGAACACAGGACTCTACCCTGGTCAGACTTATCATCGGCACTGCGAAGCCAATTAGTGTTTTTCGAATCTTCTTTGAGCATAAAAGCATCGTATCTTGAACTACCATGAGATAATAAATCAAACTCGGAGTCCCTAGCAGCAGCAGCAGCAAGTGACTCCCTGTCCGGAGATTTGATGGAGCCGGGTGCAAAGTCTCCATTTTCCGAAAATGCAGTGCCGCTGCTACAATCAGGAGACATGGTTCCTGTATGGCTGTGACTGTCGTGCATGTACTCATCATGAGTAACACTACAAGACACACTCAAAATAGCGACGGCGTATAGCCGTTGGCGGCCGTTGCTAGCCGTCGCTATATGCCGTCGCTATTCTTGTCATCGCCAACCGGAACAGCAACGGGGATAGCGACGGCCTCGTCGCCTGATTAGCAACGGTTAGCGACGGCTCGTAGACACATGTCATCTGACGTGGCCCGTCACATGCCATTGCTAGCCGTCACTATATAATAACCATTTTGCCGTCGCTAGCCGTTGCTAGCCGCCGCTATTCCTGAAACCAGAGAACTGCAGTACACAGCAATTCTTTCCTACAATCCAATCCACCAACCATTCATTCCAAAAACCAATACCACACCACTATTATCTCACTATTTCATCAACACTCATCAACAATCAATCCAACATAACCATACCATCATCAAATTCATAAAAAAACAAAAAAAACCACATCATAACATAAAACCGTTTAAATCCAACGTAATCATGTCAAAACACTTCATACCACCATCCACAAACCGTCATACATGCCCAAACACATCATATAACATCGTACGTGCATTTAACATAGAAAAAACCGAGTATATGTACATACCTGAGTCAAGTCAAAATAAGCACCTACACTACGAACTAATCCACGTCTCCCCCATCCTCATTTCCCTGATCCTTGTTGTCGCCTTCTTCTGATTCCTCTCGATATACAGCGGAATCATCTCCCTCTCCTCCCTTTCCAGGCATCAAGCCATGCTCCTGAAAGTAAATCGCGATGCGCTCGTCGATTTCCTGTTGCATCGGGCCTTTTCGCCAGTCCATCATCTCGTTCATCTGCTCTTGCATCCGTGCTATACTCGCCTCCGCCATCGACCGCTTATAAGCACGCTGAACGACCTGTGAAATAAATAATATCACATTAAAGCTATTTAAACAAATTTTTACTACATAGTGTTAAACATGAGGTTTTTCCCTTAACTCGTATTCTTGGTTTACATATTTATAAAGCATCGTGATTGTAGTAATTTACGTCTAAAAAAAGTCTTACCTCCTGATTGCCGAAACCATATCGCCTTCCTCGAGTAGGCGGATCAGTGATAGAATGCCATATGCTATCAGACTGTGCAACTGTAAGCTCCTCTCCACTGGCCTCTATCACTCTAGCAGCCTCTGCATCATACTCCCTCTACAATAACAATATAATTTTTACACAAATGCTATAAAATTTAATTATATAATGTGATATGAACGTATATGGAACATTTTAATTTATACGGATAAGCATATTTACCATTATTTTTGCGCTCTTCGGATCAGACCACTCATATGTAACATTCCCTTCTTTATCTGTGCGCTCCACCGCATGTGTGTGTCTGAATACTTCTGCAAACGAAGGCTCTCTTCCATGCTTTATAAACTGAAATTATTAAAGATATAAGACAGGATTATAGACGCTAAATTTTTATTTGAACATGTAATACAAATATTTAAAATTTATACCAAATCCCTTCTGTGCTGTTGAAATGATTTTGAGCCACCTCGGTGTAGAGCAGGATTCTTTTCTCTATTTGCTTTGTTTCTAGCTGCTACTTTCTATTAAATTTGATACACGATGATGTAAAATAACGCAATCAAATATTATAAATGTGAATATTATCATTAAAGCTTACTTTAGCTTCTTCCGTCTCCCAATACTTTTGAAAATCTGCCCAAACATCATCACTCTTAAATTGAGGCTTTTTTCTGCTTTTCTTGGCTCTTGAAATTGTCTCTCGATAATTCTTTCGCATCTTCATATTCCAATAATTTAAAAATGTGTGCATGTCCTCGTCCTCCACACGTACGGCAGCCTGAATATTACATTTATTTGTAATTATTCCCAGTATATTAATTTTAAATATTAGTATAAAAATACTTACCAATAAATCAGCTAAAATGACATTCTTGATATGTCCTGGGATGCTATCCTAATGCGGCCAAGCGCCCTGCATTCTACTTGTGTAAGATTGCCTTGATACTTCTAAAATGAACTCCGCTGGCTCAATCTCAAATCCCCTGTGTAGATGTTAATGTAAACATTTCATAATATTTTAAATAATCTACATTGAAATAAATTTGAACATTTCCCCGCCACTCTTCGGAACAATTTCCGCAACTCGGCGAAGATCTGCCCCTGAACTGCTCGGACCAGATCCTGATCCTGCTCCAGGAGATGGTGAAGGAGTAGGCTGAGATGTACTCCTCGATCGTCGTCTATCGCCAGACATATCTGTCACAATCATATAATATGCATACAAAATAACTTGAATTATTAGCATTAGTCGTCTTTATCATAACATAAATCGTAAATGAGAAGAACAATACAGAATAACGTAAATATAGGCAACATTATCATTACATAAATCATGCTAGTATAGAACGTAAGTAAATTCATAACTAAGAACAGTCAACATCATTATTATTACATAGCTCATAGTAATACATAAATAACACAAGTACATAACATCATTCTTCTTCATCATCTTCGGATCCAGACTCGGTCTCATACTCTACATCGTTTTCATCAGTACTTACAAATGCATCTACTAATACATTCGCTTCATCATTCAACGACCCACGTAACAACCCGTATTTTTTTCAATAACATGTTAAGACGAGAATCAAGGAAGAATTTAATTATAAATTCTGAATCAAGTGAAACAGGCTATGCCATTGCGTTCGTCTCGGAAAAATACGCGAAATAGATTCCGAGTTTTCGAAAATCGGAGTCCGTATGACCAAGTTATGGTCCGACGAAGTTTTCAGAGTTTTCGGAGTTCAAAAACGAGTTCGAATTTCGAAAATTAGGGCTGGAAGGCCAGGCGGGAAAATTCCCGCCAGGCACCCCAAGTCGACTGCCCTGTCGACTTGGGAGTCGACTTGGTCAGACAAAGTCGACAGCCCTGTCGACTTGGCTGTCGACAGGGGGTCTGTCTGGAGCATTCCGGACAGACCTTCCTGGTGCACCATTTCTGTGTTTGGCTAGGTTTTTGGGGCTGGTTCGAAATCTGATGGTTCAGGTTGATCCTAGGGCTAATCTAAGGGTCCTAACTAATCGTAATCTCTATAAATAAGCCCCTAACCCTCTCCTAAAATCCCCATTATTCACTCATGCAACTAAACTATGGCAAAATTTCTCCTCTCATGGCCTCCACTCAAACCCTAGCCTCCACCCTCTTCCTATCTTCATTTCTATGAGAGGTTTCATGATCTTGTGAGTGTTAGAGAGTCCCTATGATTGTATGAGAGCCTCTCAAGTTGATTTCAAGGCCAAAGCTTTGATCTTTGTTCATCAAGATGGGATTTTTATGGATTTTGTTCATGGGTTTTCTAAGGAGCTTTCATCTTTGGGTTTTTGGGTGATGGCATGCATAGGCTTCATCCCAATCTTGTATTTTAAATCGATTTGTGCCTTCATAGCAATGTAAGCCCCCTCCTACTATTAGATATTAACTTTAAACGTAATATGACATGTTGTAGGTTGGGTTTGAACATTAAGTATGTTGCATACTATCATGTCATGTATCCTATCATGACTATAAAGTCATTACCTTGATTTTGTGGGCTAAAAGCCATGACCTTTATGTTGAAATGTTACATTTTGGCAACATGAGAACTATCACACCCCTTATGATAGCTTGCATGTAATGCCATATGTGAACTTATGGCAATCTTTCTATGTCATTTGTCACCATGATTCGCTTTTTGCCAAGTTTTGGGTTTATGCATGTTTTTGAGGCCTAGTAAGGTAATATGCAAGTTAGTGAACATATTCACGCCTCATTTTGCCACCATGTTTAACTTGTGGCTTCAACACCTTTTGTCATCTTATGCCAAGTCCCCTCTTTCTATCCTTTATGCGCTATTGCGATTATGTAAGCGATGAGATTGCGTTTGGGGTTGGGTAAACTTAAAAGACATGAAAACATAAGATTGGGAATTTACCTATTAAGTTAGGTCTACCCCTTGGGAATTTACCTATTAAGTTAGGTCTACCCAAGTTCTTGAAAACTCGTAATATGTTTTGGAAACATAATGGACATGACATTTTCTCCCTATAACCCGTACTCTAGAATGTCTTAGGATGACAGAGAGGATAGTGTCTAGGCTTGGGTTTGGAAAATCAAGTTTCCTACCCTCCCTGGCTATCCCTAACTGATCCAACGGACGTGATGGGTAGGAGTTTAGGATAAACTTGATAAGATAAGTTTGAATAGGGTTAAGTTAATTTGATTAATGATGCTTAACCAAACATGACATGGATAAATGGGTTAAGTAATTTGATTAGGCTAATGATACTTAACAAAACAAGACAAGGTTGGGTAGGTTAAGTAACTAGATTTGCCTAATGACACTTAACCGTTATTTTTATACGACTAGTGGACGGGGTTAAGTTAACCAACACTTAACCAAACCAACACGTGAATTTGATACGGTTAATTAAGCTTTCCTAATTACACTTAACCGTATAATAAGTTAGGGGATGTGGTTAAGTTAACCTAGACTTAACCCATCCAATTCGGTGATTTTGAAGTGGTTAAGTTAACCAACACTTAACCAATCTAACTCGGTAATTTTGATGTGGTTAAGTGACCTATACTTAACCACTCTAACTCGGTTATTTGATAAGGTTAAGTTAACCAATACTTAACCAATCTAACGTGATAACATGATAAGGCTAAGTCACGAATCGTTTGAATACTCTTGACCGATTTGACTCAATAAATTGATAGGGTCAAGTTAATATATACTTAACCAATCTAGAATGATAATTGGACGAGGTTAAGTCGTGAATTGCTTAATATACTTAACCAACTTGAACATGGTTTGTAGGGTTAAGTCTTGAACTTGGATACTTAGCCAACTTTGACATGATTTGCAGACGGGTTAAGTCATGAACTTAAGTGACACTTAATCCATTATGTAAACCCTAATTCGGAGGATTAGGTGGACAACCATAGTTAACAAGGATAATGAGAATAAGGCTAAGTAGTAAACCTTAGTTGAAGAATAACTAAGTAATAATTCTTAGTCAAGGAAATTTAGGCCAGTTCATAGATAGATGAGTAACCTAATACGGTAGGTCATCGTTTAAGTATACGAGTAGGAGCAAGTATCTGATTTTGATAAAGGCTCCAGCGAACTGGGTAACGAAGCAGCGGCTTCGGGGAACGTGAGGATATTCTTGGTATCCCTCTGTGAGCTGCCAGGTAATCATACTAGGCTTGCGAGAGGTTAAGGTCTGCGTTAGAAGAACCAAGAGTATGCCTTGATTGCTATACGAGCGACCTAAAGACGGGGATGGATAGGGGATAGTCGACGATTCATGGTAGTGCCCTAGATAGCATTTCGTCAGGCTACCTACCATCTTTGGTCAAGCGTGTACGTACGGAAAGGCAGAGAACACCCAAAAGACCATAATTGCTATCTAATTATGGTTGCGGTAAGGCCGTAGGATTGTGGGCTGGCCAGTAGTGTAGTTCTCATATAGGATTTGTCCTATCTTGTCTTTCACTAGTTGAGGGAGGGGTCTCGTGGGACCATAGCCACGTATAGGAAAAATAGACCTTAGCATCTGCATCGGCAGATAAATCGAAAGCTCCCGACCGAGTCCTGTATTTCTTGATTTGCCCTGTGACAGGACTCGGGTGGCACGATGTGATACATGTGCATACAGTCATGGAAAAACGATTCACGATGAATGCGTCGTAAAAACGGCGCGGTTGACGGTTAACGTAATTCCTAGTGGCCCTGGGTGGTTGAACCCAAACCGAAATACGAAAACGTGCAATAGGTAAGCATAATCACTAGTGGTCCTAGGTGGCATAAGTCCTAGTTGCACAAACGACGATTCATGTTGGGAAAGCCTAGCTAGGTCTAGGGTAACAATCCAAAACGATCTTAAGGATCATGGAATTACGTTGGAGTAGTATAGAACCTCATGGGAAAGCCCGTACGGTCTACGGCAAGGGACTGAACATTTACATGGAAAGAAACATACGAGTTGAGTAACCTATATATGCGATATATTAGGTTGACATGGACCATTACACCTTCATTTAGTAAGGGACATTCAGGGTCAACACATGATATGGTTGGGATACTAGTACGGTAGGTGCAGAGTAGATATACATGATAGATACCGTGGGACGTTAGACTTGATATATACCTTGGGATATTATACTTGATGGAAACCTGACGATGTGATACCTTGTTCTATCTTGACAACGTAATTTATCATGACACCTTAGTTTATCTGGGTACAGTAGTTCATCCTGCTTTCTTGGTTTAGGCGATCTATCTTGTTAGTTATTCATCATGCCAGTATGCTATTATCCTTATGTTCATCTCAGTTCCTCATGCCAGTTAACTTTACTAGTTTTTATGCTAATAGTAGATAGGGCTTACTCAGTCTTTTTGACTGACCCGTTTTGTTTCGCTTCTTTTCTTCCGTTCCCCCCCCAGGTTACAGGGAGGAAATACTGTTGTTTAGTTCGGACTTCTTCTGCTTGAAGGTCATCATGGATGGCTTGGACTTTTCTTGGCTATGGCTACTTTACTGTTTTACTTGGGGAATAATTTATGAAAAAGTATTTATGCTTCTTTACTATTGCAAGACAGGTTTTGATGTACTCTGATGTAAAAGGCTTTAGACCTTAATTATTAATGTTTATGAAAGTTCGATTTTACTTCCGCTATTTTATATGTTCGGTCTTGTGATATTTCTATGCATGTTTACCAATAATGCCCCTCTAAAGCTAGTGCATTCCTTTGCAAGTGACCCTAGCGGAGGCGGGGTGTTACAACCCAACATCAATGTCATCAGTTATTATTATTTCAGTATTTGGCTCTAAATCCGCTTGATACGCTGCTTCGCCTGGAATATTATTCCCATCAAATGTAAATCCTGCCTTTGTTTGAAAAACAGCCCACCAATCTGCTTTATCTTTTTTAAGGATGGATACGGAGCAAAATAGACTTGTAGTGCTTACTTAGCTAACACAAAAGGATCATACTTATAGTAATGCGACGTATGCCTTATTTCGATTAGCTTGTAATCTTTGTGCACGTTGATTCCAGAACCAGGAACATTGCTAAACCAGTTGCATTTGAATAGATAAACTTTCTCTACGGGATGAATATAATATGTCAGCTCTACAACTTGCGTTAACACGCCGTAAAAATCTTTTATATGCTCCTCTGGATCATCACTACCTTTGACAAATACACCGCTGTTATTCGTTAATTTTTCAGCTCCGTAGTCAATGGTGTTGAATTTAAATCCATTGACAAAGTATATTGGATAAGTTCTTACATTTCTTTTTGGTCCGATAGCAAGATGTCGTAATCCTTCGTTAACAACACAGTTTTTCGGATCATGAACATAGTCTGAAAACCATCGAGTGAATTCTGTACTGAGATCACCAGATGGATGTTGTGATTCATAGATACTGCATATATATATATATATATATATATATATATATATATATATATATGTGTGTGTGTGTGTGTGTGTGTGTGTTATGTTCATTTTTTATTAATAGAGACAAATAAATATATATGTACATATAAGTGAATTGTACATCATGAATTTAGTATTACCTGACAAACGGTGCAACTTCCGCACAATTTAACAGAATATATGTGTGTGCCACATTGTAGTCTTTATCGCTTAACCATATTTCCACACATTTTCCTGCAGGTCTTCCGTGTTGTCTAAAAATAGATAACATAGTTTGAGAAGACTCCTGCTCAACGACTTTCTCATTACGGGGAACAGTTACAAAAGACAAGTTAACATCTTTACTAAATTAATGAGAGAAAAAAAATGAGGCTTCTTCTTCAAGGTACGATTTGCAAATCGAACCTTCTACTCGAGCTTTTTGCCTAATTTTTTTCTTCAAATGATTCAAGTACCTATAACAAGAATAATGTAATTTATATGTTGTTACAATAATCTAAGTTGTAATCTATCACAATTATTGAAATTATATATATAATTACCTCTCAAACGGATACATCCATCCATACTGCACTGGACCTCGAAGAAGTGCTTCGAATGGAAGATGAATAGGTAAATGCTCCATTACATAAAAAAAACCAGGTGGAAATATTTTCTCAAGTTTTCAGATCAGTACAGGGATTTCTAGTTCAAGCTTACGTAGACGGTCTACCTTTAACGTCGTTGAACAAAGTTGTTTATAAAACAAACTTAATTCTGTTATAACACTCCAGATTTTTGTAGGCAACAGTTCCTTGAAAACCACAGGTAAAAAGTATTCCATCATGATAAGACAATCATGGCTTTTCATTCCACTCAATTTATTGTTTTTAAAGTCCACACATCTACGGAGGTTTGAAGAAATCCCATCAGGACATCGTAATCCTTCCACCCACTTTAGCACGAGTTTTACTTGTCTGTTGTCTAGCTCATATCATGCTTTAAATTTTTTATTTTCATCATACAAGTGCAGCTCCGGCCGTTTACAAAAGTGTAATATATCACGTCTCGAATTCACATCGTCTTTGGTTTTACCCTTTACATTCAAAACTGTATTAAAAACGTTATCAAAAACGTTTTTTTCATTATGCATCACGTCAATATTATGCCTAAGTTTTAGATTTTTCCAGTAAGGTAACTCCCAAAATATACTTTGTTTGCACCAATTATGAATGTCCGATTTACCTGGAATTTCAACCTGCTCTCCAGTTTCATGTATCTTTGGGTACTCACTTACAACTTCGTATATCTCTTCACTTGTCCAAACTTTTGGCGGTAGCATAGTCTCTACTCTGTTGGCTTTAAAGTTCTTTTTATCCGTTCTAAATTTATGATTAATATGGAGAAAACAACGATGACAGTCAAACCAAGAATTTTTTTTCTATACTTTAATGAAAATGCCCGTGTTTCCTCCATACAATGAGGACAAGCTAGACGTCCAGTAGTGCTCCAACCTAAAAGCATGCCATACGCGGGAAAATCACTAATAGTCCATAATACATAAGCAAACATACAAAAATTTCTTTTTCTCGAAATGTCGTATGTTTCGACTCCTTCATGCCACAGTGTTTTCAACTCTTCGATCAACGGTTGTAGACAAACATCAATTCCTTGTGTCGGATCATCGGGACCGGGGACGACAACTGTTAAAAACATATACGCATTTTTCATACACATCCATGGGGGTAAGTTATAAGGAGTAACAATGATAGGCCATGATGAATATTTACTACCAAATTGAGAAAATGGCGAAAATCCATCCGTGCATAAATCGAGTCTAACATTACGGCTCTCGACAGCAAATTTAGGATAAGTCCTATCAAAGTGTTTCCATGCTTCACCATTAGACGGATGTATCATAGTTCCTTCTTCTGATGTTCTCACGCTAGGCCATCGCATATGACACGCTGTAGCGGAAGATGCATATAGTCGTTGAAGTCTGGGAGTTACGGGTGGATAATGCATTCTTTTATATGGAACTTCTTTTCCTTTCTTTTTCCTTGGTTTGTATCTATCTTCGTTACAAAATTTGCATTTTCTACGGTGAGCGTCTTCTTTCCAATACAACATGCAACCTTTAACACATGTATCTATCTTATGATATGGTAATCCAAAAGAGGACATAAGTTTTTTCACTTTATAATGACTATCGCACATCAAATTATTGGGCGGCATATGTCGTTTTGCAGTTTGTACAACTGCTGTAAATGCTGCTTCTATAAGATTGAATTTTGATTTCATAGTGATAAATTCAGCGGTTACAGACAACTCGGTTCCGCTTGTACACCCTTCCCACAATGGCCTCTTAGCAGAATTCAATAACTCATAAATTTTTTCCGCTTCCGCCGTTGGTTCTTCAACATTTCCAGTCTCATCGTCGCTTTGCTCAATGTTAGGAAACATTGATCGTGCAGCATCTTGCACCATATTTTCTATCGGATTCGTCACTGTATTATCATTCATTATTGTACTATCGTCCTCTACCGCTACAGGGTTAGATGTAGGTTGAACAAGTTCTCCATGACGATCCCATAAGTGATAATTCGGCACAAAACCAAACTTATACAGATGTACTTCTACTACATCTGGCTTCCAATGCTTCAGATGTCTGCACTTACTACACGGACATTGAAGGTCTACGTTACTCCGATTATTAGATTTAGTGAATCTAATAAATTCTTGGACTCCATTACAAAAATGTTCCTTTATCGACCCTTTCTTACCGGTTCGAGGTTGATACATCCAACTGCGATCACGAAAATAATCGAACATTTTCCTGTTTTGCAACGAATATGTTAGAAAGTTCGATCGAACGTAACACTTTATACTTTTTTAAATCTTGTAAAATTTCATCTATAGCTATTGCATGTTTCCGAATTTTTTATTTATTTCTTTTTTACTTTGACGGCCGGTCTACCTACTTCCCATTACAAATATAACAACGTAAGCATATTTTATAAATCATTTCAGGTTAAACGGTTCAACAAAATTTCGGCAGCACTTCCCTTTGGTCCCTGTATCGTACACAGATGCGTGCACACAGGGAACAAATAGGAAGTGCCATCGAAACTTTGTTAACCGTTTAAAATGAAATGATTTATAAAATATGCTTACGTTATTATATTTGTAACTTGTCCAATACAAGGACAAATCCAACGAATATTGTATCAGATGAATATAGATTTCCGTTTTGTGTAAAAACGAAAACCCATATAACGATCATATACAACACTTGTCGGATGGGGCCAAATTTATCTAAGGGGTTCACAGAAGTAGTCAAAAACATTCAATCTAAGTTTAAACCAAAAAACAACACAAATGAAAAA
Organism: Allium sativum; assembly: GCA_030737875.1. Taxonomy (NCBI): domain Eukaryota; kingdom Viridiplantae; phylum Streptophyta; class Magnoliopsida; order Asparagales; family Amaryllidaceae; genus Allium; species Allium sativum. The sequence goes on along the minus strand of CM060921.1, from coordinate 815,614,693 downwards.
AGTTCGTTTTTACGCTATGGGCTTCTTTGCGCTTCACTAATAGGTGCGTCTTAAAGTACAACCTTGCGCCTTTTTCCGCCTATATGTACTTTCAACTTGAGTTACTTTCAATTTGTACTTTCAATTTATAAAATAACATGACAATGAAAATTATGAAGTATAAATTAGTTTGAGTTACTTTTGGTTAATTTTAGTTTAAAATTATAAATTATGAAGTTAATTAACCGTGCATGCATAAGAGCCATCATTACACCGTTTCACTAGTCATAATCAAGTTACTACCGCTAAACAGTCACATTTACTTCATTTTTTCTCAAATGATCATACAATACAATCAACCTACAACACAATCGACTAAACCCAATTATAAACATGCTCCTAAATCAAACACATATGTGATAATCAACGATTTCAACCCCCAAATCAATGTATAACAGTACCAACATCATATGCAACTCACAATACAACCAATTTCATACCCATAAACAATCAATTTGCAACCCCAAATAAACATACACAATAACCCTAAATAACCCTAATTAAACATATATTAGGGATCAGAAGACATACCAGAGCAATTTAAGGGGATAAAATGGAGATTTGAAGGGAGAAAATTGGGTTTTTAGGATTGGGCGATGCAGCTGCTTGGGTTTCCGTCGGGTTTTTTTTTGATGGGAGCAACTGAATCGGGGAAGAGAAGCCACGATGGAATTTGTTAGCAGGTCTAGCGACGGCTAGCAATGGCCGCTTTTTTGGCCGTTGCTAACCTTCGCCCATGCCCGTCGCTATTAGAAGCCTTTCTAGTAGTGCAAGTGGAACCACTGGGTCGGATGAGCGGATGCATTGTGGGAAAAGAGATGAGGCCCGAAGACCACCCATGCCTTGTCTAATATCCCGTAATCCCAATGGTTAATTGCGTGTAATTACAGACTGGTTATTTAAACTAATTTCAAGAGAAAATAATACAGAACAAATTACTGACTTTCAGGATGAGGAGGTAAATTTCAAAGGGACTTCTCAAATGATTGTATTTTATATACAGGGTTCATTAAAGTTATATCAATTAAATTACAATATAGAGCCCCCTTCTGATTTTAACAACCGTACTCTTTTCCATCCCTTTTTCTTTCATAAAAGGAAAATCATAACACTCTCAAGTAAAAATTATTGCTCTCAAATTCCAACATGGTTTGGTAGAGTTCGTTGTTAATCCAAACATCGAGACTAAAGGTATTGACCTACCCTCCCCCTCAAATTCATAATATCTAATTTGAGCTTGTTCTAAAACAATGAAGCCTGACAAAAGTTGATGTAAGTTTACATGCCAGCATTCCATAAAAAGATTTAATTACATAAATGATTCATATTTCATTTTTCATGTGTGAGGTGAGGTATATGATTTCTGCAAAAGGACGATCAATGACTACAAGAAAATCAAATGATATTCGGATAAATAGAAGTATATGATTTTTGGAGCCTGTTTTAACAGATCCCCAAATTTTAACAGCTGCTAGTAAAAGATGTTAAATGGAAAGAGTCATTCAAAACATGTAAAATAATATAGGGTTCATAAATACATGGTCTTCAATTATTTAGTGCTTTGAAGAAGAAGAAGAAGATTAGTTCTTTGAAGAAGAAGAAGAAGAGGAGGAGGAGGAGGATTGTAATTTTATTTCTCTTAACCCAAAATACAGTTCAACCAGAGTATTTTATATTACAAACCAAATGACCCCAAAACAGCATACCGCAAAGTAACAAACATACAACGTACAAAAGAAAGAATACAAAGCCAAATACAATAACATGAAATACGAAGCTAATACAATACATGATGCTCTACATTTGTTTTCTATTGTAATTTTTCCAAACACAAAATTCAATAATATAGGTAAACCAAGGTAACAAAGGCAGCATATAATCAAATAGAGCAGAGTAGTAATTTATTCATTAGAATAATCTGGCAATTTATTCATTAGAACTTCATATGGTGTTCTCCAGGAAATAACAAAACTATTGCATTAAGTTTACAAGATATGTTGCAGTAGGAAAACATTCACCCCAAAATCTGTTGGGCAAGTTCGCATGAATCTTGATTACCTTAGCAGTCTCAGCAAAATGTTTGTGTTTATGCTCTACACTACCATTTTGCTATGGAGTTCCCACAAGGCGTCTTTGATGAATTATACCTCTTGATGCGAATAAATTTGTGCAGGTTTCTTGAACTATTTCTGTGCCATTATCAGACCTAATGGTTTTCATAGATTTTTGAAATTAGGTTTGAACATATGCTAAAAAATTAGATATGATTTTAGGTACTTGATCTTTGTGATGAAGCAGATATGTCCATGTAGTTCTAGAGTGATCATCTAAAATAGTTAAAAAATATCTAACACTAGATATAGATGGTATTTTATATGGCCCCCGCAAATCAATATAAATTAATTCAAAACATGCACTTGCAATGGAACTTGATACAGGAAATGGTAATCTATGATGCTTGGCAGAAATACAAGATTCACAATGAAAATTACTTTCACTTTTTATTGAGGAAGAAAAAAGAGGTACGTATTTTAGTTTGCCTAAAGATGCATGCCCAAGTCTAGCATGACACAACTCAATGGAATTTTTTGCATTAGAGAATAAGGCAAAAAACAGTGATCAGAAAGGATACTATTTGTGAAAATAACATTATTAGGAATGTCTTTAAGAAATTTATACAAACCTCTTTGTCTCAAACCAATGCCCTTCTTTTGTTCTGCCGAAAGGTCCTGAAAAGAGCAAGAATTTGCTCAAATTTAGCAACAAGATTATTATGATCTAATAATCTTCCAACAGACAAGAGATAATGTTTGAAATCAGGTACATAAAAGACATTTTTGAGGACAATATGAGGATTGATAGTAATAATCCCAATGATAGAAACAATTTTATGACTACTATCAAGCAATGCAATTCGAATAGAATTTTTAAGAACATGTGTTTTATCAATGATGTTCAAATCAAATGCCTTATGATCACTAGCTCCTATATTAATTATCCATGTATTTGCATGCTGAAATGAAGAAAACACATTGAATGCATAAACAATACCTGCAAAGTTCACAGCAGCATCGTATGAATCAGATGAAGAAGAGCCTTGATTAGCTTTAACCATCTTGATAAATTCTTTGTAGAATGAAGACATCATTTGTGGATGAATCGAAGAAGTATTTGCAGTTGAACCACTTTCAATAACAGCAGAATGAGGACTAGCACCAAGAATTTCATTTGCATTTGAGTTTCCATGAACATTTGCTACTAGTTTTTCAGAAGCTTGAGTAGTTCTTCCTTTCCACCAATATGGATATCTAACAATTATGAAACATTGCTCCTTAACATGGCCTCCCATTTTACAATGATCAACGAATTTTCCATATTTAGCCTTCTTAGATTCCCTTTTTTGCAATGATGATTTGAAATTATGAGATATCTGGTCATTCTTGGCTGAAAATAACGCATTCATCTCTGTAGATTGAGAAATTAGAATCAGATTATTCTGTTTTTCGATTTGTTGAAGCATATGATAAGCACAATTCACATTCGGCAGAGGATCCATACTGAGAAAATTTATCTTTGCTTGATCATAAGCAGTTTTATTAAAACCAGATATAAACTGAATATGTTTTCCAAGATCATCAACTTCATGAATTTTTTTTCGACAAACCACATGAACAGTTATCTATTACTCCACAAGTACAAAGAGGAAACGACTTAATAACTTGTAATTAATCCTAGATTTGTTTCAGATTAGCACAATAAGTAGCTATATTGTCGTCATTCTGTTGAATACGCATTAAATTTTTATGAAATTCATAGATCTGAGGTGCGTTCGAGTGACCATACCTTTCTTGAACTTCATTCCAAAGCTGTCTTGTAGAGGAATTGAATATAAAACTTTCAAAAAAATTCTTATTCATTGAACAAAGAATCCACGCAGTAACCATGTAGTCATTTCGAATCCATTTCTACAAATCCGTAGAGTCATCGTATGGACACAGAAGAGATCCATCAATGAACGAGACTTTATTCTTCGCTCCAAGGGCAAGACGAACACTACGGCTCCAATTCACATATTTATCGCCTTCAAAAATAATCTTCCTGAATTGAGAATTTGGATTATCTCTATGAGAAAGAAAGTAAGGATCATTATTGTTGAATTATAGAATTTCCATATTTTTCTGGATTGAAGTTGAAATTTGACTTGAATCAGGGATTAGGGTTGGAAAAATTTCCGCTGCTCCGATACAATGAAGAAGAAGAAGAGAGTAATTTTATTTCTCTTAACCCAAAATACAGTTCAGCCAGGGTATTTTATACTGCAGACCAAAAGACCACAAACAGCATACAGCAAAGTAACAAACATATTACGTACAAAAGAAATAATACGAAGCTAAATACAATAACACGAAATACGAAGCTAATACAGTACATAATGCACTACATTTGTTTTCTGCTATAATTTTTCCAAATGCAAAATTCAATAACATAGGTAAACCAAGGTAACAAAGGCAACAAATAATAAAATAGAGTAGAGAAGTAATTTAAGAAAAAAACACAGAAATAGCAAAGAATATTTCATTCTCGGTTCATCCGACATCAGTGGGATCCCACATTTCAATGCCAAATACAAAGTTAAGTTTTCGCACTTGACACTCAGTAGAGAGACTGAGGATGCAAAACTTCTAAGAGATATTAGTAAAGTGATTGAGTGAAATAAAATACATATCAGAATTGGATGGAGGATTTCAACAGAATCCTTTGACCAAAATTCTAGAAAATGATTTTTGAGTAAGTGAAATACATATGAGTATCAAAGAGGAGAAACGAACAATAAACAGGGCCTCCGTCTATATATAGAGATGTCCAAAAGAGAAATTAATAATAAAAAGGTTGAAGAAGAAAAATATTACGTAGGATTAGTAAATGGAATTAATGGGATAGAATTGATAAATTCAAAAGTAGAAGGTAAAAATAATGTTATTTCAAGTGACACAAATTGAGAAAAGAAATCTCAGCCACGTAAAGACAAATAACTCCAATATCGTATCTAATTGTGTGTTTAATTTTATATTTCAATAACCACTCACTTTAGTAAAACAAGAGATCACTAAAGGGATTTCGCAGAGTTCTGGTGTTTACATGGATTAGAGAAAAATCTCCTTTAAAGTGGCTGGTATAGCGATGATGGAATGGTTCACATGCAATGTAAAAGACTATTAAAGATAGCAATTACAAAATTTTAAGAACCTCTGAACAAAATTATAATGCATCTAAAATAAATCACTAGAAAAAAGAAGTGCGGATTTGCGAACTCAAAAGTTTGGTGCGACCTTAGAGTAGATGTTTTTCAGTATACTTCCATTATCATAGTGCTTCTGGTCCTATGTGCCTTGGATTTGAAAACTTTAAAGCAGTTCTTATACGTAAAATGATCGTAAACTATGCTTTTTTCCTCTTTCTGAGGGATCAATTGATAATTTTCCGTATCAGAAGCATTACCTAATGCAGTTCGTGTTGTTGCCGTCACGAAAGTTTAAATTGTGTCTGCACTGCACTAAGATATGCCAAAGTTTCTCACGAAGTTTGGATATTTCATCGAAAAAAAATTCACATCAAACTTGCTTATTTTAGGTTATTTGATGCTCTTAAGTTTATTATTTCAATATATGGATTACTCTTGAGTGTTTTGAGAGCACAAACAGCAGAAGTACAAGTTTTGGAATAGTTACAGCTATGCTAGTTCGTAGCAGAGGTCAATTGTCATTTACTTTCGTCAGGAGCACGCAACAACAGTTAAAAAGATTTTTTTTAAACAATCACTACCTCGTTTAAACCACAACAAAATTGCGCAGCTCATAAACTTATTCCTTGTAGATGGATTAATATATCTCTATTCATGTGTTTAATTGTCAAGTGACGGTACCACATTTTAATTTATTTTTATCATTTCCTTCTCAATCGTACACCAAATTGGAATGTCTTGCCATTTTAAATACTTTTTTTGCCAAATTGGAACAAGTTCTGGCTATTGGAATGGGCTTTCCGCGAGTGGTCGTTATCCTTCCAATGATTTTTATATGCCAAGCGAAGGGCCGTCTGGATGGTTGAGACGCTTGGTCGATCTTTGGTGGTTTATGTACATGACTTTAGCTTGCTGATTGTTCAATTTCACTTGACATCGTCAAGCATGTCAATTGATTTCTCAAATTTTAGAAGTTTGGCCCAGATTCTCTCTGGAATTTACGCATAAGCATCCATCTATTATCGGCTTAAGAAGTAAGCAATTGGTCATTGGCTATAGGCACAACTAGGTGCAAGTAAGCCGTTGCCTGTCAAACTCGCGCGCACACTCACATGCACGCACGTGATTTTGTGTAATTTGCTCGTAGTTTTACTACATGAAGTATACAAAGGTGTAACACCCCACTCCCGCTATGATCACTCACAATGGGAATGCCATAGCATCGGTGGAGTATTTTAGTGAATATAGAACAGAAAAATTACAACAAGACAGATATAAATAGTACTTGAAATTTTAAAACATCATCTCAAAATAGCGGAAGTAAAACATGTCTGGTTACATCATAAACCCACAATAAAAGTCAAGTACAATATCCATCAAAATAAAGAAGTACATAATCCCACTCTCATACAATAGCCAAAACAAAAGAAAAGATAACTGGATAACTGGATAACTGGAGCTTTACATCTATCCAAGCTCCTAAAGACTGGAACAGCAATCCGATCAAGCTCCACTACTGCTAGGATCCACCGTAGGACCTGAGGGTTGGGAAAAAGATAAAAACAACGGGGTCAGACATAAGTCTGAGCGAGTCCTATAACTTTAACAATACAATCATTAAAGTAACCAGAGAAGACATAAATTGATATACGGTAACATATAGGGATGAACGGCTATACTAAGCAGTCAACTAAACTAAGATAAAAGATAAAGACGCATCTACCCTTCCTAAGGTAAATTACTAAACTGCACCACACCAGTCATTTCTAACTTAAAGGTTGATCCCACCCATGGACTTACAAAATTAACTTAATAGTACTTGCGTACCCCTAGGTGATTAAGTAGACGCCACGGGGCCCTACAATCCACTAGGTGTACACACTACTCCCCATTCGATCGGCTCCCTAACGTAGATATCCGTGCTGGCCCCACCATGGGGTGTACCATTCCCCAATGTGGCAACCCGATATAATTAACGGTGCACGGTTTATATCTACACGATGCAACAACGGCTTACCTACCAGCCCGGGCCCACTCACGCATATGAAGCCCGTTGGACTTGCGTTGCCACCGCTAACCCGTTTGCCTCTTATAGTCAAACCCAGTATGCGTGTCCCGTCCTCGATATGGGTCGAGCCCACAAAGATACGTATGGGTTACTGGTTGAAATGGGCCTCCCACAAGCTACCCACCTAAGCTTGTCCCTTTTTCTAGTGTATCCCACTTAACCCTTTAATCATGTTTTAATTACATGTTCCACTTTGGTTAAGTATTCTAATCGTATTTTCTATTGCCACCCAAGGCACCCACTTAACCTCTCATGCCCCTCTACATGCTAATATGGTTAAGTGTTTCTTAATTAATTAATTAAGATCGTAACCTTTGTAAAGACCTCTCACATTAGACTGTCTTTTATGACCGCTGGTTAAGCCGGTTGGGTCCGGGCAGCCTTATGTCATAACCGAGTCTAACCTCGTGTCTTTACATTAATCACGTATTTAGTTTGTGCCTAAGACCTCTCACATTGGGCTAAAATTTGTAGCAACTGGTTAAGCCGGTTGGGTCCGGGCAGTTTTACGCTACAACTGAGTCCAACCTCGTGTCTTAGTCAATTAATTACACCTAATTAATCACCCTCATAATTTATATTAATTATCCCTAATTAATTACACATTTTTAAGAATATGGGTAGACCTAACTAAATAGGTAAATTCCCAACTCCAAAGTGTGGGTACACCTAACTTAATAGGCAAATTCCCAACACATAGTATGGGTACACCTAACTTAATAGGAAAATTCCCATACTATGTTCATTTATTTTATGTTATGCATAATTATGTTAATTTCACATAATCTTATTAATTTATGCATTGAATTAACCCCATCGTTCCCACGTAATTTCGTTCTCATGACATAACACATATAAAAGGTGTCAACCTACATATGTATGAACATGTTTCAAAGGTGCCATCTTGCATATTAACAAACACATAACTTGCATGTGAACTTGCATAACATGTCACATATCTTGCATATAATCTTGTATAACATGTCACATAACTTGCATATAATATGTCATATAACTTACATATTAACTTGCATAACATACTTGCATATTAACTCATAAACTTGCATAATGTCATCATGAACTTGCATATTAGCAAACATGTAACTTGCATAGCATGTCTTGCATATTAACATACATGTAACTTGCACACTAACAAACATGTAACTTGCATATTAATAAACATGTAACTTGCATACCATATCTTGCATATTAACATACATGTAACTTGCATATTAATAAACATGTAACTTGCATATTAATAAACATGTAACTTGCATATTAATAAACATGTAACTTGCATAGCATATCTTGCATATTAACATACATGTAACTTGCATAGCATATCACCATGAACTTGCATAACATGCATATGATCACATAGCCCACAACTTACATATTTAGCATCATGCAAACATAACATACATCATATTAAACTTGCATAAACTTACATAATCAACATGCATAAACATAGGATTAATGTTAACATCATATCATATGATTCAAGACTCATTAATCCACATACAAAACCATAAATCTCATCACATCTCATCTACTTAGTTTAACAAAAGATCATCAAAGTGATAGAAACTCACTACTAGCAAATTTGCACTCTAAATGAAGAAGATTAAGATGCTTAGAATGGGATTAGCTTGCAACTCTCTTCATAAATTAGTGGAGGCCATGATCAAGTTTCAATTTGCCATAGTTTAATTACAAGATTTAATTATGAATGAATTAGGGTAGGGTTGGGGTTTTATTTATAGGATTAGGTAGTGTTTTAGGCCCTTAGATTAACCCTAGATTAGATTAGGACCCTTAGATTTAGGAAGTCTCTAGAACCAGTCCTCTAAGCCAGCCTAGAACCCAACCTGGTGCACCCAGGTTCACTGGACGCCGCACCCCTGTCGACAGGCAAGTCGACAGGCAAGTCGACACCCCTGTCGACAGGCCTGTCGACAGCCCTGTCGACATGGGTAGGGCGGGAATCTTCCCGCCTGACCCCGCCTGTTCCATCCCAAAATCTGCAATTTAAATTTTTAAATCTGTTTTTTAGTTTTGAATTTTCTGCAAACATCATCGGGCCATAACTGGGCCATACGGACTCCGATTTTCGAAAACTCGGACTCTATTTTGCGTATTTTTCCGAGACGAACGAAATGACGCAGCCCGTTTCCCCCAATTCTCACATCTGAGATTATTTATTCTGTAATTAGTGAATACTAGTATTAATTGAAATTCGGGGTGTTACATTCTCCCCTCCTTAAAGGATTTCGTCCCCGAAATCTCTAAGCTAAGGAGAACGTATCCTACCAACCAAACAACCATCTACTAAACCATCAACCACAAGCAACCATTATCCTTAGAAACTTCTAATGATGTATGAACATATGCAGAAAGTGCGTGTATATGTCCGTATACTAATGCAAAATCAGGCGGTCTACTGATTCAGTCGACCTCCTTAATGCAAACCATGATAGTGCCATGCATCCAATATGTATGTGAAACCCTATTGACACATACAATTTCTATATGCGTGCACAACCATACACAAAAATGCATCATCCATATGATAACACAGCCATGATACATCCATCAATCTAACTACCACATCCATTTGTGCGATATGCAACATGAAGTGACTGAGCCGATCTAGTGCCTAATGTGTGTGTATATGCATCCACGAGCAACCACTAGCAAACAATTGCATCCACATGCATCCATCAACCATAACATGTTTCAAACACATGTTTCAACCATAGGTTTTACCCTATCTAAAGGTCATAGGTACTAGCGAGAGGATATACTAAAGATAAGATAAGTACTAGACAAGCGATAAAGGAGAAGTTAAAAGACATACTCTCAAAAAGAAATGGATACAAAGAACGCATCTTCGCTTCCGTCTCCCAAGTAGCATTGCTTTCGTCATCTCCCCATTGCACTTTAACTAGCTGAACTTCCCTGTTCCTCAACTTCCTGGTTTCTGACCCAAGGATGCGAGTAGGAGCTCGTCGAATCGTCGCATCACGCTCTACCTCTACCTCTCTAAGCAAGCTCGGCTCTACCATCTCTGCGGTCTCATGTAAGCACTTCCTCAAATGTGATACATGGAATACATCATGAACACCACTAAGTCTGTCGGGCAACTCCACCCTATATGCCATCCATCCAATCCTTTCCTTAATAGGAAATGGCCCAACAAACCTCGGTGCTAACTTACCAACGGACCCAAAGCGAACAACATTTCTCAATGGAGATACTTTGACAAAAACCATGTCCCCAACCTCAAACTCAAGATCCGTCCTTCTCCGATCCGCATAAGATTTCTGTCTATCTTGCGCTGCCTTCATCCTTCTACGAATCAAATCAATCTTCTCTGAAGTCTCTCTAACCATATCTGGCCCAAGCAAGATCTTATCCGTAGGTTCCCACCAACATGTAGGAGATCGACAAGGCCTTCCATAAAGAGCTTCGAAAGGTGCCATGCCAATACTAGACTGAAAACTGTTATTGTATGCGAACTCCACCAAAGGAAGATGTTCTTCCCATGTACCTCCAAAATCCAAGATACAAAGCCTTAAGAGATCTTCTAAGATACGGTTCACCCTCTCGGTCTGACCGTCCGTCTGAGGATGATATGCGGTGCTCAAACACAACTGAGTCCCTACCGCCTCTTGCAAACTTCTCCAAAACTCACTAGTGAAGATAGGATCTCGATCACTCACAATGCTGGATGGTACGCCATGCAATCTAACAATCTCTCTAACATAGACTGAAGCAAGCCATGGAGCGGTCCTCTTACTCTTCACGGGTATAAAATGGGCACTCTTGGTAAGTCTGTCTACCACAACCCAAATTCCCGTATTGCCCTTCCTTGATCTCGGTAACCCATCGATGAAATCCATCGAGACACTATCCCACTTCCATTGCGGAACTTCCAATGGGTGTAGCAACCCACCGGGTTTCCTTTGCTCCGCTTTAACTTGTTGGCACACTAAGCATCTAGCCACATACTCGGCCACATCTTTCTTCATACCGGCCCAGAAGAAAACTCTCTTCATATCTTGGTACATTTTGTCTCCACCGGGATGAATAGTCATTCTTGAACGATGTGCATCATCCAAAATAGCCTTCTTCAAACCCTCATCTTGCGGTACACAAAGTCTACTGTCTCTATGCAACCATCCCCTATCATCTATGGTGTATCTACCCAAATGGCTGGACGACTCCCCCCTTATAAGCTTCTCTACCAACTCAACCAACTGTGGGTCGTCTCGCTGAGCCTCGCCAATCCGTCCCAAGAGAGTAGGTCTAACCTCCAAGGATGCCAACAAACCAGGTACAAAGTCAACAGAAGGTCTGAAGTCGAACAAAGAAAGAAACTCCAAGCTTCACCGTTCCACGAACAATGGACTCAAAGATAGCCTTTTTCTACTCAAGGCGTCTGCCACTACGTTACCCTTGCCAGGGGTATACGCTATCTCGAAATCATAGGATGCTAAGAACTCCATCCACCTTTGCTGTCTTAAGTTTAAATCCTTCTGAGAGAATAAGTACTTCAATGATTTACGGTCAGTGAACAACTCAAATCTCTCACCAAGAAGATAATGGCGCCAAGACTTAAGTGCGAAAATAATCGCGACCAACTCTAGATCATGGGTAGGGTAATTCTTCTCATGCACTCTCAATTGCCTTCCCCCATAGGCTATTACCCTTCCCTCCTGCATCAAGACTGCGCCTAATCCTGTCCCACAAGCATCGGTATAAACAACAAACGGCTTACTCCCATCTGGAAGCACTAAAACTGGGGCGGTGGTCAAAGCTCTCTTTAACCGTCGGAAAGCATCATCACAATCTACGTCCCACGAGAAAACCAGATTCTTCTTCGTCAAGCGGGTTAATGGGGCTGATATCTTCGCGAAGTCTTTGATGAACTTCCTATAATATCCTGCCAACCCCAAGAAACTTCTTACTTCGGTAGCATTTTTAGGAACTTTCCAATCCTGGATAGATACTATCTTTGCGGGATCCACAGCTATCCCTTCCTTAGAGACCACATGCCCTAAGAATCGCACTTCTCTTCTCCAAAAATGACATTTAGAGAATTTAGCTTTAAGACTATGTGCTCGAAGAGTCTCCAACACTTCTCTGAGATGTAAGGCATGCTCTTCTTCACTCTTGGAAAAGACCAAGATGTCATCCACAAAGACCACTACAAACCTATTCAGATACTTTCTGAACACTCTACTCATTAGATCAACAAAGTATGCAGGGGCGTTTGTCAACCCAAATGGCATCACAAGCCACTCATAAAAACCATCCGGAGTCCGGAAAGCAGTCTTCTCTATACTGTCCTCCGCCACTCTCAGCTGATGAAATCCTGTAGCTAAGTCCATCTGTGAAAACACTGAGGCACCAACCAACTGATCAAAGAGATCATCTATCCTCGGTAATGGGTGTCTATTCTTCTTTGTGAGCTTATTAAGTTCTCTATAATCCACACAAAGTCTGAGGGACCCATCCGCCTTCGTGGCAAACACTACTGGAGCTCCCCACTCCGATATACTTCGCCTTATGAACCCCTTCTCAAGCAACTCCCCTACTTGCTTATGAAGTTCTCTTCTCTCACGAGGAGCCATGTGGCGCACTGGCAAAGACACTGGTTTGGCATTATCCACCAAATAAATTCGGAAATCTATCTCCCGCTTCGGAGGCAAATCCTTCACTTCTTCAAACACATCCGGATATTCCCGGACCATTCTGACAGAACGCAAACTCTCGACCGAAGCATCGAGCGATTCAAGATAACTTAGAAAAACAGATTCCATGGGATTACAAGAGATCTCGAGAGCATTACCCAAGCGGGTCATAAGCCTGACAACTCTCCTTTCACAATCAAGAACGGCACCATTACTGGATAACCAGTCCATGCCCAAAATCAACCCATAGCCCGTGAAGCCCAATACAAAAGCATCACATCTAAACTCAATGCTAAGTATAGAAATCTTCAAACCCAAACATATCATAGACAGATATATGGAGCCCCCAATTGGGTTTGAAACAACCAAGGGATCCTCAACTAGACTGGTGTCTAAGTGCAGTGACTCAACTAACGATGATGAGATAAAAGAATGCGATGCGCCAGAGTCAAACAAAGTACGAACTGGATGATCAAACAGAAAAACCAGACTTTCAACGGAAATAGTTCTACCTCTCTGCTGAATTGGTGGAACTGAGAGAGCCTGAACTTGCCCCCCTGACTGAGGTGGTGCTATAAGAGCTTGCACCTGACCTCCTGAGGTAGACCCCGTCCTCTGTCCCTTCTTTGGGCAATCCTTCACAAGATGTCCTGCCTCACCACAATGAAAGCAACCGGTCTTCTTCTTTTTGCGACAATCCTTGCTGAGGTGGCCTGGGGTCCCACAATTGAAGCACTTCTTCTTCTTCTTCTTCTTGTCACCATTACCTTTTCCACCCTTGCCTTGTTGTTGTTGTTGCGGTTTCTTCTGATCCCCCTTCTTCTCTGGTGCCTTAGAATTCTTATCATCCTCATGCATAAGTGCCATGTAGACAAGCTTCTCAAAGGTGGCCCCCATTGGTATGTGAGTCATAGCTATTCCTTGCAATGGTTCGTTCAAGCCTCTAACGAACCTCAAAGCCTTCTTCTCCGGTGTATTCACCAACTCTATGCCAAACCTTGCTAATTGATTGAATTTGTTGACATATTCTTTCACCGTGAGATTCCCTTGCTTCAAATTCAAGAACTTCTCCATAAACAGATTCTCTTCCGCCCTTGAGAGAAACTTAGCCCCAAACCTTTGCTTGAAATCTGCCCAAGATTCAACAGGGCGTTCTCCATTAGTAACCTCCCACCAAAATGAGGCTTCTCCCTTCATTAACCAAGCCGCCAACTTGACTTTCTTTCCCTCTTCCACTTCAAAGATATCTAGCAACTCTTCCACTTCCTTAAGCGAATCTCTAGCCTCTACGAAAGTCTCTGAACCTAGAAAAGGTTTTCCTCCTATAGCCTTGAACTCCTTACAAATCTTAGCAAAATTATCCACTCTAGGCTGAGGAGGAGGAGCGGTTGTCTCTGGTGTAGTAGCATTGGCTGGACCCGCAGCCGCGGCCCTAGCCTCTTGTAACCTCCTATACCATAGTGGTATAACTAAACCCTCCGGGATGTTAAGATCTTCAGCCATGCTGAAACGAAAGAGGAAAGATTCAAAAAGGAGATTCCGAAAGATAAAGATATGGCTATTGGGGATTATGCTTTTCTTTTTCAAAAACTTTTCTCTTAAAAGACATGTTTTTGAAAATATTTTTTTCCAAAAATAATACCTTTACTATTTTCTTAAAAAAAAAAATATTTTTCTCAAAAATTTATCTGTTCCGGTAACCTGGCTCTGATACCACGTGTAACACCCCACTCCCGCTATGATCACTCACAATGGGAATGCCATAGCATCGGTGGAGTATTTTAGTGAATATAGAACAGAAAAATTACAACAAGACAGATATAAATAGTACTTGAAATTTTAAAACATCATCTCAAAATAGCGGAAGTAAAACATGTCTGGTTACATCATAAACCCACAATAAAAGTCAAGTACAATATCCATCAAAATAAAGAAGTACATAATCCCACTCTCATACAATAGCCAAAACAAAAGAAAAGATAACTGGATAACTGGATAACTGGAGCTTTACATCTATCCAAGCTCCTAAAGACTGGAACAGCAATCCGATCAAGCTCCACTACTGCAAGGATCCACCGTAGGACCTGAGGGTTGGGAAAAAGATAAAAACAACGGGGTCAGACATAAGTCTGAGCGAGTCCTATAACTTTAACAATACAATCGTTAAAGTAACCAGAGAAGACATAAATTGATATACGGTAACATATAGGGATGAACGGCTATACTAAGCAGTCAACTAAACTAAGATAAAAGATAAAGACGCATCTACCCTTCCTAAGGTAAATTACTAAACTGCACCACACCAGTCATTTCTAACTTAAAGGTTGATCCCACCCATGGACTTACAAAATTAACTTAATAGTACTTGCGTACCCCTAGGTGATTAAGTAGACGCCAAGGGGCCCTACAATCCACTAGGTGTACACACTACTCCCCATTCGATCGGCTCCCTAACGTAGATATCCGTGCTGGCCCCACCATGGGGTGTACCATTCCCCAATGTGGCAACCCGATATAATTAACGGTGCACGGCTTATATCTACACGATGCAACAACGGCTTACCTACCAGCCCGGGCCCACTCACGCATATGAAGCCCGTTGGACTTGCGTTGCCACCGCTAACCCGTTTGCCTCTTACAGTCAAACCCAGTATGCGTGTCCCGTCCTCGACATGGGTCGAGCCCACAAAGATACGTATGGGTTACTGGTTGAAATGGGCCTCCCACAAGCTACCCACCTAAGCTTGTCCCTTTTTCTAGTGTATCCCACTTAACCCTTTAATCATGTTTTAATTACATGTTCCACTTTGGTTAAGTATTCTAATCGTATTTTCTATTGCCACCCAAGGCACCCACTTAACCTCTCATGCCCCTCTACATGCTAATATGGTTAAGTGTTTCTTAATTAATTAATTAAGATCGTAACCTTTGTAAAGACCTCTCACATTAGACTGTCTTTTATGACCGCTGGTTAAGTCGGTTGGGTCCGGGCAGCCTTATGTCATAACCGAGTCTAACCTCGTGTCTTTACATTAATCACGTATTTAGTTTGTGCCTAAGACCTCTCACATTGGGCTAACATTTGTAGCAACTGGTTAAGCCGGTTGGGTCCGGGCAGTTTTACGCTACAACTGAGTCCAACCTCGTGTCTTAGTCAATTAATTACACCTAATTAATCACCCTCATAATTTATATTAATTATCCCTAATTAATTACACATTTTTAAGAATATGGGTAGACCTAACTAAATAGGTAAATTCCCAACTCCAAAGTGTGGGTACACCTAACTTAATAGGCAAATTCCCAACACATAGTATGGGTACACCTAACTTAATAGGCAAATTCCCATACTATGTTCATTTATTTTATGTTATGCATAATTATGTTAATTTCACATAATCTTATTAATTTATGCATTGAATTAACCCCATCGTTCCCATGTAATTTCGTTCTCATGACATAACACATATAAAAGGTGTCAACCTACATATGTATGAACATGTTTCAAAGGTGCCATCTTGCATATTAACAAACACATAACTTGCATGTGAACTTGCATAACATGTCACATATCTTGCATATAATCTTGTATAACATGTCACATAACTTGCATATAATATGTCATATAACTTACATATTAACTTGCATAACATACTTGCACATTAACTCATAAACTTGCATAATGTCATCATGAACTTGCATATTAGCAAACATGTAACTTGCATAGCATATCTTGCATATTAACATACATGTAACTTGCATACTAGCAAACATGTAACTTGCATATTAATAAACATGTAACTTGCATAGCATATCTTGCATATTAACATACATGTAACTTGCATATTAACAAACATGTAACTTGCATATTAATAAACATGTAACTTGCATATTAATAAACATGTAACTTGCATATTAATAAACATGTAACTTGCATAGCATATCTTGCATATTAACATACATGTAACTTGCATAGCATATCACCATGAACTTGCATAACATGCATATGATCACATAGCCCACAACTTACATATTTAGCATCATGCAAACATAACATACATCATATTAAACTTGCATAAACTTACATACTCAACATTCATAAACATAGGATTAATGTTAACATCATATCATATGATTCAAGACTCATTAATCCACATACAAAACCATAAATCTCATCACATCTCATCTACTTAGTTTAACAAAAGATCATCAAAGTGATAGAAACTCACTACTAGCAAATTTGCACTCTAAATGAAGAAGATTAAGATGCTTAGAATGGGATTAGCTTGCAACTCTCTTCATAAATTAGTGGAGGCCATGATCAAGTTTCAATTTTCCATAGTTTAATTACAAGATTTAATTATGAATGAATTAGGGTAGGGTTGGGGTCTTATTTATAGGATTAGGTAGTGTTTTAGGCCCTTAGATTAAACCTAGATTAGATTAGGACCCTTAGATTTAGGAAGTCTCTAGAACCAGTCCTCTAAGCCAGCCTAGAACCCAACCTGGTGCACCCAGGTTCACTAGACGCCGCACCCCTGTCGACAGGCAAGTCGACACCCCTGTCGACAGGCCTGTCGACAGCCCTGTCGACATGGGTAGGGCGGGAATCTTCCCGCCTGACCCCGTCTGTTCCATCCCAAAATCTGCAATTTAAATTTTTAAATCTGTTTTTTGGTTTTGAATTTTCTGCAAACTTCATCGGGCCATAACTGGGCCATACGGACTCCGATTTTCGAAAACTCGGACTCTATTTTGCGTATTTTTCCGAGACGAACGAAATGACGCAGCCCGTTTCCCCCAATTCTCACATCTGAGATTATTTATTCTGTAATTAGTGAATACTAGTATTAATTGAAATTCGGGGTGTTACAAAAGGCATATGTGTATGCAAAAATGTGTGTTAGTGTGCAAAGCATGTCGATGTACATAAGTTATCATGTATGGTTGTATGTATGCGCGCACACACACACCTGTAAATATAAATATATATCATTGTTTCTACACAAACATACACACACACTATATACATATACATATACATATATATATATGATATTAGAGATGAATATCGACACCTATGGAGATATAAGTGCAACCCCTCACTTAGGGTATTTCTGGGGACATTTTGGGAAACACAAGGGGTCAACCTCCCTATATACTATCGAATCGACCATCCAACTCTCTCACATTCTCAATTCACAAACCGACCAAACATTTAGCCCTTCCAACCGACTCTTTTGAACTGAATAATGATCCATCATATCAACCACAACAACCTCTACTACTCATCCAGTCCCTCAGATTCAGCTATTACTCGACGTGAGGTGGGTTTGTCGTACTTGGTGGTGACTAGTTTTAAGAGTTCTGAAGGGATTATAGTCATTATGGTGATGGACGAGGTCGAGGAGAAGACGATAATGGAGGAAAAGGTGGAAGATCGATCAAGAAGACAAGGCTATGCATGAGAGTTCAATTTGAGAATATAGAGATGGGGAGAAGAAGGAGATGAGTGCTTGGATCGAGTCCAAAAGTTTGGAAAGAAGAAAATAAGGGGATAGGAGAATATCGAATTGGATCCAATTGTCGAACTATAGCCATTAAGGATGTTTGATTCACTCAGCATGGGATGCAAAACGACTTCAAGTGAAAGAAAGAGTTAATGTTTGGGATCAAATGCAATCCCTTCTTGATGATTTCCGACTTTATTCATTGTCATAATCACGATCGAATAATCATGTTGAGGAAACATGAGACTCGAGCACATACATAGGATTTGAGCATAAAATTTGGAAAATCGACATATATTGTTGTAAAGATGAAGTTTGAATATCGAAATCTGAACTGAAGTTCTGAGGAAAATCCACGATTGCTGATATGGAAGATCGTGAGATGATCAGCTACGGCAGTCCTGCAGTCGTAAATTGAATCTATTACACTCTCATAGAACTTATTAAATTGCATATGCGTGCATGACACAACACATACTGTTGAAAGACTATTTTATTGTTTTGATGATAACAACTGTACGACGCTTGCTATTAACGTGTTTGTTAAATTATTTCAGATCAAGGCCCGGACGATGGGTAATGGAGTAAAATTAGATTTACATTGAAGAAAAGGATGGAAGAATTGCAAGATGCAAAATGCACGAATTAGGTGCTGGCACTCTGACCATGCGATAGAAGGAAACGTCCAAGTAGCATAACAAACTGGCCCCAACGTACTTCAGAAATTAAATGCAAATGGCTATGATTTGTTCAAATCAAAAGGCATGTGTAAATTTTTAACAAAATGTCAACAGCAAAGGCTCGAACCCAGAAGCTTCCAGAACGTTGCACATATTACAGCCAAGCAACCCGCATGGCTTTTCAATCGATACTAATATTCAAAAGTCAAATTGAAGAGGTGTATAAAAATAAGATACATACCCTTTACCGACAACACTACAAAGATGCTACCAAACTTATGTAAATGTGAAATGGCTAAATTTAAAAAGAGAGAATTTGGTTCTAATGGCCAAATTTTATACGGTATTTTTTCCAGGACAGCCGTTTAGAAAAAGTTTTCAGGCCATCGTATATATACTACTGCGTCTTTTTTCCTTTCTTTCGAGACCGAATATCTTTATCGACAAAAATTTAGCTTCCAATTTCGATTTGGTTCAGGTAATTACGATCCAAATCGATGTGTTAATTTTAACGTTGGATTGTTTATTTCAGGTGATTTCGATTATCGATTTAAAGTTTTCAATTATTGATTTCAGGTAACATCAGATTATTGATTTTAACATATATTTTAGCATTAGATTAATCGTGAAGCATCATACCTGCGATTTTCAATTAATTTTTCTTAGATTATCAATTATTTTCAGATTATCAATTCATTTTCATTTTTCATGCTATTTTGATTGCTTCGTACAGAGTATTGTTTTCGGTTGGTCATTTTTTGGTTTAGCTGTACGAAGGTGAATACTGCAGATGGTCAGAGGTACACATAATAAACTTTTTTGGTTGTTGTTGTTAATGTAACTTTGTTGTAATGACAATTGTTTTGTCTTCCTTCGGTTTTTTTACAATAGTGTTCCAACCGACGTCAAAAGTGTTCTAGTTGTCATTGATTTTAAGAAAAACAACTTTGATATTAGGATTCTCTGGATTCTATCATTTCTTGTTTCTGAAATAGGATATGTGAAGTTTGGGATCATCTTACTCCCTTATGCTTTGATATCTTTTATGTTCGGGATTCTAAGAATACATCTATTCAAATTGACAGCGATTTGCAAGTCATTCCATGCTTAGTATATTTCAAGATATAAGAGTTTTTAGTTATGTTTGTTAAGTTGAAGGAATTGTCTCGTCTTACTGTTGGTAGCAATAGTAGATCTTGTTCTACTAGTAAGTCGCTTTGTGTTGAAGATACAATGAATAGTGAATGCGATGGAGTTGATAGCAGGGAATTTATGTTTGGCAAAGAACGTGATTTTATTGGGTTGATGAAAAACGGTTCTAACTTAGAATTTTTTACAGCGGTTGGTCAGAAATTTAAGCCTGCTTCTAATTTCCGTAAAACTGTGGTTGTATATTGTGCTAAAAATGGATTCAAGCCAAAGTTTTTGAAGCATTGTAAAGAGAGAATGATGGTTCAATGTGCTGTTGAAGGTTGTACTTTTAGTATTCATACTTCTTGTAAGTTGAAACAGGTGGATCATTCTTTGGTTATAAGGTTTGAATCTGCTCATAGTTGTGGTGGTGGATTTTGATCAGTTAATAATCTATTTAATAAAAGTGATCTTGTCAAAACATTGATTTTAGATCAAGTTCGTAATGAACCAACAAGAAAAAACAGTGATATTATTGATAGTTTCAAAAGGAATTATTATATTATTTTGAGTTATTATTATGTGTATACGGGTAAAAAGTTGGTTTAAAGGAAATTTTTGGCAATGAGGAGCAATCGTACAATAATTTGGTTTGGTACTTGAAAGCAGTTGATAGAAGTAATCCTAATAGTTATTCTGATATGGTGGTTGATGAGGATACTAATCAATTTGAAGAAGTATATATATCATATAAAGCCTGTATTTATGAATTTAAGCATTGTCGACCAATGATATTTCTAGATTGAACCTTTTTAAAAGGTGGAAATGATTGTTTAATACTGCAACATCTAAAAAAGAAAATCAAGGTATATAAGTTTCTTTTATTGATTTACTTTATTTATTTTCTTATGCTGCAGCAAAATAATGTTTTGTTGCCTAATCAATTTTTCATTATACATTAACGTATGTAACTATTGTGGGTGATACATTGAAATATCTATGTTTGCCAACATCGGCCTATAAATAAATATTAGTGACTATTTTATTTTTTGTTTAAGTTGGTGTATTATAAAGCTGTAGCGACCCAAAATTTTGATATCCTTTGAATCGACTAATTACACCCAAGTCCGACCCAAAGTGTGACGACCCAAACCCCCGTACCATGTAAGTAAGGATAATCGTTGGAATATAACACATCAATCTCATCACAAAACACAATTAATAGCATAAAACACAGAAACAGAATAATTTACATCAATATGACAGCGGAATCATAATATGTAATAAACATCAGAGTGGCATAGTTATAGGATACAACTTAGCACACGAAAGAAATAATCAGTCTACATCTCGATTAGCGGTACATAAACATAAGATAGAAATAAGTCTGCAACATTATAGACATAATCATACAGAATATAATGTCTAAAATGTTCCAAAAGAAGTGAAGTAAAATAAGTCTTCAACATCTTCAAAAATGCATCCACATCTGCAATGATGCACATCCCAAAAGAACCCCTGCTACCTCCTATCACTCGACTGCCCGTGTAAAAATGAGGGCACCCGAGTTTGTAAAGGGAAACAAACTACGAGTTGGTCATGGGACTGGTATGAGACATTGTACTTAGCTTATTTAATAATAAGGCTAATCACAGGACCACGCCGCTAACGCGGAACGGGTTTACTCCATTGGATTGCCAGTGCATAAGACAAAGTAAATCGTTTATATATCGCAATGCTTTTATAATAATGAAGCCGTTATAAGACCCAGGTCCCATCACACAATGCAAACACAAACCAGAGATAGAGTTTTACCTTATAACGGCCGAATATGCTTTATAAGGATACAACGAATCATTTTGTGTTATTACTAGTGTTTAAGTATTTTAAAACACTTTCAATATAAATGTATCAATCCTAGGCGGCATGGATACCATCTACCATGTCGCCATACTAGGCTCTACAATCAAAACCGTAAGCCGCGTATTGGAAATTGGATTCCGTCATGAGTCAAGGCTAGCGATGGCTCCTTCCGATTCGAGACACTCTAGCAAATGTCTCAGGGTCCCCCGCAGTGAACCCTTGGATGCTTCAGGGCCGGTCCACACTTCTGTTTGTGGATTAGTTATTCCTGAACACATGTTTCCCGGTCCTATCGGACCTATTCAAAACGGTAACACAATACCGATTCAACCGAGGCGCCTCATTCCATCATCCACATAAGTAAAAATGTCCGGGTTGGTAATACACTGATACCACTTATAGCTAGAAAGAAACGTGCTGCTCTCCCTGCAGTCCAATCCTGTTTTAGACTCATACCGCGATGTGAGGCTCTCGAATTCACGTCATACACAAAGCTAGGCTACTTAAAGCCGTGCTTTGATCATCACCACAAGACTCTGCTTTTCAACAAAAGCCTCGATCCATGCAACTCAGCATGCCATACTATCAGTCCATACCATATCGTCGATCACCTACCAATATATAACCTCTAAGCTCATACGTCTCAGACAAGAGTGAAGTAAGGGAATAAATTCCCCTTCACCAGGCAGAAATATATTTAGCAGAGATCAACAACACAGTATATCAGAATACAATGTCAGACACACAATCCATTCGAAAGTCCGTTCTAGGTCTGAACAAAACCGGAGGCACCTTATTCCTCTTCCAATATGTCCAATACGGAAGAGAGGCCCTCGCATATCTGGACAATCAACAAGTACGTCCGGACCACTACCGCTGTAGCCCCTTCAAGGTAGCAACTCACATCATGGGCACTGGTAGTAGTAATGCATTCGATGTGAGGATCACCGGTCTTCATCCACCGTCTTCAACATCTTCGACTTTCGGTCGTCGATACATTATTTGAAATGAGAATTAACTCGGCTTTTTCAAATAATGCACGTATTTCTGGAATTCAAATCAATTCTCTCCATGCTTAAATTATTTGACATTCACGTTTCAGTTTATTGTAATAATTTCATGTCAAATTCATCCAACCATCAATTTATCTAATAAACCAAGTAAAATCGGTTTATTTCCATTCCATATTGTTTATAATATTTTAATACGATTCATCGCTATTTTTATTTAATTTTAAATAGCTCGTTTTCGTCGAACGACGTTTCAGGTCATTCGATGTCACTGACGTTGTTTTCATTCAAGTTTGAATTTAACATTTCTCGAAATCTAACCGTCAGATCTTAACATATTTATTATCGATGGAAAGACCTTTTCAAAGCGAACCCGTCGGTTCCAATTTCGGGAAAACCTGATGGTCGGATCTCCCGGTATACTCGTTTAAAATTATGAGTCGAAAATGCGAACTGCAGCGTCGTTATTCGTTTTATTTTAATTTATATTTTCATATGAAAATATAATACGTTCGAAGATCTCTAAATTATTTTTCACTTCAAAAATTTGGTTAACACCTTTAAATTTCGGAAAATTTCGCCAGCGTCTCCTTTGTACGGAGGGGATCCGAAATGGGATATATAGACTTACTAGTACCTAGACTTAATCAATGTTCCGCATACGGCAAATTTATATATATGGCGTTATCGGCACCCGATAATCCTTATATATCGCACACAATTTTTTGTCCTATCTATGCCCGAGGGAGTGTGTAATCAGAACTCCAGAGATAAATCCCATCCCCTCGTCCAGTGTTGGAAAATAAATAATCCATATGCCGTATCTAAAAACACAAGAGAGACGTGAATTATTTTCAACTCTAGACTCGTGTAGGGTTTTTATTAATCTGGCGATTTACCATTATATTTTATTCAGTCCATATCAGTCTTCAGTTCAACCTGTAATACCATCATCGTCATACAGGCATCTTCCTCGTATGATAAATCAATCCCTCGTCACATAAGCTCCAAATGCTTACATAGAACATGATACGTATGCCTTCTTCAATAATATGCATATGCAGTGTGATCCATGATTATTATTGCTACCCTATGGTGTAAGTTTATAATCTCACACAGTACAACCATCACACACATCCAATTCATTCACAGGAGTTGATATAATATATATATATATATATATATATATATATATATATATATATATATTCATCCAACTCATTAAGGTGTACCTATTTGTCAGGCACACATTTTTAACTTCTAATCGACAACCTGTATATTTCCATTTAAGATGGTCGTGTCCTTCCACGTTGTATGTCACGCGAGTGTCGCATATCCATATAACGCTTCTTGTGTACGTGATCATGAACAGTTCAAGTATTTCTAGCAAGTATGTAAATGAGTGCATAAGCAGTAATGAACATCCATATGCAAGATTAAATATTTTTAATCGTACACAACCCAATCAAATGTGGTTCAATTCATTGTTTTGTAATATTTGGTTTGGCAACACGAGTATTCCATTTATTTACATAACGAGTAAAAATAATATTTTTACCTCGTTCGTCACTCACTTGAATAGTAATAATAATAACGTTTATTATTATTCAACATCACTTATGAAATTTTATATAATACTTATATAAATTCATACAACGTATATACATTTCCATACAACAATTGCATATCACCACAAGGATCATACAAACTCATACAACGCTTATATAAATTTATACAAGCATACATACATGTTTTCAATCCATTTGGAATTTAGAAATCTCACAATAATTTTCTACAATGCATGTATAATTTTATTTTCCAATTTCAAGTGAGTTTCGAAATCTCACTTTGGTATCCACTCCTCCGTAATTCGTAGAAAGCTCTAAAAATTATCTGGTCGCTTCTGAATGTCGTGTACGTCGCTACGAGTCCGATGTCTCCTGTTTCATCGAATTTCATTAACGTATGAGCAAGATATGATTTTTATTCTCGAACATGAATTAGCGACGTAAATAAAGTGTCGCAAACCTTATTTTAAACTTCTGCCATGAATTTCCTAATAGTGTTCGAAACTAGGTTTGAGCCTAGCGATCGATTCGTTGCACGAGATGAAGATTGGGCGGTGCGACGTCGTAGAGGGTCGGTAGGTGCTGCGATCGACGGTCAGAACATCGAACATCGAACTCAGGCAGGCGGTGGAAACGGGCTCGAGGCGGAGCAGCTTTGGAGCTCGAGATCTCAACGAATACTTCACGAAAAATGGTGTAATCGATATGGATGTGAAGGCGAGGAGGAGGGCTACAAAAGCTTCAACTAGAGGGAGGTGAAAGAAGGCGTGGTTTGGCCGGAAAATGGCTCGGAAGGAGGAAGCGGTTTTCCGCCTTACGATCTGGACGAGGAAGATGTTTTTGGGGAAAATAGAAAATAAAATAAATAAGAGAAACAATCTCATTGGCCCGTATTTTTAGAATTTCCAAAAATAGGGTTTTCTTGTCCGAACTCCAAATCAAACCCAACGACTGTCGTCCTTAGCTAAATACACCAATTCCGGACACAATGGGATATGCCACGAAGGCTAATTCGACTGTTTTTAACAGTTTTTCTGAAATTTAAAATATAATATTTTAAATTGAATTTGAACGGACGTTTCAAATTACCGAGGCCACATACTGACTCCAAAAATTCTAGAAAAAATAGATCTAGCTATGTTTTGACGATACGGTCCCAAAGGAATTGGTTTCGTCGAATTCCGAGCTCGTTTGCAAAATGGCCTTTTTCCAGTCGATCGAATTTACACTAAATTTGCGGAACGCGTTAAATTCCACCATGCACACATACTAGCTCCAAAAATTCCACAAAAATTGATCTAGCTATGTTTTGACGATATGGTCCCATAGGAACTGGTTTCGTCGAATTCTGAGCTCGTTTGCAAAATGGCCTTTTTCCAGTCGATCGAATTTACAACTGAAACTCAAGGTGCCTTTAAATTTTCTACGCTCACATACAAGCTTCAAAAATTATGAAAATTGGAATTTAGCAATAAGTTGACATTCCGGATCCATAGAAAGCGGTTTCGTCAAATTCAGAAGTCGTTTGCAAAATCTTCATTTTCAAGGCGTATATATATCCTTAAATATATATATATATATTTCCATAGCGACTTTTCTAAATTTTAATTTTGTCATAACTTACAACTTATAATCTGGATTCTCAGTTTCTTAGATTCACTAGAAAATTACAACTCAAAATATTCCAATGTTTCTTGTTTTATCAGAATTCGACTTATATCGAATTTTTTATATTTAATTGAAATTTAAAATTGAATTTTCAAACTACCGTGCTATTTCAAGTTTGTTATGTATTTAAATTAAAATTTTAAGTTCATACATAGATTAATATAATTTCTGGTCGTTATTATTTATAATAAATCATTTTAAATGACCTAAATTCATTAAAATAGCTAAATAATTTTTTTTAAATTGGTTCTGATTTTCTGGGTTGTTACAATCTCCCCCACTTAAAACTTTTCGTCCCCGAAAAGGAAACAATAGTAAAATAGGTAACAATACGGAAAATAGAATATATTAAAATGTACCTCTCGCAAGAGCTAATCAGAGATATCCACTCTGCACCGGGGATAGGCCTGTTTAATATGGTCCTCTGTCTCCTATGTACAGTCTCTAGGATCTCCACTCCATTGCACTTTAACTAGATGAACCCTTTTGTTCCTGAGAACCTTGGTTTTTTTGCCAGTGATTTTAAGTGGCTCCCTTCGTACATGCAATTCTGGAGAAATACTCAAGTCCTATTGCGCTACTTCTTCCACGACCGAGTCTGGATCATGGACATGCTTCCGCAGTTGAGAAATATGAAAGACATCATGAACTCCGGGTAACCAGTCGGGTAACTGAACTCTATAAGCGAGAGTCCTAATCCTTTCAAGTATAGGGAATGGACCAATATACCTAGGTGCCAACTTCCCAGTTTTCCCGAAACCAATTACTCCTCGCATCGGAGAAATCTTTAAATAAACATAATCTCCCATAGCAAGTGCTAAATCCCTTCTTCTGGAATCTGCATAGCTTTTCTGTCGGCTTTGAGCCGCCTGGAGTCGCTTCTTAATGAAATTCAATTTATCTGAAGCTTCTCGTATCATATCAGGACCCAACACCAGTCGATTGCCTGGTTCTACCCAACATGCAGGATATCTGCATGGTCTACCATATAAGGCTTCAAATGGTGACATTTTCAAGCTTGCTTGATAACTGTTATTGTATGAGAATTCAACCAAGTGAAGATGACCTTCCCACGATCCCCCAGAATCAAGAACACATGCCCGCAATAAATCTTCTAAAATACGATTCACCCTCTCAGTTTGGCCATCTGTCTGAGGATGATAAGCGGTGCTTATGCTTAGTTTAGTACCCAATTCCGTCTGGAATGCTTCCCAGAATTTACTAGCGAAGATTGGATCACAGTCACTAACGATGCTGCTAGGAACTCCATGTAATCTGACGATCTCCTTGAAGTATATCCCTGCTAGACTTTGAGCGTTTCTAGTTGACCTTACCGGAATAAATTGGGCACTCTTGGTAAGATGATCAACAATCACCCAGATGCTGTCATTGCCCTTTCTAGTTCTAGGCAAACCATTTACGAAGTCCATGGAAATTTGATCCCATTTCCAATCTGGAATCTCTAGCGGTTGCAACAATCCTGCTAGTTTCTGCTGGTCACTTTTGACTTGCTGGCAAGTCGAGCATCAACTAACGTATATGGAAATATCCCTTTTCATCGCCCTCCACAGAATGTACGTTAAAGATCATTATACATTTTGCTTACTCCTGGGTCGATATTGAGTTTAGACTTGTGGCACTCATCCATCACTTCTTTCTAAGCTCAGGAAGATTCGGAACACAAATACGGCCTTTTAAACTCAGAACTCCCTTGTAATCAATTTGAAATCTCGAGGTATGGCCTTATTGAATGTTCTGGCTAATCCTCTAAAGGAAATTATTGTCTTTCTGAAAAAGAGAAACCTTATTGAGTAATGAAGGTGTAATAATGAGAGTAGTGATGATCGCACTCTTCCTGCTAAGTGCATCAGCCACAACATTGGCTTTCCCCAGAGTATACAAGATATCAAGATCATATGCCGCGAGAAATTCTAACCAGCGTTGTTGTTGTAAGTTCAGATCCTTCTGAGTGAACAAGTATTTCAACGACTTGTGATCGGTGTATAATTCAAACTTTTCACCCAAGAGATAGTGCCTCCAGATCTTTAAAGCAAACACGACAGCCAATAACTCAAGATCATGAGTGACATACCTTTTTTCATGCTGTTTCAATTGACGGCTACCATACGTAACTACTTGGCCCTTCTGCATTAATACCGCTCCCACGCCTTCGCGAGAAACATCTGTATAAACTGTCAAGTTTTGGTTGCCATCAATAATGGTTAATACAGGAGCAGTTGTCAGTCTTAATTTCAGCTCTTAGAAAGATGCTTCACATTCAGTAGTCCAATTGAATCACGCGTGCTTCTTTGTAAGCTGAGTTAATGGACTAGAGAGTTTCAAAAAGTCTTTAACAAACTTCCGATAATAGTCAGCTAATCCTAGGAAACTTCTGATCTCAGTTGGAGTGCTCGGGTCAACTGAGATTCCTTTCTTGGATACAACATGCCCGAGGAATTTGACTTCTTCTTGCCAAAATATACACTTAGAAAATTTAGCCTTTACTACATTCTTTCTCAAAATTTCTAAGACTTGTTCCAAGTGTTTTTCATGTTTGTTTTTGGACTTGGAGAAGATTAAGATATCATCGATGAAAACAAGCACGAATTTATTCAGGACATCCCGAAATACCCTGTTCATTAGATCCACAAAGTAAGCTGGAGCATTGCATAAGCCAAACGACATTACTAACCATTCGTAGAATAAATCCGGACCTCTGAAAGCTGTTAGAGGAACACACTCTTCGGCGATTCTTAGCTGGTGAAAACCTGTTGCTAGGTCCATTCTAGAAAATACCTGTGCTCCATTTAAGCGATCTAGTAAATCATCAATCCGCGACAAGGATATTTTTTCTTGAGCGTATGCTTATTAAGATCTCGGTAATCCACACATAGTCTGAGAGTACCGTCAGATTTAGGGACAAATACTACAGCTGCTCCCCATTCAGAAAAGCTTGGTCTGATTAGACCCTTCCATACTAGCTGTTTTGTATGTTCACCCAATTCTTCTTTCTCCTTTAGAGACATACGTCGAATGGCGTGCACTACAGGCCTGGCATTTGGACCCAAATCTATTATGAAGTCAATTTCACTACGCGGCGGTAAGCTAACAACTTCTTCGAACACATCCACATAATGTTTGACGATAGGAATGTTTTCAATTTCAGAGGGGGAAATATGAACAGAAGACCAGAATTCTCTTCTACTTAAGTCTGCACCTTGACATGGTATAATTATATCCCCGAGCTTCGTTTTGACTTTAAAGACTCTTTCGACACAATCAACTTTTGCTTCATGTTTCGTTAACCAATCTAGTCCAAGAATAATATCCAATTCCGAAAAATCCATGATGATTAACTTAAAAGAAAACCGGTAACAAGAATAGGAGATAGGCACTTTACAATATAGACCTAGAACAAGAGAACCTCCTATCGGATTATGAACACTAATCGATTCTTTAAGGTCTCTTAATTTTAACTTTAGCTTCTTTACTGTATTGCTTGAAATGAAACTACGTGATGCACCAGTGTCAAACAATACGGAAACATGAATATTTTTAATTGTAAGGGTACCTCCCAAAACATCGGGTTTACCTGCTCCTGCGGAAGAAGCTGGCCCACTCGCCCCATCGTAAACATGCGCTACTACTGCCTCTTTCAGCAATGGACATTTTGATTTGATGTTCCCTTTCTTATGGCAGTTATAACACTCAAAAGAATCTGGAAGCTTCTTGGGAGACTGCATTCATTATAATAATGTCCCATGTTGTGATAGTTGTAACATCGGACCTTTGCTTTCTTGTCCTCTTGAGATTTAGCGGCCCCAGTGTGCTGGCTTCAGGCTGCTTCCTCTTAGTTGCCTGGCCTTTGCCACGGTTTTGTTGAGCATGATTCTTGTCAATGATCTCGCACCTACAATCCATCTCTACCACCTTGTTGAAGGGAAGCTCGATGTGTGCAGTCACACGGCTATGGTAGTCATAATGAAGACCCTCCATGAACCTCCTGGTCTTGTCAAACTCATTCTGGACTAGCTCAGGTGCATAGCGTGCGAGCTCGTTGAACCTACTAACATACTCCTAGATGGTCCGATCAGCTTGCTGAAGATGTGCAAACTCATCATGTAGCTTCTCGACTTGTTGTCGAGGAATGTACTACTCACGAAAGATTTCCTTGAACCTAGCCCAGCTCATAACAATCTCATAGTTGCCTGCAGTAATGACTTCCCACCATACTAAAGCCTCTTCCTGAAGTAGCCTTGATGCCAAGAACCTTTTCCTGTGGTCCTCTAGGTCTAGGCCTGCGAAGATACATTCGCATGACCGCAACCAAGCTTGGGCTTCTACAACAGATCCGGTGCCTTTGAATGGCAAGCCTCCAAGATTTTTGTACTTCTTAGCAACCCTGTCCAGATCAAAAAGTGGTGGTGGTGGTTGCTGCTGAATCCCTGGTTGATTAGCAACGTGGATATTCACCTGTTGGTCAGCAGTAGGGATATCATGGTTTACTCGGCCTCCTCTACTATTCATAGTATTTCGACTCATTTTCTGTCAGTTCTGCAAACATTTAGAAGAGAATCAGGCCTACAGGAAAGTTATTTCTAAGGAGTGGAAAATCATAAGGACATATGCATGAATGATGATGTAACGATCAAGTTATATGCTATTCTGATGTACTCATTCTAGGATATTTCTAATCCCATCTCTAATGAGTAACTTGTTTGTTTATGACGAGTCGTTTTAATATGTTATATTCCAAAGCTAAGATTAACCTAAGCTCTGATACCACGTGTGACGACCCAAACCTCCGTACCACGGAAGTAAGGATAATCTTTGGAATATAACACATCAGTCTCATCACAAAACACAGCTAATATCATAAAACACAGAAACAGAATAATTTACATCAATATGACAACGGAATCATAATATGTAATAAACATCAGAGTAGCACAATTATAGGATACAACTAAGCACAAGAAATAAATAATCAGTCTACATCGCGATTAGTAGTACATAAACATAAGATAGAAATAAGTCTGCAACGTAATAGACATAATCATACAGAATATAATATCTAAAATGTTCCAAAAGAAGTGAAGTAATATAAGTCTTCAACATCTTCAAAAACGCATCCACATCTGCAATGATGCACATCCCAAAAGAGCCCCTGCTACCTGCTATCACTCGACTGCCCGTGTAAAAATGAGGGCACCTGAGTTTGTAATGGGAAACAAACTACGAGTCAGTTATGGGACCTACTTAGCTTATTTAATAATAAGGTTAATCAAAGGACCACGCCGCTAACGCGGAACGGGTTTACTCCATTGGATTGCCAGTGCATAAGACAAAGTAAATCGTTTATATATCACAATGCTTTTATAATAATGAAGCCGTTATAAGACTCAGGTTCCATCACACAATGCAAACAAAAACCAGAGGATAGAGTTTTACCTTATAACGGCCGAATATGCTTAATACAGATACAACGAATCATTTTTTGTTATTATTAGCGTTTAAGTATTTTAAAACACTTTCAATATAAATGTATCAATCCTAGGCGGCATGGATACCATCTACCATGTCGCCATACTAGGCTTCACAATCAAAACCGTAAGTCGCGTATTGGAAATTGGATTCCGTCATGAGTCAAGGCTAGCGATGGCTCCTTCCGATTCGAGACACTCTAGCAAATGTATCAGGATCCCCCGCAGTGAACCCTTGGATGCTTCAGGGCCGGTCCACACTTCTGTTTGTGGATTAGTTATTCCTGAACACACGTTTCCCGGTCCAATCGGACCTATTCAAAACGGTAACACAATACCGATTCAACCGAGGCGCCTCATTCCATCATCCACATAAGTAAAAATGTCAGGGCTGGTAATACGCTGACACCACTTCTAGCTAAAAAGAAACGTGCTGCTCTCCCTGCAGTCCGATCCCGTTAAAGACTCATACCGTGGTGTGAGCTCTCGAATTCATGTCATACACAAAGCTATGCTACTTAAAGCCATGCTTTGATCATCACCACAAGACTCTGCTTTTCAACAAAAGCCTCGATCCATGCAACTCAGCATGCCACACTATCAATCCATACCATATCGTCGATCACCTACCAATATATAACCTCTAAGCTCATACGTCTCAGAGAAGAGTGAAGTAAGGGAATAAATTCCCCTTCACCAGGAAGAAATATATTTAGCAGAGATCAACAACACAGTATATCAGAATACAATGTTAGACACACAATCCATTCAAAAGTCGGTTCTGGGTCTGAGCGAAACTAGAGGCACCTTATTCCTCTTCCAATATGTCCAATATGGAAGAGAGGCCCTCGCATATCCGGACAATCGACAAGTACGTCCGGACCACTACCTCTGTAGCCCCTTCAAAGTAGCAACTCCCATCACGGGCACCAGTAGTAGTAATCCATTCGATGTGAGGATCACCGGTCTTCATCCACCGTTTTCAACATCTTCGACTTTCAGTCGTTGATCCATTATTTGAAATGATAATTAACTTGGCCTTTTGAAATAATGCATGTATTTCTAAAATTCAAATCAATTCTTTCCACAGTTAAATTATTTGACATTCACGTTTCAGTTTATTGTAATAATTTCATGTCAAATTCGTCCAACCATCAATATATCTAATAAACTAAGTAAAATCGGTTTATTTCCATTCCATATCGTTTATAATATTTTAAAACGATTCATCGCTATTTTTATTTAATTTAAAATAGCTCGTTTTCGTCGAACGACGTTTCAGGTCATTCGACGTCACTTGCGATGTTTTCATTCAACTTTGAATTTAAAATTTCTCGAAATCTAACCGTCAGATCTTAACATATTTATTATCGATGGAAAGACCTTTTCAAAGCGAACCCGTCGGTTCCAATTTTGGGAAAACCCGATGGTCGGATCTCCCGGTATACTCGTTTAAAATTACGAGTCGAAAACGTGAACTGCAGCGTTGTTATTCGTTTTATTTTAATTTATATCTTCATATGAAAATATAATACGTTCGACGATCTCTAAATTATTTTTCACTTCAAAAATTTGGCTAACGCCTTTAAATTTCGGAAAATTTCGCTAGCGTCTCCTTTGTACGGAGGGGTTCCGAAATGTGATATATAGACTTACTAGTATCCAGACTAAATCAATATACCACATACGGAATTTTTTTTATATATACGGCATTATCGGCACCCGATAATCCTTATATATCGCACACAATTTTGTGTCCTATCTATGCTCTAGGGAGTGTGTAATCAGAACTCCAGGGATAAATCTCATGCCCTCGTCCAGTGTTGGAA
Source organism: Allium sativum (assembly GCA_030737875.1). Lineage (NCBI taxonomy): Eukaryota > Viridiplantae > Streptophyta > Magnoliopsida > Asparagales > Amaryllidaceae > Allium > Allium sativum. The sequence goes on along the minus strand of CM060921.1, from coordinate 815,580,906 downwards.
AATAAATATTCCATGTGCCGTGTCTAAAAACACAGGAGAGACGTGAATTATTGTCAACTCCAGACCCGTGTGGGGTTTTTATTAATCTGGCGATTTACCGTTATATTTTATTCAGTCCATATTAGTCTTCGGTTCAACCTGTAATACCATCATCGTCATACGAGCATCTTCTTCGTATGATAAATCAATCCCTCGTCATGTAAGCTCCAAATGCTTACATGGAACATGATACATATGACTTCTTCAATAATATGCATATGCAGTGGGATCCATGATTATTATTGCTATCCTACGGTGTAAGTTTTTAACCTCACACGGTACAACCATCACACACATCCAATTCATTCACAGGAGTTGATAATATATATATATATATATATATATATATATATATATACATATATATTCATACAACTCATTAAGGTGTACCTATTTGTCGGGCACACATTTTTAACTTCTAATCGACAACCGGTATATTGCCATTTAAGGCGCTCGTGTCCTTCCACGTTGTATGTCACGCGAGTGTCGCATATCCATATAACGCTTCTTGTGTACATGATCATGAATAGTTCAAGTATTTCTAGCAAGTATGTAAATGAGTGCATAAACAGTAATGAACATCCATAAGCAAGATTAAATATTTTTAATCGTACACAACTCAATCAAATGTGGTACAATTCATTGTTCTGTAATATTTGGTTTGGCAACACGAGTATTCCATTTATTTACATAACGAGTAAACATAATGTTTTTACCTCGTTCGTCACTCACTTGAATAATAATAATAACGTTTATTATTATTCAACATCACTTATGAAATTTTATATAACACTTATATAAATTCATACAACGTATATACATTTCCATACAATAATCGCATATCACTACACAACGATCATACAAACTCATACAACGCTTGTATAAATTTATACAAGCATACATACATGTTTTCAATCCATTTCGAATTTAGAAATCTCACAACAATTTTCTACATCGCATGTATAATTTTATTTTCCAATTTCAAGTGAGTTTCGAAATCTCACCTTGGGTTCCACTCCTCCGTAATTCGTAGAAAGCTCTAAAATTATCCGGCCGCTTCTAGAATGTCGTGTACGTCGCTACGAGTCCGATGTCTCCTGTTTTATCGAATTTCGTTAACGTATGAGCAAGATATGATTTTTATTCTCCAACATGAATTAGCGACATAAATAAAGTGTCGCAAACCTTATTTTAAACTTCTGCCGTGAATTTCCTGATAGTGTTCGAAACTAGGTTTGAGCCTAGCGATCGATTCGTTGCACGAGATGAAGATCGGGTGGTGCGACGTCGTAGAAGGTCGACAGGCGCTCCGATCGACGGTCATAACGTCGAACTCGAACTCAAGTAGGCGGTGGAAACGAGCTCGAGGCGGAGCAACTTTGGAGCTCGAGATCTCGATGGATACTTCACGGAAAATGGTGAAATCGGTATGGATGTGGAGGCGAGGAGGAGGGCTACAAAAGCTTCAACTGGAGGGAGGTGAAAGGAGGCGTGGTTTGGCCGGAAAATGGCTGGGAAGGAGGATGCGGTTTTCCGCTTTACGATCTGGATGAGGAAGATATTTTCGGGGAAAATAGAAAATAAAATAAATAAAAGAAAAATGCTCATTGGCCCGTATTTATAGAATTTCCAAAAATAGGGTTTTCTTGTCCGAACTCCAAATCATACCCAACAACTATTGTCCCTAGCTAAATAACCCCATTCTGGGAATAATGGGATATGCCACGAAGGCCAATTCGGCTGTTTTTAATAATTTTTCTCAAATTTAAAATATAACATTTTAAATTGAATTTGAACGGACGTTTCAAATTACCGGGGCCACATACTGACTCCAAAAATTCCAAAAAAATAGATCTAGCTATATTTTGATGATATGGTCCCATAGGAACTAGTTTCGTCGAATTCCGAGCTCGTTTGCAAAATGACCTTTTTCCAGTCGATCGAATTTACACTGAATTTGCAAAACGCGTTAAATTCCACCACGCTCATAAACTAGCTCCAAAAATTCCATAAAAATAGATCTAGCTAAGTTTTGATAATACGGTCCCACAGGAACGGGTTTCGTCGAATTCTGAGCTCGTTTGCAAAATTGCCTTTTTCCAGTCGATCGAATTTACAACTAAAACTCAAGGTGCCTTTAAATTTGCTACGCTCACATACTAGCTCCAAAAATTATAAAAATTGGAACCTAGCAATAATTTGACATTCCGGATCCATAGAAAGTGGTTTCGTCGAATTCGGAAGTCGTTTGCAAAATCTCCATTTTCAAGGCGTATATATATTCTTAAAAATGTATATATTTCCGTAGCAACTTTTCTAAATTTTAATTTTGTCATAACTTACAACTTATAATATGGATTCTCAGTTTCTTAGACTCACTAGAAAAATACAAATCAAAATATTCCAACGTTTGTTGTTTTATCAGAATTCGACTTATATCGAACTCTGTATATTTAATTGAAATTTAAAATCGAATTTTCAAACTACCACACCATTTCAAGTTCGTTATATATTTAAATTAAATTTTTAAGTTCATACATCGTTTAATATAATTTCTGGTCATTATTATTTAAAATAAATCATTTTAAATGACCTAAATCATTAAAATAGCTAAATAAAAAAAAATTATATTGGTTCTGATTTTTCTGGTTGTTACACAAAGTGCACGGAAAATGGATTACTAGAAGAAAGAGCTTAGTAGGTGACAAAGAAAGAAAGAAATATTAAAATAAAAGAAGAAGAAGAACCAATACAGAATCGGAGTCTCACATCGCCGCGAAATAAAATATAATATAGAAATAATCTTTATTGAGAGCTTGGAAAAAAATAATACTCACATTCATCAAAGTATAGCAATACATCTGGATAGTTATAATGATCTGTCCTTATACACAACACACAGTGGAATACGTATTAATACACCTGAACCCCTTTAGCATGTCTTCAGAAATTCGCAGCTTCCTAACCTGGACCTGTAAAACTCTGTTTGACCCGAGCATTATAAACGCCATGGATCACTCTGGTGAACCAGCGTGAGTAAAACTCACTAAGTTTGAGTAGTATCCAACTTGCTTAACATAAGAGAATTATTTTTGAAATAAAAGTATAATAGTAAGACCAGCCCACACATAAAAATGGACGATTTTTATGTTATTATAACCCAAAGTATTTTTGATATATCAAAATCTAGTGATATTATAATAGTGTCTATCAAATCACAAATAAATAACCATCTAGAAGAACGCTTGCATCTCACTCTCTGCATATTCATTATATTATAAAAAACCGCGGGCTCTTATTGGAGATTGGATTCCAACTATGATAAGGTATGGGACTACCTTCCGATCAGTTTACTCTAGAGGGAATACACTGGGGTTCAACAAGAACATCTTTCAACCCGGCCACACATGACCGGTCACTCATTTAGCTTGAGTGGACCGAATGTACTATCACCCTACGGTTTTAAGGGCCCACCATACATTCTAGAGGATACAGAATTGAAAGAACAAATAAGGATTTACTTTAGATGGTAATAATACATCCTACTTGGGAATGACCCATCTAGCCACGCTGCATGCCCTATTTCTGTCATTTCCCGGTTGATGAGGCTTGAAGCTAAGTTTCTTTTTAGAACATATGGCCACCATTTACTTTGAATGTTACATCGTCAGATCCTCTAGGAAATCACTAATTGACATCCACAAAAATACGTTGGTGTTAGCTAAGAGAAGATGTCTTCTATGCAACCAACAAAAATACGTTTAGAGAAATCAACGCACGTGACTTCTTTGGAAATTCTCTGTCTGGCATTCGTCCATACAAGTCATCCAGGAACAGGATGAACCGAAGTTACCCTCCGACCGCATCCTAGGAATCACCCAAAGGATCTGTAGCGAGAAGTCCTTGCAATCCGAATATTTCATTCACGACAGAATCACAAGTCATCATAACTCTGGTTGCTAGCCATAGAAATTTAACGAGAAGTTCTTCTGCTCACGAAGATCCACGGTTTTAAATGCTCCATCTCGGCCATCTTCTGATATCTTCAACATTTACGTATTTGCTGGTCGGAATGGTTTTCGAATATAATTCGATCCCAGTCTTTCCGTACCAACAATCAATAAAAGGCCAGACTTTGATAGTCGGTTATTTAACTATCAAATTAAACATTCATGCATCCATAAATTGATAATGAATTCACTGGTTTGGTATATAGCATCATTTGGCCCCTTTAATTAACCTTAAAATCTTTTTGTAATCAGAGTAAAAACTTTTTTCCCTCTTATTTAAGAGAAGTCCCGAAATCATTTCATTCACAATACCTAAAAAATGTCTTACAATCATATCAAAATTTCAGTCTAAATATCCTTTTACAGAAACATTCCTAATTCCATTATTCATTTCTCAACTAGAGCAAAGTTCCCTTTTATAAAATAAATGGTTATTAACCAATCGGTTCAACTCAACATTCGTAATGTACATTACATACATCAAAATCTAACGTTTCCAATTATATTTCAAAATCTTACTGTAGGCCCCAGTATTCACTTGTAGGAATAATAAACCTTTTCCAACATATTTTACCATTACAAACTAATATCATCCCTTGATAATAGCAAAGCCATTCAAGTTGGGGTATTCTAATTACCTCTCAGACATTGATCGACAACGTTCTTATCTTAAGATAATAAAAGTTCGTAATTCTAAAATTCATATGAATCTTTAAATCCCAAAATACCATTTAATTCAAAATATACCATTTCTTCATTTGGGAATATCAACTTATAATTGCCCTTTTTAACTAACTCGTTTTATAACGCTTATAAAAAATACAAGCTTTATCTTTAATGTCTCTTTAACAATTTGTTTATAAGTTAGATTTATTGATAAATCCTTTTATAAAATCTCTACCTTTACCCATTCAAATGAAGGTTTTACCTCTCACTTAATTATCTTTTAAAAAGATTTCAATGAAAAAGAAATCATTTTAATTATTATTAAATAACAATTAACAATGATATTAACTGAAGTAATGTAATTTATCAGAGTAGAAGTCATTAACGTATTTATTAACTGAAAACTAACCAGTTAACCCTTTTTAAAGAATGCTTAGAATAATCACTAACTTGATAAACATCTTTGGATATTGTTTTTTTTGGCATAGCTGTCTTTGAATATTGTTAATTAAAATTTTTATTTATTTTTAAATCAAAAATCATATTTCAAAACCATATGCGAATATTACTTTCGAAAACGTTCGGAATCGATTTAATACTGATTATAAAAATCTTTAATTTGTCAACGGTACTAAAGAGGCAAATGTCTACTAAAATACTAAACCATGAAATATTAACAATTTCACATCAACTTGTAATGATAACTAGTTCATACTGTAATATGAGAATAACAACATATTTGAGAAACTCGGTTGGATCCCTCCAACCTGTCCTTCCCTACATCAAAATTGGTTATCTCAATTTCAATAGGACAATATATATATTTTCCACAATAGACAGAAATAAATAGTTTAACAAATAACAGCCAATGATCAACTAATAACATCAACTCAAGCATCCAACTAATTATTAACTACATTTATATGACTATAAACGTAACCAAACAAAGTAAGTTACCTCGTTTGGAATATAACCGTTAACATAACGATTGTTTAAATTAAATTAAACAAACGTTTAATTTAATCAATGAATATAAAAATATACAACATATATGCAAACAATCATCAAATCATCCAACAATTTGCAAACATTGCACACAAATAAAAGCCTGTCTTATGTAAAATATAAGCGGGATGAACTAAGCGAGTTAAACCCACCTTGATTCCCGTCCATTGTTAAAATGGTTTGTTTTAATTAAATTAAACAAATGTTTCATTTAATTAAAACTACTAGTTGCATCCAACTCTGTCCAAATGTGTTCCATGAAGAAGCGATCATCAATATGCTTCCAATATTTACAGTTTGGTTCAATTCTAACGCTGTATGAATGAGATATAAATTTAATAAGTTACCCTCTAAATTAACTTAAATAGTTTTTGTTTAAATATAATTTAATTAACTGTCCTTTAATTAACCTTTAATTTAAATATTAATTAATCGGTTATGTTAAACTAATCGGCCGCATATGTTCTTTTACCTGCTACATAGCCTACCATGATTGTAACCCCCCGCATTTTAAATAAAATAAAAATGATAGGAATATGCATGTAAGTAGATGCATGAACCCAAATAAAAATAATAGAAATGTATAGATGCATGAACCTAAATAAAAATGAATTAATGTTATGCAAATGAAAGAAAAAGAATATAGAATGCAAACATGTCAAATATGCAATTAAAGCATGCATAGAAAAAAGTTTAGAAAGAGGAACCAAGCAATTTAATGCGTTAAAAAGAAGTAACATATCAAGTGCATGAAATGGGAAAGCATTAACACATTTAATTTAGAACATTAGAAATATATGCAACAAAGAAATAATGTCACATGGAAAAATTTAGTGAATGGAAAGAAGTTGTAAAATAAACATAAATTGATTCAATTAAACAAGCTAACGTCAAAAGAATTAATACAATTCATATTGTATATAAAATAATGACACATTGAAGGATGCATTAATGGAAAAGAAACGTACTTTGCATATATTAAGAGCGTTTAAGATTTCACTTGCACAAAAAGAAAAGAAACCGCATGTAGGAAGAGGAAAGGTTTATATATGAATAAAGAATGATGCATTAAATAAATTTAGTTGTATAAAAGAAGATGTATGTGACAATTAAGGATATTAATGCAAGATACAAAGTTAAACAATAAAGTTACTGTAATAAATAAATGCATTAAAGGAAAAATTGATTGGATGTGAAATATGGGCGTGCAATTAGAATAGAGTGAAAGCAATTAAATAATTGCAGAGATAAATTAATTAAAGAAAGGAAGATATGCAATATATCTAATCGCACAAAAAAAAAACGTCATAAGTGTATGAAAGGGAAAGAATGAGCAATCAATGCAATGCAGTATGAAAAGAAATGTTTTGAAATTTGATAAATACAAAAAAAAAAAAATAACCTCCAGGAGCATGTTCTAAGGGTCCAGCGCACCCTGAGTTATGCTGACCTATTCTAGAAGATTCATTTTTTTATGAGGTGGTTGGACCAGATGAATTTAGATTAGATCTAAAGGTTCTAACTCATCCAATACACCTATAAATAAGACCCTAAAGCTAACCCTAAACCCCATAAGTCTGCGGCTACGCTGAAGTTCTGCCATTACTCTACTCTTTTCCTCAAGCAATTCTATGCAAAAATAAACAATGGCTCTTAGCCTATTCTTCTCCTTCCTCTCCAAACCTTTTCTTAAAACAAAAAATTAGATGAAATCAAAATCAGTGATTCAAGAAATACAACCTCTTTTTAGATCTAATAAAAACAAGGAATTGAGAAAAGTATAGATCTACAACAATAAAGCCTAATTCTCTTCTTCTGATCCAATCAATGTGAGTGGGTTTAATTTACAATTTTGAATAATAGTATAGATATCGTTTGGCATTCCCCAGTAATGAACATAATAAACATGTTATAATTGAATTCTTATTTATATGATCTTTTTGTTCTTCTCCCTCCTTCCATTTTTATTTTTATAGTCAGGCTACCTTCGAGCATAGGCCTAACGTTGAAATATGCGAACGCGCGAAATTGGGAATCATTTGTGAAAGACTAATTTGGGCATACTATATATGATGATTTATGACTTGGAAGAAGTGGTATATTGTGCATAATAATATATGACTTGGTAAAAGAGTATGAAAACCTATAATGAAATAGTGATAACTGTTAAATATGAACATGCGTAAATTGGTAGAATTGGAATAATAGCACTTTATTTTATTGAAGTTAATTGAATGTAAGAAGACATGCGACATATATGGGGAATTGGGCGTAACTATGCTTGGAATTATGAATATAACTATGGTGGGATTTATGTGTATAAATCAAATTGGAATTATGAACATGAAACTGGGATTATAAGTTGAATTGGGATTATACACATAATCTATTGATAGGATTATAAGCATAAACGTGAATTGGGGGTTTATGGGTAATTGACATATATTATAATCCAAGATTTGAATTATGGGTATAAGTTATAACAAGAACTTATATGCCTAAGACACGAGGTTAGATTTGGTTTGCGGTTGAAGTCTGTCTGGAACCGCCAATCTAATGTGAGAGGTCTTAGGTGGAAATTGGACCCGTAATGGTGTCAAGACACGAGGTTGGATTTGGATGCGGTAGAAGTCTGCCCGGAACTTCCCGGCATATCCAGCAACCGTAAACGGCAATCTAATGTGAGAGGTCTTGCGTGTTTACGGACATAATAAATAATAATGAACGCTTAACCAAGACGACACATGTACGGTCGACATGGATATAATAAAAGGGGTTAAGTGGGTAACATGGGTAGCATGGGTAATTTGTTAAATTGGAATACTTAACCTAATTAAATCTGTAATGGTGTTACGAACCAGTTGAATTGAGTAGGGGTTAAGTAAATTTGTTAAATAAATGGGAAAGGTTAAGTTAATCTTAATTAATGCCAAAATGGGGAATGATAGTAACCTATTGTGAATGAACTTGAATAAGAAAAGGAAAGATAATAGGTAGGCTAGTCCTAGGGACAAGTGGGGATTATGACTTATGGAATAAGATAAGTTATAATAGACGATAGGGGAAAATGAAATAACTTATGTAATAAGGCAAGTTGCACTTAATTATAAATTTAGTAATCTGTATGGGCAAGGATAAATTTACGAACGAAGATAACATAAGTTATATGAATGGAAAGAGATCATGACATAACAGAAGATTGGTTTGGATGAGTAATTCTCTGAGTGTCAATCTGATGTTGAGTTTGGTTTTCATGGTTGTTACTTAGGGAGTTATTCTCTTAACCAATGTATATGTGAACTAAGATGTACTTAATTAAATTAAGTAGAACATGTTATTATAACCATAAGAGGGGATAATTAATAGATTATGAGAATAACATGTTGTAGGCTTATTAATGAACTTAAATGGGTTAAATTATAAATTGAATTAATAAGCGAGGGTAACTTGGTAAACTTGAAAAGGAAGTCAATGTGAATGAGGATAACCAAGTTAAATGAGAAAACTGACGAGGTGGCGCAAGCGCGTAATTAATGATTAGACGTAGGGTCTAATGACATATAAAACTAAGGCGCTTGAAGCAGCCCGTACGTTATAGGACGAATAGCCCAACGAGGTAGATCATCACGGTGTCATAAGGCACGGGGGGAGCGCACGTTCATTATTCTGGCAGCTCCAACGGACCGGAAGGGGAGGCAGGCGGCTTCCTGAGACGTTAAAAGTGCTCCTGGTAGTCCTCTGTGGCGGTTTAGCTTCGGGCTAGGATTACAGAGGTTGGGTCTGCGCGGAACTGCCAGGTGGGTGGGCCTTGGCTGCACAAGTAGGGGGCAGTCAGAATGTTGTACGCGGTGGCATTAAGTGTGGTTCGGCGGTTGCCTCAAGCGGAGGTGGAGGGTCAGGACCAAACGATAGCAAGATCGTCGGGCGCCTGCCATCGGCAGCCTATGGAATGCGAAAAGACAAGAGCTAACCCCTAGAGATCATTAACCTTCGCTATCAAGGGACGGGTGCGGGGAGACTCCACATTGATGTTTAGATTGTTTGCTTGTTAGGGGCGGTCGCTTAGCTCGTGGCCTTTACTAGTTGAGGGAGGGGATGAGATGGGTCCATAGCCACCATAGAAAAACCAGACCCGAGAGATATCTGTACATTGGACACTCTTAGAGGCGGGCCCATACAGATATAGAAAGCTCCCGACCTAGTTCCATGTTTCTGGTGTAGCCCTGCTATGGAACTTGGGTGCACAATAGAGGTTATGTGCGGTAGAAACATCGAGTACGATTGAAGATACGTACGGGGGAAAAGTCTAGGTATAACCATGTCTGCTTGGGTGGTGTATCATAGACTAGAGGGCATTATTGGATGATGGCAGTCATTACGCTTACGTAATATAGTTATAGTGGTTCCATGCAGACGTAGCATCATTATATACAGAGATCCGTACGTCACTTGGACGTAGGATGAGGGACTGCGTATATTCCTGCGATGATACGGTAAAGACCGTGCAAGTGGGGTACCATGGGGTGTACCTCAGCTTGGGGGTAGCTACATATACATTATATTAGGTTAATCTACTGGGGAGTAGATGAGTGCAATGTGGGTGCGTATAACACAGATAACCTAATAAATAAGAATTATAACTGAATGGTATATGTAGGATTATCCAGAAGTGTAATTTAAATTCATTCACACAGAACTGATGTTCTGACCCCCTCCTCGTAACATTCCCCTTCTCATAACATTCACAGGTTAGGTATATGACAGAGACTGTATAGCTTTGGATACTGGTTTAGCAGTATTGTTATTAAGGTAAAGCTATGTTTTAATTATATTATATTTTGTTCCTTCCGATGTGAGATGTTTTCCGAACTCTGACATGTTTTATGTCTCTGTCTTTTCTGCAGGATACCAGAGCAAATCAACACGGGTTTTAATGGATTGGGATTTTGAAAAAAAAATCGGTCCGTCGGAACGAGGGTTTTCACACTTGGTATCAGAGCGAGGTTTAGGATTCCTATATAGATAATGAGTGAACGTATTTGTATTTTCAAAAATATAAATACATATTATATATACAAAACTAGATCCATAGAGGAGCCCACTAAATAGAAAGAGGAAAATGGATTAGGAATATTTATAGTTAAGAGAATTGACTTTGGGAAAGGGACTAGGAAGGCCTAGTTGAGTTGGAGACCTACTTTGAGTCTAACCCAATGATTAACTATTAAGAACTTGAAATTATAAAAGTTTTGGCAAAAGAGTTTTTGGTGTTTTCAAAATTTAATCTTAAAAGTATTTTTGATATTCGAAAAATGCATATTGGGTTTTAAAGTAAAGTGGGGTATACTTTGTAAAATAGCAATTTCTTGTTTTAAAAGAACTCTCTCATGAAACGGTTGCATTTTGTAAAGAAAGTTTTGTAATCTCTATTCTATTAAACAATAAATTTTGATTATTGTTTTGAAAAGAAAATCTTGTTAGGTGGACAAAATAGGTTATAGAGAGTAAGAATAGAGTAGATGTTTGCACCTTTGTAACACCCCGTAATTTTAACATAAAAATTCACAAATTAAAGTATACTTAATTAAGTGAAATGGGTTGCGCAGAGAAATATATATATATATATCGATATATATATATATATAATTGAAAATTAAATAAATAAATATGCAAAAATGTTCAAAACAACGAATTGGGAGAGGGGAATAACCGAACCGGCCGATTTTTGAGGTCGACCCGAGCCCACTGGGTCGACTAGGGGTTAATCCAGGGTGTTTGGCTGTCAACCCGTGGACCGATTCGCTCAAATGCAGATTTTGCATTTGAATGGTTCTCATGGTTCAGGGTTAATCTAATGGTCCTAAATAACTACCTACACCTATATATACACCCTAAGACCTAACCCTAAATCAAATGAAAAATAGATACAAGGCCGTCATGCCATCAAAATGCAACTTAGAAGGAGCCTCCACAAATTAGAGAAGAAGATAGCTTCTCAAATCAACTCCTAATCAACTCTAGCAACTTAATCTTCTTCATAGGAGTGCTAATGCAAGTTTGGTGAGTACTATAGCCTTAATAACCAATTGTTGAAATGATTATGATAGGATATAATGAGGTTATGGCTATGAATGTGGATCAATGCAAGTTATGTTATCATATGCTATGTGCTCATGATGTTAGTTATGCAAGTTTGATGTTATATGTTCATGATGGTAGTTATGCAAGTTGAGTGTAATCTATGATATGTGTTCATGATGCTAGTGATGCAAATCACTATGATAAACATTGATCCATTATGACACCATGTTATGCAAGTTTGGTGTTTGATTATATGCAAGTTCATATATAACATGTTATGCAAGTTTGGTGTTTGACTATATGCAAGTTCATATATAACATGTTATGCAAGTTTGGTGTTTGATTATATGCAAGTTCATATATAACATGTTATGCAAGTTTGGTGTTTGATTATATGCAAGTTCATATATAACATGTTATGCAAGTTTGGTGTTTGATTATATGCAAGTTCATATATAACATGTTATGCAAGTTTGGTGTTTGATTATATGCAAGTTCATATATGACATGTTATGCAAGTTAGGTGGTTGATTATATGCAAGTCCATATATGACATGTTATGCAAGTTTGGTGGTTGATTATATGCAAGTAACATGTGCAAGTTTACATCTTTGTATGATACGCATACATATGCAAGTTAACCCCTTTGTATGTCATACATACATATGCAAGTTTACACCTTTGTATGATATGCATACATATGCAAGTTAACCCCTTTGTATGTCATACATACATATGCAAGTTTACCCCTTTGTATGATATAAGTAACTTATGCAAGTTACCCTCTTTATGACATATGTGATTCATGCAAGTTTGGGTTGATTATTTATGCTAGTTGGGTTTGATGCTATGATCATATATGCAAGTTGACACCTATTAAACCCATGATAATGCTAATGTTATGCTAAGTTGAACCCATTGTATTTGTGATGAATCTTCCCTTTTTAGTATGTCATGTTAGCGTATTACGTGGGGAACGATGGGGTTAATATTCATGTTAACAAAATTGTGTGAAGTTGGTATGATTATGCATACCATAAAGTGGATGGACATAATTGAGTCAATTATGTACATCGTTAAATTTGTAATTAATTAGGGATAATTAATACAAATTATGGGGGTGATTAATTAGGTGTAATTAATCGACTAAGACACGAGGTTGGACCCTTTTGTAGCATAAGACTGCCCGGACCCGACCGGCAAATCCAACGGCTACAAATGGTTGGCCCAATGTGAGAGGTCTTAGGTATAAACTAAATACGTGACAAGTGTAAAGACACGAGGTTAGACTCGGTTATGGCGTAAGGCTGCCCGGACCCGACCGACAAATCCAGCTGCCATAAAAGATAGTCTAATGTGAGAGGTCTTTACAAAGGTTACGGTCTTAATCAATTAAGAAACACTTAACCATATTAGCATGTAGAGGGACATGAGGGGTTAAGTGAGTGCCTTGGGTGGCATGTGGAAAAATCTAGTGGTTGCCTTGGGTGGCAATAGAAAATACGATTAGAATACTTAACCAAAGTGGAACATGTAATTAAACATGATTAAAGGGTTAAGTAAGTGCCTTGGGTGGCATGTGGAAATCAAGTAAGTGCCTTGGGTGGCATGTGGAAATCTAGTGGGTGCCTTGAGTGGCAATTGAAATATGATTAGATGACTTAACAAAACTTTAAACATGTAAGTGGACATGATTATTAAAAAGGGTTAAGTTGGATACACTAGAAGGGACAAGCTTAGGTGGGTAGCTTGTGGGGGCCCATTTCAACCAGTAACCCATACGTATCTTTGTGGGTTCGACCCATGTCGAGGATGGGACACGCATACTGGGCTTGACTATAAGAGGCAAAACGGGTTAGCGGTGGCAACGCAAGTCCAACGGGTTTCATATGCGTGTGTGGACCCGGGCTGGTAGGTAAGACGTTGTTGCATCGTGTAGGTATAAGTCGTGCACCGTTGATAGTATCGGGTGGCCACTTTGGGGAATGATACACCCCACTGTGGGGCCATCACGGGTATCTACGTTAGGGAGCCGATCGAATGGGAGTAGTGGGTACACCTAGTGGAGATAGGGGCAGACGGCACCTATGTAGTCAGCTAGGGTACACGAGACTACTATTAAGATTACTAAGTACACTTAGTGGGATCAATCTTTAAGTTAGGAATTACCCTTGGGTGGGTAGATCTGGTGTGGTGCAGTGTAGGAATTACCCTTGGGTGGGTAGATCTGGTGTGGTGCAGTGTAGTATTTATCCTTGGGTGGATAGGTGCGTCTTTACCGTTATCTTAGTTCATCCTAAGTCTAGTTGGCTGCTTAGTGTAGTCATTTATCCCCAGTAGTACCATACCAGGTTTATATCATACCCTAATTACTTTAATGATTGTATTGTTAAGGTTATAGGACTCGCTCAGACTTATATCTGACCCCGTTGTTTTTATCTTTTTCACAACCCTCAGGTTCTTAGAATGGGCCTAGTGATAGTGGACTTTGATCAGATCGCTTTATCTGTCTTTTGGAGCTTGGACCGTTGATGTAAAGCTCAGTTTATCTTTTCTTTTATGGCTATTAGTTATGTAGTGGGATTATGTACTTTTGTTTTATCAGGATGGATATTATGTACTTGACTCTTGTTTATGGTTTTGTGATGTAACCAAACATGTTTTACTTTCCGCTGCAATGAAATGATGTTTTAAATTTTCAAGTATTACTTATATCTGTCTTGTTGTAATTTTTCTGTTCTATATTCACTTAAAATACTCCACCGAAACTAAGGCATTCCCTTTATGAGTGACCTTAGCGGGTGTGGGGTGTTACACGTGGTATCAGAGCTTAAGGTTACCAGAACAGATAAAACTTTTAGAAAAACTATTTTTCAAAAAACATTTTTGGAAGAAGTATTTTCAAAAACATGTCTTTTAAGAGAAAAGTTTTTGAAAGAAAAGAACGTAATCCCCAAGAGCCATATATTCTTCCTTCGATTCTCTGTTTTGAATCTCTTCCTCTTTCTCTTTTTGAATTTCCCCTCCGCATATAGATGTCTTTTTTTAAGATAAATAAGGACTTCCGTATGAAGGACGGAAGAACCACTTCAAGGGACTTAGACGTTTGTCGGGCTAAGAGGTTAGTCTAAGGAGGTGGAGGGCTTGTGGTTATCTTTAAGATGGACGATAGGAGGAAGGTTCAAATAGCTGTTAGGTAAATAAAGGACGAAACCTCATCATGGTGGGAGGTCACGAAAGGAGAATGTGAAGGAGAAGGCTAGTTGTTTTGGGAGAAATATGACACCTTATTAGGATTGTCCAAAGAGGTAAGGACAAAGTGCAGGATCTTCTGGAGGGTAGATGTATTCCCTCACGGCTGGTATACCTGATGGGGGTAGGACCGTCTAGGTTGAAATTTGGTTCTCTCGATCATCTTGTTCGAACTTTATTCGACTCTGGCGCATCGCATTCGTTTATCTCATCATCATTAGTTGAGTCACTGCACTTAGACACCAGTTTAGTAGATGATCCCTTAGTTGTTTCAAACCCAATTGGGGGCTCCACTTATTTGTCCATGATGTGTTTGGGTTTGAAAGTTTTCATACTTAGCGCTGAGTTTAGATGTGATGCTCTTGTTTTGGGCTTCACGGGCTATGGGTTGATTTTGGGCATGGACTGGTTATCCAGTAATGGTGTCGTTCTTGATTGTGAAAGGAGAGTTGTTAGACTTATGACCCGCTTGGGTAACACTCTAAAGATCTCTTGTAATCCCGTGGATTCTGTTATGCTAAGTTATCTTGAATAGCTTGACACTTCGGTCGAGAGTTTGCGATCTGTTAGAGTGGTCCGGGAATACTCGGATGTGTTTGAGGAGGTGAAGGGTTTACCTCCGAAGTGGGAGATAGACTTCCGAATATATCTGGTGGATAATGCTAAACCAGTATCTTGGCCAGTGCGCCACATGGCTCCTCGTGAGAGGAGGGAACTCAATAAGCAAGTAGGGGAGTTGCTTGAGAAGGGGTTCATAAGACGAAGTATATCGGAGTGGGGTGCTCCAGTAGTTTTTGCCACGAAGGCGGATGGGTCCCTCAGACTTTGTGTAGACTATAGAGAACTCAACAATCTTACAAAGAAGAATAGACACCCATTGCCGAGGATTGATGATCTCTTTGATCAGTTGGTTGGTGCCTCAGTGTTTTCGCAGTTGGACTTAGCCACGGGGTTTCATCAGTTGGGAGTGGCTGAGGATAGTATAGAGAAGACTTCCTTTAGGACTCCGGATGGTTTCTATGAGTGGCTTGTGATGCCATTTGGTTAGACGAACGCCCCCACATACTTTGTTGATTTGATGAGTAGGGTGTTCAGGGAGTACCTAAATAAGTTCGTAGTGGTCTTTGTGGATAACATCTTGGTCTTTTCTAAGAGCGAAATAAGTTTTCGTATGTGCTTAATAGGTTAAGCAAAGCCAGTTATGTGATCAACGGTGGATTTGGAGTGAGACTGGCAAGGACATCCAGAGTTGGACAAGTGCTTAATTATTTAGACGTTTTTACTAGTATCATCTCACGTAGGTCGTCTGAATTCGAAGGAGGTATCCCTTGGGTGTTTGTCTGATATTGGTTTAGGCCTTTGGGGCTTGCACTTGGGGGATGTCGAGTTCGACTAGGATGGTCTGCGTGAGAGATGGATAGTTGTGACGATTTTGCATGGGAGAATATCCAGGCTTTCTCTAGAAGTGGAGAAAAGCGTGCCCTACATCTTAGGGAAGTGTTGGAGACTCTTCGAGCGCATAGTCTTAAGACAACAAAGGTGGATGGAATTCTTAGCATCCTATGATTTTGAGATAGAGTATACTCCTGGCAAGGGTAACGTGGTAGCAGACGCCTTAAGTAGAAAAAGGTTGTCCTTGAGTCCATTGTTCGTTGAACGACGAAGCTTGGAATTTATCTCGATGTTTGATTTCATACCTTCCGTTGACTTTATACCCGGTTTGCTAGCATCCTTAGAGGTCAGACCTACTCTTTTGGGACGGATTGGCGAGGCACAGCGGGATGACCCACAATTGGTTGAGTTGGGAGAGAAGCTCATAAGTGGGGAGTCGTCCAGCCATTTGAGTAGGTACACCCTAGATGGTAAGGGGTGGTGGCGTAGAGATGGTAGACTTTGTGTACCGCAAGACGAGGATTTGAAGAAGGCTATACTTGATAATGCACATCGTTCAAAGATGACCATTCATCCCGGTGGGGACAAGATGTACAAAGACATGAAGCGAATTTTCTTTTGGGCCGGTATGAAGAAAGATGTGGCCGAGTATGTCGCTAGATGCTTGGTGTGCCAACAAGTGAAAGCAGAGCAAAAGAAGCCCGGTGGGTTGCTTCACCCATTGGAAGTTCCGCAATGGAAGTGGGATAGCGTCTCGATGGATTTTGTTGATGGGTTACCGAGATCGAGGAATGGTAATATGGGAATTTGGGTTGTGGTAGACAGACTTACTAAGAGCGCCCATTTTATACCCGTGAAGAGTAAGAGGACTGCTTCATGGCTAGCTTCAGTTTATCTTCGAGAGATAGTTCGATTGCATGCTGTACCTTCTAGCATAGTGAGTGATCGAGATCCCATCTTCACTAGCGAGTTTTTGAAGAGTTTGCAAGAGGCGGTAGGGACTCAGTTGTGTTTGAGCACCGCATATCATCCTCAGACGGACGGCCAGACCGAGAGGGTGAATCGTATTCTAGAAGACCTTTTGAGGCTTTGTATCTTAGATTTTGGAGGTACATGGGAAGAGCATCTTCCATTGGTGGAGTTCGCGTATAATAACAGCTTTCAGTCTAGTATTGGCATGGCTCCTTTCGAAGCTCTTTATGGAAGGCCTTGTCGATCACCTACATGTTGGTGGGAATCTACGGATAAGATCTTGCTTGGGCCCGATATGGTTAGAGAGACTTCGGAAAAGATTGATTTGATTCGAAGAAGGATGAAAGCGGCGCAAGACAGACAGAAATCTTACGCGGATAAGAGGGGAACGGATCTTGAGTTTGATGTTGGGGACATGGTCTTTGTCAAAGTATCTCCATTACGGTATGTTGTTCGCTTTGGGTCCGTTGGGAAGTTAGCACCAAGATTGGTGGGACCGTTTCCTGTTAAGGAAAGGATTGGACAGATGGCATATAGAGTAGAGTTGCCCGAGAGACTTAGTGGTGTACATGATGTATTCCATGTATCACATTTGAGGAAGTGCCTACATGAGACTGCGGAGGTGGCAGAGCCGAGCTTGCTTGGAGAAGTGGAGTTAGAACGTGATGCTATGATTCGACGAGCTCCTACTTGCATCCTTGGGTCAGAGAGTAGGAAGTTGAGAAACAGAGAGGTTCAACTAGTAAAAGTACAATGGGGAGAAGATGAGAGCAACGCTACTTGGGAGACAGAAGCGAAGATGTGTTCATTGTACCCATTCCTTTTTGAGGGTATGTCTTTTAATTTCTCCTTTATCGTTTGTCTAGTACTTATCTTATCTTTAGTATGTCCTCTCGTTAGTATCTTTGACCTTTAGATAGGGTAAACCTATGGTTGAAACATGTGTTTGAGACATGTTATGATTGATGGATGCATGTGGATGCAAGTGTTTGCTAGTGGTTGCTCGTGGATGCATATACACACACTTTAGACACTAGATCGGCTCAGTCACTTCATATTGCATATTGCATATAATTGTGTATAGGTAGCTATATTTATGGATGTATAATGGTTGTGTTATCAGATGGATGATGCATTTTGGTGTTTGGTTGTGCACACATGTAGAAATAGTATGTGTCGATAGGGTTCTTCCGCCTACATATTGGATGCATGGCACTATCATGGTTTGCATTAAGGAGGTCAACTGAATTAGTAGACCGCCTGATTTAGCATTAGTACACGGGCATATACACACACTTTTTGCATATGTTCATACGTCATTAGAAATTTTAAGGACAATGGATGCCAGTGTTTGATGGTTTAGTAGATGGTTGTTTGGTTGGTAGGATACGTTCTTCTTGACTTAGAGATATCGGGGACGAAATCCTTTAAGGAGGGGAGAATGTAACACCCCGTAATTTTAACATAAAAATTCACAAATTAAAGTATACTTAATTAAGTGAAATGGGTTGCGCAGAGAAATATATATATATATTGATATATATATATATATATATATATATATATATAATTGAAAATTAAATAAATAAATATGCAAAAATGTTCAAAACAGCGAATTGGGAGAGGGGAATAACCGAACCGGCCTATTTTTGAGGTCGACCCGAGCCTGCTGGGTCGATTAGGGGTTAATCCAGGGTGTTTGGCTGTCAACCCGTGGGCCGATTCGCTCAAATGCAGATTTTGCATTTGAATGGTTCTCATGGTTCAGGGTTAATCTAATGGTCCTGAATAACTCCCTACACCTATATATACACCCTAAGACCTAACCCTAAATCAAATGAAAAAATAGATACAAGGCCGTCATGCCATCAAAATGCAACTTAGAAGGAGCCTCCACAAATTAGAGAAGAAGATAGCTTCTCAAATCAACTCCTAATCAACTCTAGCAACTTAATCTTCTTCATAGGAGTGCTAATGCAAGTTTGGTGAGTACTATAGCCTTAATGACCAATTGTTGAAATGATTATGATAGGATATAATGAGGTTATAGCTATGAATGTGGACCAATGCAAGTTATGTTATCATATGCTATGTGCTCATGATGTTATTTATGCAAGTTTGATGTTATATGTTCATGATGCTAGTTATGCAAGTTGAGTGTAATCTATGCTATGTATTCATGATGCTAGTGATGCAAATCACTATGATAAACATTGATCCATTATGACACCATGTTATGCAAGTTTGGTGTTTGATTATATGCAAGTTCATATATAACATGTTATGCAAGTTTGGTGTTTGATTAAATGCAAGTTCATGTATAACATGTTATTCAAGTTTGGTGTTTGATTATATGCAAGTTCATATATAACATGTTATGCAAGTTATGTATAACATGTTATGCAAGTTTGGTGTTTGATTATATGCAAGTTCATATATAACATGTTATGCAAGTTTGGTGTTTGATTATATGCAAGTTCATGTATAACATGTTATGCCAGTTTGGTGTTTGATTATATGCAAGTTCATATATAACATGTTATGCAAGTTTGGTGTTTGATTATATGCAAGTTCATATATAACATGTTATGCAAGTTTGGTGTTTGATTATATGCAAGTTCGTATATGACATGTTATGCAAGTTTGGTGGTTGATTATATGCAAGTCCATATATGTAACAACCCGTATTTCTAATAACCTGTTATAACATAAATCGAGGCAGAATTTAATTTAAAAATCTGAATCAAGGGAAACGGGCTGTGCCATTGCGTTCGTCTCGGAAAAATAAGCGAAATAGAGTCTGAGTTTTCGAAAATCGGAGTCCGTATGACCCGATTAAGGCCCATTGAAGTTTTCAGAAATTTCCATGTTAAAAACAGATTTGAAATTCAAGTTTAAAATTCGAAATTTGGCCCAGAAAGGAGGGGCGGGAAAATTCCCGCCAGGACCCATGTCGACAGCCGTGTCGACTGGGCAGTCGACATGGTCATGACCAAGTCGACAGCCCTGTCGACTTGGGTGTCGACATGGTCTGCACGGGCAGTTTTGCCTGGTGCACCATTTTGGGGTTTGGGCTGTGTTTTGGGGCTGATTTCTGGAAGCTTCCGAGATCTAATGGTCCTAATCTAACTTAGGGTTAATCTAATGGCCTAATAACACTCTAATCTCCTATAAATAAGCCCCTAACCCTACCCTAAATCATCATTATCCACTCATACAACTAAACTATGGCAAAATTATTCCTCTCATGGCCTCCACTCTCATTCCTAAATCTCTAAGCTTATTTCTATGAGAGATTTAGTGTTCATTCAAGTGTTTTTGAGAGTAAAAGAGTGTCATTAGCTTGCATTCAAGTCAAGTTGCAACATTTATTTCATAAAACAAGGATTTTGATTCATTTGGAGCTTTCATATTGGGTTTATTTGGTTGCATAAGGGCTTGTCTCAATCTTTTAATATATTTGTGTCCTCATAAGAATTTTTAAGCCCTTTTACCTTCTTTTTAAACTCTAAAGTTAATGAATGATGCAAGTTGTGTTTGATCATTATGTTATGCAAGTATGCCATGTTATGTAATGCAAGTATGCCATGTTATGTTATGCAAGTATGCCATGTTATGTTGTGCAAGTATGTCATGTTATGATATGCAAGTTTGGGTTGAACATTTACACATGTTATCATGTTATGCGAACTTATGGCAACTTCTACATGCCATTTATCACCATGTATCACTTATATGTTAAGTTTGGTTTTATGCATACTTTTGAGGCCTAATGATGCAATATGCAAGTATATGAACATATGTACATTTCATATGCCACCATGTTACACTTGTGGCTTCAACACCTTTTGTCATAATTATGCCAAGTTCACTCTTTCTATCCTTTTTGCGCTTTTGCGATTATGTAAGCGATGGGATTGCGTGGGGTTGGGTAAACTTAAAAGACATGAAAATATAAGATTGGGAATTTACCTATTAAGTTAGGTCTACCCATGATATGGAATTGGGAATTTACCTATTGAGTTCGGTCTACCCATATTCTTAAAATATGTTTTGGAAACATAATGGACATGACACTTAGAAAATATAAGTGTGACCAACTCGAGGTTGGGTTGAGTTTGTAGTGTAAAACTACCCGGAACCTACCGGCTTAACTAGTTGCTACAAACAATAGGACCCAATGTGAGAAGTTGGTCATGTCGTGCTAAGACCCGAGGTTAGACCAAGTTGTGGTGTAAAGCTACCCGGAACCTACCGGCTTAACTAGTAACCACAACAAGGTCTAATGTGAGAGGTTAAGGCACATTAAGTTAATTAATGCCTCATGATTAGGGTTAAGTCATGGTCCACTAAATACTTAACCAACTTGGGCTTGGGGGATTAACCGGGGTTAAGTCGTGAGCCGTTTGGTACACTTAACCAATTTAATCCATGATTAGTAAGGGTTAAACCACACTTAACCCAATTAGCAAATCCTAGCAACGGGGGTCCGTTCCAGCAGTAATCCCACATGTTGGTATCACCAGTACCCTAGGGACTAGGCTAGGGTGGGGCACGATTACTGGGCTGATGTAAGCGACCAAAAATGACGGTCAAGTTGGTACGCCGGTGTAGTTCTGGACGGACTAGGGTCGTGCACGTAGTCCGTGGTTGGAGAATCAGGCACGGGTACCAGTAGATCGAGACTGTGCACTCATGTTTATGGTGTCCGGGGTTGACACCCTAGGGCTTGATACACCCGAAGGTGGACCCAGCACAGTCTGACTACAATCATGTTTGGGCCGTATTGACACCAACACGTGACGAGTTAGGCTTAGGGAGCCGATCGATTAGACCGTTTAGTTGGACCTCGTATTAGGGTCACTTTATGTTATTGGGCCAAAGCTTGGGCCAAGGGATCAATACTTATTTATACAAGTCATGTTAGATTGCTAGTACTCCGGTGGTGCAAAACTTAATCATGATTATGCGATGACACCTTTATCTATCCAGTTAGTTAATCATCATGCCATTATGTTGTATCCTCATGTTCATCTCAGTTTCCATCATGCCATTTAACTTTATTAGTTTATGGACTGATGGTAGTAGGGCTTACCAGTCTTTTTGACTGACCCGTTTTCTTTCGCTTCTTTTCTTCCGTTTCCCCCCCGGTTCTCAGGGTGGGAACGTTGGAGCTTAGCTTGGATTCCTGATCGCTTGCTTGTGGGATTTTCAGCTCATGTACGGTTTGACATGAAGCTAGCTATGGTTATCACTTATTTGGGGATAGTACTTATGTATTTCAGTTTTTCAGTTGATGTTGTTTTTATCTAGACTTGTTTATTTGGAAAGTTGACATTATGTTGTACCAGACTTGTTTTGAAATGGTTTGAAATCTTCCGCTGTTTTGTTTATCTTATTTACTCTGTTTATATATATATATATATATATATATATGTGTGTGTGTGTTCTTGTTCTGCCTTGATATATCACTATGCATGTTTACCCGGTTCAAACGCCCCACCAAAGTCAGAGTGCTTGCAAGAGCCACCCTGGCCGAGGTGGGGTGTTACATTTGGTATCAGAGCATATGGTTTACGAGAAGGAACAAAAGGATTTTAAAACTTTTGAAAAACTATTTTCAAATCAAGTATAAAGTATTTTCCGAAGAAAAGTCTAGTATTTTAAAAGGCTATTCCCCAAAGGCCATTAGCAAAGTCTTTTCGTTTTTCCTCCATTCTGAATCTATCTTTTTCTTTGTTTCAGAATGGCTAATAACTTTGTTATCCCGGAGGGAATGCAAGTACCTGTTTGGTATAGGAGACTTCTGGAGGCTATGGCGACCGTAGCCGGCCCCGCAGATGTTCCTCCTCCTCCTCCTCCTCCTACTCCTCCGGTGGTTAATATTCCTCCTCCTCCTGTCGCTGAGGTTCCTCCTCCTCCCCCTCAGCATCCTCAAGCTGACTTTATGAAGACTTGCAAAGACTTCAAAGCAATGGGTGGCAAGAACTTTGAAGGCATCGAGACTTTTGTAGAGGCCAGGAATTGGTTGAAAGAGACCGAGGATTTATTCGCTATCTTTGGATTAGATGATCAGAGGAAGATCTTGTTGGCGGTTTGGCTTATGAGGGATGAAGCCGCTTATTGGTGGGAGATCACCGCCGCGACTACGCCCGTTGAGACTTGGGCCGATTTCAGGACAAGATTTGGGCTTAGGTTTCTATCTTCTGCTAAAGAAAATTTGCAAATGGAGAAGTTTATTGCACTGAAGCAAGGAGATATGTCTGTCAAGAAATATGTGAACAAGTTCAATCAGTTAGCTCGTTTTAGCTTGGATATGGTGAGTACCACTCAGAAGAAGGCTCTTCGTTTTGTTAGAGGTTTGAATGAGCCGTTACAGGGATTAGCTATGTCTCATGTGCCCATGGGGGCCACATTTGAGAGTTTGGTTGATATGGCCTTGCTTCATGGTGATGGCAAGAAGGAGGTAAAGCTTAATGATACTCAAGCCAAGAAGACTGATTCCCAGTGGAAAGGCAATCAGGGTAATCAGAGTGGTCAAAGCAGTCAAGGCAATCAGAACAAGAACAAGAACAGGAGTCAAGGCAACAAGGGGAACAACAACAAGGGCAATAATAACAAGGGGAAGTGCCATTATTGCGGTTCAGTTGGGCATCTTATTAAGGATTGTAAGAAGAGGAAAAGGAAGAATGGTGAATGCTTTTTCTGCGGTGAGACTGGACATTTCAGCAAAGACTGCCCGAAGAAGCAAGGGCAAGGTCAGGGTCAGACTCAGCGTGCTGGACCTTCAGGAGGGCAAGTTCATGCTCTCAATACCGCTCCAGTTCTCGATCGAGGTAGTATTTCTGTTGAAAGCCTTGTACATATTTCTGATTTTCCAGTTCGTACCTTGTTTGATTCTGGTGCATCGCATAGCTTTATTTCATCTGATCTTGTTGATAGTTTGCACCTTAGTACTAGCTTAGTAGATGATCCCGTCTATGTCTCAAATCCTATTGGGGGTTCCGCCCATCTGTCCATGATATGTATGGATTTGAGGATCTCTATACTGAGTGTGGAGTTCTTGTGTAGTGCGTATGTTCTTGGTTTTCGGGGATACGGATTGATTTTGGGCATGGATTGGTTGTCCAGATATGGAGCCATCCTTGATTGTGAGCATAGGGTTGTGAGGCTCATGACTCGCCTCGGAAACGCCCTAGAAATTTCTTGTAATCCGAGGGATCCCGTCATGTTGTGCTATCTTGAATCTCTCGACTCGTCAATTGATACTCTTCAGTCTGTGAGAGTAGTTCGAGATTATCCAGATGTTTTCGATGAAGTTAAGGGGTTGCCCCCTAAACGAGAGATTGATTTTCGCATTTATCTTGTGGATAATGCTAAGCCGGTTTCTTTGCCCGTTCGGCACATGGCTCCGCGTGAAAGGCGGGAGCTCAGCAAGCAAGTGAAGGAATTGCTTGAGAAGAACTTCATTAGGCGAAGTATATCTGAATGGGGAGTGCATGTGGTATTTGCTACCAAGGCAGATGGTTCTCTTCGACTTTGTGTTGACTATAGAGAGTTGAATAAACTGACTAAGAAGAACAGGCACCCGTTACCGAGGATCGATGATCTCTTTGACCAGCTAGTCGGTGCTTCTGTTTTCTCTCAGCTTGATCTTGCTACTGGATTTCATCAGCTCAGAGTGGCTGAAGATAGTATAGACAAGACCACATTCAGAACTCCAGATGGGTTCTTCGAATGGCTTGTCATGCCGTTCGGCTTGACTAATGCACCCGCATATTTCGTGGACTTGATGAGTAGGGTGTTTAGGGAGTTCTTGAACAAGTTTGTCGTGGTCTTCGTCGATGATATTCTGATCTTCTCTAAGGATGAGGAAGAGCACGCAAGGCATCTCGTGGAGGTGATGGATACGCTAAGAGCGCATCATTTGAAGGCCAAGTTCTCCAAGTGTCACTTTTGGAGAAGGGAAGTTAGATTCCTTGGGCACATAGTATCTAAGCAAGGCTTAGCGGTGGACCCTGCTAGGGTAGTTGCAGTTCAGGATTGGAAGGCTCCGAGGAATGCAACCGAAGTAAGAAGTTTTCTGGGTCTTGCAGGCTTTTACCGGAAGTTCATTGAGAACTTCGCGAAGATATCCGCTCCTCTCACTAAGTTGACGAAGAAGAATTTAGTTTTTGCTTGGGATATGGAATGTGAGCTTGCTTTTCAGAAACTCAAGGGAGCTCTCACATCAGCACCTGTTCTAGCTTTACCCGATGGAGGGAAGCTATTTACCGTGTACACCGATGCATGTGGCACGGGGTTAGGCGCTGTTCTGATGCAGGAAGGAAGAGTGATATGCTTTGGCGGTAGACAACTCAAGGTGCAAGAGAAGAATTATCCTACTCATGACTTAGAGTTGGCGGCGATTGTATATGCACTCAAGGCTTGGCGCCATTATCTTCTGGGAGAGAGATTTGAGTTATATACTGAACATAAGTCTTTGAAGTACCTCTTCTCACAGAAGGATCTGAACCTGAGGCAACAAAGATGGATGGAATTTTTGGCGTCCTACGATTTTGATATAGCTTATACCCCTGGCAAGGGGAATGTTGTGGCAGATGCATTGAGTAGAAAGAGGTTGACACTGAGTCCTCTATTTGTAGAGATGAAGAATTTAGAGTTCGTGGCAACCTTTGATTTCTCTTTGGCGGGTGAGTCGATGACCAGTTCTTTAGCATCTCTTGAGCTCAGACCTACCCTTATAGATCAAGTTGGGGCTTCGCAGAGAGAAGACCCTCAGATAGTAGAGATTATAGATAAGCTGATTCGAGGAGAGACGTCCAGTCATCTCGCTCGATATTCTATTGATGACAAGGGTTGGCTTAGGAGAGACGGAAGACTTTATGTCCCAATGGTGGAAGATTTAGTGAGAAAAGTTGTTGAGGAAGCGCATCGCTCAAAGTTGACTATACATCCAGGCGGAGATAAGATGTATAAAGATATGAAGCGCATTTTCTTCTGGCCTGGGATGAAGAAAGATGTAGCAGAGTTTGTCTCTAGATGTATCGTTTGCCAGCAAGTTAAGGCTGAATCGAAGAAGCACGGTGGGCTATTGCATCCTCTAGAAGTTCCGCTATGGAAGTGGGAGAGCATTTCCATGGATTTTATCGATGGATTACCAAGGTCAAGAAAAGGGAATACAAGCATTTGGGTTATTGTTGATAGACTTACGAAGAGTGCTCATTTCATTCCGGTGAAGAGCAAGAGGACCGCATCTTGGTTAGCGTCTGTATATCTTCGTGAGATAGTGCGACTACATGGAGTCCCTTCTAGCATAGTCAGTGACCGTGACCCAATCTTTACTAGTCAGTTCTGGAATAGCTTGCAAGAAGCTATGGGCACGAGGTTGAATCTGAGTACGGCTTATCACCCACAGACGGACGGCCAAACCGAAAGGGTGAATAGAGTACTCGAGGACTTGTTGAGGCTTTGTATTCTGGATTTTGGTGGTACTTGGGAAGACCACCTCCCTTTTGTGGAATTCGCATATAATAACAGTTATCAGGCGAGCATAGGGATGGCACCATTTGAGGCTTTATATAGGAGGTCGTGCAAGTCACCTACTTGGTGGGAAACGATAGACGAGCTTATACTTGGGCCTGATATGATCAGAGATACATCCGAGAAAATCGAGTTGATTAGAAGACGGATGAAAGCGGCCTAAGACAGACAGAAATCCTATGCTGATAAGCGGAGGACTGATTTGGAGTTTGAGGTTGGGGATCTGGTTTTCGTGAAGGTTTCTCCTTTACGGAATGTGGTTCGATTTGGAGCCGTTGGGAAGTTAGCTCCGAGGTTTGTTGGACCATTCCCTATTATACAGAGGATCGGGCAGATGGCTTATAGAGTAGAGTTGCCCGAGAAGCTAGCCGGAGTACATAATGTTTTTCATGTCTCGCATCTCCGGAAGTGTTTGCATGAGTTAGCAGAGGTGGTTGAGCCAAGTGTTCTGGAAGATGTGGAAGTGGAGAAAGAAGCTACCTTAAGAAGAGCTCCGATCCGTATTTTGGGGACAGAGACCAAGAAGCTAAGGAATCGTGAGGTCAAGTTGGTGAAGGTTCAATGGGGTGAAGCCAAGGAAGACGCAACTTGGGAAACCGAGGAGAAGATGCGTGGGATTTATCCATTCCTTTTTGAGGGTACACTCTCAATCTCTTTATCTTTCTTTCGCTATCCATGTTCATCCAGTTTATCTAGTTTATCGTGTTTATCTTATCATGAGAACCTTAGGTAGAACCCTTTGGATTAAACATGTGTTTGAGACATGTTATGCTCGATGTTTGCAAGTGGTTGCAAGTGTTTGCCAGTGGTTACTCGTGGATGCATTATACACATTAGGCACTAGATCGGCTCACACACTCCTCATATTGCATATGCATGAGTGTTTATGCTTATTCATGGATGAATATGTTATGCTATCACAAGGATTTTGCATATGGATGTATGTTATGTGCACACATGTAGATGTTATACATTATGTTAGGGATTTGCATACATATGGATACATTTCACTAACATACTTTGCATTGATCTTTGCATTAGATAAGTACATATACACACACTTTCGCATATGTTCATACAACATGTAGAATCTTGTAAGGACAATGATTGCTCGTGGATGATGTTTTGAGTAGATGGATGTTGGATGGTAGGATACGTTCTTCCTAACTTGAAGATTTCGGGGACGAAATCCTTTAAGGAGGGGAGAATGTAACAACCCGTATTTCTAATAACCTGTTATAACATAAATCGAGGCAGAATTTAATTTAAAAATCTGAATCAAGGGAAACGGGCTATGCCATTGCGTTCGTCTCGGAAAAATACGCGTAATAGAGTCCGAGTTTTCGAAAATCGGAGTCCGTATGACCCGATTAAGGCCCATTGAAGTTTTCAGAAATTTCCATGTTAAAAACAGATTTGAAATTCACGTTTAAAATTCGAAATTTGGCCCAAAAAGGAGGGGCGGGAAAATTCCCGCTAGGACCCATGTCGACAGCCCTGTCGACTGGGCAGTCGACATGGTCATGACCAAGTCGACAGCCCTGTCGACTTGGGTGTCGACGTGGTCTGCACGGGCAGTTTTGCCTGGTGCACCATTTTGGGGTTTGGGCTGTGTTTTGGGGCTGATTTCTGGAAGCTTCCGAGATCTAATGGTCCTAATCTAACCTAGGGTTAATCTAATGGCCTAATAACACTCTAATCTCCTATAAATAAGCCCCTAACCATACCCTAAATCATCATTATCCACCCATACAACTAAACTATGGCAAAATTATTCCTCTCATGGCCTCCACTCTCATTCCTAAATCTCTAAGCTTATTTCTATGAGAGATTTAGTGTTCATTCAAGTGTTTTTGAGAGTAAAAGAGTGTCATTAGCTTGCATTCAAGTCAAGTTGCAACATTTATTTCATAAAGCAAGGATTTTGATTCATTTGGAGCTTTCATATTGGGTTTATTTGGTTGCATAAGGGCTTGTCTCAATCTTTTAATATATTTGTGTCTTCATAAGAATTTGTAAGCACTTTTACCTTCTTTTTAAACTCTAAAGTTAATGAATGATGCAAGTTGTGTTTGATCATTATGTTATGCAAGTATGCCATGTTATGTAATGCAAGTATGCCATGTTATGTTATGCAAGTATGCCATGTTATGTTGTGCAAGTATGTCATGTTATGATATGCAAGTTTGGGTTGAAAATTTACACATGTTATCATGTTATGCGAACTTATGGCAACTTCTACATGCCATTTATCACCATGTATCACTTATATGTTAAGTTTGGTTTTATGCATACTTTTGAGGCCTAATGATGCAATATGCAAGTATATGAACATATGTACATTTCATATGCCACCATGTTACACTTGTGGCTTCAACACCTTTTGTCATAATTATGCCAACTTCACTCTTTCTATCCTTTATCCGCTTTTTCGATTATGTAAGCGATGGGATTGCGTGGGGTTGGGTAAACTTAAAAGACATGAAAATATAAGATTGGGAATTTACCTATTAAGTTAGGTCTACCCATGATATGGAATCGGGAATTTACCTATTGAGTTAGGTCTACCCATATTCTTAAAATATGTTTTGGAAACATAATGGACATGACACTTAGAAAATATAAGTGTGACCAACTCGAGGTTGGGTTGAGTTTGTAGTGTAAAACTACCCGGAACCTACCGGCTTAACTAGTTGCTACAAACAATAGGACCCAATGTGAGAAGTTGGTCATGTCGTGCTAAGACCCGAGGTTAGACCAAGTTGTGGTGTAAAGCTACCCGGAACCTACCGGCTTAACTAGTAACCACAACAAGGTCTAATGTGAGAGGTTAAGGGACATTAAGTTAATTAATGCCTCATGATTAGGGTTAAGTCATGGTCCACTAAATACTTAACCAACTTGGGCTTGGGGGATTAATCGGGGTTAAGTCGTGAACCGTTTGGTACACTTAACCAATTTAATCCATGATTAGTAAAGGTTAAACCACACTTAACCCAATTAGCAAATCCTAGCAACGGGGGTCCGTTCCAGCAGTAATCCCACATGTTGGTATCACCAGTACCCTAGGGACTAGGCTAGGGTGGGGCACGATTACTTGGCTGATGTAAGCGACCAAAAACGACGGTCGAGTTGGTACGCCGGTGTAGTTCTGGACGGACTAGGGTCGTGCACGTAGTCCGCGGTTGGAGAATCAGGCACGGGTACCAGTAGATCGAGACTGTGCACTCATGTTTATGGTGTTCGGGGTTGACACCCTAGGGCTTGATACACCCGAAGGTGGACCCAGCACAGTCTGACTACAATCATGTTTGGGCCGTATTGACACCAACACGTGACGAGTTAGGCTTAGGGAGCCGATCGATTAGACCGTTTGGTTGGACCTCGTATTAGGGTCACTTTATGTTATTGGGCCAAAGCTTGGGCCAAGGGATCAATACTTGTTTATACAAGTCATGATAGATTGCTAGTACTCCGGTGGTGCAAAACTTAACCATGATTATGCGATGACACCTTTATCTATCCAGTTAGTTAATCATCATGCCATTATGTTGTATCCTCATGTTCATCTCAGTTTCCATCATGCCATTTAACTTTATTAGTTTATAGACTGATGGTAGTAGGGCTTACCAGTCTTTTTGACTGACCCGTTTTCTTTCGCTTCTTTTCTTCCGTTCCCCCCCCCCCCCCCCAGGTTCTCAGGGTGGGAACGTTGGAGCTTAGCTTGGACTCCTGATCGCTTGCTTGTGGGATTTTCAGCTCATGTACGGTTTGACATGAAGCTAGCTATGTTTATCACTTATTTGGGGATAGTACTTACGTATTTCAGTTTTTCAGTTGATGTTGTTTTTATCTAGACTTGTTTATTTGGAAAGTTGACATTATGCTGTACCAGACTTGTTTTGAAATGGTTTGAAATCTTCCGCTGTTTTGTTTATCTTATTTACTCTGTTTATATATATATATATATATATATATATATATATGTTCTTGTTCTGCCTTGATATATCACTATGCATGTTTACCCGGTTCAAACGCCCCACCAAAGTCAGAGTGCTTGCAAGAGCCACCCTGGCCGAGGTGGGGTGTTACAATATATGACATGTTATGCAAGTTTGGTGGTTGATTATATGCAAGTAACATGTGCAAGTTTACACCTTTGTATGATATGCATACATATGCAAGTTAACCCCTTTGTATGTCATACATACATATGCAAGTTTACACCTTTGTATGATATGCATACATATGCAAGTTAACCCCTTTGTATGTCATACATACATATGCAAGTTTACCCCTTTGTATGACATAAGTAACTTATGCAAGTTACCCTCTTTATGACATATGTGATTCATGCAAGTTTGGGTTGATTATTTATGCTAGTTGGGTTTGATGCTATGATCATATATGCAAGTTGACACCTTTTAAACCCATGATAATGCTAATGTTATGCTAAGTGGAACCCATTGTATTTGTGATGAATCTTCCCCTTTTAGTATGTCATGTTAGCGTATTACGTGGGGAACGATGGGGTTAATATTCATGTTAACAAAATTGTGTGAAGTTGGTATGATTATGCATACCATAAAGTGGATGGACATAATTGAGTCAATTATGTACATCATTAAATTTGTAATTAATTAGGGATAATTAATACAAATTATGGGGGTGATTAATTAGGTGTAATTAATCGACTAAGACACGAGGTTGGACCCTTTTGTAGCATAAGACTGCCCGGACCCGACCGGCAAATCCAGCGGCTACAAATGGTTGGCCCAATGTGAGAGGTCTTAGGTATAAACTAAATACGTGACAAGTGTAAAGACACGAGGTTAGACTCGGTTATGGCGTAAGGCTGCCCGGACCCGACCGACAAATCCAGATGCCATAAAAGATAGTCTAATGTGAGAGGTCTTTACAAAGGTTACGGTCTTAATCAATTAAGAAACACTTAACCATATTAGCATGTAGAGGGACATGAGGGGTTAAGTGGGTGCCTTGGGTGGCATGTGGAAAAATCTAGTGGTTGCCTTGGGTGGCAATAGAAAATATGATTAAAATACTTAACCAAAGTGGAACATGTAATTAAACATGATTAAAGGGTTAAGTAAATGCCTTGGGTGGCATGTGGAAATCAAGTAAGTGCCTTGGGTGGCATGTGGAAATCTAGTGGGTGCCTTGAGTGGCAATTGAAATATGATTAGATAACTTAACCAAACTTTAAACATGTAAGTGGACATGATTATTAAAAAGGGTTAAGTGGGATACACTAGAAGGGACAAGCTTAGGTGGGTAGCTTGTGGGGGCCCATTTCAACCAGTAACCCATACGTATCTTTGTGGGCTCGACTCATGTCGAGGACGGGACACGCATACTGGGATTGACTATAAGAGGCAAAACGGGTTAGCGGTGGCAACGCAAGTCCAACGGGTTTCATATGCGTGTGTGGACCCGGGCCGGTAGGTAAGACGTTGTTGCATCGTGTAGGTATAAGCCGTGCACCATTGATAGTATCGGGTTGCCACTTTGGGGAATGATACACCCCACTGTGGGGCCAGCACGGGTATCTACGTTAGGGAGCCGATCGAATGGGAGTAGTGGGTACACCTAGTGGAGATAGGGGCAGACGACACCTATGTAGTCAGCTAGGGGTACACGAGACTACTATTAAGATTACTAAGTACACTTAGTGGGATCAATCTTTAAGTTAGGAATTACCCTTGGGTAGGTAGATCTGGTGTGGTGCAGTGTAGGAATTACCCTTGGGTGGGTAGATCTGGTGTGGTGCAGTGTAGTATTTATCCTTGGGTGGATAGGTGCGTCTTTACCGTTATCTTAGTTCATCCTAAGTCTAGTAGGCTGCTTAGTGTAGTCATTTATCCCCAGTTGTACCGTACCAGGTTTATATCATACCCTAATTACTTTAATGATTGTATTATTAAGGTTATAGGACTCGCTCAGACTTATGTCTGACCCCGTTGTTTTTATCTTTTTCCCAACCCTCAGGTTCTCAGAATGGGCCTAGTGCTAGTGGACTTTGATCAGATCGCTTTATCTGTCTTTTGGAGCTTGGACCGTTGATGTAAAGCTCAGTCTATCTTTTCTTTTATGGCTATTAGTTATATAGTGGGATTGTGTACTTTTGTTTTATCAGGATGGATATTATGTACTTGACTCTTGTTTATGGTTTTGTGATGTAACCAAACATGTTTTACTTTCCGCTGCAATGAAATGATGTTTTAAATTTTCAAGTATTACTTATATCTGTCTTGTTGTAATTTTTCTGTTCTATATTCACTTAAAATACTCCACCGAAACTATGGCATTCCCTTTATGAGTGACCTTAGCGGGTGTGGGGTGTTACAACCTTGTAGAAAGCAGCCAAACTAACATTGTAAGAAGAAACAATGTAACCCGATAGTTGTCCTTGTCTACTCCAGTTTTGTGATTTGAAAAAAAAAATGTTTTGCATTTTTATTTTGTGACATGTTTTTATGGTTTGACAAAAGCAAGTTTTTGAAAAGAGAATAAAGTTTTAACACTTTTAATTTTTGAAAAGAAAATTTAATGAAAAAAAGGATGGAGTAGGTAAGGATTAGTGCTTAGAAAGAACGAGAAGAAGTTTGAGACTATGAAGTAAATAACAAGGAATATCTTGGAATGATAAAAACAGATTCCCGTAGAATGCATAAGCATGCTGAAGCCTAGGATTGTTGCTTGAGAAAAAATGTAGGCGAGTAATACACAGCAAGGACTAGTAGTGACTACTAGATAGTGAAAGGGCAAGTAAGTGTTTAGAGTTTGTGGTTGGACTTTTCCTTAGTGAAATAATCTTATGATTCTTGGCCCTTGGTAGTAGCCGTGCAAGATGTTGAAAGATGGAAAGACTTAATTGAAAAATAAGCTAAGAAAGAAAATAGCCCAACTAAGGAGAAAACAACAAAATAAGTGAAGCAACAAAACGTGACGGGAAAAGAAAATGAAAATCTTAAGAAAAGATGAATAAAAATGAAATTTTTTCCAAGATAAGTTAAAAAAAAAGAATTTTTTTTATGTGGGTTGTGCTTAGATAGGAAAATAGGAAATTTTTATAGATTAGTTATATAAAATCCAAGTACAATTAGAAAGGGTACATAAAAGAAAAATGGAAATTGTAAATTCTTCTGTTTTATACCTTTTTGTAACATAAGAAATCGAGTTTAGAAAATTAGATTTTTCTAAATTTCAAAATTTAATGATGGTCGGTAAGATTTTGGATGCAACAATTGGATGAACTATGCTCTTATTCTATAAGAGTGTGGGAAAATTTGTATGAAAAGCTATTTTGGTTTTCAAAAGATTGCATTCATATAGAACTGCAAGTATATTTAGGAAGTGAGCATCATGTTTTAAAAAGAGTTTTTGAAATTTTGCGTACATAAGTGGTACCAATTAGGCATACATGCATTACTATGATGTATTTCACTTTGCACATGTGCACAATGTTTGCAAAAATTAAACGCACACATAATGGATGCATATTATGCGAGGGATTAGCTATTTAATCCCTATCAAATTTCGGGGACGAAATTTCTTAAGGGTGGGAGAATGTAACACCCCGCATTTTTTTAAAATAAAAAAGAATATGAATGTGCATGTAAGTAGATGCATGAACCTAAATAAAAATAATAGAAATGTGTAGATGCATGAACCTAAATAAAAACGAATTAATGTTATGCAAATAAAAGAAAAAGAATATAGAATGCAAACATGTCAAATATGCAATTAAAGCATGCATAGAAAAAAGTTTAGAAAGAGGAACCAAACAATTTAATGCGTTAAAAAGAAGTAACATATCAAGTGAATGAAATGGGAAAGCATTAACGCATTTAATTTAGAACATTTGAAATATATGCAACAAAGAAATAATGTCACATGAGAAAATTTAATGCATGGAAAAAAGTTGGAAAATAAACATAAGTTGATTCAATTAAAGCAAGCTAATGTCAAAAGAATTAAAACAATTCATATTGTATATAAAATAATGACACATGAAAGGATGCATTAATGGAAAAGAAACGTACTTTGCATATATTAAGGAGCGTTTAAATTTTGCTTGTACAAAAAGAAAAGAAACCACATGTAGGAAGAGGAAAGGTTTATATATAAATAAAGAATGATGCACTAAATAAATTTAGTTGTATAAAAGAAGATGTGTGTGACAATTAAGGATATTAATGCAAGATAAAAAGTTAAACAATAAAGTTGCTGCAATAAATAAATGCATTAAAGGAAAAATTGATTGGATGTGAAATATGGGCATGCAATTATAATAGAGGGAAAGCAATTAAATAATTGCAGAGATAAATTAATTAAAGGACGGAAGATATGCAATATATCTAATTGCACAAAAGAAACATCATAAGTGTATTAAAGGGAAAGAATGAGAAATCAATGCAATGCAGTATGAAAAGGAATGTTTCGAAATTTGATAAATAAATCAAATTTCAAAAAAAAAAAAAAAACCTTTAGGCGCATGGTCTAAGGGTGCAGCGCACCCTGAGCTATGTTGACCTACTCTAGAAGATTCTTTTTTTTATGAGGTGGTTGGACCAGATGAATTTAGATTAGATCTAAAGGTTCTAACTCTTCCAATACACCTATAAATAAGACCCTAAAGCTAACCCTAAACACCATAAGTCTGCAGCTACGCTGAAGCTCTGCTATTACTCTACTCTTTTCCTTCTTCTTCTTCCTCAAGAAATTCTATGCAAAAATAAACAATAGCTCTTAGCCTATTCTTCTCCTTCCTCTCCAAACCTTTTCTTAAAACAAAAGATTAGATGAAATCAAAGATCAGCGATTCAAGAAATACAACCTCCTTTTAGATCTAATCAAAGCAAGGGATTGAGAAAAGTATAGATCTACAACAAAAAAGC
Organism: Allium sativum; assembly: GCA_030737875.1. Lineage (NCBI taxonomy): Eukaryota > Viridiplantae > Streptophyta > Magnoliopsida > Asparagales > Amaryllidaceae > Allium > Allium sativum. The sequence continues at coordinate 815,545,028 of CM060921.1, read as the reverse complement.
CTAATTCTCTTCTTCCGATCCAATCAATGTGAGTGGGTTTAATTTATAATTTTGAATAATAGTATAGATATCGTTTGGCATTCCCCAGTGATGAACATAATAAACATGTTATAATTGTAGTCTAATTTATATGATCTTTCTGTTCTTCTCCCTCCTTCCCTTTTTATTTTTATAGCCAAGCTCTTTCAAGCCTAGGCCTAACGCTGAAATATGCGAACGCGCGAAATTGGAATCATTTGGGAAAGATTAATTTGGGCATATTATATATGATGATTTATGACTTGGTAGAAGGGGCATATTGTGCATAATAATATATGACTTGGAAAAAGGGTATGAAAACCTATAATGAAATAGGGATAACTGTTAAATATGAACATGCCTAAATTGGTAGAATTGGAATAATTGCACTTTATTTTATTTAAGTTAATTAAATGTAAGAAGACATGCGACATATATGGGGAATTAGGCATAACTAAGCTTGAAATTATGAATATAACTATGGGGGGATTAAAGTATATAAATCAAACTGGAATTATGAACATGAAATGGGGATTATAAGTTGAATTGGGATTATAGGCATAATCTATTGATAGGATTATAAGCATAAACGTGAATTGGGGGTTTATGGGTAATTGACTTATTGTATAATCCAAGATTTGAGTTATGGGCATAATTTATAATAAGAACTTATATGCCTAAGATACGTGGTTAGATTTGGTTTGCAGTAGAAGTCTGCCCGGAACCGCCCGGCATATCCAGCAACCGCAAACGGTAATCTAATGTGAGAGGTCTTAGGTGGAAATTGGACCAGTAATGGTGTCAAGACACAAGGTTAGATTCGGATGCGGTAGAAGTCTGCCCGGAACCGCCCGGCATATCTATCAACCACAAATGGCAATCTAATGTGAGAGATCTTGCGTATTTACGGACATAATAAATAATAATGAACACTTAACCAAGACGACACATGTAAGGTTGACATGGATATAATAAAAGGGGTTAAGTGGGTAACATGGGTAGCATGGATAATTTGTTAAATTGGAATACTTAACCTAATTAAATCTGTAGTGGTGTTACGAACCAATTGAATTGAGTAGGGGTTAAGTAAATTTGTTAAAGAAATGGGAAAGGTTAAGTTAATCTTAATTAATGCCAAAATGGGGAATGATAATAACCTATTATGAATGAACTTGAATAAGAAAAGGAAATATAATAGGCAGGCTAGTCCTAGGCACAAGTGGGGATTATGACTTATGGAATAAGATAAGTTATAATAGAACATAGGGGAAAATGAAATAACTTATGTAATAAGGCAAGTCGTACTAAATTATAAATTAAGTAATCTGTACGAGTAAGGTTAAATCTACAAAGGATGATAACATAAGTTATATGAATGGAAAGGGATTATGACATAACAGAAGATTGGTTGGTGTTAGACCAAAATTTGGCTCTAACACCCAAACTATCAGAATTAGAACTAATAAAAGAAATAAATACAGTAAGAACACAAGATTTATAGTGGTTCGGCGTTAACGAGCCTACGTCCACTTTATATGACTGATATTGCTAGATTCTCAACAAGTACAAGATAATTCCCCACTCAAATTTACAACAACAATCCACAATCTCTCGATAATTGTCTCACAAATTGAATGAAATGGAGTAATATCTGGTTGAGTTTTGATAATGGTGGAAACAGGGCTCTCTAGTGCCAAAAGATCCCCCAAAATGCCTTGTCTTGGGGTATTTATAGGTGGTTCTAGTAGGCGGTTCGAGTGGACATGTGGCGGCGATCCCATGCATCTCGGATCGGATCAGAAGTGATTAGGAAACAGTCAATATGGCGGTTAGGGACAGGTTTCTCTAGATCCCTTTATTTCGGTTCATGGTTGAAGTGGTCATGTGAGCTTGTTTTTGGAATTCGGGTCGGATCGTGGAGCATGGGAGTGGTCGGATCGTGACCACCAGGAGCGGTCGGGTCGGGGGGCGAGCCGCGAGCGGGCTGGAGGATCGAGCCGTGAACGGGTCCGAATGTATGTGAACCGATCTTTGTCACTTCCAATATATATATATTCTTCATAACTTATATTCTTGGTGGCTAGACCCAGAAAACTAGCTAACATTTTGCCCCCTCGAAGTATGTTGCATTCGAAGAATGGAACGTGCTTCGAAACTCCTGACCTGTCTTCTTCTGAACTGACTTTTGAACCATCGCGACTGTTCGTTTTTATCATCGCATCGTTTCTCAACACCGCGTGTTGTCCTCTTTAAATCCAGTATAAATATGGTTTCCTTCTTTCCATTTATTTCTCTGCAAAAATTTCTTTATCTTTGATATTCACTCAAAGGGGAGCTTGAATTAAGGTATTTCTCCTTTATTAGAAATCGTCAATCTTTGATTTTCTGTCCACTTGTCACATCGGGTCGATTCACGATCGTGCCTTTCCAGGCCTTTACTTGTCGTGAGCGTTGGCCCACTACCATTCGCGATCCGACCAGGCCTGCCTGGGCCATTCGAGCCCATCGGGTCATCTTGCTCGAGTAAGACCAAAAGTGGGAGGCGAGAAGGCCCGAACTGATGGGTATATAACCGCACCTCCCTTCCTCTTTTCTTCTTCTTCTTTTCCATTTTCTTGCCGCCGCCAAAGCTCCAAAAACCCAAGCTCGTTTCTTCAATTAAATTGCAACTTTCTTAGGTTAATTCAGAAAGGTAACTATGATAATAACCAATCTGTTAATCTCGTCGAATTCTTAGCTTCTTGAATCTCGGCTTTTGCAGTTTTGAGCCTCCATTGCAGTCGATGGCGAAAAAGAGAATTTGGACTAGGGGACCGCCATGGCTAGAGTGCGATTAGCTGAATAAGGGGCTCGGACGATGGTGGAGAAGGAAGGAGGCTCGTTAAGGCTGGAAGTAAAAGAATAGATGGCCACGCGGGTCGGATCGAGAGGGGAGGGAGGTATCGACTCGCGAGAATGACGTGGTATAGGGTCGGGTCGTGAGGCTCCCCTCACGAGCCGGTACGGATCTCGAACGACATCGGGATCACGAGCCGGGTGCTACAACACAAATCCCAGACCTCTTCTCGAGCCAGATCGAATTCACAAGCCGACCCCTCTTCCTCGAACCGCACTAGTGTGCTCTTCCCGATCCGAACCCTCGTCACGAGCCGAGCTGCTTTAAGTAGCACGAGCCGAGAAACAATTCTTGAACAAGAAGTAATCAAACCTAATTCAAACACCTTGAGGACAGTTAGGATTAGAGCCTTGCAAACGAACTCTCTCCGAGTTTGAATAACAGCAAAATCTGACGATGGACGTTAAACGGATACTTGCATTATAATATTTCTTCAGCACTGCATGCATGAACACTCACTAGTATTTGCACACACGGTGGTCACGGGCAACTTACTCTAACTTTTCTTGTATTTGTTTACTTTTATAGCGGAAATGTCAGGAAGACGTTCTTCTAGACTTGTCGAGAAGGGTGATGCCTCCGAGTCTACAAGCTATCACAATCCGGATGTTCTCCCTTCCGACTCAGATTGGTGTCGGACTATAATAGTGATACCGACTCCGCTTCTACATCTTCCGAGAGTACTTCACTTGAAAGAGAAGATGAAAGAGCTCCTGATCAACGCGAGGATGCCGAATTTATTACCAATCTCGAGGATTACAAATAACAAATCTTCAACTCCTCTAAAATACGTGCTATATCTCTCCTGCACGGCATCCCCTGGGACGATATCGGAGTCCCGGGTCAACACGACAGACCTAATGCTCCTCCAGAGGGGTATATGGCCATTACCAAGGTCATGTGCTCGGTCGGAGCTATTCCTCCATTCCCTCCTGTCATCGTGGATCTATTAAGACGGCTGCAGATTACTCCTATGCAGCTTCACCCAAATACATACGCCGCCGTGTTCACATTGTATATCGCTTATGCGGAGGTCCTCGGCACCGAATTGACTTATCAGGACTTGAACTTCTTCTTTAACTTCAAGCATCGATCCTCCGGGACCCCTAACTTTGTTTTCTTCGAAGCTGTTCCCCAAAGGAAAGTCTTAAGCGAGGGCAATAGCAATCTTGGTGACGCGAAAGCCAAATGGTTCTATGTCAAGCGTCAAGAAGGGGTCTCAGGAAGATGGACATGCTCAAGTGAGCTTTTCTCCTCTTCAGAATATCTTCCCTTATATCATAATTATGTATAATAACACTTGTCTTCTATGTCTTTGCAGTTGCTAATCCCAAAAAAAGGAAGGAAGAGTATACGAGGAACGTCTAGGTCGTTTGAGAGAAAGCAAGTCAGACTTCCTGAAAATCAGACCATGCGTAACTGATGAAAATATCCATAAGCACCATCTCTTAGATATCCGACGGGGGATTGCTGCGGGTGGCATTCCTTATAAGTATATGCCCCCAGCAGAAGAACAAGTGGCTCTGGCATCTGTTCCGCCAGTAGTTCTCCCCCCAAGTCCTCCACCACATCACATCCAAGACGATGTGGAGGCAACTGCTCACAGGGTTAGGGAGTCTCAAGTTGATAAGCCTGGAGAGGTCGCAATTTCCACAAAACACCATTCACCCCATATTCCGACACCTCCTGGTTCTCCACCCTCCGAAAAACAAACTGAGGATAAGCCATTTCAGGAGCTTGATAAACTTCCTCTTCTAGATGATATCTATACTTCCGAAGATGTCGGACCTGGATCCTTCTTTCACGATCTTAAAGATAATCCAACTCCTACCAAACCTAAGGACAAAACACAAACAAGCCTTGATGAAGGCTCGGGTTCGTTGGGGGGTTTCACTTAGGATTCACACCACGACACATTGCATCTCATACACCTTGCTTATTTTTTCCAACTTAGATGTCTAACATTCGTCAAACTTGCAGGTAGGATGGAGCACTTCAGTTACTCACATCGAGATCTCAGAGACAGCACTCCCAGATACAGCTCCAGCGTTGGACACAGTCATGGAAGAGGTTTGGATAGGGAGAGGAGGAGGTCTTCTGGCTCTCACCGTACTCATCGTCCTTCTTCCCGCTCTCCTCCTCGTCGTGATCCTGACAGAAGTCATAGCCATCAAACTTCACATGGAGTCGGGAAGCAGCTATCGAAGGCTCCGATACCGCCATGAGGCGGGCTGCCTCAGGATAAACCTTCAAAGAAAATCCATGACCCCAAGGATCAGCCCAAGGGGCCAAGCAAAGAAAAGACCAAGGGAAAATCCTCCGCTACTTTTCCAGGCGAGCGCAACATCGATATTACGACTACGCAGCCAATCGTCCTTAGTGCTGAGAATCAGGAGAGGATGGAGCTTTTGCAGCAACAGTTTCCTAACATATACTTCGGGAGTATGCACTTTGTACCGAAGCTCGAACCAGTTCCCGATTCATGGGAGGACGACGTCAAGAAACAGATTGATCGTGTTGCCACTCAGTACCGTAAAATGAGATTCCATGCTGAGAAACTGTCGGAAGTCATTCGCCATCTTCAAGCTGACGTTAAAAATGCAAAAGAGCTAGCCCAATATGATGTGAATGCCAGAAACAGAGCTGAGAGGCAGTTGGAGGACACTCAATCCCAACTTGCCATAGCAGAGCGGGATGCTTCCGACTGCAAAAAGAAATTTGAAGACATGAAGAAGCGTTTCCACGAAGAGCTTGATGGATACAGCGAGGAGCGTGCTCTCACAAAGAAAGAATTGGACGAACTCTAATCGGCAACACTGAACTTAAGTTAGCTAATGATCGCTACACCAAAGAGAGAGAGCTGCCCGAGACCAAGAGATGGCTAATCTAAGAGCCAAACTGGCAGAGGCTGAGGAAAGGGATGTCTTAGCCAAAGCAAACGCTAGCACTGCCATCAACACAGCGACTGATACATCTATCAAACTTGCAGAGGCTAGGGATGAGATTGTAGGCTTCGATGAGCTCTTGGCAGATTTCTTTATCCAAATCATCAAGACACAGGACATATCATGGATCAAAAGCTATCCCGTGACTCTAGCCAAGGTGTGGGAACAAATTGTTGAGATAGAAAGGAAGAGCTCTGGAGTGGAGGAAGTTGATTAGAAGGCTCTCATGGATACATATCTCAGGGGTGACGAGCCAGAACGATTAGCAGAAGGGAGAGAAGCTATCAAGAAGGCTGTGGAGGAGGCGATGTACTGCGAGAAAGGAAAAAGAGTGATAGAGGGCGGCTCTAGTTCAACTATAGATCCTCAAGGGGTGGAGACTGAGGGATACCATCCGGACGACCCTCTTATTCCTGGACTTCCAATCCCTCCTCCAGCTGAAGGCTCTGGTGCAGCCCCCGACGAGCATTCGACCGAAGGTATCTCTTTGTTCTCTCCGCAGCTCGTCAAAGTTGTTGTTGAAGAAGCCATAGAGAAATCTGTCCCTTCTCATGAATTAATATCCTCTTCTTCTGATGTAGGTACAGTCCTGACTGATGAAGCGGCAAAAGAGGCGGTCCAGGCAGCCGTGCCATCTAGTTCTACAATTCCCGAAGGTGCTGAAATGATCGATGCAGTTAAAAACATCGATGGTGATGACGGGAACGGAGATGACGAGGAGGATGTCGAGATCGTTGAAGTTCGGGAAGGTGGTGATGAAGTGACTCTTGCCGAGGTGAAGGCTAAAACTGATGCTCTTATTCAAGCCAAAGTTGAGGAGGCTCATCTCAACATCGCTTCTCTTGCCGCTCTTGCTCCCCAATCTGGGATGATTATAAAGTTATCTTCGAAGTCCATCACCACACAACTCGGGTCTCAGCCCTCCAGGGCTCCACAAGATCCTCCGAAAGGAAATCCAAAGAAGCGAGATTCTTCTGAACTCAACAAGGATGTGCAGGAGACAAAGAAGCAGGAAAAGAAGCAGAAACCATCTCCTAAGAAGAAGAAGTAGTGTTTTGATTATAGCTTTGCTTTTGTTTTCTATTGGCCCTTTGATGTAGTTGCGAGTGCGGCCCTCGCGTTTTGTCTAGTCCCACTTTGTACTTCCTGCACTTAAGTAAATAAAAGTATCATTTCTCTTATACCCGGAATCCAAGACTTATTTATATTAAATATCATGTTATCTGAATCATAGTCAAACATTAAATAGCAACACAAACATCGTGTAATAGTCATGAAATAAACAGGTGTACGCAGTATGTGAGTATGCCCCCGATCAATAATAAGTGTAGTGCCTGACCAGGGATTGTCAAGGGTTGATCGGGATCGACATTACGTTGCCCCCCATGTCCGGACATGGAGGGTTCGGACTTAGCTTTCAGTCTCGTCCCTGATACTACAGCAGGGTAGGAGTCCTTTAGTGGCACTTGTCAACATGCCTTTATGCTCTCGTGTCTTTCATCTAAGGTAGAGCTCGAACTCAGCTTTCAGTCTGGCCCCGTTCCTCGACGGGTAGGAGTTCTTGGAGCGTCATTCCCAGACGCCATTAGACTCTCCCGTCTGTCGTCTTCAAGGGTAGAGTATCCAAAGCGGTCTTTTAATCTTGGTGCACCATCACGCTTTGAGGACGCTATTCATGGTCCTTATCCTCCATTCTCATCTTTCGAGGGTGGAGATTTTAATCGTCGTGTCACTTACGCGTATCTTTTCCCGTGTAACCTAGTTTCTGGGGGTTAAGGGTCCAGAAATCAGGGTCCACGTTTCAAGACGGATCTGTCATACCTTTTAGTTGCCACGATACCTGCAATGAATGATCGTAGAACACAATACAGAATATATGTTAAGATAATAAAAGAAGCGCAATAAAAATAAATGCAGTAAGAGTAAGTGACACGCGATATTTTTATAGTGGTTCGGCCTAATCAGGGCCTATGTCCACTTTATAATCTTTTGCTCACATCACTGGACTATTCTAGGCGAGTCCCGCCTATTACAAGGTCCTAATAAACAAAAGACGGTCAATGACGAGTCACGTCAAGTAATGTCGTAAATGCTGGGGGTTCCATGTTCCGGGGACTTCCACGCCTTCCATTGTTATAAGCTTGAGGTTCCGTTATCAAGCTTTTGTTTAATCGTGTATGGTCCTTCCCATTTCGGACCCAAGGCAGGAGGGTCAGGGAAGACGCGTTTCAATACCAGGTCTCCAGGTTCAAAGGTTCGTGGTCGAACCTTCCTGTTAAAGTATCTTGCGACCTATTATCTATGTCGTGCCGCTCGGAGATCCGCTTCATCCCTTTTTCCTCGACCATATCCAACGATTCCAGAAGCAGTCGGTTATTGGTCATAGGGTCATAATAAGCGGTTCGATGCGACGGCACTTCCAATTCCACAAGAATAACAGCTTCTGATCCAAAGGCAAGGGCGAAGGGTGTATGACCCGTCGTCGTCTTGTAAGTCGTTTTATACGCCCACAAGGCGAGCGGTAGTTCGTGACCAACATAGCTCGGGCCCGCTTTAGCCATTTCTTCAGAATGGACTTTATGACTTTATTCAGTGCCTCAACCTGCCCATTAGCCTGGGGGTGCGCTACGGCGGTGTATCTCTTCTCTATGGAGTATCTCTGGCAGAAATCTCTGAATTCCGCGCTGTCAAATTGAGTTCCGTTGTCGGTTATAACCACTCTGGGTATTCTAAACCGACATATGAGGCTCCTGACTACAAAGTTTATCACCCTCTTGGTTGTAATCGCAGTCAGAGGTTCAGCTTCGACCCACTTCGTGAAGTAATCAACGGCCACAATGGCGCACTTTGCACCTCCCTTTGTGATCGGGAGACTCCCGATTATGTCAATCCCCCATATGGCGAATGGCCAGGGGCTCACCATGGTCTTCAATTGGTCGGGAGGTGCTCTGGGAATCTTAGCAAACTTCTGGCAGCGGTATCGCCGTGCATAATTAGCTGCATCCTTATTCACAGTGGGCCAGAAGTAGCCATATCTCAATATCTTCTTTGCCAGGGTCTGGCCTCTAGTGTGATCACCGCATTCGCCTTCATGCACCTCTTTCAGCACGCGCTTTATGTCATCATGAGCTATACATCGGAGTAACGACATTGAAAACCCTTATCGATACAAAGTTCCATCATGTATCACATATCTGGGGGCTTTGCGGACTTCTGCACGCCTCTCACTCTTTTTTGCCGGGAGTGTTCCATTAATCAAAAAATTCTTTATTGGGGTCATCCATGACTCCCTTTCCGGCTCCGTCTCCATGACGGGATCTACATCCATCTGATCGATGCTGGGAACTTGCATCGTCTCAATCGGGACCATCTCCACATTCTCAGGCTCGTCCGAACTGGCAAGTTTAGCCAATCTGTCGGCTTTTTGGTTTTCGGAGCGGGAAATGTGCGAGATGTCATAATGCCAAAACCTTCCAATAACTTCTCTACCAGTCTTAGGTACGACACAAGCCGCGGTCCTATGGCTTGTTAGTCTTTTCGGACCTGCAATACAACAATCTAGGAGTCGCATTGGATATTCAACCTAGCGACACCCAATTCCTTTGCAAGCTTCAGCCCGACAATCAGGGCTTCGTACTCCGAATCATTGTTCATGACATGGAATTCCATCCTCAACGTGTAGTATATTGATCGCCCTTCCGGAGTGATCAGTACTATGTCGGCTCGAGAACGTCTATCGTTTCTTGCACCATCCGTGTACAACTTCCACGTTGTTGACTCATTCTTGGGTTCTGGGGCTTCAATGTCTTCACTCGGGATCTCCTCTTCGGGAATGGTAAATTCGACAATGAAATCTGCTAGAATTTGCCCCCTTATCGACCGTCGGGGCAGGAAATTCAAATCAAATTGGCTCAGCTCTATGTTCCACTTGAGCAATCTCCCCGATGCCTCCGGTCTCTGTAGGACCTGCCTAAGCGGGTGGTCTGTATATACTACAATTGGATGAGCTTGGAAGTAATGTCGGAGTTTCCTTGAGGTGATTAGCAAGCTATAGGCTAACTTCTCGATTTTCGGGTAATTGCGTTCTGCAGCCGCTAACTTCTTGCTCACATAATAGACCGGTCTTTGCACCATATCTTCCTCTCGGACCAACGCTGAACTTATAGCATGGGTCGATACTGCCCAATAGACATAGAGATCTTCATGGTCGACAGGCTTAGACAGAATCCAGGGTTTTTCCAAATGTTCCAGTAGATTCCGGAATGCTTCAACACAATCGGGTGTCCATTGGAAGTTTCACTTTCCCCTCTTTATCAGATCGAAAAAAGGAATACACTTATCTGTAGCTTTGGAGATAAATCTACCCAACGCTGATACTTTCCCAGCGAGGCTCTACACATCCTTTATTTTCCTCGGTTCTTTGTATATTCTTGATTGCCGTAATCCGGTCAGGGTTGATTTCGATTCCTCGCGAGCTTACAATAAATCCAAGGAATTTTCCAGATAAAGGACGAGAAAACGACGTCCCCAAGGCGTGATGGTGCATCACGATTAAGGACCGCCTTGATTACACTCTACCCTTGGCATTCGACGGGAGAGTATAAAGGCGCCAAAGACTAGCGCCACAAGAACTCCTACCCTGCTGAAGGATCGGGGAGCAGACTGAAAGCTGAGTTCGAACTCTATCCTGGGCATACGACAGGAGAGTATAAAAGCATATTGACTAAATGCCATAAAAGGGCTCTTACCCCGCTATAGCATTGGGGGCAAGGTTGAAAGCTGAGCCCGAACCCTTCATGTCCGGTCATGGGGGGCAATGCACTGTCGATCCTAATCAATTTCGAACAAGCCCTGGCCAGGCATTTTACTCACGATCGATTGGGGGCACACACACACACACACCGCCCCCAGATAAATTCTATATGATTTGCTATATATTATTTGATTGCAGGGGTTCTGAATTGGAACCCTTACTTGATTGTGATGTGCTTATTATCCACTACCTAGAGATTCACTTTGTTTACAGAGTGCAGGCTTGCACGAGATAATAGGACAAGAATGCGAGGGCCGCACTTGCAATAACCGTAGCAGGCCAGTGGAAAACAAACAAAGGGCCACGTCCAGAAGGCTGACAGTGATGCCTAATGATAAATTTCCCATGCGAATCAAGGCGATGACCGAAAGGAGGCCTTGAGAGTGGATTGTTTAATGACTTGTCACACGACTTAAGGCAACGATCGAAATGGGGCCTTAAGAGTGATATATCAAATCAGCATACACACCCACGTGTGGTTGGCCATAGCCCAAGTGCAACGACAAGTACCACCTCGCAAATACACTAAATGGAAAATGCGATAACTTGAGCACTTGGATAACTAAATCACTTAAGCTTTGAAAGAAATGTCTCTTTTCCATGCATCCATGTCTAAATTTGAAAGGGATGTGATACAACTACCGATCTTTCGCCGTTACCCCTAAACCGGGGGCATACTGTTGAAAATATTTACAAGTGGCATAACTTACATCTGTGTCTAATTTATACCTCTATTTTTGATAGGCCGCTTGAGGACCACGGAATGGATGCAGAGTGAACGTCCATTCGCTAGTCCCGACCGATTTCCCGATTGAAAGACCCTAGATAAGGGGACACGCCATTACTTTAACTTCTAGCTTGCAAGGAAGCGAATTGCCTGATATTCCGACTCAAGCACTAAGAAGGAGGAAGATAGAAACTTCTTCCATACTGAGGATGTTGGCGCAGAAAGCGCTAGGAACGAAGAAAGTCAGCAGATTTCTTCTTGCGATGAACCCTCAGCATGTTAGACTAGATATGAAATGGCCGGTGCCATTACTGAATTGAGAACCTAGATGATGGAAAGATGATCTTCTCTAGAAACGACAAAAAATGATGGATAACTTCTTTACTCGGATAGATGGAAGGCCGAGCAACTTCGACTTACTCGGTAGAGCGAGCAACATGGGAATTCAAGCGACAATGAACTTGGCTCGAACACTCTCTGTTCCGTAGTTCAGATAAGACCCTATGACAAGTTGACAACGTCGTCTTGAGTAAACCAAGGTGCAATCAACCTCCTCCTAGGCATTTGTAGCATGCAACTTCTGAATATAACATTCTGGATGAAAACGACGGCAATGCAAGAGCCACTCCGACCCTCAAAGCTTGGATGGAAGACCTAAGACTATCCCATATACATCCAAATTGCGAATCACCATCCACAGTTACAGGACGGAAGCTTGATTGACGACTATCACATATGCGAACCTAAGAAGCCAGAGACCAGTATCCACTCACTTTAAGACTTCATGCTGGGGACACCAGCGCTAAATTGGAAAATTGGCAGCGACTCCTCGAAAACAAAGGCCAGATTGCCAATGTTAATTGAGGCTTCACCAAAGGCGGCACACCTAAAAGGCAATGTGAGCAACGTCAATCAAAACTCTTTTACACGAACCATCAGGGATTTCAGCAATTCCCTGCACTTCAAGCTACCATTTCGGGATCTTGACTTACATTGTCATAGAATTTTAGGTGGTGTGCTTTCGAATTTATCAACCGCTGGAACGCATTGTTCATTTAATCAATTTATTCAAACAAAGGTCCGACGAGACCCTACATTCATTCCCTAAAAGATTCGATGCCGCAGCGGCATCTGTAGATCGGCCTGGACCATCTATGATGTTGATAGCAGCAGTACCCGATATTCTGGGTAACTCAGACTTTGAAGTCTCTCCGTAAAGAGACCACTAAAAGGCCTTGGCGGATTCACCTCTGGAACATACCTCAGGATCTTTATATCATGAGATTTTCCCGGAAACGTTGATGAATTCTATCCTGAGACAGACGAATTCCTGCAACAAGAGGATATCTATATTGAAATGGATGTTCTCAATGTTTTCGTGACAAAGAACGAAGCGTCATCTGACTCCTGAAATGATCAAGACAAAAGAAAAGCCCCGGAAAACACTGACAGGAATGTATAATTTCGGAAAGAAACAATTTCATTGATTGATCCAGCAATCATGATTGTCAAGCTCAATGGAACCAAGCAGGAGGGATAGACTCAACAATACTATGACGGCTACTTCGGGCAATGCCAAAGCATGAACAAAGGAGGCCGAATAACTCCCTAACAGCGTCCGCTCATTTTCATGATTGACGAGCTTACTCAACTCCGTTGTTGATGCAAGTAGAGTATCTAAGTTCACTATCGCTCGATGAGGCAAATTTACCTTTCTGACTTATGATGAAGGAATTCAACCTCTTGATTCGACGAGGTCTAAACGATTACTTAATCATCTTGACCAGTCAAGCCATAGAATTTGGCCTGATAAACATCAATGGAAGTAGTGCGATATATGATAAGCCATTTATACAGGAACAAATCCATATGACGGAACTACTCAGTAGAACACAACAATTTGATAAAGCCTCCTCAAGGGTGGATGTCGTTCCAAAAAGAGTCAGCTTGACTTATTCAAAGCACATCTCATCTGCGATAAGATGTACTTTGGGGGGCAAAATGTTTGCCTGCTTTTTGAACAGGCTACCCAAAGCCAAGAATTTGAGTTTGAACTTACATTGATTGGCGATCGCTGGGATGGAGTGATAGATAGTTGGAAAGTTTGAATTATACACGCAAACATCTCTGGGTTGGGTCTTCCCTTTCAGATCGGTTCGGATCCCAGCATTTGCACCAGGTTGAATCAAGGCGAGTATGCCTCGCATACTTCGGTTCGGATCAAGACCTCGAGTCAATTTCCTTGGCTACATCTCAATGACAGCTCCGGGTCGGAGCTTGGGATCGGATACGAGGAAGCATATCAGATCGGATGTATACTTCACTTCCTTCAACATGCTAGAAAAAGGGATCGGTTCGGAGTTCTCAAACGGATCGGATCCAGATGAAGGAGCCAACTTCTGGTTCGGATCGGATGGTTAGAACCGAACCCCGTTCGGTTCGGACCTGCAGTAGCTTCAGGAATTATTCGCCTCCCACTATCTCCACTTCGCCTACATGCATGGGCAGGTCTCCACGTGGCAACGCCCAGATCTCCACTACTTTCCTAAAGGCATGGATCATGTAACACGTGTCCCAACCGTTCCCGCCTGACCTAATGCTATAAATAGCCCCTGCCTTGCTCACTCGAAAAAAAGCGATTCTGATTCTGAAAACTCCATGAAAACACAGTATACAATTCCGATCCGATCCGGCTCAGTCCAGAAACATACTTGAGTGATTGTTCGATAATTTGAGAGAATTGCTGTATATTATGAGTTCTTATGAGTTGTAAGGCTTGTAATTGTGATTTCTTATTGAATGAAGAAACTGTAAAGTGGACGTAGGCTCGTTAATGCCGAACCACTATAAAAATCGTGTGTTGATAGCTTTTCTATGTATTCTAATTTATGATTCCTCATTATCCTCCGTAAAACATAATCAATTGGGTGTTAGGCCCAAATTTCGGTCTAACATGCACTGTCTCATCTGTTTTATGTCAAGTATATGTTGGTTATTATATTTTATCCCATGCATTGTGAGACATATTACAGGTTCTTTGTTTGGTTCATCTTCTTTCTTTGTTTCTTTTCTTTGGCGACCGTTCCGTGCCAATTGGACATGTGTACAACGCACAATTGGAGTAAATGTCGGTTGGTGCGGGGCGGGCCGTCACATTTGGTATCAGAGCTCTAGATTGCGTAGTTCACCTAGGGAAAGACGCTAGGAAGAGATAGTACGTTTATGAGAGCGCGTATTTGTGATTATTTTGGTTTTCAAAAGCTATATCAACATATAGTATTAGTATGTCTAAGAGTGAAGTCGCATTGCACTGCACTAGTACCACTATAGAGATGGCTAATCGTTTCTCTATACAGATTGGACGATGAGCCGAGGTACGAGAGGTGCTGGCAGAGGGGCCAATAATGGGAATGCTCCTGACATGAGGGTTATGTTTACTAACCTCATGAGAGAGATGCTTGTGGATATTCAGAGAGCGGCTCCTGATGTTGCCAATGCTGGTGGTATAGCGGTGCAAGTGCCTAGGGTCGATTTCGCCAAGCTGAGTAAGGATTACACTAATCTTGGTGGGAAGCCATTCCACAGAACGGAGTCGGCCACGGATGTTCAGGATTGGTTGGATAGCTGTCAGCGTATCTTCGAAGAATTGGGTATTGAGGATGCGATGAAGAGAAGACTAGCGTCTCGTCAGCTGCAAGGGCAAGCGATGAATTGGTGGAATGCTATTAAGGCAGCCACTCCAGAGGATCAAGTTACTTGGAATCAGTTTATGACTCATTTTAGCGAAAAGTTCATTCCAGCTGCTTAGAAGTCAGAGTTGTTTAGGAAATTTTTGGAACTTAAGCAGAATGGTAGGGCAGTCTCGGAGTACATTGCTGAGTTCGATACTTTGTCGAAGTATGGATTATCCCTTATCGATACTCCTGAGAAGAAGAACGAGAAGTTCATAACTAGGTTGGATGGATACTTAGCGGAGAGGCTTATTAACCACATCGATGAGACGTTTGAGTCGATTGTTGGAAAAGCTTTGAGGTCAGAGAGTCTTTACCCTAAGCCGAAGACTGGGGTTGTTGCTGCATCTGCGGAAGGGCCAAAGCCGCAAGCAGGCGGTGGAGGCAAGAATAACTCCCAGAATAAGAGGAAGCAGAACCAGGCTAAGGATGGCCAGAAAAAGAGTAAGAAAGATGTTGATTGCTTCAGCTGTGGAAAGAAGGGCCATTATTCCAGGAACGTCGGGCCAAGCCAGCGGATAGGAAGTGCTTCAACTGTGGCCAGGTGGGACATCTCAAGGATAAGTGTCCACAACCTCTTAAAGAGACAGATTGTGAAAGCATATGCTATTAGCGCTGTTCCTTCTTCGTCGAATGCCCCAACTGCGGCGGAGAAAGGAAAGGGTGTCGTCATTCAAGGTATGCTTTCTATTTTTGATGTTTCTGTTCTAGTTTTGTTGATAGCGAGGCATCCCATTCCTTCATATCTAGTGACCTCGTAGATAAGTTGTGTAATAACCCGGATCCTTATGGGTTAATTTTTGAATATTTAATGTTTAATTTAAATATTGGGTGGATAATATAAGTGGAATTCTTATCAGTTTAATAATAAATTTCGATTTAATATCGAATATATTAAATCATCGTTATGCAAAAATATAATTCAGTCGAGATTTAAAACTGAATTAAATACAGTTCAGACTTCTGTTTGAATTCGAATAATAATATTAATTTATTTTCGCAGAATTTATTGTTTTAAAATTTGATTCATATCAATTTAAATTTATATCTCCTTCAGATGATCGAATTGGACTTCGTGACCTATCCCAGTGTGTCCGGAATAGGGGTATTACCCTAGAATTGACAGTTGTTGGGTTCAGAAAGGAGTTCGCAGTCAAGAAGTATTTTAATTTAAAGGATACAAGTTTAAAAATAAATTAAAATAAAATATTGAGTGGCCTTCTTCATTTCCACCGTTCACAGTGAGGTGTTCCTTTCCTCAACCACTCAGAAATGAATGAAGAAATTGATGCCATGATCTGTTCCTTCTCCTATTATATATAACCGCTACCTACACTTATTTTCATTTCGACAGAACCGAATTAGAAGTAGTGCCCAAATCGAGTTCCACCCTTCTCCAAAAAATCCAACATCGCGATTCCCTGAAGAGCGACGAGGGGAGAGTTCATCAGCGGCAGGCGTTCGACGTTGGAAAGGGATATCGTGGTGGAGTTGGCCCACGTCAGATCGACCAGTGGATGGCGTCAACCTTGTCAGAGGTAGGAGCGTCAAATTAGGGGTTTGCGTGTTCAGATCTGTTGTGGAGTTCGAGAATAAGGATGCCGCTACCCTGTACGTTCAAAGTTGTGTCGCGATAGTCAGAAAGGGGAGCGAGGTGATCGACAGTGGAATGGTGCGATGATGGTAGGCACACGCTAGGGCTATGGTTTTTGGGAAAAAACGATCAGCGATGGTTAAATCAGGGGATGGTAGGGTTGCGATGGATGGAAGGTCGGAGCTGGCTTTGTTGGCTACTGAAGCGAGTTGATAAAGGTGAGATGTGTTGATGATAAGATAAGGTTTAGAGTTAGGTCAAATGTGTGTTTGGGGAAAGAGCTTCCTGTAGCAACATGTTCGAACACTTTGAAACTGGGTGAAGTTAAGCGCAGTTTTGAGTTAGGGATGGGGTTGGATGCAGAGTTTAAAAGTGTAAATAAAGGAAGCAGCTTGAACACCGATTTCTGGGATTGGCAAATGGAGCTGGAGATGTGAATATATACATATAAAAGAAGGGGCTCAAACATTTTGCTACCGAGACTAAGGAGGAAGTTGTACTGTGAGTATTAAGGCATGACATCGGCAATACAAGGACAATGGGATTGCAAGTGTTGGTTTAAAGGTGATGCAACAGTAGGAGAAACGATTCAACAATGGTTTAAGTGTTTGAAAATGGG
This sequence comes from Allium sativum, assembly GCA_030737875.1. Lineage (NCBI taxonomy): Eukaryota > Viridiplantae > Streptophyta > Magnoliopsida > Asparagales > Amaryllidaceae > Allium > Allium sativum. The sequence continues at coordinate 815,527,685 of CM060921.1, read as the reverse complement.
AATAAAGGTAATTATTCAATTTAATAATTTTAGCATTTAAAATATAGTCGATAGCTTAAATAATAAATATTTTTATTTAATATACGAGATTTCTCCGAATGGAAATCAGTCGAGTAATTCATAGCAGCGGATTTCATAGCTGCAATTAAAATGGCAATCGGAATGGATCGAAATAAATAAACCACGGTGAGTAAATCTCACCTTTATTTAGAAATTATTTTATTCGTTAACAATAATTGTTTGTTGCTTGTTCGAATGCTGTCTGATTGTTATATATATATATATATATATTAGTTATTTAGGATATATATATATATATATTGGGTTGATTGATTTGTTGGATTCCCGCAGTCTCATTAGCGGATGCCCGCGGTATCTTAGCGGATGATTACCCTATACGCCCCACGCTATGATAGTGGATGACCTTTATACCGCGATATTCTGCCACGAAGCAGAATGGGTATTATTTGTGTGCTAACGTCTGTGGATGCAGGAAAACAGGTTGGAGGAATCCAACTGGATTCCTCACAAATATATTATCTGTTGTTGTTTGTTTGATTTCATATATATTCATATATGATGTGTTACAAATCAAATGATTGAAATTTGGTTGATTTGATTGTTTAAATTATCACTGGGTTTTGGAATATTGATTTATAAAATACCCTGAAAGGGTATTTGAGATTTTAAAAAGGGAATTCTATTTTTAAATAGAATTTGAATTTTTAATGAACTAGGGAAAATATTACTTGTTTGAATATATAAAACAAGTATGGAATTTATAAACTTCGTTTATAAATGAAAGGATGGGTTTTGAATCAAATTTATAAACTTTGTTTATAAATGAAAAGATGGGGTTTGAATTGAATTTATAAACTTTGTTTATAAATATATAAATGTGGGATTTTAAGTAAGGTTATAAACGTTGTTTATAAAGAAATGCAGAGAATTCAAATAGACTTTGAATATAGAATTTGAAAAGAGAATTCAAATAGAACTTGAAATAGATGTGAATATAGAATTCAAAGTAGTTAATAAGCGAGTTAAAATATATTTGAACATGTCATGTTCAAATATGAAAGTGAAATAGACTAAGGAGTAAATTAACAAATTTAGTTAACAAATTTAGTTAAAACGAATTGTATAGTTAAAATAGATTGGGCAGGTGTATATATACAGGAGACAGGTTTGGGATAAAGTGTTAGAAGGTATATAAATAGAATGCCCGACAAAAAGGTATGTATTTAATTCGTATATGAGACTTTATGCGCCGTATCGGCTAGCCGCTTGGCTTTTCTTTTTCTTTTTGGATTGGTAAGGGCCATGGGAGGCTATTAGAAATATCCCGAAGCTCCCGGTACAAAGGAGGTTATGGCGAATTTTTCCGGGAATTTAAGGAGTAAGAATATTTTTAAGAAAATTGGGTAAGTAGAAATCTATATATAAATATATGTAGAAGTCGATAAGGAAACCAACTTAAAAATAGAATAGTATAATCATAAAGGAAATCTAGGAATAAAATCCAGAAAGAATAGGAAGAGAAAAGTATACGTGTTTTAAAAGAGAATAATTGGTTTGAATGGTATTGATCTATTCGAGTAAGTAGTCTTGTCTGTTTTGACGTTAAATGTTATTCAGTCAAGGTCTGAGAGGTAATTATACCCCAACTTGGTTGATTTCATGATATACCGATAAGTAGCAAGATGCCAGGCTCGAAGATCAGTGTTGGATAAGAGATTTGAATATATTATTTGGGTTGTCGTAACGATGTTTTACACAACATCTGTTTTAACCCAAATAAGTGTAAGCTTGGAAATAGAATAATAAATATTTCCTAAGTATAGAAATAAACGAGTCGTAAAAGAGATAAGTAATTGGAATATTTTCCAATTATGAATAACATATATTTTCTAAAGTTTAGAAAATAAAGGAAGGCGATATCCGGGAATGTTTTCCAAATAACGTATAAGCCAATATGGTTCTTGAAAATATTTGGTTAACAAATATTGATAAAGAAATCATGAAGTGTAATTAATGGAATATTAATTAAGGGATCAGAGATTGGTTGACATTTGGATGAACACTTGTTTTCTTCGATAGTTAAGTCATCGACTATCGAAACACTTGTTTTTATTCGATAGTTAAATCACAGACTATCGAAGTTTTGACCATTTTAACGTTGTTAATATGGAGAGACCGGTTGGATTATTATCCAAAGAACCACTCTGTATTGGCATAAGCGTTGCGAATCATATATGCCAAAGATAATTGAAGACAGAGTAAAGTGCAAGGGCCGTTGTATAAATCTTAGACAACAGTGCCTAAGATGGATATACTGAATAGTGCCTTCGGTTCATCTTGTTCCTGGGTGACGTGTATGGATGAATGTCTGACAGAGTATTTCCAGAAATGTCATGTACATTGATTCCTTCAACCGTACCAAGAGTGGAAGCAAAGAAGGAAAATTCTTTTAGCTAACACGTAATGTACTGTTGTAGACGTCAATTAGTGATTTTCGATGGATCTGACAATGTGGCATTCGAAGTGAATCTGATGTAATGATAAAGCATAGCCTCTGGCCTCAACAACCGGGAAATGACAAAAATCGGGCAGGCAGCATGGCTATGTGGTTAGCTCCCATTAGGGTGTATTATCACCTATCTAGAGAATATTCATTTGCTTCTTCAATCTATATCAATGCTGTCCCTTATCGGAAAACGGTTGCTGATCCCAACCGTTGGTGATATACATTCGATACACTCAAGCGAAATGAGTGGTCGGTCATGTGTGGCTGAGTTGCAAGATGTTCTTGTTGAACTCCAATGTATCGTTCCTAGAGTACACTGATCGGAAGGTGGTTCCATACCTTGTCATAGTTGGAAATCCATTACCCAATACGTGCTTGCGGTTTTGATTGTATACTATACATGTAGAACGTGAGATGAAAGCGTTTCTGCTAGATGATTAATATATTGTGTTGATAGACATTATTATAATATCAAATGGGTTTTGATATAAAGATATTTTGGATTCTCATAAGGGAAAAACCCGTTCCGTTATACGGCGTGGTCTTATGAGATATCGTTTACTTGTTCAAGCTGTTTTAAACTGTTTACTCATACCAGTCCCATGACTGACCCGGAGTTTATTTGTTTTGTTCTACCTAAACTCTTGGGTGCCTAAATTTGTACGGGCAGTCAAGTAGTTCAGGATTTTTCAGATCTATCTAAAGGAGCTTGGAGCAGGAGGCTTCAGCGTTAGTTATATAGAGTTTTGTTCCGTTGTATCGTAAGTGTTGTACTCTGATAATGATGTACGTTATACAGTTAAAATTTTGTATTTCAAAAGCTGTTATATATTATATTTTGTTCCGCTGCGATGTGAGATTCTGTGTTGAGTTTCTGTTCTTCTTCTATCTTTTTCTTCTAAAAGAGAAAAAAATGGTTCGTATTTTCGTGATATTTGGGTTGGACGTATGATGTATATAGTCAACTCCGATGTTATGAAAATCTGGGTCATTACAAGTTGGGACTAGAACCTGAGATAGTCGATGGACCTTTGGTTGTGACGAACCCGATTGGTGGTTTGACTAGCCTTTACCAGATTTGTCGTAATTTGGTCTTATCGAGACATGGATGTAAGTTTGTGATTGCTTAGTTGTTTTGCTAGTATCATCTCGCGTAGATTGTCTGAAATCGGAGGAGATATTCCTTGAGTGCTTGTCTGATGTTGGTTTAGGCCTTTGGGGCTTGTGCTTAGGGAATGTCAAGCTCGACTAGGATGGTTTGTGTGAGATATAAGTAGTTGTGATTTTCATTGGATGATATCTTAGTTTACTCGAGGAGTGATGGGCAGCCGTGACATGATAATACTGTTCAACGGTATAGACTGCCCCGAGTTGGACTCGATATAGCTATGAGATGACTCGAGTGAAACTTAAGAGAGTTGGATTTGATAGGGTTATGAGACGACTCGAGTGGGACTAGAGAAGGCTATAGAGTAATGGATGGTTAAGACCCTATGTTGATGTTCTCTTTTGTTCAAGAATGGTGGAACTTCAGAGTGATAGGATGTGCTCGTTGGTCGTGGAGATGCAACGAAGGTTAGGACGATTTCAAGTTGGACTTGAACTCAAAAAGGAAAATGGTTGTTCGTTGATCTTGGAGATGCAACGAATAGGGAGACGACTCATGTTGGACTTGAGATTTGTCGGTATTGGATACTCTAGACTGGGTCTGAGTATGTGGGTAGCTCTTCTGATGAGAGTACCAAGACATCGTCGATACTTAGAGTGTTCTAGGAGGACTAGAAGCAGGGGTATCTGGGGACGCCCGTTACCTTGGATCCGTTGGACGTGATCTAGTTATCCTTGGGGGATAAACGTACTTGGGACGTACGGTAGTCCGTATGGAGGCGGGGCTTCCACTAGACTTGAGATTGGTTGGACCGGTCAAGTAGGTATCGACGTATGTATGGAGGTGGGACTTTCATTAGCTTTGGTATTGGTTGGACCAATCAAGTAGGCATCGATGTATGTATGGCTTCAGCAGGTGATAGATAGGACATGTTTGATGGATGTTATGTTTGCTATGTTTGTTACTATTTTTCTTCCCTTGAGTAGACTATCACCTGTAGGGTTCCAGCGATGGGGAACAAAGTGATCGTAGTAAGACTATGAGCCAGCGCAGATGGGGTGTACAACTCCATGGGGCAAAGCGGACATAGCGAAGAATTAGTGGCTATGGATCAGTGTAGTGGAGTCGTCATGACTCCATGGGGTAAAGTGATCTGTTAGAGTTTATGCCCTAGAGGCAATTCATTTGATGAGATTGATAACACTGTTGATGCTATTATTTTATTTGGAATAAAATAATATTCTATTATATTATATTTACTGCGTGATATAAATATTAATATAATAGAAGTCCTTAGAATTATAATACGGAATTATATAGTTCAAGTGAGTGACTTGAATTTGAGATTATATAATATATTAAGTATTGTAATTCTTAAATGTCCCTAGTCAAGTTTTATTGTTTACATAGGACAACAATAGAGCACTGAGACTAGTATGTTGATTGACTGATGATTACATCTTATTGATCATTAATATACGTGATATTAATGTCAAAACATAAATACGTATTGGAGAATATCGTATTGGGCTGACCCACCGTGAGATAACTCCATGGATTATAATTAACAGTATCATAAGTTATTCTCATAGTGACAGTGATGTAATGGTCCTCAGACCTGAAATCATTATAATTTTGTTCGATGATATTTGTGTTTTGATACCATCTAAAGTTATTCGTAACAGAGTAACGATTACGGTGATTATTGGATACATCTCGAATCGAATGAAAATTATGAATGATCTAGATGGAATTTAACCCCATAATATATTTATGGTGATATCCATGGGCCTCTTGATTGAGTGAGACTGTGAAATGCATGGCCGTGCTCAAATACTGATTTGTTTTAAACAGTCTACTCATCGATCAAGAAAAACAGATTAAATTATAAAGAGGATGATACGATCCATACCTTGAGTTTAATTCAGGGTATAACGGTTAAAAGGATTATATTACATTGAGACACTGGTCATAGAACATGTTGTATCGAATCGTTGATCTTATTACAACTTGGGTAGCAGCGACGTATTGCTAGATGCCAATCACTGTTTATAATTTTAAATACGATTTGAAATCATTGCCAACTTTGTAATAACCTATAGGGTCACACCGTATAGAACGTTATAAGGAGAAAATAATTTTAGATAAATAAAATATCAATCCGTTGTTATTTTATTTAAGTTGGAATTAGTATTCAAGTAGTTCCTAATTGTATGGTAAACATTTTGTTTTAAAAGGAGATATTTATTCTTCTTTTAAAAAGTAGCAATACCATATAAAAAGGATAAGGTCAAAAATTGTTTCGAGCGTGACTACAATATACAATTCCAAACCCTAGAATTAAAGCGGAGGCTAGCACCCCTCTCCTTTCTTTTTCATCATCAATCCAATTGAAAATGAGAGAATCGTTCTGGTGGATACATATAGAGGCTCGCTGATTTGGGAGCTCAGATTCGAATCAACCAAATTTCCAATCAATCGCGTGAATAAAGGATGAAGCTCTAAAAGGTATACTTCTCGATTTAGAAAAATTATTACATTAGATCCTAATATGATTTGGTTTGAATTTCGTTATTGTAATGTGAATTTGACCCAAAACAACTTTCAATGGTATCGGAGCTGCGGATTTGTGTAATTGTTAGGTTGAGATAATTAGGGTTTTTGCTTGATAATTTCAAATTGAGACCCGATTTATATTAAAGATACTGATTTTGATGAAATTGTTCATTGTATAAGATCTGGAATATGTCTGGGTCAATTTTGATTTAACAATCTCATGAACTTGTTGATTCATGAGTATTAATTTTTGAAATGGCTGATTTCAGAATCCATAATCAAAATTATTAAAACATGTTTCTAGTAATCATGATAAATTCGGTTTTGAAGATAAAACTGTTTTACTGTAAGCTAGAACTGTATTTGATACTAGCTTTTTTAAAAGTGACTTACTATAAACAAAGTTTTGTATTTGTTTTAAAACTTGAAACTGGATCTATTAATTGTTATTATCCTATAGTTTATCATGGAATCCTCTTGATAAATCAAAACAGTTTGATTGATCAAGATAACCAGTACTTAGAGATACTGATTTCATCAAACACCTTATTGCTTGCTTTATCAAAAAGGATTGATTAATGGTTGTTTCTATATATATATATTTGTATATGTGTGTACATATGCATGAATCTGATTAACATACTGTTGGACAGTAAGTTAATATATTGAAAGTCGAGTATTGATGACTTAATGGTTTTGATCAGACTAAAATCAAACGGAGTGTGCATATTTATTAAGCAATAATAAATCTGACTGGGTATTCGGGCTTCTTGACTTGAAAGTTATCAAATCTGTTGACAACTTTGATATACTTTTCTAAACTGTTTATTGAAAGAGATAATATTTATTTAATATTAGATATTAAGCTTTTGTTTTGATGTATAATCATTGGATATATATTTCATCATAGTAAATAAGATTTCATGGTTTTGATTTATAATCTGGAATGATATGAAAATCTTTTTGTGTTTGGTATACATTGATACCATTTTATCTAGTTATAACACCATGATGTCTGAAACAAAACTGTTTTGTTTAAACTCAGTTTAATCTTAGATGTTATATAATTTTAGTTTTGTTTATATGAGTAAACAATTCTGAAATAATGATCAAAACTTGTTTGATTTAAGTATATTATAGTAATGATCCTATCAATTTTGTGACAAAGATCAAATTTGATTTGATATTAGTCATGAGTCGATAATGTATCTTCACTCTGTACAAAAGTAAAAGGATTTTGGCCTTTTAATTTGAGTGATATATAATGCTAACTCCTAATTCCATTTGCTGTCATAATCACTGTGTTTATATATATGTAGATCACCATGTATTAAAAGGAATGGTGGTAAATGATACAACATGAATTTGTTTTCCGTTACAATTCTCTGAATATATATATATATATATATATATTTAGATATACCTTTTATACATAGCATATATGATCTGCCCCTTTTGTTTTAACACCATATGTGTATGCATAAGTTTTAAGACATTGCATAATTAACCAACTTGCACCTGATGTTAAAATTTGCATATAAGCATATAGTTTTAATATATATGTATATATAGTGATATAAATATATGCCAGGTTTCATCTTCTACAACTTGAATATCAAAACTATTTTGATATTAAGGGTCATCAATCAGTTTTCAGTTTTACTAAAATGTTAGTAGATCTGCTATGTTTGTAATCTAACTATTAGACTTAGTCTAATATTAATTCTGAGGATGTTTTAAATGATATCATGTGTTTCATATGCAATTTCAATCTGGTATTGAGGTTAAAATGGTTTACCTGTAACTAGGTATATATGTATATGTATTTATAGCCATATATATATATATATATATATATATATATATATATATTATAAGTTACATGATAACAGATTTGTTCTTACAAATTTGTACATATATATGATATGTTTATGAACAGTTGGTAGGTGTATATATAGAAAGGGGTAAATATGTCTTATTATATATGTACTCTGTTATATAATGGTTTTATTTGTACATTAAAATAAAAAATAAAACAAAACAGGTCATGGATTCATATATTGGGCTTGACCCAATAGTTAAAAGCCAGTTAAATATGTTTTGTTTTTGAATTCTGGACAATGAGTTTATTTTGTAATATGTGAGATATTAAATGGACTCAGTTTTGTATACCTTGAATATACAAAATGCAATGCAAAATGTTTGCAGTTGTATTTATGTTCTGTACTATTAACTTCAGTACATATAATTGAGAGGCACTACTATGTATATATAATGATAGTTAAGACCCTTAATAAGGCAGTTGCCATCATGTTTTTTTTAATGTGAATGCATATGCACTAGACATAGTTAAACGTGTAGTAGATCCCATTGTATCACCACATATGCCTCAACACTAAGGTGATGACCCCGTTAAAAAAATGACCTGTAATTGTCAGTATGACTGAACCGAATTATACATGGTAATGGACTTTCAGGATATGTTTTTCTTCAGTCTACATATGTTAACTTATGAACTAGTACCTTATGACCCATATTAATATATGTTTTATCTTTTCAAATATATGATATGTTGAAAAATAAAATATCATATTGAATTTTAGATATCTGGTTAATTGTCCCATGAATAATCCATAGTGATTCATTTTATGATATATATTTACAAGGGGTCCGTTTGTTCCCAACCTATAACAGTTAACTAATTATATACACATTTGATGTGTGTATAAGCTACAACATATGAATGATGTGTACATTTGATGTATATAGGAATACATTTCATGTTTATACATATATGAGATGTTGCATATATGGATATTAAATACATTTGATGTATTTAACTCCTATTAAAACCCCTATTAACCCTGAGAATTAGAACTGTCTTGACAGACACTGAAATTGTTTCAGTAAGAAGGTCGGGGGCAACACAGTATAATGACTCTAAGCTGATCTGCAGAGATTGATATACAATTTCAGTGGGAAAAGCCAAGAAATTTTAATAATCAGTTTGTACAATTGCATGTCATGATTGTATAAATTTGTGTATGACACAAGTTGTAACAATATATATGTATATGTAAATGTATATAGAATTTGTATGTATGCAGTCTGTTATCCAGGCATTCATTCACGAAATGAAACATTATTCATATGGGTTGGATATCTGTACACTAGTGGAAACTTGATGTATGTATATAACTAGGTCTGGCCTACATCATCCAATATTTATTCTGTTTATATATATTGATCTATAATAATTTAATGCTTGTACATGTGTAGTATGACTACTGTATGTATCAATTTTGTTTTTGTTCGAATTGTGTTTTATGGTTCAGTTGGATATATGGGCCTACATTAACAAAATTATAAAATGGCAGCATATGTTTACCAATTATGTAAGTGTATCTATATCTACATGATGTTCTGAACTCGAATCGAGAAGCTTTGCAGAATTTGAGAGCGTTAGATATAAAATTGGTTGATTATAATTCACATTAGATTTGAATATAGTTATTGATTCTAGAATTAAGATGACCAATGTTTTGAAGTGTTCAAAAGGAAACATATAAGCATGATTCGTATATATATCATTGAATTTAAATACATATATATAGCTCGAATATTTTATTTAAATCAAATTTATATTATGAATATAAAATACATATATTATAATATATGTAAATAATTCTAATATTGTTTCCACTACGAATTATAAATTCTCTCTAAAAGCAATTTTTATTATATTAAGTCATGGTGACGTCTTCCAATAATATACTCATCACTGTCCAAAATCATTGTATGTAGGTAACGCCAAAGAGTTGTGCATCCTTTTATTTTGGTTATATCCGATGGAGTAAAATGTGGTGCTCCAACCTATTATTGGGTCAGACTTAACTAGGCTGCATAATACGATTATGGCCTTAGAGACAATAGCATGAATTATTCTATATTTTGGGCAAATGAATAATACTGAACAACATGTTCAACATGCGATCCAAGAGTTATATAGATGATATAATTGGCATAAGATGACTACCTAAAAGATTGTGTTTTGGGGATTTGCCAAAGCAAAGTCAAAACATGATTAGATATGGATCTTGGAACACCTTAGTATACATATACTGATATATATATTAAAATAGAGGGATGTTAATTTGAGTGGGAGCGTATTTTAGTTTAAATAATACATTTATATTAATATAAATTTTTATTGTCAAAATTTTATATTTTATTAAATGAATATTAAGAATCAGTTAATATTTATTATCCGTTGTAAATATTAAATAATAGATAACTCCGATAATTTAAATTTATTCTTGAGAAGGATAAATTGAATTAAATCAAATTTCTTGACCAACATTGAAATTTGAGGATTGTCCTCAAACAAATTAAACGTAATTGTTTTAGATATAAAGAGAAGATCTAAAATAAGTTAAAGTATGACTTCAACAGAATAAAATATAAATGTTATAATAATCTACTTATACATTTCTAGTATTAGATACTAGATATAAATCACATAAATGTATGTTGATTTACAAAAATTGCAGAATAAGTAGAAATCTGATAAAATGACAAGTGGACTTACGATTGGAAATGAAGCAAATGTTGTTAGATTATCTATAGAAAGTTGATTCTTGTTGATTATATTGGCTTAATTAAATAAATAAAATAATTGTTATAATGAAATTCCACTTAAGATAAATGTTATAATAGATCTTGTTTAGACAAGTTTGAATTTCATTTGTAATAAAAGGAACAATTGTTATTCATTTTATTTAAATGAAATATCATATGGAATTTCACAAATAGTTAATGATCTTTGAAAATCCTTAACTATAATGTACTTGACATTAAAAATGAGTGGATTAAATTTAGTGATTTAAATCCAATATACCTTTAGTATTACCGATTGGCCCAGTAAACAAGAAAGTATATCAAAACTCCATTATGATGGAATTTTGAGATCATTTGGTTTTGAATTATATGAAGAATACAGATCTTGTTTATTAGGCAATATAACTGAATCACCATTCACTTGACACAGTGAATGAGTGATAAGTATTGGGTCTCGTACATAATTGTAACGGCACGGATGTTGCCCGGACCTAATCGATCGAAATCGACCAAGACCGTTCAAAACTCGCATACGTTAACTTTGGGAATACAATACATAAGAACAGAAAACAATAGACTTTTATTACATTACAATAATGTTACATCATCAGAGTACAGAATATCGGAGTATATTGAATAAAATATAGCGGAAGATAAATTACAATAAATTAAATACAATGCTCAGCGGAAGACTATAAATGCTCTGGACACAGCTTTAAGCTTCGATCCAGGATCCTGCTAAAAGAATAGATATTTGCAAAAGAGCTACTCGACTGCCCGTGTGGAAAAATATGGGCACCCGAGTTTGCCAGTGAAACAAACTACAGGTCAGTCATGGGACTGGTATGAGAAATCTAACTTAACTAATCTATCTTATAATAAGGTCAATCACAGGACCACGCCGCTAACATGGAACGGGTTTACTCCATTGGATTGTCAGTGCATATACATCAACCATAAATAAAGCTATGGATCTATAATACATCAATCAACATGCAATTCCTCAATCTACCCATTTAGGCTTAATTCTTAGATTTTCAAATCCAATTCTCTTTACAGAAATTATTCCTTTGGACTTTACTTCCCGATTTCTTATTTCAAATCAATTTGAAATACATATCTATTTTTTTCTTTACATCAAAGTAGATTTCACTTCGGGATTTGAAAACAAAACATTTGGAAATATGAATTCCAAAACATAACAATGCATAAAAACAAATATGCAACCAAATATCGGGTTTCCCTCACGACCGGGCAGTACGCACCCTCACCAACTCGATATATATATGCACCTTCCCACCTATGAGGGAAGCCTACATCTTGATGCACCATCCCACCTACGGGGGAAGGCTACACCGCTGTCATCCGCTGTTAGTCTATTTTGGGTCACCCGCATCTTTAGCCACATACTTGCTAAATCATTTTATATCCCGAAGTAGGGAAAATCATTTCACAACATAATCACAAGTAAAATCAAATCTATATGGATTTCTGCTTTCAAATCATTTTCGAAATTAGCAGGTTTAGTCCTCGAAATCCTTTCTATTTTACAAAATATACCTTGTCCAAAATCGGGAATAATTCTTCTTTTTACTTAGGAAAATCACTTTTCAAAATCATTCATTAATTTTGAAATAAACAACATCGCTAAACACCTTATAGTCAAATCGTGAAGTGTTTCACAAGGTGTTAGCATACATATATTTCTACCCAACCCAATGCTAAATGTAAAAGCATAATTTGCTCATAAACTGGTCGAGCACAATCCATTCAATCAATCAACATGTCAATTTTATATGTTGCATTCATATGTTAAAAGCGTATTTTTAACAAACCAATAATTATTTAATAAACCCAGGGAATTGGTTTATTTTCACTCCATATCGTTAATGATATTTTATAACACGTTCTTCTAGCAATGTTAAAAATAATGTTTTTAACATATTTATCCTTTTCTAACATATTTTCTTTTCTTTCTTTATAAGCATGTTGAAAATAATGTTTTCAACATATAAAACATTTCTAACATTACATGTAAACAATAAAAAGAATATTTTTAATGTTTAACAATTCTAACCATTTCAACAAAAAAAAAAAAAAAGGATAACCTTGTTTTTGTCGACAATTCTAACATGAACAATTTTCATATGAATCATTCTTGCATTAAAAATGTGATTTTTAATGTTTCAACACTTTTTATTTTAACATGAACAATTTTCATGTGAATACTTATTTTCATTAAGAATAAGATTTTTAATGTTTCATGTTTTTATATTAAACATGAAAAATTTTCATATTTTCATTCATGCTAATAAAAATGAGATTTTTAATGTAAACATGTTTTATCATATTAAACATGAACATTTTTATATTTTCCACACATACGATAAAAATGTGAATTTTATCATCAACATGTTTTCTTATATTAAATATGAACATTTTTAATCTATTCTATATATGCGATAAAAATGTGAATTTTATCGTTAACATGTTTTCATTTCAAATAAATGATTATTCCTTATCTTTTCTTTGATTACATTAAAAATATAATCTTCTTATTCTTTTCTTTGATTACATTAAAAATGTAATCCTTTTTTATTCATTCTTTCATTTCACATAAATGTAATCTTTTTCTATTCATTCTTTCGTTCATATGTGAAATGCAAGTACAAGTGTCACTTTTATTTCTATGTTTTTATTTACATCTAAAATGTAAATAAAAATATACTTTATAAATCGATGTGTTTATTTCCAACTAAAATGTAAATACAAGAGTCACTTTGATTCCCATGTTTTCTAATAACATATAGAAGAATATTTTCTATGTTAACATTTTTCTATGTTTCAAATATCATATAAATGAATATTTTCTATGTTAACACTTTTCTATGATTCATATTACAAATATAAATGTAATTTTTATTTTAATAAGAATGACATTTTTTGTTATTCCTAATTTCAACAAAAGTTTACAATTTTATATTGCCAATTCTAATACAATAAACATGACATTCTTATTTTGTCAACTCTACTACAATCAGCATGACATTCTATTTTATCAATTCTAATACAATAAACATGTTTAACACATAAATTTCTTTTTATTTAACTAGACATATTAAAAATGTCATTTTAAGTGGAAAACCATGCATTAACATAAATTTCTATTTATTCTAACTTAACATGTTAAAAAGTCCATTTAGATAACAAAACATGTGTAACATGTTTTTCTTTTTATTCTACTAACATAAGAAAAAAAATGTCTTTTTAATTAACAAAACATGTAATAACATATTATTCTTGTACTTCTAATAACATAAGAAAATGACCTTTTAGTTAACAAAACGTGAAGTACCATGTTATTCTTATATTTCTAATAACATAAGAAAATGACTTTTTAACTAACCAAAACATGAAGTAACATGTTATTCTTATATTTCTAATCTGACATAAAAAATAACTTTTTATGTTAAACATGTATTAACGTGTTTTCATTTTTATAACCACAACAGGGATATAAATAAAGGTCTCATTTTTTTTTTATTACAACAAAATGACATGAAATAAAAGTGTATTCTCTTTTCCAATACAAATCATATGAACAAAAATCAAATTTTGTTTTCAAGCAAAAATTCATATGAACAAAATTTTATTTTTGCCTTCTAATAAAAATCATATCAACAAAAATTCTATTTTTGTTTTGACAATAATTCCTATCAACACAAGTGATACTTTATTGTGACCAAAAACCATGACAGCCAAAGTGATATTTTTATTATGACCAAATCATAACAGCAAAGGTGGCATTTTTATTATGACAAAATCATAACGACCAAAAATGATATTTGTTTTCTATTTTGTTTCATCACAATTATCATATGAACAAGGTTCTAGTTTTTATTTTTATTTTAAACTAAAATCATATGAACAAAATTCTATTTTTGTTCCTATTGTTTTCAACACAATTATTTCATCAAGTCAGCAGATCTATACAATAGTATCAATCAACACAACAAATCATGAATAACAACAACATGATTTCATACATGATTTCAGATATTTCTATGACGCGATAATAAATTATTTTTAATAATTTAAAAAAAAAAAGATCTCACATCACATAACAAATTTTATCACACACAGAATTCTATCACATGAACAATTGGGTATGTTTATAGATAAATCCTATCTAACAACTAGATTTAATTAATCATTTTATCTAAATTTAAAATTAATTAAATTAGAGTTCTCACCAGTTATACTTTCCAATTCTTCACTATCAAAACTTTGCGTCTATTGCGGAGCGAGCCTGTGAATGATCGCTTGCAAATTTCACGGACAACGCGTTATTCCCTCTATCTTCAACCGTATGTATATATAAAATATATTTACACTTTATACTTAAACACACGTCAATATTCCTCAAAGCAAGAGAAGGTCAAGGTGTTGTGGGGAGGGTCTTGGTGTTGCTTGAGTCACGGTCAAGAGGGGTGGAGGTGCGGTGAGGTTTGCTGAAGCTTTAAGGTGCGGTTTGGCACAGTGCGAAGAAATGGGTGAAGCTTCTTTTTTCTTTCTGTTTCTCACGTGAAGAAAGGTAGTCACGCAGAACTTGGGGTAGAAGAAAATGAGTGAAGGAATTTGGTGTTAGAGGAAATGGGTTAGGATTTGGAAAGGTTTAAGATCTTATAAAGTAGGAGGAAATAACCTTTTTTATATATATATATTTTTATTTTATTTTATTCCCCACTTGTGTCTTATGTAATAGGTTACAAATGAGACAAATTTGTTGACTAGACATGACATGTCAACACAAATTTCTCTTTCAAATTCAAAAATAAAACAAAGAAGAAAAGAGAACAAATGGAAAGGAATAAATGCATTATTGAATGCCTGATAGAGAGTTCTGTGACTTCTTGAATTCCAAAATACATAATTTTAAAATTCCATAATTCAAGGAATCTTTTCAATGAGCACGCGAGAATATAAAGAAGAGAAATATATATATGTGGGTTCATTAGTATTTGGAGAGAAACAAGAGAGAAAGGGGAAAGAAATTGATAAAATGAAGGTAAGGAATAAATGCTGTATTAAAACACAACGAAGAGGGAAGGGCATTGAAAACTGTTGTAACTATTCATATTTCAAAATAAATAAATTAATGAAGCTTTTACAAATTCTTAAATGTTACATTTTGAACAAATAGGGAAAGAATTAAGGTGGAGAGAGATGAGGCAATGAATTTGGGAAAGTAGAAAAAGAAGGGGAAAGACTTGATTTGTTCTTTATAAACGGTGTGTGTGAATGCTCAGCTCAACACGAACTAACAGGCAGCGTTATTTAGTTATTTCAGAACGTTATAAATTCAATCGTTATGCACCGTTAATTAAGTTCAAATGGTAATGAATTTATTGCACAATTTATTTTCTTTCTTATAGTGCGCATTTCTTATATAAATATGGATTAGCTTTTACAGCTTGTATTTACAAAGTTACATTCGTTGTTCTTTTTTTTCAAACGAACTAAATTAGTATATATATTACTCTCTTCAATTCAAGGTTTAAATTACATATAAAGTTAGAATGTCCCTATTACACTAATTGTACTATGAATAATACGGTAATAAAATTAAACTTATTGGTCTACAAAAATTAATCACCATTAAAGCTTCAACATATATTTGAAATTAATTTAACGTTTATTACGCCATTTATACATATAATTTGATAAATTAGTTTTGATGATATGTCACTATACAAATAAAATCCTTGTTTAAGATTAAATCAAGTTGCATGGTTTATTATTTAAAATAAATCATCTATTCAAAATGCATTAAAATTTCTAAAATAAAAATTTTAAATTGGTTCCAAAATTCCGGGTTGTTACAATCGCCCCCACTTAAAATCTTTTCATCCTCGAAAAGGAACGTAACTAAAAGTTGTTTAATTACCCAATTTAATTTTCATTCTCATTATTATTTTATTTTTATTGGTTTCAATAATTTTATTAGCTGAACTAACAATCACACAATACAACCATCAATCAATTTGTTGATTAACTTTAAAAATATATATAACTTTTATATATACAAAAATCATATTTACTAAGAACGGATTATATATAATCAAAATACGTTAATTATAAACTTGGCACTCTCAACTCATTCTAGGGTATTTCTAACCCCATCTCTAATGAGTTTTCTCATTCTAGGATACTGCTGATCCTATCTCTAATGAGTATTCTTATTGGATATTACTAATCCAATCTCTGATGAGTCTTTCGTTCAGTTCTAACGAGTTGTACTGTAACAACCCGGAAATTCTGAGCTAGTTTAAAAATTTTATTTTGGCGAATTTAATGAATTTTGAATATTTAAAATGAATTACTTTAGATAAAAACGACGAAATATATATTATCGACGAAGTTAAAACGAATAAATTTATTTTAATTATATAACGAGCCTGAAATGGCCCTGCAGTTCGAAATTTCGATTTCGAATTTCAAATGAATATACAGAATTCATTTTAAGCCGGAATTGAACGAAACAAGAAATAATGGAATCTGTTTAATCATATCTTTCTAACGAAGCTAAGAAACTGAGATTTCGCTTTAAAACGTGAGAGATATGTCCAGTTTAAAATTCAGAAAAGTCGTTGTAGAATTTATATGTAACAACCCGGAAATTCTGAGCCAGTTTAAATTTTTTATTTTGGCGAATTTAATGAATTTTGAATATTTAAAATGAATTATTTTAAATAATAACGACGGAAAATTTATTTTCGACGAAGTTAAAACGAATAAATTTATTTTAATTATATAACGAGCCCGAAATGGCCCTGCAGTTCGAAAATTCGATTTCGAATTTCAAATGAATATACAGGATTCGTTTTAAGTCGGAATTGAACGAAACAAGAAATATCTAAATCTGTTAGACCATATCTTTCTAACGAATCCAAGAAACTGAGATTTCACTTTAGAAATTAAAAGATATGTCTAGTTTAAAATTCAGAAAAGTCGCTGTGGAATATATATATATATATATATATATATATATATATATAAGCCCTTAAAAATGGAATTTTTGCAAACGACCTTCGTTTTTGACGAAACCAGTCTTGTTGGATCCGTGATGTCAAATTATTGCTAGGTTTCAAAATTCATAATTTTTCGAATCAATGTGTGAGCGTGGCGCAGTTAAACGCGTTTGACCAGTTTCAGTTGAATTTAATCGACTGGAAAATGGCCATTTTTCAAACGGTCTCAGAATTTGACGAAATTAGTTTTGTTAGGACCGTATCGTCAATACGAAGCTAGAAATAATTTTTCTGGAATTTTCTGAATCAGTATGTGGTCCCGGTAATTTATAATGTACGTTCAAGTTCAATATATACTGATTTATATTTTGAATTTGATGAAAACTGATCGAAACAGCTGAATTGGCTTGTGATATATATCCCATTGTGTTCGGAATGGGGGTAATTAGCTATGGAAGGCAGTCGGTGGGCTGGATTTCGAGTTAGAAATGAGAAGTTACTTTTTAGTGGATAAAATTAAATAAAATATTAAAATATAATATTCTCCCTCCTTATCTCCTTTATCCTAGTCAACGCCCCCTGTAGCTTTTCAAACCCGACAGATAAAGTAAAAGGAAAATGGCGACTGGCGATCTCCACCACCGCGCCCTGCTCCAGCCCATCGCCGCACCTCCGTCCAACCCATGCCCTCACGAATTAGCACCTCCTTCTCCTCGTCCAACTCGCTAAGACCTCCAACGCGCTGAAGCCCCAAATCGAGAGGAACGACGCCGATACCCACCTGACCGACCAACCGCCACCTCCTGCCACTTCCAAGACCCTCTGCACCCCTCCGCCTCGACCACAGCCACCCGCGCCCAAACTCCCCCTGCCATCACCCGCGAGCGACTCAGTGAGCACCCCCTCCCTTCTTCCAGTGACGCAGCAGCCTCCGTTCCCACCTCCAGTCACGCCATTTCATCGGAGCAGCCACCAGGCTCCGACCGTGACTCCCCCCGGCTTCCTCCCCCTTCGATTCAAGGTAAATTTTATAACCTTTTGATTATGTAAAAACTGTTTTTTTGGGTTTTTAAAACTGATTTTATATGGATTTTTAAAACTGATTTTACATGATTTTTAAAACTGAAAATTACATGACTTTAAAACTGAAAATTATTTGATTTTAAAACTGAGAAAGACGGGATTTTTAAGTAGAGAAAGGTCGGATTTTTATAATGTAAAGATAATAAAAATAGGATTTTTATAATGAAGGAAGAATAAAAATATAATTTTTATTGAAGGTAAAGAATAAAGATATAATTTTTATTGAATGTAAAGGATAAAAATATAATTTTTATAATATAGAAAGATTGAAAATATAATTTTTATACTAGTGGCATATTAAAAATATGATTTTCATTTAGGTAGAGCTATAAAAATATAATCTTTATAGGATGGTCATATAAAGAAGAAGTGATCTTTTTTGAAAACAAATAGAAGTGATTTTTGAATACAGAAAGAAGGGATTTTTAATGAAGTTAAAAATATAATTTTTGTATAAGTAGGATAATGAAAATATGATTTTCATATGCTAGACAATATAAAAAAATTCGATTTTTATATATGTAGAGGATACGGACAACGAAAGTGGCAAAGGTCAAGAACGATGAAGGTTTCCTACATAAGAAGAGTCGCGGCGTTTGGATTAGCTAATCGGTGAGAACTTCTCAGTCAAATTCTATTTTTTTTTCTTTGTTATGAAATATATACTAGGATGCAGACGGTGCTTATTAGAAGCATCCGACACCCGTCCACAGACCATGGACTTGTTTGTTTGGTTGTGTAGTTGGTTAGATTATTTGATTTGAATTTGATTGTTTGGTGAAATTGAAATTGATTTGATTGATATAATAATGGCGTGGGCCATTATTAGACCGGGGATAAGGCTAGGCCTAGTCCCGTTTTTAGTATTGCGCCGTTATGCCGCCGAAATTTTCTAAAATAAGCTAGAAAAATAAAAATATCATTTTTATTAGAGACGAATAAAATAAAATATTCATTCACAAATCAAAACGATTTGTTGAGGTACACCCATTTGACTGATATGGATTGGGACGATAAATTTTACACATCGCCCAACTGCACAAATAATATTCAGTATTTGTTGGTTGAAACCCCACACGGGTATTGGGATGATATTTAACGTACACTAGTCCCAATTGTATAGTTGTTTGTCGATCGATAGGTTGACAGGCAGTCGTGTTGTGCACTTTGGATGATGGTTGATTATTTATCGTTGCTGTTATATACATGTGTTGTATGGAATCCATATAATTAATGTTATATGGTAATTGATTGGGCCTCATTCCAATTTAGAAAATAAAGAATATTGAGAAATATATATTCATGTGTTGAAAATGAAATATATATTCATGTGTTGAAGTAAAATATATATTCATGTGTTGACGGTACTCATTTGTTGAGATTAGTCATGTGTTGAAATAAAATATTCATGTGTTGAAGGGAAATATTCATTTGTTGAATAAAATAAAGAAGTTATTGAAATATATAAAGCCGTGTTGGTTAGATTTGCGCCATTTTGACGTGAACGATATTTATATCGATTTTATTCGAATATTGAAAAAGAAGTGATTTCAAAATATAACGTTTTGAAAATATTATCATTTATATATATCGATGATGTGGAATATTCAATTTTGATTTAAAATTGAATATGAAGTTGAAATCGTTTTGAAAACGAATTTAAAACGATTTATAAAATACGTTTAGAATTGAAATCGATGAAATATATATAATATATATATTATATATATTAAATGGCCTGAATAGAACGCGCCGCGCTGCGGCAGTTCGTGAATTTCGACCATTGACTTCGAATTGACGTTACGGGAGATCCGACCGTCGGATTATCCTGAAACCGGAACCGTTGGGTTCGTATCGAAAAGAGCTTTCCAACGAATATTTGAAATTTGAAATCTAACGGTTGGATTTGGAGATACGTCCAAATCAAATTTAGAAAAGGTCGCTGTAAGTGCAGTTCGACGACCGTTATGGGAAATCGACTGTACGGACCTTGATAAAATTATTAAAAATATCTATAAATCGTGTAAAATCATAATATATGAATTGGAAAGAACTGGGATGAAAAACTCCACATTTGTAAGGATAAAAATATATTTTTATCGAAATGAACTAGTTATGAACTATAATTAAAATCCAATATTTTTAAATAAATGAATTGGGTTCGAAATGGATTTAAAAATAATCAGAATTTGATATTGAATATAAGCCGATATATTTTCTATTCAGAGCCTTGTATTTAAATATCAAATGAGATTCTGGTTTGTCGTGAACAGTATCTTTAATAATACTGTTCTTAAACCCGAATGGAGTTAAGAAAATTAGGAACTAGCTGAGGATCAGTTAAGCGGAATGGTTTCTTGGATATTGGTCTGATGTTGGTTTCGGCCTTCGGGGTTAATATTTAGGGAGCTGTTCTCTCACTGATTTACAGTTAGGGACTGATAGAATGAAGTATGATTTTGGGTTTATCGTGAACCGTGTTTTAAATGACATTGGTTCTTTAACCCAGTTAAAGATTAAAACTGAATTAGAGTTTTAATGAACCTTTAGTTAGATTGAAAAGATCGAGAATGGAGTATCACCAGTTTTGCTCCAGAGCGATAGTTAAATCTTTAACTAGATTTGAACGTGAAATGGTAATTAATTTTACCGATAACACCGTGGTGTTAGATATGGAGTATTACCAGTTTTGCTCCATGGGATAAATAGGTTTGGATTGGGAAATAAAATAAATAATTACTTCGGTGTGGTTCGCTAATCCCGACTACTTTTGAAAACCGTAATATGATTTGAAATGATCTTCAAAGGAAGATTAAAGTATAAATTTAAAAGAATTTGTCTTTGATAAAATTAATGGGAACCTTTCCCTAAGAATGTGAAATTTAGCAACTAACTGTAGATTAGTTGAGATGAATGGTTCCCTGGGTATTGATCTGATGTTGGTTTCGGCCTTCGGGGTTAATATTTGGGAAATTGTTCTCTTACTAATTTACGGTTAGTGACTGATGAATTGGAATGAGGCGTATGTTGTGTTTGTGTAACATTTGTTTATAATATACGCTGGTTATTCGGAAAGGCCGGGTTTATACCCATTCTGAGTAACTGATTCAACGATTGGTCGAAGATGAAGACGATGGATATGCGAGGAATCAAGTTCCTCCGGTTTCGTTCAGACCCAGAACGGACTTGTAAATGGATGGTATGTCTGACGTTGTGTTCCTTTATACTGTATTTGTTGATCTCTGCTAAATATATATCTGTTTGGTGGCGGAGAATTTATTCTCTTGCTTTACACCCTTCTCTGAGACGTACGAGCTTAGAGGTTATATATTGGCAGAAATCAGTGGTACAGTATGGATTGACAACGTGGCACGCCTAAGTGGCAATGATCAAGGCTTCTGTTGCAAAGCAAAGTCTTGTGGTTGATGATCAGGGCCTGGCCTACGTGGTCAAGCTTTGTGCATAGCGTGGATTCGCGAGCCTCACACCCCGGTGTGAACCAAAAACGGGAGAGGATCCAGGGAGGGCATGCGTCTCTTTCTAGTTAGGAGTGGCGTCAGTGCTTAAACTGGCTGACGAGTTTGACTCATGTGGATGTTGCTTATTATTACTTGCTGAAAAGCGAGGCGCCTCGGTGATATCGGTTTCGGCCGATGCTTCTGGTCGGCAGACGGGCCAGACTTACGCCCCATAGGGCGGGGAGTGGCATGTCTAGGAATTTATACATAATTCACACCTTGCACTTCGTGTGGACCGGCCCTGTGGCTCCTAGGTGCAGTTGCGGCTGTAGCCTGAGATGCGGGCTAGAGCGTCTCGAATTCGGTGAGGATCTTGCCCCTAGCCTCGGTTCACAGATGGAAATCCAATTTCCAATACGTGATTTTGCGGTTTTAATTGTAGAACCTAGTATGGCGACATGATATAATGGTATCCATGCCGTCTATGATTAATATTTATGATTGTATATAAAATCAGAAACTAACTGTAAACGAGCCAAGATGAGTGGTTTCCTGAGTATTGGTCTGATGTTGGTTTCGGCCTTCGGGGTTAATACTTAGGGAATCGTTCTCTAACTAATTTACAATTGGAGTCTGATTTAGAAAAATAAAAGATGAAATTTCGCGTATCAAAGCATATTTGGCTGTTATAAGGTAAAACCCTATCCTCCGGCTTGCGTTGTATTGTGTGATGGCACCTGGGTCTTATAGCAGCTTCATTGTTCTTTATTTAGCATTGCGCTGTTTGTTATATGCACTGGTATTCTTGGGGTAAAAACCCGTTCCGTGTTATACGGCGTGGTCGCTTGATTTACCGGACTTTAAAAACCAAATTAATAACTGTTTTAGTTCTCACACCAGTCACATGACTGACCTGGAGTTTATTGTTTTAACCTAAACTCTGGGTGCCCCTATTTTCCGCACGGGCAGCTAGTAGTTTTGGTTTTGCAGATTTATATTCACAGGATTCTGGTTAGTAGCTGAAGTGATATTCGGAAAGCTTTGTATCCGCGTATTTCTTCCAGTTATGTTTTATATTATTTTTCCGTTGCAGTAATGTATTTAAATCTCTGATATTTCCTGTTGTATAATGTGTAATATTTATTCATACTCTGTATATTCTTGTATTCTGATGGAATTGTTGTAATAAGCAATGAAATGTTCTTCCGTCTGTGTTCTGATTTGTCTTGTTCTCAAAGTAATTCGTACTTTCTCTTCTCTTCGGAGGACGGGGAAGTTACGGGTTATTACACGTGGTATTAGAGCTTTGGTTTACAAAGCTTGAGAACAAGACACATTAGAACCAAACGAAAGAATTCATCAGAAATTGGATTAGTAATATCCAATGAGAATGACTCGTTAGAGATGGGATCAGTAGCATCCTAGAACGAGTGTGAAGAGTGTTGTTTTTAAAATAAAAAATGAAAACCAAGTTTTGTTTTGAAAATTTAAACCATTTTTATACGTATTTGAATATTTATTTGTATTGAGGTGGACAATCGAGTATATAAAGATTTTGCATATACGCCTTGCAAACGTGTATTCGAAGTTTTAATATACTAGATAGATATAGAATCACACTCTAGTCGCCCGGAGATGACACTGATGAGAGGGATCCCATCATCAGTGTTTATGTTCGAGTTTCGAAGGTAGGATATCTATATATTTCCATCGATTGGTGTGAGAACCAAAACTAGATATAGGGATTTTTGTTGTGATTGGGCATCAAAAACATGATTTTTTCTACTTATATCAAAGTTATACGTTTGATAATCTAATCAGCTAATTGATTGATGTTTGTGTTGTATGATTCTTCATTTAAAACCATATGTACATGAATGGTAAATTTAGTCAAACTTAACCAAATATTGAAATGAATTGAAATTTGCTTGTATTTGCGTACATGTGCATATATATACATTGAACAGGTCATAGCAAGGAGGCTAAAGAAGAGGAATAAAATTGTTTGCCCGACAAATACGTACATGTTTATTGTATTTCTTGGGTGATGATGATTTTATGAGCCGATTGGCTAGCCGCTTGGCTTTTTCTTTTTCTTTTTATACCACCATTGATTGGTGAGGGCCATGGGAGGCTATTTGAAATATCCCGAATCTCCCGGTGCAGGGGAGGTTATGGCGAAATTTTTCGAAAATTTAGGGTGTTAGCCAAATTTTTGAAAAATTTGAAAAGTTCTTAGAAACTGAAAAGTTGAAGAACTTAAGCCGTAATGAAATAATGGAAGTGGAGTTGATTATTAAACAACTTCCAGCTTCGTTCCTTTTCGAGGACGAAAAGATTTTAAGTGGGGGAGAATGTAACAACCAGGAAATTCTGAGCCAGTTTAAATTTTTTATTTTGGCGAATTTAATGAATTTTGAATATTTAAAATGAATTATTTTAAATAATAACGACGGAAAATTTATTTTCGACGAAGTTAAAACGAATAAATTTATTTTAATTATATAACGAGCCCGAAATGGCCCTGCAGTTCGAAAATTCGATTTCGAATTTCAAATGAATATACAGGATTCGTTTTAAGTCGGAATTGAACGAAACAAGAAATATCTAAATCTGTTAGACCATATCTTTCTAACGAATCCAAGAAACTGAGATTTCACTTTAGAAATTAAAAGATATGTCCAGTTTAAAATTCAGAAAAGTCGTTGTGGAATATATATATATATTAATATATATAAGCCCTTAAAAATGGAATTTTTGCAAACGACCTTCGTTTTCGACGAAACTAGTTTTGTTGGATCCGTGATGTCAAATTATTGCTAGGTTTCAAAATTCATAATTTTTCGAATCAATGTGTGAGCTTGGCGCAGTAAAACGCGTTTGACCAGTTTTAGTTGAATTTAATCGACTGGAAAATGGCCATTTTTCAAACGGTCTAAGAATTTGACGAAATTAGTTTTGTTAGGACCGTATCGTCAATACGAAGCTAGAAATAATTTTTCTGGAATTTTCTGAATCAGTATGTGGTCCCGGTAATTTATAATGTAAGTTCAAATTCAATATATACTGATTTATATTTTGAATTTGATGAAAACTGATCGAAACAGCTGAATTGGCTTGTAATATATATCCCATTGTGTTCGGAATGGGGGTAATTAGCTATGGACGACAGTCGGTGGGCTGGATTTCGAGTTTGAAATGAGAAGTTACTTTTTAGTGGATAAAATTAAATAAAATATTAAAATATAATATTCTCCCTCCTTATCTCCTTTATCCTAGTCAACGCCCCCTGTAGCTTTTCAAACCCGACAGATAAAGTAAAAGTAAAATGGCGACTGGCGATCTCCACCGCCGCGCCCTGCTCCAGCCCATCGCCGCACCTCCGTCCAACCCCTGCCCTCACGAATTCGCACCTCCTTCTCCTCGTCCAACTCGCGAAGACCTCCAACGCGCTGAAGCCCCAAATCGAGAGGAACGACGTCGATACCCACCTGACCGACCAACCGCCACCTCCTGCCACTTCCAAGACGCTCTGCACCCCTCCGCCTCGACCACAGCCACCCGCGCCCAAACTCCCCCTGCCATCACCCGCGAGCAACTCAGTGAGCACCCCCTCCCTTCTTCCATTGACGCAGCAGCCCTGAAACCTCGCAGCAGCCTCCGTTCCCACCTCCAGTCGTGCCATTTCATCGGAGCAGCCACCAGGCTCCGACCGTGACTCCCCCCGGCTTCCTCCCCCTTCGATTCAAGGTAAATTTTATAACCTTTAGGTTATGTAAAAACTGTTTTTTTTTTAAACTGATTTTATATGGATTTTTAAAACTGATATTACATGATTTTTAAAACTGAAAATTACATGACTTTAAAACTGAAAATTATTTGATTTTAAAACTGAGAAAGACGGGATTTTTAAGTAGAGAAAGGTCGGATTTTTATAATGTAAAGATAATTAAAATAGGATTTTTATAATGAAGGAAGAATAAAAATATAATTTTTATTGAAGGTAAAGAATAAAGATATAATTTTTATTGAATGTAAAGGATAAAAATATAATTTTTATAATATAGAAAGATTGAAAATATAATTTTTATACTAGTGGCATATTAAAAATATGATTTTCATTTAGGTAGAGCTATAAAAATATAATCTTTATGGGATGGTCATATAAAGAAGAAGTGATTTTTTTTTAAAACAAATAGAAGTGATTTTTGAATACAGAAAGAAGGGATTTTTAATGAAGTTAAAAATATAATTTTTGTATAAGTAGGATAATGAAAATATGATTTTCATATGCTAGAGAATATAAAAAAATTCGATTTTTATATATGTAGAGGATACGGACAACGAAAGTGGCAAAGGTCAAGAACGATGAAGGTTTCCTACATAAGAAGAGTCGCGGCGTTTGGATTAGCTAATCGGTGAGAACTTCTCACTCAAATTCTATTTTTTTTCTTTGTTATGAAATATATACTAGGATGCAGACGGTGCTTATTAGAAGCACCCGACACCCGTCCACAGACCATGGACTTGTTTGTTTGGTTGGGTAGTTGGTTAGATTATTTGATTTGAATTTGATTGTTTGGTGAAATGGAAATTGATTTGATTGATATAATAATGGCGTGGGCCATTATTAGACCGGGGATAAGGCTAGGCCTAGTCCCGTTTTTAGTATTGCGTCGTTATGCCGCCGAAATTTTCTAAAATAAGTTAGAAAAATAAAAATATCATTTTTATTAGAGACGAATAAAATAAAATATTCATTCACAAATCAAAACGATTTGTTGAGGTACACCCATTTGACTGATATGGATTGGGACGATAAATTTTACACATCGCCCAACTGCACAAATAATATTCAGTATTTGTTGGTTGAAACCCCACACGGGTATTGGGATGATATTTAACGTACACTAGTCCCAATTGTATAGTTGTTTGTCGATCGATAGGTTGACAGGCAGTCGTGTTGTGCACTTTGGATGATGGTTGATTATTTATCGTTGCTGTTATATACATGTGTTGTATGGAATCCATATAATTAATGTTATATGGTAATTGATTGGGCCTCATTCCAATTTAGAAAATAAAGAATATTGAGAAATATATATTCATGTGTTGAAAATGAAATATATATTCATGTGTTGAAGTAAAATATATATTCATGTGTTGACGGTACTCATTTGTTGAGATTAGTCATGTGTTGAAATAAAATATTCATGTGTTGAAGGGAAATATTCATTTGTTGAATAAAATAAAGAAGTTATTGAAATATATAAAGCCGTATTGGTTAGATTTGCGCCATTTTGACGTGAATGATATTTATATCGATTTTATTCGAATATTGAAAAAGAAGTGATTTCAAAATATAACGTTTTGAAAATATTATCATTTATATATATCGATGATGTGGAATATTCAATTTTGATTTAAAATTGAATATGAAGTTGAAATCGTTTTGAAAACGAATTTAAAACGATTTATAAAATACGTTTAGAATTGAAATCGATGAAATATATATAATATATATTATATATATTAAATGGCCTGAATAGAACGCGCCGCGCTGCGGCAGTTCGTGAATTTCGACCATTGACTTCGAATTGACGTTACGGGAGATCCGACCGTCGGATTATCCTGAAACCGGAACCGTTGGGTTCGTATCGAAAAGAGCTTTCCAACGAATATTTGAAATTTGAAATCTAACGGTTGGATTTGGAGATACGTCCAAATCAAATTTAGAAAAGGTCGCTGTAAGTGCAGTTCGACGACCGTTATGGGAAATCGACTGTACGGACCTTGATAAAATTATTAAAAATATCTATAAATCGTGTAAAATCATAATATATGAATTGGAAAGAACTGGAATGAAAAACTCCACATTTGTAAGGATAAAAATATATTTTTATCGAAATGAACTAGTTATGAACTAGAATTAAAATCCAATATTTTTAAATAAATGAATTGGGTTCGAAATGGATTTAAACATAATCAGAATTTGATATTGAATATAAGCCGATATATTTTCTATTCAGAGCCTTGTATTTAAATATCAAATGAGATTCTGGTTTGTCGTGAACAGTATCTTTAATAATACTGTTCTTAAACCCGAATGGAGTTAAGAAAATTAGGAACTAGCTGAGGATCATTTAAGCGGAATGGTTTCTTGGATATTGGTCTGATGTTGGTTTCGGCCTTCGGGGTTAATATTTAGGAAGCTGTTCTCTCACTGATTTACAGTTAGGGACTGATAGAATGAAGTATGATTTTGGGTTTATCGTGAACCGTGTTTTAAATGACATTGGTTCTTTAACCCAGTTAAAGATTAAAACTGAATTAGAGTTTTAATGAACCTTTAGTTAGATTGAAAAGATCGAGAATGGAGTATCACCAGTTTTGCTCTAGAGCGATAGTTAAATCTTTAACTAGATTTGAACGTGAAATGGTAATTAATTTTACCGATAACACCGTGGTGTTAGATACGGAGTATTACCAGTTTTGCTCCATGGGATAAATAGGTTGGGATTGGGAAATAAAATAAATAATTACTTCGGTGTGGTTCGCTAATCCCGACTAGTTTGGAAAACCGTAATATGATTTGAAATGATCTTCAAAGGAAGATTAAAGTATAAATTTAATAGAATTTGTCTTTGATAAAATTAATGGGAACATTTCCCTAAGAATGTGAAATTTAGCAACTAACTGTAGATTAGTTGAGATGAATGGTTCCCTGGGTATTGATCTGATGTTGGTTTCGGCCTTCGGGGTTAATATTTGGGAAATTGTTCTCTTACTAATTTACGGTTAGTGACTGATGAATTGGAATGAGGCGTATGTTGTGTTTGTGTAACATTTGTTTATAATATACGCTGGTTATTCGGAAAGGCCGGGTTTATACCCATTCTGAGTAACTGATTCGACGATTGGTCGAAGATGAAGACGATGGATATGCGAGGAATCAAGTTCCTACGGTTTCGTTCAGACCCAGAACGGACTTGTAAATGGATGGTATGTTTGACGTTGTGTTCCTTTATACTGTATTTGTTGATCTCTGCTAAATATATATCTGTTTGGTGGCGGAGAATTTATTCTCTTGCTTTACACCCTTCTCTGAGACGTACGAGCTTAGAGGTTATATATTGGCAGAAATCAGTGGTACAGTATGGATTGACAACGTGGCACGCCTAAGTGGCAATGATCAAGGCTTCTGTTGCAAAGCAAAGTCTTGTGGTTGATGATCAGGGCCTGGCCTACGTGGTCAAGCTTTGTGTATAGCGTGGATTCGCGAGCCTCACACCCCGGTGTGAACCAAAAACGGGAGAGGATCCAAAGAGGGCATGCGTCTCTTTCTAGTTAGGAGTGGCGTCAGTGCTTAAACTGGCTGACGAGTTTGACTCATGTGGATGTTGCTTATTATTACTTGCTGAAAAGCGAGGCGCCTCGGTGATATTGGTTTCGGCCGATGCTACTGGTCGGCAGACGGGCCAGACTTACGCCCCATAGGGCGGGGAGAGGCATGTCTAGGAATTTATACATAATTCACACCTTGCACTTCGTGTGGACCGGCCATGTGGCTCCTAGGTGCAGTTGCGGCTGTAGCCTGAGATGCGGCCTAGAGCGTCTCGAATTCGGTGAGGATCTTGCCCCTAGCCTCGGTTCACAGATGGAAATCCAATTTCCAATACGTGATTTTGCGGTTTTAATTGTAGAACCTAGTATGGCGACATGATATAATGGTACCCATGCCGTCTATGATTAATATTTATGATTGTATATAAAATCAGAAACTAACTGTAAACGAGCCAAGATGAGTGGTTTCCTGAGTATTGGTCTGATGTTGGTTTCAGCCTTCGGGGTTAATACTTAGGGAATCGTTCTCTAACTAATTTACAATTGGAGTCTGATTTAGAAAAATAAAAGATGAAATTTCGCGTATCAAAACATATTTGGCTGTTATAAGGTAAAACCCTATCCTCCGGCTTGCGTTGCATTGTGTGATGGGACCTGGGTCTTATAACAGCTTCATTGTTCTTTATTTAGCATTGCGCTGTTTGTTATATGCACTGCTATTCTTGTGGTAAAAACCCGTTCCGTGTTATACGGCGTGGTCCCTTGATTTACCGAACTTTGAAAACCAAATTAATAACTGTTTTAGTTCTCACACCAGTCACATGACTGACCTGGAGTTTATTGTTTTAACCTAAACTCTGGGTGCCCCTATTTTCCGCACGGGCAGCTAGTAGTTTTGGTTTTGCAGATTTATATTCACAGGATTCTGGTTAGTAGCTGAAGTGATATTCGGAAAGCTTTGTATCCGCGTATTTCTTCCAGTTATGTTTTATATTATTTTTCCGCTGCAGTAATGTATTTAAATCTCTGATATTTCATGTTGTATAATGTGTAATATTTATTCATACTCTGTATATTCTTGTATTCTGATGGAATTGTTGTAATAAGCAATGAAATGTTCTTCCGTCTGTGTTCTGATTTGTCTTGTTCTCAAAGTAATTCGTACTTTCTCTTCTCTTCGGAGGACGGGGAAGTTACGGGTTATTACATTATATATATTTTAATATATATAAAGGCCTTTGAAAATGGAAATTTTGCAAACGACCTCGGATTTCGACGAAACCACTTTTGTTGGATCCGGGATATCAAATTATTGCTAGGTTTCCAAATTCATAATTTTCTGAATCAATATGTGAGCGTGGTGAAGTTAAACGTGTTTTGAACAGTTTCAGTTAATTCGGGTCGACCAGAAAATGACCATTTTTCAAACGGTCTCAGAATTTGACGAAATTAGTTTCGTTGGGACCGTATCGTCGATACGAAGTTAGAAATAATTTTTCTGGAATTTTTCGAGTTAGTGTGTGGCCCCGGTAATTTGAAATGTACGTTAAAATTGAATATATACAGATTTATATTTTAAATTTGAGCGAAAACTGATCGAAACGTTAGAATTGGCCTACGATACATATCCCATTGTGTTCGGAATGGGGGTAATACGCTAAGGACGAAAGTCGACAGGTTTGATTTCGAGGTCGTATGAAAAGTCAACTTTGGAGAATTAAAAATAATAAAAAATAAATTAAAATATATGGCCCCCCTCCTTTTCCCTTTCTCTCTTCCCTCACCCTCTCATCCCGTTCAGTTCTTCAGATCGAAAGAAAATATAAAAAAAACCGCCGCCTATTTCACGACGCCACCACCTCGCGCAGCAGCCACCACGCCGGACGGTCCTCATCGCCGCTGGGCCACACGCCCCGTCACCGATCCCCATCGTTCTCTCTCCTCGCCTAAACCGAACCCCCCCCCCCCCCCAGACCCAGAAACCCTAGATCCGCCGCCATTAGACCCCCACGCCCCACCTGAACGGACCCGCTAGCGCCTCTTCCCCCCTGGCGCTCGACGCTCCGACCCCCCCTCTCTGCAGTGCCCAACGATGAAGCTCCCTCCTCCAATCCGAAGCAAAGCAGCCCTCTCCTCCTCTGAGAAACCTCCAGGACCTCCAATGTCACCCTCCGACCATCCCGAACCACCACCTCGCCTCGTCGACGCCCAATGTAAGTTTTACTTTAATTATTCAGCTTAATTCATTTAAAAATTTGATTTTTATTAAAGTAAATAGCTTTCTTTTCATATATATAACTTCGTAAAGGAAAGGCGATTTTTATTCCGGTAATTATACGATTTTTAGTGTTGAAAGGTGATATAAAAATATGATTTTTCCTTATGAAAAGATTATATTTTTAATAATGAAAAGGTTGTATTTTCATTACGAAAAGATTAGATTTCTAGAGTTATAAAAATTCGATTTTTATATAATGCAGATAATAAAAATATGATTTTTAAATTATATACCATAGAAAAAGAAATGTGATTTAGAAATAAATAACATTGCATTAGGAATGGGATTTTTGCTATGAAATAATAAGAATATATATGGCATATGATTGTATAAAATATAAGTTTGAATTGTTTTAAAAATATGAAATAGAAAAATTTGAATTTGTTTTAAAATAGAAAAATTAGAATTGTTTTAAAATAGAAACAACATTATTTTTGAGAATAGAAAGAACAATATGTTTGAAAAATATAGAAAGGACATTGTTTTGAAAATAAGAAAAATATATTTTTTATAATATACAAAGGTTAAAAATACGATTTTTATATATTCATTAGCGAAGTAAAAATACGATTTTTATATATTCATTAGCGAAGTAAAAATTCGATTTTTGATATATTGAATAGCGAAATAAAAAATGTGATTTTTAATATGAACAGTGTGAAACAGACTGGGAGGGAACTGGCTGAAAGCGAATGGGAATCCAAACCATCGACCGCATAAGAATGGAGGAGTGGATCCCTCGGTGAGAACTCCTCACTTTAAATTTCTTTTTCTAGTTATAGATATATACTAGGATGCAGACGGTGTTTAGTAGCACCCGACACCACTGTCCACAGACCATGGACTTGTTTGTTTGTTTGTGTAGTTGGTTAGATTAGTTGATTTGAATTTGATTGTTTGGTGAAATGTAAATTGTTTTGATTGATATGTGTATGGCGTGGGCCATTACTAGACCGGGGATAAGGCTAGGCCTTGTCCCGTTTCTAGTATCGTGCCGTTATGCCGCCGAAATTTTCTAAAATATGTTAGCAAAATAAAAATATCATTTTTATTGTGTAAAGGAACTGAATAGAAACTCATGTGTTGACATAAAATATTTTATCGTTAAAACTATAATTTTTAACGTGGAAGTGAATAGAATAAAATATTCATTTACAAACCAGACGGTTTGTTTATGTACACTGATTTGACTGATCTTGATTGGGACGATAAATTTTACACGTCGCCCAACTGCACAAATAAAATCTGTGTTTATTGATGTGAAACCCCACACGGGTATTGGGATGTACGCTAATCCCAATAATTTATTGTATGTCGATCGATAGGTTGACAGACAGTTGTGTTGTGCACTTTGGATGATGGTTGATTACGTATCGTTGCTGTTATATACATGTGTTGTATGGAATCCATATAATTAACGTTATATGGTAATTGATTGGGCCTCATTCCAATTTAGAAAATAAAGAATATAAAGAAATATATATTCATGTGTTGAAATAAAATATATTAAATAACAAAAATACTCATGTGTTGACGGTACTCATTTGTTGAGATTAGTCATGTGTTGAAATAAAATTTACATATTCACGTGTTGAAGAAAATATTCATTTGTTGAATATAATAACAATGTTATTGAAATATAAAGCCGTGTTGGTTAGATTTGCGCCATTTTAACGTGAATGATATTTATATCGATTTTATTCGAATATCGAAAAAGAAGTGATTTCAAAATATAACGTTTTGAAAATACTATCATTTATATATATATCGATGATATGGAATATTCAATTTTGTTTTGAAATTGAATATGAAGTTGAAATCGTTTTGAAAACGAAGTTAAAACGATTTATAAAATACGTTTTAAAAGATAATCGATGAAAATATATATAATATATATATATATATATATTATATATATTAATGGCCTGAATAGAACGCGCCGCGCTGCGGTAGTTCCTGAATTTCGACCATTGACTTCGAATTGACGTTACGGGAGATCCGACCGTCGGATTCTTCTGAAACCGGAACCGTTGGGTTCGTATCGAAAAGAGCTTTCCAATGAATATTTGAAATCTAACGGTTGGATTTGGAGATACGTCCAAATCAAATTTAGAAAAGG
Source organism: Allium sativum (assembly GCA_030737875.1). Classification (NCBI taxonomy): domain Eukaryota; kingdom Viridiplantae; phylum Streptophyta; class Magnoliopsida; order Asparagales; family Amaryllidaceae; genus Allium; species Allium sativum. Next base: position 815,493,564 of record CM060921.1, on the reverse strand, counting down.
TCGCTGTAAGTGCAGTTCGACGACCGTTATTGCAAAACGACTATACGGGCGTTGATAAAATTATTAAAAATATCTATAAATTGTGTAAAATCATAATATTTGAATTGGAAAGAGCTGGGATGAAAAACTCCACATTTGTAAAGATAAAAATATATTTTTATCAAAATGAACTAGTTTATAACTAGAAAAATAATCCAATATTTTTAAATAAAATAAATTGGACTTGTGAATGGGTTTAATATAACCAAAATTTCCAATATACAAATTGGAATGGATTTGAATCGAAAATATCTTCGAAATATTTTGATGTTGGATTTCGTGATTATACAGATGTGGTTAAGGGAATTTGAAAGATATATTTATATCGTTATTCCCGATACGATATTTTGTTGGTTTCAGAATTTGATATTGAGTATAAGCAGATATATTTTCTATTCAGAGCCTTGTATTTAATATCAAATGGGATTCGGGTTTGTCGTGAATGGTGTCTTCATTAACACTGTTCTTGAACCCAGTTCAGAAAAGATTAAATCTTTTTATTTAGATTTAATGAAGTATACCAATTAATTAATATTTAATTGGAATTAAATCGAAATTGATTTTTGGGTTTATCGTGAACGGTGTTTTAAATAACACTTGTTCTTTAACCCGATTAACAATGGAAGGTGATTTTGGGTTTGTCGTGAATCGTGTTTTTAAATGACATTGGTTCTTTAACCCAGTTAAAGATTAAAACTGAATTAGAGTTTTAATGAAATCTTTAATTAGATTAAAATGATCGAGAATGGAGTATCACCAGTTTTGCTCCAAAGCGATAGTTAAATCTTTAATTAGATTTGAACGTGAAATGGTAATTAATTTTACCGATAACACCATGGTGTTAGATATGGAGTATTACCAGTTTTGCTTCATGGGATGAATAGGTTGGGATGGGGAAATAAAATAAATAATTACCTCGGTGTGGTTCGCTCATCTCGACTAGTTTGGAAAACCGTAATATGGTTTGAAATGATATCCAAAGGAAGATTAAAGAATAAATTTCAAAGAATTTATCTTTGATAAAATTAACGGGAACCTTTCCCTAAGAATGTGAAATTTAGCTACTAACTGGGGATCAGTTAAGTTGAATGGTCTCTTGGATATTGATCTGATGTTGGTTTCGGCCTTCGGGGTTAATATTTGGGGAATTATTCTCTTACTGATTTACGGTTAGTGACTGATGAATTGGAATGAGGCGTATGTTGTGTTTGTGTAACATTTGTTTATTATATACGCGGGTTGTTCAGAAAGGCCGGGGTGATACCCAGTCTGAATAACCGATTCGACGATAAGTCAAAGATGAAGACGATGGTTAAAGACCAGAGGTCTTCACATCGTTTGGATGATTTCTGACGATCTTGATTGGGCTGTACACTCAAGATGAGGGAATCAGTTGGTGATCATCCAGACGTACTTGGAGATCGATGGATATGCGAGGAAAGTGCCTCCGGTTTCGTTCAGACCCAGAACGGACTTGTAAATGGACTGTGTGTCTGACATTGGATTTTGTTCTGTGCTGATTGATCTCTGTTAAATATATATCTATTTGGCGGTGGAGAATTCATTCTCTTGCTTAACGCCCTTCTCTGAGATTAACGAGCTCAGAGGTTATATATCGATAGGAATCAGTCGTCTGGAGTGAATTGCCTGTGTGGCATGCTAAGATGCAGTGATCAAGGCTTCTGTTGCAAAGAAAAGTCTTGTGGTTGATGATCAAAGTACGGCCTACGTGGCCTACCTTTGTGTATAGCGTGGATTCACGAGCCTCACACCTCGGTATGAGTTAAAAACGGGATACGGACTGCAGGGAGAGCACGGCGTTTCTTTCTAGCTAAGGGTGGTGTCGGTGCTTAAACTGGCTGACATTTATATACTTTTCACCTTGTGGTTGTTGGAATGAGGCGCCTCGGATTTAGGTCTGTTAGGACCGGGAAACGTGTGCTCAGGAATAACTAATCCTCAAACGTAACGGAGGACCGGCCCTGAAGATCCAAGTGGCTGCCCAGAGAGAGTAGTCCTGAGATGTTTGCTAGAGTGTCTCGAAGCAAAGAGGATCTTGCCCCTTTCCTCAACTCATGATGGAATCCAATTTCCAATACGTGTATTTCGGTTTTATTTGTAGAGCCTAGTATGGCGACATAGTAGATGGTAGCTATGCCGCCTATGATTGATATTTATGATTGTATATAAAATTAGAAACTGATTGGAAACGAGCTAAGACGGATGGTTTCCTGGGTATTGGTCTGATGTTGGTTTCGGCCTTCGGGGTTAATACTTAGGGAATCGTTCTCTAACTAATTTTCAGTTGGAGTCTGATTAAGATTAAAATATGAAATTCCACGTATCAAGCATTATTTGGCTGTTACAAGGGAAAACCCTATCCTCCGGCTTGCGTTGCATTGTGTGATGGGACCTGGGTCTTATATCAGCTTCATTATTCTTTATTTAGCATTGCGCTGTTTGTTTTTGCACTGGTATCCTTGGGGTAAAAACCCGTTCCGTGTTATACGGCGTGGTCCCTTGATTTACCGAACTATAAAACCAAATTTATAACTGTTTAGTTCTCACACCAGTCATATGACTGACCTGGAGTTTATTGTTTTGACCTAAACTCTGGGTGCCCTTATTTTCCGCACGGGCAGCTAGTAGTTGGGTTTTGCAGATTTATATTCACAGGATCTTGGTTTATAGCTGAAATGATATTCGGAAAGCTCTGTATCCGTGTATTTCTTCTAGTTATATTTTGTATTATTTTTCCGCTACAGCATTGTATTTAAATCTCTGATGTTTATCAAATGTGTAATATTTATTCATACTCTGTAATATTCTTGTATTCTGATGGAATTGTTGTAATAAACAATGAAATGTTCTTCTGTCTGTGTTCTGATTAGTCTTGTTTTCAAAGCAATCCGGGCTTTCCTTCACGGGGAAGTTTCGGGTCGTTAAAGTTGGTATCAGAGCTCTGGTTTACAGAGCTCGAGAACAAGACACATTAGAACCAGACGAAAGAGTTCATCAGAAATTGGATTAGTAATATCCAATGAGAATGGCTTGTTAGAGATGGGATCAGCAGTATCCTAGAATGAGTCGAAAGAGTGTTATTTTTAAAATAAAAAAATGAAAAACAAATTTTGTTTTGAAAATAAAATCCAATAATATGTATTTGAATATTTGTTTTATATTGAATTTGGACAATCCAATATATAAAGATTTTGCATATACGCCTTGCAAACGTATATTCGAAGTTTTAATATATTGGATAGATATAGAATCATACTCTAGTCGCCCGAAGACGATCCTGATGATTACTATAGTATCATCAGTATTTGTGTTCGAGTTTCGAAGGTGTGATATCTATATATTTCCATAGGCTGGTGTGAGAACCAAAATTACATAGGCTTATTGTTGTGATTTGACATAAAAACATGATTTTCTCTATGCATATCAAAGTTATAAATTTGAAAAGATAATTCACTAATTGATTGATGGTTGTGTTGTTTGATTATTGTTTTGAAATTGTTGAACCATTAAGTCAAATTGAACCGAATATTGAACTGCATTGAAAATTGCTTGAATTTGCATGCATATACATGTGTATACATTGAACAAGTCATAGCAAGGAGGCTAAAGAAGAGGAATAAAATTGTTTGCCCGACAAATAGGTACATGTTTATTGTATTTCTTTGGGTGATGATGATTTAATGAGCCGATTGGCTAGTCGCTTGGCTTTTTCTTTTTATTTTTATACCACCATTTGATTGGTGAGGGCCATGGGAGGCTATTTGAAATATCCCGAAGCTCCCGGTGCAGAGGAGGTTATGGCGAAATTTTTCGAAAATTTAGGGTGTTAGCCAAATTTTTGAAAAATTTAAAAGTTCTTAGAAACTGAAAAGTTGAAGAACTTAAGCAGTAACGAAAATAATGGAAGTTGAGTTGATTATAAAACAACTTCCACCTTCGTTCCTTTTCGAGGACGAAAAGATTTTAAGTGGGGGAGATTGTAACAACCGGAAATTCTGAGTCAGTTTAAAAATTTTATTTTGGCGAATTTAATGAATTTTGAATATTTAAAATGAATTATTTTAGATAAAAACGACGAAATATATATTATCGACGAAGTTAAAATGTAACAACCCGTATTTTTACAACATGTTATAACATAAATCAAGGTAGAAATAAATTATAAAATCAGAATTAAGGGAAACGGGCTCTGCCATTACGTTCGTCACGGAAAAATACGCGAAATAGAGTCCGAAATTTTGTAAATCGGAGTCCGTATGACCCAGATAAGGCCCGACAAAGTTTTCAGAAGATTCAGCCCGGATTTCAGAAGAGGCGGGAAAATTCCCGCCAGACTCAGGGTGTCGACCCAGGGGTCGACCCCCCTCCTAGGGGTCGACACTAGGGTCGACAAGGGTGTCGAACCCCCCCAAGGGGTCGACCCATGTGTCGACCCAGGGGTCGACCCCCCCTGTTTTGGCCAGTTCGGCCTGCTGCACCTGCTTGTGTTCTTGACCCTGTTCTGGAAGTTTCTGACAGATTTGACGAACCAGATTCGATTTAGGGCTAATCCTATGGCTAATAACATCCTAATCCTCTATAAAAAGACCCCTAGACCTAGCCTAATCACTCATTAATCATTCCTACAACTAAACTATGCCAAAATTCTCCTAGCCATGGCCTCCACCCTCTTGTCATAAACTCCATCTTCTTCATGAGAGTTTGAGAGCTTCCAAAGCTTGATTCATATTAAAAGAGCCCTCTTTCTTCATTAAAGAATCCATCTTTCTTCATAGCAAATCAAAGGAGCATCTTAGCTTGGATTGGATCTTATTTTATTTGCGGATTTGCAAGTGGCTTCGTCTCAATCTTTATATATATTAATTCTAGTCTTCATAGCATTGTAAGCCTATTTCTACTTTTAGATATTAACTATGAATTTAATATATGACATGTTGCAAGTTGAGTTTGGGCTTAAGTATCACTTTGTGCTTTGAATCTATCATGTGAGGCTTAGATCTATCCTATGTATGTTTGTGGAATCATCACCTTATCTTTTTGGGTTGAAAGCTCTCACCTTTATTTGGGAATGTTGCATGTTGCAACATAAACACTCTCATGTGACCTTAATGATAACTTGCTATGTTAGGATCTATATGCTAGTTTAGATCTATGTGCTTTCACCTATTTGCTAAGTAACTAATATGCATATTTTGAGGCCAAAAATGATATATGCAAGTCTTTAGATGAACACCTATGTCTCATGAGCCACCATGTTTAACTTGTGGCCAAATATCACCTTATGCCCACCTTGTCATATCATTATGTTTTCCCCTTTTTCATCTATCTTGTGTTGATGCGAACTTAGGAGCGTTGGGGTTACGTTATGGGTAAACTTAAATACATGAAACATGAACGTGAAATATGACATGAAGCATGACTTTAAAACATGACATATGATTATGCTTGAAAACCGTAGTTTTATGATAAACATAAATATGGTCATGACACTTAGAAAACATGAAATTGACCAACTCGAGGTTGGGTTGAGTTTGCAACGTAAGACTACCCGGAACCGCCCGGCCTAACTAGTAGTTGTAAACAATAGGTCCCGATGTGAGTAGTTGGTCATGCCGCACCTAAAACCCGAGGTTAGACTACGTTGTGGTATAAACCTACCCGGACCCGCCCGGCTTAAGTAGTAACCACAACAAAGTCTAATGTGAGAGGTTGGGGTGCATTAAGTTAATTAATGCCACATGATAGGGTTAAGTTAATTTGACGTGGTTGCTTAACCGATATAACATGATTGGGTAGGTTAAGTAAAACCGGGCTTGATTTACTTATTGACACTTAACCATGTAATACGATTAGTGGATGGGGTCAAGTTAACTTATACTTAACTAATCCTGTAACGACCCGCATTCTACGCATCGGAGGATCGTAGAATATTTATTTCTTTTTCATACTAAGTCGTATGGTTATGTAGAGTTGGGAAATGACTATTGGGGTAATTTACCATGTTCATAATTTTTGCCGATTTTTAAATGACCGTTTTGCCCCTAGTTGAGTTTGTTTTGGTCATAACTTTTGATTGGAAAAGAATTTTGACCTGAAACCACTTCCATTGGCTTCGAATGATGGTTTACCTTTCCGTAGAGTGGTCACATGTGGAAAACGGACTTACCGTTTGGGCTGTAGGGCTGAATTAAGTTTCAGAAGTAGAAAAACAGCTTAATTGGGCTTAATTGGGTAGTTAACAGCTAGGCCCAATGGGTGATTTCGGGATTGGGGCTACATAAGGGCTAATTAGGGTTAGAAAACATTCTTTTGGTCATTTTTCCAGCCACCACTTCCATTCTTAGAACCCTAATAATGGCCTCCAACCTCTAAAACACCTCCAAATCACTTTCTACTTGGAGATTGAGATTAGCAACATCAAATCAAAGCAAATCAACACCAAATCGGGATTAGAGCTGCTACAACACCTTAGAATCTTCACCAAATCAGAGTTTTATTTCAGATCTAAGTTTATTTGTGGCTAAGGTGAGTGATTAGCTTGCTTTTTGCACTAATTATGGTTATTTGGGGTGATTAGTGCTAATTAGCGTTTTTAAACGAAAATAAATTCTGGAAAAATGTTCATAAATTATTAAATAATGTTTTAGACCTCTGATATGAATTTGGGGTAATTTGGATGAGTTTTGCTAATTATATCCTTAACCATGATTAAGAGGGATTAAGGGAAAAATGGGGTTTTGGGCTATGTTTGATCCATTTTATCTTATCATATTGATGTTTTGGTGTTTGAGGTCACTTGTATGTGTTGCTATAACTCTTTGGTATGCTTTGTGATTGATTACAATAGTTAGAATGGTAGAAAACGCCGTCGAGAGGCGTATAAACACTTGCTGGAAAAGTTTCAGGAAAACAGTGCAGGTTTTCAGATCGGATCGGGTTTGGGAGGGGGCTCGGATCGGGATGACGGATCGGCCAAAGGCACTCGAACCGAACCGGAAACTAGCACGATGTGAACTTGGCAAAAAGGAAGGCCACGCTGGTTGAACTAGGATCGGATCGGGCAAAGGAAGAAGGACTGGGTAGGACTGAAGGAAAGTGAGGAGGATCGGAACGGAGGAGAATAGGGATCGGATCGGATGGGCTGGAGGGAAGAAAGGACGAACCGAACCGCTTCAGGACTAACCACGAACAGGATGGGAGAAGGCACTACGAACCGAACCGAGGTGCATCTACCGAACCGAACCGAATCGGAGCGTGGACCGAACCGAACCCAGAAGTGTTAACAGGAGAACCGAACCGAACCAGAAGACAAGAACAAGAAGATTCCGAACCGATCCAGTATTGACCAATAACCCGAGATGCAAAGGTAGTCCAAGGGAAAGTTAGAGCTCAGGATCCAGACGGGAACCAATGAGTTCACTTCGTGATTGGACTTTTGCTGCGGGACGTGTGCTAAGGAGTCGTCGATGTCTATGACTTTGGATCACTATGTATTAGAGGTGTATAGACGAATTCGGGCTTTGGATATGGTGCGACTAGGGAGCTACCTACCAATGGAGTGGGATCATGGATACGTTGGGCGTGATCCCATAGGTTTGGCGTTGGTGGTAGTAGGAATGGACATAGTCGTACAAAGTCGAGTTCCGTCATTTTTCTTAAAGGGCTATGGTGATCAAAGTGGTGGATATTGTATGCTTTACGCACTGAGTGAGAGATGTGAGGATGGTTGCTATGCTTGATTGTTTGACATACACACCCCACCCCCCATATGCTTTCACACCACATGATAGTGATACCTTAGAGGGTTGTACCGTATGTAGTACTAACTCTTTGGTTGCAGGTCCAGGTTCAGGTATGGTTTAGTATACCTGTTATTATTCTGTTTATGCTTGCTACCACTCATACCAGACTGATGTCTTACCCAGAGTTTTATGTTTCTTCTTATTACTCTGGGTGCTCACACGAGCAGACTGGAGACAGGGATAGCTGGTAGTGCGCGAGTAGATGGACTGAAGACGAGCAGGAGGCTCCACGTATGCTAGATAGTTATTCTCCCTGTGTCGTGATCGGTATCTACTTTGGGCATTAGTGGCATACCTATTTTGTTTACCTTAGAGACAGTATTTTGAGGTTGTAATAAGCTGTATTTGATTTTCCGCTACTCTGATGATGTTAGTTCAAGTTTTCAGCTTATGCACTGTCTCGCCTGTTTATGTCAAGTATGTTATTATTATATTTTATCCGATGCGTTGTGAGACATATTACAGATTCTACATTGATTCTTCACCTACTTTCCCTTCTTTCTCACGACCCGTTCCGTGCCAGTTGGTCATGCTAGGAAAAGGTGACGGTTGGTGCGGGGCGGGCCGTCACATTTGGTATCAGAGCTCTAGGTTGCGTAATCCACCTAGGGAAAGACACTAGGGAGAGATAGTACGTATATGAGAGCGCGTATTTGTGATTATTTTGGTTTTCAAAAGCTATATCTATATATATAGTATTCGTACGTTTAAGAGTGAAGTCGCATTGCACTGCACTGGCACCACTATGGAGATGGTTAATCGTTTTCTCTTTACAGATTTGACGATGAGCCGAGGAAGAGGTGCTGGCAGAGGGGCCAATAATGGGAATCTCCCTGACATGAGGGCTATGTTTACCAACCTCATGAGAGAGATTCTTGTGGATATTCAGAGGGAGGCTCCTAATGTTGCCAATGCTGGAGGTGTAGCAGTGCAAGCGCCTAGGGTCGATTTCGCCAAGCTGAGTAAGGATTACACTAACCTTGGTGGAAAGCCGTTTCACGGAACAGAGTCGGCCAGAGATGTTCAGGATTGGTTGGATAGTTGTGACCGTATCATCGATGACTTGGGTATCGAGGATGCGATGAAGAGAAGGCTTGCGTCTCGTCAGCTGCAAGGACGAGCGATGAATTGGTGGAATGCTATTAGGGCAGCCACACCAGAAGATCAAGTTACTTGGGATCAGTTTAAAGCTCGCTTTAGCGACAAGTATATCCCAGCTACTCAGAAGTCTGAATTGTTCAGGAAGTTCTTGGAGCTTAAGCAGAATGGAAGGGCAGTATCGGATTACGTTGCTGAGTTCGACACTTTGTCGAAGTATGGATTATCTCTTATCGATACTCCCGAAAAGAAGAATGAGAAGTTCATCACTGGTTTGGATGAATACTTAGGGGAGAGGCTGATTAACCACATCGATGAGACGTTTGAGTCGATCGTGGGGAAAGCTTTGAGGTCAGAAAGTCTTTACCCTAAGCCGAAGACTGAGGTTGTTGTTGCACCTGCAGAAGGACCAAAGCCGCAAGCAAGCGGTGGAGGCAAGAATAACTCCCAGAATAAGAGGAAGCAGAATCAAGCTAAGGATGGCCAGAAGAAGAGCAGGAAAGATGTTGAGTGCTTCAAGTGTGGAAAGAAGGGCCATTATGCAAGGGAATGTAGGGCCAAGACAGTGGGAAAGAAGTGCTATAACTGTGGACAAGAGGGACATTATAAAGACAAGTGTCCGCAACCTCTGAAGGAGAATCAGATTGTGAAAGCATATGCCATCAATGTTGTTCCTTCTTCGTCGAATGCCCCAACTGCGGCGGAGAAAGGAAAGGGAGTCGTCATTCAAGGTATGCTCTCCATTTATGATCTTCCTGTTAGAGTTTTGTTTGATACCGGGGCTTCCCATTCCTTCATATCTAGTGACCTGGTAGATAGGTTGGAATTGGAACCCGAGTTAGTTGATAGACCATTAGCTGTGACGAACCCGATTGGTGGTTCAACAAACCTCATTATGATCTGTCGTAATGTGGTCTTATCGAGTCATGGATGTTTGTTTGTTTGTGATTGCTTTGTTTTGGGCTTTACTGGGTATGGCATTATTTTGGGAGTCGATTGGCTCCAAAGATACGGGGTGGTGGTAGACTGTGAGGGCTTTTTGGTGACAGTTAGAGCGGATGATGGGCGGAGGGTAGTGTTTGGTAGTCTACCTAGTGATGGGGTAATGGCTAGTTTTGTAAATTCCCTCGACATCCCGCATGATGAGTTGTCAGTTGTGCCCGTGGTTGGCCAGTACCCGGACATCTTCGAGGAAGTGACCGGACTTCCACCACACCGAGAGATTGAGTTCCGTATTGATTTAGTGAAAGATGCCAGACCTATAGTGATGCCACTTCGTCGTATGGCACCAAGGGAGCAGAAAGAGCTCGAGGTGCAAGTAAGCGATCTTTTGAAGAAGGGATTTATAAGAAGGAGTGTTTCCGAGTGGGGAGCACCAGTTGTGTTTGCCACTAAGGCAGATGGTTCCCTTCGTTTGTGCGTGGACTATCGCGAGTTGAATAAGGTGACAAGGAAGAATAAGTATCCTCTACCGCGGATAGATGATTTGTTTGATCAACTGGAAGGAGCAAGAGTGTTCTCCCAGTTGGACCTCGCGACGGGATTTCATCAACTTCGAGTAGCAACAGATAGTATAGCTAAAACGGCATTTAGAACGCCGTCCGGATTTTATGAGTGGCTGGTCATGCCGTTTGGGTTGACCAATGCACCAGCATACTTCGTGGATCTTATGAATAGGGTATTCAGAGATCAATTGAACAAGTTTGTTCTTGTGTTCGTAGACGATATCCTTGTTTACTCGAGGACAGAGGAGGAACACAAGGAACATCTAAGGATAGTGTTGGAGGTGTTGAGAAAACACCAATTGAAAGTAAAGTTTTCTAAGTGTCACTTCTGGAGGAGGGAAGTGAGATTCTTGGGCCATGTTGTTTCAGAAAATGGTATTGCCGTGGACCCTGCAAAGGTGGCTACGGTACAGGATTGGTCTACGCCCAAGAATGCAACAGACGTAAGAAGTTTCTTGGGGTTAGCCGGATATTATCGTAAGTTCATCCAAGATTTCTCCATGACAGCGGCACCATTGACTAAGTTGACTAAGAAGAATCAAGCCTTCGTCTGGGACGGAGTGTGCGAGAATGCATTCAAGAGTCTAAAAGAAAAATTGACGCGTGCACCAGTGTTAGTCATTCCAAAAGGGAATGAAGAGATGACGGTATACACAGATGCCTGTGGTACCGGGCTAGGTGCTGTATTGATGCAAGGAGGTAGGGTAGTAGCGTATGCTAGTCGGCAACTAAAGCCGCATGAGAGAAGGTATCCTATCCATGATTTGGAATTAGCGGCGATCGTATTTTCGCTGAAGATGTGGAGACATTATCTCTTGGGGGAAAGATTCGAGTTGTTTACCGACCATAAATCGTTAAAGTATCTTTTCTCTCAGAAGGATCTAAATCTCCGTCGGCAGAGATAGTTAGAGTTTTTGGCTTCTTATGATTTTGATATCGCATATACACCAGGAAAGGGCAATGCGGTAGCTGACGCCTTGAGTAGGAGACATGCTAGCCTAGGGGCTATGTTTCTTGAATGGAAGCAACTGGAATATATCGCGGGATATGATTTCAGACCCAAGTGCGAATTGGATCCAGAGATGTTAGCTAGTTTGACGATCAGACCCACTTTGATGGAGCGGATTGGTTCCAGTCAGAGGAACGACCCGAACCTATTGGAAATCATTTCCAAGATAGAAAAGGGAAATGAGGTAGATACGAACTTGTATGAGCTTGATCGAGAAGGATGGCTTCGAAAGAATGGAAGACTAGTAGTACCCAATGTCAATGGCTTGAGGGATGAAGTGTTTAGAGAATGTCATCACTCAAAACTGACTATACACCCCAGTGGTAACAAGATGTATCGAGACATGAAGCAGACCTACTACTGGGAAGGGATGAAAAGAGACGTTGGGAAGTTTATATCCAAATGCATGAATTGCCAGCTAGTTAAAGCCGAACAAAAGAAGCCTAGTGGATTTTTACAACCATTAGAAATTTCCGAATGGAAATGGGAACAAGTATCGATGGATTTCATTGATGGTTTGCCAAGGACTAGATCGGGATATGATAGCATTTGCGTAATTGTAGATCGACTGACCAAGAGTGCAAGATTTATACCAGTTAAGTCGAACAGAACTGCAGCTAAGTTAGCAGAACTATATATGAAATGGGTAGTGAGGTTTCATGGAGTACCCAAAGGCATTGTGAGTGATCGAGATCCGTTGTTTACTAGTGGATTTTGGAAAAGCTTACAAGAGGCCTTAGGATCAGAATTACATCTCAGTACCGCGTATCATCCTCAAACCGATGGTCAGACGGAGAGGGTGAATCGGATATTGGAAGATCTCTTGAGGGCTTGTATATTGGATTTTGGTGGAGCATGGGATGACCATTTGCATCTAGTAGAGTTTGCATATAATAATAGTTACCAATCCAGTATTGGTATGGCTCCATATGAAGCTTTGTACGGGAGACCGTGCAACTCACCATCATGTTGGATAGAGACCGGTGAGAAGTTTGTGCTTGGACCAGATGTAATAAGAGAGACCTCAGATAAGATTAAGATTATTCAACAACGAATGAAGGCTGCTCAAGACAGGCAGAAGAGTTATGCTGATAAGAGGAGAAGAGACTTGAAGTTCTCCGTCGGTGACTTGGTGTTTGTCAAAATTTCCTCGTTAAAGAGTGTGATTCGATTTGGGAAGGGAGGCAAGTTAGTACCAAGATTTGTGGGTCCTTTCCGAGTTCTCGAGGAAATTGGGAATTTGGCATATAGAGTTGACTTACCAGAGAAGATGGCGGGAGTTCACAACGTATTTCATGTTTCCCAGTTGAGGAAGTTCGTGCACGACCCTGATATGACTATTTCACCTGATCAGTTAGAGGACTTCGAAGTAGAACCCGAGGCGGTTGGTAGCCGCAAGCCGATTCGTATTGTTGGGAATGATACGAAGCAACTTCGAAGAAAGGCGGTGAAACTAGTCAAGGTTCAATGGGGCGAGAATGAGAATGACTGTACTTGGGAGACAGAGGAGAGCATTAGGAAGACGCATCCAGAACTCTTTGCCTGGTAAGATTTTTCTTTACGATTTAATTATTCCGCATGCTAGGATAGACTTGTTTTGCTTGTTTTGCATGTTTGATTGTTGTTTTATGGCTGATAGGCATGCGGGATCCTTTGTGTGTTTTGATTAAGGAATTTCGGGGACGAAATTTCTTAAGGGGGGAAGAATGTAACGACCTGCATTCTACGCATCGGAGGATCGTAGAATATTTATTTCTTTTTCATACTAAGTCGTATGGTTATGTAGAGTTGGGAAATGACTATTGGGGTAATTTACCATGTTCATAATTTTTGCCGATTTTTAAATGACCGTTTTGCCCCCAGTTGAGTTTGTTTTGGCCATAACTTTTGATTGGAAAAGAATTTTGACCTGAAACCACTTTCATTGGCTTCGAATGATGGTTTACCTTTCCGTAGAGTGGTCACATGTGGAAAACGGACTTACCGTTTGGGCTGTAGGGCTGAATTAAGTTTCAGAAGTAGAAAAACAGCTTAATTGGGCTTAATTGGGTAGTTAACAGCTGGGCCCAATGGGTGATTTCGGGATTGAGGCTACATAAGGGCTAATTAGGGCTAGAAAACATTCTTTTGGTCATTTTTCCAGCCACCACTTCCATTCTTAGAACCCTAATAATGGCCTCCAACCTCTAAAACACCTCCAAATCACTTTCTACTTGGAGATTGAGATTAGCAACATCAAATCAAAGTAAATTAACACCAAATCGGGATTAGAGCTGCTAAAACACCTTAGAATCTTCACCAAATCAGAGTTTTATTTCAGATCTAAGTTTATTTGTGGCTAAGGTGAGTGATTAGCTTGCTTTTTGCACTAATTATGGTTATTTGGGGTGATTAGAGCTAATTAGCGTTTTTAAACGAAAATAAATTCTGGAAAAATGTTCATAAATTCTTAAATAATGTTTTAGACCTCTGATATGAATTTGGGGTAATTTGGATGAGTTTTGCTAATTATATCCTTAACCATGATTAAGAGGGATTAAGGGGAAAATGGGGTTTTGGGCTATGTTTGATCCATTTTATCCTATCATATTGATGTTTTGGTGTTTGAGGTCACTTGTATGTGTTGCTATGACTCTTTGGTATGCTTTGTAATTGATTACAATAGTTAGAATGGTAGAAAACGCCGTCGAGAGGCGTATAAACACTTGCTGGAAAAGTTTCAGGAAAACAGTGCAGGTTTTCAGATCGGATCGGGTTTGGGAGGGGGCTCGGATCGGGATGACGGATCGGCCAAAGGCACTCGAACCGAACCGGAAACTAGCACGATGTGAACTTGGCAAAAAGGAAGGCCACGCTGGTTGAACTGGGATCGGATCGGGCTAAGGAAGAAGGACTGGGTAGGACTGAAGGAAAGTAAGGGGGATCGGAACGGAGGAGAATAGGGATCGGATCGGATGGGCTGGAGGGAAGAAAGGACGAACCGAACCGCTTCAGGACTAACCACGAACAGGATGGGAGAAGGCACTACGAACCGAACCGAGGTGCATCTACCGAACCGAACCGAATCGGAGCGTGGACCGAACTGAACCCAGAAGTGTTAACAGGAGAACCGAACCGAACCAGAAGACAAGAACAAGAAGATTCCGAAGCGATCCAGTATTGACCAATAATCCGAGATGCAAAGGTAGTCCAAGGGGAAGTTAGAGCTCAGGATCCAGACGGGAACCAATGAGTTCACTTCGTGATTGGACTTTTGCTGCGGGACGTGTGCTAAGGAGTCATCGATGTCTATGACTTTGGATCACTATGTATTAGAGGTGTATAGACGAATTCGGGCTTTGGATATGGTGCGACTAGGGAGCTACCTACCAATGGAGTGGGATCATGGATACGTTGGGCGTGATCCCATAGGTTTGGCGTTGGTGGTAGTAGGAATGGACATAGTCGTACAAAGTCGAGTTCCGTCATTTTTCTTAAAGGGCTATGGTGATCAAAGTGGTGGATATCGTATGCTTTACGCACTGAGTGAGAGATGTGAGGATGGTTGCTATGCTTGATTGTTTGACATACACACCCCACCCCCCATATGCTTTCACACCACATGATAGTGATACCTTAGAGGGTTGTACCGTATGTAGTACTAACTCTTTGGTTGCAGGTCCAGGTTCAGGTATGATTTAGTATACCTGTTATTATTCTGTTTATGCTTGCTACCACTCATACCAGACTGATGTCTGACCCAGAGTTTTATGTTTCTTCTTATTACTCTGGGTGCTCACACGAGCAGACTAGAGACAGGGATAGCTGGTAGTGCGCGAGTAGATGGACTGAAGACGAGCAGGAGGCTCCACGTATGCTAGATAGTTATTCTCCCTGTGTCGTGATCGGTATCTACTTTGGGCATTAGTGGCATACCTATTTTGTTTACCTTAGAGACAGTATTTTGAGGTTGTAATAAGCTGTATTTGATTTTCCGCTACTCTGATGATGTTAGTTCAAGTTTTCAGCTTATGCACTGTCTCGCCTGTTTATGTCAAGTATGTTATTATTATATTTTATCCGATGCGTTGTGAGACATATTACAGATTCTACATTGATTCTTCACCTACTTTCCTTTCTTTCTCACGACCCGTTCCGTGCCAGTTGGTCATGCTAGGCAAAGGTGACGGTTGGTACGGGGCGGGCCGTCACAAATCCGACTCGATAATCTAATGGGGTTAAGTTAACCTACACTTAACCAATTTGACTTGATAATTTAATGGGGTTAAGTCAACCTTCACTTAACCAATTTGGCAAGATAATATTGATAGGGTTAAGTCATAGATTACTTGAATATACTTAACCACTTGAACACGATTTGTTGGTAGGGTTAAGTCATGAACCACTTGGGTACACTTAACCAACTTGATACATGTTTTAGATAGGGTCAACCACACTTAACCCATTAGAAACCCTAGTTACGCGGTCCTTATCAACAGTAACCCACTTAAGAGTATCGGGATACCCTAGGGACTAGGCTAGGGGTGGGGCACAATTACTGGGCTGGATTGTAAGAGGCCAAGACGACGGCAAATGAAGGTGCACCATTCCGGCGGACCATGGTCGTGCACATTGTCCGGGGATGAAAAACAGACTTGGGCACCAGTAGGTTTAGACTGTGCGTGCTTGTTTTCGTGTTAGTGGTTGGCACCCTAGGGCCCGGATACACCCTAGGGTGGACCTAGCACAGTCGACTACATCTCGTGATTGGACCGTATGACACCGACACTTGACGAGTTAGGCCTTTAGGGAGCCGATCGACTAGACCGAGTAGTTGAGCCATGATTTGGGCCATCTCATGACTTGGGCCTTTTGGGCCATGGGATCAATCCTTGTTCATACTTGACATGTTAGAATACTAGTACACTTGTGGTGCAACACTTAACCTTGTTTATGCGATGTCACCTTTGATCTATCTTGTTATGCCATTTAATCACCATCATCATGTTCATCTCAGTTTCTCATGTTATAGTTAACTTCATTTGTTATTAGACTAATAGTAGGTAGGACTTACCAGTCTTTTTGACTGACCCGTTTTCCTTTCGCTTCTTTTCTTCCGTCCCCCCCCCCCCCCCCCCCGGAGGGAACGCAGCTGTTTAGTTGGATCTTTGGATAGCTTTTTCTGGATAGCTCATGTATAGTTTCAGACTTGAGCACGCTATGGCTTACCACGACTCTTTGGGGATAGTTACTTATGTTATTTTTCAGTATTTTCAGTTCATGTACTAGACTTGTTTTATTTTGGAAAAGTGATGTTTAAGTACTCTTGATGTAACTTGACTATGGTTTGGTTTTGAAATAAAAATGTTATCCGCTGCTTTTATTTACTCTGTTTTACTTATATGCTTCTGTCTTGTGATATCTTCATGCATGTTTACCTTGTTCCAACGCCCCTCCAAAGTCGTTGCCCTTGCGAGAGTGGCACCGGCGGAGGTGGGGTGTTACATTTGGTATCAGAGCATAAGGTTTACAAGATTGAACAAAAAGGTTTTTCAAAATTTCTTTTTGAAAACTATTTTCAAAACCAATTTTAAAAGAAGTATTTTTCCAATAAAAGTCTAGTTTATTATAAAAAGGCTATTCCCCAAAAGCCATTAGCACTATCCTTCGTTTCTTCGTTTCTTCGTTCTGAGTCTATCTTTCTTTTTCTTCGTTTTAGTATGGCCTTTAACTTTACCATCCCGGAAGGCGCGCAAGTACCTGGTTGGTTCAGGAGGTTTATGGAGGAAAGGGCGAATGAAGCCGGCCCCGCAGACATTCCTCCTCCTCCCATAGCTGAGGTTTCTCCTCCTCCCCCTCAGCATCCACAAGTGGATTTCGCGGAGATTTGCAAAGACTTTAAGGCGACGGGTTGCAAGAATTTTGTTGGGACGGAGGCTTCTGTTGAGGCAAGAAACTGGTTAAAGGGGACAGAAGACCTCTTTGCTATCTTGGATGTAGAAGATCGTAGGAAAGTTCTGTTGGCAGTATGGCTATTGAAAGGGGAAGCTGCTTATTGGTGGGTAGTCACCACCACTACTAGACCAATTGAGACTTGGGATGAGTTTAGGAGAAGGTTTGGACTAAGGTTTTTATCATCAGCAGAAGAGAACCTACAGATGGAGGAGTTCCTATCACTAAAACAAGGGGACATGACCGTCAGGGAATACGTGGATAAGTTTAATCAACTTGCTCGGTTCGGTTTAGACTTGGTTAACACGGCTCAGAAGAAGGCCCTACACTTTGCTCTAGGATTGAACGAGCCATTGCACGGCTTGGCCATGTCTCATATACCCATGGGGGCGACCTTCGAGAGTTTGGTAAATATGGCCCTACTTCAAGAGGAAGATAAAAGTGGCAAGAAGGAGGTCAAGGCTAGTGAGTCTCAAGACAAGAAGAAAGATGCCAAGAAAGGAGGCAAGAACAACAAGGGTAACAAGGCCAACAACAACAAGGCAAGAGAAAGGAGGAAGTGCGACTTCTGTAGAATATCTGGACACATAGCTAAAGACTGTAGGAAGAAGAAAAGGAAGTTGGGAGGATGCTTTCGTTGCGGAGAGTCTGGACATCTCAGCAAGGGTTGCCCGAAGAAGCAAGGACAGGGGCAGGGACAGACTCAGCAAGCAGGACCCTCTAGAGGGCAGTGGCAGGCTCTCCTCGCTCTTCCCGCTCTTAATCGAGGTAGTGTTTCTGTAGAAAGTCTTGTTTACATTTTCGGTTTTCCTGTTCGTACCTTATTTATCTCTGGCGCATCGCATAGTTTTATTTCTCCTGATCTTGTTGAAAGTTTGCACCTTAGTGCTAGTCTAGTTGAGGATCTCGTTTGTGTTTCAAAATCCAGTTGGGGGTTCCGCCCATTTATCTATGGTTTGTATGGATTTGAAAATTTCTATCTTTAGCGTAGAATTCATGTGTAATGCTTATGTTCTCGGGTTTATGGGGTACGTGTTGATTTTGGGCATGGATTGGTTGTCCAGTTAGGAAGTCATTCTCGATTTTGAGCATAGAATAGTGAGGCTTATGACTCGACTTGGTAATACCCTAGAGATTTCTTGTAACCCTATGAGTCCCGTCATGTTCTGTTATCTTGAATCCCTTGACTCATCTTTTGACAATCTTCAATCGGTGAGGGTGGTCGGAGAATATCCTGGCGTCTTTGATGAGGTGAAGGGGTTACCCCCTAAACGCGAGATAGACTTCCGAATTTATCTAGTTGGTAATGCCAAGCCAGTTTCATTGCCACTTAGGCATATGACCCCGCGTAAAAGAAGAGAGCTCTTACCACAGCTCCAGTTTTTGCATTTGTTTTCAAGAGATAGTTCTCCTGCGTAGAATACCGTATAGTATGTAAACGAGATCCAGAATTCACTAACGAATTTTGGAAAGCTTACATGAAACCATGAACATGCAGTTATGTTTAAGCCAAGTATTTTATGAAAAGAATAAGGGGAAGTGGAACGAGAGGCAACAGAGAAACGAGTTCTAACTCATACTTTGGAAATAAGAATTAAGAAGCTACGAAATTGTGAGATAAAAGACGGTCAAGGCACGATGGGATTAAGCTCAAGAAAATGCAACTTGGAAGATTGAAGGCTAGATATGCGTATCATATCTCTTGTTAAGAGTATATTCTTGATCCCTATTATACTGTAGATTTTAGGCTATCTTTTAAGTATATCCTCTCGGTCCTATTCTCAATCTTAGTTCTGTTGCAAACCCCAATAAGGAGTATGACTCGTCTATTTGTGACATATAATTGGGGTGAAGGTGTCCATCGAGTTGACTAAACTTTTTGGGCTTTATGGGATATGGGTCATAGTTGATAAACTTACGAAGAGTGCTCACTTTGTTCCGGTAAAGAGCAAGAGGACCGCATCATGGCTAGCATCCGTTTATCTTCGAGGGATAGTGCGATTACATGGAGTTCCTTCTAGCATAGTTAGCGATCGTGACCCGATCTACACTAGCCAGTTTTGGGACAGTTTGCAAGAAGCAATGGGTACGCAACTGAATCTGAGTACAGCCTATCACCCACAGACAGATGGCCAGACCGAAAGGGTGAATAGGGTACTAGAAGATCTCTTGAGGCTTTGCATTCTTGATTTTGGTGGTACTTGGGAAGATCATCTTCCTCTAGTGGAGTTTGCTTATAATAACAGCTATCAGGCAAGCATAGGAATGGCACCATTCGAAGCTTTGTATGGGAGGCCGTGCAAGTCACCAACTTGTTGGTGGGAGAAGACGGATGAGCTTATACTTGGGCCCGACATGATAAGGGACACATCCGAGAAAGTTGAGTTGATTCGAAAGCGGATGAAAACGGCCCAAGACAGACAGAAATCCTATGCTGACAAGCGAAGGACGGATTTGGAGTTTGAAGTTGGAGACATGATCTTTGTAAAAGTTTCTCCTTTGCGGAATGTGGTTCGTTTTGGAGCAGTTGGGAAGCTAGCACCAAGGTTTGTTGGACCCTTCCCTATCATCGAGAGGATCGGGCAAATGGCTTACAAGGTGGAATTGCCCGATAAGCTGGCCGGAGTGCACAATGTCTTTCATGTCTCGCATCTCCGGAAGTGTTTACATGAATCAGCCGAAGTAGTTGAACCTAGCATTCTTGAAGACGTGGAAGCGGAAAAGGAAGCAATACAGAGGAGAGTTCCGATTCGTACCTTAGGAACGGAGATCAAGAAGCTAAGGAATCGAGAAGACAAGTTAGTAAAAGTTCAGTGGAGTGAAGCTGAAGAAGACGCAACTTGGGAAAACCAAGGAGAAGATGTGTGGGCTTTATCCATTTCTTTTTGAGGATACATTCTCGATCTCTTTTCCTAGTTAGCATATCTTTCTTTTGCTATCCATGTCTATCTTGTTTATCTTGTTATTTCATTAACCGTGTCATGAGAACCTTAGGTAGAAACCCTTTGGATGAAAATATGTATTTGAAACATGTTATGCTTGATGGTTGCAAGTGGTTGCAAGTGTTTGCAAGTGGATACTCGTGGATGCATGATACACATTAGGCACTAAGATCGGCTCACACACTTTCATGCCGCATATGCATGAGTGTTTATACTTATTCATGGATGAAACTTGTTATGCTATCACATGGTTGTTGCATATGAATGAATGTTATGTGCACGCATATAGAAATTATAAATTATGTTAGGAATTTGCATACATATGGACTCATTTCACTAACATACTTTGCATTAAGGAGGTTTACTGAGTCAGTAACCGCCTGATTTTCGCATTAGATAAGTACATATACACACACCTTTTGCATATGTTCATACAACATTTAGAATCTTTTAAGGACAATGATTGCTCGTGAATGATGTTTTGAGTAGATGGATGTTGGTTGGTAGGATACGTTCTCTCTAACTTGAAGATTTCGGGGACGAAATCCTTTAAGGAGGGGAGAATGTAACAACCCGTATTTTTACAACATGTTATAACATAAATCAAGGTAGAAATAAATTATAAAATCAGAATCAAGGGAAACGGGCTGTGCCATTACGTTCATCTCGGAAAAATACGCGAAATAGAGTCCGAAATTTTGTAAATCGGAGTCCGTATGACCCAGATAAGGCCCGACGAAGTTTTCAGAAGATTCAGCCCGGATTTCAGAAGAGGCGGGAAAATTCCCGCCAGACTCAGGGTGTCGACCCAGGGGTCAACCCCCCTCCTAGGGGTCGACACTAGGGTCGACATGGGTGTCGACCCCCCCAAGGGGTCGACCCATGTGTCGACCCAGGGGTCGACCCCCCCTGTTTTGGCCAGTTCGGCCTGCTGCACCTGCTTGTGTTCTTGACCCTGTTCTGGAAGTTTCTGACAGATTTGACGAACCAGATTCGATTTAGGGCTAATCCTATGGCTAATAACATCCTAATCCTCTATAAAAAGACCCCTAGACCTAGCCTAATCACTCATTAATCATTCCTACAACTAAACTATGCCAAAATTCTCCTAGCCATGGCCTCCACCCTCTTGTCATAAACTCCATCTTCTTCATGAGAGTTTGAGAGCTTCCAAAGCTTGATTCATATTAAAAGAGCCCTCTTTCTTCATTAAAGAATCCATCTTTCTTCATAGCAAATCAAAGGAGCATCTTAGCTTGGATTGGATCTTATTTTATTTGCGGATTTGCTAGTGGCTTCGTCTCAATCTTTATATATATATTAATTCTAGTCTTCATAGCATTGTAAGCCTATTTCTACTTTTAGATATTAACTATGAATTTAATATATGACATGTTGCAAGTTGAGTTTGGGCTTAAGTATCACTTTGTGCTTTGAATCTATCATGTGAGGCTTAGATCTATCCTATGTATGTTTGTGGAATCATCACCTTATCTTTTTGGGTTGAAAGCTCTCACCTTTATTTGGGAATGTTGCATGTTGCAACATAAACACTCTCATGTGACCTTAATGATAACTTGCTATGTTAGGATCTATATGCTAGTTTAGATCTATGTGCTTTCACCTATTTGCTAAGTAACTAATATGCATATTTTGAGGCCAAAAATGATATATGCAAGTCTTTAGATGAACACCTATGTCTCATGAGCCACCATGTTTAACTTGTGGCCAAATATCACCTTATGCCCACCTTGTCATATCATTATGTTTTCCCCTTTTTCATCTATCTTGTGTTGATGCGAACTTAGGAGCGTTGGGGTTACGTTATGGGTAAACTTAAATACATGAAACATGAACGTGAAATATGACATAAAGCATGACTTTAAAACATGACATATGATTATGCTTGAAAACCATAGTTTTATGATAAACATAAATATGGTCATGACACTTTGAAAACATGAAATTGACCAACTCGAGGTTGGGTTGAGTTTGCAACGTAAGACTACCCGGAACCGCCCGGCCTAACTAGTAGTTGCAAACAATAGGACCCAATGTGAGTAGTTGGTCATGCCGCACCTAAAACCCGAGGTTAGACTACGTTGCGGTATAAACCTACCCGGACCCGCCCGGCTTAACTAGTAACCACAACAAAGTCTAATGTGAGAGGTTGGGGTGCATTAAGTTAATTAATGCCACATGATAGGGTTAAGTTAATTTGACGTGGTTGCTTAACCGATATAACATGAATGGGTAGGTTAAGTAAAACCGGGCTTGATTTACTTATTGACACTTAACCATGTAATACGATTAGTGGATGGGGTCAAGTTAACTTATACTTAACTAATCCGACTCGATAATTTAATGGGGTTAAGTTAACCTACACTTAACCAGTTTGACTTGATAATTTAATGGGGTTAAGTCAACCTTCACTTAACCAATTTGGCAAGATAATATTGATAGGGTTAAGTCATAGATTACTTGAATATACTTAACTACTTGAACATGATTTGTTGGTAGGGTTAAGTCATGAACCACTTGGGTACACTTAACCAACTTGATACATGTTTTAGATAGGGTTAACCACACTTAACCCATTAGAAACCCTAGTTACGCGGTCCTTATCAGCAGTAACCCACTTGAGAGTATCGGGATACCCTAGGGACTAGGCTAGGGGTGGGGCACGATTACTGGGCTGGATTGTAAGAGGCCAAGACGACGGCAAATGTAGGTGCGCCATAGTAGATTCCGGCGGACCATGGTCGTGCACATTGTCCGGGGATGAAAAACAGACTTGGGCACCAGTAGGTTTAGACTGTGCGTGCTTGTTTTCGTGTTAGTGGTTGGCACCCTAGGGCCCAGATACACTCTAGGGTGGACCTAGCACAGTCGACTACATCTCGTGATAGGACCGTATGACACCGACACTTGACGAGTTAGGCCTTTAGGGAGCCGATCGACTAGACCGAGTAGTTGAGCCATGATTTGGGCCATCTCATGACTTGGGCCTTTTGAGCCATGGGATCAATCCTTGTTCATACTTGACATGTTAGAATACTAGTACACTTGTGGTGCAACACTTAACCTTGTTTATGCGATGTCACCTTTGATCTATCTTGTTATGCCAGTTAATCACCATCATCATGTTCATCTCAGTTTCTCATGTTATAGTTAACTTCATTAGTTATTAGACTAATAGTAGGTAGGACTTACCAGTCTTTTTGACTGACTCGTTTTCCTTTCGCTTCTTTTCTTCCGTCCCCCCCCCCCCCCCCCCAGGTTCTCAGGGAGGGAACGCAGCTGTTTAGTTGGATCTTTGGATAGCTTTTTCTGGATGGCTCATGTATGGTTTCAGACTTGAGCACGCTATGGCTTACCACGACTCTTTGGGGATAGTTACTTATGTTATTTTTTAGTATTTTCAGTTCATGTACTAGACTTGTTTTATTTTGGAAAAGTGATGTTTAAGTACTCTTGATGTAACTTGACTATGGTTTGGTTTTGAAATAAAAATGTTATCCGCTTCTTTTATTTACTCTGTTTTACTTATATGCTTCTGTCTTGTGATATCTTCATGCATGTTTATCTTGTTCCAACACCCCTCCAAAGCCGTTACCCTTGCGAGAGTGGCACCAGCGGAGGTGGGGTGTTACATAAAACGAATAAATTTATTTTAATTATATAACGAGCCTGAAATGGCCCTGCAGTTCGAAATTTCGATTTCGAATTTCAAATGAATTTACAGAATTCGTTTTAAGCCGGAATTGAACGAAGCAAGAAATAATGGAATCTGTTTAATCATATCTTTCTAACGAAGCTAAGAAACTAAGATTTTGCTTTAAAACGTGAGAGATATGTCCAGTTTAAAATTCAGAAAAGTCGCTGTAGAATTTATATATTTTTTAATATATATAAAGGCCTTTGAAAATGGAAATTTTGCAAACGACCTCGGATTTCGACGAAACCACTTTTGTTGGATCCGGGATGTCAAATTATTGCTATGTTTCAAAATTCATAATTTTCTGAATCAATATGTGAGCGTGGTGAAGTAAAACCTGTTTTGAACAGTTTCAGTTAATTCGGGTCGACCCGAAAATGACCATTTTTCAAATGGTCTCAGAATTTGACGAAATTAGTTTCGTTGGGAACGTTAGAAATAATTTTTCTGGAATTTTTCGAGTTAGTGTGTGGCCCGGTAATTTGAAATGTACGTTCAAATTGAATATATACAGATTTATATTTTAAATTTGAGCGAAAACTGATCGAAACGTTAGAATTGGCCTACGATACATATCCCATTGTGTTCGGAATGGGGGTAATACGCTAGGGACGACAGTCGGCAGGTTTGATTTCGAGGTCGTATGAAAAGTCAACTTTGGAGAATTAAAAATAATAAAATATAAATTAAAATATATGGCCCCCCCTCCTTTTCCCTTTCTCTCTCCCCTCACCCTCTCTTCCCGTTCAGTTCTTCAGATCGAAAGAAAATATAAAAAAAACCGCCGCCTATTTCACGACGCCACCACCTCGCGCAGCAGCCACCACGCCGGATGGTCCTCATCGCCGCTGGGCCTCACGCCCCCTCACTGATCCCCATCGTTCTCTCTCCTCGCCTAAACCGAACCCCCCCCCCCCCCCCCAGACCCAAAAACCCTAGATCCGCCGCCGTTAGACCCCCACGCCCCACCTGAACGGACCCGCTAGCGCCTCTTCCCCCCTAGCGCTCGACGATCCGACCCCCCTCCTCTCTGCAGTGCCCAACGATGAAGCTCCCTCCTCCAATCCGAAGCAAAGCAGCCCTCTCCTCCTCTGAGAAACCTCCAGCACCTCCAATGTCACCCTCCGACCATCCTGAACCACCACCTCGCCTCGTCAACGCCCAATGTAAGTTTTACTTTAATTATTCAGCTTAATTTATTTAAAAATTTGATTTTTATTAAAGTAAATAGCTTGCTTTTCATATATATAACTTCGTAAAGGAAAGGCGATTTTTATTCCGGTAATTATACGATTTTTAGTGTTGAAAGGTGATATAAAAATATGATTTTTCCTTATGAAAAGATTATATTTTTAATAATGAAAAGGTTGTATTTTCATTACGAAAAGATTAGATTTTTAGAGTTATAAAAATTCGATTTTTATATAATGTAGATAATAAAAATATGATTTTTAAATTATATACCATAGAAAAAGAAATGTGATTTAGAAATAAATAACATTGCATTAGGAATGGGATTTTTGCTATGAAATAATAAGAATATATATGGCATATGATTGTATAAAATATAAGTTTGAATTGTTTTAAAAATATGAAATAGAAAAATTTGAATTTGTTTTAAAATAGAAAAATTAGAATTGTTTTAAAATAGAAAGAACATTATTTTTGAGAATAGAAAGAACAATATGTTTGAAAAATATAGAGAGGACATTGTTTTGATGTAACAACCCGAATTTTTACAACGTATTAAAAACAAGAATCAAGGCAGAATTAAATTATAAAATCTGAATCAAGTAAAACGGGTTGCGCCATTGTGTTCGTCTCGGAAAAATACGCGAAATAGAGTCCGGAATTTTGTAAATCGGAGTCCGTATGACCCAGATAAGGCCCGACGAAGTTTTCAGAAAAATCAGCCCGGTTTTCAAAAGAGGCGGGAAAATTCCCGCCAGGACCCAGGGTGTCGACCCAGGGGTCGACCCCCCTCCTAGGGGTCGACACCAGGGTCGACATGGGTGTCGACCCCCCCTAGGGGTCGACCCCCCCTGTTCGGCCATTTTGGCCTGCTGCACCTGCTTGTGTTTTTGACTTCTTGGCTCAGTTTTGGAAGGCTCAGGTCTATCCTAAGGTTTATCCTACGGCCTAAACTACTCCTAGCATCTATAAAAAGACCCCTAGACTTGCCTAAACCCTCACAACCCTCTCATGCCACGAAGTGCTGCTCAAATCTCCATTGTCATGGCCTCCATCTCCAACCTCCAAGAGACTTTGCATCCAAATCGGATTCAAATCAAAGAAGCAAGCGTCTTACTTCAAATCAAGAGGGAGATGAACGTTGCTATGCGAGTTTCATGACGATTCTTCAACAAAGGAGCCACCTTTCTTCGTCAAGACGGTTCATGCTCATTCGTTAAGCCACGCTAGGTAAGTTCTAGCTACTTTTAGATTGAAACGATAACTTGAATATGACATGGGATAAATTTGAATTGGCATAAGTATGATAATCAATCCAAACTTATTTCTTATTTATTTTGGGATCTTGACCTTTGGGAATATTAATATGACATCAACTTCATGTTGCAAATCACTCTTTCATGTCCTAATATCATACTTGTAATGATGCTTTCTCTCGGATCTTATTTTATGCGAGATTTCTACCTTCCCCTAATAGTTTTCCTTTGATGAACCTTGGTCACTTTCGGACCTAGGCCTAAACTACGACATACGTGCGGTTTATATGCGAGAATATGTTGGGGTTTCACCTATATGGTTGGTAGAACTCATGTCATAATATGAAATGGGGGTATTGCCAATATAATTAGCAAGTTTGGGGCTATGCAAATTTAATCAAGGGATTGGGCTTATGTAAATCTAACATAAGTAGGATTTGGGGACATGAAACATGATTTGAGTTTATTTGGTATGAAACTTGATACATGTAATATTGACTAGAACTTGGTTTGGGAAAATTTGACATAAACTTGGCATACATGTAAATAGGCAAGAATTAGACATATGTAAACCAACTAGAATCAGGTACATATATTAATGACATTTCCTCCTAATAACACATACACCAGAATGTCTTAGGGTGACAGAGAGGATAGTGTCTAGGCTTGGGTTTGGAAAATACAAGTTTCCTGCCCTCCCTGGCTATCCCTGACTGATCCAACGGACTGGATGGTTGTGAGTTTAGGATAAACTTAACCAATTTAAGACGGTAATTAGATGGGGGTTAAGTAATTTTA
This sequence comes from Allium sativum, assembly GCA_030737875.1. Classification (NCBI taxonomy): domain Eukaryota; kingdom Viridiplantae; phylum Streptophyta; class Magnoliopsida; order Asparagales; family Amaryllidaceae; genus Allium; species Allium sativum. The sequence continues at coordinate 815,466,254 of CM060921.1, read as the reverse complement.
ATTAAGCTAATGACGCTTAACCAAACATGACAAGGATAGGTGGGTTAAGTAACTTGATTAGGCTAACAACACTTAACCAGTATTATACGACTAGTGGACGAAGGTTAAGTTAACCTACACTTAACCAATCCAACTCAATGAAATGTGATGAGGTTAAGTAATTTACACTTAACCAATCTAGACATGGAAATTCGATAAGGTTGAGTAAATTTTCTTAATGACACTTAACCGGATAATACAGATAGGGGATGGGGTTAAGTTAACCTAGACTTAACTAATCTAAACACGGTAATTCGATGAGGTTAAGTTAAACACCTAACAAATCTAAACTTGGTAATTCCATGAGGTTAAGTAACCAATACTTAACTAACTTAAAATGATAATTCAATAGGGTTAGGTAACTTATACTTAACCAATTATACATGATGATTTGATGAGGTTAAGTAACCTATACTTAACCAATCTAAGGTGAGAACATGATAGGGTTAAGACAAACTAATACTTAACCAATTTGACTTGATAATTGAATAGGGTTAAGTCATGAGCTCCTTGGTATACTTAACCAACCTGTAGGGCTAGGTCTTGAACTTAAATACTTAGCCAATCTTGACATAATTCGTGGGCGGGTTAAGTCATGAACTCGGATGAAAACACTTAACCCATTAGACAAAACCCTAGTTCAGGGGGCTAGGTTTGAGAATCGTAGTTAACAAGGATAACGGAAAGGGAAACTAAGTGATAAACCTTAGTTTAGGATAACTAAGTAATAATTCTTAGTCAAGGAAATTGGACTAGTTTATAAATAGATGAGTAACCCGATACGGTAGGTCATCGCTTATACACACGATAAGGAGCAAATTATCTGACTTAGATAAAGGCTCCAACGAACTGGGTAACGAAGCGGAGGCTTCGGGGGACGTGAGGATATTCTTGGTATCCCTCTGTGAGCTGCCAGGTGATCATACTAGGCTCACAAGAGGTTAAGGTCTGCGGTAGAAGAACCAAGAGTATGCCTTGGTTGCTATGCGAGCGACCTAAAGACTGGGATGGATTAGCGTGGAGTTGTCGATTCTTGTTTTTGCCCTTGATAGCGCGTCGTCGACTACCTACCATCTTTGGTCAATCGTGTACGTACGGAAAGGTAGGGAACTCCCAACAGACCATATACTGGCTATCGAGTTATGGGTGAGGTTGGCTATCTAGGAGTAGGGCATCGATGGGCCATAGAGTAGTTCTCATACATGACTTTTCTTGGATTGCCTTTCAGTAGTTGAGGGAGGGGTCGCGTGGGACCATAGCCACGGGTATAAAAACAGACCTTAGTATCTGCATCGGCAGATAACCTAAAATCTGCCGACCGAGTTCCGTATTACTTGTTTTGCCCTGGCATGGGACTCGGATGGCACATTTAGGTACATGTGCATCTAGACATGGAAAAACGATTCACGATACATACGTGGGAAAAAGGGCGCGGTTGACGGGTAGCATAATCCCTAGCAGCCCTAGGTGGCTAAAACCCAAAACCGAGATACGAGAACGTTTTGTAGGCAGCATAATTCCTAGTGGCCCTAGGTGGCATAATCCTAGCTGAACCTTCGAGAATTTATGATATAAGAAAACATAGCTAGATCAACGGTGACGGTCCAAACGATTTCAAGGAAAATACAACATGAGAAAGCCCGTACGAGGTACGGCAAAGGACTGAACTTATACACTTGGAAAGAAACATACAAGTTGGGAAAACCTACATATGCTATGTATTAAGTTGACATGGACCATCACATGACATTAAACAAGGGACATTCACGGTTAACACATGACACGGGTTGAGATACTAGTACGAAGGGTGCAGAGCAAATATACATGTTAGAACCTTGAGAAATATACTTGATAGATACCTTGGGATATTATACTTGATAGTAACCTAGCAATGTGATACCTTGATTATTCTTGACACCATAGTTCATCATGGTACATTAGCTTATCTTGATACCGTAGTTCATCTTGTCATCTTGGTATAATTATCTATCCTGTTATCATCCTTATGTTTACTTTCAGTTTATGCATGTCATGTTACCTTTACCTGTTTTTATGCTGGAAGTAGATAGGACTTACCAGTCTTTATGACTGACCCTGTTTTCTTTCGCCTCTTTGTCTTCCGTTCCCCCCCCCCCCTAGGTTTTCAGGGAGGAAATACTGTCACTTAGATTGGACTTCTTCTGCTTCAAGGTCATCATGTATGGCTTGGACTTTTCTTGGCTATGGCTGCTTTACTGTTTTACTTGGGGAATAATTTATGAAAAGGTTTTATGCTTCTTTACTATTGCAAGACAGGTTTCTATGTAACTCTGATGTAAAAAGGCTCTTGACCTTGATATTTTATAAAGTAATGAAATTTGGTTTTACTTCCGTTGTTTTATATGTTCTGTCTTGTAATATTTCTGTGCATGTTTACCTTGTTCAACACTCCACCAAAGCTAGTGTACTTGCAAGAGTTACCCTAGCGGAGGTGGGGTGTTACATTTGAAAATAAGAAAAATATAATTTTTATAATATACAAAGGTTAAAAATATGATTTTTGTATATTCATTAGCGAAGTAAAAATACGATTTTTATATATTCATTAGCGAAGTAAAAATTCGATTTTTGATATATTGAATAGCGAAATAAAAAATGTGATTTTTAATATGAACAGTGTGAAACAGACTGCGATGGAACTGGATGAAAGCGAACGGGAATCCAAACCATCGACCGCATAAGAATGGAGGAGTGGATCCCTCGGTGAGAACTTCTCACTTTAAATTTCTTTTTCTAGTTATAGATATATACTAGGATGCAGACGGTGTTTAGTAGCACCCGACACCACTGTCCACAGACCATGGACTTGTTTGTTTGGTTGCGTAGTTGGTTAGATTAGTTGATTTGAATTTGATTGTTTGGTGAAATGTAAATTGTTTTGATTGATATGTGTATGGCGTGGGCCATTACTAGACCGGGGATAAGGCTAGGCCTTGTCCCGTTTCTAGTATCGTACCGTTATGCCGCCGAAATTTTCTAAAATATGTTAGCAAAATAAAAATATCATTTTTATTGTGTAAAGGAACTGAATAGAAACTCATGTGTTGAAATAAAATATTTTATCGTTAAAAATATAATTTTTAACGTGGAAGTGAATAGAATAAAATATTCATTTACAAACCAGACGGTTTGTTTATGTACACTGATTTGACTGATCTTGATTGGGACGATAAATTTTACACGTCGCCCAACTGCCCAAATAAAATCTGTGTTTGTTGATGTGAAACCCCACACGGGTATTGGGATGTACACTAGTCCCAATAATTTATTGTATGTCGATCGATAGGTTGACAGACAGTTGTGTTGTGCACTTTGGATGATGGTTGATTACGTATCGTTGCTGTTATATACATGTGTTGTATGGAATCCATATAATTAACGTTATATGGTAATTGATTGGGCCTCATTCCAATTTAGAAAATAAAGAATATAAAGAAATATATATATATTCATGTGTTGAAATAAAATATATTAAATAACAAAAATACTCATGTGTTGACGGTACTCATTTGTTGAGATTAGTCATGTGTTGAAATAAAATTTACATATTCACGTGTTGAAGAAAATATTCATTTGTTGAATATAATAACAATGTCATTGAAATATAAAGCCGTGTTGGTTAGATTTACGCCATTTTAACGTGAACGATATTTATATCGATTTTATTCGAATATCGAAAAAGAAGTGATTTCAAAATATAACGTTTTGAAAATACTATCATTTATATATATATCGATGATATGGAATATTCAATTTTGTTTTGAAATTGAATATGAAGTTGAAATCGTTTTGAAAACGAAGTTAAAACGATTTATAAAATACGTTTTAAAAGATAATCGACGAAAATATATATAATATATATTATATATATTAATGGCCTGAATAGAACGCGCCGCGCTGCGGCAGTTCGTGAATTTCGACCATTGACTTCGAATTGACGTTACGGGAGATCCGACCGTCGGATTCTTCTAAAACCGGAACCGTTGGATTCGTATCGAAAAGAGCTTTCCAATGAATATTTGAAATCTAACGGTTGGATTTGGAGATACGTCCAAATCAAATTTAGAAAAGGTCGTTGTAAGTGTAGTTCGACGACCGTTATTGGAAATCGACTGTACGCGCGTTGATAAAATTATTAAAAATATCTATAAATTGTGTAAAATCATAATATTTGAATTGGAAAGAACTGGGATGAAAAACTCCACATTTGTAAAGATAAAAATATATTTTTATCAAAATGAACTAGTTTATAACTAGAAAAATAATCCAATATTTTTAAATAAAATAAATTGGACTTGTGAATGGGTTTAATATAACCATAATTTCCAATATATAAATTGGAATGGATTTGAATCGAAAATATCTTCGAAATATTTCGATGTTGGATTTCATGATTATACATATGTGGTTAAGGGAATTTGAAAGGTATATTTATATCGTTATTCCCGATACGATATTTTGTTGGTTTCAGAATTTGATATTGAGTATAAGTAGATATATTTTCTATTCAGAGCCTTGTATTTAATATCAAATGGGATTCGGGTTTGTCGTGAATGGTGTCTTCATTAACACTGTTCTTGAACCCAGTTCAGAAAAGATCAAATCTTTTTATTTAGATTTAATGAAGTATACCAATTAATTAATATTTAATTGGAATTAAATCGAAATTGATTTTTGGGTTTATCGTGAACGGTGTTTTAAATAACACTTGTTCTTTAACCCGATTAACAATGGAAGGTGATTTTGGGTTTGTCGTGAATCGTGTTTTTAAATGACATTGGTTCTTTAACCCAGTTAAAGATTAAAACTGAATTAGAGTTTTAATGAAATCTTTAATTAGATTAAAATGATCGAGAATGGAGTATCACCAGTTTTGCTCCAAAGCGATAGTTAAATCTTTAATTAGATTTGAACGTGAAATGATAATTAATTTTACCGATAACACCATGGTGTTAGATATGGAGTATTACCAGTTTTGCTTCATGGGATGAATAGGTTGGGATGGGGAAATAAAATAAATAATTACCTCGGTGTGGTTCGCTAATCTCGACTAGTTTGGAAAACCGTAATATGGTTTGAAATGATATCCAAAGGAAGATTAAAGAATAAATTTCAAAGAATTTATCTTTGATAAAATTAACGGGAACCTTTCCCTAAGAATGTGAAATTTAGCTACTAACTGGGGATCAGTTAAGTTGAATGGTCTCTTGGATATTGATCTGATGTTGGTTTCGGCCTTCGGGGTTAATATTTGGGGAATTATTCTCTTACTGATTTACGGTTAGTGACTGATGAATTGGAATGAGGCGTATGTTGTGTTTGTGTAACATTTGTTTATTATATACGTGGGTTGTTCAGAAAGGCCGGGGTGATACCCAGTCTGAATAACCGACTCGACGATAAGTCAAAGATGAAGACGATGGTTAAAGACCAGAGGTCTTCACATCGTTTGGATGATTTCTGACGATCTTGATTGGGCTGTACACCCAAGATGAGGGAATCAGTTGGTGATCGTCCAGACGTACTTGGAGATCGATGGATATGCGAGGAAAGTGCCTCCGGTTTCGTTCAGACCCAGAACGGACTTGTAAATGAACTGTGTGTTTGACATTGGATTTTGTTCTGTGCTGATTGATCTCTGTTAAATATATATCTGTTTGGCGGCGGAGAATTCATTCTCTTGCTTAACGCCCTTCTCTGAGATGTACGAGCTCAGAGGTTATATATCGATAGGAATCAGTCGTATGTAGTGAATTGCCTGTGTGGCATGCTAAGATGCAGTGATCAAGGCTTCTGTTGCAAAGCAAAGTCTTGTGGTTGATGACCAAAGTACGGCCTACGTGGCCTACCTTTGTGTATAGCGTGGATTCGCGAGCCTCACACCTCGGTATGAGTTAAAAACGGGATACGGACTGCAGGGAGAGCACGACGTTTCTTTCTAGCTATGGGTGGTGTCGGTGCTTAAACTGGCTGACATTTACATACTTTTCACCTTGTGGTTGTTGGAATGAGGCGCCTCGAATTTAGGTCTGTTAGGACTGGGAAACATGTGCTCAGGAATAACTAATCCTCAAACGTAACGGAGGACCGGCCCTGAAGATCCAAGTGGCTGCCCAGAGAGAGTAGTCCTGAGACATTTGCTAGAGTGTCTCGAAGCGGAGAGGATCTTGCCCCTTGCCTCGACTCATGATGGAATCCAATTTCCAATACGTGTATTTCAGTTTTATTTGTAGAGCCTAGTATGGCGACATAGTAGATGATAGTTATGCCGCCTATGATTGATATTTATGATTGTATATAAAATTAGAAACTGACTGTAAACGAGCTAAGCCGGATGGTTCCCTGGGTATTGGTCTGATGTTGGTTTCGGCCTTCGGGGTTAATACTTAGGGAATCGTTCTCTAACTGATTTTCAGTTGGAGTCTGATTAAGATTAAAATATGAAATTCCACGTATCAAGCATTATTTGGCTGTTATAAGGGAAAACCCTATCCTCCGGCTTGCGTTGCATTGTGTGATGGGACCTGGTTCTTATAACAGCTTCATTGTTCTTTATTTAGCATTGCGCTGTTTGTTTTTGCACTGGTATCCTTGGGGTAAAAACCCGTTCCGTGTTATACGGCGTGGTCCCTTGATTTACCGAGCTATAAAACCAAATTTATAACTGTTTTGGTTCTCACACCAGTCACATGACTGACCTGGAGTTTATTATTTTGACCTAAACTCTGGGTGCCCTTATTTTCCGCACGGGCAGCTAGTAGTTGGGTTTTGCAGATTTATATTCACAGGATCTTGGTTTATAGCTGAAATGATATTCGGAAAGCTCTGTATCCGTGTATTTCTTCTAGTTATATTTTGTATTATTTTTCCGCTGCAGCATTGTATTTAAATCTCTGATGTTTATCAAATGTGTAATATTTATTCATACTCTGTAATATTCTTGTATTCTGATGGAATTGTTGTAATAAACAATGAAATGTTCTTCTGTCTGTGTTCTGATTAGTCTTGTTTTCAAAGCAATCCGGGCTTTCCTTCACGGGGAAGTTTCGGGTCGTTAAATGTACCCCAAAAATTTGAGCTAACCAGAGCTCTGATACCAACTGTAACGGCACGGATTTTGCCCGGACCTAATCGATCGCAAAATCGACCAAGACCGTTCAAAACTCGCATACGTTAACTTTGGGAATACAATACATAAGAACAGATAACAATATACTTTTATTACATTACAATAATGTTACATCATCAGAGTACAGAATATCGGAGTATATTGAATAAAATATAGCGGAAGATAAATTACAATAAATTAAATACAATGCTCAGCGGAAGACTATAAATGCTCTGGACACAGCTTTAAGCTTCGATCCAGGATCCTGCTAAAAGAATAGATATATGCAAAAGAGCTACTCGACTGCCCGTGTGGAAAAATATGGGCACCCGAGTTTTCCAGTGAAACAAACTACAGGTCAGTCATGGGACTGGTATGAGAAATCTAACTTAACTAATCTGTCTTATAATAAGGTCAATCACAGGACCACGCCGCTAACGCAGAACGGCTTTACTCCATTGGATTGTCAGTGCATATACATCAACCATAAATAAAGCTATGGATCTATAATGCATCAATCAACATGCAATTCCTCAATCTACCCATTTAGGCTTAATCCTTAGATTTTCAAATCCAATTCTCTTTACAGAAATTATTCCTTTGGACTTTACTTCCCGATTTCTTATTTCAAATCAATTTGAAATACATATCTATTTTTTTCTTTACATCAAAGTAGATTTCACTTCGGGATTTGAAAACAAAACATTTGGAAATATGAATTCCAAAACATAACAATGCATAAAAACAAATATGCAACCAAATATCGGGTTTCCCTCACGACCGGGCAGTACGCACCCTCACCAACTCGATATATATATGCACCTTCCCACCTATGAGGGAAGCCTACATCTTGATGCACCATCCCACCTACGGGGGAAGGCTACACCGCTGTCATCCGCTGTTAGTCTATTTTGGGTCACCCGCATCTTTAGCCACATACTTGCTAAATCATTTTATATCCCGAAGTAGGGAAAATCATTTCACAACATAATCACAAGTAAAATCAAATCTATATGGATTTCTACTTTCAAATCATTTTCGAAATTAGCGGGTTTAGTCCTCGAAATCCTTTCTATTTTATAAAACATTTTATAAAATATTCCCTGTCCAAAATCGGGAATAATTCTTCTTTTTACTTAGGAAAAACACTTTTCAAAATCATTCATTAATTTTGAAATAAACAACATCGCTAAACACCATATAGTCAAATCGTGAAGTGTTTCACAAAGTGTTAGCATACATATATTTCTACCCAACCCAATGCTAAATGTAAAAGCATAATTTGCTCATAAACTGGTCGAGCACAATCCATTCAATCAATCGACATGTCAATTTTATATGTTGCATTCATATGTTAAAAGCATATTTTTAATAAACCAATAATTATTTAATAAACCCAGGGAATTGGTTTATTTTCACTCCATATCGTTAATGATATTTTATAACATGTTCTTCTAGCAATGTTAAAAATAATGTTTTTAACATATTTATCCTTTTCTAACATATTTTCTTTTCTTTCTTTATAAGCATGTTGAAAATAATGTTTTCAACATATAAAACATTTCTAACATTACATGTAAACAATAAAAAGAATATTTTTAATGTTTAACAATTCTAACCATTTTAACAAAAACAAATAAAAAGGATAACCTTGTTTTTGTCGACAATTCTAACATGAACAATTTTCATATGAATCATTCTTACATTAAAAATGTGATTTTTAATGTTTCAACACTTTTTATTTTAACATGAACAATTTTCATGTGAATACTTATTTTCATTAAGAATAAGATTTTTAATGTTTCATGTTTTTATATTAAACATGAACAATTTTCATATTTTCATTCATGTCATTAAAAATGAGATTTTTAATGTAAACATGTTTTATTATATTAAACATGAACATTTTTATATTTTCCACACATACGATAAAAATGTGAATTTTATCATTAACATGTTTTCTTATATTAAATATGAACATTTTTAATCTATTCTATATATGCGATAAAAATGTGAATTTTATCGTTAACATGTTTTCATTTCAAATAAATGAACATTCCTTATCTTTTCTTTGATTACATTAAAAATGTAATCTTCTTATTCTTTTCTTTGATTACATTAAAAATGTAATCCTTTTTTATTCATTCTTTCATTTCACATAAATGTAATCTTTTTCTATTCATTCTTTCATTCATATGTGAAATGCAAGTACAGGTGTCACTTTTATTTCTATGTTTTTATTTACATCTAAAATGTAAATAAAAATATACTTTATAAATCGATGTGTTTATTTCCAACTAAAATGTAAATACAAGAGTCACTTTGATTTCCATGTTTTCTAATAACATATAGAAGAATATTTTCTATGTTAACATTTTTCTATGTTTCAAATATCATATAAATGAATATTTTCTATGTTAACACTTTTCTATGATTCATATTACAAATATAAATGTAATTTTTATTTTAATAAGAATGACATTTTTTGTTATTCCTAATTTCAACAAAAGTTTACAATTTTATATTGCCAATTCTAATACAATAAACATGACATTCTTATTTTGTCAACTCTACTACAATCAGCATGACATTCTATTTTATCAATTCTAATACAATAAACATGTTTAACACATAAATTTCTTTTTATTTAAATAAACATATTAAAAATGTCATTTTAAGTGGAAAACCATGTATTAACATAAATTTCTATTTATTCTATCTTAACATGTTAAAAAGTCCATTTAGATAACAAAACATGTGTAACATGTTTTTCTGTTTGGTTTGAAGATTTGCATTTCATTTGTAGTCTTTTGGGCTTATTGTTAGAGAGTGTTTGATGTTGTACTTCATTGTTCTTACATATGTGTTATTGTATTGGAGTAGATATACTTCAATATCGGGTGGTGGCCTTGCCGGAATTCGATATTGGAGTAGATGGGCGGTGGTTTATCCGGAGCTCATCTATCTACGGTCCTTTACATTCCTAGAGTAGTGATATGTTTTTATCTTGTATTCATAGGTGCTATAGCCAGACTCTGTACCTTTGTTTTTTTATTATATATATGTGTGCTCTCTTCTTTTCAGAAGATCACACATTTTTATTTTCAAAAAAAAAAAATGTTTTTCTTTTTATTCTACTAACATAAGAAAAAAATGTCTTTTTAATTAACAAAACATGTAGTAACATATTATTCTTGTACTTCTAATAACATAAGAAAATGACCTTTTAGTTAACAAAACGTGAAGTAACATGTTATTCTTATATTTCTAATAACATAAGAAAATGACTTTTTAATTAACCAAAACATGAAGTAACATGTTATTCTTATATTTCTAGTCTAACATAAAAAATAACTTTTTATGTTAAACATGTATTAACGTGTTTTCATTTTTATAACCACAAAAGGGATATAAATAAAGGTCTCATTTTTTTTTTATTACAACAAAATGACATGAAATAAAAGTGTATTCTCTTTTCCAATACAAATCATATGAACAAAAATCAAATTTTGTTTTCAAGCAAAAATTCATATGAACAAAATTTTACTTTTGTCTTCTAATAAAAATCATATCAACAAAAATTCTATTTTTGTTTTGACAATAATTCCTATCAACACAAGTGACACTTTATTGTGACCAAAAACCATGACAGCCAAAGTGATATTTTTATTATGACCAAATCATAACAGCAAAGGTGGCATTTTTATTATGACAAAATCATAACGACCAAAAATGATATTTGTTTTCTATTTTGTTTCATCACAATTATCATATGAACAAGGTTCTAGTTTTTATTTTTATTTTAAACTAAAATCATATGAACAAAATTCTATTTGTGTTCCTATTGTTTTCAACACAATTATTTCATCAAGTCAGCAGATCTATACAATAGCATCAATCAACACAACAAATCATGAATAACAACAACATGATTTCATACATGATTTCAGATATTTCTATGACGCGATAATAAATTATTTTTAATAATTAAAAAAAAAAGATCTCACATCACATAACAAATTTTATCGCACACAGAATTCTATCACATGAACAATTGGGTATGTTTATAGATAAATCCTACCTAACAACTAGATTTAATTAATCATTTTATCCAAATTTAAAATTAATTAAATTAGAGTTCTCACCAGTTATGCTTTCCAATTCTTCACTATCAAAACTTTGCGTCTATTGCGGAGCAAGCCTGTGAATGATCGCTTGCAAATTTCACGGACAACGCGTTATTCCCTCTATCTTCAACCGTATGTATATATAAAATATATATACACTTTATACTTAAACACACGTCAATATTCCTCAAAGCAAGAGAAGGCCAAGGTGTTGTGGGGAGGGTCTTGGTGTTGCTTGAGTCACAGTCAAGAGGGGTGGAGGTGCGGTGAGGTTTGCTGAAGCTTTAAGGTGCGGTTTGGCACAGTGCGAAGAAATGGGTGAAGCTTCTTTTTTCTTTCTGTTTATCACGTGAAGAAAGGTAGTCACGCAGAACTTGGGGTAGAAGAAAATGAGTGAAGGAATTTGGTGTTAGAGGAAATGGGTTAGGATTTGCAAAGGTTTAAGATCTTATAAAGTAGGAGGAAATAACCTTTTTTATATATATATATATTTATTTATTTTATTTTATTCCCCACTTGTGTCTTATGTAATAGGTTACAAATGAGACAAATTTGTTGACTAGACATGACATGTCAACACTAATTTCTCTTTCAAATTCAAAAATAAAACAAAGAAGAAAAGAGAACAAATGGAAAGGAATAAATGCATTATTGATTGCCTGATAGAGAGTTGTGTGACTTCTTGAATTCCAAAATACATAATTTTAAAATTCCATAATTCAAGGAATCTTTTCAATGAGCACGCGAGAATATAAAGAAGAAAAATATATATATGTGGGTTCATTAGTATTTGGAGAGAAACAAGAGAGAAAGGGGAAAGAAATTGATAAAATGAAGGGAAGGAATAAATGCTGTATTAAAACACAACGAAGAGGGAAGGGCATTGAAAACTGTTGTAACTATTCATATTTCAAAATAAATAAATTAATGAAGATTTTACAAATTCTTAAATGTTACATTTTGAACAAATAGGGAAAGAATTAAGGTAGAGAGAGATGAGGCAATGAATTTGGGAAAGTAGAAAAAGAAGGGGAAAGACTTGATTTGTTCTTTATAAACGGTGTGTGTGAATGCTCAGCTCAACACGAACTAACAGGCAGCGTTATTTAGTTATTTCAGAACGTTATAAATTCAATCGTTATGCACCGTTAATTAAGTTCAAATGGTAATGACTTTATTGCACAATTTATTTTCTTTCTTATAGTGCACATTTCTTATATAAATATGGATTAGCTTTTACAGCTTGTATTTACAAAGTTACATTCGTTGTTCTTTTTTTTCAAACGAACTAAATTAGTATATATATTACTCTCTTTAATTCAAGGTTTAAATTACATATAAAGTTAGAATGTCCCTATTACACTAATTGTACTATGAATAATACGGTAATAAAATTAAACTTATTGGTCTACAAAAATTAATCACCATTAAAGCTTCAACATATATTTGAAATTTATTTAACGTTTATTACGCCATTTATACATATAATTTGATAAATTAGTTTTGATGATATGTCACTATACAAATAAAATCCTTGTTTAAGATTAAATCAAGTTGCATGGTTTATTATTTAAAATAAATCATGTTAAATATTCAAAATGCATTAAAATTTCTAAAATAAAAATTTTAAATTGGTTCCAAAATTCCAGGTTGTTACAATAATGATGTATATGGAGCAATGAATACATAAACTAGAGGTAGGTTTTATCATTTCATTAGATTTACTGATGATATTAGTAGATAAAGATACGTGTATCTTATGAAACACATATTAGAATCCTTTGAAAAGTTCAAGGAATTCAAAGTGGAGATAGAAACCAATTTTAATAGAAAATAAATTCTCTTCGAACAGATCAAAGAGAATGTTTAAGCCAATTAATTAATGACTGTCCATATAAGTTTGAAATTGTTTCATAACTTACTTCATCTAGAAAACCATATTGGAATGGTGTATCTGAAAGGAGATATCGTACCTTATAAGATAAAATACGATTAATGATAAGTCATATAGATCTTCCAATAAATTAAATTTAGAACAATTATATTAAATCCCACTAAAACAATTTTAAAGAAGCCATATAAGATATGGACTAGGAAATGTCCTAGTGTGTCTAATTTGAAGATTTGGGATATAAGGCGTTTGTTAAACGACCTTCCTCTGATAAGATCGGACCCAAATCAAATAACTATCTTGTGTAATATCCACAAGAAACAAATGGATATTAATTCTATAAATCCTCTGAGAATAAAACGTTTTATTGCTCGAATTGGTATCCATTTTATGGAGATCCAGTCTCTAAGATACCGATGGGAATGAAATAGAAATCGAAATGTCTCGAAAACTACATAATGTCATTGAATCTTGTATAGACAAGAAATTGAATGGGAGTGACACAATAATTCTAATGTTATACATTGATAACACATTGATTATTGTGAATAATGTTAGTTTTAAAACAAGAAATAAATTCTGATTCTAAGAAAGAAAATGCTTGGATTAAAAGTTCATAAGTTGAACTCAATTCATTGTTGATCCAATGATTTACATTGTGATAACAATGTGGCTAATGCTCAGGCCTAAAACCTTAAACTCACTATTGATCCAAACATATATTTAAGAAAAATAATTCTTATGTGAAATTGTTCACAGGAGAAATAAACATATCTGCAAAGTTACAAAAGTTGTATTGTTGCAAGCCTACTAAATTAGACTCCGTCACAGCGGAAGTTTAATAGTCACACTAGTTTCATGAGTGTATGATACATGAATAATTGACTCTAGTGCAAGTGGGAGATTGTTAGAGTTTATGCCCTAGAGGCAATTCATTTGATGAGATTGATAACACTGTTGATGTTATTATTTTATTTGGAATAAAATAATATTCTATTATATTATATTTACTACGTGATATAAATATTAATATAATAGAAGTCCTTAGAATTATAATACGGAATTATATAGTTCAAGTGAGTGACTTGAATTTGAGATTATATAATATATTAAGTATTGTAATTCTTAAATGTCCCTAGTCAAGTTTTATTGTTTATATAGGACAACAATAGAGCACTGAGACTAGTATGTTGATTGACTGATGATTACATCTTATTGATCATTAATATACGTGATATTAATGTCAAAACATAAATACGTATTGGAGAATATCGTATTGGGCTGACCCACCGTGAGATAACTCCATGGATTATAATTAACAGTATCATAAGTTATTCTCATAGTGACAGTGATGTAATGGTCCTCAGACCTGAAATCATTATAATTTTGTTCGATGATATTTGTGTTTTGATACCATCTAAAGTTATTCGTAACAGAGTAACGATAACGGTGATTATTGGATACATCTCGAATCGAATGAAAATTATGAATGATCTAGATGGAATTTAACCCCATAACATATTTATGGTGATATCCATGGGCCTCTTGATTGAGTGAGACTGTGAAATGCATGGCCGTGCTCAAATACTGATTTGTTTTAAACAGTCTACTCATCGATCAAGAAAAACGGATTAAATTATAAAGTGGATGATACGATCCATACCTTGAGTTTAATTCAGGGTATAACGGTTAAAAGGATTATATTACATTGAGACACTGATCACAGAACAGGTTGTATCGAATCGTTGATCTTATTACAACTTGGGTAGCAGCGACGTATTGCTAGATGCCAATCACTGTTTATAATTTTAAATACGATTTGAAATCATTGCCAACGTTGTAATAACCTATAGGGTCACACCATATAGAACGTTATAAGGAGAAAATAATTTTAGATAAATAAAATATCAATCCGTTGTTATTTTATTTAAGTTGGAATTAGTATTCAAGTTGTTCCTAATTGTATGGTAAATATTTTGTTTTAAAAGGAGATATTTATTCTTCTTTTAAAAAGTAGCAATACCATATAAAAAGGATAAGGTCAAAAATTGTTTCGAGCGTGACTGCGGCGGCTAGCACCCCTCTCCTTTCTTTTTCATCATCAATCCGATTGAAAATGAGAGAATCGTTCTGGTGGATACATATAGAGGCTCGCTGATTTGGGAGCTCGGATTCGAATCAACCAAATTTACAATCAATCGCGTGAATAAAGGATGAAGCTCTAAAAGGTATACTTCTCGATTTAGACAAATTATTACATGAGATCCTGATATGATTTGGTTTGAATTTCGTTATTGTAATGTGAATTTGACCCAAAACAACTTTCATGATCATGGTAGAGGATTTGGGTGCGGTAATAGTTGCATTGAGTAGGAGACATGCCAGTTTAGGGGTTGTGTTTCTAGGATGGAAGCAACTAGAGTATATCGCGGGATAAGATTTCAGACCTAAGTATGGATTGAATCCAGAAATGTTAGCAAGTTCGACGATTAGATCGATTTTGATTGAGTGGATCGGTTCCAGTTAGAGGGACGATCCTAACCTATTGGAAATCATCTCTAGGGTAGAGATGGGTATCAATGGGAAGAGAATGATCAAGCAAGGATTTGATCGAGAAGGATGGCTTCGAAAGAATGGGAGACTAGTTGTACCCAATGTCGATGGATTGAGGGATGAAGTGCTTAGAGAATGTCATCACTCAAAACTAACCATACATCCCGGTGGTAACAAGATGTACCGAGACATGAAGCAGACTTACTACTGGGAAGGAATGAAAAGAGACGTTGGGAAGTTTATATCCAAGTGCATGACTTGTCAGCTAGTTAAAGCTGAGCAGAAGAAGCCTAGTGGTTTGTTACAACCATCAGAAATTCTCGAATGGAAATGGGAACAAGTCTCGATGGATTTCATCGATGGTTTACCAAGGACTAGATCGGGACATGATAGCATTTGGGTAATTGTGGATCGATTAACCAAGAGTGCAAGATTTATACCAGTTAAATCGAACAGAACGGCAGCTAAGTTAGCTGAACTGTATATGAAGTGGGTAGTGAGATTTCATGGAGTACCAAAAGGCATTGTGAGTGACCGAGACCCGTTATTTACTAGTGGGTTTTGGAAGAGCTTACAAGAGGCTTTAGGATCGGAATTACATCTCAGTATCGCATATCATCCACAAACTGATGGTCAGACAGAGGGTGAATCGAATATTGGAAGATCTCTTGAGAGCTTGCATATTGGATTTTGGTGGATCATGGGATGACCATTTTCATCTAGTAGAGTTTGCATATAATAATAGTTACCAATCCAGTATCGGTATGGCTCCATATGAAGCTTTGTATGGAAGACCGTGCAACTCACCATCGTGTTGGCTAGAGACCGGTGAGAAGGTTGTGCTTGGAACAGATGTGGTAAGAGAAACTTCAAATAAGATTAAGATCATTCAGCAACGAATGAAGGCTGCCCAGGATAGGCAGAAGAGTTATGCTGATAAGAGGAGAAGAGATTTAAAATTCTCCGTTGGCGGCTTGGTGTTTGTTAAGATTTCTCCGTTAAAAAGCGTGATTCGATTTGGAAGGAGAGGCAAGTTAACACCAAGATTTGTTGGACCATTTCCAGTTCTCGAGCAAGTCGGGAATTTGGCGTATAGAGTTGACTTACCAGAGAAGATGGCGGGAGTTCACAACGTATTTCATGTTTCCCAGTTAAGGAAGTTCGTGCACGACCCAGATATGACTATTTCACCTGATCAGTTAGAGGACTTCGAAGTAGAACCCGAGGCGGTTGGGAACCACAAGCCTATTCGTATTGTTGGGAATGATACGAAGCAACTTCGAAGGAAGGCGGTGAAGATAGTCAAGGTTCAGTGGGGTGAGAACGAGAATGACTGTACTTGGGAGACAGAGGAGAGCATTAGGAAGACGTATACAGAACTTTTTGCCTGGTAAGATTTTCTTTGCGATTTAGTTATTCCGCATGCTAGGATAGACTTGTTTTGCATGTTTGATTGTTGTTTTATGGTTGATAGGCATGCGGGACCCTTTGTGTGTTTTGGTTAGAGAATTTCGGGGCGAAATTTCTTAAGGGGGGGAGAATGTAACAACCCGCATTCTACGCATCGGAGGATCGTAGAATATTTATTTCTTTCTCATATGAAGTCGTATGGTCATGTAGAGTTGGGAAATGACTATTGGGGTTATTTCCAATTCATGATTTTTGCCGATTTTTAAATGACCGTTTTGCCCCTAGCTGATTTTGTTTTGGCCATAACTTTTGATTGGAAAGGAGTTTTGACCTGAAACCACTTCCATTGGCTTCGAATGATGGTTTACCTTTCCGTAGAGTGGTCACATGTTGAAAACGGACTTACCGTTTGGGAGGAATGGCTAAACCAAGGTTTGGAAGGTGAAAAACTACTTAACCGGGCCAAATAAGATGATTAGAGATTGGGCTCATGACCCATTTCGGGATTAGGGTTAGGTGGGGGCTGAAATGACCTAGGGTTTCATTCCATTTCAGTTTTCTAGCCTCCACTTACCTCTAAGAAACCTAAAAATGGCCTCCATTCTCTAAAACACCTCCAAATCACTCAAAACTTGAAAAAAGGGATTAGCAACATCAAATCAAGGCAAATCTTCACCAAATCAAGATTAGCGCTGCTGCTACACCTTGGGATTCGTGCCAAATCAGAGTTTTATTTCAGATCTTAGTTTTGTTTGTGGCTAAGGTGAGTGATTAGCTTGCTTTTTCACTAATTATGGCTAGTTATGGTAATTAGCGAAAATTAGCGAAATTATGGCTCAGAAAAATCTAGAAAAATTCCTTAAATTCTAAAATATCATTTTATGCCTCTGATATGAATTTGGGTTAATTTCGACTAATTTTGCAAATCCCGGATTTTGGGTGATTAAGGGGTGATTAGTGATAATTAGTGGATTTATGCATGATTAAAATCTGGAAAAATATTCAGAAATTCATAAATAATGTTTTAGACCTCTGTTAGAAAATTTGGCTAATTTGGATAAGTTTTGCTAATCATATGCTTAAACATGATTAAGAGGGATTAAGGGAAAATATGGGGTTTTGGCTATGTTTGATCCATTTTAACCTATCATATTGTTGTTTTGGTGTTTGAGGTCACTTGTATGTGTTGCTATGACTGTATGGTATGCTTTGTGATTGTTTAGAATAGTTAGAATGGTCGAAAACGCCGTCGAATGGCGTAAACAACTCGCTGGACAAGGTGCAGGAATTCGGATCGGATGGGGGTTGAGGGCCGATCGGATCGCCCTATGGGATCGTGGGACATCACCACGAGCCGAGTCATCTCCACCGAGCCGAACCGTTTGCGCAAGGTCCACGAACCACAACCGTGAACTGCTTGTACCCGATCCGCTCTCGCGCTTCGCACCCCGATCCGACCAGAGGAAGACAACATCCACGACCCACCTGCACTTGAACGCTCCGACCCGGATGACCACGATCCGACCTAGGGGAAAAGAGCACTCGATCCGAGCCGAGGCCAGCAGGAGACCACGATCGATAGTGCCATGCGATCCGAATCGTCACAAGGAGAAGGCAAGGACCCGAACCGAACCGAAGGGCGCGTGGACAGTGAAGCCGAACCGATCCGGGGAAAGAAGACCAATAACCCGAGATGCAAAGGTAGTCCAAGTTGGAAGTTAGAGCTCAGGATCCGGTTGGGAACCAATGAGTTCACTTCATGATTGGACTTTGCTGCGGGACGTGTGCAAAGGAGTTGTCGATGTCTATGACTTTGGATCACTATGTATTGGAGGTATGTGGACGAATTCTGGCCCATAGTGGTGTGGTACGACTAGGAAGCTACCTACCAATGGATTGGGGTCATTGGAAATGTTTGGACATGATCCCATGGGTTTGGCTTGGTGGTAGCATTGGTCATAGTCGTACAAAGACGAGTTCTGTCATTACCTCAAAGGGCTCTGGTGATCGAAGAAGTGGACATCGTATGCTTTACGCACTGAGTGAGAGATGTGAGGATGGTTGCTATGTTTGATTGTTTGCCATCACTATGACATGCACACCCCACCCCCGTTACACACCATGTGTTAGTGACACCCTAGAGTATTGTACAGTATGTAGTACTAACTCTTTGGTTGCAGGTCCAGGTTCAGGTATGGTTTAGTATACGTGTTATTTTTCTGTTTATGCTTGCTACCACTCATACCAGACTGATGCCTGACCCAGAGTTTTATGTTTCTTCTTATTACTCTGGGTGCTCACACGAGCAGACTAGAGACAGGTTCGAGGGTATGCACGAGTAGCAGTGCCGGAGACGAGCAGGAGGCTCCAACGTATTATCTACTTATTTTCTCCCTGTGTCGTTGGCGGATACTACTTGGGCATTAGTAGTGTATCCTCATTATTTTGTTTAGCTTTTTGAGACAGTTTTGAAGTTGTAATAACCTGTGTTTGGTTTCCGCTACTCTGATGATGTTAGTTCAAGTTTTTCAGCTTATGCACTGTCTCATCTGTTTTATGTCAAGTATATGTTGGTTATTATATTTTATCCCATGCGCTGTGAGACATATTACAGGTTCTTTGTTTGGTTCATCTTCTTTCTTTCTTTTCTTTGGCGACCGTTCCGTGCCAATTGGACATGTGTACAGCGTACAATTGGAGTAAATGTCGGTTGATGCGGGGCGGGCCGTCACAAAAAGTTAAAAATGTTTACCTTTTTCCACTGCACATATCATTTTGAATCTGGCGAAAGAAAAGCACACCCATTCACCAAAATAAAGAATTTCTTCTGCAATTGGTTAAATTTTCCAGAAAAAACTCCACATGGATTGTAGTCCAAGTTAAACTGTAAGAAACAAAAGTTCTATTTTAGATGTCTATCAAAGAGTGTTTTTTGGTGCCTTTTATGTATAAGGAACACCTTAGACGTTTATTGATAAAAACATTGTATGACACCAGATAAAAGCTTACGGATGCCTTTATATGAAAATTTATGAGATTAGCGCGGAGATATGTTTATATTTTGAAATATCAGTTTAAAACACCCATGCCTTTTTAATCTTCGAGAATCGCCGAACCTTGTATTTTGTTGTTTGCATTTGCATAATGACCTCCATGAGACACTATAGAGCTCGATCATCGAATTTCCGACTTCATTCCTAAATCATTGTCGTTGAATGAAACACTAAAAAAATAAAAAAATCAAACCATTAATTATTTGGTTTGACTACTCTTAAGTGGTGCTATAGCTTGAAACCCGATGTAGTTGAATTATCTGTAAACTGTTATTGATAGACCTGCAAGATATTCAAATTACATGTTTGATCATTTAATGAAGTAAACAATAAACATTAATTATTATAGAAGCTTACTTCCTTTTCATTGCTAGACAGTCGAATTGAAAACACACGAAAACCATGTTAACTCTCCAAATATAGATCTTCATTTGCAGTAAGTTTGATTTATTTTAACCTTGTTATTTTTACCCTTATGTAGTAACTTTTCCACGGCAGGACATCAAAGGATAACATTAGTATACATTGTTATATTATATGGCTTAATTTAGATCAAGAAACTTGAGTTAAATAGTGAGAGTTGAGTGTTCGTTATATTCCACTTTTATTTGACACGTAAATAGCATTTACCATCTTAGATCAATAAATTTTCACAGTAAGTCAGATGGAAGCACTAACCATCAGACAGAGTTGAGACCAAATAGTCGAAAACGACAATATAATTTTTTATGTTAACTTAATAGATATTAACATACATTGATTCGTGGGCAAAATAAATTGAAAGGAAAAACAACTTATTCTATTTCCAACTGAGCTAGCAATTAAATAAAAAAAAGAAACACATACACATGTATGTACGTATTTGCATATATATGGATTATTATATTTTACTTTGATTGATCCAAAAGCGTGCTTGCTAGTAGCTGTGTTCTAAAATTAGGAACGTAGGATATATAAATAGTAAAATGGATTCGGCCAAAGTAACAGTTCTCGCAAGTATCTATATGCGTACATATAGTTTGTGGAATATGATGCATTCCAAATAAATGCTAATATAGGAGAACTAAGAGCAATCCAAAATCATAGTTATTCTCATAGCACGGTTAATAATGAAAATCATTTTGTCTTCGTTAACCGATAATGATTGTAGCAGCCAATAAACAATGTATTTCGATTATCGACTAAAATTGGAATGAAGGGGATTTATATCAGCAGAAGGAATTTTTAATTTAATCAAATATTAGTTTTCCTTGGTTAAAGGAAAATCAAATTAGGATAAACCTACGGTCGATGGCAACTTGAGGTTGAAATATATATAAACTGATTTTACTGATCAAACTTAATAGAGTAGACATGGAAATGCGCATAAGAGAAAATGATGATTAATCCAAACAAAGCAATTTTACATATTCAGTTTTACTAAATTTTGTAAAATTACCATATTCTTTTGCTACTAATAAACAGGAATGAGTTGCATTCTGTTTTATACAATTTATGATCCTTCCAAATTCGTGCAATATACAACTTACTAAAATATAATACTTAGATTTGTTTATTTAATTCTAAGCCATTGAAGTCAAAAGTATTTTATTTTATTCACAATAATAGATGGTTATTTGTAAATAAGTTTTATGCCAAAAATTTCATGCGGTGGCCAATATCATGCTATGAATCTCTTTCTTATAACATGGTATAGGTATAACTCGCTTCATGTTTATATTCAGCTAAAAGGATTCGTGAGGCAATTCATGCATTCATTATTACCCATAGATATATTTTTAGAAAATAGTATTTGACACGAACTTGTTATAATGAATGTCCTCCCAATACAGAAAAAACACGTTTACATAATTAACGCTGCAAGGATTTCTTTAAGCGTGGTTATAAAACTTTACGTGCTAATCCAAGCAACTGATTATATATGACCGCCTAAACTCATAACCAATATATTATGCATATTTGAATAAGACAAAGCAAAAAAAGAAGAATCATGAAAAAAAACAATTTGTAAACTAATTAACAATACTTGTTAACATATCATGCACTTTCCAAAATGTACTAACTTTATACGTTACGGACATTTACTTCAGCATGCCCATGTGTACTTGCTTGTACACATCAGTCATTGAAGTACTATGGGCAGCTAAAATTAATGTTAACGCACATAAGGATGAGTTGGATTTAAACCATTTTTCCAAAAATAGTGAAATAGAAAACCATATCTAGATCTTGATTAGAAACATATATAGCCATCTTTTGTTTTGGATCTATATCTGCAACATTACCATATCCAAGGCACACTCAATTTAAGAAGGTTGAGATGAGAAAAACATTGATGAAAGACGCTTTCTATAAACGATAATAATAACATATGACTACCTTTAAAACTTAACATGAGGAAGCATTATTTGACTTTTTTATGCATATATCAAAAGCCTAATCATGAGTAAAAAGATCGAAGCAGAATAATAACCAATTTAACCACAAAATGATTCGGCTTTCATTGGAATGGATAAGCCAAGAGTAATATATCTCGCAGAATGCCAGTGGTCACTCATCGTGCTCCAAACTTAATTGTTATTTAGCCAATAATTGTTTTGGCAACATGCACCAAAACTATATTAACAAATTGCAATCAATCAATGAATTAAATGGGCATGTGTAACAACATTTTGAACTAAATTGACATAGTAATTATTAAGTTAGGTGTCAGGCTTTACACCACCGTATAGTGGAAAACAAAAACAAAAAATCTTGTGAATGCTTAAAGTTATGGAGTAGATCTCAGATCTTGGATGGATTTCTTCAACACCGAAAATAAGCGAACAATATTCATTTAGTCATCACCTTCATATTATATGTTTATTTTCCTTACAAAATATAGATTACATGTGTTACAAAATAAATATACCCTCAGTTATATAAAACATTTTTCACCACAATATTCATTTTAAGAGAAAATGTTCATAACAGAACTGGTTTTTAGAAATTTAAATAGTAATATGAAAACATAGCACAATAAACCAAGTTTACATAAAATTGATTATAATCAAATATCGGGTATAACTGTATAAGAAACAAATAATGTTTATCAACTTAAAGATAAATAGTAGGTATAGGCTAACACAATATACAAATTTAGAAGGAAAAAAAATCAGCTAAATGCTTACCTACTCTAAATTTCTTGGTAAAGAAAGGACTACTATGCTGTATACTTAATAAAGAATAATCAAAAATCAAAAATTAGTAGAACACGGGCACTAAAAATCAATCAAATATGGACAATCAGGACCCATATAAAAAACTTCTATATACATCAAAAAAGCATAATTTGATACCCGTGTACGTAATAATGCATAATTTTATGATATTCGAAGAAAAACAACGCTTTATCTTGCAATCATATTTCTTTATATAGTTATCAAATAACAGAAAATATCCAGTAAATAGAGCTACTACAACAATTCATATTCATGTTTTTATCAGAACAATTGTGAAAATATATTACTTCATGAAAATATGGAAACAATTCTGAATATAAAATTTTAAGAGAAAATAATAATTTTATCTGACTATTCTAGAGAAATGCAGAAGAATTTGCCTTTAAGCTATCGGTCAACATGGAGAATTGAACATATAATACTACAAATATATTACACTGACCTTATTGTGAATGAACAGACCTTGACTTGGAATGAAGCCTCAAGCAGCTTAATTGTGTGAGGGCAATTGAGGTTAATGAACTTGGTTAAAACCTATAGAAAATACCATCGACGTCAAGGTAGGTTGATATCATCTTAATAGCTCATTACTTTCACCTCTACACTGCAAAACAAAAAATCAGAGATATATAAAATCAGTGCAAGAAATTACCGATTATTGCCTCGGATAATATAGTCACAAACAATAACATCGTGTAGTCAAATTTTAGAAAATCTTCACTAAAGACGGCAAATTTATTAAACGATAATCTAACATGGGAGCTCTATTAATTTCCTTTTCAACCATACTTTATGAGTTCCAATTGAATGGGAAAAAATGCAGCGAGTAATGATGAGAGGATGCCACTAAAAATGTTAGTTTTCTTCTTCTTCCTAGTATGCAAATTATGAGGCAAGAGAAACAAACACAGAATATGTAGTAACTTACTTAACCTGTTCATCCAAATCTACATGACCGGCTTCTTGTTTATATATCGTGCATGATCTGTAATAACCTGGCATTTTACACGCTCTAAGTCGGTAATTAAACCGACTTAAAACGCTCAAAACGACAGATTGTTATCGGCTTACACGGTTTAAAACAGAATAAATGCAGAATCACAGAGTACAATAAATTGCAGCGGAATAAAATTTATAAATATCAGAGTTTTACAAAGTATATGCACAGCGGAAGAAAAATATAAACTTCGTACATAAATTTTCTTTTTAGCAAATTTACTTTTTCTGAGCTTAGCGTGCGCGTGCGTCTTCACGTCTTCCCGTTCCTTTCCCGTTTGGCGATCTGAACTTTAAGCCTGGAACACTTAGGACCTGACCCGAATGTCCCACGCAAAATACACAAAACACTCGAGTTAGGATTAAACTTATTTCAAATAAGCACACTTCGATAATCACATAAATATAATTTGTTTAATCCCGACTACTATCAAATAAATTTAAGTATATCACCCATGGGGACTGCTGAACTTTATACCCATGGAAATAGAACACTTGTATGAAGCAAAAATGAAAGTTGGAACCATGCATGCAAATATACTGAAGTTTAATGCGTGGTAAATCAAATTGTAAGGCAGTAAGAGTGGCGTCTAGCAAAGGGTTGTACAGACATGCAAATGCACACGCTTGGAATATATCGACAAAGCACACACATGGAATAGTCCCGTAAAACATACATGTAGAGACTTAAATCAAAATGCAACGCAACTGTGAGCTATAATTTAGCCTGTTCCGGTTTATGTCAAAGTGAAAGACCAAATGAACAAATTACTTGTCATAATATATAAATATATATGCAGGGGTTTCAAGTTATCCCAACAGTAAAAGGGATTTAAGAACTGCCAACTAAAAGGGGTCCATATATGCAATCACGTTACCAAATTAGATGGGAGTAACCCAAGTAGGTGTGTTCCCATTAAAATAGTGTAACTGTTATTTTATACATACATTATTTTTAACTTTAAACTGACTAACAAATTGAAAGGGACCGCTGGGTCATTCATTAGTTGCTTTTGAGCATACTAACCGTGAACTATCAAACATAAATGGTAATGTATGAAACAACTTATTACAATATGTCCCCAAATCATTAATTAAGAAGGAACCCAACATCAAAATAATGGTTCAGCTAAGACAACAGAATATCCACAAGTTTAAAAGGAAGCATGCACAGTAGTTTTGCCGAAACCACAAAACAGGAAGTACATAACAGACCACAGTATGGAACACTACAAAAAAAAAGGCATGTAGGTGTTTATAGATTTGCAGCAAGGACATACTGACAATATCAAATGCATGCAACAAGGACACATTAACAATATTAAAATGCATGCAGCAAGGCAAAACTAAAGAGAAGGGCTCAGTCATGGCATGGATATGGAAGGAAATGCTAAGTTGACTAAATGCAAATGGGGAGAATGTTTGTACCAAGTAACCTGAAGTGCCCGGGTAGCGAAACTGACAGTCACTAGCCTTGGGTTAAAGCAAAGATCACAGCACATGAATAAGGCGTGCATGGCGGTATCCACATGTTCTAGTGGCCGATGGTGGCGAGATTTGAAAGTAAGATACACATGCATTAAGTGTTTGCAAGTTCAAAGTGCGACAGATCCATAGCAGTGTGAAGTATATGCAATTAACGAAACAAAGTGGCCGAAATTATATCGTCAGGAAGTTTAATGAAATCAAAACGTAGCATGATGAGTCCGAGGTGCACTATACTGTCATGATACCCTAAATTCCCACATGGTCCAGATTGGGTTAAATGTAAGCTAACAAGCCAAAGGTGAATATCACAACGGGATAAACAACCAAACATAAGCAGCGCATATGGATCATACATATATTATGAATTCCTGACTTAACAAATAACGACTAACAGTCAATTCAAGGCACATTAAATTAAGTCATAGTCCAAATATGATGATAAGGTCAGTGTTCGAGAAGGATTACACCGAGCAGACAGGAAACGAAGCATGCAAGACAAGGTACCCAATCAACAGGCTAAACAACATACTTAGTGAATCCGAAATCGCGAACTTAAAAACAGATTAATCGTAAGAAAACTTACCTTCAATCGACGAACCGACGGCGGAAAGACAAGCAGCGAAGGGAAGTATGACTACCATGGATGATGGCACGGTGGGTGCCTGCGCTCGTCAGAGCGAGCGTTAGCTGAACATGGAGCAACCGCCTTCGGCGTTGAAGATGATGAACGGTGGAGCCTTGGTTTGGTTCGCTGGTGAAACGAGAAGATGTCGCACCGAGGTGGAGCAAATGGACGGCCAGAGGAGCACGATTAAATCTGGAGTGGAGCAGTGCAGCAAGCGACTGCGGGTTTGGGCGCGGTGGCCAGGCTGAACGGCGTCAGGAAGAATGGATTTTGGCAGCCATTATTTCTTCGATCGATTAGGGAAAAAAAGAGTTTGGGGAAGAACAGATTTGGCTGATGACAAAATGAACGGAGGAAAAATAAGGAGAAATAGGGACGGACAACTTAAAATAACAGAGGACGGTATACACGCGCTACACCATTTCAGAACAAAGCGGACAGATGGCAACCCAATTCAGCCAAATTAAAACATGTGTAAAGCAATACATATTATTTTTTTATTTTTTTATTAATCAACCGTATTTCAAATTATTCGCCGTCCTTTACTGCTTATGTTTCAAAGACAAATAAATAAATTTTCTTAAATCCAATTGCCGACGACAAATCATATCTTCATTAAGTCTTAGAATAAAATTTACTTTCAAAGTTCTATTTTAGCTTTAACGTTAAATTCAAGTACTTCAAATTTGTTGATAAAGTTTCTTTAAACAAAACATTCATATAGGATTAAATTTACAAAAGGAATTTTCATTTATAAGTTTATTCAAATATGTACAACAATGATTTTAGCCCATATTCTATTATCGGAACCCGTGTATAAATATTTATTTCAACGTCAAATCTTAATTTAAATTATATTTAAGACGTAAAAATTATGTTTTTCTAACGCTAAAATTTTTGGGCCGTTACAATCTCCCCCACTTAAATCTTTTCGTACTCGAAAAGGAGAGTTGTAAATTTAAACTTAAGTGAAAAAGATCTTACTTATAAGGAAAAATATTTGAAACCAAATACTTACAATTTTAGTAAGCTTGTAAATTAATCAAAGAGTTCAAAGGATACAAAACTTCATATTCTTAAATTTGTAAACTTATATATCAAAACTTAAATTTAAACTTAAATCATTATATTGAAACTGGATAAAGGAAATTTGTACTATATTTCGAAATCATAATTTGCAAAAGCATTTGGAAACTCCAAACGATTTCTTCGAACTTAGAATCCCATTTTCATTTTAAATCATTGAAGTACTATACATTTCTTTCATATAGAATCATACTTCACCCCGGGATTTCAAAACCAAATTGCTTTCAAAAACTTCAAACATATTATGATGAAATCAATATCAATATATATGTTCCATTTCCTCGAGAAGTTCTTCCCCCATGACAAGGTTACTCGGGAACGACCTATCGCACGAAATAGTATATATATATATGACGTCTCTCCTTTCCCCGGAGCCGACCATCATAAGGACTCAAAAATCCCAAAATCACACACACCCTTTCTTTAGTCACGGGTTACCCAATTCCATGGTTCATATCAAATCATTTCATATCCCAAAGGTATAAATCATTTCGCAACAATAATTCGCAAATACTTTCAATCATAATATTGTTGTTTTTCAAAACATTTCAAATATCGGGATTCAAGTCGTCGAAATTTCCTTTTGTTTATAAACCACTTTTATAAACTATATCATATCCAAGTATCTGGAAAACAAGTTCAATCAATACGATTTCTTAATATCATCTCAAATCAAGTAAGCTTTTCAAATTTCCAAACTAAAAACTTCACAAATCATTCATAGAAATCGTATCGAAATTCTTTAGATCAAATTTCATATAATCGAATTATTTTCCTTTCAAAACATTAGTTACAAAATAATTCAAGACATATTTGGAAATCCTTTACACAAAAATATAGGACCGTGTAATCATTCTCATTTCAAATATCATATCACGCTTGGAAGGTTACATTGTTCAACTAGTCGGAAAAATCTCTCGAAACATTTCTATTTAAAATACCATCACGCTTCCGCTACGCACTCTGATTAAGCATGTTCCACTAGTATTGTTCTACAAACCAATCCCAAAACATTGACTTTGAAACAAAAACCTAAAAATTGGAGTTTCAAAGTCCACTTTCTATGGATTTATCGATGCCAGACAAAAGGAAGGGTTCAAGAACAAGATTGGACAAACTCAAGCTCGAATAGATCGAAGAGATGATAAGCGACAGATGACGTCAGGTCAAGGCAAACAAACACAACAACAACGACAAAGATGTATTTATTTAAATTCCACTTATCTCTTCATATTAATTTATCACAACGTTTTATTAAAATTTATCCAAACATTTTCAACATTTATCTACACGGTTTCAAGTATTTCTCGACGTTTAGATCGGAATCATACAGTCATCCCACTTTTGAAACTCGAAAATAAATGTCCGATGATGTGGCCATCATCATCAGAATTTTCCTCCAGCGACTAGAATGGGATTCCATATCTATCTAGTACATCTTCGATTTCATATATACGTTAGCTAGGCGTATGTACAAAATCCGTACATACTTGACAGTCCAATCTCGACGTCAATAAAATTCTCGCAACCATTTCCATCACACTTTAAATTCCTTCCAAATCAAAATTTCTGAATTAACTACATCCTTATATGTATCTTTCATAAAGTTTGGAAACTTTCATTTCAATTATCTTGAAATTTTCAATTTTTCTTTTATTTTCCTTTATAATTTCCGAACACTCAACGAACGACTTCGAGAACCTTCATCGTAAGGAGCCTAAAGAAGTTTTATTTCCGAAAATATTTCTTTAAAATACTCTATTTCCAAATCTTCTTTTAAAAATACTTTATTTTCGAAAATTCTTTCAAAAAAATATTTATTCTTCGAAATCCACTGATTCTAGTGTCAATTCCACCTTAAACCAGATAAGCCAAGCTTTGTATGAACCAAAGCTCTGATACCAAATGTAACGACCTGGCATTTTACACTCTCTAAGTCGGTAATTAAACCGACTTAAAACGCTCAAAACGACAGATTGTTATTGGCTTACACGGTTTAAAACAGAATAAATGCAGAATCACAGAGTACAATAAATTGCAACGGAATAAAATTTATAAATATCAGAGTTTTACAAAGTATATGCATAGCGGAAGAAAAATATAAACTTCGTACATAAATTTTCTTTTTAGCAAATTTACTTTTTCTGAGCTTAGCGTGCGCGTGCGCCTTCACGTCTTCACGTTCCTTTCCCGTTTGGCGATCTGAACTTTAAGCCTGGAACACTTAGAACCTGACCCGAGTGTCCCATGCAAAATACACAAAACACTCGAGTCAGGATTAAACTTATTTCAAGTAAGCACACTTCGATAATCACATAAATATAATTTGTTTAATCCCGACTACTATCAAATAAATTTAAGTATATCACCCATGGGGACTGCTGAACTTTATACCCATGGAAATAGAACACTTGTATGAAGCAAAAATGAAAGTTGGAACCATGCATGCAAATATACTGAAGTTTAATGCGTGGTAAATCAAATTGTAAGGCAGCAAGAGCGGCGTCTAGCAAAGGGTTGTACAGACATGCAAATGCACACGCTTGGAATATATCGACAAAGCACACACATGGAATAGTCCCGTAAAACATACATGTAGAGACTTAAATCAAAATGCAACGCAACTGTGAGCTATAATTTAGCCTGTTCCGGTTTATGTCAAAGTGAAAGACCAAATGAACAAATTACTTGTCATAATATATAAATATATATGCAGGGGTTTCAAGTTATCCCAACAGTAAACGGGGTTTAAGAACTGCCAACTAAAAGGGGTCCATATATGCAATCACGTTACCAAATTAGATGGGAGTAACCCAAGTAGGTGTGTTCCCATTAAAATAGTGTAACTGTTATTTTATACATACATTATTTTTAACTTTAAACTGACTAACAAATTGAAAGGGACTGCTGGGTCATTCATTAGTTGCTTTTGAGCATACTAACCGTGAACTATCAAACATAAATGGTAATGTATGAAACAACTTATTACAATATGTCCCCAAATCATTAATTAAGAAGGAACCCAACATCAAAATAATGGTTCAGCTAAGACAACAGAATATCCACAAGTTTAAAAGGAAGCATGCACAGTAGTTTTGCCGAAACCACAAAACAGGAAGTACATAACAGACCACAGTATGGAACACTACAAAAAAAAGGCATGTAGGTGTTTATAGATTTGCAGCAAGGACATACTGACAATATCAAATGCATGCAACAAGGACACATTAACAATATTAAAATGCATGCAGCAAGGCAAAACTAAAGAGAAGGGCTCGGTCATGGCATGGATATGGAAGGAAATGCTAAGTTGACTAAATGCAAATGGGGAGAATGTTTGTACCAAGTAACCTGAAGTGCCCGGGTAGCGAAACTGACAGTCACTAGCCTTGGGTTAAAGCAAAGATCACAACACATGAATAAGGCGTGCATGGCGGTATCCACATGTTCTAGTGGCCGATGGTGGCGAGATTTGAAAGTAAGATACACATGCATTAAGTGTTTGCAAGTTCAAAGTGCGACAGATCCATAGCAGTGTGAAGTATATGCAATTAACGAAACAAAGTGGCCGAAATTATATCGTCAGGAAGTTTAATGAAATCAAAACGTAGCATGATGAGTCCGAGGTGCACTATACTGTCATGATACCCTAAATTCCCACATGGTCCAGATTGGGTTAAATGTAAGCTAACAAGCCAAAGGTGAATATCACAAGGGGATGAACAACCAAACATAAGCAGCGCATATGGATCATACATATATTATGAATTCCCGGCTTAACAAATAACGACTAACAGTCAATTCAAGGCACATTAAATTAAGTCATACTCCAAATATGATGATAAGGTCAGTGTTTGAGAAGGATTACACCGAGCAGACAGGAAACGAAGCATGCAAGACAAGGTACCCAATCAACAGGCTAAACAAGATACTTAGTGAATCCGAAATCGCGAACTTGAAAACAGATTAATCGTAAGAAAACTTACCTTCAATCGACGAACCGACGGCGGAAAGACAAGCAGCGAAGGGAAGTATGACTACCATGGATGATGGCACGGTGGGTGCCTGCGCTCGTCAGAGCGAGCGTTAGCTGAACATGGAGCAACCGCCTTCGGCATTGAAGATGATGAATGGTGGAGCCTTGGTTTGGTTCGCTGGTGAAACGAGAAGATGTCGCACCGAGGTGGAGAAAATGGACGGCCAGAGGAGCACGATTAAATCTGGAGTGGAGCAGTGCAGCAAGCGACTGCGGGTTTGGGCGCGGTGGCCAGGCTGAACGGCGTCAGGAAGAATGGATTTTGGCAGCCATTATTTCTTCGATCGATTAGGGAAAAAAAGAGTTTGGGGAAGAATAGATTTGGCTGATGACAAAATGAACGGAGGAAAAATAAGGAGAAATAGGGACGGACAACTTAAAATAACAGAGGACGGTAGACACGCGCTACACCATTTCAGAACAAAGCGGACAGATGGCAACCCAATTCAGCCAAATTAAAACATGTGTAAAGCAATACATATTATTATTTTATTTTTTTATTAATCAACCGTATTTCAAATTATTCGCCGTCCTTTACTGCTTATGTTTCAAAGTCAAATAAATAAATTTTCTTAAATCCAATTGCCGACGACAAATCATATCTTCATTAAGTCTTAGAATAAAATTTACTTTCAAAG
Source organism: Allium sativum (assembly GCA_030737875.1). Classification (NCBI taxonomy): domain Eukaryota; kingdom Viridiplantae; phylum Streptophyta; class Magnoliopsida; order Asparagales; family Amaryllidaceae; genus Allium; species Allium sativum. The sequence continues at coordinate 815,433,944 of CM060921.1, read as the reverse complement.
TTCTATTTTGGCTTTAACGTTAAATTCAAGTACTTCAAATTTGTTGATAAAGTTTCTTTAAACAAAACATTCATATAGGATTAAATTTACAAAAGGAATTTTCATTTATAAGTTTATTCAAATATGTACAACAATGATTTTAGCCCATATTCTATTATCGGAACCCGTGTATAAATATTTATTTCAACGTCAAATCTTAATTTAAATTATATTTAAGACGTAAAAATTATGTTTTTCTAACGCTAAAATTCTTGGGCCGTTACATGATCTAAACTAAAAATGTATTTAAGTAGGTAAAACTTGAAGTATGATTGAAGATCATCCATAGCAATAATAAATTAGCATTCAATGCAAATTCAATAACAAAATGGTACTTGGATTCAAGCTCGTACTCAACACATATGTTAACTATATCCTCTTCAATGTAGAAAACAATCCCATCAACACTACATTTACAAATAAATGAGCAAAAAATAAAACTGCAGCCTTATAAATTCAGAATTTAAATATGAATACAAATGTAATAATTGCAGTTATAATTTCAATGAGCAATATGTACGAATTAATTATTAAATCAGGTAACCGCTTTATATATAGCAAACATAAGTGAAGTATAAGTATTGGAGTATGAATATGAATGGAAGAATTGCAACTATAGTTGCAATGAGCAATCAGGAAGAATTGAATTCTAAATCATGTTATATATATATATATATATGTATGTATGTATGTATGTATGTATATGTATGTATATATATATATATGTATGTATAATACATACGTACATACATACATACATACATACATACATATTTATATATATAAACATATATAGCAAAAGTAGATTTAAGTATGACGACCTACAGAGCGTCCGTATGATGCAAAGAGAAAAGGTGGAGAGAAACCGGGTTAATTGCAATGTGCCATGTACATGGAGAAAAGAAGGAAGAAGTAGGAAGTGGTACTGGAAATTCAAATGTTTTCAGATAAGTTTCTTAGTTTTCCAATATACCATAGGGTATTTAGGTCGCAAAAATTGCCAGCCACGGTCTAACTCAAACAAAAGGTGTATGAATTTTAAATATCATTTTAACCAAAAAGATATATGAAAAGGAAAAAAGAACGATACAACTGGCGTAGTGTCACTCTCTCTCTCTCTCTCACACACATACATACACACACACACAAATATATATATATATATATATATATATATATATATATATATAAGCATAAGATCTTATAACCAAGCAGCCACCATAAGAAGGCATGGTGGCATTAATAGAAACTCCAATTATGTATCTAGCCATGAAAACCCATGGCATTACCTTACCCATAATCAACATGAGGATTCACTAATACAAACAAAACATTAAAATTCATGATCCCTAGTTGTTACTGCCAATATGTAAAATCCATTCGCAAATCAATTTTGTCTGTACTTACGAAAAAGGTAAGAAACTAATTGTTCAAATATTTTTTGTTTTCTCTTTTAACATAGCTTAATTTTCTTAGACAGCTTAGAAAGGTACATCCGTGGAAATTAAAATATGCTTCAATAAACAACGTAAAACATGGTAATTAAATGTTCAAGACAGAGGAAAGAGTCTATTCACCTATGTATCGATGAGCTCATGCAATAAAAAAAAATCAACCATTAGACTTTACAATGTAAAGACTGACACTGTCACTGGATCAGCTAACATCAAAATTCATTTTGTTCAAGTAACGTAATTCAAACATTTTGGATAAGTTCTTATAGTTTGTCAAATATCGTAGATCATTTAGGTGACAAAAACTGTAAGCCACATTTTAAACTTAAACCAAAGAAGTTATATGAATTTCAAGTAGCTTTTTGATCAGAAAGATATATGAAAAGAAAGAAGAATGATATAACTAACACAGGATTTTCTATAAACAAAATTGCAAAATTTCTGTTAACCAACTAATCACCGTAAGAAGGTATTGAATTCAATGGAAATCATGTACCATTTGAATAGTTCATGGTTAATTCAATAACGGTACAAAAGAAAATATAATCTATGAATTGTATGATCATAATTTTAGGGAAACTTAATAGTGCACAGCCAGCATCTTCTGCCCCTGTTTAAAAGGATTGGTGCTTATTATACTATAACGGTAAATGTTAAAAAAAAAAAAATTGATCTTTTTATTTGGAATTGTATAGCCAAAAAATTATCTATTAAATTTTAGCAAGAAATAGTAGAAAATGCTAAGAATTAGCATGTGATCATACAGTAAACCGAAGGAAAACAGAAACTAACAAAAAGTGATGATGAAACACACCATCCAAGAGACTGTTATCACAAACACATAGGAATAAAAAAGGTAAATAAAAATACTAACTGGAACATTTTAAGTAAATGAGTATGCTCATGATGATCATAGGGACAGCTTTCATGAGAAAAAGAAAATTAAATGCCAAAAGCAACTAGAATCAAGGTCAGCTAGAATGTTTTGTAATAAAGCTTTATGGAAAAAAATAATGTGTATATTCAATAACAATTTTATAGCTAAGGGTTATAAGGAGATGGTAGGAAGGGATGTATCAGATTTAAATCAAATCACATCAACTGACATATTGACTATATTGCTCACAAGCTGAAGTTAAATTAAATCAGCATACACCACAATATTTTTAAATACATTAGGAGCTAAAACCGAGTAGCCTAACATTGAATAAAAGGGAAACGGTGAAGGAATGGTATAATAACTAACAAACAAATATATATTTTTTTACCTAAAAGGACCTGAATGTTCTGTTCTTGTAATGCATTTTGTTCTTTAATGGAAGGCAAACCACAACTGAGTATAGAGACCTGATGAAAATAAACATGACTAACAACTTAATATTTATGTCTTTAGATATGAAAATCATTGAAGGAGCTTTGATTTAGACCAAAGAGAAAATGACAAATGTGAAACCTTGAGAAAATACGTTAAAAATTTTGTTTATAAAATTTAAGCCACCAAAGAGACGAATTTTCCAATAGTACAACAGAAAGGATGTATTCATCAAAATAATTAAAATTGGTCGATCTGAGGAGGACGGACAACGAAGTGACGAGGATGAAAGGCTTGTGAAGGAAATATCTACTTTTTTTTGCATATTATAATGAAATTAAGTCAGTTAAAGCAAGAACATGCATAGGAAAATTAAAATAGCAGTAATTGGTTGAAAATCAACAATTAAAAATACCTAAAACGCGAGCAAATCGAGAATAATTGTGAAAAAGCTCAGCAAGTGAGACACCATACATAGGATTGAATGGGAGGTAAGCGTTGAAATTTGCAGCTGATGAGACATCGACGAATTAGGGATTCAGGGGACACTAATTAAGTGGCCACTAATCTTAGCGAAGGGGTCAGCATAGAATCGAGGACACTAATTAAGTGGCCACTAATCTGATCACCATTCACTTTGAATGCCACATCGTCAAACCCGTCAATTCACTAATTGATGTCCACAAATATACTCTGGGTGTTAAGCAAGAGGATTTCTCCGCCACCAAACTTGGTATACTTGTAAAAATCAACGTACGTGAGTTTTCAGGAAATACTCTGTCAGACACTCGTTCATACAAGTCATCCAGGAACAGGATGAACCGAAGGCACCCTCCTACCGCATCCTAGGAATCACCCTATAGATCAATAGCGAGAAGTCCTTGCAATCCACAGATTTCAATCACGACGGAACCACAATATATCTCTAGGGATCAGCTAGAGATTTTAAGTAATTCTTCCATTTATGAAGATCCATGGTCTTCAATGCTCCATCTTTATCCTTGCAGATTAGTTTCGTAACGCTGATTCGAAGTGGTTTTTGGGTTTAGTTCCCATTCCGGTCTCTTCGAAACAACACATCAAAAAGGTCTAAAAATATTCCATTGATAGTCGGTGTTTTAACTATCAATCTCAAACTAGTATTGTCGAGTACGTTGGCAGCTCAGGTCTTATCATTCAAAATCATTTCATAAATTCTTTATCGAATCTCAAAACTCATTTCTTCGATTAATATCAATTCCATTTACTAATCTCGACAAATCATAGTTATTTCCATTAATTCGGAAACATTACCTATATCCCCATTTCTTATATATACCAATCTCTGATCTGTTCATCTTTACTTCGAAAATAACATCACAATTCTATAAACCCTTTCCATTATCTATGTGTATCACTATACTTCAAAATATGCCGATCAGTGTTAAATATACATCATTCTTTACAACCCAATATGGTTATCGCATTTTAACAACTTTGTAAAATATTATCGAAATAATTCTTTTTATGGAATAATAAACTTTATTTCGACATCTCTTACCGTTACAAACTAATATCATCTTTCGATAATAGTGAAACCGTCCAAGTTGGGGTATTTTATTTACCTCTCAGACCTTGGTCGACAACGTTCTTATCTCAAGACGAATAATAGTTCGTAACTCAAACTTAGTTTCTATTCTATTTAATCCATGGTTCTATAACCCTAACCTTACTTTGGAAACTTGGTTAATTATGACCATTCGATATCAACATTATCTTTTACACTTCGTTATACAAAACTGTTTTATAATTGGAATAATCTTGCGGCAATTCATTTCGTATTACTTAACTTAAATATGGAATTTCATATTATAAAACTAATTAGTATTTTATAATCAAAATCCATTTAACGATTTATAGTTTATTAACATCATCCTTCGTTGTCTTGCCGACCTTCTCTTTCAATCCAAAACAATTACTTAATTTATTTTAAGTAATACTTTATCGACGACTCTACTCTAGTTCTTTTGATAACTCTTCTTATAATGTTTGGAAGAGAACCTCTTTACCAATGTTTTCAAGTGTCAACTTAAACCTTATTACAAACTCGATCGCTTTCTTAAATGAATATCATTTAAGAAATAAATACTTTTAATGATTATTAGAATAATAATCACTTTCCTACACGTTATTATAAAAGTAGATTCTTGGATTTTATAATCCATTTAACAATCAATAAGTATTTTATATTCGGAACCCTTCCCTTTTATCTTGATTCAACATTTAATAGAATATTTATTTCAATGCTTATCGCATCAGCCCAATCTCCTTTTATAACTTTATTTATATTATTCAATCTCTTCCTAAATCCTTTTCAAAATTTGTTGACCTTATTACATAGTCGTTTATCTTCTTACATAATTTCATTTAAGAAGAGATTACTTCAATTATAATTAACTTCATTATTTATTGAAGTAAAACAGTTTATTTCTTCATTAACTAAACTCGCTCAGTTAATCACCTTTGAAATTATTAAACAATATCTAATTATAACATCGTTAATTAATAATAAATTTCATTAAAGAAATTCTTACTAAATTAAACAACTAATTATTAATCCCCACTTATGATCGAATAGTGGATTAAACTACCTTAAATCATTGGTTAATTCTTAACCGTTTTCAATTTCTTCTTATTAGATTAATATAACTAATCTAATAATATTTACTAAATTTATTAAATATATTTATTCCAAATAATAACCCGTATAAAATCGATTTAATTGTTCAATCCTGACTGTATAATCATTTTATACTATTTTACGAAAATCCCATTACTGACATTTATATATTTCTAACATCATTATATCGTATAAAATATAAGTAAAATTCCACTTCAGTTATAAAATAAATATTATAACTTTACTTTGTTAATTCGCCTAACGGTAATCCAACGTTTAACAACCGTTATGTTTTGGTCCCTTGCTACCAATCCCTAAATAAATACCGTATAGTGATTCAAATCATAATAACGTTGAATTTAAATTCAACGATCAACCATCAAACATATTTTAACATCAACGGGGTTTAATCAGTTCATATGTGAAATAAAACGGCACACAAAACATTTCATAACAGCATATAAAATGACGATAATCTAATTAACGTTAACTATAGGCATTCAAAGCATCCAATCAACCAATATATCCTATCAACGATTAAATCTAATTATATGAATTTAATCACATCATAGCATTTCAGAAGGTGTGAGAATTAACTCACATTGTTTTCGATTGACGGTTCAGCGTTGATTTATATAATTCCAACCGTACGGTTGAAATTATATGAAACTCCAGTTATCTCCAATTAATCCCAACCAGTTTGTGATGTCGCTCTTGTCGATGCAATTTCAGTGTCTCTTGTTTCATTGCGTTTTGATAACACACGAACAATATACCATATAAACAAGCTTATATAACTTCAACCATTTTTAATATTTATTATTATAATAATTAATTAGTTAACCAACCTTTGAGTAATTACCTTAATTAATCATAATTAACGCCATAAACCTTCGTTCAACGTGATCGAACCCGATCCTCCGTAGTGAAGCACGGCCATTCCCTTTCAACCATGTAGCCCCGTTCTGCAAATTAATTGTTCCCTTTTCTTTTTTTTCATTTCCATCGTATGCAATATGTTCCCTTGACTTTACTGCATTGAACCCGATATCACCACCAATACTAAAGTGTACTTGCTTCAGAACGTACCACTGAAAACTACCACTAATCTTACCCCTCTCCTCACGTAAACATTTAGCCAACTCCACCGTAGGTGCACCTTACTGACGTGAACAGGAGCCACTTCACCAGATCCATAACTCCACGTTCACACCTTAGATTCCCCAAACTCCATAGACAGCCCCTACTTTGCCTTTCCAGTTCGCACCTTCCACGCCAACACCGTGCCGAACATGACAGACCAGCTCCTTCCTTCGCTCAACTCCTCGCTATCCTGGCCATCACTTTTTCATGCCAAAAATATCCACTTCGGTCACCATCCGTTCTCACCTTCTCTTCATTTCCAGTACAACTTTTCTTCTTAGTGACGGGGCTACAGGCTTTCGAAAGCCACAGCCTTCCTCCCATGCACCAAAGTTTGGTCATCCTTTAATTGCTTCCACGTCCAAGCTTTGTTTCTTTCAACGTTTACTGACCCATGTTGACCCTTCCAGAATGTCATTACCCTTTGCCAAAACTAATCCCACTTCTTCACATGCCCTTCTTAACACCTGCTTCATGAACTTTCACCACTGTCCACTAAGACCATAACCAACCATCCGTTCTGTTCAGTTATTCCCTCTCATGTTCTGCAACTGGTCCAACGATCCGAGCACCCAGAGAGCGGGAACCAGCCACGGACTGGTTTTGGAAGAGGGATACAACGGCAAAGAGAAAGCCGTTATAATGTTTCAACGGCAAACTCTTTGTCGTTGTAACATTATAACGGCAAACACTTTGCCGTTATAACATTATAACGGCATAGTGTTTGCCGTTATAATGTTTTACTCCCCAAAACCCACGCCGCCACCCCTCCTCGGCTCCATTCCTCTTTCCCCCATTTCAAACCCGAAAAACCAACCTCCTCCCCCATTTTTCACCAAATTTTCTCCACCAATTCACCAATCCGTCAGTTTTTAACCAAATTAACTAGCTTATTTGAGATATTCGTTCGAAAATATGGCTAGATTACTAAAAAATTCGCCAAAAAATTCATGCACGGCGACGATCGTGGTACCGGGGGAAGTGGCGCAGGCGGGAGTGGTGCAGGGGGTAGTGGCGAACAACCGGTGCTCGGAATAGAAGACTTGCTTGCTGCCGCCGAAAACATGGATAACGAAGAAGTAGGGGAGCACGAGGAAGGCGGCCATCGGGGACGTGGCGGGCGTAGAGGCGGACGAGCAGGCAGGGCGCGTAGGGGTGTTGGATCGGTTTCCGCTAGACAGGCCGAACTCAATGGTTTTCTGGATATGACCCTCAGCGCCGCGAAGCTTCCTATGCTCAGAAACTTTCGCATTCTTCCAAATGACGAAGTACACGTTAGCACGCAGGCGAGTTTGGCTGTAAGTATTTTTAGTATTATTTAAATAGTATTCTTTGAGTGTTAGATATTGGGTAGATAGTATAACATTTTGTTGAATCGTTAACAGTCGCGGAATATTCGTTCACGTGGTTCGTTAGTGTTGACGTCAAAAGTTGGTCACTAGTGACAGCCAACCCCCAATCTTGCGTGCAACACACGATATAAGATAAAATGCAGAAAAAACAGTAAAGAAACCAGGGAAAGCACACACAAAATTTTTATAGTGGTTCGGCAAAGTCAGTGCCTACGTCCACTTTATATATTATTACTTTTTTGATTACAAATATAATGATTTTGCGAGGAAGAAGAAGAAGAAGATATAGGCTACTGTCTTCGTCTTCCTTAGAGAATTCTTAAAGAAGGAGAATCTGAGAGTAATGGCGGAAGGTAAGCTCTTTCCAGCATCCAATATTCTCTTTTTCTCGTATCTTACATGTATATGGTTCTCTTTTCTGGTAGGGTGTATTTATAGGTGCTAAAGAGGGCTTGGGCCACCGAGATATTATCCGACCATTTCGGGAAAGCTCGGACACGTGGCACCCAATGGCTGGGCAAATTTGCGGCTCAAGACTATTTCCAATGTTCATTAATAGTGCCCTCGGAAGTTGTGGCTGATGTGGCGTCCACTGGAAGGCGTATCAAAAGTTGAGCTTTGTCCGGATATGTGTTGACCGTATTCATTGCCTCAAAAGTCGGGATATTCAATGACTGTAGACGGCTTCCAGGCTATTCCGAGATAATCGGTCGGAACGGAATACTCGGTCAAGGCGAGATAACCGGCTGAAGCGAGATATGGGAGCGAGATCTTTGGTAGATCGAGAGAGCGATTCTTGAGGGAGCATTCCTTCTTCTAATCAGGCGGGAGGAGGGTCGACTGGTGACTCGGTCGGCCTCTCTTTTGCTGTGTTATCTGAAGCTCGATCGATCGTGCGCTTTAGGCTTCGGTTTAGCCCGTTGGATCTCTTGCCAAAAAGAGGGCTAACACTTTGCCCCTCAGAATATATCTTTATCGGTAGATGGAGGTGTGTTCTGAAATCTGAACCGGAGCACAAACGCTCGGATGGTGATGGTTATATCAAACCATATTGAGGCCAGAAAACTGACGGTCCCGATACTGTATTAAAGCCAGAACTCCAACGACCATTCCAGGTCGTATTAAGGCCAGAAGACCGACAGTTACCGGGGAACCGTATTAAGGCCGATGTAATGACTTCTCCGTGCATGAGGATTCCTGCGAATATAAAACAAACTTTGTTTGGGTCGAGCATTATAGTTCACTTGGCTTAGAAGGGGCAGACATTATCCATGTCTGGCTTAGTGGCGGACATCATCTATATCCGGCTTTGGGGCGAACGCTATCCTGGTTCGGCTTAGTGGCGATCGCTAATCTGGCTCGGCTTAATGGCGAGTGCTAATCTTGGTTCGGCATAGGTGCGAACGATGATTTGACTCGGCTTGGGAGTGGCGAGTATTAGCCATACTCGGCTTAGGGCAAGTGTTTTTTATGCTCAACTCATGTTAGTTTAGTATATAAGTTACATGCAGTTGTAAAGAAGGGAGCGAGTAATACCCATACTCGGCTTAGAAATCTTTAGACACAATTCATGTTTGCTAAAGGAAATTCATAACTAATTATTACGAGGAATGAAGAAATTCAGAGATGGGCGACCGTCGATCCCGGATCATGGGTGCATCGAGGTGCCTTTATTACTAAAAGAAATACAGGGAAAGAAAAGCAAATTCTAGTTTATAATGACTCGCGGGCGCTAGTCTCAGGGTCCCTTCCATTTCGAGGAGCTCTAGGACCATCCTGAGGAGCTTGGGCAGAGGATCGCCGCAGCTTGGCCGGGGCGCGACCTTTGACATATTCAGGAAGCTCTCCCTTTCTGACTCGGCTTTCAATGAGATCGCGCAGATGTCGGCATTCATTTGTATTGTGTCCAGCTGCGTTGTGGAATATACAATGTTTGCCTGAGTCAAGTTCCATCGGGGTTGGTTCTCGCCGAAATGTTCTTGGGCTAGGAAGAGATTCGCGGATGTCGAGATAGATGTCGAGCAAAGAGGTGTTCAGCTCGGTGTATCGCTTGTACTTGTTTTCATTTCGAGGCCGAACATGGCGCTCGTTGTTTTCTGGAGTTTTTCCTCTTCCTTTATTCTGGCCGTTTCCCTCGAATGGACCTTGCTGTTTGGCTACCAGAACCTTAAGGCTCTCCATTTCCAGGCTGGCATCTTCTTGTTGGAGGAATCGCTCGGCTTCAGAATAGAAATCATCTATGTCTTTGGGGGGGTCTCGAGTCAGAGAGATGGAGAATTCCTATCTGTTCTGAACTCCTGCTATGGCGGCCATAAGCACCATTGATGGCTCGGGCCGATCAACTGATGCTACGGCTGCGTTGAATCTTTCTAGAAAGGATCTGAGCGTCTCTCTGGACTGCTGCTTAATGGTGGATAGGAACATGACACTTTTCGGTCGAGATATATACACGCGGAATTGCTCGATGAACCGGGTGACCAGGGTGTTCCAGCTGCTGATCGACACCGTTTTGAGCTGCCGAAACCACATGCCGGCTATATCTGTAAGAAAGAGTGGGAAGCACTTGGCCATGACGTTGGTCGATGCGCCAAGCACCTCCATATGTCGCATGTATCGCATGAGGTGGATTGTCGGGTCAATGCGACCGTTGTATGGTTCAATAGCTGGGAACTTGAAGTCCGGCGGGTTTCAAGAGTTTCTGATCTCTCTGGTGAAGGGGCTGCGGTTGACATTGTCTATGTCTTGTTGCGACGAGTTGCCCCGAGTGAAGCGTCGGATAATACTTGCAAGCTGGCTTCCATCTCCGAAAAGCCGTTGCCATGGGTTCAACTCGGTACTCGGAAGGATTTCCGTGAGAGGATCGGGCGAAAGCATGCTCGGAAGGGCGGCCGTTGGCTGGGCTCGTCCTCTGGGAGTTGAGTGAAGGTGTGAGGAAAGGCGAGCTACAGTAGCTGGTTCTGGGGAGAATGGCCCCTCTTGAACCTGACGAGTCGTGGGTCGGCCCATTCCTAGTCCCGAGGGTCCTGGCCGATCTAGCATAGCATGTGATGTTCGGAGCCCAGGGTTGCCCCCGCTTGGGATGAGGTTAGGAGGGTCTACGGTAACATTCTCTTCCGCTGTTGTGAGGGTCGGTGCAGCGGGCTGATTTTCCTCGTTCGAAGGGAAGGCTGCACCAGCTCTTCATTGATGGGGAAGAGTAGTTTGATTGGTCTGTGGTAAGATCCCGGGTTGTAATGGGAATGGCATTGATGCTGAAGGGCCCGGTGGTAGCTCGACTAATTCGACAGGTCGAGACATTCCAAGGAGCAGAGGAATATTTTCCAAACGACCTAGATCTTGATCGCCCACCTCCTGAGAGTCTGCTGCTACAGCTGTGCTGGTCGCTAGAAGCGATACTCCTGGCTGTGAAGCATTGGTTGGTGGGACCAAACCAGGATGAAATAAATGTGTAGGCCGATCAGTGGCCTGATTCTGTGTAGACTGAAGATCGGTTGTCGCTCCAGCTTCGGTCGATGGAGGAATTGATGTTGAAGCGTTCAGCCTTGCATCCATTCGACCGAGGAGACGATTCATCAGCTGTTGTTGTTGTTGTTCGAGGAGTTTACCCTGAGATGCCATCCGATCTCTGAACTCAGTAATAATATTATCCAGGTCGTCCCAAGTAAGGAATTGAGGCTGATCGTCATGAGAGGAAACTTCGTGGCTTACTCCTGCAGCATCTGTGTCGGCTGCGTTGGAGCCTGAGGGACGAGAGGACGTTGTATCTTTCTTTCGTTTGATTGCCATGATCTGAGGTAAGCAGAAACTCGATGGCTATGTCGGTGCGCTTCCCCTTCCTGGCACGCCAAAGTGTTGACGTCAAAAGTTGGTCACTAGTGACAGCCAACCCCCAATCGTGCGTGCAACACACGATATAAGATAAAATGCAGAAAAAACAGTAAAGAAACTGTAACGACCCAGGTTTTTGGCCCCGAAAATCGACATAAATACTCTTACCATGACTTATGCCGATCTTCCAAACACCGAAAATACAGGATAGTTATTAGAAAGAAATTAGAGGATGAGATAAGAAAGAAAGAAAGTTAGAATAGAAGAAGAAGAAGAACACAACACAGAGTCTCACATCGCAGCGGAACAAAATATAATATAAAAATAAATCTTTATTGAGAGCTTAAAAACTTACAATCATCAGAGTATATCAACACACCTGGACAGTTATAATAATCTGCCCTTATACAACACAGCGGAATAACACAAAATGTGTCTGGACTTCTCCCGCACGCCTTTCGTCATGTTTAATAACCTGAACCTGCAAACACGGGCTAACCCAAGCATTTACAAAACACCGGGTCAGTCTGGTGAACCAGAGTGAGATAAACTCGCATAGTTTAAGGGTGAATCATCCAATCCAGATTTTAAAGTTCGAAATCTTTTCAAAAGAAAAGGATAATCGTAAGACCGAATCCACACATAAACACGGACGGTTTTTACCTTACGATAACCCAAACTGTTTGAAACCAATATCTTGATCTGATATTATGATAATGTCTAGATACCAATAATTAACAAATCTAGAGGAACGCTTACATCTCACGCTCCCCATATATAGTATACAATCAAAAACCACGGGCGCTTATTAGATATTGGATTTCCAACTTGACAAGGTATGGGGCCACCTTCCGCACGTGTATCTCTAGAGGCAAATACACAGGGTTCAACAAGAACGTCTTGTAACCCGGCCCTCACATGACCGACCACTCATTTCGCTTGAGTGTATCAAATGTATATCACCAACGGTTGGACTCAAACCACCGTTCCCGAATGGGCAGAATCGATAGAATAAGAAACAAAAGGAATTTCTCTAGATAGGTGATTATACACCCTAATGGGAGCGACCCACATAGCCATGGGGCCTGCCCGATTTTTGTCATCTCCCGGTTGATGAGGCTTGAGGCTAGATCTTCTTTTCGAACATCTGGCCACCATTCACTTTGAATGCCACATCGTCAGATCCTCTGGATATCACTAATTGACGTCTATAAAAATACTCTAGTTATTTGGCTAGAGAAAACCATTTCTTCGCCATCAACTATGGTACGTTTGGAGAAATCAACGTACGTAATTCCATTTGGAAATACTCTGTCAGACACTCGTCCATACAAGTCATCCAGAAACAGGATGAACCGAAGGCACCCTCCTACTGCATCCCAGGAATCACCCTACAGATCAGTAGCGAGAAGTCCTTGCAATCCGTCGATTTCAACAACGACAGAATCACTGTTGAAATATCTCCGGCCGCTAAACCAGAGAAATCCAATCAGTAGTTCTTCCGCTTATGGAGATCAACGGCCTTCCATTGCTCCATCTTTAATATTCTTCTTTCACGTATTCGCGGGTCGGAATGGTTTTCGAATATAAATTCGATCCCGGTCTTTCCGTACCAACGATCGTATGGGTCAGATTTGATAGTCGGTGTTTTAACTATCAAATAAATAATTGTGTGAATGACATGAGCTTACCAGTTCAGTACCAACACCACATGGCCTCTTTGATTAACGATAGTTAATCTCTAACTCTTAAAAACATTTCAAATATACTTATTTGAAGTAAGGTTCTTATCTTAACCATCTCAATTTCATGTTTATGAAAATATTATATAACCATATTCAATCCTTTCTTCGACTATCGTTTCAAACCCATTTACTTTTTATTAACCACCTTTGGAAACGGCTCACCTTTTTTCAAGTGAAAACAATGTTATAACATCTTCTTTATTTCATCACTTGAAAATAACCAGCTATTATTCTCTTAAATTACTCTCAAAACTTTATTTTGTAAATTTCCTTTAACATTGGAAATACCAATTTAACTTTCCAATTACACACTAATATCATCCTCAGATAATCCCGAGGTCGTTCAAGTTGGGGTATTTATTTACCTCTCAGACCTTGATCAACAACGGTCTTATCTTCAGATAGACATCAGTTGTAATTCAAATCCCGACCTTTATTCTAAATCCAAACACGCCTCATTTCCTTCTTATAAAATTTGTTTATAAATCACGGTTTAATATAACCCTTTAATTATCATTTTCCTTTTTCCTTAATTCAAATGTTAAACAAATATTTGCTTAAATTTCTTCTCCCTTTTTGTGATAAAAACTTGGGTTTTATATAAACCCGTTGATGAATTCTTTTCACAACGAGACCCTATTTCATTTCAACTCTAATTACCTTCCATAATCATTCCCTATTTAAGTAGTAATCTCTAACTTTGAATTAACGATTCACTTTACCTTTAACTTATTTATTTGCTAATAAATAATAAATTTCCTTTTGAAATCTTATTTAAAACTAAACCATTATTCGTTATCCCCTCTCATTGGATTTAATTCAAAGGATTGGTCTAAAATTTAACTTAGCCAAATAATCGATTTTACCAATCCAAAATACGATTATCTCATTAACTAGTTCTAAATAATCCTTTATTTAAATTAATTAATTTAAATAAATTCTTTTTCTTTATCTCTCAAAACGATTATTCGAATCCATCACAATAAGTTAATCCTTGTTTATTCACTTATGATTCTAGTACATATCAGGAATTTCCTTTATAAATTTATTTGAAATCAATTAAAAACTCCATAAATAATAATAAATATTTATTTCCTTTTTACAGGCTTTAATTCAAAACCATAGATTTAAAAGTCAGTCTTCAATTATAAAATAAATTTTATAATTTCATCTCGTCGATTTACCTGACGGTAGATCGATATTTATAAAGACGATTAATTCATAGGCCATGTAATGCCAACCACTCAACTAATAATACCCATTTGTTTAAACCAAACAAATGATGAATCGTTAGGTCAATATTCAACCATCCAATCAAACAATTCAATGCTGGTCTCATAACAGTCTATAATGACAATTCGATATCAATCACCACAATAAATCAACCAGTTTATTTATTAAAACACGTTTATTTCATGAACGTGACCAATAAGGTAAGTTACCTCCATTGGAACCAACCGTTAAAAATAACAGAATGGATTTCACTGAAATTAAACGTCGTTTAATCTCATCAGTTCAAACAATAACTGAATATATATCAGCAATCCGTCAATCACTAGCAATCATAGCACACAAAAATAAAAACCCAACTTATAAAATATAAGCGGGAAATAACTGAGTGAGTTTAACTCACCTTTGTTTTGATTTCGTCGATAAATCAGCTCGGTTTAGTCGAATTAAAAGATGTTTCATTTTTCTGAAAAATCCCGCTGCTGCCTGCCTTGCTCAGTCCTCACCCATCGCGTAGTAAACGTCTTCACGGTCCCGACGTTTTTTGTTTCGTCGAAATCTGACCACGTTTGCATTTTATATTAATATTTGAATTTTTATAAAACCTTAGAACTAAGAAAACTTTAAATAAAATAAAGAAAATAAAGTTGGGCCTTACTTAATCCATTCCAGCCCATGAACCAAACCCTCTTCTCCCATTTACCACGTTAAAACATCGGATCCATCGTTTATCTCAAACCCTCAAATCCCACTTTATAATTTCCGCCGCCACCATAATTGTTCCAAAGAAAAAAGAAATGAAACCCTCCTTGATCGCTTCCATGGCTGACCGCCGCGACGCCCTGCTACGTCGGCCTCTTCTTCAGTTGTTCCGGTCCTCCCTCGCCTTCCTACTTCCGTCGCTCAGACCATCTAACTCCTCGATCCTTTCAATAACCCTCGTGTACCCCAAAACTCCTCAGACCAATTTCCACAACTATCGAACTACCAAAAATCCCACTGAAAAACCCCAACCCTGAAGACTCTCGAACCCAGATATTCGGCTTCGAACCATTGAGCAGATAAGTATTTTACAAATTTTATTTTCTGTTTTGGTTTTGATATTTTCTGTTGGTTGAATTCGGTTTTTCTTGCTGTGTTGATCTGGTTTGTGGTGCGTGGTTATGTATTTATACTAGTGAATGATCACTGTGATTCACGAGCTGTTAGATCCTAGTGATAAACTTAGTTGTGCCTAGATTCATAGGCGTTTACTTTTTTGTTTCAGTTATGCCATGTGAAATCAACCGTGGATGATGAAATGTTGCGTGGTACTTTGATATGATAATTCATGTTTGGATAGTGATCGATTCTGGTGCGGTTGAGTTGTTTATTCCATTGCAGATATTTGGATCTGCATTTAGATTTATAGGTTCTGTTCTTAGTGTATGTACAACTATTGAGTTGTATTTTCAAGTGAGTGTTTTGAAATCTGGGTTTTTAGCTGTGAGGCTATCTGTGAGGCTAGGAATTGTTTATTCCAGTTTTCAGACTTAGAATTGATGTAAATTTATGGCAGACAGGACTTGGTATACAAGATTTTCTGAATACATATATATATATATATATATATATATATATATGTAGATTTTGATTGGGTTTTCTACTGTTGATTCACTGTCTCTATATTTTTCTTCTTTTACTTTTCTTTCTTCATCATACATATACCTATACATTATTTTACTAGCTAGTTATAGCTGTTCTTCTTTGCAGATTGGATTATCATGTGTATCTGTGCTCAAAATGCACATGGGTCGAGCTGTTCCTATATAGGTTAGGTGAAGCTATGAAGCTGTTCTGTATCGTCTTTTCATCTTGACTACTGTCTGTTTGTATTGTTTATGTGGATTTGATGGTGTATTTTACTTTTTCTTTTTCTAGACGTTCTCTTGCTGTCTATAACAGTTTATTCACTGTTCTAGGATTCTCCAATCTGCCGTATATTTACTGTTATATCTTACTTCTTTTTTCCTTTTCTTTTTTTCAGAACAATTTAGAGGTGATGGATTCTTAAGCTGATGATGTTCATCTTTCCAGATTATGTGGCATATTCTTAACTATATTTATTTTGTTGAGCTGGTGGTAAACTAATAAAGTGTACCATTTGAATAGGAGGGTAGAGGGGATAGTGATAATCAAGCCTAGAAGATTATGAATATTGGTTCAAAGATTCAGAACTCGCATATGAGTCTACGGCTATGGGTGTAGAGAAAGGAGTATGTTAACCTTGTTACGGTGATTGTTTAGGAGAAATGTTGAATAAAATTTGTTTATATAGGAACACTTACATACGTCCATACACGTGAGGCGATGAGAGGATCTTGTTTTCAGTTTTTTATATGTGTTATTGAGTTGTTCACTTGTTAATAAATATGCGAGTAATGAGAATATGTGGTGAAATCATACATGATTTTCTAATTACGTTGTTTGGCCATGTTTTATGTCATGAATTTATGTTCATATGCTTATTGAATAAAAATTTCTATAGTTGAACTTGCACACCGGCTTCTCTCTTGAATGATGTACTTTAATACTTTTTTTGATTTACACAAATAAATTATTATTATAGTACTTCTCCAACTGATTTATTATATATCCTCAAAATGAATCTTAAATTCAACATTTACTTTCTCGAACTAAACTATATGCAAATTTTATTGAAAACTCTATTTAAATTATTAAATAAACGTTATAATTTAATAACGATTTCTATAGCGACTAATTAAAAATTTGAATTGGACGCAAATAAAAAATTATAACACGAAATCTTGATTTTTCTCTTTTATATGAAAAATATGATCATATCGATTCCAACGCTTCTGATTTCAGAGAATTTCGACTTAAAACGAATTCTGTATACTCAGTTGAAGTTCAGAACGAAATTTACGAACTACCGCGCCATTTCTAGTTCGTTTATAATATAATTATAAATTTAACGTTCCAACGTCGTTTTTAATAACGAATATATTTATAAAATTCAATATAAATAATATTTAAATCCCTTTAAATCACTCGTTCCCGTTATATCGCACATTCACCATTCTCCCAATATACTGAGAATAAAATATTATTATATTATTAATAATAAATTTAAATATTCAATTTAAAATTGTCAAATCCATTAATTAAACATAAATAAATATTTTAAATAAATAAAATATTCCAAATAAATGGCTAGAAAATCCGGGACATTACAGAAACAAGGGAAAAGCACACACAGAATTTTTATAGTGGTTCGGCAAAGTCAGTGCCTACGTCCACTTTATATATTATTACTTTTTTGATTACAAATATAATGATTTTGCGAGGAAGAAGAAGAATATATAGGCTACTGTCTTCGTCTTCCTTAGAGAATTCTGAAAGAAGGAGAATCTGAGAGTAATGGCGGAAGGTAAGCTCTTTCCAGCATCCAAAATTCTCTTTTTCTCGTATCTTACATCTATATGGTTCTCTTTTCTGGTAGGGTGTATTTATAGGTGCTAAAGAGGGCTTGGGCCACCGAGATATTATCCGGCCATTTCGGGAAAGCTCGGACACGTGGCACCCAATGGCTAGGCGGATTTGCGGCTCAAGACTATTTCCAATGTTCATTAATAGTGCCCTCGGAAGTTGTGGCTGACGTGGCGTCCACTGGAAGGCGTATCAAAAGTTGAGCTTTGTCCAGATATGTGTTGACCGTATTCATTGCCTCAAAAGTTGGGATATTCAATAACTGTAGACGGCTTCCAGGCTATTCCGAGATAATCGGTCGGAATGGAATACTCGGTCAAGGCGAGATAACCGGCTGAAGCGAGATATATGGGAGCGAGATCTTTGGTAGATCGAGAGAGCGATTCTTGAGGGAGCATTCCTTCTTCTAATCAGGCGAGGGGAGGGTCGACTGGTGACTCGGTCGGCCTCTCTTTTGTTGTGTTATCTGAAGCTCAATCGATCGTGCGCTTTGGGCTTCGGTTTAGCCCGTTGGATATCTTGCCAAAAAGAGGGCTAACAGTTAGCGACCACACTTAGATATTATCATGCACACTTGGCGGTTAAGGAGGGGGTCGCAGGACTGTTACATGCTCTTGGATTTCAATTTTTTCTAGGTAATATTATAGACCTTTTAATGAAATAAGTGGATAATTTTTTAGTCAAATTTTATCTTATTGTGCGTTTTAAAATTTTAGGAATAAACCATGTTATAAATGCCGATGTCCAATTGTGTGCGGCCATTGCTCTACGGTGGGACAAAACCACCCACACATTTCACTTTCCATGTGGTGAGTTAGGACTTACACCGTTTGATTTCTCCATGCTTACTAGTATTGGCATTGGAGTAAATGCTTATCCTCCACTGCCTTATGACGATCGTCGATGGCGTGATCGTGCACTTGTTCATGATTTACTGCCTCATTTGGATGTTTCTGCTACGTCGTATCAGGAAGAAGGCGCTATTAGAGTGAGCGCGATCCGTGCGGCCATGGACAGCATACTCGAGGAATACTCTGTTGATGACGACTTGGAACTTGCTCGATTATTTGTGTTATACCTTATGGGTAATCTTTTCTTTAGTTCTTCGAGCAGTAGCTTTCCTGTGGGGTTTGTTGCGGTGGCGGCTGAGATAACTGCCGATGGGGCGATTTTATATGATTGGGGCACACCAATCCTTGCATACCTATACAGATGTCTCGACCTGCAGTGCACCATATCTGATTCTCAGTTTCTTTATTTGGATTCTGGGAGTTGTTACAGTATTGGTACTTTGAGTACTCTAGGAACTTTCATTTTATCACCCGTACTGGAGACCCATCGACCTTTTTCCCCCGTATATGCTTTTGGACTGCGGACAACCGGGGGTCCAGGGATAATGAGTCACGCCATGTGTTTCCAGTTGCCCAGAACCAGATCGAGCTGAGGATGTATAGGGATCAGGTTTTATGGCATCCATTTCATGAGAGTACATCCGTCGATCTTGAGATGATACATATTGCTAGGATCCTTGCCGGACGGAGATTTCCACTTATATCTTATCCCGTGGCGCTAGGTGCTTATTGGTATCTTGGTGAGAGGTGTTGGAGACAGTTGTATGACTTCGATGCTATTCCGGATGATCCACACCCACATACTTATCAGTGTATGATTTACCCGACTGAGCAACTAGATATAGCCAGGGCAGCAAGCTGGTGGACGGCCGAGAGCTTTGTTATTCTCGGGGAGTGTTACCTTACCTTCTGGCGTAGATTTTTCACCGGGTCTTCAGACACGATTACGCATGCAGCATCGATTGATTTAGTAGGGCCATCTGCTATTCGACACGGCATACGTCCACCTGTCGTCGAGGATATCACCCAGCCCAGCCAGAGTTTTCGTGCAGCTGATCACGTGGCCGCCGCTAGTCATTTTGGATGGACCATGGCAGTGCCCACCCTTAGAGGAGAGCGTTACGTTGACGTGTATCATCCTCCGGCCCATCAGGATTACCCGGATCCTACACAGATGCCGTATCATGATCTGTATGATATGCAGATGGGGATTAGGCATACGGGCTATGTAGAGCATAGGCATAGCCTAGATTACTATGATGGTGAGCTGCGTCATGTTGCAGAGGAGGCACGACAACATCAGGCGCACTTAGAGGCCCAGCTTGAGGCAGAGCGCAAGAGAATTCAGGACTTGCAGATGTACTATGATGAGCGACGTCAGCGGCGCCGCACACGTATACGTACACATCCACGTTCGGATGATTCGGACGCTTGACTTACTACCACTTTCATGTACCTTCATAGTTGTCAGTTGTATGTACTTTTTACGTATTACGTTTTCCTAGTTGTTAGTTGTATGTATCTGTTGTTTGAGTAGACGTTCTGTATTTGATCAGTACTACTATTATGTAATTTCGATGTATTACGTTTTCGTAGTTGGCAGTTGTATGTTCCTATTGTTTTAGTACGCGTTTTGCAGTTGTTGACTACCACTATTATGTACTTTTGATGTATTTTGTGTATGTTCTGGTTATCTTTCTGTGTAGAGACTGTATTTGGTTCTGTGTAGCGACTGTATATCTGTGTACAGACTGTTTTGTTCTAGAGCCGGTATGTTCTGTTGTTCTAGTTCCGGTAAGTGTTGTTTGGAATGTATTAACGTTTGATTTTGATGTTGAATAAGATTGCCCTCTGTGTTTACAAATGCAAAATTCTTAAATAGCACACCAACATAACGAGGTTTACAAACAACTTCATTTTCTACGTATAAACTTTAAATTAAATAGATAGTAAAACAACCATAAAATCAGAATACCATAAGCCTACTCACTTCCGTAGCGGGTCAACCAACTGTAGCGGAGTTTATACGCTTCGTAACCAACAAATTCCTCGCCATACTCGAAAAGGTAACGAGAATCATATGTTGCTCGATTTGTTTTAAAAATGTTCTCGTCTTCAACCCTTTTGATAATCTTTGTGTACGGATCACAAGCGTCTGCAAAATGACGATTAGCCATTTGGATTTCAATCGATGTTTGTCTTGTGGGACGGGAACGATTGTTGTTGTATAGCCTCGTGATCATTGCCCATCTTTCTTCATAAGTTAAACCCCCTCCACTTTGCATTAGTAACTCATCTCTCTTTTCAACCTCAATATAGGCTTTTACGAGGGCCAGGAAATCCTTGGAAGAAAAATCTCGAGTTCGAGAATTCAATGTTTGAACGCTATGACTAGGTCGTTGATTTACTGGACAAGGGCGCGGAGCTATAACTGCTCGATGTTGAACCGCGACAGGCACCTCTTCAATTTGTGTATCACGAACTATTCCAACTTCGTTATCGTTGCATAAGTTTCGTTCGTACTCATCAAACATCATTCCCATTTGTTCATCACTAATTTCTGAGTCATCCATGTAACCTACGCAAGAGTAGAATAAGTAGATTTACCAGAAGTACGAAGTTTGTTGATAAAAAACGTTACCTTTTAGAAAACAAGGAAATGAATGTTCTCGCTGGAGCCTTGAACGGTGCTGGTTGAAGGTATACAAGGTATGAGATGGATTATTGAATATGCAATACTTATACGGGTAATGCACGACCGACAATTACAATTCAATAGAGTTCTCGTGATATTATTCTAATGTAGTGGGGAACAATATTACTCTCGTGATGGAGACGCGTCATTACTTATTTCTCGTGTAGTGGCGAACACTATTACTCTCGTGATATTATGATAGATTCCCTACGGTGATATTATTGGAATCGCAGCTAAGAATGATGGAGATGCGTCTTTACTTATTTCTTGTCAGTGAGTGGTCTAATCATGTCATACACGCATGTGAAAGGGTAGTATGTACTTACACGAGACTCATATGAAATTCAGAGTGATATTGTAATATTGTTGTACTGTGCATTAACCTTTTCAATTCACGGAGGAGTTAAGAAAAATGGGTCGTTCCCAAGTGCCTTACATAACTTAGAAGCGTACTTGACTTGACAATTATAACAACCACAATAATCAATTTCACAGCCAAAAAATCGACGACTGGCATTTGTTTCGGTCTCGTCGACAGTTACGCGCGATTGTTGTCCACAATGGCAAATAGGGTTGGATCCAATCGTCCGTAGTGGCTCAGAAACCTTCCCTTCAAGTATAATTTCTTTTCCAGTTCTTTGAATACGATGAGTACCCGTATTCGTGAGATGGATGAAATGATTGCTGGAGTTGGAATCGACGTTGCAAGGGATATGACGACGAGTGCTGTTGGGATAGGGGTTTCTTGCTTACACCTTTTTTCGCGCTTCGCTTGGGTGCAGAAGAAGACATTTTTTGGGTTGTACAACTTGAAGTTGAAAAGGTGGTGTGTTAGTGTGGAAGAAGGAGGAGGTAGGTTGATATATAATGGGAGGGATTGCGACCGTTTAAGTAGCCGTTGGGGCGCAACGGCTATAAAATATAACGGCAAACAGTTTGCCGTTATATTTTTATAACGGCAAACTCCTTTATGCATTGGCAACTACATCTCCTCCTACATATATCGAACCCAGGTTCACTAAAACCCGATCCATCTTCTTAGAGCGTAGTTATGCCAATTTCTTATCCATCTTCTTACAATTACACGGACCTTCTCTCTGGACCATCAAATTCTAATCCGTCCGCATCTAGAGAACCAACCGAGTGGTATATTGAAATGGAAGAGCGACACAATGACGAGGTGCGACAATTAGAGCTCGAAGCAGGAATGCACGAAATGGAAATAAGCCATCGGCAAGACAATCCAGCATGGCAACATGACCGTAGGTCTAACCTTGTAATTCCTCGTGTAAGAGCCACGGTTGAAGAAGGCGAGGTGCAATCCGCAAATATTGTATGCTTTTGTGGTTTTGAAGCACCGCAATTAGTCGTCCGTCATGGAAAAGACGTTGGACGACGATATTATACTTGTCCAGTACGAACCAACGGATGCGAGTTCGGACAGTGGATAGATGATCGCTTTCCCCGTCGAGCAATTACGTATGCTTTGGAACTAGAGGAAGAAATAAGAAAGCTGCGAAATCAAGTGAACGACCTAAGTAATTCAAATTATCGACTCCAACGTGGATTAAATTAGGATTTAAATATTTTATGTTGTAACACCCCACACCCTATAAGGTCACTCACTAAGGGAATGCCTTAGTTTCGGTGGAGTATTTTAAGTGAATATAGAACAGTAAAATTACAACAAGACAGATATAAGTAATACTTGAAAATTTAAATCATCATCTCATTGCAGCGGAAAGTAAAACATGTTTGGTTACATCACAAAACCATACAAGAGTCAAGTACAAAATATCCATCGTGATAAAAATAAGTACATAATCCCACTAAGTAAACAATAGCCATAATAGAAAAAGATAGCCGAGCTTTACATCACGTCCAAGCTCCAAAGATAGATAAGCAATCCAATCAAAGCCCACTAGTGCTAGGCCCACTCTGAGAACCTGGGGTTGGGGAAAAAGATAAAAACAACGGGGTCAGACATAAGTCTGAGCGAGTCCTATTACTTTAACAATACAATCATTAAAGTAACCAAAGAAGACATAAGTTGATATACGGTAACGACTGGGGATGAATGGCTACACTAAGCAGCTTGGTAAACTTAGGATAAACTAAGATAACCGTAAAGACGCATCTACCCACCCAAGGATAATTACTACACTGCACTACACCAGTCATTCCTAATTAAAGGTTGATCCCACTAAGAGTACTTAGTAATCTTAACAGTAGTCCCGTGTACCCCTAGCTGACTACATAGGTGCCGTCTGCCCCTATCTCCACTAGGTGTACCCACTACTCCCATTCGATCGGCTCCCTATTGTAGATATCCGTGCCGGTCCCACAGTGGGGTGTATCATTCCCAAAGTGGCAACCCGGTATAACACTGATGCACGGCTTATACCTACACGATGCAACAACGTCTTAACTACCAGCCCGGGCCCACAATCGCATATGAAGCCCGTTGGACTTGCGTTGCCACCGCTAACCCGTTTTGCCTCTTACAGTCAAGCCCAGTATGCGTGTCCCGTCCTCGACAAGGGTCGAGCCCACTAAGATACATATGGGTTACTGGTTGAAATGGCCCCCCACAAGCTACCCACCTAAGCTTGTCCCTTTATCTAGTGTATCCCACTTAACCCTTTAATCATGTTTAATTACATGTTCCACTTTGGTTAAGTATTCTAATCGTATTTTCTATTGCCACCCAAGGCAACCACTAGATTTCCACATGCCACCCAAGGCACCCACTTAACCCCTCATGTCCCTCTACATGCTAATATGGTTAAGTGTTTCTTAATTAATTAATTAAGATCATGACCTCATAAAGACCCCTCACATTAGACCGTCTTTTATGACAGCTGGATATGCCGGTAGGGTCCGGGCAGCCTTACGTCATAAAAGGGTCTAACCTCGTGTCTTTACTTTAATCATGTTTTTAGTTTGTGCCTAAGACCTCTCACATTAGGCTAACATTTGTAGTAGCTGGATATGCCGGTTGGGTCCGGGCAGTCTTATGCTACAAATGAGTCCAACCTCGTGTTTTAGTCGATTAATTACACCTAATTAATCACTCCCATAATTTATATTAATTATCCCTAATTAATATACAAGTTTTCAAGAATATGGGTAGACCTAACTCAATAGGTAAATTCCCAACTCCATAGCATGGGTAGACCTAAATTAATAGGTAAATTCCCAATTCCATAATATGGGTAGACCTAACTTAATAGGTAAATTCCCAATTATGTTAATCCACTTAATGGTATCTTTACACAATTTTATTAAGTGCATTTTAACCCCATCGTTCCCCACGTACTATGTTAACATGACATATTTTATAAGGAAAGATTCATCACAAATATCATGGGTTTCACTTAGCATAATATTAGCATGACATAGGTTTAAAGGTGTCAACTTGCATCATGATATTAAACCCAACTAGCATCATTAAATAACCCAACTTGCATGAATACACATATGTCATATAAAGGTAACTTGCATAAGTGTTCATAGGTTATACAAAGGGTGAACTTGCATATGTGACTTGCATCATTAAAAAGGGTAAACATGCATATGTATGCATAGCATACAAAGGTGTCATCTTGCATATGTATGCATCTTACTTAAAAAGGGTAAACTTGCATGTCATGACTTATGCATAAAACCAAACATTTAGTATGCATAAAACCACATACTTAGCATGCATAGAATCAAATGCTTAACATGCATAAAACCATACACTTAGCATGCATAGAATCAAATACTTAGCATGCATAAACCCACATACTTAACTTGCATAAACCCACCACTTAACTTGCATAAACATAGGGTTAATGTTAAACATAGATTAGCAAATTAACATCATATCATATGATTCAAAACTCATTGATCCGCAAGCAAAACCATATGATCTCATCACATCTCATCTACTTAGTTTAGCAATTGATCATCAAAGTGATAGAAACTCACCAAAACCAAGATTAGCAATCCTATGAAGTAGATCTAGTTGCTATAGTTGAAGTAGATGTTGATTAGAGGTTGATTAGCTTGCAACTCTCTTCATAAAATTAGTGGAGGCTCCTTCTAGTTTCAATTTGGCGGCATGATGACATAGGATCTATTTTTAGTATGGATTAGGGTAGTCTTAGGGTGTATTTATAGGATTAGGATGTGTTTTAGACCATAGGATTAGCCCTAAATTTGATTAGGTCCATCAGATTTCGGAAGCTTCCAGAACACAGCCCCCTAACCCCAAACAGGTGCACCAGGGCAAGCTGGCTCGGCCAGCCACGTCGCCCCCAAGTCGACAGGCAAGTCGACAGGGCAGTCGACTTGGTCTGGGCCCAAGTCAACAGGCCTGTCGACAGCCCTGTCGACATGACTTAGGCGGGAAATTTCCCGCCTGGCCCCCAACTGCCCCCAGATCTGATTTTTGAAATCTGTTTCGAATTTTGAATTTTCAGAAAACTTCTTTGGGCCTTAAATGGGTCATACGGACTCCGATTTATAAAATTTCGGACTCTATTCTGCGTATTTTTCCGAGACGAACGCAATGGCATAGCCCGTTTCCCCTGATTCAAATTATTAAATTTAATTCTGCCCTGATTTCTATTATAACATGTTATTCAACATACGGGGTGTTACATATGTTATGCTAATATGTACTGTATCGTCATGCGTCGTATCACTTGTATCGTATCACTTGAATCGTTATTTGATGTTGCTATGTTCTGCTGTTCTTGTTCCTGTATGTCTTGTTTGAAATGTATTAACGTTTCGTAACCATCTGTAGTTGGTCGACGGACTGTAGCGCATTGACTGGTCACGTCTTGCACAGTTTGCATAGTGCAGTCATCTTTTATGTGACAGTGGCGTCATGTCACTCTTTGTCGAGAGTTTTTGGAATATAGTCCAATGCTCAGTCCGTAGTCACAGTGGGTCGTCCTCGATACACTTTATCACTAAAAATCAGATTCCCTACAGTGTTCCCTACAGTCGTACCAGTGACCGGTTACATCAGTATTTTGTTGGTCTACCTACACAAGCTTTGAAAATCACAAAACGTAAATCAAAGTGTAGCTAGTGACCGTTCACACCATAACTAATATTGCAGCTATATATACATATGTTACTTAGTCACAACTTACCGCACTCAAACACCTTCGTTCTCATTCTTAAGAGCACATCGTTCTATTAGAACTCACTGAAGATGTCTTCGTGGTCATCATCTACAAACTCCGAGGAACGAGCGTACAACGAAATGAGGCTACAGGAGCTTGAAGACGAATTCCAGTTCCTAAACCAAATTAGACCGCAAACTGAACCGCCGTACGAACAGGTGAACGTTCAACCTCCATATGAAACTCAAGTCCCACCTGTTCAAGTATCATCTGAACAAGCTATCACTCAGTCAACTCAGGAAGCAGAGTTCTTTCGTGTACCACTGCAGGAACAAGTAGTTGATTCCTATCCAATTCGTCGCTACTGCGGGTACGCGGTTGAAGTTGTGGTTCAAGCAGAGGGAAACAATATAGGTCGGCGCATTCAGCGATGCCCAGCCTTTCCAAATGGTTGCAATTACATGGAATGGATAGACCAACCTTTGTGTCCTCGGGGAATAACATATTGTAACGAACTCGAACGGGAAAATAGACGTGTTCGAAGTGATAATGAGCAGTTGCGATTGAACATCATGCGACGCCCGTAAGACTAAACGTAAAATGCATTATAATGAAGTTGCTAATTCCTACTCCATGCTTTGATTGAGCTAGTTCGCATGTACTATCGTCAGTTGTTGTGTCTGTATGAACTATTTTATCTTTGTGCTTATTGTTGTATCTCCTTATCCCACTCTAGTTCGAGTTTATTATATAAAATGAAGTTTGATTATATATATAGTTTAGAATATAATTAAAACGATGGACATGACGCGACGGTAGTTCGTAATTTTAAATACAAACTTTAACTGAATATACCAGATCCGATATAGGTTGGAATTCTGTGAAACAAGAATCGTCCGGGTCGAGTAGGTTAAAATTATGTGTTGGAGGAAAAATTTGAGATTTCGTGACATTGATTGTTAGTTATGTTTGTTTTAAATTTTTAAATAGTCGCTATGGAATTTCGTTAATAAACGATAACGTTTATTTAATTAAATATAAACGATTTTCTATACATTTGAATATCGTTTATAACGATCCATTATTGCCAACCATTCTTGCCTACTGGTAATGCCAACCATTACTCAAGGCAGAGATATTATCCAAACCATTATTGCCAACCTTTCACATCATAACAACTGTCTGAATTGAGTACTCAATGACAGAACCATTATTATCCCAACCATCATGTCGGAACCATTACTGCCAAAAATATGGCTAGAATAATTTGACTACTCATGGCAAAGATATTATCCAAACCATTATTGCCTACATGTACTGCCAACCATTCTTGCCTACATGTACTGCCAACCATTATTGCCAAACATTTTAGTGCCAACCTTTCACATCACAACAACTGTCCGAATTGACTACTCAATGACAGAACCATTATTATCCCAACCATCATGTCGGAACCATTACTGCCAAAAATATGGCTAGAATAATTTGACTACTCATGGCAAATATATTATCCAAACCATTATTGCCTACATGTACTGCCAACCATTCTTGCCTACATGTACTGCCAACCATTCTTGCCAACCATTTTAGTGCCAACCTTTCACATCACAACAACTGTCCGAATTGACTACTCAATGACAGAACCATTATTATCCCAACCATTATTGCCAACCATTCTTGCCTACGTGTACTCTATGACAGAGATATTTTGTTAACCATCCCTGCTTATATATATTTGTCGTTCGGCTACACTTTGGGAGAACAACGAAACTCAGTTTATAAAAAAGCAAGCAATGGATCCAAATCCATACTACCATTACTACAAACACAAGAATCAAGCTGATAAGGCCGAACTAGAAGTGGAGGAAGAGACGGAGGAGGAGCTGGAACATCACGCAATGGTTGGGTATTCCAATTATTTCGCTGAAGGCTCAATTAGCAACCATCGAGGTAGCATGCATGGCCGGATTGACCGGCGGTATAAGAGAGAATACAAGGATGGACATGAAAGACTAATGAGGGATTACTTCATCGACAATCCAACTTATGATATAACTTTGTCCCGCCGTCGTTATCGTATGCGTCCGGCTATTTTCTCAAAAATATATCTTAAACTTCACCAGTCAAATCCATATTTCACTTATAGACTGAACGAAGCACAAGAAATCGGTCATTCACCACACATCAAAATTTCATCGGCGTTGAGGATGTTAAGCTATGGAACATCTGGCGATCAAATGGATGAATATTTCAGAATCGCAGCATCAACAGTAATAGAGTCTGAAAGAATTCTGTAAAAAAGTTGTTGAAGAGTTCGGGAAGGAGTATATACGGACGCCTGGACCAAACGATATAAGCAGGATACTACGCAGGGGAGAAGCCAGAGGATTTCCAGGTATGATTGGAAGTTTAGATTGCATGCATTGGGCTTGGAAAAACTGCCCAACGGGATGGAAAGGAATGTTCACCAGACATAAGAAAGTGCCATCAATGATCCTTGAAGCAGTAGCAACAGACGATTTATGGGTTTGACATGCTTTTTTTGGAGTCCCAGGTTCATTGAATGATATAAATGTTTTAAAACAATCATATCTTTTCACAGAACTTGCTAACGGACTGTCAACAGATGTTTCATATAAACTTGGTAATATCGAACACAAAACTGGGTAATACCTAGTCGATGGAATATACCCAAAGTGGAGAACTTTGATGCAAGGATACAGAGTTCCATCAAATGATAAAGAAAGGTATTTCATTGAAAAAGTAGCTAGCTACAGGAAGGACATCGAACGTACGTTTGGTGTTTTACAAGCCCGATTTCATATTTTACGAAATCCTACTCGTTTTCATGATGCAAGAGTGCTTTCAGAAATCATGTATGCTTGTATAATAATACATAACATGATTGTGGAGTCTGAAAGAGGCGGATATAAGAATCAAAAGTCTAATAATCCTGACATGTTTACTGGCTCAAATGCAAAACCCCATAAAGATGTAAACTCAATGGAAGAATATGTTGATATGGTTCAACACATTGAAGATCAAGCTGCACACTTCCAATTGCATGACCAGTTGGTGGAACATTTGTGGGCGCATAAAGGAAGGAATAGTCGGAATCAGTAGTTGGTACTAGAACTATGTATCAGTGTTTAGTCGTGTACTATGTATCATCTGTACTATGTATCATCTGAACTATCTATCAGTGTGTAGTTGGGTCAATAAATCTGGTTTCCAATCATATTGTACATTGTATCATTATTTCAACTCAACCCAACATATACAGCTAGTACATAAACAACAATACTACATAAATACTAGAAACAGGTCACAATCATATTACAACTCACCCCAACATATATAGCTAGTACATAAACACCCGCCAGTACATAAATACTACAAACAGTTCACAATCATATTACAACTTAACCCAACATACATAGCTAGTCCATATACGAGCCACTACCGCTTCCGCTTCCGCTTCCTTTGTTTTTTCTGTACTCTCCAATCTGCTCGGCTACTATTTCTTGCTGTAGAGGGGAAAGCTTACTAAAATCACATGTAATCATTTTAACATAATTCCTCTCTCGCACCAAAGCTTTCTGCTCCTCCAGTTTCTTTAGTTCCATGGCTTGTTTCTACGCATGTTCTTGTCCGCGGAGCTCTCGATCATCCCTAGCTGCCTTTTGGAACTCTTCGTCGCTACGGTTTCTTTCCACCGAAAATAGAGCTCTATGCTCTTTTGTTGCCTTAGATGAATTCTCCATTGTTTCCATAAATCTAGAAAACTCTGCACCTCGTTGCTCCAGCTGAATTGCCTTGGCTCTGCCGACTGGTCGTCCATCACTACTTCCAAATAAAGGGTTTCTTTCTTGCGAACTCGGGTCACTTCCTGGACTAGAATCAGAGTAGTTCATCCTTCTAGCTTTGTTCTGCTGCTCAAACATGAAGTTGCTGGGGTTCTTCCACTTCGGCAACCTAGATAGAAGCTCATAACAGTCTTGAAATTTAAATGGATGACCATACTTTTGCTGGTAGGCCTTTCGTGACTCTTCAATCTGTAACACAAAGTGGAATTTGTATGAGCGTATGACATTTCTAACTAATCGATCATAGTATAGTAAGTTTTTTTTCAAAGTAATCTACGGTACTTACAACGTCATAAGGTGCAGCACCGCTTTGCTGTCTGTTCTGCAAGCCTGTCAGTATTGCCAGATAGTTCTGACATGCGGCATTCATAACTCTATACCCGCCTCTAAGTGATGCCATGTTCTATTCCTCGCTTCCAACAAATTGTAGAACTCTGCTACTCTTTCCCAAAATTTCTCACCTTTCATATTATTCCCAACAATGTTGTCTTGTGAAATGTGTATCCACGATTTAGCAAGTGAAACGTACTGTCGGAAGTAAACTTACATCGTTTTCTTCTTCCATCCGCTGGTATATCTTCCCCTTCAGCATTATCATCCTCAATATCTTCTATTTCGGGATTCGGCTCCGATTCAACTTCGGATTCGTGTCGTTTACTGAAAATGCCACTTAAAGACTTCCACTTCTTCTTCTTTTGGTTATATTCGGGACTGATGGGTGCAACGTCTTCTTCATTCAATTCTTCAGAATTTGTAACATTCACTTCCTCATTTGCATCTTCCTCCTCCTCCTCCGTAGAAGTCCCAACATTTTCTTCGGTAGTAGGAGAGACATACCCGTACGAAAACTGTCTTTGCAGATTTTGCATAGCTTCGCGGTCACGAACCTCGATCTGTTGCGGAGTTAGGTGAGGTTGTTGACTTTGATCGGTCTGCATCCTCATTGACATATACGACGAATGATCGTCGTACACGCCTACCCCGGGCGGTCGTTGGTAAAACTGTGGCGGGGCGGAGGATTGGATGGGAGGAAAATTAGGAGGAGCAAGCGGTTGGTATGGTGGTCGGTATGGATAATTTGAATACGGCGAGTAGCCATATTCGTGAGATGGCTGCAACGGTTGCTGTTGTTGGATTGACCGTTGCATGGCATACGATGACGAGTGCGGTTGGGACATGAGTTTCTTGTTTATGGATGTTTTCCCGCTTCGCTTGGGTGTAGAAGAAGACATTTTGTTGTTGAAGAAGTTGAAGTTGAGAAGGTGGAGTGGTTGTGTGGAAGAGGAAGAAGGAGGAGGTAGGGTGGTTTATAGGGAGGAAGTGCACTAGCCGTTGGAGTGCAACGACTTGTGTTTATAACGGCAAAGTGTTTGCCGTTATAAGTTTATAACGGCAAACACTTTGCCGTTATAAACTTATAACGGCATAGTGTTTGCCGTTATAAACTTATAACGGCAAAAACTTTGCCATTATAAGAACTAGCCTCTGTTGGGTGAACCAGCCACGAAGGAGCTCAAAACTAGCCACAGACCAGCCACGGGTAAGTGAACAAGCCACACCTGGTTGCTCCGTGGCTTGTTTAGTAACTGAACAAGCCATTGTTGGTTGTGCTCTAACGATGTCCCCGTCCTACCAGTGAGCTCCACGCTAACACTGGTCACCTTGGTTCCAGTTCAACTCCTTACCGCAAATAACAGTCCCAGATCCCTTTGTTTCACTACTCTTCGCTCCCCACTCATAATCGTCCCTTTCTCCCAACACACGTGCTCCAACAAAAGAAACTCTCGACACCATGAAGCACTCCCATCCTTCTGCTACAGTATTACCCTATATATAATGTGTATATATCCTTACTTCATGAAACCGGTTGTCCACGTACCTACGTTTCATCGTATATAGAGCATGCTTCCTTTAACAGTACAACTGCTGCTCCCAAACTCACTACGAGCATCTCGAGTACAGTACATTCTTCCAAGCGGCGCAACCTGGCAATACACACAATGGTCAAACTCATGATTCTACACAGTGGCCTCTTATCTTCATACGTGACTCTCTCTCCCATCCTTCACATGCAGGTCACGCCATGAGCTCACAAATACCACACAGGCCACGCTCCCACTCTTCTCCTCCGTACAGTTCTTGTTTGGTTTGGCAAAGAACCTGATTTTATTTTTTTTAATTTATGAAGATGGTTTGCTTTGGTTATATGAATGCTGTTGAGAATGGGGGGAATGAATCGAAAGGATGAGGAGGATTGATTTATAAGAGAGCCGTGCCACCGCGCAAATTCAGGGATATTCCAAATTTCTTAGCTGTGAAAGTATGGGACGACATATTATAATGAATAGCTATAGGGTTGCACGATAAATAGGGGATGGTCTGCACTGAAATTTGAAGCGTGAGGTGTTTATTAATATTATTTTCTTATACTTTATCTTTCTCGTTTGTGCTGCAAGGCATGGTTTGCCAGACAGAATTTCATGAGAAGTATGGCTTCTTGAATATAGGGTCGTGCTATAGAGCAGTAGAAATTTCCATAGAGAGGACGTGCTAGTGCCGTGTTAGGCAGAGATATTTGTTTATTTATAATATAATTTTCTTTTAATTCATTTTCCTCGTTTTGAGGTGTGGACATGGCTTGCTGCGACCATTAATGAAGGTATGGCATTTTAAGTGAGAACATGGCGTTTTGTAATTTTGTGGAAGATTTTTCATTCTACAGTTTCTAGGATTATGGTGTCTCTATTCTTAGGGGTTGACATTTATTTCTTTATTTTGGATTTGATTTGATATCAGCGAAGGTGACTAAAGATTTTTACTTTTAAAGTTAACGTAACCCATTATATAAAATTCCGTCCGCATACGACTACCTATGAACAGAAATAAATATATCTCCGTGTCCAGCAATGTGCCACGATCACAAATATATAATAATATCGGTAGGTTGACTTATATTGGGATAGCCCAATATGTGGATATAGGGTGCAAAATACTCCAAATAAAAAGTTGCTTATTTTACGAAATAAAAATTACAGTAAAATTCTAAAAATTAAATTATAACTGCGCCTCAGAAATCTTCTCCAAATTCGAAACGGATATTTAATTATATTAGATTATCGTTATTCTATGAATTATTCAAGATCGTTAAATTAAACTATTCGCAAAACAATATTTAGAACCATATTTAAATATTAAATAATACAGTAGAAATCTGGGACGTTACAACAATAGTCTCCTAGGCATGATAGGTTTCATTATGTCAATCACAATAGTCTCATAGGCATAGGCAATTCAGATTTGACAAAAGGATAAGCATGAATCAGAATTAGGCATAGTTCTAGATCCGATTATTACAGTCTTGATTTCTATTAGCTGTTTAAATAGGAACAATAACTGAACTTATAGAAAAAGGACGGATCTTGTATTATGGGATCTGATTTCTGAATTCGTAAAGCTAATCCTTTGATGTAGACGTTTGATTCTCTAGTTTGTATTTGGTTTGGAGCTTTCTAACTTGATTTCTAGTTTGGAGAAGATGGAGGCTATGCTAGAATGGAGATGGGCAGCATGGCGGCTTCATAGATTAGGGTTATGAGGTCTAGGGTTGAGGTTTGGGGTGATTATATAGAAGTTTAGATTAATATGAGCCATTAGATCAACCCAGGAGTAATCAGGGCCATTCAAACCAAAGAGATGTGTCACTCAGCCAATCACAGCACGACACATAAGCCCTAACACCTCAGAATTCGCCATCAGGCCAAACAGAGAAGGCCACATCAGCTCAGGGCAATAAAAATTCGTCATAGGAGCTGGATCTCAAAGGGGTCGACTCCCTACATGGGGGATCGACACCTATGTCGACTCCCCCTGGAGGGGTCGACACCCTGAGTAGGAAATTTCCCGCTCAGCCTGTTCTGTCCGAATTTTGAATTTTGAACTGGTTTTTGATTTTAATTATTATTTATATTTATTTTCTGCTTAAACTTCAAATCTTCTAACCTCCACAACTTCTTCATACGGAGTTTGATTCACGCAAACTCGGACTCTATCTCAAGCGGAATTCCGAGACGAACGCAATAGCGTAACCCGTTTTACTTAATTCCCACTTTTAAAATTAAGTATTCTTTAATTCGTTACTTTAATATTCATAGAAAATACGGGGTGTTGCAATTACCATATTCGATACATCAAAATTTTTAATATATAAGGAATCCCAAAATTAGTTAATCTGTTTTATATATTGTTAATTTAATACTAATTTCAAATCTCAATATAAGAATCTTACCGAACACAAGTTGATATCATATATAGTTATCGCAATTCATTTTTTAACAAATCAAGTAAAGTTTATATCTTAACAATTAAAAACACAAATCATTAAATTCTATATTTAATCCATTATGGTTCAAAATCACATTAACTTTACATTATATTTCAATTATAGAATTAATTTGTCCGTTCCATTGTATTAATTTAACATTTATTGTAATTTCGTTATTTCCATTTGTTTACAACCACGCTTAGTACTCAATTTCACGTTAAATTATATTTATGTTCATCAATTCAGTTAAACGAAACATTTTGTTCAATGACAGTATCACTTAGTTAACCATTTTGAAACATCTTCCTATTCATTCAAAATTAAGTGTAAGTTATTACCTTCTCTTGAAATTGTCGTTAATGAATTTACTAAAGCTTGTATCATATAAATCTACATATATTTCAATTGAATCTTAATTACAACAATTAATTTATTTCTCATCTACTAATCCTATATTTAATTCTCGTTTCCATGCTAACGTTTCAATTCAAGTATCTTGTTCATTCACATCCAAATGTACATTACTATCATTTTAATTTGTCAAATTCTACTGCTACATAATTTCTCTAGGTACATTTACATTAATAACTCATTAAAATTTAAACTCTTACCATTATTCACCAAAATTTATGCTAAATCAAAAATTTTAATTAGTTGAAGAATACGGGTTGTTACAACATGTAAAGTAGACTAATACCTACATTTGTTATCATAGATAAATTTGATGATTTTTATAATAAAATGCATTGCTATATGTCTGTTAACTATTCATCAGATTGGATTCACTAGTTAATTTATCATCAATGCAAAAATTGCAATGAAACTTAACAGCAGTTGAACCAGAACATTCTAGAGATAACATAAACATATGAGATATCATGAATTTCAAAAGATTTTAAAGAAACTAACATAAACAGAAGAACATGCAAATTTGATAGAGGCCCTTATTACAGCATCAAGATTATAAGAATAAAATGGAATAAATTGATAGATCAAAGTATCATTTGAGTTTCCACCAAAATTTATTACAATTTCAAAGAGAAACAATATTGCACAATAAAAAATGCCAATAATAGTTGTCATACCAATTATGACCAAAGCCCAATTACCCTGCTTTAAATCATATTACTCACTCAATGCTAGATCAATACCCATGCATTTTCCATTCAATCTTAAGCAAGTTTCATTCTCTATGCCATAGGTCTGTTCGCTTTGCAACTATTTTCAACGCCTCTCGTTTAAGAAAAATGTATAAGCTTACTGCGGAGAAGGTAATCTAACACAACATTCAAGCAAGTCAAGAATCACTAAATCATCTTCTTAAATCATGGAATACAATCATTTTCCATATTAACTTGAGCTCTCTAAATGAGGATTGTTAAAGGGACTCCACATTTGGTTAAGGGAGGGATCAATTTTAATTTAGTTATATTTGTTATGGGGGGTACAAAATAAATTAGCCTCCCCTTAAACATATAAATTAAAATTCCGATATTAGCCCTCTGTAATACTCATTAATAAAAATCATAAGACTAAACTTTAATTAATACTTACAATTTAGCGCTCCACGTAAAAATAAAAATGGATATAATTAATGTAATGGAAACACAAGAAAATTTCGCGAGAGATTGAAAAGCATCGGATCAGGTAATTAATTGTAATTTCATATTGGAATTGATATGCTCAATTTAAATTAAATGCAGAAACGAAAATTTTGATCTAACATGCTATGTATTTTATATTGTTGTTTATTTTGTCAACAGTTTTTTTGTTGGCAATTGTTTTTTTATTTCTAGAAGCACGTGTTTGTAATTTGTGCTGAATTTAGTACGTTAAGTTTAGCACAAGTGATAAGTCAAGGGCATTTAGGTCTCTTTTTCATTTCCTTTTAAAATAATTTAGACCCCCCTTAATAAACAAAAAAATAAACTAGAGTCCCCTTAAAATTATACCTCTCTTACCAAATGTGTAGTCCCTTTAACAATTCCCCTCTAAATTATAATAAACAAAATCATCTACCCTATTAACCATAAATTCAATAAAATCAAAAATCTCTTTAGCTCAAAATAATAGGTAATTGCATAAACGAATAAAACTGCCAAATGATTTAAATTGAAAATTGAAAATAGAAACAATACTCATAAGATCTCTTAATAAATTGAAGACTTTTGAAGTCAGAATTAGATTATAAAAACTAAAGTGATTAGATTATTCAATTCTAAGTAGGGGTGTCAAAATATAACCCAACCCATTCACCCTATCCATAAATGGGTTGGGTTAACCCATTTATGAATATTATTAAATGAGTAATGGGTTGGGTTGACCCATTTTAAAAAGGGTCATAAATGAGTAATGGGTTAGGTTGATCCATTTTTAAAAGGGTCATAAATGAGTAATGGGTTGGGTTGACCCATTTTTAAAAGGGTCATAAATGGGTAACCCATTTATAAAAAAAAATTGAAAATTGAAATTATAAATTATAAACACATATTTTAGTTTTACATGACGACTGACATTTGTACTTGGAAAATTACGGGCTGTCATAACCTCATATTTGCACTCTGCCTAGTGGCGAAGCCGCTATTTTTTTTGTTCAGAGTACGATGATTTCTTCATACTAACTCAAAATCATACGGGATTTCGACTGATAAACTCCCACCTAAATTACGGACAACATGTGACGCTTGGATAGTTCATCGAACGAACGGTCAATGCACTTTTCCATGAAGACTGGCAATTGTACTTGGAAAATAACAGACTGTAACATCCCATAATTGCACTCTCCCTAGTGGCGAAAACGCTACTTTTTTTGTTTAGACTGCGATAACTTCTTCATACTTACTAATTCTTAGAACGATAATTAAGAAAAAAATGAAATCCATATTATCAAAATAAACCTAGGCGCCTAAAATTTCATGCCTCGCCAAATGATTTATTATAAGCAGCCTTTCGATTTTTTTTTTGATCTGATAAATAAACGTATCTATGCAATCAAAAGGTTCATGTTATTTCTATTAGCAACATGACTTTCTTTATAATTAACTTCCATTTTCTTCTTTCTAGTTATTAAACTGCCATTGTAATAAAGGAGCTGGTGGCAACATCAACTAGGATCTAATATAAATCTCAAGCGATAATATTAAGAAAATATATGGCATGCACAACATTTGATACCCTGACCAAATTTTAATGGGTTTGGATTTGATAAATCTTGACATACAGTTAAGAGATACAGAGGTCTAGTCTAATCGAACTAGAAACAAGGAAAGTCTAATATTTCACTTAAAAGGGATTATATACAAATCCTAAAAGATATAAAGTAACGTAAATTTACATGGAAAGGGGATAAAATATACAAACCTAGGCATCTAGGAATATCCCAAACAGCAATTTAGGAGAGTGTGCAATCAGATGAACAAAGCTCTTTATTGTTTTCATGATCGACCTTCATAACAAGCATCCAAGCCCCTATAGTAACATTTTCATTACTGAACATATGGTAACTGCAATCATACAAAACAATGTAGTGCTAAGCCACCTAAGAG
This sequence comes from Allium sativum, assembly GCA_030737875.1. Taxonomy (NCBI): domain Eukaryota; kingdom Viridiplantae; phylum Streptophyta; class Magnoliopsida; order Asparagales; family Amaryllidaceae; genus Allium; species Allium sativum. The sequence continues at coordinate 815,395,292 of CM060921.1, read as the reverse complement.
AACATAACAAAATGGTTAGTGTTAACAATATAAAAGGATGCTACATCGCATTTAGTTCAAGAAACTACTAAGGTTATGATTAGGTTTTTTTCATTATTATAATTGTTGCTGCTGCAGCAGCACTAAATGCAGATAATTTATATATGAAATATGGTTAGATACTCAACTGATTGAAATGAAGAAACAACGTCTTCGAGATAGAATATCCCTTGCCCATCAAATAATTACTTAGCAATAATAAGAAAACATGAGACTGTAATGGCGCGTTTTGTTAGCTGTCGAATGAATAATTTATTTAATTATTAAATGTCGATTGGGCGATATCGATGACTTGAATTAAATAATATTGAATATTTAATTAAAGTGTATAATATAATAATATATTATAATGTCGAAATAATCGGAAATCACCGAATTCACAATACTGTGTGAATTGGATCAGTTAAAATATTTAATTCAGTTTAGAATTAAATTTGAATAACGAATCGATTTAATAATCGACGTTAAAACGTATTAATTATAATTTAATTATAATCGAGCCCGTAACGGCGCTGCAGTTCACTATTTGGCGATTTAGACTTCAAGTGGATGTACAGGGTTCGTTTTAAATCGGATTGCTGTGAAACAAGAAACGTGTGGAGCTGGTGGAGTATATCTTTCTAGTGGAAGAGAGAGATCGGGATTTCGTCGTATGGATTTTGAGTTACGTCCAAATCAAATTATTAGAAATGCAGCGCCCTGACCATAACGATTTAATTATATTTTAAATAAGGATTTAAATAGAAATCGACCGTCGATATAACTCTGACGATGTAATATCGAGTTGGAAATACATACAGGAATAGTCTAGAGCTGTACGGCATTACACTGTGAATATAGACGACAATAATTAATTTTAAATAATTAATTTAATTTTATTTAAATATATTTATATATTTAAATAGGCTATTTAGAGCTTTGAAAAATAGCCACTTTTGCATACGAAGTCGGAATTCGACGAAACTAGTTTTGTTGGATCCACAGTGTCGAATAGTTGCTAGATTCCAAGTTTCGTGATTTTTAGAGTCACTGTGTGACCGCACGGATTTTTAGAGTGTAAAACAGACAGTATTTCGACGGTTAAAAATACGCTGTGTGAGCGTACAGAGTCGGAATTCGATGAAACCAGTTTCGTTGGGACCGTAATGTCGAACTCTAGCTACATGTCCAGTTTGGTGATTTTTGGATATCACATGTGGTTGCAGGGATTTTTAAGGACGAGAGACGCATAGAAAATCAAGAAAATAAAATAGAAAATCAAATTAAAAACATTCTCTCTATTTTTCTAAGGTCCAAGACATGCCACACAACCTTCCTTCTCAACCACAGATGCTACCAACCCAATCTCAAGTATAAAACCCAATTCAACGATACACAGCAAACATTTTGCCACAAAGAAAAATCCAAATCAATTCAAAGTAAATTCTGTAAATCTTAAAACAAATCTCTTTGGAATCCTCATGACTTCCTCTTCGATTCTGTGTGCTTCAATGTGGGCTCGACGTCTTCTTCCGTTCGCTGGTTTTGTAACAGCAAAGTTAGGGTTCGGGTTGCCTTCAAATCCGTGAGTTTTGAGCTCGAATCAAGGTTGTATTTGAATTCAGGATGGAGAGTGGGTTCGGTTGTGAATTTCTGGTAGGGTTCGGTGATGGAAGTCGTCGATCCCTGTACTGGCGACGGAAATGGACGGGTGGTGCGAGTGGGGTCTCTTGGTGATGAAGTTGAAGTGGTTGCGAAGGGGAGCTCAATGGTGGTGGTAGTTTGCGGATTTGTGTGGTGTAGGAGAGTTGAACGTGGATGGATGGTGTCCATTGTTGCGTCGTGATTTACTGGGAGGAAACGAAGTGAATTTGGGGAAGAAGGATTAAATAGAGAGACGGGTTGGATTTTAACGTATGGGGATGGGCTTTAGTGGGCTGATGGGCCAAAGGGGTAAGGCCAAATTTTAAAATCAATTTAATTTAATTTAAATTAATTAGTGTATAGGTTTGTTAATGCAATATCTTCGCCATACGGAATCAGATTGACGAACCGTAAGTTGCGTTGGGATCGTATGGACGAGCACTACGCACTGGAACAGACCGCGAGTCAATTGGAGTCCGTCACAATTTATAGCGAAATAAATTGTCCGTTCGAATCAAAAGATGGTTATCGTCATTGACGATGATCGTCCAATGTGAGTAAAACTCACCAACTCTGAACAGTTTATATTTTCACGTAGTATTGTTAGAACTGTTAAAATTGTCTGTTTGACTGTGTGTTGACTGTTTTCTTGAACTGCTAGTCAGTTAGTAGAAATTATATATATATAAACTGTTAAGTGTTTATATGTTGATTCTGTTTATCAGAATATTTTATACTGGTATGGTCTAACATCTGTGATGCAGGGGAACAGGTTGGAGGGATCCGACTGGATTCCTCAACATTTATTTTACTGTCTTTCATGTATGTTGATATATACTGTGATATATAATCTGTGATGGATCATGTGTGTTAGAATGATGTGATCATTGTTATTCGATATTTATAATATCATATGAGACCCTGGGACGTAGAAAAGGAACATTTCAATGTATATTGAAATAAAGGAATTTTATAAAATCAACCGATTTTATAAAAAGGAAATATTTTGAAAATAAAATAATTATAAAATCATAGGATTTTATTAAGAGGGATATTTATTGGGAAAATAAATAGAGTAATTATAAAAGGAGATTTTTTCAATGTTATATTGAAAAGGATAATATTTATAAAATCAATAGGATTTTATAAAAGAGAATATTTATAAATAAAATATTTATAAATAGAAATATTTATAAATGGAATATTTATAAATAGAAAATACATTTAAGTGGAATTAAATGAAGGGAACCCTTTATAAAGGAAATATTTATAAAGTGAATTATTTATTTAGAATAAATAGGTAGGATGATATAACATGGATTATTTATTCGTTAAATAAATAGAATATTTAATAGGGATTATTTACTTAGAAATAAATAGGAGATATTAACAGAAGTATTTATTTGTTAAATAAATAAGATACGGTTAATGGATTTATTTATTTGTTAAGTAAATAGAATATGATTTAAAGAAGTATTTATAAAATCATAAGAATTTATAAATGAGATATTTATTTGATTAATAAATAGGATTAAATCAATGAGATATTTATTTGATTAATAAATAGGATTAAATCAAGGAGATATTTATTTGATTAATAAATAGGATTAAATCAAGGAGATATTTATTTGATTAATAAATAGGATTAAATCAAGGAAATATTTATTTGATAAATAAATAGAGTTAATCAGTTAGAGTTAACCAGGTAGAGTTAACCAGTTAGAGTTAACCAGGTAGAGTTAACCAGTTAGTGTAAATCAGTTAGAATTAATCAAGTTAGATTGTCGGGTTAAGATAATCGAGTGGGATTGTCGAGGTTAAGTAATCGAGATCGAGTTAAGTCATCGAGATTAAGTTATCGAGGTTAAGTTATCCAGTGGGTTATCGAGATTAAGTTATCGAGGTTAAGTTGCCAAGTTAAGTTAACAAAATAAATCGAATCGAGTTAGTCGAGTCGAGTTAAGATGATCGAGTTAAGCTCGTCAAGTCGAGTAAATCGAATATTGGTTATTCGAGGTGAGTAAATCAAATCTAGTTATTTGAGATGAGTTAATCGAATATAGTTTCTTCGAATAGAGTTGGAGGAGTAAATCGAATATAGTTTATTCGAACAGCAGTGGAAGAGTTAATCCAAAGGAGTTAGTCGGAGAGTTAATCCAAAGGAGTTATTCGAAGTTAGTTAATCCAAAGAAGTTAGTCGAAGTTAGTTAATCCAAAGGAGTTATTCGAAGTTAGTTAATCCGAAGGAGTTAATCGAAGAGTTAATCCAAAGGAGTTAGTCGGAGAGTTAATCCAAAGGAGTTATTCGAAGTTAGTTAATCTAAAGGAGTTAGTCGAAGTTAGTTAATCCAAAGGAGTTAGTCGAAGTTAGTTAATCCGAAGGAGTTAATCGAAGAGTTAAGCCAAAGGAGTTAGTCGGAGAGTTAATCCAAAGGAGTTATTCGAAGTTAGTTAATCCAAAGGAGTTAGTTGAAGAGTTAATCCAAAGGAGTTACTCGAATATAGTTTATTCGAATAAAGTTGGAGGAGTTAATCGAATATAGTTATTCGAATAGAGCTCGAGGAGTTAATCGGATATAGTTTATTCGAATAGTGTTAGAGGAGTTATCGAATATAGTTTATTCAACAGGAGTTAAGTGAATAAGGTAAATCAAATAGAGTTAGGTAAATAGAGTTAATCCAATAGGATAAGGCCAATTGAGTTAAATTGAAAGGAGTTAAACGAGTATAGTTATTCGAAAGGATGGTTAAGTAAATGTAGAAATTCAAGGAAATGGAAATGTTTTCCAGTGTTAATAAATATATTTTCTAAATCTAGAAAATAGCAAATGATTGAATATAGGGAAACAGGAGATAAGTGAGTTAAAGTGATTTATGTTAAATGATGTTTGTTCGATATAATTTCCATCTAGAAATAATATCGTTGGTTGCACACTTGTTTTTCTTTGATAGTTAACTCACAGACTATCGAAGTTTTGACCATTTTAACGTTGTTAATATGGAGAGACCGGTTGGATTATTATCCAAAGAACCACTCTGTATTGGCATACGCATTGCGAATCATATAGGCCAAGGAAAATTGAAGACGGAGTAAAAGTGCAAGGGCTGTTGTATAAGTCTTAGATAACAGTGACTAAGATGGATATACTGAATAGTGCCTTCGGTTTGTCCAATCCCACGACAACGTATAAGGAAGAAGGTCTGACAGAGTATATCCAATGGATCGCGTAAGTTGATCTGTTCAAACGTATTACCGTTTGGTGGCGGAGGAATTCGTTTCTCTTAGCTGTATACCCGTGTTATTTTTGGACAAGTCAATTTGTGATTTGGCGGGTATGATGATGTGACATTCTAAGTGAATGAAGATGGATGTCTGACAGAGTATTTCCAGAAAGGTCACGTACCTTGATTTCTTCGACCGTACCAAGAGTGGAAGCGGAGAAGGAAACTTCTCTTAGCTAACACATAATGTATGGTTGTAGACATCAAATTAGTGATCTTGATGGATCTGACAATGTGGCATCCGAAGTGAATCTGATGTGATGATAAAGCGTAGCTTCTAGCCTCACACCAGGAAGTAACAAAAGTTGGGCTAGGCAGCATGGCTAGTTGGGTCATCCCCAAGCAGGGTGTATTGTCACCGATCTAGAGAAAATTCATACTTATTCTTCTTTTTGATTCTGTATCTTCGGATGATGGTTTGATGGCCTACAACCGTGGTGGCAATATATTCGCGACACTCAAGCTAAATGAGTGAGCGGTCATGTGTGGCCGGGTTGCAAGACGTTCTTGTTGAACCTGCAGTGTATACCCTCTAGAGTACACTGACCATAAGGTGCTCCCATACCTTGTCTGTTGGAATCCATTCTCCGATAAGTGCCCTGCGGTTTATGATTTTATACTATGTATGTAGAACGTGAGATGCAAGCGTTTCTGCTAGATTGATACTATTTGTACTTAGACATTATTATAATATCACAATGATATTGCTTGTCAAAGTTGTTCAGATACTCATAAGGAAAAACCCGTTCCGTATTCACGGCGTGGTCTTATGAGATATCCTATACCTGTTTTAAACTATTTTACTCATACCAGTCCCATGACTGACCCGGAGTTTACTTTGTTGTTTTCCCTAAACTCTTGGGTGCCTAAATTTGTACGGGCACTCAAGTAGTCGGGATTTACAGATATACTTGGAGAGCTTGGAACAGGAGGCTTCAAGATCATTTAGCTATAGTTATTTCCGCTGTGTTGTAAGTGCTGTACTCTGATAAGTGTTATTGTATACCTAACTGTTGTATTTCAAAGTTATGTTATATATTATATGTTATTCGTTCCGCTGCGAGATTCGTGTTACTCTGATGATGTAAGTGCTTCTTTCCTTCTTCTATTCTAATTAGTTCTATCTTTTCTATCTCATCTTCTAATTTCTTTCAATAATGACACGGTTTTCGGAGGGTCGAAAAACGCGCCGTTACAGCTGGTATCAGAGCTTAAGTTAAGAATTACTTGGCTCTGTGGCGAGACTCGGTAGAGATAGGGTTAGTAATACCCTAGATTGAGTTTGAGTGTATATATATACGAGTGCGTATTTGTATTTGATATAAAATAGTTTTATATTGTGGAGATTCATTGGCTGAGTTGTTTATGAGTTCTGGTCGATCAGTTTGATCCACTTTATCGGTAGGAATAAATAAACACTTGAATACGATGGGTCGTCACGATATGTTTTGAAAGAGGGTAAGTGAATTTAACTTTACCCAAAGTATATTTTGATATAGATATATATATATATATCAAAATTTTAATATATTATATATATTGGTTGTTATTATAATCGAGTAAGATTATAAATTAAATGGTTATATATATAACCAATAAGAATTCCTATAAGTAAAATACGTGGAATCAGTTGAATTAAAATCTGAAATTTAAATCAGAATTTGGAATTAAAATAAGGAAATTTTAAGTTCCTGGGAGATTTTGAAAATGTTTTTCAATTTGAAATAAATATAGTGTCTAACTCACCTGGATGACTGGAAAATAATTCCGAGGATGGATCGATACATCGTCGGTGTGATTTTCGAGTTTCTAAGTAGTGGATTACTACCAAGGATTTTGTTTTCAAATTGTTTTGAGAAAACTAGTTATTTAGAAATTCAAAGGTTTTGAATTGGTGTTAGGATTTGAAATTTGATTTGAAATAAAACCCAGGAATTTAAATCTTGAAATTTAAAATTTAACTTGTTAAGTTAAATGAATCAAGATGGTAAAAACAAATAAGTAGATTAAAATTTAACTTGAACCAAGTTAAATAAATCGGGATTTGGTTAGAGAATAATCTGGATTGGAATTAAGTTGACGGGTAAAGAGTTTGGAATGTAACGTTGGTTTGAAATTGAATTAGACTCGGGTATAAACAAATGGTTGGAATTATGGATAAAAACAGATTGGAGAATTTGTTGAGATGACATTAGTATATGTTGGGTTGATAACAGGTGAAAGTGATAAAGTTGATATGCCCGACAAAAAGGTACAAGTTCATATTTGATATAAGCATGAGATTTATGAGCCGAATTGGCAAGCCGCTTGGCTGTTTGATTTTCTTTTGAGTTGGAGATGGCCTAGAGAGGCGAGTTGTGGTTTTACCGATAGGGTTGTACAAAGGAGGTTATGGCGAAATTTTCCGAAAATTTAAAGTGTTAGAAAATTTTCAGAATTTTTTGAAAATTTTAGTTAGTCGGAAGAATAAATATTTCAGTCGATAATTATTGGTTCGGTTAAAATCAGAAATAAGGGGTAAACCAATCTTAGGAGTTCCAATATATAGGGTCATCCTCTAACTTAGCAATTTCGAGGACGAAATTATTTTAAGGGGGGAAGTCTGTAATGGCGCGTTTTGTTAGCTGTCGAATAATTAATTTATTTAATTATTAAATGTCGATTGGGCGATATCGATGACTTGAATTAAATAATATTTAATATTTAATTAAAGTGTATAATATAATAATATATTATAATGTCGAAATAATTGGAAATCACCGAATTCACAATACTGTGTGAATTGGATCAGTTAAAATATTTAATTCAGTTTAGAATTAAATTTGAATAACGAATCGATTTAATAATCGACGTTAAAACGTATTAATTATAATTTAATTATAATCGAGCCCGTAACGGCGCTGCAGTTCGCTATTTGGCGATTTAGACTTCAAGTGGATGTACAGGGTTCGTTTTAAATCGGATTGCTGTGAAACAAGAAACGTGTGGAGCTGGTGGAGTATATCTTTCTAGTGGAAGAGAGAGATCGGGATTTCGTCGTATGGATTTTGAGTTACGTCCAAATCAAATTATTAGAAATGCAGCGCCCTGACCATAACGATTTAATTATATTTTAAATAAGGATTTAAATAGAAATCGACCGTCGATATAACTCTGACGATGTAATATCGAGTTGGAAATACATACAGGAATAGTCTAGAGCTGTACGGCATTACACTGTGAATATAGACGACAATGATTAATTTTAAATAATTAATTTAATTTTATTTAAATATATTTATATATTTAAATAGGCTATTTAGAGCTTTGAAAAATAGCCACTTTGGCATACGAAGTCGGAATTCGACGAAACCAGTTTGTTGGATCCGCAGTGTCGAATAGTTGCTAGATTCCAAGTTTCGTGATTTTTAGAGTCACTGTGTGACCGCACGGATTTTTAGAGTGTAAAACAGACAGTATTTCGACGGTTAAAAATACGCTGTGTGAGCGTACAGAGTCGGAATTCGATGAAACCAGTTTCGTTGGGACCGTAATGTCGAACTCTAGCTACATGTCCAGTTTGGTGATTTTTGGATATCACATGTGGTTGCAGGGATTTTTAAGGACGAGAGACGCATAGAAAATCAAGAAAATAAAATAGAAAATCAAATTAAAAATATTCTCTCTATTTTTCTAAGGTCCAAGACATGCCACACAACCTTCCTTCTCAACCACAGATGCTACCAACCCAATCTCAAGTATAAAACCCAATTCAACGATACACAGCAAACATTTTGCCACAAAGAAAAATCCAAATCAATTCAAAGTAAATTCTGTAAATCTTAAAACAAATCTCTTTGGAATCCTCATGACTTCCTCTTCGATTCTGTGTGCTTCAATGTGGGCTCGACGTCTTCTTCCGTTCGCTGGTTTTGTAACAGCAAAGTTAGGGTTCGGGTTGCCTTCAAATCCGTGAGTTTTGAGCTCGAATCAAGGTTGTATTTGAATTCAGGATGGAGAGTGGGTTCGGTTGTGAATTTCTGGTAGGGTTCGGTGATGGAAGTCGTCGATCCCTGTACTGGCGACGGAAATGGACGGGTGGTGCGAGTGGGGTCTCTTGGTGATGAAGTTGAAGTGGTTGCGAAGGGGAGCTCAACGGTGGTGGTAGTTTGCGGATTTGTGTGGTGTAGGAGAGTTGAACGTGGATGGATGGTGGCCATTGTTGCGTCGTGATTTACTGGGAGGAAACAAAGTGAATTTGGGGAAGAAGGATTAAATAGAGAGACGGGTTGGATTTTAACGTATGGGGATGGGCTTTAGTTGGCTGATGGGCCAAAGGGGTTAGGCCAAATTTTAAAATCAATTTAATTTAATTTAAATTAATTAGTGTATAGGTTTGTTAATGCAATATCTTCGCCATACGGAATCAGATTGACGAACCGTAAGTTGCGTTGGGATCGTATGGAAGAGCACTACGCACTGGAACAGACCGCGAGTCAATTGGAGTCCGTCACAATTTATAGCGAAATAAATTGTCCGTTCGAATCAAAAGATGGTTATCGTCATTGACGATGATCGTCCAATGTGAGTAAAACTCACCAACTCTGAACAGTTTATATTTTCACGTAGTATTGTTAGAATTGTTAAAATTGTCTGTTTGACTGTGTGTTGACTGTTTTCTTGAACTGCTAGTCAGTTAGTAGAAATTATATATATATAAACTGTTAAGTGTTTATATGTTGATTCTGTTTATCAGAATATTTTATACTGGTATGGTCTAACATCTGTGATGCAGGGGAACAGGTTGGAGGGATCCGACTGGATTCCTCAACATTTATTTTACTGTCTTTCATGTATGTTGATATATACTGTGATATATAATCTGTGATGGATCATGTGTGTTAGAATGATGTGATCATTGTTATTCGATATTTATAATATCATATGAGACCCTGGGACGTAGAAAAGGAATATTTCAATGTATATTGAAATAAAGGAATTTTATAAAATCAACCGATTTTATAAAAAGGAAATATTTTGAAAATAAAATAATTATAAAATCATAGGATTTTATTAAGAGGGATATTTATTGGGAAAATAAATAGAGTAATTATAAAAGGAGATTTTTTCAATGTTATATTGAAAAGGATAATATTTATAAAATCAATAGGATTTTATAAAAGAGAATATTTATAAATAAAATATTTATAAATAGAAATATTTATAAATGGAATATTTATAAATAGAAAATACATTTAAGTGGAATTAAATGAAGGGAACCCTTTATAAAGGAAATATTTATAAAGTGAATTATTTATTTAGAATAAATAGGTAGGATGATATAACATGGATTATTTATTTGTTAAATAAATAGAATATTTAATAGGGATTATTTACTTAGAAATAAATAGGAGATATTAACAGAAGTATTTATTTGTTAAGTAAATAGAATATGATTTAAAGAAGTATTTATAAAATCATAAGATTTTATAAATGAGATATTTATTTGATTAATAAATAGGATTAAATCAATGAGATATTTATTTGATTAATAAATAGGATTAAATCAAGGAGATATTTATTTGATTAATAAATAGGATTAAATCAAGGAGATATTTATTTGATTAATAAATAGGATTAAATCAAGGAGATATTTATTTGATAAATAAATAGAGTTAATCAGTTAGAGTTAACCAGGTAGAGTTAACCAGTTAGAGTTAACCAGGTAGAGTTAACCAGTTAGTGTAAATCGGTTAGAATTAATCAAGTTGGATTGTCGGGTTAAGATAATCGAGTGGGATTGTCGAGGTTAAGTAATCGAGATCGAGTTAAGTCATCGAGATTAAGTTATCGAGGTTAAGTTATCCAGTGGGTTATCGAGATTAAGTTATCAAGATTAGGTTGCCAAGTTAAGTTAACAAAATAAATCGAATCGAGTTAGTCGAGTCGAGTTTAGATGATCGAGTTAAGCTCGTCAAGTCGAGTAAATCGAATATTGGTTATTCGAGTTGAGTAAATCAAATCTAGTTATTTGAGATGAGTTAATCGAATATAGTTTATTCGAATAGAGTTGGAGGAGTAAATCGAATATAGTTTATTCGAACAGCAGTGGAAGAGTTAATCCAAAGGAGTTAGTCGGAGAGTTAATCCAAAGGAGTTATTCGAAGTTAGTTAATCCAAAGGAGTTAGTCGAAGTTAGTTAATCCAAAGGAGTTATTCGAAATTAGTTAATCCGAAGGAGTTAATCAAAGAGTTAATCCAAAGGAGTTAGTCGGAGAGTTAATCCAAAGGAGTTATTCGAAGTTAGTTAATCCAAAGGAGTTAGTCGAAGTTAGTTAATCCAAAGGAGTTATTCAAAGTTAGTTAATCCGAAGGAGTTAATCGAAGAGTTAATCCAAAGGAGTTAGTCGGAGAGTTAATCCAAAGGAGTTATTCGAAGTTAGTTAATCCAAAGGAGTTAGTTGAAGAGTTAATCCAAAGGATTTAATCGAATATAGTATATTCGAATAAAGTTGGAGGAGTTAATCGAATATAGTTATTCGAATAGAGCTCGAGGAGTTAATCGGATATAGTTTATTCGAATAGTGTTAGAGGAGTTATCGAATATAGTTTATTCAACAGGAGTTAAGTGAATAAGGTAAATCAAATAGAGTTAGGTAAATAGAGTTAATCCAATAGGGTCAGGCCAATTGAGTTAAATTGAAAGGAGTTAAACGAGTATAGTTAATCGAAAGGATGGTTAAGTAAATGTAGAAATTCAAGGAAATGGAAATGTTTTCCAGTGTTAATAAATATATTTTCTAAATCTAGAAAATAGCAAATGATTGAATATAGGGAACCAGGAGATAAGTGAATTAAAGTGATTTATGTTAAATGATGTTTGTTCGATATAATTTCCATCTGGAAATAATATCGTTGGTTGCACACTTGCTTTTCTTTGATAGTTAACTCACACTATCGAAGTTTTGACCATTTTAACGTTGTTAATATGGAGAGACCGGTTGGATTATTATCCAAAGAACCACTCTGTATTGGCATACGCATTGTGAATCATATATGCCAAGGAAAATTGAAGACGGAGTAAAAGTGCAAGGGCTGTTGTATAAGTCTTAGATAACAGTGACTAAGATGGATATACTGAATAGTGCCTTCGGTTTGTCCAGTCCCAGGACAACGTATATGGAAGAAGGTCTGACAGAGTATATCCAATGGATCGCGTAAGTTGATCTGTTCAAACGTATTCACGTTTGGTGGCGGAGGAATTCATTTCTCTTAGTTGTATACCCGTGTTATTTTTGGAAAAGTCAATTTGTGATTTGGCGGGTATGACGATGTGACATTCTAAGTGAATGAAGATGGATGTCTGACAGAGTATTTCCAGAAAGGTCACGTACCTTGATTTCTTCGACCGTACCAAGAGTGGAAGCGGAGAAGGAAACTTCTCTTAGCTAACACATAATGTATGGTTGTAGACATCAAATTAGTGATCTCGATGGATCTGACAATGTGGCATCCGAAGTGAATCTGATGTGATGATAAAGCGTAGCTTCTAGCCTCACGCCAGGAAGTAACAAAAGTTGGGCTAGGCAGCATGGCTAGTTGGGTCATCCCCAAGCAGGGTGTATTGTCACCGATCTAGAGAAAATTCATACTTATTCTTCTTTTTGATTCTGTATCTTCGGATGACGGTTTGATGGCCTACAACCGCGGTGGCAATATATTCGCGACACTCAAGCTAAATGAGTGAGCGGTCATGTGTGGCCGGGTTGCAAGACGTTCTTGTTGAACCTGCAGTGTATACCCTCTAGAGTACACTGACCATAAGGTGCTCCCATACCTTGTCTGTTGGAATCCATTCTCCGATAAGTGCCCTGCGGTTTATGATTTTATACTATGTATGTAGAACGTGAGATGCAAGCGTTTCTGCTAGATTGATACCTATTTATACTTAGACATTATTATAATATCACAATGATATTGCTTGTCAAAGTTGTTCAGATACTCATAAGGAAAAACCCGTTCCGTATTCACGGCGTGGTCTTATGAGATATCCTATACCTGTTTTAAACTATTTTACTCATACCAGTCCCATGACTGACCCGGAGTTTACTTTGTTGTTTTCCCTAAACTCTTGGGTGCCTAAATTTGTACGGGCAGTCAAGTAGTCGGGATTTACAGATATACTTGGAGAGCTTGGAACAGGAGGCTTCAAGATCATTTAGCTATAGTTATTTCCGCTGTGTTGTAAGTGTTGTACTCTGATAAGTGTTATTGTATACCTAACTGTTGTATTTCAAAGTTATGTTATATATTATATGTTATTCGTTCCGCTGCGAGATTCGTGTTACTCTGATGATGTAAGTGCTTCTTTCCTTCTTCTATTCTAATTAGTTCTATCTTTTCTATCTCATCTTCTAATTTCTTTCAATAATGACACGGTTTTCGAAGGGTCGAAAATCGCGCCGTTACAGAGACCTTCTTATATAAATGTTTATTTATAATAAGGTTTATTAATTGAGATATGCTTGAGCACTCAAAATAATGTGACCAACCCAGGTTGTGTGAAAATGAGAGAAATTTTTATGGGTGAACTGATTTTTGTTGAATTTTTTTGCATGATTATATTGCCGCCATCAAGTCAGATTCGACAATTTTCCTAACCACTATTTGTTTCCTATAGCATTGTTGTTATTAAGTTGTTCAACATGTTTGTGGATATGAATGTTTTTAGCGTTTGCTTATAAATAAAAGGATTATAGTGCCACATTAAATATCTTGTTACTCGTGTGTTACGCACCTGCAGGCATGCACACGGTAACCCATTCCTTAATTTATTCACTCAACAAAGTTTTACCCATCAGTCATTGATATAACGGTTCTACAAGCCAACTGTACAAAATTGCAGCATACAAGAACAGGGAAGTCAAAAGTAAAATATTTTGTTTTTCAATAGGACGAAAATAGGTACTCATTTTCTCCTGATGCAGAGTGGAAATAGTTTCTAAGTTATTTGAAAAATGATTGGCAGAAGAAGAAAAGAGAACTTATTTTAAGATAAAAGGGAGACTCATGCAAAGTTCACCGCAGTGTAGTTCCATTCTGGAATTCAGACCCAAAAACTCAATCCAACTTGTTTCAGAAAAGAAAAAAAAATCCATGTTAAACCATAAAACATATATATAAATCCAAGTTAAACTATAAAACATATATAAAGATTCTCATTTGGACATACAATTCAAATTTTATTATTTCTAAAATAGATGAACCAGAACGTAAACTTATATGCAAAAACTATGTGTTTTATTAAAAAATGTAGAAAACCAAACATCCAATTAATAGGTCACCGTCAAATCCACATTATTTAAATGTTTCGCAACCATAAATGTTAAGGACAACGAAAAGCAATATTTCTAGCACGTACATAAAATAAATACGGACCATCATCCATAAATGTGATCAATTTTAAGCACTTCATACATTTTCTATCACATTGCAGCTTTTTATGTGTATACGAACATGATCATCAATACATTGTAAGATTGTACTAACAATGATGATAGATTAACGAATTTTAATGGAAAAAAATGCATAATTGACTTGTTACTCGAAGCAAATGCCTACTCTCACATTGCAAAGTTATCAAATATCATTTTAAATCAAGGTGCTAAAATTATCAAATATCTTTTTAAATCAAGGTGCTAAAATGTGTGTTCTCATATAACCCAATTCTAAGTACTTGAACTATTCTAAATTATTATTCTGCATATGTAATGAGCACATGAACAACTGATAAATGTACATAAAATAGTATATTATGAACCATGTTAGTGCAAAGAAAATTATCAATAAATGTATGGTTATAGAAGTAAAGTTACCTTAAATTTGCCAGGACATCTAGGGAAAACTAGAAGTTTAGCAGCTTTCTCCTCTAGCCTCTGAACACTAGCTTTGCATTCCCATCAAAGGACCTATTTCCATGGATGCGATCAACTGATATGCCAACTGTTCGTGCCAACATCCTCTTATCTCCAATCAGCTAAAAATTTATCAATCGTGTTTAGTGTAAGCACATGAACAAATAATAATACATGCATCTCAATAGTTTTTAACCTTTCAAAGTATTATAGCACATTCTATGATGAACTTAGCTGATCTACATTCTATTAGAAAATGATTGTTAACGAACCTCACGAAAGGATGAAGAACATATATTATACGTGCAAATATGGAGCAATAAACAATGCTATTATCCTAGGTGTTATTTTTTCTCAAATCGTTGCGAAAGATGATCAAGATGTATACTTATAGATGTATAGACTAGCACACTGAACTTTAAGTTAATTGTTAATAAAACTAAGGTTACAAGGAAGCAAATATTTACTTGTTTATGCATGATTCTTACCTATCATTCTCCTTAAACTAGGTCCTCATAAAATTCAACTAGTGCTTCTTGAAATGGCCTTTAAAGATAACATTGATGTGCTTCATTTCTTACCTAAGATCAAATTAGCACTGAAAAGTTATAGTTAAGAAATTTTGCATGACAAAGGTTTTACAAGGCACACGAGAATAAGATGAAATTTTAAAAAAAAATTGTTTATACAAGCTTTTACACGATTAAGAAAAAACCTAACATGACAAAGTCCATTCACTCGATTTCAATGACAAAAGAGAAAAAAAGACTTGATTGTAGTTGAAAACAAACAACATTTACATGTCAAGTGGAACTATATGTAGAACCTAAAAAGCTTAACAATACATCCATAATGGATCTAAATTTCGATCCGAAAGGAACAATTGAAACTTAATCAATATAGTAATTCAAAATAGAACCTTTAATTAAAAACCGGTCATATAATATAAAGTTAAATTCATATTCCATTACTTCACTGCAGAGCGGATACACTAGCTTTGAATTTAATACTAAAACCACATTCCACAAAACAAAACTCCACGCCTTACTTCCACAAACCAAAACTATTTAACATTAATGTGGAATACATCCTTCGTCTCCTCCTCTCTCCCCTTCGGCACAACAATCTTCAAAATCCCATTCTTCATCTCAGCCTCGATCTCGTTCAGCTTATACCCATAAGCTCCAGGAAAATCAATTCTGTTATAATACCTCCTCGCACCGTCTTCTTCCCCTATTTCTTCCTCTCCATCCCCTTTAATTATCAAGGTGTTCTGCTTCGTACTCAATTTAACATGCTCTTTCTCTAACCCTGGCATATCCATTCGAATCTCAAGTCTATTCGCATCCTCTATCTCATAACAACCAGTGCGGTTTGTTAGTGGAAAAATAAGAGTCTCTGCAGGCCCGGCCCTAGGCATAGGCCAACTAGGCGGCCGCCTAGGGCCTCAGGCTGGTGGTGGCTGGTGGTTGGTGGTGGAGGGGCCTCAGCATATTAGTTTCAGTCTTTATAATAAACGATGCTTACAGCTCTTTGAAGGAATGCATGGTCAAGTGGTAGGATCTCAAGACTTTCTTGCCTTTGTGCTGGGTTCGATTCATGCCTGCTACACTTTTGGGGCCTCCGCTCTTTTTTCATTCCTTTTCCTGTTTTTCCAGTTTTCCATTTCGCCTTGGGCCTCATGAAGCCCAGGGCCGGCCCTGAGTCTCTGCACCGGAAACTGTGAAATATTTGGCTCGGTCTGGGTAGAGCATCTTATTGGAAAGATTGAACGCACCTGCGTCCAATATAATACAATTTAATTAATATTTTGACTAACATTTCAAAATTGAATTCGAAAGATCAGAGCAAGAGAAAACGACCGCAAGAGAAATAAGGGTTATCAATGTCCCGGGACATCCTCCAATCAGCCCAGCTGAGTTTCGATTCGTCGTTCAAGACTTCAAGCCAGCGGAGTTTCGATTCGTCGTCCAAGCCTTCCCAGCCGAGTTTCGATTCGGCATCCAAGGCTTCAACCTCTCGCGAATTAGCATTGAAGGACCTGGTTGATTGAACGGACGCAGCATGTAGAGCACGGGCGTCGTTGAATGCTAGTTTTCTGATCAGAGCAGCTACTGGCGCTGCTTTCTTGCTTGCGATCATTGAAAATGCCATAGTTACCTCCTATTTCAGAATTTATTTCAGATTTTATTTACTGTCAGAGTGAGATCTGAAGTGAGGTTTTATAGGGAGATTTCTTGGAGAAGAAGAAGCACGAGAAACGAATGGAGTCCAGCTAGCAGAAACTTCCAGAACCGAGGTTTCTGTTTTCAACGTAGCGTTCGTTACGGATTCCAGCCCAATTTTAGGATAAGGTTGGGCTTTTCTAGCACAAAGCAGAGTTCCCACCGTGTGGCTTCGTAGCCTTTGGAGTTTCGAACCCTTTCAGACAGGAAAAATCTCAATTATACGAAATCTCAATAAGTAGGTCTGTAGTGCGCGTGGTCATGGTTTACTAAAAAGTGCTACATCAATTCTGTGCTAATTGTGAAGTTAAGTGTGAAAACATGTTTTTGACTAAATTGGTTAAAACACGTTTTACACATTGATACTAAAAAAAAAAAAAAAATCCAACTTTTTTCTGTTTATATAGCTTGTTGTGATAATGTATAGGATGTTGCACTTTATAACTTCATTAAAGTTAATGGCATGTTAGGCATTTATGGCGATCATAAGTTGACAATGGTCTTCTGACTTACAACAGCTTTGAAAAACTATTACATTGCATCTAAAAGATCATCCCAGATTATTTTTTGTATTCCATTACAGATATAGTATTAAGTATTGCAATCCCATATTGGATTGATTTTTCATTTCTGACCATATTATTTTAAGCATGTGCCAAATACTAGAATATCTATCTTTATTGTTATTTGTTGTTTATAATTTGAGCAGTACAAATTATGCTATTACTTACCATTGCATGAACCATGAGATGAACAGAATATATCAGCATACCTTTGTTTGTTATTTGACGATCATGCTTTTTATACATACGTCTTCTTTGCCTAATATTTTGTTTTCAGCACTTAATATGCTTTAATTCAGTTTCGAGAAATGCTTTTCTTAAAAATCATTAATGGCCTTGAATTATGCTAGAATTTAATCTTATTGTTTCATTCTCCAATTAAAAAAGGATCAAATAACGAGGACTTCTATATAGATTAAATTATTAGTTGTAGGAAATATTCTAAATAACATTTCATAAAAATATGTATTCCATTCCATTTTTGTCTTATGCCCACTATTTTTAATGATTGGGAATATATATATATATATATATATACATATACATACATACATACATACATATATATATATGGTAAAGTCTATTAAAATGGAGAAGTTTGACACAAATCGAGAGACGAAAATTATCAACCATTAAATTGGCCGTTGATTTTTATCTTTCACTTAAGGACAAATTAATCATGTGGCTGAGATTTTGTGTCCCCTGATTTGTGTCAAATTTTTATGTTCATATAGCCGCTCCTATATATATATATATATATATATATATATATACACACACACACACACACACATACATATATACATACATATATATATATATATATTACATGTGTAACAGAATAAAGCCCTTCTTAAGTCACTTAATATCTGAAAGTCGGTGTGCATTTATCGTGGAAGAAGTGTTGGTGAAAATATTCTTTTAGCGCATGAACTCTTAAGGGATTTCAAGAAACAGGGAGTCTCTAAATTTTGTTTGAAGGTGGACCTTCAAAAGGCCTATGACATGGTCACCAAATAGCTCATATGTTATTTTCTGACATGTATGGGATTTCAAACACACTTTGTAAATATAATTTACGAGTGTATATCTACCCCAAGCTTCACTATTCTGTTTCAGGGTATACCTAAGCGCTTTATATCCTCCAATTGTGGAGTTCAACAAGGGGATCCTTTGTCCCCATGCCTATTCATAGTTACTATGCAGCTTTTTTCATTTATGATAGAAGAGGCTATTTCTTTGAACCAATATCAACCAATTTTTGAATTTGATCCTACTTTAGGCAGACGATCTGATGGTGTTCGGAAAATCATCTACTTTAAATGCTTCCACACTACGCTCAGTATTCCAGAATTTGAGTTTGTATACTGGTCTCAATGTTAATAATTCTAAAACCAATATTTTCTTCAGTTCATGTAGCCGTAATACACAAGAAATTAAAGATATTTGTCATATGATGCATTGATACATAGAGCTCAAAACAAAATATAAGCGTTGATACATAGAGTTCAAATTATTTACACTATTTTGAATGTGATGCATTGATACATAGAGTTCAAAACAAAGTAGAAGCATGGTAATCAAAATTATTAAGTTTAGCTGGCAAAGCTGAACTGGTGATAACCCCCATCATTCTTTATTGGTTATTTGTGTACCAAATACCTGAATTCACTTTGGAGAAATTATAATCTATATGTACAGATTTTTTTTAGGGAGATTCTCAATATAAAGTGGCATGGCAGCAGTTGTGTAGGCCTAAATCTGAAGAGGGGGTCGGTTTTAAACTCCTATCCGATTTAAAGTCAACTGCATGCATGAAGTTGTTATGAAACTATTTTTCTAAAAATAACTTATAGTGCAAATGGATGCAACGACATTACTGCCATAACAAGCAATTTTGGAATACGCATATTGATAAAAATGCATCTTCGACATGGAAATCAATGCTACGCTTGCGTACAACTTCCTCACAACTACATAATAAAGTGATAGCAAATGGCAGACATACCTCTTTGTGGTTCAATACTTGGGTTAATTGTCAGTGCCTTGTTGATCTTCTTGGCATCCACATGTTTCAGGCAATCATCCACTCTCATGGAACTGTAAGCATGGTTATTCTGGAAAATTCAATTGATCCCTCTTTTCATCCTACCAATAGAGAATTAGCCTCCGAATTGCAACATGTCTCTATTTTTTCAGAAAGTCAGTATGACTTCTACTAATGGTGTGATGGTTATTATTTTTCTTTCCATGCAACGTGAACAACGTAAGAAGTAGATGAATTGTTAAGCCCATTTTCAACATCATACGGCATTCTAAGAGTAATAAAAGAATGGATTTCATCTCCTACCTCGCAACGTTGGACAAACTCAACACGAAGAGCAGACTTCATCGTTTTGGCACAATATCAAACACCCGGTGCTTGCTACGTGATAAGCAAGAAGAAACATCACAACATTTATTCTTCTTCTGTGACTATTTCTCTTTCATTTGGGCATCGCTAAAGTAGAGATTATAGCTTCAACCTTCCATCCTTCCTTTAGTTGACGACGAGGCAAACCTACTTTTATCGACATTCCGGCATAAAGACCAACTTCGAGACATGGCTTTCGGTGCTTTAACCACAGTTGTTTACTTTATTTGGAAAGACAGGAATTATCGTGTGTTTTCTAACAAATCAACTACATATTCCACAAAGCCTGCGCAGATTGAAAGAGAGATTTATTTTCTGGTTCGAGATAATGGTAGCCGATCACCCAGAACGAATTTTAATTCTATGTTTCTTCGACAATGGGGGATTGAGCTCCTTGATGCTAGTTAGCGGGAAGATGATTTTGATGAGATTTGGGGATGGGCCATGGGCCTTGCTGGGTTTTAAATTTGTTTGTATATTTATTTTTTAATTGTTTACTAACTTGTATTTGTATATGAATATAATCAGCCCATGTACTGTTAATATGTGGAACTTATAAGTACTTTTTTCCCTTGTAAGGTACCCAGTAGGGAGTTACAAAGTTTTGATGAGGCATATAAGGAAAGCATATGATTGGTATTTAATAAAAGCGTACCAATTTTAATATATATATATATATATATATGACAACTGTGCATCATAACCATGTTCTCATATATGGCTGAATGCAATTGGAACATTGGCTATGGGACATAGATCTACATATCAAGCATCGGAAGAATAGGCATTTTGTGACCGTTGTGAAATATTAGTGACCGTTGTAAAATAGACCTCTATTACAACGGGCACTATACGAACGTTGTCAAATTGACATATATTACAACGGGCAGGAAATAACCATTGGAATAGCCCTCGATTACAAGGGGCAGTACATGCCTGTTGTAGAAAGGGTGTTGTGCAAAATATCTATTACAACGGTCCCTAATTGACCGTTGTAATAGCTCAACGGGCAATAAATGCCTGTTGTAAAGAGGACGTTGTAATAGGTTGTTTTTGTTGTAGTGAATTTTGATGTTTAAACTTCTGCATCTAAACCTTAAACATCATTTTCTCTCTTATTCCATCTTTTTTTACGATTAAAATTGGAATTGTAGACTCAAATAAGTATATTAAATATATTATTTTGAATTGAATGATAGTATTAGCTTGTTTTGAATCGGAATATAAATCGAATCCTAAAGGGAGAGATTCGATTTCAAACGTGATTCAAATCGTAGAATTTTAAGATTTTTAACAACAATGCTGGTTACAATGCTCGACCTTGAGTTTCTTGGTTGAGTTTTATATATGGGATTTGTTAGTTTCCATGCCACTATCAAAACTAACTATGAATATCCATACTAAACAACCCAAATTGACATGAAGTTGTAGATTTAACTTGAAGGTATCATCCTCTTGTGTAGTTGGTAGGGTTTTAATCAAGAAACATGTCCGCTAACCTAAACATTGTGTGGAGTAAATATATTTTTATACTTGTTTTAGATGGTTGTGTTAACTATTTATTGTTAAAGTAAAAAAAGTTAACCATTTTTTCTCTTACCTATATGACGCAAGGAAAATAGAAACTAGAGGGGTATATATAGTTTTAAAGAACAATTAGCTATGATACCTATTTTTAGATGGTTGTCTTACTATTTACTGCTGAAGTAAAAAAATTATTTTCTCTCTTACCTATTGATGATAGAAATCGGAGTGGAACACATAATTTTGAAGACCGAACCGTGAACTTTGCCGTGATAATCCTTGATCTGAGGTTTCAATGGTTAACAAGTTAGATCGTTAAAACTATGAAATTATCTTTTATCGATTTCCTGGTGATTAAAAGTTAATATAAAATATTTTATTAACATATGATAAGAAAACTTTATTTCACAACAATTTCATAATGTTTTGGTATAAAAACGTAATTGTTACTTGAAACTACAAGTTTTAGTTTAATATATAAGGTGCAAGTTACAATTTTTTTTGTACGATTATACTTCTATTTATAAAAGTTTATATAACCCTGACATATTAATATAATATATTACTAGACTATTTTGAAATTAGATGTTTAAAAAAGGTAATATCGTGTTGGTTCCAGAATGTTAGAATTGGAAGAAATAAGTGTAGTAAAATTAGGATCGATTTAAGTAGCGGATTTAAAATTTTATACATCAATTATGAAATCCGAATCATAAATTGAATTAAATCAAGTACCTTTCTTCTGTTTGAATCGAATCAAAAAGGGACGAGATTGAAAATCGTTGGAAATGGTTCCTGATTGAATCAACACGAGCGCTTGAAATCGAACACCTCTATGGGAGATCCACTGACGTTGCTTTCGAATCAAATCGAGGAAGGATGAGGTAGTACTAGCTGATTTTGGGATTCTAGGGTTTTTGAGGAATTCGGCTGCGATAATTAAAATGAAAAGGTCGGACCCCTTCTTTATAATATTAGGACCGACATTCTCTCAAGCCCTATGACCTATTCTCCCTTATTTAAATAATAGAATTAGTCAAAAACCCTTATATTTAAATATCCTCATCCTTTTACAACGTATGTAAGTGTGACCCTACAGGCTATCACAGCATTGGCAACAGTCTAAACAACATTTTAGACCGTAAACAATGAGCGGCGTCTAGTAACACATCATTGTTACCCAAGCTATAATAGTAATGATTCAATACAACCTTTTGTGAATAGTGTCTCAATATAGTTTAATCCTTTTAACCGATATATCCAAGATTAAACTGGAGGCATGGATCGTATCATCCTCTTTATAATTTAATCATTTTCTTGATCGATGAGTAGACTGTTCAGAACAAATCAATATTTGAGCACGGCCATGCATTTCACAGTCTCACTCAATCAAGAGGCCCATGGATATCACTACGAATATATATTGTAGGGTTAAATTCCATCTAGATCATTCATAATTTATATTCGACTCTAGATATATCCAATAATCACCGTTATCATTACTCTGTTACGAAATAACTTTAGATGATATCAAAATACAAATATCCTTGAACAAAACTATAATGATTTCAGGTCTGAGGACCATTATATCACTATCACTATAAGAACAACTTATGATACTGTTAATTATATTCCTTGTAGTTATCTCACGGTGGGTCAGCCCAATACGCTATTCTCTAATACGTATTTATATCTTGACTTTAATATCACGTATATTAATGATCAATGAGACGTGATCATCAGCCAATCAATATACTAGTCTCAATGCTTTATTGTTGTCTTGTGTAAACAATAAAGCTCGACTAGGGACATTTAAGAACTATAATACTTGACATATCATATAATCTCAAGTTCAGTCTTACTCGAACTATATAATCCCGTATTATTATTCTAAGGACTTCTATTATATTAATATTTATATTACGCAGTAAATATAAAATAACAGAACATCTTATTCCAAATAAAACATAACAATAACAATGTTATCATTATTCACGTCTAACAGATTGCCTCTAGGGCACAAACTCTAACAATAAGCAACGACGAAAATAGAAAAAATGTTAACATGTATGTAAGCATGGCGGCATCATAAGGGTATGGTGTTTGCAGAGAGACTATCTTCCCATTTCTCTGTATTTCTGTTTTTTAGCATGTTAGTGTGTAACAACCTCAATTTTTAGAGTATTTTAATTAATGATTTAATTTAAAATTTTGGTTTATTTATTTTATTTGTTTGCATTCATTCTTGAATTTTTATATTAATATTTAATTTGTATAATTATACCCTCCGTTTTCAATACGGAATTATATCTTTAATTTAATTTCAATTCGTATTTATTGTTGATGTAAATATATCAAAATTTTAATTGTTCTTTAATTTAATTTCAGTTCGTATTTATTGTTGTTAATTTTATATTGCAAAAAAAAAAACCGTTGGTTCTTTGTATTTAATATTTATATTATTTTTTTCTTTTTTTTTTGTAATCATTGTTTACCATTTAAATTTCAACGTCCATGTATTGGTATAAATTCTTTCCCTGAACATTCGTTATTTCAAAATTTGAACCGTTTGCCTCCTTTTACTTATTTCCTTTTGTTCTCATATGAAAATATTTTATATTTCCTTTTAAAATCCATACATTTCCTGTAGCATTAAACTCATACCCTTTCATTTGCATCACGAAGTGTTTTCAAAGCACTTATATTAGCCAATTTAGAATTTTAGTTTGGAATATCAATCAGTCTGTTGATACCTTAGTAAACACAGTGTACGTGAAATATGGCATCCACATTTGAATTTTTCGACCATGTTTAAAGGCTATATGAAATAAATAAGAATCCATTTGGTTCCACAATCTCCGTTCAAACTTTGTCCGTTTCCTTCTCCCATTAATTTTCTCGTGAGTATTAAAATAAGAAATTGTCACTTTAATTCTTATTTTATCACACGCTCTGTCCCTTTACTATTATCTCTCCTCCCCTCTCTATATTCTTCTTCTTCGTTTATAAAGATCTGAAGCATATATATATATAATCTATATATTTCTTTACATTCTCATTTGTATTAATACTGGCTTGAATTTGAATTTGTGAAATTAATCCGTGGGGACACATTCATTAATTAACATTAAAAATTGGAAAGCCATGAATGATTATTTACGGTGGTTTTTTGGTTTACATCATCATGTTATTCATTTATACAACCATTCCCATTTTTTCTTCTTCTCCAAAATTCTCAACAATCAACCATGGGTAAAATCAAGATCTACATCTAAATCTAATGGAGAAACTTCTTAAACTAAAAAGTAGAAGCAACCAAATCCATCAATCTCTTCTCCTTTTTCTCCTTTTTTTTTTCAGATTTTGATCTGTTTTGTAGGGACCATAACTTCCTCATACGGAACCCAAATCGACTTTACTTTTATTTTAAATTGTGTAAAATTGAAAGAGCTATAACTTTTGTGCAATACACTTTTTCAGATTTCGAATTTTTCTTGGTCGAAATTGCCAATCTTTCAGGTGCGTTTTTGAAGCCAGATTTCAAATCCAAATATTTGTTCGTCGCTGTTTTGATCATATCTTCTTCAAATTTTATCAGAAATTGGTTTTTCTTTTTCTTTTTTTAAATTGAATAGAAAAGAATTTGCAACAACTTTTCAGTTTATGATTTTTCCAAATTCTGAATTTAACTTGTTCAAAAATCACTTTTAAAATGGTTAAAATTCGGTTCAATTTGTAACTTTTTGGTAAAAATCAAGATCATCCTTCTTGCATTTCCTTTGCCCATTGGGTCAAGTTATGTGTTTGGGTGGGTCTATCTTACTTCAGTTTTTTTAGTTGATTTATGTTTAATGTATATATTATATATATGTATATATGTATATATATGTTTATTTGGAGCGTGCGTTTTTTTTATTTCGCCTATGTGTATGTGTTTGTGTGATTTATATAAGGGAAAGTCTATTTAGACACAAAGATTTGACACAAATTGAGTGGCATAAAATCTAAACCATAAGATTACCCCATGATTGCACCCCTCACATAAAGATAAATTAATCATGTGGTTGAGAAATTATGCCTTTTGATTTATGTCAAATTTTTGTGTTCATATAGCCGCTCCCTTTATATAATATGTATATAGTTTTGTATGCATGAGTTTGGGTTAAGTTTCTATTTTGTTTTCTTTTTACAAAGAAAATATTTGTGAAAAATTTGATAGGTGCTTGGATTGTAGAGTTGTTTTATTAATATATATATATATATATATATATATATATATACATACTTTGATGTGTATGTTTTATATATAATATTTATAAGGTAATGGAATTTTTGCGTAATTGTGTTGCTTCTTTTATACCTATGTAAAAAGGTTTCGTAAACTGTTCCACAAATCCAATTTCCATGTTGTTTTGCTGAGAAATCCCTTCTACTCTTATAAAATAAAATAAAATATTGAGCGATTATCGAGTTAAAATTCATTCTGAATTATGCCTGCAAGTCGTCGTTACATTTTGGACCACGAAAGGTGAGTTTATCTCACATCTGACTCACATTTCTTCGTGGATGTTAGATCAACTAAATGAACTGTTATGAAATGTATAGGATTATCAGTAGAGATTGTTTGTTTGAATTATACACTTTCATATGTGACACGATATTCATATGACATGTATGTACACTGATTATATATGCCTATGATGTGATTGATGATATGTGATGGTTTGTTATGTTGTAGATACCCCTAGTTTAGGAAAAATCACGAAGGGTTGAAATGATACATACCCGAATGAACATTAGATTAGGGAAAAATCGTTATGGGTTGAAATGATAGACCTAAACGATTTTTACTGAATTTGGGATTGCGGGTTGAAGCGATAAGCCCGCAGAAATTTTATAAATTGCGGGTTGAAATGATAAATATCCGTATCACTTGACCATAGGGTAGAAAACTATATACGGACACCATTGGTCATGTTTTTGAATTAAAATGATTTGGAAAATTTGATAGTAATAATATTAGTTTAAGATCTTATATTTTATATTTATATTTTAAAGATTTATACTTAAATTTTGTAAATTATAAATTATATGTTTTAAAATGATTTTATGAGTAAAAATGTATTTAAATGCTTATTTAAGATTTTACTTATAATTTATTTATTTTAAACTATATAATTTAATCATATATGTATTTTAACTTTAAATTAATATATTATAATAAATTATTCTTTTTAGACCTATTTCTAAATTAATTTAAACCTATACATGTTTATAATGCTATTTTCTATATAAATTTATAACTCATAAATAATATTTTCAATGCTTATTTTATATATTTTATAAACTTTAATAATAAACTCAATAGGTGGATAAGTTTTGATTTTGCGATTTAAATTCAAGGTTTAAAGATTTAAATCTATATAACGATACTTGATTCAATGAATTTGATTTTAAATCAACTAAATGCGAATTTTGATTTGACTTAAATAGTGAATTGTATAGGAAATGAACGTAAACTGCGTAATTAATTGGAACTTGAATTTATAATTGATATGAATATATGAATTCGATTATAAATTGATTGAGTATGAATTGAAATTATTTTATATATGGAATTGATTCATAAACTGTTTGGTTTGAATCAAAGAAATTTTTTAAATCAATTTATTTCAAGATATGATTTTATTAAAATGGCCACGGTGTGAAAAATGTAAACGTTTGGTTGTTAAAGAGACCGGGATTGGATATTGTCATACTCTCTGCCAATACCGAAAACCACTTTAACAACTGTGTACGCGGTGGAGTTCCAGAATGAAGTAGGATGTTTGATGGCGATTACTGGATTGCAGAAAGAGAACGTTGATGGATAGCCTTGACCTTCGGGTCATAATTAAAATGACTAAAACAGGTGCTATACCGTGATTAAGTGAGGTCGCACCTCCATCGGACACACTTCTTCAAACTATATCTATTACTTTGTGATTTGATTGGTGGCCACCCTTGATTATGGGAGTGTTGTTCGAGGTGGGCAGTGTAACACCCCACCTCCGCCAGGGTGGCCCTTGCAAGCACTCTGACTTTGGAGGGGCGTTTGAACCGGGTAAACATGCATAATGGTATATCAAGGCAGAACATAACATATATAGATATGTAAACAGAGTAAATAAGATAGATAAAACAGCGGAAGATTTTAAACCATTTCAAAACAACTCAGGTACAACAAAATGTCATCTTTCCAAATAAACAAGTCTAGATAAAAACATCAACTGAAAAACTGAAATACATAAGTACTATCCCCAAATAAAAGTGATAAACCATAGCTAGCTTCATGTCCAACCGTACATGAGCAAATCCCACAAGCAAGCAAACGGATATCCAAGCTAAGCTCCAACGTTCCCTCCCTGAGAACCTGGGGGGGGGGGGGGGGAACGGAAGAAAAGAAGCGAAAGAAAACAGGTCAGTCAAAAAGACTGGTAAGCCCTAACTACTATCAGTATATAAACTAATAAAGTTAACTGGCATGAGGAACTGAGATGAACATAAGGATAACAACATACTGGCATGATGAAAACTAACAAGATAGATAAAGGGTGACATCGCATAATCAAGGTTAAGTTTTGCACCACGGGTGTACTAGCAATCTAACATGACTTGTATAAACAAATATTGATCCCTTGGCCCACGCTTTGGCCCAATATCATGAAGTGACCCGAATACGAGGTCCAACCAAACGGTCTAATCGATCGACTCCCTATAAGCCTAACTCGTCAAGTGTTGGTGTCAATACAGCCCAAACATGAATGTAGTCAGACTGTGATGGGTCCACCTTTGGGTGTATCAAGCCCTAGGGTGTCAACCCCGAACACCATAAACAAGAGTGCACAGTCTCGATCCACTGGTACCCATGCCTGATTTGCCAACGCCGGACTACGTGCACGACCATAGTCCGTCTGGACCTACACCGGCGTACCAACTCGGTTGTCGTTTTGGTCGCTTACATCAGCCCAGTAACCGTGCCCCACCCTAGCCTAGTCCCTAGGGTATCAGTGATACAAACATGCGGGGTTA
This sequence comes from Allium sativum, assembly GCA_030737875.1. Taxonomy (NCBI): domain Eukaryota; kingdom Viridiplantae; phylum Streptophyta; class Magnoliopsida; order Asparagales; family Amaryllidaceae; genus Allium; species Allium sativum. Next base: position 815,366,659 of record CM060921.1, on the reverse strand, counting down.
CTGCTGGAACGGGCCCCGTTGCTAGGGTTTACTAATTGGGTTAAGTGCGGTTTAACCCTTTCTAATCATGGATTGAATTGGTTAAGTGTACCAAACGGTTCACGACTTAACCACGATTAACCCATCAAGCCCAAATTGGTTAAGTATTAAGTGGACCATGACTTAACCCTAATCATGAGGCATTAATTATCTTAGAGTACCTTAACCTCTCACATTAGACCTTGTTGTGGTTACTAGTTAAGCCGGGCGGGTCCGGGTAGCTTTACACCACAACTTGGTCTAACCTCGGGTTCAAGCACAACATGACCAACTTCTCACATTGGGTCTTATCGTTTGTAGCCACTAGTTAAGCCGGTCGGTTCCGGGTAGTTTTACGCTACAAACTCAACCCAACCTCGAGTTGGCCACACTTATATTTTCTAAATGTCATGTCCATCATTATGTTACCAAAACATAATTACAAATCAACGTTTCATGTCATGTTATAAAACCATGCTTCATGTCATTAATATTACCCAACCCCAACGTAATCCCATCGCATATATAATCGCAATAACGCATAATGGATGAAAGAGGGAACTTGGCATAATTATGACAAAACGGGTATTAAGGCCACAAGTTTAACATGGTGGCATATGGGACATAATGTGTTCATAAACTTGCATATTACATCATTAGGCCTCAAAAGTATGCATAACATCAAACTAAGTACATAAGTGATTCATGGTGATAAATGACATGGAAAAGTTACTAGAAGTTCGCATTTAGCATTACATGCATGTTATCATAAGAGATATGATAACTTCCATGTTGCCAAAATGCAACCTTCAACATAAAGCTTGAAGCTTTAAGCCCACAAGATCAAGATAAACTTGCATAACATGATAATATGTGTCATACATAATGATCAAACCCAAACTTGCAACATTCATTTAACTTCATAGTTAATATCTAAGAGTAGGAAAAGGGCTTACAATGCTATGAAGACACAAATGAATATATATTTATAATGATTGATACGAAGCCACTAAGCAATCACCAAAAACCCAAATAAGAATGCTCCAAATGAAAACCCTTGAGCCAAATCAATAAAAATCCTTGCTTTGAAATAGAAATGATGCTACTTTGGCTTGAATGCAACTTAAAAGCTCTCATACAACTTGAAATCACTCAAAGTATCATTGAATCACTCATAGGAATGAAGTTAGAATTTATGACAAGAGGGTGGAGGCCATGAGAGGAACAAATTTGCATAACCTAGTTGTAGGTATGAATAATGATGATTTAGGATAGGGTTAGGGGTCTATTTATAGAGATTAGGATTAGTTTAAACCTTAGGATTAAACCCTAATTCTAATCTCAGCCTTCAAAACCGAATCTGGCCCAAAAACCTGACCAAAACACAAAACGGTGCACCAGGAAAAACTGCCCGGCCACCTTGTGTCGACTCCCAAGTCGACTTGGGTCTAGTCGTGTCGACTCCCAAGTCGACTCCCCAGTCGACTTGGGGTGGATGGCGGGAATTTTCCCGCCTAGCCTTCCTGGCCCGAATTTCGAAATTTGAACCTGGAATTTGAAATCTATTTTGAACTTGGAATTTTCTGAAAACTTCAATGGGCCTTAACTGGGTCATACGGACTCCGATTTTCGAAAACTCGGACTCTATTTCGCGTATTTTTCCAAGACGAACGCAATGGCACAGCCCGTTTCCCTTGATTCAGATTTTTGAATTAAATTCTACCTCGATTTATGTTATAACAGGTTATTAAAAATACGGGTTATTACATTCTCCCCTCCTTAAAGGATTTCGTCCCCGAAATCTCTAAGTTAGGAAGAACATATCCTACCATCCAACATCCATCTACTCAAAACATCATCCACAAGCAATCATTGTCCTCACGAGATTCTAAATGTTGTATGAACATATGCAAAAGTGTGTGTATATGTACTTATCTAATGCAAAGATTATCAATGCAAATTATGTTAGTGAAATGAATCCATATGTATGCAATTCCTAACATAACTTAAAATATCTACATGAGTGCACACAACATACAATCATATGCAAAATCCATGTGATAGCATAACAAATTCATCCATGAATAAGCATAAACACTCATGCATATGCAATATGAGGAGTGTGTGAGCCGATCTAGTGCCTAAAATGTATAATGCATCCACGAGTAACCACTTGCAAACACTTGCAACCACTTGCAAACATCAAGCATAACATGTTTCAAACACATGTTGTAACGATCCGGATTTTGAGCGACTTTGGTTATCGACATAAGCTCGATGTCGATAACCAAAACATCGAAAAATCCCGGTAATTAATGAAAGAAATTAGAAGGTTAGAATAGATAAGATAGAAACTTAGAATAGAAGAAGAAGAAGAACACAACATCAGAGTAACACGAACCTCACAGCGGAACGAATAACATATAATATATATCATAACTTTGAAATATAACAGTTATGTATACAATAGCACTTATCAGAGTACAACACTTACAACACAGCGGAAATAACTATAGCTATATGATCTTGAAGCCTCCTGCTCCAAGCTCTCCATGTATATCTATAAATTCCTGACTACTTGACTGCCCGTACAAATTTAGGCACCCAAGAGTTTAGGGAAAACAACAAAGTAAACTCCGGGTCAGTCATGGGACTGGTATGAGTAAAACAGTTTAAACAGGTATATGAACAAGTAAACGATATCTCATAAGACCACGCCGCAGAACGGAATGGGTTTTTCCCTTATGAGAATCCAAAATATCTTTATATCAAAACCTTTTGATATTATAATAATGTCTATGTACAAATAGATATCAACTAGCAGAAACGCTTTCATCTCACGTTCTACATATATGGTATACAATCAAAACCGCAAGCATGTATTGGGTAATGGATTTCCAACTATGACAAGGTATGGAACCACCTTCCGATCAGTGTACTCTAGGAACGATACACTGGAGTTCAACAAGAACATCTTGTAACTCAGCCACACATGACCGACCACTCATTTTGCTTGAGTGTATCGAATGTATATCACCAACGGTTGGGATCAGCAACCGTTCCCGTATATATATGGGACAACATTGATAGATTTAAGAAACAAATGAATATTCTCTAGATAGGTGATTATACACCCTACTTCGGTGCGACCGACTTAGCCATGCTGCCTGCCCGATTTCTGTCATTTAACGGATGATGAGGCTAGAAGTTACGCGTTATCATCACATCAGATTCACTTCAAATGTCACATTGTCAGATCCATCGAAAATCACTAATTGACGTCTACAACCATACATTACATGTCAGCTAAAAGAAGTTTCCTTCTCCGCTTCCACTCTTGGTACGGTTGAAGAAATCAATGTACGTGACCTTTCTGGAAATACTCTGTCAGACATTCATTTATACAAGTCATCCTCATTCACTTAGAATGTCACATCGTCATACCCGCCAAATCACAAATTGACTTATCCAAAAATAACACGGGTATACAGCTAAGAGAAACGAATTCCTCCGCCACCAAACGTGAATACGTTTGAACAGATCAACTTACGCGATCCATTGGATATACTCTGTCAGACCTTCGTCCATACAAGTTGTCCTGGGACTGGACAAACCGAAGGTACTGTTCTGTACATCCATCTTAGTCACTGTTATCTAAGACTTATACAACAGCCCTTGCATTTTACTCCGTCTTCAATTATCTTTGACATATATGATTCGCAATGCGTATGCTAATACAGAGTGGTTCTTTGGATAATAATCCAACCGGTCTCTCCATATTAACAACGTTAAAATGGTCAAAACTTCGATATTCTATGAGTTAACTATCAAAGAAAAACAAGTGTGCAAACAACGATATTATTTCCAGATGGAAATTCTGTCAATCAATCATCAATCATATATATATATATATATATATATATATATATGTAATGACCCGCATTGGCAGGGGTATTATGATTAATTTATTTAATTATATCAATGGTGATATAGTGAATTTAATAGCCGAGGAATTAAATAATAGTGAATATTTAATTGAAATAATAAATTAAATAATATATTTAATTCTGAAATAATCAGAATTGGTTGAAATGACGATATGGTGTGAACTGGATCATCTGTGATATTTAATTCAGCTTGGAATTGAATTTGAATAACGAATATATTAAATCGTCGACAGTTGAACGTATAGTTTATAATATAATTATAAACGAGCTCGAAATGGCGCTGCAGTTCGTAAATTGGCGATTCGAACTTCAACTGAATGTACAGGATTCGTTTTAAGCCGGATTTCTGTGAAACAAGAAACGTGTGGAGCTGATGGAGTATATCTTTCTAGTGGAAGAGGAAAATCAGGATTTCGTCTTGTAGATTTTGAGATATGTCCAATTCAAATTTTATGATAGTCGTTATGGAATCGTTTATCGACCATAACTGTTTATTCGATATAACTAAAGATCGGGTTTGAATTTAGACAAGGTTCTTTTGGGACATAGTGATAAATTAATTTTTAGAATTTTACTGTAATTTTTAATTAATTTAATAAGCGACTTTTTATTTGAAGTATTTCGCACCCTGAAATCAACATTTTGAAGTTTCAAAATATGAGTCCACCTACCGGTATTATTATATTTTTAGAATCGTGGCATGTTGCTCTACACGATGGTAATTTAATATCTGTCCATAACCATTCGATTCAGGGACAACATGGAATTTTTATATACCTACTAACGTTGGTTTGTTTCTACCTTATCACTTCTACCTAACATGACAACACAGTGCCATCACTATATTTGATACATCAATTTTCGATCCACTCTTCATTTAAGGCAAACAAATCCCCACGTTGGAAAACCAAAGTATGTGTTGTATGGATTGCTGCACGTCTCAGTCCCTTTGGCCTCAAGAAATGGTAGGATGATTTATGCATCCACGTCCCCTCTCCTATAGATAAAACACTTTAACTTCTCCCCATTTCTACCTAATTCCTCTCAGCAGAAAACGACGGCTACTCCTCTTTTCTTCTAAAACGTGCGGAACAAAATACATAAACAAAAAAATCAAACTGCGAGTAATCCCATATTCTCAATTATATATAAATCGTTGGAGGAAGTGCTACCCTTTCTACGTGTTCAGAAGTTTTGTAGTACCTTAGGTTTGGGTCTTTACGAGAATCAAGAGGGGATGGCCATGCATGTACGTGTAGAAGATTTTAGGAAGTGAGCAAGACATGAGGGACGTGAGCGAGATGAGAAAAAAGGAGGAAGCTTTCAAGTGTGTTGGTGAGTTCGGTCCGGATCTGAAGTTGTTTCCAGTAACCGATGGGAGCTGCATTAATCTTTGTGAAGTACGGATGTGGGTATAAATACTTTGAAGTGTGGTGAATATATATATTACTGGGGACTCACGGTCATTTAGATGTTGAAAGGAAACATGGACGTGAGGATTTTTGTTATGGGATGGTGTGTGAAGCTATACGTAGTAAGGATGAGGGGTGCGAACCATTTGTCAGTAGGGACGGCCAAGTGAAAAATGGAACTGGTGCTTGCGGAAATTTGTCTAGAGGCGGTGGAGAAATAATGGGACGTGAACCAACAAATAGAAGGATGGGAGGACCTACTTTGTATAGAGGAGCGATGGTATATTAGTCCGTGATTTAAGGGTAGAAGAAAGGGTCATGCTAATTTTTGCCATGCCATTCTATTGCCTGGGGAAATTAACCTGGAAACATGGTTCATTTTGGAAGAAGAACGTATGAAAAAGTGGGTCGGGTACAATGTTTCTAGATGGGCCAAGAAGAAGGGTAAAGGCCAAATAGAGTTTATTTAAGTTTTAATTAAAATTCAAACTATATATTAACTTATATAACTCGTATCATTGTCATATGTTATCGGAATCTGACGAAACAAGATCCGATGGGATCGTGTGGACGGACACTACACCACGCAGCTGACTGGGAGTGAATCCGAGCTCGTTACAATTTATGGCGAAATAAATTGTCAGTCGAAGTCAAAATAACGCAAACCGTTATTCAACGGTTAACGCGCCAAGGTGAGTAAATCTCACTAACTCTGAACAGTTTATAATTTCATGTTGTATTTTTAGAACTGTTAGATATTGGCTGATTTACTGTATGTTGACTGTTTGATTGAACTACTAGTCAGTTGATTTAATTTTCTATATTTGATTCTGTTTAACAGAATATATCATATAGAACTGAAAAGTGATGTTATCTATATTGTTTAACATCTGTGATGCAGGGAGACAGGTTGGAGGAATCCAACTGGATTCCTCAACATTTATTTTACTGTTTTCATATATTGTGATATATGATGTGTTATATAATATGTTATGGATTATGGGTGTTGGAATGATGTTGATCATTTTTATTCGATAATTTAAATATCATAAAAGACCCTGGGATGTAAAAAGAAGTATTTCAATGTATATTGAAATAAAGGAATTTTATAAAATCACAGGATTTTATAAAAGGAATTATTTATAAAACGAACACGGTTTTATAAAAGGGATATTTATTTAGAAGATAAATAGAAGTTATAAATAGGAAATATTTGTAACGGTAAATAGAAGTTATAAATAGGAAATATTTGTAACGGTAAATAGAAGTTATAAATAGGAAATATTTGTAACGGTAAATAGAAGTTATAAATAGGAAATATTTGTAACGGTAAATAGAAGTTATAAATAGGAAATATTTGTAACGGTAAATAGAAGTTATAAATAGGAAATATTTGTAACGGTAAATAGAAGTTATAAATAGGAAATATTTGTAACGGTAAATAGAAGTTATAAATAGGAAATATTTGTAACGGTAAGTAAACGTTATAAAAAGGAAATAGTTGTAACGGAAAACGTAGTTTATCAAAAGAAGTTAATCGATGTTAGTTAATCGATTAGTGATAAAGTAAAAGGAACTAATCGATGTTAGTTAATCGATTAGTGATAAAGTAAAAGGAGTTAATCGAATATAGTTTATTCGAAGAAAGTCAAAGGAGTTAATCGATGTTAGTTAATCGATTAGAGAATAAAATTGAAAGGAGATAATCGATGTTAGTTTAATCGATTAGAATAGAAGCAAATGAGTTAAATCGAATATAGTTATTCGAATAGAAGCAAATGAGTAAATCGAATATAGTTATTCGAATAGAAAGTAAAAGGAATTATCAAATATAGTTTATTCGAAAAGAGTAAGTGAAATGAGTAAATAAACAGCGTTAGTCAAATAGTGTTAGTCCAATAGAGTTAATTGATAGGGGTTAGTCCAATAGAGTCAATTAAATATAGTTATTCGAAGGAGGGTTAAGTAAGGAAGTTTGTTAAAGGGATCAAGTGAACTTTGTCTATTTCAAAGTTAGAAATGTTGTTCAGTTAAGGTCTGAGAGGTAGTTCTACCCCAACTTGATTGGCTTCGTTTTTAACTAAGGAATAGTTAAGGTTCGGTAGTAAAGGAAATGGTTTGAATTGGCATCGCGATGGTTTGTTTAAACATCTGTCTAAGTCCAATGAAGAAGCTTTGGAAATGTTTTCCAAATAAGAAACCAGAAATGTTTTCTAATAAAGAAAACAAGAAATGGAAATGTTTTCCATTGTTAATAACGTATATTTTCCAAATTTAGAAAATAAGGGATATTGAACGTAGGGAAGCATGAGATAAGTAAATTAATGAATTAAAGATATAAATGTTGAATAATGTTTGATCGATATAAATTTCCATTTGGAAATGATATCGTTGTTTGCACAACTGTTTTTATTCGATAGTTAAATCACAGACTATCGAAGTTTTGACCATTTTAACGTTGTTAATATGGAGAGACCGGTTGGATTATTATCCATAGAACCACTCTGTATTGGCATAAGCGTCACGAATCATATATGCCAAAGATAATTGAAGACGGAAAAAAATGCAAGAGCTATTGTATAAGTCTTAGATAACAGTGACTAAGATGGATATACGGAATAGTGCCTTCGGTTTGTCCAGTCCCAGGACAACTTGTATGGACGAAGGTCTGACAGAGTATATCCAATGGATCGCGTAAGTTGATCTATTCAAACGTATTCACGTTTGGTGGCGGAGGAATTCGTTTCTCTTAGCTGTATACCCGTGTTATTTTTGGATAAGTCAATTTGTGATTTGGCGGGTATGACGATGTGACATTTCTAAGCGAATGAAGATGGATGTCTGACATAGTATTTCCAGAAAGGTCACGTACATTGATTTCTTCAACCATACCAAGAGTGGAAGCGGAGAAGGAAACTTCTTTTAGCTGACACGTAATGTATTGTTGTAGACGTCAATTAGTGATTTTCGATGGATCTGACAATGTGGCATTCGAAGTGAATCTGATGTGATGATAAAGCGTAGCTTCTAGCCTCATCAACCGGTAAATGACAGAAATCGGGCAGGCAGCATGGCTAAGTCGGTCGCACCGAAGTAGGGTGTATAATCACCTGATCTAGAGTTTCATTCATTTCTAAAAATCTATTGTTGATGCTGTCCCATTCGGGAAACGGTTGCTGATCCCAACTGTTGGTGATATACATTCGATACACTCAAGCGAAATGAGTGGTCGGTCATGTGTGGCCAGGTTGCAAGATGTTCTTGTTGAACCCAGTGTATTCCTCTCTAAAGGTACACAAGCGGAAGGTGATTCCATACCTTGTCATAGTTGGAAATCCATTACCCAATACGTGCTTGCGGTTTTGATTGTATACTATATATGTAGAACGTGAGATGAAAGCGTTTCTGCTAGATGATTATATATATTGTGGTTGATAGACATTATTATAATATCAAAAGGTTTTTGATATAAAGATATTTTGGATTCTCATAAGGGAAAAACCCGTTCCGTTATGCGGCGTGGTCTTATGAGATATCATTTACTTGTTCAACTATTTTTAACTATTTTACTCACACCAGTCCCATGACTGACCCGGAGTTTACTTTGTTGTTTTCCCTAAACTCTTGGGTGCCTAAATTTGTACGGGCAGTCAAGTAGTCGGGATTTTACAGATATAGTTGAAGAGCTGGAGCAGGAGGCTTCAGGATCATATAGCTATAGTTATTTCCGCTGTGTTGTAAGTGCTGTACTTTGATAATGATGTGTATTCAAATACAGATGTATATTTCAAAGTTATGTTACATATATTATATGTTATTCGTTCCGTTGTGAGATTCGTGTTACTCTGATGTTGTGTTCTCCTTCTTCTTCTATTCTAAGTTTCTATCTTATCTTTTCTCACCCTCTAATTTCTTTCACTAATTACCAGGATTTTTCGACGTTTTGGTTATCGACATCGTGCTTATGTCGATAACCAAAGTTTTCGAAAATCCGGGTCGTTACAGTTGGTATCAGAGCTTAAGTTAAGAATTACTTGGCTCTGTGGCGTGACTCGGTAGAGATAGGGTTAGTAATACCCTAGACTGAGATTGAGTGTATATATACGAGTGGACGTATTTGTTATTGATATAAAATTTGTTTTATATTGTGGAGATCCATTGGTTGAGTTGTTTGTGAATTCTGGTCGATCAGTTTGATCCACTGTATCGGTAGGGATTTTGTAAACACTTGAATACGATGAACCATCATGGTATGTTTTGAAAGAGGGTAAACGAACTAGTTTACCCAACGTATATTTTGAATATATTGGATATATTGGTTGTTATTATAATCAAGTAAGATTATAAATTAAATGGTTATGTAAATAACCAATCAGAATTCATATAAGTGAAATACGTGAAATCAGATGAGTTAAATCTGAAATTTAAACCAGAATTGAAGTTAAGACTTTGGAGAATTGGATAAGTGTTTGTAAATGGATTGGGATTAAAAATAAGGAAAATTTAAGATCCTGGGAGGTTTAAAATTTGTTTACAAGCAGAGTGAATTATATTTTGAAATGAATTTCAAGGTGGAAATGTTTATATATGGGTTTATAGTATTGAACTCACTTCGATCGTTGGAAAGTAGATTCTGATGATGACAGCTGCATCATCAGTGTTCATTTTCGAGTTGTAAGTGACAAATTACTACCAGAGATACTGTTTTGAATTTGTTTTGGGAAAGACAAGTGTGTTGAATTTCAATATGGGATTTGAATAATAGAGAATTTGAATTTTTAAATAGATTTGAAATATTAACTTGTTTAAAAGAAATAAAACGAGAAGTTCCTTTATAAACGAAGTTTATAAATGAAGTAAAAAGAATTATCATTGGATAATTCAGAAATAAAAATACAAGTACGAAATTGAAAGGGAAATCTATTTTCCAAAGGTAGAAATATCGATTTCAAAAGGAATTGAAACCGAGACTTATTCAAAGGGGATTTGAATAAAGAGAATTCAAATATAAATTGAATATAGAAATTCAAAGGGAGTTTGAATATATGAAATTCAATGGAAGGGATATATAATTTGAATATAGAAATTCAAATGGCGTTTGGATATAGAAAATATAAGAGATTTCAAATATAGGGTTTGAATATCGAAAGTGAAAATGAAATTTGTATGTAGAGGATTCAAATAGAATTGAAAAGGAAATTTGAATAAAGAAGATTCAAATAGAATTGAAGTTGAAATTTGAATATAGAAATTCAAATGGAGTTTGAAAATAGATTTGAATAATGAAATTCAAATATGGAATTTGAATAAGTGAATTGAAATGGAATTCAAATATGGAATTTGAATAAGAGAATCGAAATGAAATTTGAATATAGGAAATTCAAATAAAATTGAAATGGAATTCAATTAGTTGATAAACAAGTTAAAATATATTTGAACATGTTATACTCAAATATGAAGGTGAAATGGGCAAACCAGTAATTTGAAAATCACTTAACGAACTAAGTTAAAACGATTGGATTAAGTTGGAATGAATTAGAAATGTATGGATATACATGAGACAGGTTTGGAATATAGTATAGAAGTGAAATAGATAGAATGCTCGACGAAAGGTATGCATTTAATTCATATATGAGATTTTATGCGCCGTATCGGCTAGCCGCTTGGCTTTTCTTTTTTCTTTTTGATTGGAAAAAGGCCTGTGTGGCAGTTTGGGGATTTTCCCGAAGCTCCCGGTACAAAGGAGGTTATGGCGAATTTTTCCGGGAATTTAAGGAGATAGAATATTTTTAAGATAATTTGATAGTTAGAAATCAACGTATCGATATATATATAGAAGTCGATAAGGAAGCGAACTTAGAAATAGAATAGTAAAATCAAAAAGGAAGACTAGGAATAAAATCTAGTAAGAATAGAAAGAGAAAGTGTATACGTGTTTAAAAGTGAATAAGTAGTTGTATGGTATTGATTATTCGAGTAAGTGGTCTTATCTGTTTTGACGTTATAAATGTTATTCAGTCAAGGTCTGAGAGGTAGTTATACCCCAACTTGATTGATTTCATTATTAACAAATAAATAGTGAGATTTCAGGCTCGAAGATCAATGTTGAATAAGAGTTAGTTGAATATAGTATTTGGATTGTCGTAACGATGTTTTACACAACATCCGTTTTAACCCAAATAAGTGTAAGCTTGGAAATATAATAAAGAATATTTCCTAAGTATAGGAATAAACGAGATCGAAAAGAGATAAGTAATTGGAATATTTTCCAATTATAAATAGCATATATTTTCTAAAGTTTAGAAAATAAAGGAAGGCGATATTCGGAAATGTTTTCCAAATAACATAAAAGGCCAATATGGTTATTGCAAATATTTGGTTAACAAATATTGATAAAGACATAGAGAAATGATTTAACTAATGGAATATTGATTATGGGCTCAGTTGAATTTCAAAAAGGAAAATTTGATTTTTGAAAAGAGTAAACTGTTTAAAAATTCCCAGGGAAAGACTGTTTAAATTAAAAACAAATTTAACAGAAATTTGTGAAAGCAGATTTGAATTAAAGTAAATTCAGTTAAGTGGTAACTGAAGTTGAATTGAAATCGAATAAGATTGGATTTGTGAAATTAGAATCCGAAATGGTATTGGATTGAGGAGTTAAGGAATTGAAAATCAAGAGTTGAACTTGAGTTAAAATGGGATTTGGCTTGGATATAAGCGAATGGCTGTGTTGGAGATAAAAGCTGATTTGGAGTTGGATTGGCATGACATTGGTATATGCTGAATTGATAACAGGTAGAAAGGATATAATGATATGCCCGACAAAAAGGTACATGTTTATATTTCACATGGTATGAGATTTTGATGAGCCGAATTGGCAAGCTGCTTGGCTGTTTGATTTTCTTTTGGATTGGAGATGGCCCAGAGAGGCAAGTGGGAGTTTGACCGATTGACCAGTACAAAGGAGGTGCTGGCGAAATTTTTTGAAGAGTTAAGGTGTTAAAAAAAAAAAATTCAGGATTTTTGAAATTTTTCGTTGGTAAAAATTAATTAATATTTTAATTGAAATTAAATTGGTTCAGTTGAAACTGAAGTTCAGAAGTGAACAAATATGTTCTAACTAGTCGATAGGGTCGTCCCCTACCTTCTAGCAATTTCGAGGACGAAATTATTTTAAGTAGGGAAGATTGTAATGACCCGCATTGGCAGGGGTATTATGATTAATTTATTTAATTATATCAATGGTGATATAGTGAATTTAATAGCCGAGGAATTAAATAATAGTGAATATTTAATTGAAATAATAAATTAAATAATATATTTAATTCTGAAATAATCAGAATTGGTTGAAATGACGATATGGTGTGAACTGGATCATTTGTGATATTTAATTCAGCTTGGAATTGAATTTGAATAACGAATATATTAAATCGTCGACAGTTGAACGTATAGTTTATAATATAATTATAAACGAGCTCGAAATGGCGCTGCAGTTCGTAAATTGGCGATTCGAACTTCAACTGAATGTACAGGATTCGTTTTAAGCCGGATTTCTGTGAAACAAGAAACGTGTGGAGCTGATGGAGTATATCTTTCTAGTGGAAGAGGAAAATCAGGATTTCGTCTTGTAGATTTTGAGATATGTCCAATTCAAATTTTATGATAGTCGCTATGGAATCGTTTATCGACCATAACTGTTTATTCGATATAACTAAAGATCGGGTTTGAATTTAGACAAGGTTCTTTTGGGACATAGTGATAAATTAATTTTTAGAATTTTACTGTAATTTTTAATTAATTTAATAAGCGACTTTTTATTTGAAGTATTTCGCACCCTGAAATCAACATTTTGAAGTTTCAAAATATGAGTCCACCTACCGGTATTATTATATTTTTAGAATCGTGGCATGTTGCTCTACACGATGGTAATTTAATATCTGTCCATAACCATTCGATTCAGGGACAACATGGAATTTTTATATACCTACTAACGTTGGTTTGTTTCTACCTTATCACTTCTACCTAACATGACAACACAGTGCCATCACTATATTTGATACATCAATTTTCGATCCACTCTTCATTTAAGGCAAACAAATCCCCACGTTGGAAAACCAAAGTATGTGTTGTATGGATTGCTGCACGTCTCAGTCCCTTTGGCCTCAAGAAATGGTAGGATGATTTATGCATCCACGTCCCCTCTCCTATAGATAAAACACTTTAACTTCTCCCCATTTCTACCTAATTCCTCTCAGCAGAAAACGACGGCTACTCCTCTTTTCTTCTAAAACGTGCGGAACAAAATACATAAACAAAAAAATCAAACTGCGAGTAATCCCATATTCTCAATTATATATAAATCGTTGGAGGAAGTGCTACCCTTTCTACGTGTTCAGAAGTTTTGTAGTACCTTAGGTTTGGGTCTTTACGAGAATCAAGAGGGGATGGCCATGCATGTACGTGTAGAAGATTTTAGGAAGTGAGCAAGACATGAGGGACGTGAGCGAGATGAGAAAAAAGGAGGAAGCTTTCAAGTGTGTTGGTGAGTTCGGTCCGGATCTGAAGTTGTTTCCAGTAACCGATGGGAGCTGCATTAATCTTTGTGAAGTACGGATGTGGGTATAAATACTTTGAAGTGTGGTGAATATATATATTACTGGGGACTCACGGTCATTTAGATGTTGAAAGGAAACATGGACGTGAGGATTTTTGTTATGGGATGGTGTGTGAAGCTATACGTAGTAAGGATGAGGGGTGCGAACCATTTGTCAGTAGGGACGGCCAAGTGAAAAATGGAACTAGTGCTTGCGGAAATTTGTCTGGAGGCGGTGGAGAAATAATGGGACGTGAACCAACAAATAGAAGGATGGGAGGACCTACTTTGTATAGAGGAGCGATGGTATATTAGTCCGTGATTTAAGGGTAGAAGAAAGGGTCATGCTAATTTTTGCCATGCCATTCTATTGCCTGGGGAAATTAACCTGGAAACATGGTTCATTTTGGAAGAAGAACGTATGAAAAAGTGGGTCGGGTACAATGTTTCTAGATGGGCCAAGAAGAAGGGTAAAGGCTAAATAGAGTTTATTTAAGTTTTAATTAAAATTCAAACTATATATTAACTTATATAACTCGTATCATTGTCATATGTTATCGGAATCTGACGAAACAAGATCCGATGGGATCGTGTGGACGGACACTACACCACGGAGCTGACTGGGAGTGAATCCGAGCTCGTTACAATTTATGGCGAAATAAATTGTCAGTTGAAGTCAAAATAACGCAAACCGTTATTCAACGGTTAACGCGCCAAGGTGAGTAAATCTCACTAACTCTGAACAGTTTATAACTTCATGTTGTATTTTTAGAACTGTTAGATATTGGCTGATTTACTGTATGTTGACTGTTTGATTGAACTACTAGTCAGTTGATTTAATTTTCTATATTTGATTCTGTTTAACAGAATATATCATATAGAACTGAAAAGTGATGTTATCTATATTGTTTAACATCTGTGATGCAGGGAGACAGGTTGGAGGAATCCAACTGGATTCCTCAACATTTATTTTACTGTTTTCATATATTGTGATATATGATGTGTTATATAATATGTTATGGATTATGGGTGTTGGAATGATGTTGATCATTTTTATTCGATAATTTAAATATCATAAAAGACCCTGGGATGTAAAAAGAAGTATTTCAATGTATATTGAAATAAAGGAATTTTATAAAATCACAGGATTTTATAAAAGGAATTATTTATAAAACGAACACGGTTTTATAAAAGGGATATTTATTTAGAAGATAAATAGAAGTTATAAATAGGAAATATTTGTAACGGTAAATAGAAGTTATAAATAGGAAATATTTGTAACGGTAAATAGAAGTTATAAATAGGAAATATTTGTAACGGTAAATAGAAGTTATAAATAGGAAATATTTGTAACGGTAAATAGAAGTTATAAATAGGAAATATTTGTAACGGTAAATAGAAGTTATAAATAGGAAATATTTGTAACGGTAAATAGAAGTTATAAATAGGAAATATTTGTAACGGTAAATAGAAGTTATAAATAGGAAATATTTGTAACGGTAAGTAAACGTTATAAAAAGGAAATAGTTGTAACGGAAAACGTAGTTTATCAAAAGAAGTTAATCGATGTTAGTTAATCGATTAGTGATAAAGTAAAAGGAACTAATCGATGTTAGTTAATCGATTAGTGATAAAGTAAAAGGAGTTAATCGAATATAGTTTATTCGAAGAAAGTCAAAGGAGTTAATCGATGTTAGTTAATCGATTAGAGAATAAAATTGAAAGGAGATAATCGATGTTAGTTTAATCGATTAGAATAGAAGCAAATGAGTTAAATCGAATATAGTTATTCGAATAGAAGCAAATGAGTAAATCGAATATAGTTATTCGAATAGAAAGTAAAAGGAATTATCAAATATAGTTTATTCGAAAAGAGTAAGTGAAATGAGTAAATAAACAGCGTTAGTCAAATAGTGTTAGTCCAATAGAGTTAATTGATAGGGGTTAGTCCAATAGAGTCAATTAAATATAGTTATTCGAAGGAGGGTTAAGTAAGGAAGTTTGTTAAAGGGATCAAGTGAACTTTGTCTATTTCAAAGTTAGAAATGTTGTTCAGTTAAGGTCTGAGAGGTAGTTCTACCCCAACTTGATTGGCTTCGTTTTTAACTAAGGAATAGTTAAGGTTCGGTAGTAAAGGAAATGGTTTGAATTGGCATCGCGATGGTTTGTTTAAACATCTGTCTAAGTCCAATGAAGAAGCTTTGGAAATGTTTTCCAAATAAGAAACCAGAAATGTTTTCTAATAAAGAAAACAAGAAATGGAAATGTTTTCCATTGTTAATAACGTATATTTTCCAAATTTAGAAAATAAGGGATATTGAACGTAGGGAAGCATGAGATAAGTAAATTAATGAATTAAAGATATAAATGTTGAATAATGTTTGATCGATATAAATTTCCATTTGGAAATGATATCGTTGTTTGCACACCTGTTTTTATTCGATAGTTAAATCACAGACTATCGAAGTTTTGACCATTTTAACGTTGTTAATATGGAGAGACCGGTTGGATTATTATCCATAGAACCACTCTGTATTGGCATAAGCGTCACGAATCATATATGCCAAAGATAATTGAAGACGGAAAAAAATGCAAGAGCTATTGTATAAGTCTTAGATAACAGTGACTAAGATGGATATACGGAATAGTGCCTTCGGTTTGTTCAGTCCCAGGACAACTTGTATGGACGAAGGTCTGACAGAGTATATCCAATGGATCGCGTAAGTTGATCTGTTCAAACGTATTCACGTTTGGTGGCGGAGGAATTCGTTTCTCTTAGCTGTATACCCGTGTTATTTTTGGATAAGTCAATTTGTGATTTGGCGGGTATGACGATGTGACATTTCTAAGCGAATGAAGATGGATGTCTGACATAGTATTTCCAGAAAGGTCACGTACATTGATTTCTTCAACCATACCAAGAGTGGAAGCGGAGAAGGAAACTTCTTTTAGCTGACACGTAATGTATTGTTGTAGACGTCAATTAGTGATTTTCGATGGATCTGACAATGTGGCATTCGAAGTGAATCTGATGTGATGATAAAGCGTAGCTTCTAGCCTCATCAACCGGTAAATGACAGAAATCGGGCAGGCAGCATGGCTAAGTCGGTCGCACCGAAGTAGGGTGTATAATCACCTGATCTAGAGTTTCATTCATTTCTAAAAATCTATTGTTGATGCTGTCCCATTCGGGAAACGGTTGCTGATCCCAACTGTTGGTGATATACATTCGATACACTCAAGCGAAATGAGTGGTCGGTCATGTGTGGCCAGGTTGCAAGATGTTCTTGTTGAACCCAGTGTATTCCTCTCTAGAGGTACACAAGCGGAAGGTGATTACATACCTTGTCATAGTTGGAAATCCATTACCCAATACGTGTTTGCGGTTTTGATTGTATACTATATATGTAGAACGTGAGATGAAAGCGTTTCTGCTAGATGATTATATATATTGTGGTTGATAGACATTATTATAATATCAAAAGGTTTTTGATATAAAGATATTTTGGATTCTCATAAGGGAAAAACCCGTTCCGTTATGCGGCGTGGTCTTATGAGATATCATTTACTTGTTCAACTATTTTTAACTATTTTACTCACACCAGTCCCATGACTGACCCGGAGTTTACTTTGTTGTTTTCCCTAAACTCTTGGGTGCCTAAATTTGTACGGGCAGTCAAGTAGTCGGGATTTTACAGATATAGTTGAAGAGCTGGAGCAGGAGGCTTCAGGATCATATAGCTATAGTTATTTCCGCTGTGTTGTAAGTGCTGTACTTTGATAATGATGTGTATTCAAATACAGATGTATATTTCAAAGTTATGTTACATATATTATATGTTATTCGTTCCGTTGTGAGATTCGTGTTACTCTGATGTTGTGTTCTCCTTCTTCTTCTATTCTAAGTTTCTATCTTATCTTTTCTCACCCTCTAATTTCTTTCACTAATTACCAGGATTTTTCGACGTTTTGGTTATCGACATCGTGCTTATGTCGATAACCAAAGTTTTCGAAAATCCGGGTCGTTACAATATATATATATTCATATTTCATCTTTCAATATTATTGATTCGTCTCTGACTCTATTTGGAAAACATTTCCAAATCTTCTTTACTTGGATTTAAACAGGCGTTTAAATCAACATCGCGACGACCACTCACCACTATACTTATTTTCTAAATTCACTTAACCACTTCCACTCTCGAACCTTAACCATTTCTAAATTAAAAACGAGGTCAATCAAGTTGGGGTATAACTACCTCTCAGACCTTAACTGAACAACATTTCAAATCTCGAAACAGGGTAAGTTCATTCTTTTAACTCTAATCGATCAACTCTTTTCACTTAACTCCTTTCGAACAACTATATTCGATTACCCCTTTTACTCTATTTAAACGAACTATATTCGATTAACCCTTTTGATTTTATTCGAATAACTATATTTGATTTACTCCTTTAATTCTATTCGAACAACTATATTCGATTAACTCCTTTGATTTAACTTTAATCGATTAACTCCATCGAATAACCAAATTCAATAATTCCTTTCGAATAAACTATATTCGATATCGCACTTCGAATAACTTATATTTGATCATCTCATTTGGATTACCTCGGTTTGATTAACTCATCTTGACTAACTCAACTTGATTAAATCAACTTGATTAACTTACTTGATTAACTCAGCTTGATTAACTTACTTGATTAACTCAACTCGATTCGACTAACTCCTTTGGATTAACTAACTTCGAATAACTCCTTTGGATTAACTAACTTTGAATAACTCCTTTATTTTAACTAACTTCGAATAACTCCTTTATTTTAACTAACTTCGAATAACTCCTTTATTTTAACTAACTTTGAATAACTCCTTTATTCGATAACTCCTTTATTCGATAACTCCTTTATTTTTACTAACTTCGAATAACTCCTTTATTCGATAACTCCTTTATTTTTACTAACTTCGAATATCTCCTTTATTCGATAACTCCTTTATTTTTACTAACTTCGAATAACTCCTTTACTTTTATTCGAATCACTCTAACTGGTTAACTCTTATTTGAAAAACTAATATTCGATTAACTCTATTCAACTAACTCGACTCCACTAACCCCTTTCGAATAACATATTCGATTTACTAACTTTCGAATACCATATTCGATTAACTCCCTTCGAATAACTTATATTCGATTTAACTCCTTTCGAATACCACATTCGATTTAACTCCTTTTCGAATACCACATTCGATTTAACTCCTTTCGAATACCACATTCGATTTAACTCCTTTTCGAATACCACATTCGATTTAACTCCTTTCGAATACCACATTCGATTTAACTCCTTTCGAATACCACATTCGATTTAACTCCTTTCGAACACCACATTCGATTGACTAACTTTATTCTCTTTTATAAAGATTTCCTTTTTACAACTTTTATTCATTTTTAAAGATTTACTTTTTAGTAACGGTTCTTCACTTTAAAAATGGTTTCCCTTTTGTAACGGTTTCCTTTTCATCTCTATTTATTTTCTGAATAAAGTCCCCTTTGTAATTCTATTTATTTCCTAAATAAATAATCCCTTTATAATATCTAATTTATTTACCAAATAAATAATCCATTTAAATTTCTTATTTATTTATCTTAAATAAATAATTCATTATCTTATCTAATTTATTTAACAAATAAATATATTCTTTATTTCATTTCATTTCCTAAATAAATAACCCCTTTTACCTTTATTTATTTCCCAAATGAATAAATTCTTTTAACTCTTTATTTATTCCCTAAATAAATAATTTCCTTTTTTATTTGCTTTCAAATATATTTCCTTAATATTTGATTTCAAATATATTCCTTTCATTTCATTTCAAATATATCTCCTTTCATTTCATTTATTCTTTAAAATATTCTAACTTCTTAAATTTCTGGGAAAATTCGCCATAACCTCCTTTGTATTGGGAGCATCGGGAAAATCCCCAAACCCGCCACCCAGGCCTTTCCATTCAAAAAGGAAATGTTTGAATTTATTTCCTTTTTAAATTATCTCCTATTTATAAATATTCCAATTTATAAATATATCTTATTTATAAATATTCCATTTATAAATACTAGATTTTCACTATAACTTTGAAAATTCCCTTATCAACATTCCGGTATGTCGTGGTATTCAATCATATCAAACCACGATGTTCAATATCGTCCATACCCACACAATCAACAACAGGTTATAATTCACATCATATATTAAAATATATGAAAAACAATAAAATAACTGTTGAGGAATCCAGTCGGATTCCTCCAACCTGTTTCCCTGCATCCACAGATGTTACACAACATGATTGTCATCACTTCCAGTTCAATATGAATTATTCTGATAAACAGAATCAATATATAACTATATAACTGTTTATATATATATATATATATATATAATATATCATTAACTGACTAGCAGTTCAATCAATCAACCAACACACAGCAATCAACAGATGATTAACAGTTCTAAAAATATAACAGGAAATTATAAACTGTTCAGAGTTGGTGAGATTTACTCACATTGGACTATCATCGTTAATAACGATAATTGTCGCTTGATTTGATTCTGACAATTTATTTCGCTATAAATTGTAACAGGCTCGGATTCACTCCCGGTCAGTCTCATTGTGTTGCTCCCGTCCATACGATCCCAACGCAACTTACGGTTCTCGATTCTGACCTCGTATGATCAAGTTATTGAATTTATAAGTTAATACATTTTTTTTAAATGATTAAAAAATGGATTTTAAATTTAACTCGGGCCTTATACCTTTATATTTGGGCCCGTTACCCCTTTGAACATCCAACCCGCGTGGCCTCCTTCTTCACCAAACAAAATGCCGTGCTCCAGTATTTTACAATGTCCATCACGCCCCCTTTCACTCAAACATCCTCCTCCATCCCTTTCGTTTAAAACCAAACAAGAATTACCATCGGATCCCTCTTTGAATCCTCTACAAAACCATACCCAAAACCTTCAGTTCGATGCACCCTACCCTGGTGCGATTTCCGCCCTCCTCGATGATGAACAGTGCACCTCATTACCCAAAAAGCATCGGACTTCCTCAAATCAACGCACCAAGGTGCGGATTTCCCTACCAAACTCCAATCCGAACTCAAATCTCCCAATAAACTACTACACAAACAATGAGTTCGAACCCTAGGTTCGCTGTTCACACCCCAACGACGGAAACAGCACGTCGAACTCAGAATGGAGCACACCAGAATGGAGTGAATCCCATCAGGATCTCAAATATGTATAGAATGGGATTTATATGATTTTATTTCACTTTCTTTTTTATTTTTGAAACTCCACTTCTCACGTTACTTTTAAATGGAAAGAAATAGGAAAAGTGACGGCTACCTAAAGAATGAAATTAGGTTTAGAAATAAGTAAGTGGGGGTATTTATAGCCATTCAAAATATCTAGATATTTTTTTAGAGGGAATATTCCCAGTATATTCCTTTTTCGTTAATCCGTTTTGCTTTCTAAAAATCCGTGTGGTCACACACGATACCCAAAAATCACCAAACTGGACATACACCTTCAGCTCGACATTACGGTCCTAACGAAACTGGTTTCGTCGAATTCCGACTCCGTATGCTCACACAGTGTATTTTTAAATGTTGAAATACTGACTGTTTCTCACTCTAAAAATCCGTATGGCCACACAGTGACTCTAAAAATCACGAAACTTCACATCTAACAATAATTTGATATTGCGGATCCAACAAAACTGGTTTCGTCGAATTCCGACTCCGTATGCTCACACAGCGTATTTTTAAAGCTCTGGATGACCCATTTAAATATATAAATATATTTAAATATAATTAAATAAATTATTAATAAATTTATATTATCGTATATCTTCACATATGATATCATCCAGCTCCAGAATATCATATCAGAATATACAGTTTTGATATTTCAGATTCCCGATTTATCGATATTCTGTTTATATCGAAAATTCCTTTTATAACGTATTTACAGCGTTACGAATTTATAAAAGAATTCTACAGCGACTTTTCTAAAATTTGATTTGGACGTAAATCAAAATCTACACGATGAAATCCCGATTTTTCTTTTCCACTAGAAAGATATACTCCACCAGCTCCACACGTTTCTTGTTTCACAGAAATCCGGCTTAAAACGAATCCTGTAAATTCAGTTGAAGTTCGAATCGCCAATTTACGAACTGCAGCGCCATTTCGAGCTCGATTTTAATTATATTATAATTATACGTTCAAACTGACGTCGATTGAATATATTCGTCAATATAATTCCACTCCAAGCTGAATTAAATCAAAGGGACGACCCCGTTCACAGAATATTGTGATTTCCAATAAATTTGATTATTTCTGAATTAAATATATTATTTAATTATTTAATTAAATTAAATATTTCCTATTATTTAATTAACGACCCTTTGAATTCTCTAAACCACCATTTATATAATTAAATTAATTAATTATATACCACAGAAAATGCGGGTCATTACATTCTTCCCCACTTAAAATAATTTCGCCCTCGAAATTGCTAAGTTAGAGGACAACCCTATATATTGGAACTCCTAAGATTTGTTTACCTCTCAACTTCAGTTTCAACTGAACCAATTAATATCACTAAGATATTAATTCATTCCGACCAACTAAAATTTTCAAAAATTCTGAAAATTTTCTAACACTTTAAATTTCGGAAAATTTCGCCATAACCTCCTTTGTACAGCCCTATCGGTAAAACCACAACTCGCCTCTTTAGGCCTTCTCCATCCCAAAAAAAAATCAAACAGTCAAGCGGCTTGCCAATTCGGCTCATAAATCTCATACTGATATCAAATATAAACTTGTACCTTTTTGTCGGGCATATCGTTGTATCCCTACCATCTGTTATCTGTTCTGCATATACCAATGCAATCCTAACTTGATCTCTGATCAATTTATCCTCAAAACCAAACATTCTCTTATATCCAAGTCAGATGTCATTCGAACTCCAATATAAATTTTCAAACTCTTAACTCGTCAACTCAATCCATTTAACTTCATATATTAAATTTAAATTGTAGAATTTAAATTCCTGGGCTTATTTCAAATCAATTTGAAATCATAATACCAATTCAAAACATTTGAATTTCTAAACACCTTGTTTTTCTTAAACAATTCAAAACAAAACCTTGGTAGTAATCCGTCACTTACAACTCGAAAATGAACACTGATGATGTCGCGATTCATCATCAGAACTTATTTTCCAGCGAATAAAGTGAGTTCAATACTATATCACTTTCAGTTTGAAAAACGTTTTCAAAATCTCCCAAGAACTTAAAATTTCCTTATTTTAATTCCAATTCTGATTTAAATTCAGATTTAATTCATCTTATTTCATATACTTTACTTATATGAATCTTGATTAGTTATTTATAACTATTTCACTTTATAATCTTACTTGATTATAATAACAACCAATATATCCAATATGTTATAATTTTTGATATATATATCTTCTCTATATCAAGATATACCTTGGGTAAACTTATTTTTATTTACCCTCTTTACAAAACCTATCATGACGACCCATCGTATTCAAGTGTTTAATAACTCCTACCGATACAGTGGATCAAACTGATCGACCAGAACTCATAAACAACTCAGCCAATGTATCTCCACAATATAAAACCATTTTATATCAAATACAAATACGCACTCGTATATATACACTCAAACTCAATCTAGGGTATTACTAACCCTATCTCTACCGAGTCACGCCACAGAGCCAAGAAATTCTTAACTTAAGCTCTGATACCAACTGTAACGACTCGGATTTTGAGCGACTTTGGTTATCGACATCGAGCTTATGTCGATAACCAAAGTCGCTAAAATCCGGGTCGTTACACATGTTTAATCCAAAGGGTTTCTACCTAAGGTTCTCATGACAAGATAAACTAGATAAACATAGATAGCAAAAGAAAGATATGTTAATCTGGGAAAAGAGATTGAGAAAGTACCCTCAAAGAGAAATGGATAAAGTCCGCGCATCTTCTCCTTGGTTTCCCAAGTTGCGTCTTCCTCGGCTTCACTCCATTGAAACTTCACCAACTTGACCTCTCGATTCCTCAGCTTCTTGGTCTCCGTTCCCAAGATACGAATCGGAGATCTCCTCAAGGTAGCTTCTTTCTCCACTTCCACATCTTCCAGAAAACTCGGCTCAACTACCTCGGCTGACTTATGAAAACACTTCCGGAGATGCGAAACATGAAAAACATTGTGCACTCCGGCCAGCTTCTCGGGCAATTCCACTATATAAGCCGTCTGCCCGATCCTCTCTATAATAGGGAATGGTCCAACAAACCTCGGTGCTAGCTTCCCAACGGCTCCAAAACGAACCACATTCCGCAAAGGAGAAACCTTCACAAAAACCATATCTCCCACTTCAAACTCTATGTCAGTCCTACGCTTATCAGCATAGGATTTCTGTCTGTCTTGGGCCGCTTTCATCCGTCTTCTAATCAACTCGACCTTCTCGGATGTATCCCTGATCATATCAGGCCCAAGTATAAGCTCATCTGTCGTCTTCCACCAACAAGTAGGTGACTTGCACGGCCTCCCATATAAAGCTTCAAATGGTGCCATCCCTGTGCTCGATTGGTAACTGTTATTATAAGCAAACTCTACGAGAGGAAGATGGTCTTCCCAAGTACCACCAAAATCCAGAATACAAAGCCTCAACAGATCCTCGAGGACTCTATTCACCCTTTCGGTCTGACCGTCCGTCTGTGGGTGATAAGCCGTACTTAGATTCAACCTCGTGCCCATAGCTTCTTGCAAGCTACTCCAAAACTGACTAGTAAAGATTGGGTCACGATCACTGACTATGCTAGAAGGGACTCCATGTAGTCGCACTATCTCATGAAGTTATACATATGCTAGCCAAGATGCGGTCCTTTTGCTCTTCACCGGAATGAAATAAGCACTCTTCGTAAGTCTATCCACAATAACCCAAATGCTCGTATTCCCTTTCCTTGACTTTGGTAATCCATCGACAAAATCCATGGAGATAATCTCCCACTTCCATAGTGGAACCTTTAAAGGATGCAATAGCCCATCGGGCTTCTTCGACTCGGCCTTAACTTGCTGGCAAATAATGCATCTACAAACAAACTCTGCCACATCCTTCTTCATCCCAGGCCAAAAGAAAATGTGCTTCATATCTTTATACATCTTATCTCCTCCAGGATGTATAGTCAACTTTGAGCGATGCGCTTCCTCTAGAACTTTGCTCACTAAGTCTCCCACCAACGGGACACATAGTCTTCCGTCTCTTCTAAGCCAACCCTTGTCATCAATAGAAGATCTAGCGAGATGACTGGACGTCTCTCCTCGAATCAGCTTATCCATAATCTCAACTATCTGCGGGTCTTCCTTCTGCGAAGCCCCTACTTGATCAAGAAGGGTAGGTCTAAGCTCAAGAGATGCTAAAGAACCGGTCGTCGACTCAACCGCCAGAGAGAAATCAAAGGTTGCCAAGAACTCTAAATTCTTCATCTCAACAAATAGAGGACTCAGAGTCAACCTCTTTCTACTCAATGCATCCGCTACAACATTTCCCTTGCCAGGGGTATAAGCTATATCAAAATCATAAGACGCCAAGAATTCCATCCACCTCTGTTGCCTCAGATTCAGATCCTTCTGTGAAAAGAGGTATTTTAAAGACTTATGATCAGTATATAACTCAAATCTCTTGCCCAGAAGATAATGGCGCCAAGCCTTGAGTGCATAGACAACCGCCGCTAACTCTAAGTCATGAGTGGGATAATTCTTCTCATGCACCTTGAGTTGCCTACTGCCATAGCATATCACTCTTCCATCCTGCATCAGAACAGCGCCTAACCCCGTGCCACACGCATCGGTGTACACTGTAAATAACTTCCCTCCATCGGGTAAATCTAGAACTGGTGCTGAGGTGAGGGTTCTCTTGAGTCTCTGAAAAGCAAGCTCGCACTCCATGTTCCAAGCAAAGACTAAGTTCTTCTTTGTCAACTTAGTGAGAGGAGCGGATATCTTCGCGAAGTCCTTAATGAACTTCCTGTAAAAGCCTGCAAGACCGAGAAAGCTTCTCACTTCGGTTGCATTCTTCGGAGCCTTCCAATCTTGAACTGCAACCACTTTAGCGGGATCCACCGCTAAGCCTTGCTTAGATACTATATGCCCAAGGAATCGAACTTCCCTTCTCCAAAAGTGACACTTAGAGAACTTGGCCTTCAACTGATGTGCTCTAAGCATATCCATCACCTCCTTGAGATGCCTAGCGTGCACTTCCTCGTCTTTAGAGAAGATCAGAATATCATCTACGAAGACCACGACAAACTTGTTCAAGAACTCCCTAAACACCCTACTCATCAAGTTCACAAAGTAGGCGGGTGCATTAGTCAAGCCGAACGGCATGACAAGCCATTGAAAGAATCCATCTGGAGTTCTGAACGCAGTCTTGTCTATACTATCCTCAGCCACTCTAAGCTGATGGAATCCGGTAGCTAGATCAAGCTGAGAGAAAACAGAAGCACCGACAAGCTGGTCAAAGAGATCATCAATCCTTGGTAACGGGTGCCTGTTCTTCTTAGTCAGCTTATTCAACTCTCGATAATCGACACATAAATGAAGTGAGCCATCTGCCTTGGAAGCGAATACTACAGGCGCTCCCCATTCCGAAATACTTCGTCTGATGAAGTTCTTCTCAATCAACTCCTTGAATTGCTTGCTAAGCTCCCGTCTTTCACGCGGAGCCATGTGGCGCACTGGCAAAGATACTGGTTTAGCATTGTCTACCAGATATATTCGGAAGTCAATCTCTCGCTTCGGAGGTAAGCCCTTCACCTCCTCAAACACATCCGAGTATTCCCGGACCACTCTAACTGATCGCAAGCTCTCGACCGACGCGTCAAGTGACTCTAGATAACTCAGCATAACAGATTCCACGGGATTACAAGAGATCTCGAGAGTGTTACCCAAGCGGGTTATAAGCCTAACTACTCTCCTTTCACTATCAAGAACGGCGCCATTACTGGATAACTAGTCCATGCCCAAAATCAACCCATATCCCCTAAAACCGAGAACATACGCACTACACCTGAATTCTACACTCAGTATAGAAATCCTCAAATCCACACATATCATAGATAGGTGGGCGGAACCCCCAATAGGATTTGAGACACACACGGGATCATCTACCAAACTAGTACTAAGGTGTAAACTATCAACAAGATCAGATGAAATAAAACTATGCAATGCGCCAGAGTCAAATAAGGTACGAACTAGAAAATCGGAAATATAAACGAGGTTTTCAACAGAAACACTACCTCGATCAAGAACTGGAGCGGTGTTGAGAGCATGCACTTGCCCTCCAGAAGGTCCAGCACGCTGGGTCTGACCCTGACCTTGCCCTTGCTTCTTCGGGCATTCCCTGCTGTAATGTCCAGTCTCACCACATAAAAAGCATTCACCAGTCTTCCTTTTCCTCTTCTTACAATCCTTAGCAATGTGCCCAGCTGTACCACAGAAATTGCACTTTCTCGGATCCTTCGCCTTGTTGTTATTACTCTTGTTGCCTTTGTTTTTGTTCTTGTTCTGATTGCCCTGACTGCTCTGACCACTCTGATTACCCTGATTGCCTTTCCACTGGGAATCAGTCTTCTTGGCTTGAGTATCATTAAGCTTGACCTCTTTCTTACCATCACCATGAAGCAAAGCCATATCAACCAAACTCTCAAATGCGGCCCCCATGGGCACATGAGACATAGCTAATCCCTGTAACGGCTCATTCAATCCTCTAGCAAAACGAAGAGCCTTCTTCTGAGTAGTACTCACCAAATCCAAACCAAAACGAGCTAACTGATTGAACTTGTTCACATATTCTTTGACAGACATGTCTCCTTGCTTCAGTGCAATAAACTTCTCCATTTGCAGATCCTCTTCAGCAGAAGATAGAAACTTAAGCCCGAATCTTGTCCTGAAATCGGCCCAAGTCTCAACGGGCCTAGTCGCGGTGGTGACTTCCCACCAATAAGCGGCTTCATCCTTCATAAGCCAAACCGCCAACAAGATATTTCTTTGATCATCTAATCCAAAGATAGCGAATAAATCTTCGGTCTCTTTCAACCAATTCCTGGCCTCTACAAAAGTCTCGGTGCCTAGAAAGTTCTTGCCACCCATTGCTTTGAAGTCTTTGCAAATCTTCGTGAAGTCAACTTGAGAATGCTGAGGGGGAGGAGGAGGAACCTCAGCGACAGAAGGAGGAGGAACATTAACCACGGGAGGAGGAGGAGGAGGAACATCTGCGGGGCCGGCTTCGGTCGCCCTAGCCTCCATATATCTCCTAAACCACCCAGGTACTTGCACTCCATCCGGAATGGCAAAGTTATCGGCCATACTGAAACGAAAAAAAAGATAGATTCAGAATGGAGAAAAACGAAGGATTTCGCTAATGGCTTTTTGGGGAATAGCCTTAAAAACATACTAGACTTTTCTTTGGAAAATACTTTATACTTGGTTTTGAAAATAGTTTTTCAAAAAGTTTTAAAAACCTTTTGGCCTAATATCATAAAGTGACCCGAATACGAGGTCCAACCAAACGGTCTAATCGATCGGCTCCCTATAAGCCTAACTCGTCAAGTGTTGGTGTCAATACGACCCAAACATGAATGTAGTCAGACTGTGCTGGGTCCACCTTTGGGTGTATCAAGCCCTAGGGTGTCAACCCCGGACACCATAAACAAGAGTGCATAGTCTCGGTCCACTGGTACCCGTGCCTGATTTGCCAACGCCGGACTACGTGCACGACCATAGTCCGTCTGGACCTACACCGGCGTACCAACTCGGCCGTCGTTTTGGTCGCTTACATCAGCCCAGTAACCGTGCCCCACCCTAGCCTAGTCCCTAGGGTATCGGTGATACAAACATGCGGGGTTACTGCTGGAACGGGCCCCGTTGCTAGGGTTTACTAATTGGGTTAAGTGCGTTTTAACCCTTTCTAATCATGGATTAAATTGGTTAAGCGTACCAAACGGTTCACGACTTAACCACGATTAACCCATCAAGCCCAAATTGGTTAAGTATTAAGTGGACCATGACTTAACCCTAATCATGAGGCATTAATTATCTTAGAGTACCTTAACCTCTTACATTAGACCTTGTTGTGGTTACTAGTTAAGTCAGGCGGGTCCGGGTAGCTTTACACCACAACTTGGTCTAACCTCGGGTTCAAGCACAACATGACCAACTTCTCACATTGGGTCTTATCGTTTGTAGCCACTAGTTAAGCCAGTCGGTTCCGGGTAGTTTTACGCTACAAACTCAACCCAACCTCGAGTTGGCCACACTTATATTTTCTAAGTGTCATGTCCATCATTATGTTACCAAAACATAATTACAAATCAACGTTTCATGTCATGTTATAAAACCATGCTTCATGTCATTAATATTACCCAACCCCAACGTAATCGCATCGCATATATAATCGCAATAACGTATAATGGATGAAAGAGGGAACTTGGCATAATTATGACAAAACGGGTATTAAGGCCACAAGTTTAACATGGTGGCATATGGGACATAATGTGTTCATAAACTTGCATATTACATCATTAAGCCTCAAAAGTATGCATAACATCAAACTAAGTACATAAGTGATTCATGGTGATAAATGACATGGAAAAGTTACTAGAAGTTCGCATTTAGCATTACATGCAAGTTATCATAAGAGATATGATAACTTCCATGTTGCCAAAATGCAACCTTCAACATAAAGCTTGAAGCTTTAAACCTACAAGATCAAGATAAACTTGCATAACATGATAATATGTGTCATACATAATGATCAAACCCAAACTTGCAACATTCATTTAACTTCATAGTTAATATCTAAGAGTAGGAAAAGGGCTTACAATGCTATGAAGACAAAAATGAATATATATATTTATAAAGATTGAGACGAAGCCACTAAGAAATCACCAAAAAACCCAAATAAGAATGCTCCAAATGAAAACCCTTGAGCCAAATCAATAAAAACCCTTGCTTTGAAATAGAAATGATGCTACTTTGGCTTGAATGCAACTTAAAAGCTCTCATACAACTTGAAATCACTCAAAGTATCATTGAATCACTCATAGGAATGAAGTTAGAATTTATGACAAGAGGGTGGAGGCCATGAGAGGAACAAATTTGGCATAACCTAGTTGTAGGTATGAATAATGATGATTTGGGATAGGGTTAGGGGTCTATTTATAGAGATTAGGATTAGTTTAAACCTTAGGATTAAACCCTAATTCTAATCTCAGCCTTCAAAACCGAATCTAGCCCGAAAACCTGACCAAAACACAAAACGGTGCACCAGGCAAAACTGCCCGGCCACCTTGTGTCGACTCCCAAGTCGACTGGGCAGTCGACTTGGGTCCAGTCGTGTCGACTCCCAAGTCGACTCCCCAGTCGACTTGGGGTGGCTGGCGGGAATTTTCCCGCCTAGCCTTCCTGGCCCGAATTTTCCCACCTAGCCTTCCTGGCCCGAATTTCGAAATTTGAACCTAAAATTTGAAATCTGTTTTGAACTTGGAATTTTCTGAAAACTTCAATGGGCCTTAACTGGGTCATACGGACTCCGATTTTCGAAAACTCGGACTCTATTTCGCGTATTTTTCCGATACGAACGCAATGGCACAGCCCGTTTCCCTTGATTCAGATTTTTGAATTAAATTCTACCTCGATTTATGTTATAACAGGTTATTAAAAATACGGGTTATTACAGGCGGTAGATGCGGCTATGCGTTACCACCGGTCCGGGCGTGCATCGGTAGAATCCTACCGTGGGTATTCCTCATGTGCCTTGTCATATTATCCTGATCGAGCCCCCTACGATTTTGATTTAGCGTTGTCGTATCATGACGCATCCCTATCCGCCGACGTACTAGTGTGTTATATGTAAACTGTACGATAACGGTATAAACGTTGTAAGGGTAATAATGGTAATCCCGCTTACACTATTTTCAATAGTATATTTAAACATAGACACTATTATAATAGCGTATTATATTATATGATATTAGTTTAACGGATCCTTAGAGGATGGTGATCCCAAACATCCTCTAAGTTACTGATGCATTTCATTGAATATTTCATTTAAGAGTATTTACTTCCATGAGAATGTTAGTCCTGCTCCGAGTTTTTTTGTTTTTCATTATTGCTCGGGTCAGATTGAGTATTGCAGTGTTGAGATTTCACCGTTTGAAGATAGAGATTGTTGAAGATAACACCTCTACTTGTTGATTATGGCTATTTCTCCTTTGTATTAGAAATTCTTGTATTTAGACTTCCGCTGTATTTAACTTTGTAACTCTGATATTATGTAAAAATTTCGATTTTTATTTAGTAGCTTCATGGACTACTATTGTATAATTTATTTATTCCGCTGCGAGATATTCTGTTTTCTGTGTCTGTGATTCTGTGATTTAGTCTATTTACCTCAGAAGCTAATAACATTGTATCATTTCAAACGGTTTGAGTTGGTTTAATTACCAGCTTGAAGTGGACGAAAGACGGTATGTTACATTTAGTATCAGAGCTTTGGTTTATCAAAGCTTTAGCCTATGAGGTAAAAGCTCATTAGAGATAGGGTAGTGATACCCTAGAATGAGTGGAATCAGTCGCTGCATCCTTCTTGCGAGAGAGCGTATTTTTAAAGTATAAATGGTTTTAAACAAATATTTTCGGATATAATTTTTTTATATATATTTAAATTCTTTTCTTGAAATTTCCTTTCCATTGAATCTATCTTCCTTCGTAGTTCTTCTTTGAATAGGTTCTTTCGTTCGTTCAGCTTTTACCTCGAATTCTATAACTTATCCTTGTCTATAATAAGGTAAGAAGTAGAAGAAGAGTATTCTTATTTAATATTGATATGAAATTTTGATATATATATATATTCGTAAATAATATTATGTTTTGGTAATAACAATATTTTTGAAAGGATCTGATGTTTATAATTTAAGACTTTATATTTTATAAACTATACATTTTGAATAAGAGGTAAAGATGTAGATTTTGTAAGAAAATGATATTATCTTAGTTGAAATCTATAACGATGTAGATTTTAAATAACTGTTTGACACATGTTTTTCTCTAATCAGTCTGCTATGTTACATAATTTCATAACGTTCAACATTAACATATCATGTTTGCTATATACAATTCTACCTAAATACTTTATTTTCATTATGCTAAACATTACATGGATTTTGGTGTGCTTTTTCAGGAATGAAAACGTAACAAATGATTCCTAGTGTTAAAAAATTATAAAATTTGAGAAGGGGCAATTGCCTCCTTTTGACCCAATTTGAACCCTCCAATGCCATAAATCGGAGTCGAGGTTTCAATCCGTAAACCATATTTCGATATTGAAAATTATATAGTTAATACGTACAAACATAGAACTAGCACCTTTGGTGTAATGATACATTCAGGGATAGAAAGGAATAATAAATTTTAAAAGAATGGAACACACATATATTGAAAACAGAATCATCCATTAAATCTTCATCGTATGTAAAAACCTGAAAATATAGACATACACACAACAACAAAAATTAATGTTTGGTATAAAATACTAACTGGGTGCAACACTGATCTGTATGTCTGTAGTCACATATGTAGAACAACTATTGGAAAGAGTAGTAGGGAGAGAGCGGCAACCCCCGAGATCTGAAAACTAAACATTTCAGATGGATTAAAAAACCAAATTACATAATATTCCAATGATGCATCTTTTCTGATTTAAATATCAATTGACAAAATGTGATAAAACAAAACAAACCCAAAATAGAGCCAAAATTAGGGCTGAAACCAAAGTACACATTAATTTGATGGATTAAGGCTCTAAACAATCCCAATTGACAAAATGTGATAGAAAAAAATTGAATATGGAATGATTATATAACCATATCAAATGGTAGCAATGATAACTGTTAGAGATGACTTGAGAGGTTGAAAAACTAATGGTCCAACGTTAACCTATGCAAGTATTTGACTAAGCCTATCTAATTTTTTTACCTCACTATCATTGGATATTTGGATCTAAAAAAGCAACTAGTCCTCATTCAAAACATAATTACTTTAACTATGTTTAGACTTAAGAACATCATATATGGAGGCACCAATCTTTGTGAAGAGAAATATAGTAATAAAAGTAAAAAAAATCGGTTTATTATCTAGTTTAGAACCATGAACTTTGAATTTCAGCGAAAAATTATCGAAAATTCATTTTTTTTTTCAAGAAAACGAACGTAAATAAAGCCAAAATTATTGAGGAATCCACCATCAGCAAATTTGGAAATTTAGCCAAAGGCTACAAGCATGTCCAAAATAACACCAAATTAAGGATTAGTTTACCTTTCCAGTATGTCTAAAGCGCCCCTGATATACATGTCCAGAGAACTCTTCATCAAGAAGAAATTTTGTCCTAAAGTTTTCAGTTTCCTGCTCACATTCTAATATGTGAATTTTGTGAAGAAATAATTCACTATATGAACTATTTCCTCCTTTATAAACTGAAACCTCCTTCCATTATTTGTCTCCCATCAGAATATAAAATATAGGAAAAATTCAAAATTATAAACATGTTAAAACAGTTTCAAGCAAAATCTATGTTTTATAACCTATAAAATTTAGCTGACATAGATGTAACTTCCTAATTCAAACCATAGTTGCATATGGTTTATGGTACTGTACCAATCTGATACATGCAATATGAATCAAATACATAGCTCGGCAGAAAGTATCAATGTTGTGCAGTTCCAACAGAAACTAGTAATAATGTAATCTGAATTAGACCAGAAAGCAAAACACTAAAATATTTAATTTACAAATTAATTCAGCCTTATAAGCTAATGCTATAATAGCAGTAAACGTTCTTCCCCCTCCCCCCCCCCCCAAGCAATTTCGTAAGACAAAAGCAACCAGGAAAAAATTCCTTCAATTAAGCTAAATAGATTCAATATCATCTTGCTATATCCATGCATGAATATCAGTAGAAATTTATGAACCCCAACAACTGACAAAAAGAAGCCCTTTATACCTGAAACCATCTTGGAAGCATGATGCGAAGAAGAAAATTTTCATTTAGAAAACCACCGCATCGTTCTTCCTGCCGACTTCGAACTAGAGCGCAACCAATTTTAATTGAAAAATTCAAAACAAATTTGTACCGTTACTATCCAGGGGAAAATATGTGGGACGTTGATATCTATGGTTTAAAGGAACTGGAAGGAAGTAGACAACTGGGTGCCCTAGAGTTTGGAGATAGTGATAAGTTGAGTCGGTTGTGGAGTAAATTTGGATCGCAAGTAGTTGGAGATGAATGGAAAGAACATGCGAAAGAGGTGATTAAAGATGAACGAAAAAAAATCTACGACTGTTGAGTTTAAAAGGTGAGAAGGCTTGAGCGCTCTGAAAATGCAGCTCACTAATTATAATATAGTACAGATATCTTACTTCTAACGAGCAACAATTTAACTATATTATGATAACAATGGAGTTACTACAAAAAAACGTAAAGTAATCAAGAGCATTTCAAAAACAATCAATTCACTTTATTGTTAAGAAATTTAATGGGAAAACAAAAATTTGAAATCATTGAAATAGGCAAAAATGCATGGTGAAGGGTAAAATAAAGAAAACCTTTTACTAATGAAAATATTTGTTGAAAGCGGTGGGATCTACAAATCTAGTTGACGACTTCTACCCTAATAATCCTCAACCACCACCTTCAGTTCTCCTATACCAACATTCAACTAAACGTCTAAACAGTGTAACCATTCCGTCATCAACCAACAACTTTTATCCACACTGCAGCAACAACTTGCATCCCCATCATCCACTTAAGGCTTACTCACCTACATGTAAACAAAACTACATAGCTAACCATAACACCTTGCCACCATCCACTACCAAAATTTCAAGCAACTTCCTCCAACAGTTTGAACTACAGAACCTCATAAGTCACAATAGTGATACCCACATGCCTCTGTTCCACTCGACCACTAACTTGAACTCACAACAAACTATACTGCAAACCATCTCCTCCTCCATATGCAAACTCACCAAACCTTTCCCTCCTTCAAACTCGACTACGTAAATTCAATCCTTCTTCAATACTCCCTGCCTTTCTCCGTTTGCAACGCTTCAGCCTAAACCTTTTTTAGCACTCTTTAACACCAAAGCTAGTGGAAATAGGCCGCAAAGTAGATGTAATAGCGCTAGTTTTGAGCTTCTACTGAATTATCCAAGGTACACAAAAGAAGATGCCTAAGTGGAAACTCGACTTCCTATTCACTCAATATGGCATGCCCATCGCTGGAGCAGACGAGATGCTTTGCTATAGGCACATTCCTTGGCCCGATTCATAACATCTTTATGGAAATGCTAGATCTGGGGTTTCCTTACAATGTTTAATATTGGTATTAAAATACTGTCTTTTTCGTGGTTTTGCATTCTATGTTCTTAATTATCATGTTTGCTCGATATAAATATGTATATTTAAATTATAGTCGTTACTTTTATATACATAAACATACTGCATGCATACGTTTGTTTGTGTATATATTATATATTTACGTATAAATAGATATGTATATGTATTTTTATATTAATATGTATGTATGTATTACCATTAATTATTTCATAATATACTAGCATAAGTTATAGCAGACTACCTTTGCTACATCAAAAGTTGAACTTAAACGTTCTAATTGTACATAAACAGATATGACATATCAAATACAAGCCTTACACTACAAGAGAAACAGTAGTTTCCAACGGCCAGGGGCCGTTGGAGGCCATTGGAAACGCCGTTGGAGGCCGTTGGTCAACCCGTTGGTATAGGGATCAATGGTTTCCAACGACTTCCAATGCAAGCGACGCCCATTTTCCAACGGCTTCCAACTGGTGGGTTATGCCCACGTGTCCCATATATCAGACCAAATGGGCGTTGGAAATGGATGGAAACCGTTGGAAACTAGCCGTTTGTAGCCGTTGGAAACCGTTGGTAAGTGATGACCAATAAGCCGTTGATGGTCGTTAGTCGCCGTTGGAAATCTGGGTGTTTTTTTTTTACAGATTTCAGATTAGCCACTTCCAGCCATACACAACTCAATCAACCATTCAAACTGCTCCAATCCGAGCATATAAATGAAAATCTGAACCTTCCAATACACAATGGAAATAAAAAATGAAAATCAAACACAAAACACATTAACTAACCAATATTTACATAACATATGTAGTCAAAACATCATAACCCATGTCCATACACACATAATCCATGTCCAAACGTAGTCAAAACAACACAAACATGTTCATACGTCATAACCAACATACCACACCATCACCAACGCATCATAACATGTCCAAACCATCAATATATAAAATAACCATGTCCAAAGCCGAACTAACTCTCAAAACACACACACCCATGTCCAAACGCTAACCTGATCAACTCTCTCCACCGGAGGATGAAGGTGGCGTGCCGTACTTGTCAATGAACTCTGCTACCTTCTGACTAAGCATCTCAATCTGCTGGTCACGCCGATCCTCACGCGCACGAAGCTCCACAATTTCTGCTTTCAGCTGTTCGATTACTTCCTTATCCTGAGCCCTCTGATACGCCTCCTGAGATGATCTAACCTGCATCAGTTAAGAGTACATGTATAATTAGTCATATCATAATTTTTTTATTAACAACATTGTCGTCTTTGTTTTACTAATTCTAAATGATCTAATTTTATCATTAATAAGATGTCATTCCAATGTATTTTTAAATGTATTCAAAAGTACTAATAACCATATTATTCTTGTATGAATATACCAAGTAATGGGAAATATTTTTTAGTTATTCCAAAAATTAAAGCGCACAATGTTCATAATTTTGCACTTTAGCCCCATCGTATAATGATATTTGCATATAAATTTGTTTGAAGTATTGAAAAGTCAAATTACCTCTAGATTTCCAAAACCGTATCGTCTGTTCCGGGTGGGCTTATCCATGACAGCATCAAATATCATGTCCTCCTCATCCTTGGTCAACTCGGTCCTCCTAGTAGATTCCAGTAACTACGCCTTATGTGCTTGAAATGCCTCCTGTTAAACATAAAACAAATGAAATTAGATAACACTATCTTAATTAAATTACACCTATAACTTAATTATTCTATACTTACATATCGCTGACGCGCCTTATCATCATGGTCCCAACTATACGAAAATGATCTTGTGTCGTCAGTCTGACGCAGTGCATGAGTATGCTCGAAAACATCCCAGTACGACACAGGAGCCATACGCGCTTTCTCCTGAAATAAGCATGCATATACATATATGTGTGTGTTTGTAAATTAAAACTTAAAGTTAAATAAACTATTAAATTTAAACGATGCAATTACTAAATGTACCAGATCCTCTCGATGATGCTGAAACGACTTCGACCCACCTCTATACGTAACAGGATTCTTGCTCTTGTTAGCTGCATTTCTCTCAGACGAGGCCTATACATTTAATTTGTTTTTAAAAATGTATTATTCCAAATCACATATTAAATGAATAGAATATCTTAAATTAAATATGTAGTAAATTTACCAGAAAATCCTCATTATTGTTCCAATCAGCAAGCAACTCATTCCACACTGATTCGCCCATCCAACTCGGTTTTTTCCCACCTGTTTTCAAACTGTTCATTGTCTCTCTGTAATTTTTTGCCACTTTAGAAATCCAGTGGCGCTTGACGAGAACCAAATCTGTCTCCTGCAGATCCACTGCACCATGCATTTTAACAAAAAAATAGCATACATATATGAACTTATCAAATAAGAGCATGAGTACTTAACATAATAAACGTTATATCACACATACCAGAAAATCCTGCCATATAGTCTCCTTCACAATTTCGGGAACCGACATCCATGTGGGCCAACAGTCAGTCGTGCGAGCCTGATACGCACGTTTAGATATACTCAAGACTGTGTTGGACGACTCCAACTCAAACCCCCTGTGATAAACAAAAAAATAAAATTATGTGTATTCGAACAAAAATTTATATAATTTATTGTACATGAATTAAATTTATACTAAAAACTAATTATTTACCCTCTGCTGGCTTTTGGCTTAAGCCAGACCACAGGACGAGATAAGTCCGACGGACCACCCTCATCACCACCTTGTGACATAACCTGTTACAGATAACAACATAACGTATATAGCATAAACATGAAAGAGCTATGTAAAAACAAGGTATGAGATAACATGAGTAGGAAATGTTATGATTATATATGTTACTTGTTAATAGATGTCTACTTAACATATGAGTTACTTGTACATAGATAACATAAGAAATACCTACAAAATATGAATTTGATTCGTACTAAGTAGAAACAAACATAAAATTACCTTTTTAAAATGAGGATTATTGGTTAGTCGTCCTCATCACTTTCAGATTCTGACTCCATTTCCTCCTCCATATTTGGTTCATTTGTAGTCTCAAATACGTCAATTAATGTGTTTGATTCATCGTTTAGAGGTCCAAAATCTGTTTGATCATCGGTTATTACCACTTCTGGATTTTCGTCGACATCTGCTTGATAAGCTTTGTCGTCGACAATATTACGTCCGTCAAAAGTAAACCTTGCCTTTGTTTTGAAAACAGCCCACCAATCTATTTTGTCT
Source organism: Allium sativum (assembly GCA_030737875.1). NCBI lineage: Eukaryota > Viridiplantae > Streptophyta > Magnoliopsida > Asparagales > Amaryllidaceae > Allium > Allium sativum. The sequence continues at coordinate 815,327,907 of CM060921.1, read as the reverse complement.
CTTCTCATAGATGGATAAGGAGCATAATAAACTTGAAGAGCTTGTTTGGCAAGTAAAAAAGGATCGTACTTATAATAACGGGAAGTATGTCTCACTTCAATAAGATTATATTTTGGGTGCATGTTTATTCCAGAACCCGAAACGTTGCTGAACCAGTTGCACTTAAACAAAAATACTTCTTCCGCGGGTCGTGTGAAATATGTCAATTGCAGAATCTGGTTTAGCACGCCATAAAAATCATGTATATGGTCGTTTGGATCATCACTATCTTTCACAAATACACCGCTATTGTCAGTTAATTTTTCAGCACCATATTCTTTAGTGTTAAATTTATATCCATTAACAAAAAATATTGGATATGTCTTTACATTTCTTTTTGGTCCTATTGCCAAATGTTTCAATCCTTCGTCCACAACACAATTTGTTGGAACAAAACATAACTTTTAAACCAACTAGCGAATTCTTTGCTGATATCGTCGTTTGGATACTGTGATTCATAAATGCTGCAATTATAGGACAAATGTTACATTTATAATTAAACATTTAGTACATGTATACGCAGATGTATAAGTTTATTACCTAACGAACGGTGCAACTTCAGTGCAATTGAGAAGAATATATGTGTGTGCTGCATTATAATCTTTATCATTCAGCCATTCTTCCACACATCTACTAGAAGGCCGTCCATGTTTTTTAAAAATTGATAAAGTTGCTGGACAGTCATCTTGATCAATGCCTTCATCATTACGCGCAGTACTTGTAAATGATATGTTCACATGATCACTAAAATAATGGGAGAAAAAAATGAAGCTTCTTCTTCGATGTGTGATTTGCAAATAGAACCTTCAACTCGAGCTTTCTGCCTCACTTTTTTCTTTAGATGATTTAAATACCTATTTATAATTAATGCAAATTATTTTTATTAAATGTTTCATTAACCAAAATTTAAATTAACTAAAAATTAATATACCCTTCAAATGGATACATCCATCCATAATGCACAGGCCCTCAAAGGCGTGCTTCTAACGGAAGATGAATAGGTAAATGCTCCATAACATTAAAAAAACCTGGTGGAAATATTTTTTCCAATTTGCAGAGTAATATAGGGATTTCTTCCTCTAGTTTACGTAGACGATCAAGTTTTAATGTAGTGGAACAAAGCTCTTTATAGAACAAACTAAGCTCCGTTACAACAGTCCAAACTTTTACGGGCAATAGTTCTTTGAAAGCGACGAGCAATAAATTTTCCATCATAACATGACAGTCGTGACTTTTCATCCCGCTAAGTTTGCTGTTTTTATAGTCGACGCATCTACGAAGATTGGAAGATATACCATCTGGGAATCTTAATCCTTCCATCCATTTTAAAAATGTTTTAATTTGATTACTGTCCAATTCATAGCACGCTTTCGGTTTTTTGGTGTCATTTGGCTTTATATGAAGCTCCGGACGATTACATATTACTTCAATATCGCGTCTTGATTTCAAATCATCTTTCGCCTTTCCTTTGACATTCAAAATTGTATTGATTACATTATCAAAAAAGTTTTTCTCATTATGCATCACGTCAATATTATGACGAATCAGAAGATCTTTCCAATAAGGCAACTCCCAAAATATGCTTTGTTTCCACCAATTATGAGTCGTTGATTTACCTTGAATTTCTTCCTGTACTCCGGTTTCATGAATCTTGGGAAGATCTTTTACAAGTTCAAAAATTTGTTCAATTGTCCATACTTTAGGTGGTCGCAAAGTTTCATGTCTATTGACTGTAAAAAATTTCTTATCTCTTCTAAAAGGATGATTAATTTTAAGGAAACACCTGTGACAGTCAAACCATGAAATTTTCTTTCCAATAGGTAAAGAAAATGCTCTTGTTTCTTGCATGCAGTACGGACAAGCTAGACGACCAGCCGTACTCCAACCTGAAAGCATTGCATAACCAGGAAAATCGCTAATTGTCCACAACAGACAAGCACGCATACAAAAGTTATTTTTTTTTGAGAAATATCATATGTTTCTACCCCTTCATAACACAATTTTTTTAATTCTTCAATCAACGGTTGTAAATACACATCAATTCCTTGCGTCCGATCATCAGGACCAGGGACGACAATTATGAGAAACATATAAGGCGTTTTCATACACATCCACGGAGGTAAATTATAAGGTGTTACAATTACTGGCCAGGATGAATATTTAGAACCAAATTGAGAAAAAGGTGCAAACCCATCCGTACATAAACCAAGTCTAACATTACGACTCTCAGATGCAAAATTGGGATATTTTTGGTCAAAATGCTTCCATGCTTCTCCATCGGATGGGTGTGTTAACGTACCTTCTTCACGTGTTCTCACACTATGCGATCTCATGTGTTGCGCGGTTACAGAAGATGCATATAACCTTTGAAGTCTAGGAATAATAGTTAGATAATGCATACGTTTATACGGGACTTCCTTTCCCTTTTTCTTTCTAGGTTTGTATCTTTCCTGATTATATATTCTACAATTCTTAAGGTTGATATCTTCCTTCCAAAATAGCATGCAACCCTTTACACATGTATCTATTTTTTGATACGGTAAACCAAAGGCCGACATCATTTTTTTAACTTCGTAATGATTTTCACACATCAAATTATTAGGAGGCATATGCCGCTTCGCAGCTTGTACAACAGCTGTAAATGCAGCTTCTGTGAGGTTGTATTTCGATTTCATCGCAATGTATTCAGCAGTTACTGATAATTGAGTTCCGCTTTCACAACCTTCCCAAATAGGTTTTTTCGCTACATCTAATAAATCATATATTTTTTTGGTATGAATATTTGGTTCTTCTTCAACATTACCATCGTCATCATTACCATCGTTATCATTAAATTGTTGAACCGGAAATATTGAACGTGCAGCATCTTCAACCATTTGTTCTACGAGATTCATCGTAGCAATTTCATTATTCACTACCTCCTCAACTTGTGTAGAAGTAGATGCTAATGGTTCTCCATGACGATCCCAAACTGAATAGTTCGGCACAAAACCATACTGACGCAAATTAACTCTAACCATTTGTGGTATCAAATGCTTTAATAACTTGCATCTACTACATGGACAACGGATTTCGACGTCGTTTCCGTTATTACTTAACGCGAAATCAATAAACACGCTGACACCGTTAATAAATTGTTTCTTTATTGTGCCACCAGTTTCTCTTCGTTGGTACATCCAGCTTCGATCATTAAAATAATCGGGATCCATTTTTCCTAACTACATATAAAATTAGAAAAAATGTTACAATTTACAAGTTTCATTACTTTTATAACAATTCCCTTATTATTGATATATGCATGTTAATTGATCATTTACTGGTGTGTCATCCTACCTCCCATTACAAGTACAATAACGTAATTAAATCATGTAAATCTTTTCAATTTAAATGATTCAACAAAATTTCGGCAGCACTTCCCTTTAGTTCCCTGAACAGTACACAATTGCATGTACTCAGGGAACATAAAGGAAGTACTTTTGAAATTTTGAGAACCATTTTAAAAGAAATATTTTACGAGATTTAATTTCGTTATTGTATTGGTAACTTGTCCAATATAAAGGACAAATCCAACAAATATTGTATATGATGAATATAAATGTCCGTTTTGTTAATAAAACGAACATTCACATAACGATTATATACAATACTTATCAGACGGGGCCAAAAAAACTCTCTAAGGCTTTATGAATGTAACATATTACAATTTGGTTTTTTTGTGATTGAAGTGCTTTTTTTACGCCTTTGTGCGCCTTAGCGTCGTTGTGCGCCTTAACCCAAAAAACACAAACTTAAATATTTGTATTTTCACGACACGTTTTCGACAAATTAAATATTGTTTTCGATGAATTGGGGCCTTAAACAAATAAACAAATGCGTAGAGTGTCAACTATGTATACGTGTATATATATACATAACACTTTATACATGCACATGTACATAGTCAAGTTTAACTAATCAAACCCTAGATTACCAACTTAATCAACAAAATCTATACACATAATCTCAATAACAACAACTACTTCAACTAATTCAAACCCTAGATCATAATAACAACCAAATAATTTATAACTTAAAACCCTAAATTAGCAACTAAAATGATAAAACACCACATTAGCAACTTATTAACAGCACTACATACACAAACATACTCTAATTATGCATCAATTACACTAAACATAGGGTATTAAACAAAAATTAGGATAAACACATACCTCAAATTTGGAGAGAATAGGAGAATAGAGAGGATAAGAGAGTGTTTTGAGGGAGTTGGAGAGAACCTAGGCGGAAGATGGATCGAAATAGGCGATTTCAGAATTGAAAGGGGTGAAAATTAGGGATTTGGGGTAAAAAACCGTGGGTATTAGAGAATGAAGAAGAAGGAGCAGCGTCGGCTGATTTGTGCTCCAGTCCGTGTATCGGTTGGCAACGGCTTCCAACGGCGCATATACCAACGGCCGCTAACGGCTTCCAACGGCGTATATTTTATATACCGTGTACATATAAGAATTTTGGCTTCCGTTGGAAGCCGTTGGTCAACCCCCGTTGGAGGCCGTTGGAAATGGCCGATGCAATACTGTTCAATCCTTGTAGTGTTATGACGTTTATTCCTTGCCATCAAGGCTTGTGGAGTCGTATGGAGGACGGGAACAAGGGAGTCATCAAACTTCTCAATTCATTACCTTCATAACTCTGTTTTGGACCAACCTAGCGGGATCTTCAATTGTAGTTGGGATCGGATTTTTCTCGTTTCAAATGCAAACTATAAGAATTGTTGGTGTAATACACAAACTTCGAGCTCGAAATCTCCCACCTTCTTTATGTACAACACAGATCGAACCAGAAAGAACTTAAAGAAACAAGGCAAAAACAAACTAAAGGTATAAGCACAGGAATCGAATAACTAGTTAACTAGGAAGATGCAGTATAAAATCGCACAACCCAATGGCTCTGAAACATGGTCAACATGGCTCAATCAAGTTCAAGTGGCCTTCCCAGATCATGAATGCACCACAAATTAGGGATGATGCAGCTGATCAAGTCATAGTACAACAAAATCATCAGTTTCACTTATCTTCAACCCGCAAAGCAGCGGCTCATGGCTAGTTGCAACTGCTGGATTGATGCTAGGCAGCTCCTTCGACCTTATAAAGGATGCTGCCTTTGCAGCATATGCAAATCCCATAAAGTTGGGCCTAACACCACCTCCTTCTAGTGGCCTTCCTATGTATCCTTGCCTATATATTTCTTCATTTTAAACTATATCCAGTACCTTATATTTAGTATATTGTAAATGTATGGTTTACTGCATCTGCAGCTGGAACACTGAATTCTGATCAAGCAAGATACTTCGGCCTTCCCCTGAAGAACATACTGTAACTTCTATTTGATCTTACATATGTTTATATGGGCTACTCATCTGGTACTTTGGTTGAGTTATACTCAAATTAGGAGCTTGAAAAGCAGACCTGGTGTTCAAGAATTTGGATGATAAAGAATGAGACATGGTGTTCAATGATCTCCTGCCTTAAAGTCAAAGATGCATTTGAACTATTCAACGTAACAAAAATTACATTATTTAGTACTTTTTAACAGCGAGGACATAGCTCTCATATAAAGAACTTTAACCTTAACCCAAATCAAACTTGCATTACACATATATTTGAATTGAATTCAAAATTAGTTTTAACTTAAGCATTCATTGTTTTCATGTCATAAATTTTCACCGCAACTCTCAGGATAGGGAAAAGAGATGCTTCTCTATCCAGCTGTCGTTTACCACTCGTCACATCTCTAAATTATTTTAAAGGGAATTAATGTACTGAAGATATGAGAACATGGTTAATCAAGACACAGACCATAAAACCATCAAAAATGAAATATTTAGTTATTACCCAAAATCATATTAATATAGAATATGCTGATAGCGGTTTTAAAGTACTGAATTAAAAGAATATGGTATTCAGTGGACAACTCAAACACCCAATTTAAACCATTGAATATGCCAACCCATTTTATGTTACATAGGAAGCTCCCCAATCATGCATCCTTTGAAATAATTATTAATCAAATTTAGTCGGTTATAATACAAAATTTCTTTTTAATACTATAAATACCTGCATGCAATGATTAAAGAGATGGGTGTGTGTGTATGTCATGTTGATCCCAAAGCAATAATTCATCAATACATAACATATTAGCGAGTTGTATTAAATGGTTATTCATATTGAACGGGTTGAATTCGAAACGTAATCATTCAGTCTATGAGATTTCTACGAAATTATTAATACCAACAAAGCATCGTATATTGCAGTTTAAATTACCTTGGAATACCTGTCAACGCTCTTAAACCAATAGACTAAATCAATCACCAACCTCCTCAAATGCACAGTACAACTGCTGTCATCCTCCATCGTCCATCGACCGTTATTTAGAAACCACCCAAAATTCACCTCCAACCCATCTGACCATGCAACAATTACCCAAAATCAAACCGTTCGACTACATAGAACATGAGTTGATTAACCATATGTATTTTCAATTTTATCTATTTTAGTTCAGTTTTATGTTACTACATAATTTTATTCAATAATCAACTATTATAATACACATGTTTGTAAACTGGTATGTATGATATGAATAATGAATTGAACTTACGAACTAATGTGCTAAGTTAATCTGGTTCATATATGATATATAATGTAAAAGTTGTGAATAATAAACTAAAATTATGTGTGTTATTAAGCTAAAAATATGAAATGTGGTAAAAAGTAATATGGTGAATATTTGATATCAACTAAAATATAAGTTAGCATTCGCGTACAATATGAGGTTTTTTTATTAACAGAATGTGATAAACATCGATATGTAATTTTCACAAACATGAGCAAATCAGGTTGCTAAAAAAACATAAATGATAAATTATCTGAGAAAGATGGATCAGAATGAACAATTTATCCATATGAGCTTTCATAATGTTTTTTTTTTCAACTGGGCTGCGATTCCCTCCCTTTAAAAATTTGCATGTGTAACATCCGAGATTTTTGACCATTCAAATCGACAATGATCCTCAATGTCGACTTAAACAAATCAAAAATACTGGTAGTTATTGGGATTAAAATAATAAAAAGAAGAAAGAAGAAAACAAATAAAGAATCTCGCAGCGGATGGACAAAATATAATAAATAAATAATAGTTCATGAAGCTGTTAAAACATATATCTGATTATATTTTACAACAATTTTCAGAGTTAACTATTATACAACATGCCAATATTTTGCAGCAGATTAATAATAATAATACGTCTGTTGAGCTCCCTTTTCATCTTCATAATGGTATCTTCAAGGCAAGGTAATCTTCGCTAACTGCAACTTCGGCTGACCCGAGCGTATTGCATAAAATGAAACATAACAAACACTCGGATCAGAACTAAATCATTCTCATATTAGTCAAATTAAAATACGAAATAACATGAGTGTTATGGGTGCTGTAATCTAAAGAAATATTATAGGAAATTCGGAAATTATTTTGGAAAAATGAAGCTATCATAAGCTCGTCTCACATCACACAATGCAAGCGCACACCAAATGGGCGAGTTTTGTCTTATGATAACCAAACATGCTTTCATACATTAAAATCTTCTTTTAATACTATTATTACTGCATGGTGTTGAAAACCATTCCGCAAATAAATATATTAATCTTATCAAGCATAGTGACTATGCCCACATACATAGTTTACAAACAAAATGGAAGACTCGTATTGGTTGTTGGGTTCCAATATGATGGTTCCTGACACGAAAGATCAATCCGGAACTAGGTGCAACCTCACGGTTCATGGTTTTCATCCAGGCTCAGACACCAAACACCTGGTAAATCACCGATTAACATCCAGACACGGACACCGAACATACCTTTTTTTCCGCAAGTTTCAAAGTAGATCTACCGCTGAAGCTTTCAAGTTTCAATCAAATGTATACAACCTAACCACCAGTTTACCATCAATCCGGGGTGTGAGGTTCGTTGAAGTCACGATATACACAATGTTATCATCACTAGCTCATTTCATAACTTGAGTATGCCACATTCTCAATTTACAACATGTCACTGATTTCTATCAATACATAACCTCTAAGCACGTAAAACTTAGAGACGGAATTTAATTGCCACAGTCGATATATATATACCAACAGAAATCAGTGCTATGCAGTCAATTACAATGTTAGACACACGATCCATACAAGTCCATTTTGGGTCTGAACGGAACAAAATCCTAAAATATATTCAGACCTCATGCCACTTATAACCTCATATCGGGTGTACGGCCCAATTTGAGACATCAGCAATCAATCCAAACAAGTCCAAAGATTCCCGGTCTTCATTTGCCATTTCCAATTCTTCGATTTCCCTCGTAGCATTGTTGTATTATTACTTGGAAAGCTTTTCGGACTTACATTCGATCCCGGTCTACCCAAGTAAAAGCATATTTTAAAACAAAGCTATGGACTATGCGGTTTCAATTTGTTATCAATTCATTTTTGATAAGGTTGGATTAATTTCCTTAATTTCTGTCATATCTCTTCTTTACAAATCCCCTGTTCGAAACTCTCTATTCGTTGTTATCATTTCCATTCGTCTTTTAAAATTTGGATTGAAAGCCTTATACACTTTTATCTTTTATATAAAAAAAAATAGTTCTCAAATTTAATCATTTTTATGGAATGGTAAAACATTTCATAAGTACTATTGATTAGCTATTTACCAAATAGGTTCAACATCATTTAAGGGTTCAAATCTTTTACTCAAATTGTAACGTCCCGTATTTTTGATGGTCAAATATTTAATTTAAATTATTATTTTAAATATTGTATTTGAAATATTAATGGGTTTTAATATTTAATTCGTTATAAAAAACGAATTTTGGCTAATTTAAATTTTTCGAATAATCGCTATAGAACTGTTTTAAATTTATAACGTTTACTTATAAATATAAAAGGATATTTATATAGATAGAATATCGTTTCAAAACCCAGAACGTAAATTGTTGAGTTTTAAATTTTATACTAGTTGAAATTTAAGATGTTTGTTTTAATAAACACAATGATATTCTCGTTAATTTAGCCATGTGAATTTGATTTATATCATATGAGATTAAATAAAAAAACCCATCTTAGCACAGTTTTCATCTATAACACCATACCTCGACGTATATACACATATGCCATCAGCATTTCGTTTGATTTAGCAACACAAACAAAATATGAGTACACATGTTCGTCCAACAAATAAAAATCGCTACATAAACATGAACATGTAAATGAAACTGAAATTTGATAACACAATGTAGAGAAGTACATATTTATTCATATTATTGTTCGTACATATGCACAAAAACTGTAATGACCCGCATTGGCAGAGGTATAATAATTAATTTATGTAATTATTTAAAAGGTGAATTAAAGGATTTAATGGTCGTGGAATTAAATAATGGTAAATATTTAATTAAAATAATAATTAAATAATATATTTAATTCTGGAATAATCAGAATTGGCCGAAATGGCGATATGGTGTGAACTGGATCATTTGTGATATTTAATTCAGTTTAGAATTGAATCAGAATAACGAATATATTATATAAACGACAGTTTGAACGTATAATTATATTATAATTAAAATCGAGCTTGAAATGGCGCTGCAGTTCATAATTTGGCGATTTGAACTTCAATTGAATGTATAGGATTCGTTTTAATTCGGATTTCTGTGAAACAAGAAATGTGTGGAGCTGGTGGAGTATATCTTTCTAGTGGAAGAGAAAAATTGGGATTTCGTCATGTAGATTTTGATTTATGTCCAAATCAAATTTCAGAAAAGTCGCTGTGGAATTCCTTTATAATTTGCGACGCTTTAATTACGTTATAAAAGGATTTTCGATATAAACTGAATATCGATAAATCTAAAATCTGAAATATCAAACTGTAAATTCTGATATGATATTCTGGAGCTATACGATATCATATGTGAAGATATACGATAATATAAATTTATTTATATTTAATTTAATTATATTTAAATATATTCATATATTTAAATGGGTCATCCAAAGCTTTAAAAATATCCGGTTTTGCAAACGAGGTCGGAATTCGACGAAACTAATTTTGTTGGATCCGCAATGTCAAATTATTGTTAGATTCCAAGTTCCATGATTTTTAGAGGCAGTATGTGGTCGTACGGATTTTTAGAGTGAGAAACAATCAGTATTTTGACAGTGAAAAATACGCTGTGTGAGCATACAGAGTCGGAATTCGACGAAACCAGTTTCGTTGGGACCGTAATGTCGAACTCTAGCAGTAGGTCCAGATTCATGATTTTTGGGTATCATAGGTGATCACACGAATTTTAAAAGGGCAAAAACAGATATAAAAAGGTTAAAAGAAAATTATCTAGATATTTACAAACACTATAAATACCACTACTTCCTTCCTTAACCTAATTTCAGTTCACTTTTGGTCAACACTTTTATTCCGCCGTGTTTATTTGTTCACAGCAAAAGTCGATCTCTTTGAAAATCAAAAAAAAAACAAATCACTTAAAATCCTCTAAAATCATAATACGTGTATACTTGAGTTCACTAAGTAAATCTCTTGATATCAGTACCACTACAGAGACATACGATTCATCTTCGGTGGAGTTCGACGTTAGCAGCGAGGAGTTAGGGTTCGATTTTTGGTTGGTGTGGTGATTGGTTTGCAATTGGGAGGTTTGTTTTGGGTTTCTTGTGGAATGTCGCACCTGTTGGCAACAACTGGTGAAGTTCGGTTCCATTTCATGTCGTTGGGTCTGTGGAGAACCATGACGTCGCGGGGAGAAGAAGAAGTCGGAGTGGAGAATACTGGTATGATTGGGAAGCACATCGAACGAGATGAATTGTGATGAGTGCATTTTGAAGTTTAAGAGTATGGTGGAAGTGCGAATTGGGGTTAAAGGATTCGAAATGTCAGTGTATTCGGTTCCTGGGAGTCACGATGAATTGGGGAAGAAAGGATTGGGTGTGGGTTGGTAACGTGGAGGGTGTTGGGCCTTATGATTTGTGTGAGCCCAAGTTTTAATTGAAGCTTTAGTTTTAATTTAAATTATAATAGTCGTGAACTTGTAAAATCAATAACAATCTCGTACGATATCAGAATCAGACGAAATCAGATCCGTTAGAATTGTATGGGCGAGCGCTACACATTGGAACTGACTGGAAGTGGATTGGAGCTCGTCTGAATTTATGGTGAAATAAATTGTTTGATTCAGATCAAATAAACAGTTTATCGTTCTTTAACGATGAACTGCCAAAGTGAGTAAATCTCACTAACTCTGAACAGTTTATAATTTCATGTTGTATTTTTAGAACTATTAGAAATTGTCTGATTGACTGTGTGTTGACTGTTGATTGAACTGCTAGTCAGTAAATGAAATATTATATATATATAAATATATATATATAATATAAACAGTTAGATAGTTATATATTGATTCTGTTTATGAGAATAATTCATATTGAACTGAAAGTGATGACAATCATGTTGTGTAACATCTGCTGATGCAGGGAAACAGGTTGGAGGAATCCGACTGGATTCCTCAACAGTTATTTTATTGTTTTTCATATATTTTGATATATGATCTGAATTATAACCTGTTGTTGATTGTGTGTGTGGACGATATTGGATATCGAAATTTGATATGTTAAATACCGTAACATACCGGGATGTTTATAAGGGAATTTTCAAAGTGATAGTGAAAATAAATTATTTATAAATGGAATATTTATAAATAAGAAATATTTATAAATTGGAATATTTATAAATAGGAGATATTTAGAAAGGAAATAATTTCAAACAATTTTCTTTTTGAATAGAAAGGCCTGTGTGGCGGTTTGGGGATTTTCCCGATGCTCCCGTTACAAAGGAGGTTATGGCGATTTTTTCCGAGAATTTAAAGAGTTAGGATATATTTGTAAATCAAATATAAGGGAAATATATTTGTAAATCAAATATATGGGAAATATATTTGTAAATCAAATATAAGGGAAATATATTTGTAAATCAAATATAAGGGAAATATATTTGTAAATCAAATATAAGGGAAATAAATTGTAAATCAAATATAAGGGAAATATATTTGTAAAACAACATAGAGGAGATATATTTGTGAAATCAAATATAAAGGAAATAAATACAAGTATAAAGGAAATATTTATTTAGGAAATAAATAAAAGTGAAAGGGTTTATTTATTTAGGAAATAAATAAAGATTTAAGGAGATATTTATTTGGTAAATAAATAGGATTAAAAGGAGATATTTACTTATTAAAATAAATAGAATAAAAGAAATATTGATTGATAAATAAATAGAATTAAACCAAAGGAATATTTAGGAGATAAATAGAAATGGAAATTTGTTTTAACAGATAAATAGAAAGGATTTAATTTATAAATAATAGTTTATAAATTAAATTAAATATTTATCATTCGATAAATGGAATATATAAGTCTGAACTTATATAGAGAAGAGATATTGGTTTTAACATCGATAGGTTTAAATAGAATAGATACACAACACTTGTATAAGTGAAGTAACATCATTAAAGAGAACATTTATAAAGTGCAGAACCGTTACAAAAAGTAAATTTTTATAAATGAATAAACGTTATCAATTAGGGGTACTCGAATAAGAGAAATCGATTAGAGTTAGAGTTAACCAATTAGAATTAACCAACTAGAGTTAATCAAATAGAATTATTCAAATGGAGTTAAATCGAATATTTGTTATTAAATAGGGTTAACCAGTCAGAGTAAATCTGTTAGGGTTAACCAGTTAGAGTTAGAGTTAAACAAGTAGAGTAATTAAATAGGGTTAATCGAATTAGAGTTAATCGATTTGAGTTAATCGATTAGAGTTAGTTGAAAAGGAGTTATCGAATTTAGTTATTCAAAAAGGAATTTTCGAATTTAGTTTATTCGAAAGGGAAGATTATCTAGTATCGTTTATTCGAGAGGAGATTATCGAATATGGTTTATTCGAAGGAGTTATCGATTATTAGTTAATCAAAGGAATTATCGATTTTTAGTTTGATCGAAGGAATTATCGATTTTTAGTTTAATCGAAGGGGTTATCGAATGTAGTTTATTCGAAGGAGTTATCGAATTTAGTTATTCGATGGGGTTAATCGATATTAGTTAAATCAAATGAGTAAATCGAATATAGTTTATTCGAATAGAATTAAAGGGAGTTATCGAATATTCGTCATTCGAATCGAGTTAAAATGAGTTGATCGAATTTAGTTTATTCAAAAAGAATTCAAAGAGTAAATCGATTAGAGATAAACAAATAGAGATTAAAGGATTTTCGAATATAGTTTATTCGAAAGGAGTGAAGTAAAAAGAGTAAATCGATTAGAGTTAAACAAATAGAGTTTAAAGGATTTTCGAATATAGTTTATTCGAAAGGAGTTACGCAAGGAAGTGTTAAAAAGTTAAAAGATGAACTTACCCTATTTCGAGATTTGAAATGTTGTTCAGTTAAGGTCTGAGAGGTAGCTATACCCCAACTTGATTGACTGCGTTTTTAATTTAGAAATGGTTAAGGTTCGAGAGTGAAATGGTTAAGTGAATTTAGTAAATAAGTATAGGGGTGAGTGGTCGTCGCGATGTTGATTTAAACACCTGTTTAAATCCAAGTAAAGAAGATTTGGAAATGTTTTCCAAATAGAATCAGAGACGAATCAATAATATTGAAAAATGAAATATGAATATATATATATATATATATGATTGATGATTGATTGATAGAATTTCCATCTGGAAATAATATCGTTGTTTGCACACCCGCTTTTCTTTGATGGTTAAATCACAGACCATCGAAGTTTTGACCATTTTAACGTTGTTAATATGGAGAGACCGGTTGTATTATTATCCAAAGAACCACTCTGTACTGGCATAAGTGTTGCGAATCATATATGACAAAGATAATTGAAGACGAAGTAAAGTGCAAGGGCTGTTGTATAAGTCTTAGATAACAGTGCCTAAGATGGATGTACTGAATAGTGCCTTCGGTTCATCCTGTTCCTGGATGACTTGTATGGACGGATGTCTGACAGAGTATATCCAGACGATCACGTATATTGATTTCTCCAACCGTACCAAGAGTGGAAGCGAAGAAGGAAACTTCTTTTAGCTAACACATAATGTATTGTTGAGGGCGTCAATCGGTGATTGGATGGATTTGATTATGTGGCATTCAAAGTGAATCTGATGTGATGATAAAGCATAGCTTCTAGCCTCATCATTCGGTAAATGACAGAAATCGGGCAGGCAGCATGGATAAGTCGGTCGCACCGAAGTAGGGTGTATAATCACCTATCTAGAGAATATTCATTTGCTTCTTTAATCTATCAATGTTGTCTCATATATATACGGGAAACGGTTGCTGATCCCAACCGTTGGTGATATACATTCGATACACTCAAGCAAAATGAGTGGTCGGTCATGTGTGGCTGAGTATAAGATGTTCTTGTTGAACTCCAGTGTATCGTTCCTAGAGTACACTGATCGGAAGGAGGTTCCATACCTTGTCATAGTTGGAAATCCATTACCCAATACGTGCTTGCGGTTTTGATTGTATACTATATATGTAGAACGTGAGATGAAAGCATTTCTGCTAGATGATTATATATACTGTGGTTGATAGACATTATTATAATATCAAAAGGTTTTTGATATAAAGATATTTTGGATTCTCATAAGGGAAAACCCGTTCCGTTATACGGCGTGGTCTTATGAGATATCGTTTACTTGTTCAAACCAGTTTTAAATTGTTTTACTCATACCAGTCCCATGACTGACCCGGAGTTTATTTTGTTTTGTTTTCCCTAAACTCTTGGGTGCCCAATTTTGTACGGGCAGTCAAGTAGTCAGGAATTTACAGATATACTTGGAGAGCTTAGAGCAGGAGGCTTCAAGATCATATAGCTATAGTTTATTTCCGCTGTGTTGTAAGTGCTATACTCTGATAAGTGCTATTGTATACATAACTGTTATATTTCAAAGTTATGTTATCTATTATATGTTATTCGTTCCGCTGTGAGGTTCGTGTTACTCTGATGTTGTGTTCTTCTTCTTCTTCTATTCTAAGTTTCTATCTTATCTATTCTCACCCTCTAGTTTCTTTCATTAATTACCGGGATTTTTCGATGTTTTGGTTATCGACATCGAGTTTATGTCGATAACCAAAGTCGCTCAAAATCTGGGTCGTTACAGTTGGTATCAGAGCTTAAGTTAAGTTTTACCTTGGCTCTGTGGCGTGACTCGGTAGAGATGGGGTTAGTAATACCCTAGATTGAGTTTGAGTGTATATATACGAGTGAACGTATTTGTTATTTGATATAAAAATAATTTTTATTGTGGAGATTCATTGGTTGAGTTGTTTATGAGTTCTGGTCGATCAGTTTGATCCACTGTATCGGTAGGAGTTACTAAACACTTGAATACGATGGGTCGTCACGATATGTTTTGAAAAGAGGGTAAATTAAAATAAGTTTACCCAAGGTATATCTTGATATAAGAGAAGATATATATATCAAAATTATAATATATTGGATATATTGGTTGTTATTATAATCGAGTAAGATTATAAAGTGAAATGGTTATGTAAATAACCAATCAGAATTCATATAAGTGAAATACGTGAAATCAGATGAGTTAAATCTGAAATTTAAACCAGAGATTGAATTAAAACTCTGGAAAATTGGATAAGTGTTTGTAAATGGATTTGGATTAAAAATAAGGAAAATTTAAGATCCTGGGAGATTTTAAATTGTTTTACAAGCAGTGTGAATTATATTTTGAAATGAATTTCAAAGTGGAAATGTTTAGAAATAGTTTTATAGTATTGAACTCACTTCGATCGCTGGAAAATAGATTCTGATGATGACAGCTGCATCATCAGTATTCATTTTCGAGTTGCTGAGTGACGGATTACTACCAAGGGATTTTGTTTTGAATTGTTTTGTGAAAAATAGGTGTTTTGAATCCTGAAAGGAAAAGTTCGATTTTCGATATGGTAAGCTGTTTGAAATTCCCAGGGAGAGATTGTTTAAATTAAAACCAAATTGAATTGAAATTTGTAAAAGCAAATTGGGATTTAAAATAAAGTCAGTTAAGTGGTAACTGAAGTTGAATTGAAATCGAATAAGATTGGTTTGTGAAATTAGAGTCTGAAATGGTATTGGATTGAGGAGTTAAGGAATTGAAAATCAAGAATTGAACTTGAGTTGAAATGGGATTTGGCTTAGTTAAAAACGAATGGTTGTGTTGGAGATAAAACTGATTTGGAGTTTGATTGGCATGACATTGGTATATGCTGAATTCACAACAGATGGAAAGAATATAATGATATGCCCGACAAAAAGGTACCAGTTTATATTATATATGAGTTTGGTGATTTTGATGAGCCGAATTGGCAAGCCGCTTGGTTGTTTGATTTTCTTTTGGGATGGAGATGGCCCAGAGAGGCGAGTTGGAATTTGACCGATTGACCAGTACAAAGGAGGTGCTGGCGAAATTTTTCGAAAAGTTAAGGAGTTAGAAAATTTTCAGGATTTTTGGAAATTTTCGTTGATAAGAATTAATTAATAATTTAATTGAAATTAAATTGGTCCGGTTGGAAACTGAAGTTAAGAAGTGAACGAATAAGTTCTAACTAGTGAATAGGGTCGTTCTCTACCTTAGCAATTTCGAGGACGAAATTATTTTAAGTGGGAAAGAATGCAATGACCCGCATTGGCCGAGGTATAATAATTAATTTATGTAATTATTTAAAAGGTGAATTAAAGGATTTAATGGTCGTGGAATTAAATAATGGTGAATATTTAATTAAAATAATAATTAAATAATATATTTAATTCTGGAATAATCAGAATTGGCTGAAATGGCGATATGGTGTGAACTGGATCATCTGTGATATTTAATTCAGTTTAGAATTGAATCAGAATAATGAATATATTATATAAACGACAGTTTGAACGTATAATTATATTATAATTAAAATCGAGCTTGAAATGGCGCTGCAGTTCGTAATTTGGCGATTTGAATTTCAACTGAATGTGCAGGATTCGTTTTAAGCCGGATTTCTGTGAAACAAGAAACATGTGGAGCTGGTGGAGTATATCTTTCTAGTGGAAGAGAAAAATTGGAATTTCGTCATGTAGATTTTGATTTATGTCCAAATCAAATTTCAGAAAAGTCGCAGTGGAATTCCTTTATAATTTGCGATGCTTTAATTACGTTATAAAAGGATTTTCGATATAAACTGAATATCGATAAATCTAAAATCTGAAATATCAAACTGTAAATTCTGATATGATATTCTGGAGCTATACGATATCATATGTGAAGATATACGATAATATAAATTTATTTATATTTAATTTAATTATATTTAAATATATTTATATATTTAAATGGGTCATCCAGAGCTTTAAAAATAGTCGGTTTTGCAAACGAGGTCGGAATTCGATGAAACTAATTTTGTTGGATCCGCAATGTCAAATTATTGTTAGATTCCAAGTTCCGTGATTTTTAGAGGCAGTATGTGGTCGTACGGATTTTTAGAGTGAGAAACAGTCAGTATTTTGACAGTTAAAAATACGCTGTGTGAGCATACAGAGTCGGAATTCGGCGAAACCAGTTTCGTTGGGACCGTAATGTCGAACTCTAGCAGTAGGTCCAGTTTCGTGATTTTTGGGTATCATAGGTGATCACACGAATTTTAAAAGGGAAAAAACATATATAAAAAGGTTAGAAGAAAAATATCTAGATATTTACAAACACTATAAATACCACTACTTCCTTTCTTAACCTAATTTCAGTTCACTTTTGGTCAACACTTTTATTCCGCCGTGTTTATTTGTTCACAGCAAAAGTAGATCTCTTTGAAAATCAAAAAAAAAAAACAAATCACTTAAAATCCTCTAAAATCATAATACGTGTATACTTGAGTTCACTAAGTAAATCTCTTGATATCAATACCACTATGGAGACATACGATTCATCTTCGGTGGAGTTCGACGTTAGCAGCGAGGAGTTAGGGTTCGATTTTTGGTTGGTGTGGTGATCGGTTTGCAATTGGGAGGTTTGTTTTGGGTTTCTTGTGGAATGCCGCACCTGTTGGCAACAACTGGTGAAGTTCGGATCCATTTCATGTCGTTGGGTCTGTAGAGAACCATGACGTCGCGGCGAGAAAAGGAAGTTGGAGTGGAGAATACTGGTATGGTTGGGAAGCACATCGAACGAGATGAATTGTGATGAGTGTATTCTGAAGTCTAAGAGTATGGTGGAAGTGCGAATTGGGGTTAAAGGATTCGAAATGTCAGTGTATTCGGTTCCTGGGAGTCAAGATGAATTGGGGAAGAAAGGATTGGGTGTGGGCTGGTAACGTGGAGGGTGTTGGGCCTTATGATTTGTGTGAGCCCAAGTTTTAATTAAAGCTTTAGTTTTAATTTAAATTATAATAGTCGTGAACTTGTAAAATCAATAACAATCTTGTACGATATTAGAATCAGACGAAATCAGATCCGTTAGAATTGTATGGGCGAGCGCTACACACTGGAACTGACTGGAAGTGGATTGGAGCTCGTCTGAATTTATGGTGAAATAAATTGTTTGATTCAGATCAAATAAACAGTTTATCGTTCTTTAACGATGAACTGCCAAAGTGAGTAAATCTCACTAACTCTGAACAGTTTATAATTTCATGTTGTATTTTTAGAACTATTAGAAATTGTCTGATTGACTGTGTGTTGACTGTTGATTGAACTGCTAGTCAGTAAATGAAATATTATATATATATATATATAATATAAACAGTTAGATAGTTATATATTGATTCTGTTTATCAGAATAATTCATATTGAACTGAAAGTGATGACAATCATGTTGTGTAGCATCTGTGGATGCAGGGAAACAGGTTGGAGGAATCCGACTGGATTCCTCAACAGTTATTTTATTGTTTTTCATATATTTTGATATATGATGTGAATTATAACCTGTTGTTGATTGTGTGTGGGGACGATATTGGATATCGAAATTTGATATGTTAAATACCGTAACATACCGGGATTTTATAAGGGAATTTTCAAAGTGATAGTGAAAATAAAATATTTATAAATGGAATATTTATAAATAAGAAATATTTATAAATTGGAATATTTATAAATAGGAGATATTTAGAAAGGAAATAATTTCAAACAATTTTCTTTTTGAATAGAAAGGCCTGTGTGGTGGTTTGGGGATTTTCCCAATGCTCCCATTACAAAGGAGGTTATGGCGAATTTTTCCGAGAATTTAAAGAGTTAGAATATATTTGTAAATCAAATATAAGGGAAATATATTTGTAAATCAAATATAAGGGAAATATATTTGTAAATCAAATATAAGGGAAATATATTTGTAAATCAAATATAAGGGAAATATATTTGTAAATCAAATATAAGGGAAATAAATTGTAAATCAAATATAAGGGAAATATATTTGTAAAACAACATAGAGGAGATATATTTGTGAAATCAAATATAAAGGAAATAAATACAAGTATAAAGGAAATATTTATTTAGGAAATAAATAAAAGTGAAAGGGTTTATTTATTTAGGAAATAAATAAAGATTTAAGGAGATATTTATTTGGTAAATAAATAGGATTAAAAGGAGATATTTACTTGTTAAAATAAATAGAATAAAAGAAATATTGATTGATAAATAAATAGAGTTAAACCAAAGGAATATTTAGGAAATAAATAGAAATGGAAATCTGTTTTAACAGATAAATAGAAAGGATTTAATTTATAAATAATAGTTTATAAATTAAATTAAATATTTATCACTCGATAAATGGAATATATAAGTCTGAACTTATATAGAGAAGAGATATTGGTTTTAACATCGATAGGTTTAAATAGAATAGATACACAACACTTGTATGAGTGAAGTAACATCATTAAAGAGAACATTTGTAAAGTGCAGAACCGTTACTAAAAGTAAATCTTTATAAATGAATAAACGTTATCAATTAGGGGTACTCGAATAAGAGAAATCGATTAGAGTTAGAGTTAACCAATTAGAATTAACCAACTAGAGTTAATCAAATAGAATTATTCAAATGGAGTTAAATCGAATATTTGTTATTCGATAGGAGTTAAATCAAGTTAAGCTGGAGAAGTCAAGTTAATCAGTTAGGGTTGACCAGTCAGAGTAAATCTGTTAGAGTTAACCAGTTAGAGTTAGAGTTAAACAAGTAGAGTAATTAAATAGGGTTAATCGAATTAGAGTTAATTGATTTGAGTTAATCGATTAGAGTTAGTCGAAAAGGAGTTATCGAATTTAGTTATTCAAAAAGGAATTTTCGAATTTAGTTTATTCGAAAGGGAAGATTATCTAATATCGTTTATTCGAGAGGAGATTATCGAATATGGTTTATTCGAAGGAGTTATTGATTATTAGTTAATCGAAGGAATTATCGATTTTTAGTTTGATCGAAGGAATTATCGATTTTTAGTTTAATGGAAGAGGTTATCGAATGTAGTTTATTCGAAGGAGTTATCGAATTTAGTTATTCGATGGTGTTAATCGATATTAGTTAAATCAAATGAGTAAATCGAATATAGTTTATTCGAATAGAATTAAAGGGAGTTATCGAATATTAGTCATTCGAATCGAGTTAAAATGAGTTGATCGAATTTAGTTTATTCAAAAAGAATTCAAAGAGTAAATCGATTAGAGTTAAACAAATAGAGATTAAAGGATTTTCGAATATATTTTATTCGAAAGGAGTGAAGTAAAAAGAGTAAATCGATTATAGTTAAACAAATAGAGTTTAAAGGATTTTCGAATATAGTTTATTCGAAAGGAGTTACGTAAGGAAGTGTTAAAAAGTTAAAAGATGAACTTACCCTATTTCGAGATTTGAAATGTTGTTCAGTTAAGGTCTGAGAGGTAGCTATACCCCAACTTGATTGACTGCGTTTTTAATTTAGAAATGAGCGCTGAGAATGGTGCTGGAGACTCAGCAACCCTCCTCTCGTTTTTGCTCCGCTGAAGGATCGTCGAGCATGTCATAAAACGAACCAGAACTCCTACCCCGCCGAAGGATCGGGCAACAGTAGAGTTCGAACTCCAGAGAGAGTATAAAAGCGCTAGAGACTTGGCGCCCCAAGGGCCACTACCCCGCCAGAGTGTCGGGGAACTAACAGAGTTTTGAGCCTGGATCCTCCATGTTCAAGACATGGGGGCACAACAGATGAGATCACAATCAATCCCCAACAAAGCCTTGGCCAGGCAATAAGTTAATGATTGATTGGGGGCATAAACGCATACATTTACATACATTTCTTCGATTTTGAAATTTCAAAACTGCTGCATAATTTCAACTTAGTTACGATTTGACTAAGTGCGGAAAGTTTATTGAATGCAGGTACAAGACGATGTAAAGGAAATAAACTTTCATTTATAAACTGCAGGTACTACAAGAGCAAATCAAAAACCTAAGCAAAAGTGAGGGCCATTCTCACAACTACAATTCATGGCCAGTGGAAAGCCTAAAACAAAGCGCAAACAACTACATCCTATTTATGCTTAGGAGATTTCTTGGGTTTCTTCTCCACCTTCTGCTTCTCCGGGTCCTCCTTGTCAACGTCGGACCGGTCTCCTTTCCTCTTCTTCCTTTCAAAAAGGGAAGCTGGGATATCATCAGGATTGTCGAAGTGAAGCTGCTTGGTGATTGACTTGGGCTGGAGTTTTATAAACAGGCCTGTCTTGGGGTCAATCTCCGAAATAGGACGCACATCCAACAGCCCCTGCTCTTCCTGCTTCAAGACCAGCTGCTTGTCTAACCTGGTCTTCCTCTCAGCCAAAGTTTCGTCGTCACCACCTTTGACTTCCTTAGTGATAATGACGTCCTCCTCGTCCTCAACATGGCGTCCATCCATATCCGTCAGAGCACCAATAGTTTCGGCATCCTTCGGGACATCGGAGCCAGAAGGAAGAGGGATTTGCTCAGTCATTGCAACATCAGGCTGCTTTGGAGCGTCATCACCAGCACTAGGCAGGATGTCAGTCTTCCCTGCTTCTGCTTTCTCTTCGGCGTCCTTACTGGCTGGCTCACCACCTGTGTTATGAGGAACAAATGTTATTTCGGGAGAGAATGCGGATTGCTTCATCGGATGTTCAGCAAGAAGACTACAAGTTATGATTGCTTTAACAAACTGAGGAGAGAATATAGAGATACCTTCCGCTGATCCTCCCTCCATGCCAACAGTAGAAGCCTTGATGATTGGAAGAGTTGGATCCTGAGAAATCAAGGAATCATCTGGGCTGTACTCCTCGACTATGGAGGTCTTGGGCTCTGCAGCGGAGCTTGAACCCTCCTCGATTATGTTTTTCCCTTTGGCCCGGGTCTTCTCCTGCTCAACCATCTCCTGAATGAGGCGTCTACCTTCTGCCAAGTCCGCTGGCTCATTGTCCCGGAGAATGGACTCCATCAGCTTCTGCTCATCAAACCCTTCGGACCCTTTTTGACGTTTTTCTTGCTCGACGATGGCATTCCATATGTTGGCCAGTGTAACATGATAATCCGGGATCCATGAGATGTCACGGGTCTTGAGGACATTGCCAAGGAAATCAAATATTAGTTCATCAACTCCTTCCATGTCTTTTTCCACCTTGGCGAGCTTTTCATTGGAAGCGGTGGCGAGTTCGAGGGTATCCGCCGTATTCCTTTCAGCTAAGTCTACGCGCCTTGCCGCATCAATAAGCTGATCCCATAGAATCACTTTCTCGGCTTCGGCCGACGCCAAACTATCTTTTAGGTCCGCCTTTTCTTTCTCCCAAGCAGCCTTTTCAGTTTTAATATGATCTTGCGTAGTCCTTAATTCAGTATTGGCTGCTCGGAGATCTTCTATTTCCTTCTTCAGCCTCAAACTCTCTTGGCTGTTTGAGTCAAGCTCCTCATGAAAGCGTTGCCTGGCCTCCTCTAACTCTGTTTTATAATTTTTAGCCTCACGTTGGGCCAGGGCAAGCTGGGATTGGGCATCTTCTAACTCCGTCTGCATTTTCAGCCTGGCTCTCTCGTTGTTATCAAGCTTCACCTTGTATCGGTGTGCGTCCATTTCAAGTGTACGGATGACATCCGAAAGATTCACCGCATGTTTCTGCATCGCCTCATATTGGGTTGCCACATGGCGTATCTGATCAATAACTTCAGTGTCCCAACCTTTGCGGACCGGCTCAAGAGAAGGAAGATATGTCAGCCTGTCAAGGAAGATTTTGGGAAATTGTTCTCGCATCCGCGCCAGCTTGGCCTCAGCCTCAGGGCCATGGACATAATCTCTCGCTCCAGGGGCGCTTAAGCTCTGTGGACCAGAGGAGATAATGTCAGTTTTCTCCTTCTCTGGGTCCTTACTCAAATCCTTATCCTTGCTTTTACTCGATTCTTTGTCCTTGTCCCGACTCGAGTCTTTACTCTTGTCCTTGGCTTCATGGCCCTTCTTGTATGTTCTCTCGTGTGATGGACTTATCTTCGGGGGAGTTAAATTCTTGGGGAGTTGTTTTCCCCCAGTGGATGGAAGTTTTTGGCTGGGTGGTTTCCCTGAGTCGTGCCTCGGAGGAGATTTTGACCGCGAAGAGTATGGCTTGTCGGGGTCCCGAGACCGATAGCTGTCTCCCCCTCGGCTGCGGTCGCGATCCTGTTCGGTGTCTTCACGGAGTCTTGGAGTGCCCGAGCGGAGACGGCGAAATGAATAAGCTTGTTTATAAGTCATGGCACTTGAAAATGAAACAAATGTATGTTAGAACCATGAACAGTTACAGTGTGAAAAGTGCTGTGGTGAGTGGTGCTTGTGATCTGTGCATCCCATATAACCCCCTAACGGACCAGAGCCCAGAGCTAGGCTTGTCTGTGCGGTGTCTTTTCGTTGGATTGAAGCATCCACTTCGTCGGTGCCAGAAAAGAAAGGTTCTCCACCAAAATCTTCATGTGAATAAACATCTTCTGGTAGGGGGATCTTGTCTAGTTCTTTGAGCATTTGTTCATCGGTTAACTCTTCGGTAATAATGGGATCCGCAGGCGGCGGAGTCCTTGGTGGGGATGAATCTTTAGAGACTGAAGTTTCCTTCTGCCCATCATGTTCTGTTGGCTTTGACGCCCCAGAAGTTCCTTCCCCGTCAGCTGGAGCCACATATTTGTAAGGGCCATCCTTGCCCAAGCCGAACCTTACATCCAGGAGACAGTGCCTGTGAAGTTTCTCGTCAGTAAGACATTGTCTTATCTTCAAGAAGTTTGATTTGCTTGCAAGCAGACGGGATAATCGGTCTTTGTATACCGAGCCTTTTGTCCTGTGAAAAGTATGTTCTGTATGAAGAAAAGAAGCATGTTAGCATCCTGACACTCAAATGCTGTCACTGATATGAAGATTCATAACTCACTTGCTTTGAGCCATCTCCGTGCACACCCCACTTGTAGTTTTATATAAAACCAATCAGGCTTAGGATCCCCGATGTTGCTGTAACCATCGGTAACCACTTTTTTGTTAGCTACTGCCTCGAGATGAGAAATGTTTGGAGTCGCCTTAGACTTGTTCTTGAAATGGTAAAAGAACTTCAAATCCTTGAAAGTGAGCTCAGTCCCAAGGATCTCTGGATACGCTACAGATAAGGTATAAAGAGCCGCATAGGAGTTGGGGTGGAGCTGCATTGGAGCGATACGTAACCGCCTTAGAGTTTCAACGACAATTGGTGGGAATGGAGGAATAGCGCCGACATAGCACATCAGTCTGCTGATGGTCATGAACCCAGCTGGGGCAGAGTTGGGTCTATCATTCTTGCTCGGAGTCTTAATATCATCCCGAGATATTCCATGTTTCAAACATAATTTCTGAATCTTGGCGTTGTCCATTTTTGATTCTAGACAATCGTTAAACTTGTCTATATCTTCGGCTCCCGGAAGTTCATCAGGTGCCCGGTCATCGTCTTCTTCGGAGGATGCGCTTTTTGAAGATGTCGATTCTGCGTCGGAGTCCGCTTTATAGTCAGAATCAGCTTTATCCTGATCTGAAGCTGTAGGCAGTACATCTGGCTGAGGCGGCGTTGATGCTTCTTGTTCAGTGTCTCTGTCTGGTGTCTCGGTTACCTGTTTATCCGACATATCTGTATTGGCATATATGAAAAGTCAGAATATACCTACCCTTACCCCCGTGTGTGCAAGTGCTGGTGTGTGCTTGTGCATGCATTAAAGAAAAGTGCAAAGATCGGTGAAATCGTCTAAGTGTTGGTCTTTCTGTGACGTTATGCTGTGCTGTTGTTTAGTTCAGAAAGTTCGTTCTCAAGGCTCTAGCCTAACTGTCCTTTGATGTGCTGGAATTAAGTTGCTCTACTTATTTTTCAAGTTCGTGGGATTATTCACTCATCGGTTCGTGAAACCATGTCGGATCGCAAGAAGGGGTTCGGATCGTGGCGCGGTCTGGGGTTCGCGAGACCAGCCTGGACTAGCAACAGGAAGGCTGACTTTTGGCAATCCCCTGGATCGGATCACTACCACCTTCTAGCGATCCGCGTCACGTATCCCTCGCCACGAGCCGCTCCCATGCTTTAGCTACGAACCGGTGCCCGCCTGCGTCACGCCACGCCAGTTTAGCCCATACTCCTCTCCGAACTGTCCGCTACACCGTTCCTCACCACGAGCCAACCTGCTCCTCTTCTTCTTCTCCTTCCTTCCTCCTTCATTCCCGAGCTCAAGCAACTAAACCCATCAACCATGGCATCCACCTCGCCTCCGATTCCTCAAAACCATGAAAATCCACTCCATCCTTCCTCAAATTCGATCAAAAACCCAGAAGTGGCGAAGGAAAAAGTTTTTCAGAAGATTACCTTTCTTAAATTGGAGGAACAATTGGATTTTTGAAGATTTTCGGAGGATCTAGGGTTTTCTCTCGAAATATCTAGCGGCACAGTGCAGAAAAAGAAAAGGGGAAAGGATCGAAGTGGAGATCAGGTATATATAATCGAAAACCCGACCGTTTGTATTCCGTCCTTTGTCTTATATAGATAGCGGGCCTCAGTGGATCGCAAGCGAAGCCCATCGGGCCCGACGAAGGAAGCGTGGCCACTCCTCGGTTCGTCACGCCTCAATGGATGGCGCACAACACTGGAAGCTCGCGTCGCTTCGAGGATAATCCTCAAGGGTCGCAACGGACCTCCATTCCATGGTTCGCGCCACGCAACATGCGATCCGAACCAGCCAACAACGAAGATGTTCAAGGGAAATCCAGAAATAATTTACCAAAAAGTTCAGAAAACTTACCTGATCAATACGACTATGGTGAAGTTTCTAAAGAATCCCAGGAAAGAATTGCCTGATGAACAAGAAATGATCGGAGACCTATTCAATATTTTTACAGAACAGAGAGACACAACTGTCCAGAGTGACACGTTGTTTCAGAACAGATACAACTGTTCAGAGTGACGCGTTGTTGCAGACAGATACGACCGTCAGTTCGCATCATTTCAGGAAAAGACAGATCAGAATCTTCGAAGCATGTTCCATCCTCGATATAACATACTTCGAGGGGGCAAAATGTTGGCTAGCTTTTTGACCAAGCCACCAAGGTTCACACTCAAGAACAAAGTATAGAGACTCGTCCCTCCAATCCATGAATAATCGGATCGCCATCATCGGTTCGCCCCTCTTCGGATCGCGGCCCATCATCACGCCATCTCTTCACGGTTCGTACCGCGTCACGCCACCACGCCGCGAGCCGATCACCTACAACGTAACAGAGCGTCTGACTTGGTCTACCACGATCCGCCTATGACGGATCCAACGCCACGTGTCTCCAACCGTCACTTTGACCAGTTCCTCCACTCAGCACGCCACGATCCGACTTCTTCGGGATGCGCGCCACGTGTCCCCGCGAACCGATTGACAGAATCAGCTATAAATAGCCCGGAGATTGGCAATTTTCAGGATCTTTTGGCAGTTCTGAGTATAGAATCCACCATTACTGTCAAGTCACTATTTCTTATCAGTTGTATTCCGAATTAACTGAGAGAAATCATAATTAAAAGAGTGAGATAGAGAGAAATTATTGGTTGTACTATCATTCCAAGTATAATCAGTAACATGTAAAGTGGACGTAGGCTCGTTAACGTCGAACCACTATAAATCCTGTGTCTTTACTGCTTTTTCTTCATTTTCTAGCTATTATTCTCTACGAATCAGATAATTTGGGTGTTAGTCCAAATTTTGATCTAACAACGTCCAGTCTCGCACAACGCTGTATTGTGCAGAGTTTTATTACTATTTCCAATAGTCAAATACAACCTCCTTGATTTCACGGCTCAATAAGGAGACACCGACTCCTGTCCCTTGATTTCAAGGCGCAACAAGGGCACACCAACACCTATTCCTTGATTTCACGGCTACAAGGATACACTGATTCCTCTTTGACTTACTAACAGGCTTTATTCAACCCAAGCAATTACAAAACAACCCTATAACTCTTCAATAGCACTTGATTCGGAGAGTAGAGAGTGTAGAGAGAAGAAGTTTGGTCAAAACAGAAATGAATTCGGTAGAGTATAAGTGTAAAAACCATAAAAATGATTAAGAATAATGGAGGGATGAAAGTGGAAGAAGATGGGGTAGAAGATGTGTTAAAAAAATCGGTTTTAACCACTTTTTATAGGGTATTAGGGTTGCAACCACTACACCAAAAGATCAAATTAGAAACACATGGTTTTTCTGATTTGAAACACTACAATAGCATTGCTAAGGTTAATACAGTGTTAAAGAATTTCTGTATGTAATTAAGCGTTTCCGTAAAAAAAAAAAATTAATGTACTTTTTCACACTCGAATGGGCCAGTCCTTCCTAAGAACGGTCCATCATTCTAAAATTATACATATGGCCGCAAGTAATACAATTAGGTTTTTTCCCTTCCTCCAGCCCGAATCAGTCATTTCTTTAAATCAATCGTTTTCTCTCCAAATTCCTTTTTCAATATCGAGCATCCATCATTTAACCGATCTTCCTTTGCTTTGTCAGGCCGAACCTTCTTTGATGGTTGTCCGCCGATCAAATCTCAAAACCAAGGTAATATTTCTATAACCTACAATAAACTTTGATTTGTTCGGCTATTTAGATTTGAATGTTGGTTTCTTCCACCATGGTTTATATTCGATGAATTTATTTGATCATTGATCACGTTAGTCTTAATTTGAAAATGGATAATAGGGGGAAAAAAGAGAGTAACAATTTGGTACAAAGTATCTGGACTTGTCTACTTTGATGGTTCCAATCTTTTGGATCTCATTTTTTATCTGCTTGTCTTTAAGCATGGTCCTTTTTTTTCCTTTTTTTTTTTTTTTTTTGAAGCTGCATTTAACTTGGTGGGAAAATAATTCGTATGTCTCTAATAATTTTGTCAGGAAAGTTTCTTTTGCTAGTTCTTTAGGTATGTTCCAGACTACTAAGCTATGCGTTAGGAAATTTGATTTTGAGCATTTAGTTCCTCTTTATGGATATCCCAACTGGATATGTAATTGTAAGTATATCATCATATACATATGTTGTAGGCATCTCCTTGGAAAAATGCTGTAATATGAAATTGTTTACATGTCCGTCTATTTCCACCTCTGTAATTACTCTTCACACCCCGATTAGAATTTTAAAATTCTAATACCAATTGTACCCTTTAATAAACATAAACATTAAAGGAAGGGGAAAGGGAGCGTTTTTTCCATCTTGAAATTTAAGGTTTGAAACTAACAAAATAAACATTAACCTGTAATCATTAAAGTCCCTCACCGAACCAAGCTACTGGCTACCCAAACCATCAGCTAACCCCATTCTCCAAACACAACTTAACACACTCGAACCTTCTTCTCTAAAGAATCGCTCTGTGATTCCACTCCAATATACAAGTTCAATCTGCACTGTCGAACTCCAATAAACATTAACCTGTAATCGCTGCGTTTTTTCTTTCCTTTTCATCTTGAAATTCAAGGTTTTAGTAACTAACGAAAGTGAGGAAACAGACGTATTAATGGAAACAATTGAGGGTAAATCGGGTATAAACGGGGTGGATTGAGTAAAAAATGGGGGGCGGTGCTTTTTTTTATATTACTGGGGTGGAAAGAGTAATTGTTGGGGTGTTAATAGACGGACCCTTCCCAATAATATTACCAGAGATACCTAGATGACGACTTCAGATCAGTTGTCTGAGTCAGGTAAAATCATGATGTTCAAGTACTCACTTTCTTCATTGTATAGAGGAATCTAGGTCATAGCAAAATCATGATGTTCACATTTTATTCATTGTCGATTATGATGATGAGTCTTAGTTTCATAATTTATGTGCATATTACTCTCATTCTTTTTTCTATTCTGTCTTCTAGTCTTTTGATTTTTATGCTGTGGCTATATATTTGCTTACAGGCAAACCTATATGGTATTCTCTTGGTACTTCAACAATTAATAGTTCTCTGCAATTGACAGTTATCTAAGGTGTCTATGCGTGCAGTTGATAGTTCTTAATTATAAACTATCTAAATTATGCAATAATATGATTTAAAGATTTTTAAGGTGTCAATCTACATCAATATTTTTGCTATATGACCATTTCCCTATAACATAGGGCATACTAACAGAAGGATTCTTCAAGATTCCATGTTTAGTAGGTCCCATGATAATTGCTACTGGACAAATTGGATCTGGCATCCATTGGCTGTTCTCTTCTATAGTACCCTTAAATATTCTATTTTCTGTAACCACTCTAATCTTGATCAATTTATGGTGTGATTCTCCAGTTCATTTGTTCTCTAATCATGCCATGGTATTGATATTGTTAATCAAGTAGCAGACACCACTTTCCTTGCTACTGGTTTTTAACCCCTTGCATGTTTATTCAAATTTAATTTTCTAACTTCAATTCAAATGACAAAAAATCCATTTAGTTCATTCTAAATTCAATACGATAAATTTTAACTCAAATTTAATCTATTCGTCAAATAATCTAACAGTCTATCTTCATTCTACAAACATCAAATTCAATCCAATATCAATATCAGGTGTGAATAACAATAATTTTATTAGTCAACGTAAACTTAAATCACTAAATGACAATTTAACAAATTAACTTGTGTACATATATATATATATATACACACACACACACACACGCAAACACATCGTGAATCGGATAATTTAACTTGCATTAAATACAAATCACGAGTTATAAAAATTACCTTTGTGCACGAACGGAGAATTTGCAAATAACATGAAACTTAGCCGCCGAAATGAATGTAACACGGATTCGCATAAAAACATAAGTACTGTTAGAAATGTAAGAGAGAGATAAAGAGAAACTCGAGAAGATTACAAATTTTATTAGAAAAGCGTAAACCTTTATGAGGCAGTACACGAACTAAATATGAAAACTGAATGACACAAAACTAGGACAACTATCCCTAAAGATTAGGACAAACACCACGTACTAAACATGCTAATAGACAAACTCAACTCCTACAAATTAGCAGACTTATTCTTAACATCCTCCCTTAAACTGAATGTGCTAATATTCAGTTTACAACTCACAAACGCTAACCGCGCTTCTCAATTCTTCATCGTCTTTGCCTAGACGAACCCAGTCACAAATCACATCTCTACCTGGTCGGACATGCTCAACTGTTTTATGTTGATTGGTACTGCAACCATCAACAAATACTTTTGGTTTCCTCTTAGGGATCCACTGACCTCTCCATTCGGGTCTTCCCTTGAATATGTCATCCCCCCAACAAGTGAGAACCGCAGCTCTTCTTCCTTACTTGTTGGATGACACAAAACCAAGCTTCCTCACTCACCTACTTCACTTGTAGGCATGTCTATTTTCTCATAGACATATCATCAAACATTTCTCTTTGAGCAACTTCACAAATATCCAACACCACAACCGACGTTCTACTCTCCGTCGTCTTCATCTTTATAACTTCACACAAACACAAAAACTCGTATTTTTCTTCATTCAATACATCTACATCTTTACTGTAATTCTTCTGCACTTGCAATACATACCACAAACTCCACTGCAGACCACACTACGACACTCTTTCACTATCTTCACCACCTAGCAAAGCCATCATACACAACTCCATACAAACATACATACACCTCCCTGTCTCCCAAAACCACAGTTTCTTCCACACCTACCATCCCCAATTCTAAGACACAACAACCAATACAAGCAGACCCACTTCATCACACTGACCAAAACACAACGGTAAACAATCCCACTTCAAGCACTCCTGAACCGTCAATTCCACCGCCGTCCTCCTGCAAGCAACCAAAAGCCCCTAAATTGTCCCTTCGGCAAAAAACTGCTCCATCAAATCCGATCAGTCTCCACAAACTTCAAACAACCTGTAAGTGCCTTCAACAAATCACCATACACATTTCAACTCCAAACAACCCACTACATCAACGCTGCCATCAAACCACCAAACTGCTTAACCAAAGCCACAACTATATACACACTTCTTCTCGCCTCGAACATCCGCAAAAATCCCCATCACAAAAGTCTGTTTTCTTCTGTGTGGATAATTATGTGCATTTCTTTGTGCACACTTCTCTCCCATAACCATACAACCATACACAATCACTTCAAAACCCCTCCTCAAATCCATCACTGCGTCACTGTCATTTGTGCATCTCCATCACTGCTTCTACATACAGACACAACCATTCACATTAATCTGATCACTATTAAACACAACTGCTCCTCCCCTCATTGCATTTCACCTCGGCCATGACTGCTCCTTATCAAACTTCCATGCCAATTCAAAACCACAGCATCACCACAGTCTTCACCCAGGGAAATCACCATGTCAATCTTCCAAACTCAATCATTCACACACCTCAACTAAACACAAACTGCCCGCCTGCAGCACTATCATTACCAAAAATCCCCTTCTCTACATTGAGTTATCACAAATCATCACCTATACAGCAGGCGAATTTTTATGCTCTCCCAGCTTATATTCTTCCCCAAGAACAACCTTCTTCCTCCTCCTCCTCCTCCTTTTTTTTTAACTGTTTTTTTTTCTTTTCAGAAATCACCATACTGACCTTCGAAGAATCATCCTTGGACGCATTATTTTCAGAAGAAGCGGCTGTCACACACTCTGCAGACACTTGCTCTTTTCTATTCTCAGCCAATTTGTTATTTTTTATGGTGTTAACAGATATAACAGGTTCATTCTGATTGCACGCATTTCCAATATTAATAGGTATCATCTTCTCAAGAATCGGTTCTACTGCTGTCCTTATTATTTTTGGCACCTACTGTACTTGTAGCAACAACAGCAGCACCAGCAGGTTTTGGCATTACCAAACTCTGGCTCCTTCTAGATCTGAATCACCAGGCAGTAGCGCTTAAACTTCGCAGACAGATCTGAGCTTGCTCCCACATAAGGCACAGGTGCAAACTTGGAATGAGAAGACACACCCCGTTTTTTTTTTTAACCTGCTCTCACAAAATAAATGATGCAAAGATCCATAGGCGCACATCAGTCCAAATCGTTTTCATTGCATCTCCAAATCTGAGTGGCATCAAACTGCAGTAGCACGTCTCCAAAAAATATGCATCATCAGATCCGAAAAGACTCAAGCACTAAGCTCCATGGCGGCTCATCCTTCGACGGCAGCAGCGACTGATTATAGCAGGCAGCAGATGTTGGCTGGCTTCGACATCAACATCAAACTTTATTCATGATCTAGTGGACGACTCTAACCTGGCGGACGATAGCCTTAAACGGTGGCTACCGCCGCCGGAGTGGAACACTCAGAAACGAAAAACTCGTATGAGAATTTGCTCTGATACCAATTGTTAGAAATGTAAGAGAGAGATAAAGAGAAACTCGAGAAGATTACAAATTTTATTAGAAAAGCGTAAACCTTTATGAGGCAGTACACCAACTAAATATGAAAACTGAATGACACAAAACTAGGACAACTATCCCTAAAGATAAGGACAAACACCACGTACTAAACATGCTAATAGACAAACTCAACTCCTACAAATTAGCAGACTTATTCTTAACATCCTCCCTTAAACTGAATGTGCTAATATTCAGTTTACAACTCACAAACGCTAACCGCGCTTCTCAATTCTTCATCGTCTTTGCCTAGACGAACCCAGTCACAAATCACATCTCTACCTGGTTGGACATGCTCAACTGTTTTATGTTGATTGGTACTGCAACCATCAACAAATACTTTTGGTTTCCTCTTAGGGATCCACTGACCTCTCCAGTCGGGTCTTCCCTTGAATATGTCATCCCCCCAACAAGTGAGAACCGCAGCTCTTCTTCCGTACTTGTTGGATGACACAAAACCAAGCTTCCTCACTCACCTACTTCACTTGTAGGCATGTCTATTTTCTCATAGACATATCATCAAACAGTTCTCTTTGAGCAACTTCACAAATATCCAACACCACAACCGACGTTCTACTCTCCGTCGTCTTCATCTTTATAACTTCACACAAACACAAAAACTCGTATTTTTCTTCATTCAATACATCTACATCTTTACTGCAATTCTTCTGCACTTGCAATACATACCACAAACTCCACTGCAGACCACACTACGACACTCTTTCACTATCTTCACCACCTAGCAAAGCCATCATACACAACTCCATACAAACATACATACACCTCCCTGTCTCCCAAAACCACAGTTTCTTCCACACCTACCATCCCCAATTCTAAGACACAACAACCAATACAAGCAGACCCACTTCATCACACTGACCAAAACACAACGGTAAACAATCCCACTTCAAGCACTCCCGAACCGTCAATTCCACCGCCGTCCTCCTGTAAGCAACCAAAAGCCCCTATATTGTCCCTTCGGCAAAAAACTGCTCCATCAAATCCGATCAGTCTCCACAAACTTCAAACAACCTGTAAGTGCCTTCAACAAATCACCATACACATTTCAACTCCAAACAACCCACTACATCAACGCTGCCATCAAACCAACAAACTGCTTAACCAAAGCCACAACTATATACACACTTCTTCTCGCCTCGAACATCCGCAAAAATCCCCATCACAAAAGTCTGTTTTCTTCTGTGTGGATAATTATGTGCATTTCTTTGTGCACACTTCTCTCCCATAACCATATAACCATGCACAATCCCTTCAAAACCCCTCCTCAAATCCATCACTGCGTCACTGTCATTTGTGCATCTCCATCACTGCTTCTACATACAGACACAACCATTCACATTAATCTGATCACTATTAAACACAACTGCTCCTCCCCTCATTGCATTTCACCTCGGCCATGACTGCTCCTTATCAAACTTCCATGCCAATTCAAAACCACAGCATCACCACAGTCTTCACCCAGGGAAATCACCATGTCAATCTTCCAAACTCAATCATTCACACACCTCAACTAAACACAAACTGCCCGCCTGCAGCACTATCATTACCAAAAATCCCCTTCTCTACATTGAGTTATCACAAATCATCACCTATACAGCAGGCGAATTTTTATGCTCTCCCAGCTTATATTCTTCCCCAAGAACAACCTTCTTCCTCCTCCTCCTCCTCCTTTTTTTTTTAACTGTTTTTTTTTTCTTTTCAGAAATCACCATACTGACCTTCGAAGAATCATCCTTGGACGCATTATTTTCAGAAGAAGCGGCTGTCACACACTCTGCAGACACTTGCCCTTTTCTATTCTCAGCCAATTTGTTATTTTTTATGGTGTTAACAGATATAACAGGTTCATTCTGATTGCACGCATTTCCAATATTAATAGGTATCATCTTCTCAAGAATCGGTTCTACTGCTGTCCTTATTATTTTTGGCACCTACTGTACTTGTAGCAACAACAGCAGCACCAGCAGGTTTTGGCATTACCAAACTCTGGCTCCTTCTAGATCTGAATCACCAGGCAGTAGCGCTTAAACTTCGCAGACAGATCTGAGCTTGCTCCCACATAAGGCACAGGTGCAAACTTGGAATGAGAAGACACACCCCGTTTTTTTTTTTAACCTGCTCTCACAAAATAAATGATGCAAAGATCCATAGGCGCACATCAGTCCAAATCGTTTTCATTGCATCTCCAAATCTGAGTGGCATCAAACTGCAGTAGCACGTCTCCAAAAAATATGCATTATCAGATCCGAAAAGACTCAAGCACTAAGCTCCATGGCGGCTCATCCTTCGACGGCAGCAGCGACTGATTATAGCAGGCAGCAGATGTTTGCTGGCTTCGACATCAACATCAAACTTTATTCATGATCTAGTGGACGACTCTAACCTGGCGGACGATAGCCTTAAACGGTGGCTACCGCCGCCGGAGTGGAACACTCAGAATCAAAAAACTCGTATGAGAATTTGCTCTGATACCAATTGTTAGAAATGTAAGAGAGAGATAAAGAGAAACTCGAGAAGATTACAAATTTTATTAGAAAAGCGTAAACCTTTATGAGGCAGTACACGAACTAAATATGAAAACTGAATGACACAAAACTAGGACAACTATCCCTAAAGATTAGGACAAACACCACGTACTAAACATGCTAATAGACAAACTCAACTCCTACAAATTAGCAGACTTATTCTTAACATCCTCCCTTAAACTGAATGTGCTAATATTCAGTTTACAACTCACAAACGCTAACCGCGCTTCTCAATTCTTCATCGTCTTTGCCTAGACGAACCCAGTCACAAATCACATCTCTACCTGGTTGGACATGCTCAACTGTTTTATGTTGATTGGTACTGCAACCATCAACAAATACTTTTGGTTTCCTCTTAGGGATCCACTGACCTCTCCATTCGGGTCTTCCCTTGAATATGTCATCCCCCCAACAAGTGAGAACCGCAGCTCTTCTTCCGTACTTGTTGGATGACACAAAACCAAGCTTCCTCACTCACCTACTTCACTTGTAGGCATGTCTATTTTCTCATAGACATATCATCAAACAGTTCTCTTTGAGCAACTTCACAAATATCCAACACCACAACCGACGTTCTACTCTCCGTCGTCTTCATCTTTATAACTTCACACAAACACAAAAACTCGTATTTTTCTTCATTCAATACATCTACATCTTTACTGCAATTCTTCTGCACTTGCAATACATACCACAAACTCCACTGCAGACCACACTACGACACTCTTTCACTATCTTCACCACCTAGCAAATCCATCATACACAACTCCATACAAACATACATACACCTCCCTGTCTCCCAAAACCACAGTTTCTTCCACACCTACCATCCCCAATTCTAAGACACAACAACCAATACAAGCAGACCCACTTCATCACACTGACCCAAACACAACGGTAAACAATCCCACTTCAAGCACTCCCGAACCGTCAATTCCACCGCCGTCCTCCTGCAAGCAACCAAAAGCCCCTAAATTGTCCCTTCGGCAAAAAACTGCTCCATCAAATCCGATCAGTCTCCACAAACTTCAAACAACCTGTAAGTGCCTTAAACAAATCACCATACACATTTCAACTCCAAACAACCCACTACATCAACGCTGCCATCAAACCACCAAACTGCTTAACCAAAGCCACAACTATATACACACTTCTTCTCGCCTCGAACATCCGCAAAAATCCCCATCACAAAAGTCTGTTTTCTTCTGTGTGGATAATTATGTGCATTTCTTTGTGCACACTTCTCTCCCATAACCATACAACCATACACAATCACTTCAAAACCCCTCCTCAAATCCATCACTGCGTCACTGTCATTTGTGCATCTCCATCACTGCTTCTACATACAGACACAACCATTCACATTAATCTGATCACTATTAAACACAACTGCTCCTCCCCTCATTGCATTTCACCTCGGCCATGACTGCTCCTTATCAAACTTCCATGCCAATTCAAAACCATAGCATCACCACAGTCTTCACCCAGGGAAATCACCATGTCAATCTTCCAAACTCAATCATTCACACACCTCAACTAAACACAAACTGCCCGCCTGCAGCACTATCATTACCAAAAATCCCCTTCTCTACATTGAGTTATCACAAATCATCACCTATACAGCAGGTGAATTTTTATGCTCTCCCAGCTTATATTCTTCCCCAAGAACAACCTTCTTCCTCCTCCTCCTCCTCCTCCTTTTTTTTTTAACTGTTTTTTTTTCTTTTCAGAAATCACCATACTGACCTTCGAAGAATCATCCTTGGACGCATTATTTTCAGAAGAAGCGGCTGTCACACACTCTGCAGACACTTGCTCTTTTCTATTCTCAGCCAATTTGTTATTTTTATGGTGTTAACAGATATAACAGGTTCATTCTGATTGCACGCATTTCCAATATTAATAGGTATCATCTTCTCAAGAATCGGTTCTACTGCTGTCCTTATTATTTTTGGCACCTACTGTACTTGTAGCAACAACAGCAGCACCAGCAGGTTTTAGCATTACCAAACTCTGGCTCCTTCTAGATCTGAATCACCAGGCAGTAGCGCTTAAACTTCGCAGACAGATCTGAGCTTGCTCCCACATAAGGCACAGGTGCAAACTTGGAATGAGAAGACACACCCCGTTTTTTTTTTTAACCTGCTCTCACAAAATAAATGATGCAAAGATCCATAGGCGCACATCAGTCCAAATCGTTTTCATTGCATCTCCAAATCTGAGTGGCATCAAACTGCAGTAGCACGTCTCCAAAAAATATGCATCATCAGATCCGAAAAGACTCAAGCACTAAGCTCCATGGCGGCTCATCCTTCGACGGCAGCAGCGACTGATTATAGCAGGCAGCAGATGTTGGCTGGCTTCGACATCAACATCAAACTTTATTCATGATCTAGTGGACGACTCTAACCTGGCGGACGATAGCCTTAAACGGTGGCTACCGCCGCCGGAGTGGAACACTCAGAATCGAAAAACTCGTATGAGAATTTGCTCTGATACCAATTGTTAGAAATGTAAGAGAGAGATAAAGAGAAACTCGAGAAGATTACAAATTTTATTAGAAAAGCGTAAACGTTTATGAGGCAGTACACGAACTAAATATGAAAACTGAATGACACAAAACTAGGACAACTATCCCTAAAGATTAGGACAAACACCACGTACTAAACATGCTAATAGACAAACTCAACTCCTACAAATTAGCAGACTTATTCTTAACATCCTCCCTTAAACTGAATGTGCTAATATTCAGTTTACAACTCACAAACGCTAACCGCGCTTCTCAATTCTTCATCGTCTTTGCCTAGACGAACCCAGTCACAAATCACATCTCTACCTGGTTGGACATGCTCAACTGTTTTATGTTGATTGGTACTGCAACCATCAACAAATACTTTTGGTTTCCTCTTAGGGATCCACTGACCTCTCCATTCGGGTCTTCCCTTGAATATGTCATCCCCCCAACAAGTGAGAACCGCAGCTCTTCTTCCGTACTTGTTGGATGACACAAAACCAAGCTTCCTCACTCACCTACTTCACTTGTAGGCATGTCTATTTTCTCATAGACATATCATCAAACAGTTCTCTTTGAGCAACTTCACAAATATCCAACACCACAACCGACGTTCTACTCTCCGTCGTCTTCATCTTTATAACTTCACACAAACACAAAAACTCGTATTTTTCTTCATTCAATACATCTACATCTTTACTGCAATTCTTCTGCACTTGCAATACATACCACAAACTCCACTGCAGACCACACTACGACACTCTTTCACTATCTTCACCACCTAGCAAAGCCATCATACACAACTCCATACAAACATACATACACCTCCCTGTCTCCCGAAACCACAGTTTCTTCCAGACCTACCATCCCCAATTCTAAGACACAACAACCAATACAAGCAGACCCACTTCATCACACTGACCAAAACACAACGGTAAACAATCCCACTTCAAGCACTCCCGAACCGTCAATTCCACCGCCGTCCTCCTGCAAGCAACCAAAAGCCCCTAAATTGTCCCTTCGGCAAAAAACTGCTCCATCAAATCCGATCAGTCTCCACAAACTTCAAACAACCTGTAAGTGCCTTCAACAAATCACCATACACATTTCAACTCCAAACAACCCACTACATCAACGCTGCCATCAAACCACCAAACTGCTTAACCAAAGCCACAACTATATACACACTTCTTCTCGCCTCGAACATCCGCAAAAATCCCCATCACAAAAGTCTGTTTTCTTCTGTGTGGATAATTATGTGCATTTCTTTGTGCACACTTCTCTCCCATAACCATACAACCATACACAATCACTTCAAAACCCCTCCTCAAATCCATCACTGCGTCACTGTCATTTGTGCATCTCCATCACTGCTTCTACATACAGACACAACCATTCACATTAATCTGATCACTATTAAACACAACTGCTCCTCCCCTCATTGCATTTCACCTCGGCCATGACTGCTCCTTATCAAACTTCCATGCCAATTCAAAACCACAGCATCACCACAGTCTTCACCCAGGGAAATCACCATGTCAATCTTCCAAACTCAATCATTCACACACCTCAACTAAACACAAACTGCCCGCCTGCAGCACTATCATTACCAAAAATCCCCTTCTCTACATTGAGTTATCACAAATCATCACCTATACAGCAGGTGAATTTTTATGCTCTCCCAGCTTATATTCTTCCCCAAGAACAACCTTCTTCCTCCTCCTCCTCCTCCTCCTTCTTTTTTTTTTTTTAACTGTTTTTTTTTTCTTTTCAGAAATCACCATACTGACCTTCGAAGAATCATCCTTGGACGCATTATTTTCAGAAGAAGCAGCTGTCACACACTCTGCAGACACTTGCTCTTTTCTATTCTCAGCCAATTTGTTATTTTTATGGTGTTAACAGATATAACAGGTTCATTCTGATTGCACGCATTTCCAATATTAATAGGTATCATCTTCTCAAGAATCGGTTCTACTGCTGTCCTTATTATTTTTGGCACCTACTGTACTTGTAGCAACAACAGCAGCACCAGCAGGTTTTGGCATTACCAAACTCTGGCTCCTTCTAGATCTGAATCACCAGGCAGTAGCGCTTAAACTTCGCAGACAGATCTGAGCTTGCTCCCACATAAGGCACAGGTGCAAACTTGGAATGAGAAGACACACCCCGTTTTTTTTTTTTTTTTTTAACCTGCTCTCACAAAATAAATTATGCAAAGATCCATAGGCGCACATCAGTCCAAATCGTTTTCATTGCATCTCCAAATCTGAGTGGCATCAAACTGCAGTAGCACGTCTCCAAAAAATATGCATCATCAGATCCGAAAAGACTCAAGCACTAAGCTCCATGGCGGCTCATCCTTCGGCGGCAGCAGCGACTGATTATTGCAGGCAGCAGATGTTGGCTGGCTTCGACATCAACATCAAACTTTATTCATGATCTAGTGGACGACTCTAACCTGGCGGACGATAGCCTTAAACGGTGGCTACCGCCGCCGGAGTGGAACACTCAGAATCGAAAAACTCGTATGAGAATTTGCTCTGATACCAATTGTTAGAAATGTAAGAGAGAGATAGAGAAACTCGAGAAGATTACAAATTTTATTAGAAAAGCGTAAACCTTTATGAGGCAGTACACCAACTAAATATGAAAACTGAATGACACAAAACTAGGACAACTATCCCTAAAGATTAGGACAAACACCACGTACTAAACATGCTAATAGACAAACTCAACTCCTACAAATTAGCAGACTTATTCTTAACAAGTACGTGTGATGTAGACACCCATCACCGACACATAGGACACAACAATCGTAGAATGAGTTGCTACGCAACTTGATCGGCAGTAGAATTTCGAGTACGCGGCTTGGACAATAGGTATGCAGTAGTCAGCGACTGTTTAGTGTGAGATGGTGAACACTTCAATTTGGCGGATGCTGAATGACATGGAAAGTGGGCGCAAGTGGAGATGTAGTTCTAGAATGGTGGACTAACGATGAACGCAGGTGGTTTCGTTAGCGTTGAAGGCGTGGCCTGGGTAAAAATGCGGTAGAGGGAAGGTCCAGGAAAGTCAGAGGGGTGCTCTGTGATAGGTAAGTCGGGTGCACGTGGGAGGTGGGGTTAGGTGAAGGGACTATTATTCCTCTTTCCTCTGTTTTTGTTGTATGCTATTCTATGAGATACACGAACTAATAAATTTATACTTTAGTTAGTCACTCCATACTCATATTAATATTCCATGCTTCCACATGCATGTAATATTTGTCAGACTTGTCAAATATCAAATACTAATAAAGTTCACA
Source organism: Allium sativum (assembly GCA_030737875.1). Lineage (NCBI taxonomy): Eukaryota > Viridiplantae > Streptophyta > Magnoliopsida > Asparagales > Amaryllidaceae > Allium > Allium sativum. The sequence continues at coordinate 815,286,497 of CM060921.1, read as the reverse complement.
GAATCACATCCTAATTCAATCATGTATCCTTTTTCCTTTCATGAGTTAGAATCAAGACTTGAACCATGCGTTCTTAGCTCACTAATTTTTTTCCACCATATAAGCTTTATACATCAATGAATGGAAAAAGAGTAGAGGGGAATGGTAGAGGTATGGTGACGAGGCAGTGGTGGGGTGGAGGCTTCCTGGAGGTTGCCGAAGAGGGAGGTTAAGAAAAGCTGCAGGTTGGCTAATGTTTGCTACTGTCGTAGGAGGGATAGCAATGGTGGTTAGTGTCAGAGAGGCTTTTGAGCGGCAGGTATTAGATGTGGCGGGTCGGAAATGGTGAGTTCATTTTGCGGAGGAGAAAGCAATGGAGGCGGATAGGGTAGGAAAAGCAGGTTTTCGAATTCTGTTTTTTTTTACCACCTACAGTAAGATATCCAATGATTTAGTTATTGCATACCTTTATGCCAAATAGATTAATGGACGGTAAAAGGAAAAGATAAATTTCTTAGTTAACATATGGAAGGTTTATGTAGTGATTCATGTAAATTAAGTATTCTCAATTTCCAGTACTATTTTCTGCAGGATGGACATCAGCCTTTAGGCTGATTTAACATAGTAGTAGCATATCTTATCTGCCGGTACTACTTGCTGTTTCTCAGTTTGTTTTCGTGAAAATAATCGTGCCACCTCAGGTGTATGTATCTTTGACTACATAATTTTTTATCATATTATTTCAGCGTAACTGCGCTAAATCTTCAGTATTTGGCTTGTTTTCCATTTTAGATTTTTAAGTATTTATATTTTTTTTTCTACTCTAAAATGCCTATGCAGTAGTATTTTATGCATGCAGATCGAATCTTCCTGTTTCTTATGCCCTTCCTTAGTCATAACACACAATTTATATCTTATTTATAAAATTAACTTTTCAAAACCACTTTTAGCTGGATACATACTCTGGTCTGTGTTTCTGAGCTTAAGGCTAGTAATCTAACAAGCATTGGAAACTTCAGCATCAGAAGTGTCATGCAGTCTGTCAATGAGATGTCTAATGTGAATGGTAAAAATATACAAACGTTTGCTGACAATATGCAGAGTGAGCATGAACTTCTCTCCTTTGTTTACAGGTGTTGGTAGCAATAAATTGTACTTCACTTATTCTGGAATAGTTCGCCTCTCTGGCTTATCAGTTATGGCAGGTAATCTATGTTCTTGAAGTTAGCTTTTATGTTCATGACTTCCTCTATATTTCCCTCTCTACGGAAAGTTGTGGTAAACATGTATAATCAGATTTTTCTTTAAGGCCAATAGTGAGATTTGGTGAGTTTATCTTTAAGGTCAGTAATGAGGTTTGCATCTGTAATCTGCTTGCATTGCTTCCGTTCAGAGCTCACATCGATTTGTTTTTCAAAGAGGCATGAAAAATACAAATGGAACTGAGTCATGGCGTAGCTAGCGAAAATGCAGTAGTTAGCAGCATTGCGGCAAAGATGCACGAGACATTTGATAAGTACTGGAGAGATGCAGTCTTGTTTTGGCAATCATTGTGGTCATGAACCCTCATTTCAAAATGAAGCCAGTCGAGTTCAGCTATTCGGAACTCTACGTAGAAGAAGCTTCTAAACACGTTGAAGTCGTTAAAGATGTACTTTATGATTTGTACTGCTATAATGTTTGCGAAGTTGTTGAAGCCAATGTTGCCAGGAAGGACAATAATGGTGTAAGCAATGGTGAGGTGAGCGATGCGCTTACGGACTTTGATCGGCATATTTCGAAGAAAACAACTTACGAAAATAGGAAGCCGGAGTTAGAGCAGTACGTGGAAGAGGGAGTAAATATGAGATTACCCGAATTTGACGTTCTGAATTGGTGGAAACTGAATACCATCAAGTACCCGAAGTTGATTTGAGGCTGAAATGTGAAAGGAGAATAAAGTTCTTATTTTCGCTATGCATCCAAGGTAATGAATTTTAGTTATTCACGAAATAAGCCACTAGGGCCATACCAATAGCAATTCATTGTTAATACATCTTTAATCCATTGCCTTGCTGAGTTGATTTTGATTCAGCCTGTTGTTTGTTTTGCTGTGTTCGAAATGTTTTCCGCTGGGTTTCCTTAATAAACAGACAAACAAACATATGAAATTTGTAGTATAGTTTATATGTTATAATACATATAAGTGAATATGCGTTTGTCATATTATATTTAGTCCCACATTTTGGGAGTATGGCTAACATCAGCTCCAAAGCCAATATATAAGGGAGCCAATGTAATAGAATTATGTACACTGAATGAAAGGAAAATAAAAAGGTCTCTCCCTTACCTCTTATGTTCTTTCTAATGTCTTCTCTTTTATGATCTGTTCTATTTTATTTTATAACACGTTATCAGCACGACATTCTTTTATTGTTATTTGTTGAGATCTTCTAGATCTACATTTATGTATGTGTCATGTAAGCATTTTTTTTTTTCTATTTGAGAATATTTGATCTATGGATCTATTTTTTTATAGATCTAGATTATGTTCCAGTGGATCTAACTTTTTAGATCTAATTATTTTTAGCTTAGTGGTTTTTAGATATCCACTTATTCATATTTGATTTGGTATTATGGTATACCAAATATTCTTTTTAGGAAGATCCATTCATTTTCTTTTTATAACATTATATATGGATTTTTTACCCCGTACGCCATACATAAAATATCTTCATTTGCTACTTTATCTCTTCAATAACAGAGAAGCCATTGCTAATAGGTACGCATGTATGTAAACTGCAGGCTGCTTCTTATTTAATCTAATGCTTGTTGTACAACTTCAACTTTGTAATCATAGACTACCTATTCTCATTTTTTTTTAATGCTTCATCTCGCAAGATGAGATGCTTTAAATATTTAGAATTACATTTCCATGTATAGCTTACTTTTATATGCTTTTTCATCTCTCAATACAAGCAAGTTGCTTGTCAGCCAACATATGTATAACTATGGCCATTATTTTTGTTATGTAACATGGTGTATGGCTAATTAACGGTTGGTATTGTTTTCATTATTGTAATAAGTTGATTGTAAATGTATAGGGAAAGACTTGCAGATTTTTTTTTTTTTTTTTTTTTTTTTTTTTTTTATGATTCTGTGCCGTAATATATTCAATTTAATTATAGAACATGTATACTGATATGTGAATTTTATTTAATTAAGCATCTACAATTTTTTTTGTGAAGTTCACAAAAATGTCGAAAACTGAGATCCGTTTACAATCTCAATGCTTAGAGAATACCAATAAAAATGGTAATACTATGTCCCAGCAGGACAAAGCAAAGGCTTTGATATTTTTAAGATACCACATCAACAATGATCTAAAATCAGAATATTTAACTGAAAAAAATCCTATCCACTTATCGAACTCCCTGAAGGAGCGTTATGACCACCAGAAGACGGTCATATTTCCAAACACAAGGCAAGAGTGTTTGAACCTGAAGTTCACATGCAAATGACCTGAAGTTCATTTACAAATCCTTTCAAATGAGGGACCTGAAGTTCACGAGGAACCTGAAGTTCATATTCAATTGAGAAACATGAAATAAAACGTAAAAGCATATAATTGCATTTAATATTTGCTTATTGCAAATGACCAATAATAGGAAAGGATTTGAAAAATCAATGAAAGGAAAGTTTCAACAAAAGGACAAAGCCTTATATTCCAACTTTATGCTACAAATAATTTCTTAAAGAAACTTATTATTGGAAGAGATCGTTACATTTATAATAAATACTATTTTCTTGAAGAAAGTAGTAAAATGACTCTCATATGTGAAAAAAAAGGCACTTTCTTGAAAAGTTGCTTCGATTTAAAATATATAATAACAATATATGAATTATGATGAAACTTGAAGTTTTATTATAGTCATATTATATTTCTAGAAGAAATGATTTATTGTTTCTTAGGAAAAGTTTTATAAAGAAAATATGCATCCTGAAGATCATATTAAGTTAAGATCTAAATACTGACCTAAATTTTGCACACCGGAAGTGAATGCAAAAGTAATTTTTGTTATAAGATGGAAAACTTAGAACCTGCAGTTTCTATGATGGTAACAAGTAGCCTGAAGCTCACTATGTGATTTTTATTTTGTTTCATTTCCCTTTCAGCATGTATTAGTTTTGAAACTTTTATTTATTTGCCTTTCTTTTTAGCTTGTGCTTATGGAATTGCAGAAATAATATGTAATGTTGGACATGATAAGTAGTTTATTCCCTAGACATTAATCTGTATTTATAAGTTATTTCAGTTATCAACTAGCTGTATTGCTTTTAATTCTTAAGGTATGGATCGACAGTTTTTAAGTGATGGTATATGTCTGGTTGATTGTGGAACTACTCATACGATATTAAAAACCCGAAGTTTTTCTCAGAATTATCCAAAAATGGTTCATATAAAGTTTCAACTATAGATGGTTCAGCCAATATAATTGAAGGGCCCAGAAGAGCCCATATAGTGTTACCAAACGGTACACATATATTCATTCAAAATGCACTATATTCAAGCAATTCTAAAAGAAATCTGCTTGGCTTCAAAGATATAAGAATGAATGGATATCATAAATGAAAACAACAAAGAATATCTTTGTGTTATTTCTAAAATTGAAAGCCAGAAGCTTATTTTAGAAAAATTTGGTACAATTTCAACTAGATTATACTTTACCAAAATTGGCATAGTTGAATCTCATTTTATAAACATGAGCTAGAAGCTCACAGATACAAAGAAATTGAATCTTTGGCATGATCGTTTAGGCCATTCCGGATCAACTATGATCGTTTACATAAATAAATAAAAAAATTATGTTCCCTGAAGGAATATCATACACTCCAGAAATAGTGATTTCTTTTCTTGAATCTTATTTTTATTTAATGCATCTAATTTCGTTACTACATTTAAAGTTTGATATGTATTTTTGTATATTGATATGATATTTCAATAGTTTGTATGGAGGAGATAAGTTCATCCTAGAAGCGGTGATAACAAAATATCTTTAGAGGATATTTATATATTTGGAAATGATAAGATATCTCTAGAAGAGATCTGTTTATATGAAAATAATAAAATATCTCCAGAAGAGATTTCTACAATCAAAAGTAATAAATATTTGTAGAAAAGTTCATAAATTTCTCCTAAAAGAGAAAATATGTATTAAAACTCCACAAATGGTGTTTATGGAATACCGCAGAAGCAATATTAAAACTCCATCAACTTAACAACTTGAAGTTGTTCATATATTTATTTGGACCAGAAGTTCGATATGTTTTCAAACCAGAAGTTTTGAACATGATCATACGATCCTGAAGAATTTGTAATGACATTGATCAATACATTGAAATCAATAGTTTGATCTTTGTAATAATTTATTCTAAAATCACTAACTCAAATGAGAAAGACTATGCAAATTTATAATACGTGGACACACGTATTTATATATTCATATCTGTAAATATTTAACTAATAACCTGAAGTTTGTTATAAGCATATTTTATAGATTATGCATAAATATTATTTAGTGATTTAAATTGCAGTCAACATGAATGTTGAATGACCTGAAGTCATATGTGTATTCAAATGACCTATATGATGAATGCATCTTATTGACTAATTAAAGGATTATCCTCCAACAACTGATATACATATAATATACTTGCCAGCAGCAATGTGATAATGGATCAAAATGAGAATCCCATGATGATTATTATAGTGTGACAATGTTTGTCAACATTGAGGGGGAGGATAAAGGGATACAATTTCATTTTGAGTATCAGTGTTAAATAATTGACACACTAATAAATTAGAAATAATATCCCTTGTAAACTTGCTTCAATATGTATTTGAATCCCTGAAGGATCAAAATGCATAAACCACATTTCAAGATTGGTTTAAAATCAGTTCGAGATACTTTTGAAGTAAGTAATAAAGATGCTAGATGAAGAAGGTGAGTGTTCTTGAAGAAACACCTAAGGAGTCTCTTGAAGATATCCATGACATGATTGTCAAATAACCCCAGAAGTGGTTCAGGTACCTAAAATAGATAAATAAAGAGATCTCAATAAATTATATCTAGAACTGACAATATATAATCATTAATGATAAATTTATAAAAGTAAAGTGCTTATGTTAAATCATGATTGGCCATCATGAATCCTTCTCTAATTGAGAAATGTTGACCTATAGTCCGCAAAGTAGTGAATAAACCTCAAAGGTATGAATATTTGTTAAATCGCACTAAATGATGAAAGAATATTAGTTCCTGAAGAACATAAACTACTTTGTTGGTTATATAGAATATAAAGAACAAAGAAAGTTGATTACAACATTCTTTTAAGTATTGTTATAATGAAAATCATGATATAATTCATGATGAGTAGATTATTTTCTGCTTTTAAGTATTGTTGTAATGAAACATTTAATATACTTTTGAGTATAGTTGCGATATGCAAAATTCATTGAAGTGTACAAGTTCCTGAAGAACATAAATAACTTTAGTGATTATAAAGAATGCAAAGAACATAGAATACAGATTACAACATGCTTCTAAGTATTGTTGTAATGAAAATCTTGATATAATTCAAGATGAGTAGATTACTTCCTGCTTATAAGTATTGCTGTAATGGAACTATTAGTGTTCATTACAAATGTATTGCAGTGTGCAAAACTGATTGAAGCACAAAATTATAAACACTCAAAGTGTATAGCAAGCAAGCGCAAACAAAAGGTGTTTTAAATAAGAAAACATGCATGAAGCATGAAAATGCACACAAAAGTCTTTAAAGAAAAGTTCAATAAGAATTTTCTTGTGATGTTGTACTCTTTTTTCTTCACTTTGGTTTTTCCCATAGGGTTTTCCATTGTGAAGATTTTAACGAGGCAAATGTAAATAAATGATGAACGTCGGAAGTATGAAGAGTAAAGATTATTATCTCTTGAGTTTATTTTCTATACAAGATTAGTTTAAGTAATATTGTCAATGAGATACATATTTATGGATCCAGAAGAATCTATAACGAAATTGAGATATCAAAAAGTATGCACTCCATTTCTTTGACTAAGATTTTTCCTACCAGGTTTTTCTTAGTAAAGTTCTAATGAGGTATTATATTGATCCAGAAGTATCATCCTCAAAGTAATATTTGAAAGTTATAACGAGACATTATCTTGATCTAGAAGAATCAAGCACCGCATCAAGGAATAACATCTCAAATATGTTATTTTAAGTTAATTTGTATATTTATCCTTAACTAAGGTTTTTCCCACTGGGTTTTCCTTTGTAAGGTTTTTACTGAAGAATTATATTGATCCAGAAGTATCATTCTACATTTAATGTAGTAAATTATTGAAAATATGTTTTTGTACTCTTTTTCCTTCACTAAGATTTTTCCCATAGGGTTTTTCTTAGTATGGTTTTAATGAGGCATTACATCGATCCTGAAGTATCGAACTCTTAGAAGAAATATCATTTTAATATGACAATATCTATGAGGGGGTGCAATAATTTTTCAAGGGGGATAATTTCAAGATACTATAAGAGCATTCAAGAATTTGAAGACACATATTCAATGAGGAGTGTTAAAGTTGCCTTTCTGATCCACATAAAGCAAAATCACAAACTGAATATGTATTTACAAACAACAATGCAGCTATTTCATGAAGATCTACAAAACAAACATTGGTAGCAACATCATCCAATCATTCTGAAACTCTAGCACTACATGAAGCGAGTCGAGAATGTGTTTGGTTAAGGTCATTAATTGAACATATTCGAAGCACATGTCAACATCCATCAACTATAGAAAGATCAACTATTATTTATGAAGACAATGCAGCATGTGTAGCTCAGATTCAAGCAGGATATATCAAGGGTGATAGGACAAAACATATTTCTCCTAAAGTCTTTTTCACACATGAGCTTCACAAGGACAATAAGATAGAAGTGAAGCAAATCCAATCTCAAGAAAATTCAGCAGATCTATTCACAAAGGCACTTCCAAAATCAACATTGCAGAAGATGATATATAAAATTGGTATGCGCTGCTTGCATCACCAAACTATTTGAATAATGCGTTACGAATCAGGAGGAGCATATATTATGCTGTAATGCACTCTTTTCCTTCACTAATATTTTTCCCACTGGGTTTTTATTAGTAAGGTTTTTAACGAGGCATTATTTTGATTCAGAAGTATCAACCCTCATTGGAACATTGTCAATATGTTTCCTGAAGATGAAATAAAAATTGTACTCTTTTCCTTGTTTATGATTTTTCCCACATGGTTTTTCATAAAAAGGTTTTTAATGAGGCAATTAATCTTATCATCTTTACATACGCATATTCAAGGGGGAGTGTTATAATACATATAAGTGAATATGCGTTTGTCATATTATATTTAGTCCCACATTTTGGGAGTAAGGCTAACATCAGCTCCAAAGCCAATATATAAGGGAGCCAATGTAATAGAATTATGTACACTGAATGAAAGAAAAATAAAAAGGTCTCTCCCTTACCTCTTATGTTCTTTCTAATGTCTTCTCTTTTATGATCTGTTCTATTTTATTTTATAACATTATATATATTTTATATTAAAAAAAATAAGTTTAGTGCCTTGGTTTTATATTCCTATTTTAATCACCGCATGCATTTTAGGTGATCAGGTTCCATGTTTAGAAGTAATGGTAACATTAAATAAATTGATACATGCATATTCCATAAACGAATGACGGTAAAGGGTTTGAATGCAGTAGATATCTATTGTCTCATTACTACATTAAAAGCAGATATCCCATTCCTAGCTATTAATAATGAATCATTTGCCACAATACAGCTAAGCACTGCAACTGTTTTCTCCACTACTACATCTGCAGTATTCATTAGCTCCCTATATATCATTACCAAACAACGCTTGATGTGTTCATAAATGCAAAGACAGCAGCATCAGTAAAAACTACCTTTGATGGAAGAAGCATTATAAGGTCACCTTCTTGTTACCCTTTTGAAATGGGTAGAACTCGCTTTCTTTTGAAATGTCATTCTATTCTTAACCTTGATTTTTGTTAATTAGGTACTTGCTTCGAAAATGTTAAACCGGGTGTCACTTGCTCATACTGTTTGTTGGACAGTTATAGTAAAACTTAAAATAACTCAGAAAATATGTATACAATCATTATAGACTAATGTTATTTTAATTGTTTTCATATGTTGTTGATATGCAATGCGGCACCAACAGTAATATCCAGTACAGACTACAGAATCAATTCAACAGATCATAAACCTTTAGTAAACCTAAGCAAATATCTAGTTTATTTCAGGCACTGACCATAGACTCATGCAATGGGACAAGGGTAAAAGATCTAGTGGTTCAAAGCGTGCAACAAATGCATTTCACAGTTTTCAGATTTGATGCGGCGGTACTCATTAGGGCCCAAGTGAAATCTCAAAGAGGCAGTCCTAACAATAATGGAATTCATAAAAGCGAGTCCACAAATGTTGTTACTGTAATATGCAAAATAGGAACAGGTACAACTTTTTTCGTATATGTCTCAAAATATGCAATTAAACATATTATCCAACAATACTAAACTGCACTAGTCACTGGAGATGATTGTATTTTGATTTTAAATGCCAGTTCGAACATAAAGGCGAAGAATATTGCATGCGGACCTGGCCATGGGATCAGCTACATAAGTTTCCTTATGCTTAATAACTTACATATGTGCATACAACATAACTATATATAATTGTTAATTAGTACAACACGTCTATGTTTGCAGGCCTACTTCTTGTAGACTATATAATCAATCATTCTTATTAGATATTATGTTCGTGGAAAACAACTTACCTCTCATTATGTATCATGGTTGGTTATGAGTTAATAAAGAAAATTTTCCCATATTATATTTTGTGCTTTTTGCGAACGCTTGAAAGTTTGAGTAATTTAGGTTGGTTAAGCGTTTGATATTTTTCGTGGATGAAAAGAAGCATAAGCTTTTATGCTACTGGTTAAAGGGGATTACTAGACCAACTATTGTGCAGCATATTAATATATGTGCTTAGCTGTTTCTTATCAGGACCACAAGTTATTACTGGCTCTCATGATACAACTATTACATTTTCGGATCTTGCTGCAGGTAAGTTTCTCGTTCAACTTCTCCTGAAATTATCATGTCGATTGGAAGTACAGGATTGACTGTTACCATCTTCTTTTGGAAAAATAATCACAACTCTCATGCATCACAAGAAATTAGTCCATGCTTCAGCATTGCACCAAACAGAGTAAAATAGTGCTTTATCATTTAGCCGTTTTAATGTTCTTTCCTGGTAACAACACCTTTTCAAACTTCTTCTTTTGACAATTTCATTTTTGCAGGAAGACTTTTGCTTCAACATCAGCTAACACTATAAAGAAATTTAATCTTCCGAGAGGCGAATTTTTGCATATTATGCTGCAAGTATTTGATGACTTTTCTACCTTCATCAGGGTATAGAATATACTTAATCAGTTCTAGACATCTGAAATTGTTCCCTACTTTGTTAAAAGGTTCCAAATTTTCACTCCAAGCTTTTAGCAGATTTTTTTTTTATTCAAAAAAAGGTATTTGAAATTAAACTGCAAGCCTTGTGGGTAATATACCTTGAATTTTAGAGTACAGGTTTAAAAATAGGAAGTTGAAAATAAAACTAGCTGCAATAGATTTTGAGTAGCACAAATGAGAGTGTTAATACAATTTACAAGAATTTGGGGAAATATTTATGTATCCGTGAACAAGTGATATGAATTTTTTGTTGAGATATAAAAAACATTCCACAAGCAGCATTAGATTCTGATATTTTTCAAATCGTTTTTGTGCAGATATGGATTCCAAAAGACAATATGATGAATAAGAGTTCATGGAAAGTGCTTATGAGTAAGTTTGGTTATTTTCGTCTATTATTTTAGTAAATTGTCAACCTTATATTTGTGTAACTTGAATCTATTGCGTTATATTTGTATTTTTTTTGTTCCTTTGAAAATATGGTTTATTTTTGTTATATACTAATTTGTTTATGATAAATTTGCTTATGGAATTTCTTTTTGTATTTTTTTAATCTTAAAATTTGAAGAATGGTTGAATATATTTATGTTACTGGAACTAACCATTGTATATATTAAAATATTTTTTATGAACTCGCAACACATTAGCGGTGTCATAAATTGTCAGTTTGAAACAAGCATTTTTGAGTGTTGCAGGTTGTCGTATTGAAACACTCACTAAGTGTTGCAGATTATGAGCTTGAAACACCCACTTAGTGTTGCGGACTATGAACTTGAAACACCCACCGAATGTTGCAGACTATAAATTTGAAATGCTCACCGAGTGTTGCAGACTATAAATTTGAAACACTCACCGAGAGTTCCAGATTATGAACTTGAAACACTCACTGAGTGTTGCAGATTACCAAACCGAAACACTTGTTAAGTATTTCAATTTGTCAAACTGAAACACTTAGTAAGTGTTTCAATTCGTCAATTTGAAACATAATACAAGTGTTTCAAAAATCTGCAATATACTAATCTGCAACACCTAAAAAGTATTTCTGAAAATTTTAGGAACATTTTATTACCGTTTCAAATTGGTCATTTTGGTGTTGTGAATGGTTCTAAAGCGTTTCAAATAGTGAAAAGACACTTCCCCTCAAAGTTAGAAAAATAGCTGTTATATGTCGACATACACTTTTTGCTATGTCGACATACTTATGTGCATTTTTGATTTTCAAAGCATTTTTCAAGTGTTTTGATATAAAACTAATTCTGGAAATTCTTGAGTAAAATTCTAGTGTTGTAAATTAATATTATATGATAGAAAAACATATGAAAACATATTTTTAAACGATATAAATATATTTATAAAATTATAAGGTTTTAAACTATATAAAATATAAATATAAAGTATATAAAAAATTATGTTTGAAAAACAAAGAAGAATAAAAATAGAAACAAATAGAAAAAAAAATAGAGAGGATTGGGAATAAATAGAAAAATAAAATAGAGAGGATTGAGGATAGAATTGAAAATCAGAATTTGAAAATTTGAACCTGGAGTGCTATTTAGAGTCTTACAAAATCTAGACTATATAAATATATTAATCTTGAACTCTTGAAATCTTGATTACTCATGAGTCTTGAAATTTCTCTGATCTTTGAATCTCTATCATCTTTATAACTATACATTCTTCAGTAATATTTCCTATATATAATTCCTGCACACACACACACACACACACATATATATATATTCTATACAAAAAGTGTTAGCATATATTTTATAATCAATGATAATTGAAATAAGGTTATTGTCATCAAAACTCCATTCTCCAACAAGATTCAACTATCCCTATTCTTTTCTCTGTAAATAATTATTTTGGATTCTTCCCTTTTTGTTTATTTCAATAAATCCATTACTGCAATTTTCAGTTATCAACAACCTTGTTCTTCGTATGAAATTTTATTACAGTTATGTAATTAGCCCTATTTTTGTTTCAGATCTATTTCTGTCCATTTTAGCCTAGCCCTTACGAGATCCTATGCCATTTTCTTTTTATTTATGATGTTGAATGTAGGACTTTTTTAGCCTAAACCATCCATTTGTTCTAATTTTTGCGCAAAATAGGTTAAACCATGTGATGGGACAATAATAGTGCAATTGGATAATAATAAGAAACAGGTATAAAGAGGATAAATCGGGGCTTATTAAATTTATACAATAATAGGTATAAAAGAGGCATGTTGAAATTTGATTAAAAGATGTAATCAACAAACAAACTGTTATATTTGGAAGATAATAAAATTTAGTAAAAAGTGTAATTTGGGCATGTTGGAAATTAATGAATACTATATTCAGATAATGGATTGTAAATTTGAATGAATTGTACTTAATTGGACATTAAGTAACACATAATTAGAAAACATTTGAATTGGGATGAATTGCACTTAATTTGACATTAAGTAACATGTAATTAGAAAACATGTAAAAATGAATTACACTTAATTAGACGTTAAGTAACATGTAAATGGGAAACAAGTAAGCAGTAATAAATTGGACTTAGTTGGACATTAAGTGGCATAAGGAAGGGTTGTATAAAAAGATTACATTTATTTAGAAATGTTAATTACAACCTAGAAATATAACAAGTGATTATATTGGGCTTATTAATAAACTTAAATGTGTTAAGTTAAATTTATAAAATTAATAAGCTGAGGCAGGAGTCCGTTTCTGATTAGGGATATAAAGGGCTCGTAGATAGGAGTCCATTCTGGTGAGGTATAAGGGGCTCGTGGTAAGTGGTTGTATAAAAAGATTACATTAAAAATGTTAATAGCAACCTAGGAATATAACACGAGGTTATATTGGGATTATTAATGAACTTAAATGTGTTAAGTTAAAATCCTGCGATAAATAAGCTAAGGGATCCATTCCGGTAAGATATAAAGGGCTCGTAGAAGTCCTAGTTATAACTTGGGGACCAAGCCCAGAGGTAACTTGTGTCAAATGCTTTTTGTGTGGAACACGTATCAATCAGGATCCCCGTTGTTATCATCTGGGCCTCGTACTTGGTAAATGCTAAGGCACGATTTACTAATTTGGCTAGTAAGAGGTTCAAAAACGAGGTAGGTATGGGAGCGTTCCCGCGGAACAATAAGCGTGCATGGTTCCGAACGGGGAAGATAAGTTGTTGTAATGCATGTGATTAAGGCTGTGTGTTTTTAGTTGATAAGTTCAGGAATTGATAACCCCGAATTCCATAGGTGGCATAGGTTATTCACGTCAGGAAAGCTGATTGATGGGTAGTATTAGCAAATTCCTTCCTAATTATTTATTTTGGTTTGAAGTTGTAGAAGTGCAAAATAGTCAATCAGCTTGATATGATCATTACCATCATCAATGTCTTTTAATAAGAATAGCCAATCCTTTATATCAATTCACATCAGTTATTGTTCACCTTTAGATGTGCATAGACACTTACCCTTTTATGACATTAGAACCACTATTTATCTGTTTTCCTTAGCTTAGCAGTCGAGCTAGTAATCATAGCAGCTCACCAGACTTTATGTCTGACCGTTTCCTTTCTTCCTTTCTCTTTTCTTTCCCCCAGGCTTATAGGAAGAAAGTATATAGTTCAGATTTATTTGTTGATTTTCCCATGAAGGATTTCTGCAAAAGATGGATTAATTCATGTTCTCTTTCCAAGGTTAGGTCGTATCTTTTTGACTATTTAGGGAATAGTATTATTTTACTCTGTTTTTGTTTTTGATTGAGATTTTGAGACATGACACCTTATAACTATTTGGTTAATTGAAACAAAGATGGTTTTGTATTTAAAAATTAAAGTTTCTTCTTCCGCTGTAAATTTACAATTTTTTGTCTTGTGAAATCTTAGTTTATGTGATGTTTATGTCTTTATACCTACAACGCTCCGTATTTCCTTAATGAAATCCTCATATATGTGACATAAAGGAATGTGGGGTCTTACACAAATTATGAATGACAATAAAGGATATACCAACGAAGAGCAGGGATTGGAGCGAAGTTATACTACTTTTGCTAATACCTAGAAGCGAAATTTCTGAGAAGTTTCAATCTGCCTCAAATGAATCATTACTCAGACAGGACCGATCGAAGCCAGCACCTGGTAAGGTATTCCTTGTTCATGAATGTGGTGGCAGGCTTGGACACCATTAAATGTAAGGCCTTCCCTATCTACCTTGAAGGGTTTGCACTTATGTGGTTCACTCGGCTGCCTCCTAAGTCAGTACCCAGCTTAAAAGATTTGGGTAGAAAGTTTTTGAACCAATTTCATCTTCATGCCACCATGTCCAAGAATGTGATGTCCCTCTCCCGAATAACTCAAGCTCGAGAGGAGTCACTCACGAGTTACCTTGACCTTTTTGATATGGCCATTTTGGAGATCACCATTCCCAATCCAGAGTAAGTGTTTATGATAATAGTGGACGGTGTTGATTCTGAGACTAAGTTTAAAAAATATTTGGCTGGAAAGCCTCCCTCAAGCCTGGACATGTTTCATGTGAAGGAAAACGTGCATTTGTGTATTGAAGAAGCAACGAATAATCGAAAACGAAGGACTGACAACACATTCAATGATGAAGTTCAAAGAACGTGGCAGTAAAGAAATCCGGAGATAATTCCAGAAAAGTTGAAGTGAATGTTGGGAACCATAATAGACAGAATGGCAACCAACCTAGAAGTGACAATAGAGGAGGCCGAAATAAGAAGGGGGATGCTAACAATTGACCCTGATTTCAAAAGACATCTACATTCCATTGAGCAATATATTGAAGTATATTTACCTTGATACTTGCAGTACAATGCAGTATAAGAAACCATCTCCATGTGACTCGACTAAAAAGGAGGTGCAGACTGGTAAATTCTGTTTATTTCACGAGATATACAACCACTCGATGAAGAGTGTCGTTATCTCAGAGACATCATTGAAAAGCCGATTAGAGTAGGAAAGCTTGATGAATATAAGGTAGCCCCGAGGGACTGGGGTAGGGGGACTTTGGGTCCTAGACAAGGTCAGGCGGCTCCTAGAGCTGCCTCCCAACAGAAAGATGAAGGTAAAGGAATTCTTATCCATACAGTCCTCGGAGGACCACATCGGCAGGTTTCACTACACATCCATGGAGTAGTATGCAAATGCTGCAGAACACCTGGAAGTTAGGGAGTGTAGTGCTCCTAGAGAGCATGTCCCTGTAAAGCAACGGAGGACGACGAATGACAAAATCGTTTTCTATGGTAGAGAATATGAAGGAAGGAGACCTCAAGTACTGATCCTTTGGAAATTTTGGCCATCATTGGCTCAATCACAGTACGGAAAGTCCTTGTTGACCACAGGAGTTCCATAAATATCTTATTCAAGAGAGCCCACGGCCAGATGAGGTTGGAGGCAAGAAACTTAAAGCCATGCAAAGGTAGGATATTTGGCTTCAATGGTACGACTAATGAGCCAGTAGGTATAGTTGAGTTACCAGTTGAATTAGGTGAGGGTGACCGTAGGAGAGTGCAAATCCTCCCATTTCTTATAATGGATATAAACTCTCCATACAATGCTTTTTGGGCTGACTAGGCCTAGTTGAATTCAGAGCATGCATAACTCCTTGGTGCTTGCTTATGAAATTTCCAATGGAAGGTGGAGTTGGAGTTGTACAAGGAGACCAATTGGCCAGACGAGCATGCTACTTAGCAGAGTGGAAAGAAGTCCGCATTAAATAAGGTGGGGAGCCTAAAGATGTCCCTCCTCTGGCCAAGGAGGTGGGAACATAGCAAATAATGGAGACATCCTAGTTGGGACCGTCCAATCGCCAACTCGAGGATATTGATCCGAGAAAGGACGCAGGACCGAGGTGTAGAATGTGACTCCAAATGAAACTATAATGGAGATCCCGATCGACAATGATGACCCGACTAAGGTCTTGAAGATTAAATCCCATCTAGACCTTCTCCAGACTTGGGTGTTGACTAATTTTATCCGTAAAAACCGCTATATATTCGCATGGATCCATGCTGACATGTGTGGGATATCTCGATTAATCATGAGCCACTCGCTCAATATTGACCCAAAATACATCCTGGTGAAGTAGAAAAGTTTAATGCTTGGCCTAGAATGATCGGAAGCTTTAAAGGAAGAAGTTGAAAGGCTAAAGAACAACAGGTTTATTCGAGATTCGATATACCCTAAGTGGATATCAAACCCGCTTCTTATGAAAGAGGCTAGCGAGAAGTGGAGAACATGCATTGATTTCTCGGACTTGAACAAGACGTGCCCCAAAAATAGCTTCCCCGGATTGACCAGCTTGTCGACTCAACAGCTAGACATTAACTTCTTTCTTTCATGGATGCTTACTCCAGATATAACTAGGTTTCAATGCATGTTCCAAACTAGGAACATACCAGCTTCATAACGGATCTTGGGTTGTATTTTTATGTGGTCATGCCCGTTGGACTGAAGAACGCTGGAGCGACGTACCAGTAGTTGGTCAACCGCACGTTCCAAAATCAAAATCGATAGATTGATGGAGGTTTATGTGGATAACATGCTAGTGAAATCGAAGTAATTAACCGACCATGCCGGAGACTTAGCTGAGATGCTTGGCATTCTTCGACGGCACATAATGAAGCTCAACCTTTTCAAATGCTCTTTCAACGTTGCATCGGGGAAATTTTTGGGCTTCACCGTCAGCTCATGAAGAATCGAGTTTAATCCTGAGAAGAATGAATCCATAAGAGGTATTTGGGAGCCACGGAGGATCAAGGATATGGGAATTCTAGCCGGGAAGTTGGTAGCCTCGGGCAGATTCATATCCAAGGATACTGATAAGTGCCTCCCCTTCTTTGAGTTTATTAAATGGAGGAAATGCAATTATGCCTGACTGCGTCGAAGCATTTCAGAATCTGTTGGATCGTTTGTAGAAGCATCATATTTTGTCAAATCCAGTGGATCACGAAGAATTGTTCGTGTACTTGGCGGTCTCTCAACATGTCTTCAGCACAGCACTAGTCCGCGAAGATGACCGGGTTCAACAACTAGTATATTACATAAGCAAGAAATTTATCGAGCAAAACACAACTACCCAAAGATCGAGAAGCTTGCTTACAATTTGTTGATAACCTTAAGGAAGGTCCTTGACTATTTTAAGGCCTACCCTATCAATGTATACACTGACCAGCCTCTTCGACACGTCCTTCAATGACCTAATGCATTTGGAAGGTTACTCAAATGGAACATTGAACTTAGTCAGTTTAATATTGCATACGTCCCTAAACGGGCTATTCAAGGGCAAGCATTGATGAACTTAATAATTGAATTTCCTGCTCCGGAGGATAAGGGAGATGTAAAAAATAAGTCCGCCAAATACCACATGGAAACTATTCATCAATGGACCCCGAAATAATCGCGTTCTAGCACTTGAGTTGTTTTATTAACTCCTAAGGGATGTTCAATTTGGTATGCGCTAAGGCTAGAATTTTCAACCACGAACAGTGAATCCACATATGAATCCACGTGCCGAACTGAAACTCGAAAAGGAACTAGGAGTAAAAGCTATTGGCATTCTCTGTGACTCACGAGTTGTTGTGTTTCAGGTCAGGAAGGAGTTCCAAACAAAGAGGGAACGATTTGGCACTTACCTCGGTTTGGTTGAAGAACTATTGGATTGGTTCGACTACTACAACATCTCTCACATCTCACAAAAGGAAAATGAGAAAGATGACTACTTGGAAAAACTAGCTAGTTCTGACAATCCAATACTAATGGAGTTAATCCAGATAGAGACATTAGCAATGCCCAGCCTCGATCAGATGGATGTTGATGATATGCTGGACATGGAGCCAAAAAAAGAATCATGGATGACTCCGATCAAAGAGTTTCTCACAGTTGGAACTCTTCCTAAGTAGAAGAATAAAAGGTGTGGTTTTATGCGTAAAGCTTCAAGATACATCATCCAGGGAGACATTTTGTATTGTAAAGTTTTCTCGGTTCATTTACTCTAAGTTGTTTCCAATGGCAACGCCAAGCGCATGTTGCGAGAAGTGCATGAAGGAGAATGTGGCAATCATATCGGGGGGGGGGGGCAAATTTTAGAAAAGTTGATACTCAGGTATGACTACTTCTGGCCTACCATGAACCAAGATATGGCTGATTATTCACGACGATGCGACAAGTGCTAGAGGCTTGCAAAAATTCCTAGAGTTGCGTCAACTCACTCAGTTGGTCAGTCCTTGGCCATTTTTGGTTCGGGAGATAAACATCATCGGTAGCGTTTGATTTGTAGGGTGGAGTGCAGTATGCCATTATGGCAGTTGATTACTTCACGAAGTGGGCTGAAGCTAAACCACTGACCGTGATCTCGACAAAGAGGGTGATCAACTTCATCGTCAAAAACATTATATGTCGATTTGGACTTCCCAGGACTATCACTGCTGATAATGGGACCTAATTCGATAGCATAGAGTTTAGCAATATCTGTCGATGACATCACATTGAAAAGAAATATTCTGCAGTTGTACACACACAATCAAATGGACAGGTCAAAGTTGTGACTAAGATCATCAAGTCTATATTGAAGAAGCGATTGGAGAAAGCAAAGGCAAGTGGGTCGATGAGCTGTCATTAGCCTTTTAGGCATATCGCACAACCCATAAGTCTACAGCTGGCAATACTCCATTCGCGTTGTCCAATGGCTCTGAGGCAGTGATACCTGTAGGGCTCGAAGTCTTCTCTCATCGACCAAGGTACTATGATCCTTTGACCAATAAGGAACTTCTCCTAGAATCACTTGACATAATCGATGAAAAGAGAGAGAAGGAGTAACACTTCGAAATTTTAACGACACTAAAAGAGGATAAATTAAATAATAATTAATTTAACGTTCAGAATTAAGGGAAACGAACCACACCATTATGTCCGTCTTGAAATTCTGGTCAAGATAGACATTTGGTTTGTGTAAAATAGACACCATATGAGGAAGTTATGGGGGTTTAAAGTTTGTATACGCGTAGAAGGATTATATATATATATATATATAATCAAAAATCAGTTTGAAATTCGAAGTACATAAGTGGCAAAGTTCCCTCCCCTGTGGAGTCGACATCACGGTTGGGGTCGACCCCCCCCCCCCCCGGGAAGATTTGGGCGAAATGCATTTTTGTGCACCTGATATTCTTTCTAGACTTGGTTCATTGGTACTAGACTATAAATAGACCAACCATTTCTCCTATTTTCTTCATTGAAAACAGTGGAGGCCAAATGCTGCTGGTGCTTGGATTGAACCTAGTCCTTTTCTTCTTCTTTAGCAAATCAAAGTTAGAGATTCAAGATCCATTCTTCTTCTATATTTCTAATCCAAACACTATGAGTTCTTAGTTGCTTTTAGATTTAAATATTCAAAAGTAAGCCTGATATGACTATAGTTTGGATTTGTTCCTATGACTAAATTAAATTGGATCTATTGTAAATTGTGAATTTATGACATTCTGAATTGGTTATGACTTGGATCTAAATCTCTATCTAGTTGGATCCGTTGTAACTTCTGTGATTTTCTATGATGTGGACATCTATATTATTAACCAGATCTATCTTATTATCTCCTTGTGCTTATCATATTAGATTTGAACCTGTTGGACAAGTTCATTGGATCTATGTTTATATGTTCACCTTATCATCATGTCAGTATAGGATTATGCCATTTATGTTAGAACAATCACCTTTTTTGTATTCCCATCACTTTTCCCTTATATTGTTTATGAGTAGGCTATTGTTTAGCCTAGATATGCCACGAATTATATGCGAATGCGTTAGTTAGGGAATGGGGAAGAGATTAGTATTGGCATAATTGGAATAATGCTTATAAACATGAAGTTGTCATATAATTTAATTGGGTTAATGGGAACGAAACTCTTATAAAGGCATAGATGTAATTATTTGGATAAGAATGAAATGCCCAGGGTTACAATTAGAAATTGTAATTGCACTTATAGCACGAGGTTAGGTTGCATTAGAGGTAGAAGTCTGCAGGGACCCGCCCGGCATATCCAGCAACCACTAATGTGAGCCTAATGTGAGAGGCCTAAGTGCGCAAATACGAATCGGGCTAAGACACGAGGTTAGGCCCAACTTGTGGAAGAAGTCCGCGTGGACCCGGCCAGCATAACCAGCATCCACAAGCTGTAGGCCTAATGTGGGAGGTCTAACCCATTATAACCATAAATGGACATGGTAAAGAATTCAAATACTTAACCTAGTTAAATCCATAGGGATTGTATGTATGTGAACTAAAAATTGGGGTTAAGTAAATGTGATTGAACAGGGGTGGGTTAAGTAAATCCGAGGGGTGGGTAATATTTATATATAGGCCCACAAACTTAATTCGATAAGGTTATGTAATTAAAAACACCAAGTGGTATACATAACCGGAGGAAATAATAAAGTTATGCAATTAAAGACACCTTTTATGGTAAGCATAACTTGTACAAATGATAAGGTTATGTAATTAAGGACACCAGTGGTATACATAGCCAATGAAAACCTAGTTGTAACACCCCGAATTTCAATTAATACTAATGGTTAGTGATTAAAGTATAATTAATCTCAGATAAGAGAATCAGGGGAAACGGGCTGCGTCATTGCGTTCGTCTCGGAAAAAAACGCGAAATATACTCCGAGTTTGCGTAAAACGGGTACCGTATGAAAGAGATATGGACGAACGATGTTAGGCAGAAAAACCCGAAACTGGCCAGAAATGCACTGGCGCACTTGTGAAGTGCGCCAGTACAAAATTACACTGGCGCACTTGTGAAGTGCGCCCATGTCGGGACAGAAAACCTGCACAGTTTCTGGAGAGTTCTGTGGTTGGGTGCACCAGTTTGGGGTTTGGGCCTGGTCTTGGGGCTGGTTTCTGGAGAGTTCCAAAATCTAAGGGTCCTAATCTAATCTAGGGTTAATCTAAGGGCCTAAAACACTACCTAATCCTATAAATAAGACCCTAACCTAGCCCTAAATCATCATTAATCTATCATACAACTAAACTATGGCAAAATGCTAGCTCTCATGGCCTCCACTAATTTATGAAGAGGGTTGCAAGCTAATCACTCTCTAATCAACCTCTAATCCCTTCTAAGCATCTTAATCTTCTTCATTTGGAGTGTAAAATTGCTAGTAGTGAGTTTCTATCACTTTGATGATCTTTTGTTAAACTAAGTAGATGAGATATGATGAGATTTATGGTTTTGTATGTGGATTAATGAGTCTTGAATCATATGATATGATGTTAGCATTAATCTTATGTTTATGCATGTTGAGTATGTAAGTTTATGCAAGTTTAATATGATGTATGTTATGTTTGCATGATGCTAAATATGCAAGTTGTGGGCTATGTAATCATATGCATGTTATGCAAGTTCATGGTGATATGCTATGCAAGTTACATGTATGTTAATATGCAAGATATGCTATGCAAGTTACATGTTTGTTAATATGCAAGTTACATGTATGTTAATATGCAAGATATGCTATGCAAGTTACATGTTTGTTAATATGCAAGTTACATGTATGTTAATATGCAAGATATGCTATGCAAGTTACATGTTTGTTAATATGCAAGTTACATGTTTGTTAATATGCAAGTTCATGATGACACATTATGCAAGTCTATGGGTTAATATGCAAGTATATTATGCAAGTGAATATGTAAGTTATGTGACATATTATATGCAAGTTATGTGACATGTTATACAAGATTATATGCAAGTTATGTGACATATTATGCAAGTTCATATGCAAGTTATGTGTTTGTTAATATGCAAAATGGCACCTTTGAAACATGTTCATGCATATGCAAGTTGACACCTTTTATATGTGTTATGACATGAGAACGAAATTACGTGGGAACGATGGGATAATTAAATGCATAAGTTAATAAGATTGTGTGAAATTAATATAATTATGCATAACATAAAATAAAGGAACATAGTATGGGAATTTGCCTATTAAGTTAGGTGTACCCATACTATGTGTTGGGAATTTACCTATTGAGTTAGGTCTACCCCATGGGAATTTACCTATTGAGTTAGGTCTACCCATGTTATGAAAAGCTTAATATTAATTAGGGATAATTAATTTAAATTATGAGGGTGATTAATTAGGTGTAATTAATTGACTAAGACACGAGGTTGGACTCAGTTGTAGCGTAAAACTGCCCGGACCCAACCGGCTTAACCAGTTGCTACAAATGTTAGCCCAATGTGAGAGGTCTTAGGCACAAACTAAATACGTGATTAATGTAAAGACACGAGGTTAGACTCGGTTATGACATAAGGCTGCCCGGACCCAACCGGCTTAACCAGCAGTCATAAAAGACAGTCTAATGTGAGAGGTCTTTACAAAGGTTACGATCTTAATTAATTAATTAAGAAACACTTAACCATATTAGCATGTAGAGGGACATGAGGGTTAAGTGGGTGCCTTGGGTGGCATAAGGAACCTAGTGGGTTGCCTTGGGTGGCAATAGAAAATACGATTAGAATACTTAACCAAAGTGGAACATGTAATTAAAACATGATTAGAGGGTTAAGTGGGATACACTAGAAAAAGGGACAAGCTTAGGTGGGTAGCTTGTGGGAGGCCCATTTCAACCAGTAACCCATACGTATCTTTGTGGGCTCGACCCATGTCGAGGACGGGACACGCATACTGGGTTTGACTGTAAGAGGCAAACGGGTTAGCGGTGGCAACGCAAGTCCAACGGGCTTCATATGCGTGAGTGGGCCCGGGCTGGTAGGTAAGCCGTTGTTGCATCGTGTAGATATAAGCCGTGCATCGTTAATTATATCGGGTTGCCACGTTGGGGAATGGTACACCCCACGGTGGGGCCAGCACGGGTATCTACGTTAGGGAGCCGATCGAATGGGGAGTAGTGTGTACACCTAGTGGATTGTAGGGCCCCGTGGCGTCTACTTGGTCACCTAGGGGTACGCAAGTACTATTAAGTTAATTCTATAAGTCCAGGGGAGGGATCAACCTTTAAGTTAGGAACGACTGGTGTGGTGCAGTTTAGTAATTTACCTTAGGAAGGGTAGATGCGTCTTTATCTTTTATCTTAGTTTAGTTGACTGCTTAGTATAGCCGTTCATCCCTATATGTTACCGTATATCAATTTATGTCTTCTCTGGTTACTTTAACGATTGTATTGTTAAAGTTATAGGACTCGCTCAGACTTATGTCTGACCCCGTTGTTTTTATCTTTTTCCCAACCCTCAAGTCCTACGGTGGATCCTAGCAGTAGTGGAGCTTGATCGGATTGCTGTTCCAGTCTTTAGGAGCTTGGATAGATGTAAAGCTCCAGTTATCCAGTTATCTTTTCTTTTGTTTTGGCTATTGTGTGAGAGTGGGATTATGTACTTCTTTATTTTGATGGATATTGTACTTGACTTTTATTTTGGTTTTATGATGTAACCAGACATGTTTTACTTCCGCTGTTATGAGATGATGTTTTAAATTTCAAGTACTGTTTATATCTGTCTTGTTGTAATTTTTCTGTTCTATATTCACTAAAATACTCCACCGATGCTATGGCATTCCCTTAGTGAGTGACCATAGCGGGAGTGGGGTGTTACACGTGGTATCAGAGCTTAAGGTTACCAGAACAGATAAAATTTTTAGAAAAACTATTTTCTAAGAACATTTTTGAAAAAAAAATATTTTCAAAAACATGTCTTTTAAAAGAAAAGTTTTTGAAAAAGAAAGGCATAATCCCCAATAGCCATATCGTTATCTTTCGGAATCTCCTTTTTGAATCTTTCCTCTTTCGTTTCAGCATGGCTGAAGATCTTAACATTCCGGAGGGTTTAGTTATACCACTATGGTATAGGAGGTTACAAGAGGCTAGAGCCGCGGCTGCGGGTCCAGCCAATGCTACTACACCAGAGACAACCGCTCCTCCTCCTCAGCCTAGAGTGGATAATTTTGCTAAGGTTTGCAAGGAGTTCAAGGCTATAGGAGGAAAACATTTTCTAGGTTCAGAGACTTTCGTAGAGGCTAGAGATTGGCTTAAGGAAGTGGAAGAGTTGCTAGATATCTTTGAAGTGGAAGAGGGAAAGAAAGTCAAGTTGGCGGCTTGGTTAATGAAGGGAGAGGCCTCATTCTGGTGGGAGGTCACTAATGGAGAACGCCCTGTTGACTCTTGGGCAGATTTCAAGCAAAGGTTTGGGGCTAAGTTTCTCTCAAGGGCGGAAGAGAATCTGTTTATGGAGAAGTTCTTGAATTTGAAGCAAGGGAATCTCACGGTGAAAGAGTATGTCAACAAATTCAATCAATTAGCAAGGTTTGGCATAGAGTTGGTGAATACACCGGAGAAGAAGGCTTTGAGGTTCGTTAGAGGCTTGAACGAACCATTGCAAGGAATAGCTATGACTCACATTCCTATGGGGGCCACCTTTGAGAAGCTTGTCTACATGGCACTTATGCATGAGGATGATAAGAATTCTAAGGCACCAGAGAAGAAGGGGGATCAGAAGAAACCGCAACAACAACAACAAGGCAAGGGTGGAAAAGGTAATGGTGACAAGAAGAAGAAGAAGAAGAAGTGCTTCAATTGTGGGACCCCAGGCCACCTCAGCAAGGATTGTCGCAAAAAGAAGAAGACCGGTTGCTTTCATTGTGGTGAGGCAGGACATCTTGTGAAGGATTGCCCAAAGAAGGGGCAGAGGACGGGGTCTACCTCAGGAGGTCAGGTGCAAGCTCTTATGGCACCACCTCAGTCAGGGGGGCAAGTTCAGGCTCTCTCAGTTCCACCGATTCAGCAGAGAGGTAGAACTATTTCCGTTGAAAGTCTGGTTTTTCTGTTTGATCATCCAGTACGTACTTTGTTTGACTCTGGCGCATCGCATTCTTTTATCTCATCATCGTTAGTTGAGTCACTGCACTTAGACACCAGTCTAGTTGATGATCCCTTGGTTGTTTCAAACCCAATTGGGGGCTCCATATATCTGTCTATGATATGTTTGGGTTTGAAGATTTCTATACTTAGCGTTGAGTTTAGATGTGATGCTTTTGTATTGGGCTTCACGGGCTATGGGTTTATTTTGGGCATGGACTGGTTATCCAGTAATGGTGCCGTTCTTGATTGTGAAAGGAGAGTTGTCAGGCTTATGACCCGCTTGGGTAATACTCTCGAGATCTCTTGTAATCCCATGGAATCTGTTTTGCTAAGTTATCTTGAATCGCTCGATGCTTCGGTCGAGAGTTTGCGTTCTGTCAGAGTGGTCCGGGAATATCCGGATGTGTTTGAAGAAGTGAAGGGTTTGCCTCCGAAGCGGGAGATAGATTTCCGAATTTATTTGGTGGATAATGCCAAACCAGTGTCTTTGCCAGTGCGCCACATGGCTCCTCGTGAGAGAAGAGAACTTCATAAGCAAGTAGGGGAGTTGCTTGAGAAGGGGTTCATAAGGCGGAGTATATCGGAGTGGGGAGCTCCAGTAGTATTTGCCACAAAGGCGGATGGGTCCCTCAGACTTTGTGTGGATTATAGAGAACTTAATAAGCTCACGAAGAAGAATAGACACCCATTACCAAGGATAGATGATCTCTTTGATCAGTTGGTTGGTGCCTCAGTATTTTCGCAGATGGACTTAGCTACAGGGTTTCATCAGTTGAGAGTGGCGGAGGACAGTATAGAGAAGACTGCTTTCCGGACTCCGGATGGTTTTTATGAGTGGCTTGTGATGCCATTTGGGTTGACAAACGCCCCTGCATACTTTGTTGATCTAATGAGTAGAGTGTTCAGAGAGTATCTGAATAAGTTTGTAGTGGTCTTTGTGGATGACATCTTGGTCTTTTCCAAGAGTGAAGAAGAGCATGCCTTACATCTCAGAGAAGTGTTGGAGACTCTTCGAGCACATAGTCTTAAAGCTAAATTCTCTAAATGTCATTTTTGGAGAAGAGAGGTGCGATTCTTAGGGCATGTGGTCTCTAAGGAAGGGATAGCTGTGGATCCCGCAAAGATAGTATCTATCCAGGATTGGAAAGTTCCTAGAAATGTTACCGAAGTAAGAAGTTTCTTGGGGTTGGCAGGATATTATAGGAAGTTCATCAAAGACTTCGCGAAGATATCAGCCCCATTAACCCGCTTGACGAAAAAGAATCTGGTTTTCTCATGGGATGTAGATTGTGATGATGCTTTCCGACGGCTAAAGAGAGCTTTGACCACCGCTCCAGTTTTAGTGCTTCCAGATGGGAGTAAGCCGTTTGTTGTTTATACCGATGCTTGTGGGACAGGATTAGGCGCAGTCTTGATGCAGGAGGGAAGGGTAATAGCCTATGGAGGGAGGCAATTGAGAGTGCATGAGAAGAATTACCCTACCCATGATCTAGAGTTGGCCGCGATTGTTTTCGCACTTAAGTCTTGGCGCCATTATCTTCTTGGTGAGAGATTCGAGTTGTTCACTGACCATAAATCATTGAAGTACTTATTCTCTCAGAAGGATTTAAATTTAAGACAGCAAAGGTGGATGGAGTTCTTAGCATCCTATGATTTTGAGATAGCGTATACCCCTGGCAAGGGTAACGTGGTGGCAGACGCCTTGAGTAGAAAAAGGCTATCTTTGAGTCCATTGTTCGTGGAACGGCGAAGCTTGGAGTTTCTTTCTTTGTTCGACTTCAGACCTTCTGTTGACTTTGTACCTGGTTTGTTGGCATCCTTGGAGGTTAGACCTACTCTTTTAGGACGGATTGGCGAGGCTCAGCGAGACGACCCACAGTTGGTTGAGTTGGTAGAGAAGCTTATAAGGGGGGAGTCGTCCAGCCATTTGGGTAGATACACCATAGATGATAGGGGATGGTTGCATAGAGACGGTAGACTTTGTGTACCGCAAGATGAGGGTTTGAAGAAGGCTATTTTGGATGATGCACATCGTTCAAGAATGACTATTCATCTCGGTGGAGACAAAATGTACCAAGACATGAAGAGAGTTTTCTTCTGGGCCGGTATGAAGAAAGATGTGGCCGAGTATGTGGCTAGATGCTTAGTGTGCCAACAAGTTAAAGCGGAGCAAAGGAAACCCGGTGGGTTGCTACACCCATTGGAAGTCCCGCAATGGAAGTGGGATAGTGTCTCGATGGATTTCATCGATGGGTTACCGAGATCGAGGAAGGGCAATACGGGAATTTGGGTTGTGGTGGACAGACTTACCAAGAGTGCCCATTTTATACCCGTGAAGAGTAAGAGGACCGCTCCATGGCTTGCTTCAGTCTATGTTAGAGAGATTGTTAGATTGCATGGCGTACCATCCAGCATTGTGAGTGATCGAGATCCTATCTTCACTAGTGAGTTTTGGAGAAGTTTGCAAGAGGCGGTAGGGACTCAGTTGTGTTTGAGCACCGCATATCATCCTCAGACGGACGGTCAGACCGAGAGGGTGAACCGTATCTTAGAAGATCTCTTGAGGCTTTGTATCTTGGATTTTGGAGGTACATGGGAAGAACATCTTCCTTTGGTGGAGTTCGCATACAATAACAGCTTTCAGTCTAGTATTGGCATGGCACCTTTCGAAGCTCTTTATGGAAGGCCTTGTCGATCTCCTACATGTTGGTGGGAATCTACGGATAAGATCTTGCTTGGGCCAGATATGGTTAGAGAGACTTCAGAGAAGATTGATTTGATTCGTAGAAGGATGAAGGCAGCGCAGGATAGGCAAAAATCTTATGCGGATCGGAGAAGGACGGATCTTGAGTTTGAGGTTGGGGACATGGTTTTTGTCAAAGTATCTCCGTTGAGAAATGTTGTTCGCTTTGGGTCCGTTGGGAAGTTAGAACCGAGGTTTGTTGGGCCTTTTCCTATTAAGGAAAGGATTGGACGGATGGCATATAGGGTGGAGTTGCCCGACAGACTTAGTGGTGTTCATGATGTATTCCATGTATCACATTTGAGGAAGTGCTTACATGAGACCGCAGAGGTGGTAGAGCCGAGCTTGCTTAGAGATGTAGAGGTAGAGCGTGATGCGACGAGCTCCTACTCGCATCCTTGGGTCAGAAACTAGGAAGTTGAGGAACAGAGAAGTTCAGCTAGTGAAAGTGCAATGGGGAGATGACGAAAGCAATGCTACTTGGGAGACGGAAGCGAAGATGCGTTCTTTGTATCCATTTCTTTTTGAGAGTATGTCTTTTAACTTCTCCTTTATCGCTTGTCTAGTACTTATCTTATCTTTAGTATATCCTCTCGCTAGTACCTATGACCTTTAGATAGGGTAAAACCTATGGTTGAAACATGTGTTTGAAACATGTTATGGTTGATGGATGCATGTGGATGCAATTGTTTGCTAGTGGTTGCTCATGGATGCATATACACACACATTAGGCACTAGATCGGCTCAGTCACTTCATGTTGCATATCGCACAAATGGATGTGGTAGTTAGATTGATGGATGTATCATGGTTGTGTTATCATATGGATGATGCATTTTTGTGTATGGTTGTGCACGCATATAGAAATTGTATGTGTCAATAGGGTTTCGCATACATATTGGATGCATGGCACTATCATGGTTTGCATTAAGGAGGTCGACTGAATCAGTAGACCGCCTGATTTTTCATTAGTATACGGACATATACACACACTTTCTGCATATGTTCATACATCATTAGAAGTTTCTAAGGATAATGGTTGCTTGTGGTTGATGGTTTAGTAGATGGTTGTTTGGTTGGTAGGATACGTTCTTCTTGACTTAGAGATTTCGAGGACGAAATCCTTTAAGTAGGGGAGAATGTAACACCCCGAATTTCAATTAATACTAATGGTTAGTGATTAAAGTATAATTAATCTCAGATAAGAGAATCAGGGGAAACGGGCTGCGTCATTGCGTTCGTCTCGGAAAAATACGCGAAATAGACTCCAAGTTTGCGTAAAACGGGTACCGTATGAAAGAGATATGGACGAACGAAGTTAGGCAGAAAAACCCGAAACTGGCCAGAAATGCACTGGCGCACTTGTGAAGTGCGCCAGTACAAAATTACACTGGCGCACTTGTGAAGTGCGCCCATGTCGGGACAGAAAACCTGCACAGTTTCTGGAGAGTTCTGTGGTTGGGTGCACCAGTTTGGGGTTTGGGCCTGGTCTTGGGGCTGGTTTCTGGAGAGTTCCGAAATCTAAGGGTCCTAATCTAATCTAGGGTTAATCTAAGGGCCTAAAACACTACCTAATCCTATAAATAAGACCCTAACCTAGCCCTAAATCATCATTAATCTATCATACAACTAAACTATGGCAAAATGCTAGCTCTCATGGCCTCCACTAATTTATGAAGAGGGTTGCAAGCTAATCACTCTCTAATCAACCTCTAATCCCTTCTAAGCATCTTAATCTTCATCATTTGGAGTGTAAAATTGCTAGTAGTGAGTTTCTATCACTTTGATGATCTTTTGTTAAACTAAGTAGATGAGATATGATGAGATTTATGGTTTTGTATGTGGATTAATGAGTCTTGAATCATATGATATGATGTTAGCATTAATCTTATGTTTATGCATGTTGAGTATGTAAGTTTATGCAAGTTTAATATGATGTATGTTATGTTTGCATGATGCTAAATATGCAAGTTGTGGGCTATGTAATCATATGCATGTTATGCAAGTTCATGGTGATATGCTATGCAAGTTACATGTATGTTAATATGCAAGATATGCTATGCAAGTTACATGTTTGTTAATATGCAAGTTACATGTATGTTAATATGCAAGATATGCTATGCAAGTTACATGTTTGTTAATATGCAAGTTACATGTATGTTAATATGCAAGATATGCTATGCAAGTTACATGTTTGTTAATATGCAAGTTACATGTTTGTTAATATGCAAGTTCATGATGACACATTATGCAAGTCTATGGGTTAATATGCAAGTATATTATGCAAGTGAATATGTAAGTTATGTGACATATTATATGCAAGTTATGTGACATGTTATACAAGATTATATGCAAGTTATGTGACATATTATGCAAGTTCATATGCAAGTTATGGGTTTGTTAATATGCAAAATGGCACCTTTGAAACATGTTCATGCATATGCAAGTTGACACCTTTTATATGTGTTATGACATGAGAACGAAATTACGTGGGAACGATGGGATAATTAAATGCATAAGTTAATAAGATTGTGTGAAATTAATATAATTATGCATAACATAAAATAAAGGAACATAGTATGGGAATTTGCCTATTAAGTTAGGTGTACCCATACTATGTGTTGGGAATTTACCTATTGAGTTAGGTCTACCCCATGGGAATTTACCTATTGAGTTAGGTCTACCCATGTTATGAAAAGCTTAATATTAATTAGGGATAATTAATTTAAATTATGAGGGTGATTAATTAGGTGTAATTAATTGACTAAGACACGAGGTTGGACTCAGTTGTAGCGTAAAACTGCCCGGACCCAACCGGCTTAACCAGTTGCTACAAATGTTAGCCCAATGTGAGAGGTCTTAGGCACAAACTAAATACGTGATTAATGTAAAGACACGAGGTTAGACTCGGTTATGACATAAGGCTGCCCGGACCCAACCGGCTTAACCAGCAGTCATAAAAGACAGTCTAATGTGAGAGGTCTTTACAAAGGTTACGATCTTAATTAATTAATTAAGAAACACTTAACCATATTAGCATGTAGAGGGACATGAGGGTTAAGTGGGTGCCTTGGGTGGCATAAGGAACCTAGTGGGTTGCCTTGGGTGGCAATAGAAAATACGATTAGAATACTTAACCAAAGTGGAACATGTAATTAAAACATGATCAGAGGGTTAAGTGGGATACACTAGAAAAAGGGACAAGCTTAGGTGGGTAGCTTGTGGGAGGCCCATTTCAACCAGTAACCCATACGTATCTTTGTGGGCTCGACCCATGTCGAGGACGGGACACGCATACTGGGTTTGACTGTAAGAGGCAAACGGGTTAGCGGTGGCAACGCAAGTCCAACGGGCTTCATATGCGTGAGTGGGCCCGGGCTGGTAGGTAAGCCGTTGTTGCATCGTGTAGATATAAGCCGTGCATCGTTAATTATATCGGGTTGCCACGTTGGGGAATGGTACACCCCACGGTGGGGCCAGCACGGTTATCTACGTTAGGGAGCCGATCGAATGGGGAGTAGTGTGTACACCTAGTGGATTGTAGGGCCCCGTGGCGTCTACTTGGTCACCTAGGGGTACGCAAGTACTATTAAGTTAATTCTATAAGTCCAGGGGAGGGATCAACCTTTAAGTTAGGAACGACTGGTGTGGTGCAGTTTAGTAATTTACCTTAGGAAGGGTAGATGCGTCTTTATCTTTTATCTTAGTTTAGTTGACTGCTTAGTATAGCCGTTCATCCCTATATGTTACCGTATATCAATTTATGTCTTCTCTGGTTACTTTAACGATTGTATTGTTAAAGTTATAGGACTCGCTCAGACTTATGTCTGACCCCGTTGTTTTTATCTTTTCCCCAACCCTCAGGTCCTACGGTGGATCCTAGCAGTAGTGGAGCTTGATCGGATTGCTGTTCCAGTCTTTAGGAGCTTGGATAGATGTAAAGCTCCAGTTATCCAGTTATCTTTTCTTTTGTTTTGGCTATTGTGTGAGAGTGGGATTATGTACTTCTTTATTTTGATGGATATTGTACTTGACTTTTATTTTGGTTTTATGATGTAACCAGACATGTTTTACTTCCGCTGTTATGAGATGATGTTTTAAATTTCAAGTACTGTTTATATCTGTCTTGTTGTAATTTTTCTGTTCTATATTCACTAAAATACTCCACCGATGCTATGGCATTCCCTTAGTGAGTGACCATAGCGGGAGTGGGGTGTTACACTAGTGGGGGATACAAGACAATGGGGAGAGCTTGTATCATATTGTGGGACCCGTTTCATCCAACAACCCGGAGTTATTATCAAATATGTACTCTGAACTTGGTCGGAGAAGGGGCACGCATACTGGATTGATCGTAAGAGATCCAAACGAGGAGGATGGTGTGGGGGTGCAAACCGACCATGCCATGTGCGTGCATGAGCCGGGCAGAGGGGAATAAGACGACCGTGACACCTGTAGATATGGGGCTATGCATATTAGCGGAGGGTTGCCACTTAAGGACGTGATTCATCCCACAATGGAGGCAGCATAGAGTATCTACGCGGATTACGGAGCCGATCGATTAGGGTAGTTAGGGTACATTTGGACGTATGCCTAAGTCTAACATTTTATAGTGAAAGGGATCATCTCATTTTGGATATACTAATAACAGTGCAGAGTAATCATTAGAAGCGTATACACCTTATCCTGTCTACCTTGTCACACCTGCCTTTTATGTAATAATCTCTCTTATCCACTTTATATGCATGTCATGCTACTTTTATTTATTTACTTACTAAAAGTAACTAAACTCGCCAGACTTTATGTCTGACCCTTTTTGTTTCCTCTTCTGTCTTCCATTTCCCCCCAGTTCTCAGGGCGGGAATACTCAGGTTTAGTCAGGACTCAGTTATCATCTTGCTAGGAGTTTCTTTCGAAGTATGGCTCAAGTTCTTATCTCTACTATGGCTTAGCTCTTTTTCTTGGGAATTATGTTTTCTTTTAAGTATTTGTGTACTCTAAAGGTACAAGACAGAAGTTACATTATCGTAATGGTTTTTGTGACTTATGGTATTTTGGACCACGATGTTATGATTTATGTTTGAAATAAGAATTTGAATTTCCGTTGCTATCTTATTTATATCTGTCTTGCAACTATTCTGTGTCTGTTTACCTATAACGCTTCACGGAACTTAATGCATTCCCTTAGTGAGTGACATTAACGGATGTGGGGTGTCACACTTGATATCAGAGATGAAGGTTACTAGATTAGATAAAAGATTTTTATAATTATTGTCAAAAAGGTTTTAAAAGAAAGCATTTTCAAAAAGAAAGTCTATTTTGAAAAACATTCCCCAAAAAGCCATATGTAATATCCTTCGGTCCTTTGTCTAAGTCTCTTCCTTTTTCTTTTCAGCATGTTTAGGGTACCAAACATTCCTAATATCCCAGAGGGCATTGCGATACGAAGATAGTTCCGTAGGTATTTGGAGGCCACAGCGTCTGCCGAAGGCCAAGGAAACATTCCTCCCTCAGCTGCACCAGTCATTCCTCCTCCTCCCCCTCCAAGAGCAGATAATTTCGCCAAGATCTGCAAAGACTTCCATGCTATGGGAGGTAAGCCATTCCATGGGAACTAAACATTCATAGAAGCGCGGAATTGGCTCAAGGAGACCGAGGACTTGTTCGTAATCTTTGAAATAGAGGATAGAAGGAAGGTTCAGTTAGCTTCTTGCTACTCAAAGACGAAGCCTCACTCTGGTGGGAAGTTACCCAAGCTGGACGCCCGGTGGAAACATGGGATGATTTCAGACAATGATTTGAAATTAAATTTCTTTCCCAAGCCGAGAAAAGCATGCAAATGGAGAGGTTCTTGGCACTTAAACAAGGGAAATTGACGGTGAAAGAGTATGTGAATAAATTCTACCAGCTAGCAAGGTTCGGTTTGGAACTGGTGGATACTCCACATAAAAAGGCATTGCGGTTCGCTAAAGGGCTGAATGAACCCCTTCATGGGTTAGCCATGTCTCATATTCCAATGGGAGCTACTTTTGAAAAGCTTGTTGATATGGCCCTAATGCATGAAGAAGACAAGGGAGAAAAGAAGGAAGTAAAAGCTGAGGAAACAACGCAAAATAAGAAGGTGTGGCCTAAGAAGGGACAACAACAACAACAAAAGAAAGGTGGAAAGAATGACAAGGCCAAGGATAAGAGGAAATGTCACAGTTGTGGGAAAGAGGGTCACTTGATCAAAGACTGTAAGCGAAGGAAGAATAATTGTTTCAATTGTGGAGATGTCGGACACTATGCTAGGGAGTGCCCGAAGAAACAGTGATCGCGGGGACAAGGTCAGAGGGCAGGAACTTCTGGAGGGCAGGTGCATGCTCTCGCGATCAGTGCTCCTGATAGAGGTAGAAAAATTTTCGTGGAAGGTTTAATTTGTCTTTCAAACCATCCTATTAGAACACTTTTTGATTCTGGCGCTTCACATTCATTTATATCTAGTTCTATGGTTGAATCACTGCACTTAATTACTAGTATGGTAGTGGATCTCGTAGTTGTTTCAAACCCTATTGGTGGTTCGGCTCATTTATCTGTGATTTGTCGGGGTTTGAAAATATCTGTGTTAGGCGTAGAGTTTGAGTGCGACGCATATGTTCTCGGGTTTATGGGCTATGGGTTGATTCTAGGGATGGATTGTCTTACCATGTATGGTGCCATTCTGGATTGTGAGAGGAGGGTCGTTAGGCTTCTAACCTGTCATGGGAGGACCCTCGAGATTTCGTGTGACCCACAAGGGTCGGTTATGCTTAGTTTCCAAGAGTCTCTGGATGCATCTATAGATGACTTGCAATATGTTCCAGTAGTATGATATTATTCTAATGTTTTTGATGAGGTACAGGTCTTACCTCCGAGGCGCGAGATCAATTTTCATATATATCTGGTGGACAATGCAAAGCTAGTTGCATTACCAGTGCGCCATATGGCTTTGAGGGAAAGGAGGGAGCTGAGTAAGCAAGTAGGGAAGCTACTTGAGAAAGGATTTATCAGACGAAGCATAGATGAATGTGGTGCACCGGTTGTATTCGCAACTAAGGCGGACGGTTCGCTTCGTTTGTGTGTCGACTATAAAGAGTTGAATAAACTCACCAAGAAGAACAGACTCCGGCTCCTAAGAATTGATGATTTATTTGACTAGCTAGTTGGTGCCTCGGTATTTTCTCAGTAAGACTTGTCCACGAGGTTTAATCAGTAGAGGGTGGCTGAGGGCAGCATAGACAAGATTGATTTTAGGACTCCAGATGGTTTCGTTGAATGGCTAGTTATGCCTTTTAGGCTGACGAATGCACCCGCTTATTTTGTTGATCTAATGAGTAGGGTGTTTAGGGAGTTTCTAAATAAATTTGTCATGGTCTTTGTTGATGATATTTTTATCTTCTCCAAAAGTGAAGAAGAGCATGCCCAACATTTGGGAGAAGTTTTGGAAACTCTCCCTAAGCATCAGCTTAAGGCAAAGTTCTCTAAATGCCATTTTTAGAGAAGAGTGGTGAGATTCTTAGGGCATGTAGTCTCCAAAGAAGGGATAGATGTGAATCTCGAAAAGGTGGTTGCAGTGCAAGATTGGAAAATTCCGAAAAATGCAACAGAGGTGAGAAGCTTTCTCGGGTTGGTAGGTTATTATAGGAAGTTCGTTAAGGATTTCCCAAAGATATCAGCCCCTCTCACCAAGCTGACAAAGAAGAACATGGCATTTTCTTGGGATATGGATTGTGATGTAGCTTTCAAACATTTGAAGAGGGCTTCGACAATAGCCATAGTCTTGACCTTGCCTGATGGAAATAAAGTGTTCACAGTTTACACTGATGCGTGTGGTACTAGGCTTGGTGTGGTTTTGATGCAAGAAGGAAAGGTAGTGTGTTATGGGGGTAGACAGTTGAAAGTTCATGAGAGGAACTACCCCACCCATGATTTAGAGCTAGCTGCCATAGTATTCGCACTCAAGACGTGGCATCATTATTTACCTGGAGAAAAGTTCGAGTTATATACCGACCACAAATCTCTCAAGTATCTGTTCTTGCGGAAGGACCTTAATTTAAGGCAGCATAGGTGGATGGAGTTCCTAGCCTCATATGATTTTGAAATTACTTATACCCCTGGCAAGGGTAATGTGGCGGCCGACACACTAAGTGGGCAGAGGATAGCCTTAAGTCCTCTGTTTGTGGAGAGGAAGATCTTGGAGTTCATCTTGGCTTTTAACTTTAGACCCTCCATCGAGATTTTTCCTGATTTGTTTACAATGTTGGAAATACGACCAACTCTTATGGATCAGATTTGAGCTTCGCAGCAGAGTGACCCAAAGATTTTAGATATCATGAATAATCTCAGAAAAGGGGAGACTCTTAGTCACCTCAATAGACATTCCCTAGATGAAAAGAGATGGTTGCGACGAGATGGAAGGCTTGTTGTTCCTCAAACCGGAAGCTTGATAAAGACAGTCCTAGAAGAAGTGTAACACCCCACCTCCGCCAGGGTGGCTCTTGCAAGAACTCTGACTTTGGAGGGGCGTTGGAAACACGGGTAAACATGCATAATAATATATCAAGGCAGATCAAGAACATAAGCATAGTATACATGTAAACAGAGTAATCATGATAGATAAAAGCACAACGGAATTTAAACCATTTCAAAAACAAGTTTAGTACAACAGATGTCAACTTCCAGAAACAACAAGTCTAGATAAAAACATCTCCACCATAAAACTCAAAATACATAGAACTATCCCCAAAAGAAGTGATAACCATAACGGGCTTCATGTCAAAACGTACATGAGCCTAAATCCACAGCAAGCAAATCAACGATCCAAGCTAGGCTCCGGTATTCCCTCCCTGAGAACCTGGGGAGGGGGGGGGAACGGAAGAAAAGAAGCGAAACAAAACAGGTCAGTCAAAAAGACTGGTAAGCCCTACTACGATCAGTCTATAAACTAATAAAGTTAACAGGCATGATGAAACTGAGATGAACACAAGGATACAACATACTGGCATAGAGAATAGATAAAGGTGACATCGCATAATCAAAGTTAAGTTTTGCACCACATGTACTAGCAATCTAACATGACTTGTATAAACAAGTATTAATCCCTTGGCCCAAGCTTTGGCCCAATAACATGAAGTGACCCGAATAATACGGTCTAATCGATCGGCTCCCTAAGCCTAACTCGTCAAGTGTTGGTGTCAATGTGGCCCAAAAACATGCTTGTAGTCAGACCTGTGCTGGGTCCACCTTCGGGTGTATCAAGCCCTAGGGTGTCAACCCCGGACACCATAAACATGAATGCACAGTCTAATCTACTGGTACCCGTGCTTAATTCTCCAAATCCGGACTACATGCACGACCGTAGTCCGCCTGGACCTACACCGGCATACCCCCCGGCCACCGCTTTAGTCGCTTACATCAGCCCAGTAATCGTGCCCCACCCTAGCCTAGTCCCTAGGGTCATGATGATACAAA
Source organism: Allium sativum (assembly GCA_030737875.1). Lineage (NCBI taxonomy): Eukaryota > Viridiplantae > Streptophyta > Magnoliopsida > Asparagales > Amaryllidaceae > Allium > Allium sativum. The sequence goes on along the minus strand of CM060921.1, from coordinate 815,248,821 downwards.
CAGTGGGATTACTGCTGGAACGGGCCCCCGTTGCTAGGGTTTTCTAAGAGGGTTAAGTGCGGTTTAACCCTTTACTAATCATGGATTAACTTGGTTAAGTGTAACGAACGGTTCACGACTTAACCCCCGATTAATCCCATTAATCCCATTGATTAAGCATTAAGTGGACCATGACTTAACCCTAATCATGAGGCATTAATTAACTTAATGTACCTTAACCTCTCACATTAGACCTTGTTGTGGTTACTAGTTAAGCCGGTAGGTTCCGGGTAGCTTTACACCACAACTTGGTCTAACCTCGGGTCTTAGCACGACATGACCAACTTCTCACATTGGGTCCTATTGTTTGTAGCAACTAGTTAAGCCGGTAGGTTCCGGGTAGTTTTACGCTAGAAACTCAACCCAACCTCGAGTTGGTCACACTTATATTTTCTAAGTGTCATGTCCATTATGTTTCCAAAACATAGTACAAGTTTTTCAAGAATTTGGGTAGACCTAACTCAATAGGTAAATTCCCAATGGGTAGACCTAACTTAATAGGTAAATTCCCAATCTTATATTTTCATGTCTTTTTAAATTTACCCAAACCCCAACGCAATCCCATCGCTTACATAAACGCAATAACGCATAAAGGATAGAAAGAGGGAACTTGGCATAAATATGACAAAGGGTGTTGAAGCCACAAGTTTAACATGGTGGCATATGATATGTACACATGTTTATATTGCATATTTAGGCTTCTAAAATATGCATAAAACCAAACTTAACATATAAGTGATACATGGTGATAAATAGCATGTAGAAGTTGCCACAAGTTCGCATAACATGGTAACATGTATAAATGTTTAACCCAAACTTGCATATCATAACATCATAAACTTGCATATCATAACATCATGAACTTGCATATCATAGCATCATAAACTTGCATATCATAACATCATAAACTTGCATATCATAGCATAACTAACTTGCATAAATCCCAATTTACATCATTCATTAACTTTAGAGTTTAAAAAGAAGGTAAAAGGGCTTACTAATTCTTATGAAGACACTAAAAGATTAAGACAAGCCCTTATGCAACCAAATAAACCCAATATGAAAGATCCAATAAGAAAGCCCTTGCCAAAAATCACCAAAAACTCTAGCTTTGGAAATAAAGCTTGCAACTTGATAATGAATGCAAGCTAACGATCACTCATACAACTTAAAAACACTTGAATGAACATGAAATCTCTCTTAGGAATTTACTTATAGATTTTTGAATGAGAGTGGAGGCCATGAGAGGAATGATTTTTCCATAGTTTAGTTGCATGATAGAATAATGAGGATTTAGGGGTAGGTTAGGGTCTTATTTATAGAAGATTAGAGTGTTTTAGGCCATTAGATTAACCCTAGGTTAGATTAGGATCCTTAGATTTCGAAAGCTTCCATAAACTAGCCCCAAACACAGCCCAAACCCCAAAATGGTGCACCAGGCAGAACTGCCCGTGCACCCCCTGTCGACAGCCAAGTCGACAGGGCTGTCGACTTGGGTCTGACCAAGTCGACTGCCAAGTCGACAGGCCTGTCGACTTGGTTGGCTTGGCGGGAATTTTCCCGCCTAGCCTTCCAGGCCCGAAATTCGAAATCTAAATTCGAATTTGAAATCTGTTTTAAACATGGAATTTTCTGAAAACTTCGTTGGGCCTTAATCGGGTCATACGGACTCCGATTTTCGAAAACTCGGACTCTATTTCGCGTATTTTTCCGAGACGAACGCAATAGCATACCCCGTTTCCCTTGATTCAGATTTTTAAATTAAATTCTGCCTCGATTTATGTTATAACAGGTTATTAGAAAATCCGGGTTGTTATTCTCCCCTCCTTAAAGGATTTCGTCCCCGAAATCTTCAAGTTAGGAAGAACGTATCCTACCATCCAACATCCATCTACTCAAAACATCATCCACGAGCAATCATTGTCCTTACTAGATTCTAAATGTTGTATGAACATATGCGAAAGTGTGTGTATATGTACTTATCTAATGCAAAGATCAATGCAAAGTATGTTAGTGAAATGTATCCACATGTATGCAAATCCTTAACATAATGTATAACATCTACATGTGTGCACATAACATACATCCATATGCAAAATCCATGTGATAGCATAACATAATCATCCATAAATAAGCATAAACACTCATGCATATGCAATATGAGGAGTGTGTGAGCCGATCTAGTGCCTAATGTGTATAATGCATCCACGAGTAACCACTTGCAAACACTTGCAAACACTTGCAAACATCAAGCATAACATGTCTCAAACACATGTTTAATCCAAAGGGTTTCTACCTAAGGTTCTCATGACAAGATAAACACGACAAACTAGATAAACTAGATAAACATGGATAGCGAAAGAAAGATATGTTAAAAAGAGATTGAGAGTGTACCCTCGAAAAGGAATGGATAAAGCCCACGCATCTTCTCCTCGGTTACCCAAGTTGCGTCTTCCTCGGCTTCACCCCATTGAACCTTCACCAACTTAACCTCACGATTCCTTAGCTTCTTGGTCTCTGTCCCCAAGATACGGATCGGAGCTCTTCTCACGGTAGCTTCTTTCTCCACTTCCACATCTTCCAGAACACTTGGCTCAACCACCTCTGCTGACTCATGCAAACACTTCCGGAGATGCGAGACATGAAAAACATTATGTACTCCGGCCAGCTTTTCAGGCAACTCCACTCTATAAGCCATCTGCCCGATCCTCTCTAATATAGGAAATGGTCCAACAAACCTCGGTGCTAACTTCCCAACGGCTCCAAATCGCACCACATTTCGTAAAGGAGAAACCTTCACGAAAACCATAGCCCCTACATCAAACTCCAAATCAGACCTTCGCTTATCAGCATAGGATTTTTGTCGGTCTTGGGCCGCTTTCATCCGTCTTCTAATCAGTTCAACCTTCTCGGATGTATCTCTAATCATATCAGGCCCAAGTATAAGCTCATCAGTTGTCTCCCACCAACAAGTAGGTGACTTGCACGGTCTCCCATATAAAGCCTCAAATGGTGCCATCCCTATGCTCGCCTGATAACTGTTATTATAAGCAAATTCCACAAGAGGGAGGTGGTCTTCCCAAGTACCACCAAAATCCAGAATACAAAGCCTCAACAAGTCCTCGAGTACTCTATTCACCCTTTCGGTTTGACCGTCCGTCTGTGGGTGATAAGCCGTACTCAGATTCAACCTCGTGCCCATAGCTTCTTGCAAGCTATTCCAGAACTGACTAGTAAAAATTGGGTCACGGTCACTGACTATACTAGAAGGGACTCCATGTAGTCGCACAATCTCACGAAGATATACAGACGCTAGCCAAGATGCGGTCCTCTTGCTCTTCACCAGAATGAAATGAGCACTCTTCGTAAGTCTATCAACAATAACCCAAATGCTTGTGTTCCCTTTCCTTGACCTTGGTAGTCCATCGATAAAATCCATGGAAATACTCTCCCACTTCCATAGTGGAACCTCTAGGGGATGCAATAGCCCACCGGGCTTCTTTGACTCGGCCTTAACCTGCTGGCAAATGATACATCTAGAGACAAACTCCGCCACATCCTTTTTCATCCCAGGCCAAAAGAAAATGCGCTTCATATCTTTATACATCTTATCTCCACCTGGATGTATAGTCAACTTAGAGCGATGCGCTTCCTCAAGAACTTTCCTTACTAAATCTTCCACCATTGGAACACAAAGTCTTCCGTCTCTCCTCAGCCAACCCTTGTCATCAATAGAATATCGAGCAAGATGACTAGACGTCTCTCCTCGAATCAGCTTATCCATCATCTCAACTATCTGAGGGTCTTCCCTCTGCGAAGCCCCAACTTGATCCAGAAGGGTAGGTCTGAGTTCAAGAGATGCTAAAGAACTGGTCATCGACTCAACCGCCAAAGAGAAATCAAAGGTTGCCACAAACTCTAAATTCTTCATCTCAACGAATAGAGGACTTAGGGTCAACCTCTTTCTACTCAAAGCATCCGCTACTACATTCCCCTTGCCAGGGGTATAAGATATATCAAAATCGTAGGACGCCAAGAATTCCATCCATCTTTGCTGCCTCAGGTTCAGATCCTTCTGTCAAAAGAGATACTTCAAAGACTTTTGATCTGTATAAAGCTCAAATCTTTCTCCCAGAAGATAATGGCGCCATGCCTTGAGTGCATATACAATCGCCGCCAACTCTAAGTCATGAGTAGGATAATTCTTCTCATGCACCTTGAGTTTTCTACCGCCAAAGCATATCACCCTTCCTTCCTGCATCAAGACAGCGCCTAACCCCGTGCTGCACGCATCGGTATATACTGTAAACAATTTCCCTCCATCGGGTAAAGCTAAAACAGGTGCTGATGTGAGAGCTCTCTTGAGTCTCTGAAAAGCAAGCTCGCACTCCATGTCCCAAGAAAAAACTAAGTTCTTCTTCGTCAACTTAGTGAGAGGAGCGAAAATCTTCGCGAAGTCCTTAATGAACTTCCGATAAAAGCCTGCAAGACCTAGAAAACTTCTTACTTCGGTCGCATTCCTTGGAGCCTTCCAATCCTGAACTGCAACTACTTTAGCGGGATCCACCGCTAAGCCTTGCTTAGATACAATATGCCCAAGGAACCGAACTTCCCTTCTCCAAAAGTGACACTTGGAGAACTTGGCTTTCAACTGATGCGCTCTAAGCGTATCCATCACCTCCACGAGATGCCTAGCATGCTCTTCCTCATCCTTAGAGAAGATCAGAATATCATCTACGAAGACCACGACAAACTTGTTCAAGAACTCTCTAAACACCCTTCTCATCAAGTCCACGAAATATGCGGGTGCATTAGTCAAGCCGAACGGCATGACAAGCCATTCGAAGAATCCATCTGGCGTTCTGAACGCAGTCTTGTCTATACTATCTTCAGCCACTCTGAGCTGATGAAATCCAGTAGCAAGATCAAGCTAAGAGAAAACAGAAGCACCGACTAGCTGGTCAAAGAGATCATCAATCCTCGGCAACGGGTGTTTGTTCTTCTTAGTCATCTTATTCAACCCTCTATAGTCAACACAATGTCGAAGAGAACCATCTGCCTTGGTAGCAAATACCACAGGCGCTCCCCGTTCAGATATACTTCTTTTGATGAAGTTCTTCTCAAGCAATTCCTTCACTTGCTTGCTGAGCTCCCGCCTTTCACGCGGAGCCATGTGCCGAACGGCCAAAGAAACCGGCTTAGCATTATCCACCAGATAAATGCGAAAATCAATCTCACGTTTAGGGGGCAACCCCTTAACTTCATCGAACACATCTGGATAATCTTGAACTACTCTCACAGACTGAAGAGTATCAATTGACGAGTCAAGAGATTCAAGATAGCACAACATAACAGGATCCATCAGATTACAAGAAATCTCTAGGGTGTTTCCGAGGCGAGTCATGAGCCTCACAACCCTAAGCTCACAATCAAGGACGGCTCCATATCTGGACAACCAATCCATGCCCAATATCAATCCGTATCCTCGAAAACCAAGAACATACGCACTACACAAGAACTCTACACTCAGAATAGAGACCCTAAAATCCACACATATCATAGACAGATGGGCGGAACCCCCAATAGGATTTGAGACACAAACGGGATCATCTACTAAGCTAGTACTAAGGTGCAAACTATCAACAAGATCTGATGAAATAAAGCTATGCGATGCACCAGAATCAAACAAGGTACGAACTGGAAAATCAGAAATATATACATAGCTCTAGACAGAAATACTACCTCGATCAGGAACTGGAGCAGCATTGAGAGCATGAACTTGCCCTCCCGAAGGTCCAGCACGCTGAGTCTGACCCTGACCTTGCCCTTGCTTCTTTGGGCATACATTGCTGAAGTGTCCAGTCTCACCACATAGGAAGCATTCACCTTAATTCCTTTTCCTCTTCTTACAATCCTTGGCAATGTGCCCAAGCGTACCGCAGTGGTGGCACTTTGCCTTGCTGTTCCTGCCCTGGTTGTTATTGTCGTTGTTGTTATTCCCTTTGTTGCCTTGATTCTTGTTCTGATTGCCTTGACTGCTTTGACCACTCCGATTTCCCTGATTGCCCTTCCACTGGGAATCGGTCTTCTTGATCTCTTTCTTGCCTTCTTCCTGAAGCAAAGCCATATCAACCAAACTCTCAAAAGTGGCCCCATGGGGAACATGAGACATAGCCAATCCCTTTAACGGCTCATTCAATCCTCTTGCAAAACGAAGAGCCTTCTTCTCATTGGTACTCACCATATCCAAGCCAAAACGAGCTAACTGATTGAACTTGTTCACATATTCCTTGACAGACATATCTCCTTGTTTCAAAGCTATAAACCTCTCCATTTGCAGATTCTCCTCAGCAGAAGATAGGAACTTAAGCACGAATCTTGTCCTGAAATCGGCCCAAATCTCAACAAGCCTAGTACCATTGGTGACTTCCCACCAATACGCGGCTTCATCCTTCATAAGCCAAACCGCCAACAAGATCTTCCTCTGATCATCTAATCCAAAGATAGCGAAAAAATCCTCGGTCTCTTTCAACCAATTCCTGGCCCCTATAAAAGTCTCGGTGCCTTGAAAGTTCTTGCCACCCATTGCTTTGAAATCCTTGCAAGTCTTCGTGAAGTTAGCTTGAGGATGCTGAGGGGGAGGAGGAGGAACCTCAGCGACATGAGGAGGAGGAACATTAACCACCGGAGGAGGAGGAGGAGGAACATCTGCGGGGCCGGCTTCGGTCGCCCTAGCCTCCAAAAGTCTCCTATACCAAACAGGTACTTGCACCCCCTCCGGGATAATGAAGTTATCAGCCATTCTGAAACAAAGAAAAAGATAGATTCAGAATGGAGGAGAAACGAAAGGATTCACGCTAATGGCTTTTGGGGAATAGCCTTAAAAATAATTAGACTTTTCTTTAGAAAATACTTTATACTTGTTTTGAAAATAGTTTTTCAAAAGTTTTGAAAACCTTTTGTTCCTTCTCGTATACCATATGCTCTGATACCAAATGTAACACCCCACCTCCGCCAGGGTGGCTCTTGCAAGCACTCTGACTTTGGAGGGGCGTTGGAAACACGGGTAAACATGCATAATAATATATCAAGGCAGATAAAGAACATAAGCATAGTATATATGTAAACAGAGTAATCATGATACATAAAAGCACAGCGGAATTTAAACCATTTCAAAAACAAGTTTAGTACAACAGATGTCAACTTCCAAAAACAACAAGTCTAGATAAAAACATCTCCAACATAAAACTCAAAATACATAGAACTATCCCCAAAAGAAGTGATAACCATAGCGGGCTTCATGTCAAACCGTACATGAGCCTAAATCCACAGCAAGCAAATCAACGATCCAAGCTAGGCTCCGGTATTCCCTCCCTGAGAACCTGGGGGGGGGGGGGGGGAACGGAAGAAAAGAAGCGAAACAAAACAGGTCAGTCAAAAAGACTGGTAAGCCCTACTACGATCAGTCTATAAACTAATAAAGTTAACAGGCATGATGAAACTGAGATGAACACAAGGATACAACATACTGGCATAGAGAATAGATAAAGGTGACATCGCATAATCAAAGTTAAGTTTTGCACCACATGTACTAGCAATCTAACATGACTTGTATAAACAAGTATTAATCCCTTGGCCCAAGCTTTGGCCCAATAACATGAAGTGACCCGAATAATACGGTCTAATCGATCGGCTCCCTAAGCCTAACTTGTCAAGTGTTGGTGTCAATGTGGCCCAAAAACATGCTTGTAGTCAGACCTGTGCTGGGTCCACCTTCGGGTGTATCAAGCCCTAGGGTGTCAACCCCGGACACCATAAACATGAATGCACAGTCTAATCTACTGGTACCCGTGCTTAATTCTCCAAATCCGGACTACGTGCACGACCGTAGTCCGCCTGGACCTACACTGGCGTACCCCTCGGCCACCGCTTTGGTCGCTTACATCAGCCCAGTAATCGTGCCCCACCCTAGCCTAGTCCCTAGGGTCATGATGATACAAACAGTGGGATTACTGCTAGAACGGCCCCCCGTTGCTATGGTTTTCTAAGAGGGTTAAGTGCGGTTTAACCCTTTACTAATCATGGATTAACTTGGTTAAGTGTAACGAACGGTTCACGACTTAACCCCCGATTAATCCCATTAATCCCATTGATTAAGCATTAAGTGGACCATGACTTAACCCTAATCATGAGGCATTAATTAACTTAATGTACCTTAACCTCTCACATTAGACCTTGTTGTGGTTACTAGTTAAGCCGGTAGGTTCCGGGTAGCTTTACACCACAACTTGGTCTAACCTCGGGTCTTAGCACGACATGACCAACTTCTCACATTGGGTCCTATTATTTGTAGCAACTAGTTAAGCCGGTAGGTTCCGGGTAGTTTTACGCTACAAACTCAACCCAACCTCGAGTTGTTCTCACTTATATTTTCTAAGTGTCATGTCCATTATGATTCCAAAACATAGTACAAGTTTTTCAAGAATTTGGGTAGACCTAACTCAATAGGTAAATTCCCAATGGGTAGACCTAACTTAATAGGTAAATTCCCAATCTTATATTTTAATGTCTTTTTAAATTTACCCAAACCCCAACGTAATCCCATCGCTTACATAAACGCAATAACGCATAAAGGATAGAAAGAGGGAACTTGGCATAAATATGACAAAGGGTGTTGAAGCCACAAGTTTAACATGGTGGCATATGATATGTACACATGTTTATATTGCATATTTAGGCTTCTAAAATATGCATAAAACCAAACTTAACATATAAGTGATACATGGTGATAAATAGCATGTAGAAGTTGCACAAGTTCGCATAACATGGTAACATGTATAAATGTTCAACCCAAACTTGCATATCATAACATCATAAACTTGCATATCATAACATCATAAACTTGCATATCATAGCATCATAAACTTGCATATCATAACATCATAAACTTGCATATCATAGCATAACTAACTTGCATAAATCCCAATTTACATCATTCATTAACTTTAGAGTTTAAAAAGAAGGTAAAAGGGCTTACTAATGCTTATGAAGATACTAAAAGATTAAGACAAGCCCTTATGCAACCAAATAAACCCAATATGAAAGATCCAATAAGAAAGCCCTTGCCAAAAATCACCAAAAACTCTAGCTTTGGAAATAAAGCTTGCAACTTGATAATGAATGCAAGCTAATGATCACTCATACAACTTAAAAACACTTGAATGAACATGAAATCTCTCTTAGGAATTTACTTAGAGATTTTTGAATGAGAGTGGAGGCCATGAGAGGAATAATTTTGCCATAGTTTAGTTGTATGATAGAATAATGAGGATTTAGGGGTAGGTTAGGGTCTTATTTATAGAAGATTAGAGTGTTTTAGGCCATTAGGTTAACCCTAGGTTAGATTAGGACCCTTAGATTTCGGAAGCTTCCAGAAACTAGCCCCAAACACAGCCCAAACCCCAAAATGGTGCACCAGGCAGAACTGCCCGTGCACCCCCTGTCGACAGCCAAGTCGACAGGGCTGTCGACTTGGGTCTAACCAAGTCGACTGCCAAGTCGACAGGCCTGTCGACTTGGTTGGCTTGGCGGGAATTTTCCCGCCTAGCCTTCCAGGCCCGAAATTCGAAATCTGAATTCGAATTTGAAATCTGTTTTAAACATGGAATTTTCTAAAAACTTCGTTGGGCCTTAATCGGGTCATACGGACTCCGATTTTCGAAAACTCGGACTCTATTTCGCGTATTTTTCCGAGACGAACGCAATGGCATAGCCCGTTTACCTTGATTCAGATTTTTAAATTAAATTCTGCCTCGATTTATGTTATAACATGTTATTAGAAAATACGGGTTGTTACAAGAAGCCCACCATTCTAAGATGACTACTCATCCAGGTTGTGATAAGATGTACAAAGACATGAAGCGGGCTTTCTTTTGGGCTGGGATGAAGAAAGATGTGGCAGAGTTTGTTTCTTGATGTTTGGTTTGCCAGCAAGTCAAAGCTGAGAAAAAGAATCCTGGTGGTCTACTTCATCCTTTGGAGGTTCCATAGTGGAAGTGGGAGAGCGTCTCCATGGACTTCATAGATGGTTTTCCTAGGTCAAAGAAAGGCAACAACAGTATTTGGGTTGTGGTGGACAGACTGACTAAGAGCGCTCATTTCATTCTAGTCAAAACTAAGAGGACGACATCATGGTTGGCATCAATTAATGTTCGAGATATAGTCCGTCTTCATGGAGTACCTTCCAGTATCATAAGCGATCGTGACCCTATCTTCACCAGTGAATTTTGGAGGAGCTTGCAAGAAGCATTAAGTACACAGTTGTGTTTGAGCACCGCTTATCATCCTCAGACCGATAGACAGACGGAGAGGGTGAACAGAATTATAGAGGATCTTTTAAGGCTGTGCATCCTAGACTTCGGAGGGACTTGGGAAGAGAGCCTTCCTTTGGTAGAGTGTGCCTATAACAATAGTTATCAAGATAGCATCGGCATGACACCCTTCAAAGCATTGTAGGGACGACCCTGTAGGTCGCCAACTTGTTGGTGGGAATCTACAAAAAGGTTATTACTTGGACCTGATATGGTTAGAGAAACGTCCGAGAAGATTGACCTTATTCGACGGCGGATGAAGAAAGCTCAAGATAGGCAGAAATCCTATGCAGACAAGAGAAGGACTGCATCGAATTCGAAGTGGGAGACTTAGTTTTCATCAAAGGATCACCTCTGAGGAATGTGGTTCGCTTTGGCTCGGTAGGGTAGTTGGCACATAGGTTTGTGGGACCATCTCCCATAACCGAGAGGATTGGCCAAATGGAATATAGAGTAAAGCTTCCAGAAAATTTATCCGTTGTTCATGATGTTTTCCATGTTTCTCATCTGCGAAAGTGCTTGCATGACATCGTGGACGTGGTTGAGCCAAGTATATTAGAGGAAATAGAAGTGAAACGGGAGCTAGCGGTTAGATGGGTTCCTTCCCGTATTCTTGGATTAGAAGTCAAGAAGCTATGCAATAAAGAAATCAAGCTGATAAAGGTTCAATGGGGAGATAACCCAGAGGATGCAACTTGGGAAACTGAAGACAACATTCGTGCTTCGTACCCTTTCCTTTTCGAGGGTATGTTCTTAACTTCTTTTTCCAAAATTTTATCAGTGCTTGGTTCTATCATTTGAATATATCCTATCCATAGTATTTTCAACCTTTAAATAGGAATCCTATAGATGTAAACGTGTGTTTGAAACATGTGTTTTAAACATGATATGTTTGATGGATGCAAGTGGATGCAAGTGTTTGCTTGTGGCTGCCTGTGGATGCATATACACACACATTAGGCACTAGATCAGCTCAATCACTCTCATACTGCATATGGATGTGTGTGCATTTTCTTTTCTTTTATTGATGGAAACAGATGTGTTAACATATTGATGTTGCATTTGGATGAATGAGTGTGCACACATATAGAACGTACATGTTATAATAGGATTATTTGCATACATATTGGATACATGGCACTAACATGCATTGCATTAAGGAGGTCAACTGAATCAGTAGACCGCCTGATCTTTTACATTAGTGTTGGTACATATACACACACCTTTGCATAAGTTCATACAAGCATTAGAAACTTTTAAGGACAATGAATGCATGTGATTGATGGATGAGTATATGGATGATGGATGGTAGGATATACAATCTTCTCAACTTAGAGATTTCGGGGATGAAATCCTTTAAGTAGGGGGAATGTAACACCTAGAAATTTTAACAACACTAAAAGAGTATAAATTAAATTATAATTAATTTAACATTCAGAATTAAGGGAAACGGGCTGCGCCATTGCATCCATCTTGAAATTCTGGTCAAGATAGACATTTGGTTTGTGTAAAACGGGCACCGTATGAGGAAGTTATGGGACTTTAAAGTTTGTATATGCGTAGAAGGATTATATATATATATATATAATCAGAAATCAGTTTGAAATTCGAAGTCCGTAGGCGGCAAAGTTCCCTCTCCTGGGGAGTCGACCTCAGAGTTGGGGTGTCGACCCATGGGTCGACACCTCAAGGGGGGTGTCGACCCCCTCCCCTCCCCGGGCAGATCTGGGCAAAATACATTTTTGTGCACCTGGTCTTCTTTCTGGACTTGGTTCATTGGTACTAAACTATATATAGACCCCTCATTTCTCCTATTTTCTTCATTGAAAACAATGGAGGCCAAATGCTGCTAGTGCTTGAATTGAACCTAGTACTTTTCTTCTTCGTTAGCAAATCAAAGTTAGAGATTCAAGATCCATTATTCTTCTATATTTCTAATCCAAACACTGTGAGTTCTTAGTTGCTTTTAGATTTAAATATTCAAAAGTAAGCCTGATATGACTATATTTAGGATTTGTTCCTATGACTAAATTAAATTGGATCCATTGTTAATTGTGAATTATTACATTCTGAAATGGTTATAACTTGGATCTAAATCTCTATCTTGTTGGATCTATTGTAACTTCTGTGATTTTCTATGATGTGGACATCTATATTATTAATCAGATCTAGCTTATTATTCCCTTGTGCTTATCATATTAGATCTGAACCTGTTGGACATCTAAATTGATATTTAGATCTTATCATCCTCATCTCAACACCCGTGCTATGTTAGATTTAGCTTAACCATCACAAGTTCATTGGATCTATGCTTATACGTTCACCATATCATCATGTTAGTATAGGATTATGCCATTTATGTTAAAACAATCACCCTTGTTATATTCCCATCACATTTCCCTTATATTGTTTATGACTAGGCTATTATTTACCCTAGATATGCCGTGAATTATATGCAAATGCATTAGTTAGGGAACGGGGGAAAAGATTAGTATTGGCATAATTGGAATAATGCTTATAAATATGAAGTGGTTATATAATTTAATTGGGTTAATGGGCATGAAACTCTTATAAAGGCATAGATGTAATTATTTGGATAAGAATGAAATGCCTAGGGTTACAATTAGAAATTGTAGTTGCACTTATGGCACGAGGTTAGGTTGGATTAGTGGTAGAAGTCTGTCTGGACCCGAACGGCATATCCAGCAACCACTAACGTGAACCTAATGTGAGAGGCCTAAGTGCACAAATACGAATCGGGCTAAGACACGAGGTTAGGCCCAACTTGTGGAAGAAGTCTGCCCAGACCCGACCGGCATATCCAACATCCACAAGCTGTAGGCCTAATGTGGGAGGTCTAGCCCATTATAACCATAAATGGACATGGAAAAGAATTCAAATACTTAACCTAGTTAAATATATATGGATTGTATGTATGTGAACTAAAAATTGGGGTTAAGTAAATGTGATTGAACAGGGGGTGGGTTAAGTAAATTTGAGGGGGTGGGTAATATTTATATATAGGCCCACAAATTTAACCTATAAGGTTATGTAATTAAAGACACCTAGTGGTATACATAACGGGAGGAAATAATAAAGTTATGTAATTAAAGACACCTTTTAAGGTAAGCATAACTTGTAGAAATGATATGGTTATGTAATTAAGGACACCTAGTGGTATACATAGCCAAAAAAACCTAGCGGGGGATACAAGGCAAAGGCGAGAGCTTGTATCATATTTTGTGGGACCCGTTTCAGCCAGTAACCCGGAGTTAGTATCAAATATGTACTCCAAACTAGGTCGAAGAAGGGGCACGCCAACTGGACTGATTGTAAGAGATCCAAACGAGGAGGACGGTGTGGGCGGCACAAACCGACCGGGCCATGTGCGTTCATGAGCCGAGCTGAGGGGGATAAGTCGACCGTGACACCTGTTGATATTGGGCTGTGCATATTAGCGGAGGGTTGCCACTTTAGGACGTGATACATCCTATGGTGGAGCCGGCACAGCGTATCCACGCTGATTTGGGAGCCGACCGATTAAGGTAGTTAGGGTAAATCTGGACGTATGCCTAAGTCTACCATTTTATAGTGGAAGGGATCATCTCATTCTGGATATACTAGTAACAGTGCAGGGTAATAACTAGAAGTATATACACCTTATCCTGTCTACCTTGTCGCACCTGCCTTTTATGTAATAACCTCTCTTATCCACTTTATATGCCTGTCATGCTACTTTTATTTATTTACTTGCTAAAAGTAACTAGACTCGCCAGACTTTATGTCTGCCCCTTTTTGTTTCCTCTTTTGTCTTCCGTTTCCCCCTAGGTTCTCAGGGCGGGAATACTCAGGCTTAGTCAGGACTCAGTTATCATCTTGCTAGGAGCTGCTTTCGAAGTATGGCTCAAGTTCTTATCTCTACTATGACCTAGCTCTTTTTCTTGGGGAATTATGTTTTCTTTTAAGTATTTATGTACTCTGATGGTATAAGATAGAAGTTATATTATTGTAATGGTTTTTGTGACTTACGGTATTTTGGACCACGATGTTATGATTTATATTTGAAATAAAAATTTCAATTTATGCTGCTATCTTATTTATATTTGCCTTATAATTATTCTATGTATGTTTATGTATAACGCTTCACAGAACTTAATGCATTCCCTTAGTCAGTGACATTAACGGATGTGGGGAGTCATAGAAGGCTAACTTGCGTGCTTCAATGCACAAACAATAAGTCGCCCGATACTACAACAAAAAGGTTCGACCTAGAACCTTTGAACCCAATGACCTCGTACTGAAGCGCATCTTCTCGGCCCCAGTTCACATAGGCTTGAAGTGGGAAGGACCTTACGTCATTCAACGGAATCTTGATGGTGGAACTTTCAAGCTAACAACCATTGATGGCGATGGTTTCCAAAGAGCATGGAATGTAGAGAGCTTGCAGCCATATCTGACTTAGGCTTTTATTTTTCCATTTTTGTATTTACTATTTAATTTTTTGATTATGTAATAAGGTGTTTCTCGCCCACTATTTAAAAGTGAAATCTCTTTTCCATGCTCTATGACTATATTCACTAATTTGGCTATTTTTTGTGATTTGATCGACCTATGCCAAAACTCAAATGAAGGGAATGACTAATTCCATAAACGGTGATCACTTGCTCACGTTTCTACGAGCTAACTCAAGTCCGCGACTAGTCGGACATGAGTTAACAAAATTTGAGTTTGATATCTACTTTCGTTATGATGATCCTCACTTTGAAAACCAAAGTTTTGGGAAGATGCCAAAGCGAATGTGATACGAATATTGCACGATAAACTTTAACTCTCACTACTTGGGAGAGACTATAAAGCGTCTTGGGTAGGCGTGAATGGTGCACCATGACTTATGACAATTAAACCTGCAACTCTAATCCAGACTGACTTTGGGAGAGTATAAAGGTTGGTTCTACGATGTCCACGCTGACTCCATCATCCCTAAACTAGGGAAAGAGTACAAAGACTTAAGGACTTGATTTCCAATTGACTTAGCTTGGGACCAACCGACGATGGGGGTACAAGTGTAGACTTATAAATTAACTTTGAACACGGCACAGTCGCAACTCGTGATTTCAAATTTAATTGGGTACATATACACTATACCTCTTGACTACGACACTTGGTACTCCAACACTCGGTACTACGATGCTTATCAATTATAAGCGAGACATCTTATAATCTAATTTATAAGTGAGACAACTTATAAAATCAACTCTTAAGCAAAACTGCTTAACAATTAACATTTATTTCAAGCAATAATTGCTTTTGAATTGCTAGACTCGACTTAGTAAGATTAAAATCACAAGTCCATTGATAGTAAAGCGACATCGAATAACAAAAAAAAGCTTTATTTATATTTACTTGTCTTGTACAAGATTACAAGGAAAAACGCGAGGGCTACACTCGCAACAACAACAAAGGGCCTGAAGACAAAACAAATGATGGGTCTGGTAAGATTTTGGTGGCTTATCATTAGTCTTTGAATTTTTCTTCTTCTCAGCCAGCTCGCCTTGGTGAGAATGCACTTGCGAGGCTTCTCAGTAGAAGACTCCTCAAGCCTTGACGTGGGCATGTCATCCTTCTTTTTGTGGGCTTGCAGGGGATGATGACTTGACTGGATGGACTGACATGTCTATACCAGAATGAGGAATGACTTGTAGCGGGTTGATGATAAGGGTTCCTATGGATGACTTAACTTTGAGGTGGAGGAGTTTTCCTTCATCCCACACCTTCATCTCTGTAATGCTCAAAGAACTAGTCTTCCCAGAATCGATGTTGTACATCATCATCTCCTTTGGTCGAAATTTCTTTACTGTCCTACTTCTTGAGTGCATCTATCGTCTCTTCCTACTTTCCCACTTCACCACCAGGGGCACTTGTTGCTCTACGACTGACTATACTACAACTTCAGATGTAGTCTTCTCCGGAGTCGTACCTAAAGCATAAAGAACTATAATCAATCCTGGTGAAATAACGGGTCTCCCAAGTGAAATCCCCGCTGCTAGGCAACATGTCATAATAACTTTACAGAATTGAGGAGAGAGAAGAGGAATACCCTCGGCTAGAACGTCTCCAGGTGTAGCAGGAGTCCCGACTTCTTGGATAGGAGTTAGAGGCTTTCGTGGGACCAATCCCGAATCATCTTGATTATACTCCTCCACTATTTCCGAGGCCTGAGTTGGACGAAGCAGAACGATTTCTTCTTTAATATATGGATCCGCGACAGGGATAAGTTGAATGGTTGATTGCATGGAAATTACATCGCCTCTATCCATGCCAGATTCCCGCTTCATGATTGTTTTTCCCATAAGCGTCAACCGCTCCACATTCTCCTCATCTTTCAACATTTGCCTTCCTTTTACCAGAACCTCCAACTCATGTCCCCTCAAAAATTGAGTCATCGGCTCCTCCTCGTTATTTGTTCCCACTGCAGAAGCCCTCCTTTCCTCATCCACAAATAATTCCCAAGTATTAGATAATGTCTGCAGGTAATCGACAACCCATGACAAGTCCCGATACCGGAGAACTCGGGAATACAATGTAATTACTTGGTTTCCGAATTCTTCCTAAATCTTTGCAAGCTCAACCACCTTCACTTTAAGCTCCTGAATTTCCATGTCATGTTGAATTTGGGAGTTATAGGACAACTCCGATGCATCATGAGCATTCTCCTACGCTTTCTTTCTGGCTTCCTCGGAGGCTACAAGTTGAGCTTGAAGTTTTGCATTCTCCTTCCTTAGCCATTCGTTTTCGGAATTAACTGACATGCTCTGTTGCTACACCACTATCAGCTCATCTCTGACTAACTTAGTTAAATGCGACCACTAGTTAAGCTTACTGTTGAGTTTACAAGCACATTATCGATCTCCGCTTTGGTTTTGTTATATAACTTTTTGGTGTCGACTAGCTAAGTCACACACTTTATCAATTCTTTGTTTGTAAGCTTGAGAATGTTTTTCTCCATGCCCCACCTTGGTTAATGTTGTCAATCTCAATCTCCGAGCCTTTGGTAGTCAAACAACCACCTCGAATAGGTTAACATTTCCTAGTAGTGTACAAGAATAAGATTGATGTCCGTCCCAGCCCGGCCGTCAAACGACTCTGGAATCGGCTGCAAGTTAGGCATGAATACCATTCGAGAGAAATAATGCAGGGGGTGCCTTTTCCAATTCCTTCTTCCTTTCTTCTGTAGTCATCTCCTATCCAGAAGGAATGGCTAGTTGAGGTTCTTTGACTTTGCGACCATCGGAGATAGCGGCGTCCCTACCTTTGAAAACGACTAACCATGACAATTGAGAGGGATGGGCAGGATGTATGTGATGAGATCTTTTCATTTGAGAGTGGCCTCTAATTGTTTTGTCTTCTCCTTGAGAATATCTATAGTGAGAGTAGGGAGCGGAGTCGTGACGACGTTTCTCTTTCGCATGCTCTTTTTCTTTTTTCCTTAGCAAGGCCCCTCTCCTTTTCCTTTCTTTCCTAATCCTCCTCGTCCTGTTTCTCTCGGTCACGCTCTCTTTCTTCCCTTTCGCAAGATTGCCTCCCATTATATTCCCTATCTCATCTTTCCTGAGAGGAAGTTTGACTACCGGGACCGTTCCAGCCCAGGATGGCGCTGAATAGACCATGATATTTCATCCCTTTAGTTATTGAACCTATAATTCAAGAGGAGAATTCAAGTTAGCACTCGGCATACATAGAAGAAAAAGGTGTCATGACATGCAGGTTTTTTTGGCGTGTGTGTAATACTATCCCCAGATGGACCAGAGCTTGGAGTCAGGCTTGTAGCAATTATCTCCCCAGCCTTAACATGAGTTGTTTCTTCCTTGGACTTTGGGAAGAGAATAACAAGGTCTAAGTCTTAAGAAGAATATATGGTGTCAGGCAGGGGAAAATCGCCTAAACCCCAAAACAGCGACTCGAGACACTCTGATTGGCTAACGAGAGCTAGAGATTTAAGAAGGGATAATGTTTTAGGAGGAGGACTACGGGTTTCTTCGACTCCCTTTTATAGGTATTTTCCTTTTCCTTTTCTTTCAATCTGGGTCCGACTGGCCCAAGACCCCATTTCCTTTTGATAGCTTGCTTTTTTTGGACCTAGGGATGAGCTGCTATTGTTTGCCCCCGGACCGAGGCTGCCACTATTGCTTGCTCGCCGATTAGGGGCACGATTACTAACAACGCCGCAACAGGAGCTTGATCTCCATCCATTCCCATGGATCGGCTGGGATCGAGTAGCTAGAAGCGGTGTAAGAACTCATCGGATATGCATTTCTTGACACTCGAACTACTCTCTGGAGTATCTAGCAGAGCGTCCATGCGGTTGTGATATAGTTGACCAACGATTTTGGACGGAGTGTCACCTGTAAGAGGCAGTAAGCATTTGAATATTCACAGCAGGATTGAAATGAGTAAGCTAAGATTTGATGCTTACTAAACTAGATCCATCTCCTAGCACAACCCACCTGTAATGGAACATAGGACCAATCCGGTCGAATATGCCCTAGTTTACTAAAGACATCTTTATTAATCTTCCTGTCTCGGGAAGCCTTAATATAAAGAAAGGATGGAGTTATGTTCCTCCGATGTTTGAAATTGTAAAAGAAGACAACATCATCGAAGTTCGGCTCTTTGTTTAGATGTTCTCTATATACAATATATAACGAGAAAAAAATAAGAATCCGTTGTTTGGTGTAACTACATCAGTGCTAGCTGCATACGGCGAAGAAAGTTGATGATGAATGGAATAAATGGTGGTATGCATAATCAGCTATGCACATTTGGCGACTTATAGCCGTGAAACCCTCTAGCGGATTGTGGGCAGTCTCACCCTTTGCGGGAATCCAAATGTCTACTCAGGGAATCCTATGTTTTGCACTTATTCTCCTCAACTTGACTTCATCCATAGAAGAGGGCCGAGAATTAGTCAGATTATTCAGGTATACAGCTCCTTCCGCACCTATCCTTCTACATCTTCCTTTTCATCCGCTGAAGTTCCCTCAGATGCACTTCTCTCTCCATCTCGATTTTGAATGACGTATTGTTCGTCGTGTTGTCTGATTCTATCCCAAAGTTAGACGATTTTTGAGGGTTTGTTTGATCATCTTTTCCATTTTCTGACTCAAAAAGTCTGCTGGAGTATCATTCGAAAATTTTAGCTGTTCAATCCAAGAAACTTCAATAGCTAGAAAGAAAGACCTGTACCCCTTTGTGTGTACTAGTGCAAGTGCGTGCAATAGAAGTGTGCTTGAATAGCTAAATAAATAGAAGGAAGTGATATTCTTGAGTTCGGATAGTTCGAAGCCATATGATATGCAATGTCAAGTTAAGTTCTAAAAGGTTCTATCCAACTATCCAGATATTTGTTTGAAGTTGGTTCATTAGCATCTATTATGGTATACGAGGTTATGGTGATAGGAAGACTTAGTCGAAGCATTGAACATTAAGTTCAACTCTCGGATGGAAGTATTCAAGTTAAAGATGTCAGGTCGACAACCATGGATCATTAAGAGACTACTTTGATCAACACGTCTAACATAAGTAGCATATCCCTCGGCTCGAGCATCTTCTGGATCGAGGGTATTCGATTCGGGCCTCTCCCAAATCCTATGCTTCTTCAATACCTACTCCTCATGATCTACATCTTTTTGTTCGAACAAATTTTACTCGAACCGGGTTTATCTAGCATCTTATGTTCCTTTGATCCAACCACTCTTCAGTTCGACATACATTTATATCGAAGCAAACTTTCAAACTCCATAATTCCATCCAACAAATTCCTGGCTCATTCGATCCCACGCACCTCCAATTCAATATCTCCCTATAACAAACTGGGACTGCAATTTTTCTCCATACTCCAATCCGACCTCCTTACTCCACTTCCCTCGTGGGTCTCCCAAGATGGTTGCAGACCCTTTGAGTCGCTTCCATCATCTTCTCGAACACGCCAAACTCAAAATCCATTTTCCACCTCTCAATACCTTTAGCAAATTTCTCCTCCTCGAAACTATTCTCCGACCACCACACTATGACAATGCTAGCGCCACCTCTGATGGTGTCCTTGACACCACCATCGACCGTTATAATACCAATGATGCAAGAAACAAGATTTAATAATTGATTCATGTGAAATTATAACTAAAAGCATGAATTAGATGGATTGAAACCTAAAAAGAAGATGTATAATTGAAGATCGAGGATTGAAGTTGAGATTAGATTAAGATTTAGATTGATTATAAATGTTGTGAAGCCTCGGTTTGATGCGGAGTAAAAGTCAAAAAGCAAAAGTGAACATGTGGGCCAAATATATATAGTGATAGGGGAAGTCCCCTAGTCTTCTCCCCAATGTGACAATGCACTTGCCAAAGGATGGAAGTGATCGAATAAACAAGACCAATCCGAAATGGGTCAAACCAATGACATTGAGCTGATTTCCAGCTTGATTATTGACCCGAAGTGAAGAGAAAATAAAGAAAGAAGTTGGATAACTTACCCACTACTTTACAATTCAAACAGCTATATCCTACATTGACCCATAAGTGATCATTGGTCCGACTTAATCATGCGCTCGACTCGCGCAACAAGACAACATCATTTGGTAATAACCTATATGTATATAAGCACATGTAGGAGCCAACGACCCGACAAAACTTATGATAAATAAATTCAATCTCCTAACTCGACAGGATTTGAATACTTGAATGTTCATATTAATTATTCTAATCGAGGACTTTAGCTCGAAAAGCACTGTTGTGCATAATGCAACATATGGAAAGCTATTTATATACACAAAATAACATGAGTATGGTGACTTCTCAGAAGGACATGACCATTCGTCATCGCCATTCAAATACTAGATGGCATCTATGGGAATTACAGCTCAACATATTCAAAGCACATCATGTTTACGACACGACGTACTTTGGGGGGAAAAGTGTTGACTTGCCTTTTAGCAAGCCCGCCAAGATCACCAAGAAGTACATAGACTCATTCACATGCCCATATGACCAAGCAATAAAATTACAAGGTAACCACATTCTGGTTCGATATATATTCGGATCAGCCAATTTAGAATATCTAAGGTCCCGGATCGGTGTTGCCTTGGGTCGAAGTAGCGGCATTGATGCAAGATCCAGATCATAGAAGAACTTGGCTTCTATTTGAACTAGCTGTTCCAAGCTCAGATCGACTAAGATTCAGGTCAATCTACGCCCCACCCATCTCCAGCAACTCAGGCACAGAGACGAGCAGTGTGATCTCGGCTCGAAGAGAAACCATGATCGGCATGCATCCGGTTCGACTATGTTGAACTGAGCATGGTCGATCGGAGAATATCATTCCTATAGAACCATTCCAACCCTGATATGGCCGCTTCCACTACCACTACAACATCGGATCTTCCTTTATGTGTCCATATCAAGCCGGACCTAGAAGTCTCTCATGACCTGATGACTTGCTCCACTACTTCTACACTTCCGGATAGGGCACCATGTGGCTTATTTAAACCGAGACCTGGAGCACATATAAATAACCCTCCAAAGCATCGGGAAAAAGGATTTTTGGCATTTTCTCTCTTTTATACGTTGTAGTGCTGCATTATACTCGTGTTTTGAGAGATATTCTGCTTATAATCAATTTTGTCAAGTTATATAAGAAATTATAAAGTGGACATACGCTCGTTAACACCAAACCGCTATAAACTTGTTTGTTCTTGCATTTTCCTCATTTTAATTTATATTTCTTCATTTATTTCTCTTTATAGTTTCTGTTTGAGTGTTTGTGTCATTTTTTGGCATCAACAAGTACCAAAAGGAAATTACACATAAAATTGTGTTTCTCTTTGTCCTTTTCTTTTATTATTGGAATAATCCTAAGAACCTAGGTTGCACGTTATTGTGCTTGTGATCTGTTATTTCCCATTTATTATTTTAATTATGAAATGAATATTTTATGCTATACTGAAAAGCTTGGGAAACATAACTTTTAAACCTTAATCTTTGGTTATGTTGACATTTCTATGCTTTGATCATTTCATTTACCTACGTAACAAATTGCGCTCATATATATATATATAATATGTATATATATATAATATGTATATATATGTGTATATTAAATGTATTTAATATATATTAAATATGTATTAAATGCACTTAATTAGGAATTCGAATTTAAATGTTCTCGTAGAAATTTTTTATGTGTTGAGTATTAATGGATTTTAATAATATTAACAACACAATGACACAAGGTTAACCTCTACTTGTTGTTGATGTCTAGGTGGAACCTACCAGCATATCTAGCAGCTACAAGAAGTCATGTTAATATGAGATGTCTAGTGCCACAGGTCATTATAAAAATATAAAATACGTGAGGTTAAGCCCTACTTGCAGTTGAAGTTTGCATGAAACCAACTGGCAAATCCAGTAGTTGCAAGAAGTTGGTTTAATATGAGACGTCTAGCATAATGAATACTTGTGTATAGTAGGCATACCTCGAGAAGGTATTAAGTGGTAGACCTACCTTATTTGGGTATTAAGTGATTAGGACTTGGTCCGTTCCTAAGGTTCACTTCTTGGTTTTGGACTAAAGTTACGGGATCAGCCCTTATTAGGTATTAAATGGTCACTGGGTCCGCCTTTCTCTTATAAAAGTATGAGGTATTAAATGGTCTTAATTAAATAAATGTACATGTATGAGTGGGGCAGTTCTTAGGAAGTTGTCTGCTTCTTATCTAGGGGCTATGTAAGGGTATACCTAGGGATGAGCTAATAAGAGTTCCAAAGAGCATGTAAAAGGGACCGCCTATCTAAGGGAATTATTAAGTGGCTAAGAGTTTTCCTATAATGCCAGATAAATAGTAACGCATTGGTCCGCCAGAGGAGTCCAAAATGGTAATGTGTCTACCTTCACCTGGTATTAATTTGCAGATTAATATTTGTGCCATTTCTATTGAGAAATATTTGATAATAATAATCGAGGTCTTAAGTGACTAGGGTCTGCCATTGGATATTAGGTGATCGAAAGAGTCAACCCAAAGGGTATTAAGTGATCATTGGAATCTGTCCATAAATAATATATAAATAATGGCCTTAACTTACCAAATGATAGTCCACCTCATAGGTTATTAAGTGATTGTAGACATCCTCCCTTAAACATACACGTTAGGCTTAAATGACTATAGAGTAGTTCACCTATTTAATGCATGTGTATGTCTTATTTAATTGTGTGTTGAATTCTCCTAAACAATACCTGATATATTCATAATGCCAAGTATAGGAAATAAATTTCCTTTTAACTTAAATAATTTTCATTCACCATAAATTATTGTTCTTACCCCCTTCTTCTTAAAAACACAGTTTATAGGGGGACATGCTTGATTGATGATGTCACGAATTCAAGAGCATGGCGGCCGAGATTTCCTTCTAGTTTATTATTATTATGTCTAGTAGTTGGTGGTATTAATGAGATACTTACGACGTACATCATTTATAACATTTGAAATCGTGACGTAATCAACATTATGTGGTTTTAATGAAATGGTGCATCTATATTAATTACTATATTTTTTCCAGTCTGCTATGAGGTTCTGATTTCAATTTAGTCTAGCTTTGTACTTTATTTTCTTGTAAAAACCTACGACTTTCTTGGAATGGCTCTAAGTTCCAATAGGACTTTTTTAGGTTGGGATTTAAGCCTATTTCGGGCGGGTTATTACAAAGTCCAAGATCTAATGGTTAAACCAAGATCGACACTTAAGTATTACATCTATGTTATAAAAGCAATACCTAAAGCTAAAAGTGTGACACACCACGTCCCTTAATATCACCCATATGAGGATGCATTAAGTTCTATGAAGCGCAATAGGTAAACAGTAACAAAAATTCACAAGACAAAATGTAAATATGCAGCGAAAAAACTTTTATTATTATAAAACCACCATTTCATCGTTATAATTTCAAATACCGAAAACAATAGTAACCATCAGTCTCATAACACAAAACATCAGAGTACAAAACCGTAAAATCATATCCCTCCTCAAAAGCCATAACAAGGCAGACAAAGGTTAAAACGATACATAGGGTCATAAGAAATCCAAGTCCAAGAATATAATCGCGGTCACAACTACTGTCCACCGCCACTCTGAGAACCTTAGAGGGGGAAGGAAGAGAGAGAAGGAAAACAAAATAGGTCAGACGTAAATTCTGGCAAGTTCCTGTGATTTTCAGCAATAGGATAAGATAGAAAGTAGCAAGACAGATAAATAATGTTGAACATGAAACTATAGTAATATAGACAATGTAATGACCCGTATTTTTCAGAGAAAATAATTTATTAGTTTAATTATTTAAAATAGTAACTCAGAGAATTAAATGGTTGTTAAATTAAATTATATGGATTATTTAATTAATTTAAATAATAGAATAATATATTTAATTCAGAAATAATCAAAAATAGTGGAATTCACAATATAGTGTGAATTGGATTATTTAAAATATATAATTCGGTTTAAAGTTGAATTATATAGACGAATATATTTAAATAACGATGGTTTGAATGTAGAATTATAATATAATTATAATCGAGCTCGAAATGGCGCGACAGTTCGCTATTTGGCGATTTGAACTTCAACTGGATATATAGGGTCCGTTTTAAATCGGATTTCTGTGAAACAAGAAACGTTAGGAGCTGGTGAAGTATATTTTTTCTAGTGGAAGAGAAAAATCGTGATTTCGTCGTGTAGATTTTGATTTATGTACAAATCAAATTCTCAGAAAAACAGCGCCCTAACCATTTTAATTTTTAAAAGGGATTTCTATTTTAAATCGATTATCGGGTTGGACCAGATTGAAATATCGAGTTAGAAATCCATATAGGATTATTCTGGAGCTGTATGGTATTCCACTGTGAAAATATACTATAATATTTATTTTTAAATATTAAATTTAATTTATTTAAATATATTTATATATTTAAATGGATTAATTAGAGCTGTAAAAATAGCCTGTTTTGCAAACGACCTCCGTTTTCGACGAAATTAATTTTGTTGGATCCGTAACGTCAAATTATTGTTAGATTCTAAGTTCCGTGATTTTTAGAGTCACTGTGTGGCTGTACGGATTTTCAGAGTGAAAAACAGTCAGTATTTCGACGGTTAAAAATACGCTATGTGAGCATACGAAGTCGGAATTCGACGAAACCAGTTTTGTTGGGTCCGTAATGTCGAACTGAAGGTGTATGTCCAGTTTTGTGATTTTTGGATATTGTATGTGATCATACAAATTTTTAGAAGGTAAATACATATAACATAGTATTAAAAATGAATAAATTAATCAATATAAAATATCCTAACAAATTCCTGGACCTAAACAAAGCCACGTTCCCTCTTCCTCAGCCACACCCTCTAAGACAAAACACAAAAACAAAGTACCATTCCTCAAACAAAAACTAACGTGAAAATCCACTTCAAGGAAAATCAAAACAAAAAGGAATTAAATTCTGAAAATCTCAAAGGAAATATCTTTGTAATCCTCATCATTTGCTCTTCAATCTGGTACCGGGTTTGTGAGGTGCAACGCAGGTATATGGACCTCGAAATAAGAAGCAGTAGAGCTAGGTTTAAACTTTGAAGATCCTTGAAGCATTGAGGTGCAATTCGAAGGTCGGATTTGGGATCGTAAGGGAAAACCGCACCTTTGTGATTTTTTTGGGGTAAATCCGTAATGAAAGGGGTCGCTACCTGTAGCATACGCTACAAGTGTTCTCGAGAACGGAATGATGAAGGGGGAGTGCGAGTTACGTATTATGAGGATGATGGTGTGGAGAGTGTGAAGAGCAAAAACAATGGAGTTGCCGGATTTGATTTTAATGGAAAAAGGAAGGAGCGGTGGAGGAGTTTAATCGGGAAATGGTGGAGGAGCAATAGTTCAGGCTATCGGGAAGAAGCATTTCGTGGAGGCCGAATGGGTTAAGGGTAATGGGCCAAGGGATGTAAGTTAAGGGCCCATATATTTATTTTAAACCAATGTTTTATTTTAAATTAAATGTATTAACTTCTAAAATCAGTAACTATGTCATACAATATCAGAATTTCAAATTGTCGGATCCGTTGGGATCGTATGGACAGACACTACACAATGGAACTGACCGCGAGTCAATTGGAGTCCGTCACAATTTATAGCGAAATAAATTGTCTGTTTGAATCAAGCGATGGTTGTCGTTATTAACGACGATCGTCCAATGTGAGTAAAACTCACCTACTCTGAACAGTTCTATTTTTACAACGTATTCTTAGAACTGATAATTATCTGTTGATTGCTGTGTGTTAACTGTTTGGTTGAATTGCTTATGTGTTGGTTGAAATTATAGATTACGATGTATATATATAAATCGTTAATCTAATATCAATTTAGTTTAGCAGAATATTTCGTAGTGAAATATAATCGATGTTAATTATATTGTCTAACATCTGTGATGCAGGGAAACAGTTTGGAGGAATCCAACTGGATTCCTCAGCATTTATTTTACTGTGATACATATATTGTGATATATGATGTGATATATAATCTGTTGTTGATTATGTGTGTTTGGACGATATTTATCGTTGTTATATGGTATGTTAAATACCATAAGAAATACCAGAATGTAGAAAGGGGATTTTCAAAGCATATTTTGAAAATAATTTATTTATATAAAATCAGTGGATTTTATATATAAAAGGAAAAAGGATTTTATGAAAGGAAATAATTATAAAATCAAAAGGGTTAAAAGAATATATTTGTAAAACAAATATAAAGGAGAAATATTGTCAAACAAATATAAAGGAAATATATTTGTAAATCAAATATAAAGGAAATATATTTGTAAATCAAATATAGAGGAAATATATTTGTAAATCAAATATAGAGGAAATATATTTGTAAATCAAATATAGAGGAAATATATTTGTAAATCAAATATAGAGGAAATATATTTGTAAATCAAATATAGAGGAAATATATTTGTAAATCAAATATAAAGGAAAATATTTGTCAAACAAATAGGAAGAGAAATATTTGTAAACCATTTACAAATAAAAATAGAAAGAGAAATATTTGTAAACCATTTACAAATCAAAATAGAAAGAGAAATATTTGTAAACCATCTACAAATAGAATAGGGATAAAAGGGAACATTTGTAAAACATTTACAAATAGATAAAATGGGATTATTTATTTATTTAGGGAATAAATAAAAGTAAAAGTATTTATTTATTTAGGGAATAAATAAAATAAAAGATTTATTTATTTAGGGAATAAATAAAATAAAATAAAAGATTTATTTATTTAGGGAATAAATAAAGGTATAAAAGGATCATTTATTTATAGAAAATAAATAAAAGGAAAAAGGGTTATTTATTTAGGAAATAAATAGAAAAGATAAAAGAAATATTTATTTGTTAAATAAATAGAATTGAAAAGGGAATAGTTATTTGTTAAGTAAACAAATAGAAAAGAAATAAATCAAAGGAGATAATTCAAAGGAATAAATCAAAGGAGTTAACTCGAAAGAGTAAATTGAAATGAGTTAATCGAATATTAGTTATTCGATTAGAGTTAATCGAATAGAGTAAATTAATTAGAGTTAACCAGTTATAGTTAATCAGTTACAGTCGACCAGTTAGAGTTAATCAATTAGGGCTGACCAGTTAGAGTTAACCAGTTAGAGTTAAACAATTAGGGTTAATCAGTTAGAGTTAAACAATTAGGGTTAATCAGTTGGAATAAATCAATTAGAATATCAGTTATTCAATTAGAGTTGATCGAATATAGTTATTTGAGATGGAGTTAGTCAAACAATAGTTACTCAGGATAAGTTTCCATTTAGTACGACTGCTAGCGTAATTCGCAGGGCTGCAGATAGCCTACGGCGGTCGGATGTTTCCTGAGGGAATCAGGCGTAACCATTGTGATCGCTGCGACCTAGAGTCAAGCGAATGGAGTTAAATCGAATATTAGTAAATCGATAGGAGTTAATCAAGTTGAGTTAAATAAGTTAAGTTAGTCAAGTTGAGTTAGTCGAGTATGGTTAGTCAAACCAAGTTAATCGAATCAAGTGGGTCGAACCAAGTTAGTCGAGCCTAGTTAATCGAATCGAGTCGGTCGAACCAAGTTAGTCGAGTTAGTCGAATATGGCTAGTCAAGTCGAGTTAGTCGAGTCGAGTTAGTCAAGTTAAGTTCGTTGAGTCGAGTTAATCGATGTTAGTTTAATCGGGAGGAGTTAATCGATGTTAGTTTAATCGAAAGGAGATATCGAATATAGTTTATTCGAAAGGAGTAAATCGATTATAGTTTATTCGAATAGAGTTAAAAGAGTTATTCGAATATAGTTTATTCGAAAGGAGTTTATCGATAAAAATTAATCGAAAAGTATCAATCGAAAATAATTTATCAAATAGAGTTAATCGAATATAACTATTCGAAGAGAGATTATCGAATATAGTTTATTCGAAGGAAAGATTTATCAAATAGAGATTTATTTGAAAGAGAGTTACGTAAGGAAATTGTTAAAGGTTTAAAGAATAAACTTTGTCTATTCCGAAGTTAAAACGTTGTTCAGTTAAGGTTTGAGAGGTAGTATTACCCCAACTTGATTGACTTCGTTTTCAACTAAGGAATGGCTAAGGTTTGATAGTAAAGGAGGGTTAAGTGAATTTAGTAAATAAAGGAAAAGGTTTGAGTTAGCATAACGATGTTTTATTTAAACATCTGTTTAAACCCAAACAAAGGAGTTTTGGAAATGTTTTCCAAACAAGAATCAGAAATGTTTTCTAATATAGAAAACAAGAAATGGAAATGTTTTCCAGTGTTAATAACATATATTTTCTAAATTTAGAAAAATAGAAATGTTGAATATAGGGAAACAGGAGATGAAAAATAAACTAAGGAGATAAATGTTAAATAATGTTTGATCGATGAAATTTCCATTTGGAAATAATATCGCTGTTGCACACATGTTTTTCTTTGATTGTTAACTCACCGACTATCGAATTTTTTGACCATTTTTCCGTCGTCAATACGGAGAGACCGGGATCAGATTCATGACCTGAAAACCACTCTGTATGGGCGTTAGCATTGCGTATCAAATCTGATAAAGATAATTAAAGATAGAATTTGTGAAAGGGTCGTTCTGTCAAATCCTAGGTGGAAATTGCCTAAGATGGATTTACAGAATAGTGCCTTCCGTTTGTCCAGTCCCAGGACGACCTGTATGGAAGAATGTTTGACAGAGTATATTTAACAGATCGTGTAAGTTGATCTCTTCAAACGTATTTACGTTTGGTGGTGGAGGAATTCGTTTCTCTTAGCTGTATACCCGTTGTATTTTTTGAGGAAATCAATTTGTGATTTGGCGGGTATGACGATGTGACATTCAAAGTGAATAATTGTGTGATCTGTCAGAGATAAGCGTGCCCTCTAGCCTCACAACCAGGAAATTACAGAAATCGATCAGGCAGCATGGCTATGTGGGTTGCTACCATTAGGGTGTATTATCACCCGATCTAGAGTTTCATTTATTTCTATAATCTATTGTCGATGTTGTCCCTTATCGGGAAACGGTTGCTGATCCCAACCGTTGGTGATAATACATTCGATACACTCAAGCGAAATGAGTGGTCGGTCATATGTGGCCAGGTTGCAAGATGTTCTTGTTGAACCCAGTGTATTCCTCTCTAGAGGTACACTAGCAGAAGGTGGTTCTATACCTTGTCATAGTTGGAAATCCATTATCCAATACGTGCTTGCGATTTTGATTTGTATACTATGTATGTAGAACGTGAGATGAAAGCGTTTCTGCTAGATTGATATCTATTTGTACTTAGACATTATTATAATATCAAAATGATATTGCTTTGTCAAAGATGTTGGATTCTCATAAGGGAAAAACCCGTTCCGTATTTATGGCGTGGTCTTATGAGATATCATATACCTGTTCAAACTGTTTTACTCACACCAGTCACATGACTGACCCAGAGTTTATTTTGTTTTGTTTTCCCTAAACTCTTGGGTGCCCAATTTTGTACGGGCAGTCAAGTAGTCGGGATTTTACAGATATACTTGGAGAGCTGGAGCAGGAGGCTTCAGCAGCGTTTATATGACTATTGTTTATTTCCGCTGTGTTGTAAGTGCTGTACTTCGAAATGCTATGTACATTCAAGTACAATCTTTTATTTCAAAGTTATGTTATATTTTTATTCGTTCCACTGTGAGATTCGTATTACTCTGATGATGTATGTTCTTTTTCTTCTTCTATTCTAAGTTTCTATCTTATCTATCCTCACCCTCTAATTTCTTTCATTAATAATCCGACGTTTTCGATGTTAGAATGGTCGACATGGTGTCATATGTCGAATTTTCTAAGTCAAAAATTTTTGGGTCATTACAGACAAGTACGAATTAAACGAGATAACATGATAACGAGATAATATGATAACAAAGTAAAAGTAAAGATCATGTATGGTTCTCACTCATATCCCAAGAACCAAGTTACTGCACCACTAGTAAAATAACAAGATTAGGTGTTATCCTGATTACAACCCATGCGATCGGCTCCCAACTACGCAAATATCATGTGCAAGCTACGACAATAGTGGTTATCAATCCGTACCCCGTCAACTTATAAGTCACAGACATATTCGCTAGTGTTACAACGTCTTAGTTTCCCCATCGGATCCACGCACGCTCATGACTCCACAGAACGTGCCTGTATCCACCTTTCACCTTTAAACCTCTTACAATACAAATCAGTAAAGCGTGCTTTGGCCCCTACCTAGTGTGATGCCCTTCTCTAAGATACTAACAGGGATACTGATTGATACGGGTTCCACATAACAAGATTGACACAAGCCATCCCCTAGGCTTGTGCCCCCAAACTAGGATTTTAAAAGTCCCAAAACTGGATACCAACAACAAGACGTGGCACCTCTTAGCTTATTACTACAAGTAATAACTTAGCAGGTTTAAGTTCATTAATAAGCATGGATGTAAATGACATTTCCTATAAATGTTATTATGTATACAACCCCTTCCCCGAAGCAAGCACCTTCTCAGATGTGTGTGTATACATACACACACACACACACACACACACACACATATATATATATATATATATATATATATTAAGTTACCCATTTTACTTAACTACATCTAATACTCACAACATTTTTACTTAATTATTAGATTAAGTTTAACCTATTCAGATTTAACATGTTTTGCATATTATCCCAATTGTACAATCATTGGATTTAATGTTTCATTATGCCTAATTCTCCTTTTTACTATCATATCAAGTTATTCCAATTTAAACAAATTTACGCAATTCAAACGTGGATAGCCTAGGCATTATGGCCTAGGTATAGCGCAAAATAAAAAGGAAAGGAGAAAATATAGATTCAATTCAGAAATACATAAACTGAATAAATATGCATAAAACTATAAATAAAACTAAGACAGAAAAGGGGATAATAAGGATATTAACGTAACAGGTAATAACTGAATAGATAATTGATAGTAAAACTGTAACATATAAACATATAAACACATAAACACTGTAAAATCTCATATTCAAATTTATTTACTGTCAGAATATTATTTAATTATCAAATCTGAAAATAACTAGAACTCACCGTGATTTGATTGTAGTCCAGAAAAATATCTCTTTTATATTGCTGTTGTTGAGAAAGGACCTCTTTAGATTTGTTATTGTAGAAAATCTAGAATTATCCTCCTTAATCTATATTTAGGCAGCACCTCAACATCTTCTTATTTTTATTCAGCAATAATTTAGAGGAAGAAGAATGAATAATGTTTGTGTGCAGAAAACAATAAGGCTGCTAGCCTATTTATAGATTTGATAGGGTAATCCTAAACCATTACATTTTAGGTTTGTAAATCCAACCATGCACCTCAAATTGAGTCAACGAATGTATGTGACAAATAAAACAGTTTAGATTCGTCTTTCGGAATTCTGCCTACATGCACGTGTGTCGACCCACGTATACACTTTGATGACCCTAGGGTCGACCTACCTTAGATTTGGGTCGACCCAAAGTTCGACCCAGTTATTGGCAGATCGTCCAGTTATCGTTGCTTTTTATGCTATTTATTTTATTTATTATATATATCTTTTTTTATAATAATAGGAATACTTAAGGGATGGTGTATCTTTTTCGGACTTCCCAAAGAACCACCCCCGTCCATGTGAAATACTCAGCATCAAAACTAAAAACCGAGGGCCTATCTGTCATTATGATAACCCCACTAGGACGTCTCAACGCTTACTCCATTTCATTTTGTTTCCACCTAGTTTCTCATTCCATATCCCCACGTAATGTCTCCCTGAAGTCCACAGTATCCAAAACCGCTTCTCCATCTTCCTCCCAATTTCAGCAAATTCAATTTTAGTTTCACGAAAACCGCTTCTCCATCTTCCTCCCAATTTTAACAAATTCAATTTTTGTTTCACAAATCGACGTCAACTTCTGATCTGAAACCGGTAACGTCACCACTTTCGATCTCGCCACTGCAGGCAGTACTAGAAACTATTTCGAGTCCATCCGTTGATTCTTCTATTTCCTTCTTTGCAGATTTCGGTAACTTTCCACTTTATACTTTCCACTTTTTTGTCAGATCGGATATATACTTATCGGCTCTCGCACTGGACCAACCCTACCTCCGCCTCCAGGACGACTTCACAGGTGAAATTGGTATATATTCCTTCCTTGCTCCTACTTTGTTTACTCTATTTTTTATTCGTTTTGTTTGTTCAAACCTGATGTTGTATATTGCCACATACCCCTTCGTCGTTACCAAATAGCTTTGTTCTTCATTTTCAGATCTGAGTTGTATGTTCAGATCTGCTACTAATTGGTGTAGTATCGATTGATCAATATGTTCTTGATTCGGCGGATCCATTTGGTTCAAATTATCTATTTGGAAAGTTAAATTAATATCGTCCTCCAGTCAAGCGGAACCGAGTCAGTGAGACAGCGGCTTTTTTTGCTGCTGGAACTGATGGCCCAAGGGAGACATACAATGCCATTCAAGTCGAATGCCATGTGTGTATGTTCATTTTTCCAACATATCTTATAATTTACCTATTTGCTTATTTCAATAGTTCAATTATTGTATGGTAGGATCACTTCATACAAAATATTTAAGGTGTTTGCAAATACATTGCTTCTTTATTTTACAATATGGTCAATATCATCCTTTTTTTTAACTGCTAATTTCCTTGATTTCCTTTTTTTTACTAAATTTCAGGTATATACACAGTTGTATGGTGACAACAAACTTCATTTCTTTGTTGCTTGGACTGTGAGTTCTAACTATACATGCTAAAATATTAAAATTCATTTCATTGGTATAATTCATCAAATCTTTATTTTGGATTGCAGTCAAATGGATATAAGTACAGTGGGTGCTAAAATCTTCAGTGTGGTGGCTTCGCAGTAAGTAGTGCAACTGACTTGAAACCTGGAAGTGTCATTAAACAGTATTCTCAGTATAATGCGAAACAATATTACTTCAGTTTCAAGATTGCAAAGGTACTGGATATGTCATAACTAATTTTCACCACTAATTATGTCAATTGTCTTAACTATAGGACTCAATAGATAATTGCATAATAGAAAGGCTGAATGATTAATAGCAAGATATTATGCTTAGTCTTTTAATAAAATGTTTCTACTTTTGTTGTCATTAATTTTATCCCTAAATTTGTTGTATGATATAGCTAAATATATTGCACAGGTCATAGTTTGGTTTTTTGATAGTTGACAGTTTCAAACAATCTTAAGATTATACAGTGAACAATTTATAATTTGAGATCATGACTACATCGCCAAAAAATTTGATAGCTTAATGTCTTGCTAAAGCTTCAGATGGTGCATTTATAGATGATTATCAACAATTATTTTATGAACTAATAATTATTTTGTGACAGTAATACTTACCAAATGGAAAAAAATGGATAACGCAAAATCCTGTTTAATTATACTGCCTGATTTAAGTTTTATCCTATTATTGTGGATAATTATCACGCATGTAAAGGGTTACTAAGCATATATAGTATTCATGATTGCCTTTTCCGCTCTCTTATCTAATACATATTGTTTTCATTCACATTTCATTTTCTTCCAAACTTGAAAAAAACTCCTATTAAATAAAATTCCTTTTCATAATCTTAAATTGCATTTTCCATTTATAATTCCTTTTTTGATGCTTATCATGACATGTATTAAGTATTGAGTAATTTTTTCCTAGCCTTACCCTCATAAACATTAAATAAACACTATTCTATGCATTTGCAATTTTAAATGGATATTCCAATGATTTCCATATTTTACAGTTCTTGATTTATGGTTAATACGACATGTTTAAGTTTTTTTTTTTTTGTGCTTAGATCACTAAATCAACAAATAACATTACAAAAGTTGCATCAGATTTTTTCCCATTCCACTGTCACGTGTTCTATGTATTTTTTGTCTTAGATCACTAAATTGATAATTGAATGTATACTAAAATGCATTGCATTGATTATTTACTACACAAAATGCGAAGAAATATAAACTATTCAACCTAATATATGCGAGAGTAAACATTGAGATTTGAGGTATATTTAATAACTCGCTTTATTTGCTTGGACTTTTAATGGTATGTATGGAATGTTTCTGCTTTTATCATCATTTTAATGATCTCTGAAATCTGATACACTTAATTATATTTCCTAAATAATTTTTTCTTTTATTAATTGATACTTGCCAAACTGCCACATTATTTTCTAAATTTAGTGTAAATATTCTAATTATGTTTATTTAATTTGTGATAATTTTTACTTGAAATAAATTTATATTGCTTCCAGAGATACCTCTTTGATAAACAACACTAAAAAAGCATCAACAAATATGTTAATTCCATTATCGACATGAATTGGTTATGAGTCACATTTATTAGCTCATGTAATACTTAGGATTTTAACAATATACTTCTATAACATTTTTCCTCCTTTGACAATTATTCCCACATTATGCTTTTATTACTTGAATTTTTAAATTTGTCATTTATTTCCTTCAGCAATTTCGGTTTCCATTTTTATGTATGTCTTTTGTTTCATTCAGTAAACAAATGGTGTAGTAGCCATAGTTTTATTCTCAAGTCTGCACCAAATTTTCTGATTTTAGTTAGATTTACTTCACTATAATCCAAATTAATGTAATATTCTTGGATCGGTCCGTAAGCTGCTTCTTTCGGTTTATAGGATATTTGTACAAATGTTGATATGGATGAAAGTTTTGTGGATAGAGAGTGAAATGCAGTGGATGCAGGAGATGAGGCAATGGTGAAACGAGAAAAGGTTTGTCCTTTCTTTCTTAGTTATTGATATCTTATGTACCTCTGTTCTGTATTATTACGTCCTAATAGTTGCCTTACTTTCTTCAGAGAATCATACAAATTTGCATTAGCAGCATATAGAGAAAAAGGAATGTTAAAGTATTCTAAATGAGAGGTGATTTCATCGCATCAATTGCAAGAAGCTCGGGATGCTTATGAAGAAGAAGTAGATCTATTCATCTTTCAATTGACATCATTAAAGCAAGGCCAATCTAGAAGTCTTTTTATGTAGTCAGCACGACACCATGCCACACAAGTCCATTATTCGGTTAGTACAGCAGAATACATTATTTCCCGCATGTCCATGTACATTTTGTGTTATCAGTGGGAAACTTCATCCTTTCTACTGTCGACATTTAATTCAGTTCATAAAACTTAGTGATGAAAAGAAGAGTTATAGCATGATCCAATAGTTTGTAACTTCTGAAATTTCAATTTACTGAAACTTCATAAAGTAAAATGCAAATAGCAAACTCTAATCCGACTAATTGTGTTCTTTTGATAATTTTAATTACCAGCCAAGACTAGGTACCTAATCATGTCCATTGATAAAAGTAATTTTATTAAACACATGTACGAACTTTGCTTTACTGCTATTTATTGCAGGTATTGTGTAATTATGAAATTGTATCTTATAAACTTAAATTGGTGTAGGAATAGCCTTCAGCTCAGGATAGCATAGTCTGCTTCCATATCTTCAGGTTCCTACACTTTTCTCAACTGAGACCTGAATCTTTGGTAAGTGTTTTATAATAATATAGCATATTTCATTGCTTATTTACTCTGTATGCTTAAATCACCGCAGTAATTAAATCAGTGGTACTTGATTCTCTACTTCTACTCTTATTCTTCCCGTTGCACATTTTAACATGTAAGGAATCATTCTTCTCTGTATATTTGTCAACTGTAGATTTTTTCATGTAATTTCCATAAATTGGTATATATGACTCTATTTTATGATACTACTACTTGCTATGACCTAATTTTCTTATGAACAAATAATATAAAACAAATTATAGCAAGAATTAAGTAAACAAAATTTTCGTTATTCATTCTCCGCATCTGACTTCCTAGTTATTTCTTTCTCCTCCACTGCTGGCATCCGCCCACCGTTCAATCCACTCTGGTATAGCTTAGACGACGCAACCACTATTGATAACGTTGGGGGTAGATGATGTCGTTCTGTGTTTGATTTCCGCCGCCTGCAAAGTTATTCATTTTTCCACAAATACAGACCTGGCATTACAAATCATTCTTTCTTTGCTGCTTCCACATGATTACCATGGCAGTTTGCGCCTAATTTTCTGATGCCAAACCATCTATTTATAATGAATCGTAACACTGAGGTATGCCAATTTGTGCAGTCAGTTTCTTGAGGATTTTCATCTAAGGTTGATAATTAAGGTATGTACAAACCATCTATTTCGAATCTTCGATCATGATGTATCCTGATGCAATATCATGTTAATTTTTTTTGTACCCCATTATATCGAATTTTTGCATCAGGCTGTCAAATAGCATCCTAATGCAATATCATGTGTAGCTAAAATTTTTAAAGGATAACAATGTCAAATAGCATCCTGATGCAATATCATGCGTCGGTTGGACAACTCCAAATGATACATGGAGAAGTTGGGATGACATTACAGACGACATTATAGAACAAAGTTCGAATGATGTCATATTTTTTACTTCATACATGACAAGTTCAAAACTAAAACCGGCCTTGATGTCAAAAATTAAATACCGTAATAGATGTTCAGCTGTGCGAAATATATCAGATGGCACACAAGTTAAATGATCTCTTTTTTACAGTATAATTTCATGGATAGAAGAATATGTCGAAAGAATTAAGGTGCACAATTATATAATATACCTATAAGTGGGAAACTTATTACGCAGCAAATGCATGAATTCTTTTTTCGTACACTGTAACATGTACTTCAAGTGTATATATATATATATATATATATATATATATATATATATATATATATATATATATTGGAAAATGTGTTTACTGACTTGAAGTGTAGAATATAATATTATGATCCCTATAAGATAGAAGAAAAAAAAATGATGTTGCGTCCACTTTTCCTCAGCAATATAATAAATTGATATAGTTTGTTATACTCACTCAAACACTACATATAATAAATTGACTGTGGTAACTCATGTGTTTGAGGAGTGCAAGAAGGTAGAAGGTTGTTTATTCTAGGTTTCTAGGCCTAATAACTTTAGCTTTTGTGACCAGGTTAGTAATTTATCTTCTCTGCTGTTCTTTTAAAAGGCTATTAAACACAATGTTAGGTGATATTTGATGTTGACCATTTGTTGTAATTGATACAGCTGAAACTTCTAGGTGAGACAGACATTGCAATGTTGGTTAATGGAGCACAACTAACAAACATAGTATTTATGGATAAAGGAAGTAGTGATGGAATTCTATCCAAAAGGGTGGTTGGAACATGCAGTAGGGCAATATGTGTTTAGATGGATGTCAGATTGGGCAGGGATGAAACACCAAGGAGTTTGTCACAGATGATAGGCAAGAGAGAAGGTGCGGCTATAGGTTTAAACAAACCAGGTGAAAAAGAATAACCAAGATAGGTAAAAATGACTTTCTTCATGATTGGCCCTGAAAAGTATGGCATTTTTACGGGATTTCATCAAATACGACTGAGCTCCAGAAAGGAATGGTTGTATCAGCAAACAGGTGTTGGAATTGTTTAAAGTAATTTTAACAATGTGCATTTATTTGATTAGATAACAGGCGTTGTTAACTTTATTTATAATGTAATATATGTGGAACTGATTTGTTTACCTAATATCTTGGTTGTTGCTGTACTTACTATTTTACCTGCTTTGCACGAAGTAAAGTTTCTACACAAAACCAAGCTTTGCTTCAATTGTCTATGCATACGTCCAACGGACGTGCCTAAGTACTGGTATATATACATAATATATATATATATATATATATATATATATATATATATATATATATATATATATATATATAATATGTATATATTTTAGTGCAATATTTTTATATGCATAACTTCTTCATATTTAATCCGTTATACCCAAACCAAGGGTCTATGCTGACCAAAATTATGTAAAGGATGCAACAATAAACTCTATTTAACCTAATTCTGAATAATTAATTAATATCCATTTTATTATCTTCTTAGTGTAATTACTATGTATTAAAACATGGGGTGTTACAAAACCCAACACTAGATTCAGGACCTAGCTATGCGAACTTTACGTCAGTGAAGGACTGATGCTTCGGAGGTGCATGTCAATGGGATAAAGGCCAGGAAGTGCCCTATAATCTACAATTCGGGTTATGGTGGCCCAAGGTAGGATTTTGGGTTGAAATGTGTGAGCTAAGTCAAATTAGGTCAAGAAAACTTCGGGAGAGGTCGGCGGTGATGCTAGGTGATCAAGGCGACGGGCACGACAACCAGATGATTGGCATCGAACATGGATTTACTTATGTTAACTAGTAAATTTGATGGATATGGTATTGAAGGCTGTAGACCGAAAGCCTAGGGTATAGCAAGGCAGAAAAAATATATAAAAAGGGATGGACCTGATCCCTACATAAGAGAGAAAATTTTCTCTCAAACATATTCTTAGTCCATGGACCAATACCGGTTCATGTCCTATAGACTGGTACCGATCCAAGATGATGCATATATTGATTGTGGCAGGTAGGATACTGTTATTTCTAATGTAGTTGTTGTTTCTTTCCTACATTTTGTTAGGTTCACTATGGATACTTCTCTTTACAAGTAAAGGCAAAACGAATCTACTCTGACATAGGAGAAGAGCAGGGAGAGGGGTTCGGGACAGTTAGTAGTGAAATTTTGCATATATCTATCATGCTACCACAGGAAGCAAGTGAAAAAATTCGAAGTGAAATTCAAAGCTTAGTGTCAAATGTGCATTTCAATTCAGAAATACAAAGCAATGACCCGTTAGTCAGCAACGAATTATCAAAAGTTGCAAACTGTACAGTCCGAGTCATTTAAATCCTAAAGTCCAGTAACATGGTTTTTGTAATAACCCATAACTTCCCCGTCTCCGAAGAGAAGAGAAAGAACGAATTACTTTGAGAACAAGACAAATCAGAACACAGACGATTACAACAATTCCATCAGAATACAAGAATATACAGAGTATGAACAAATATTATACATTTGATAAACATCAGAGATTTAAATACAATACTACAGCGGAAAATAATACAAAAACATAACTGAAAGAAATACACGGATACAGAGCTTTCCGAATATCACTTCAGCTATAAACCAAGATCCTGTGAATATAAATCTGCAAAACCCAACTACTAGCTGCCCGAGCGGAAAATAAGGGCACCCAGAGTTTAGGTTAAAACAATAAACTTCAGGTCAGTCATGTGACTGGTGTGAGAACTAAAACAGTTATAAATTCTTATTTTAAAGTTCGGTAAAACAAGGGACCACGCCGTATAACACGGAACGGGTTTTTACCCCAAGGATATCAGTGCATAAACAAACAGCGCAATGCTAAATAAAGAACAATGAAGCTGTTATAAGACCCAGGTCCCATCATACAATGCAACGCAAGCCGGAGGATAGGGTTTTCCCTTATAACAGTCAAAGAATGCTTGATACGTGAAATTTCACCTTTTATTTTTCTAAATCAGACTCCAATTGTAAATTAGTTAGAGAACGATTCCCTAAGTATTAACCCCGAAGGCCGAAACCAACATCGGACAAATACCCAGGAAACCACTCATCTTGGCTCGTTTACAGTTAGTTTCTGATTTTATATACAATCATAAATATTAATCATAGACGGCATGGGTACCATTATATCATGTCGCCATACTAGGTTCTACAATTAAAACCGCAAAATCACGTATTGGAAATTGGATTTCCATCTATGAACCGAGGCTAGGGGCAAGATCCTCACCGAATTCGAGACCCTCTAGTCCGCGTCTCAGGCAAGTACTCAGTCAAGCCTTTGGATCATCAGGGGCGGTCCACCCGATGTGGATTAAATAAAATCCTCAGCACTACGTCTCCCCGCCCTTTGGGGCGTAAGTCTGGCCCGTCTGCCGACCAGAAGCATCGGCCGAAACCGATATCACCGAGGCGCCTCGCTTTTTAGCAAGTAATAATAAGCAACATCCACATGAGTCAAACTCGTCAGCCAGTTTAAGCACTGACGCCACTCCTAACTAGAAAGAGACGCATGCCCCCCTGAGTCCTTTCTCCCGTTTCTGGTTCATACCGGGGTGTGAGGCTCGCGAATCAACGTTATACACAAAGCTTGGCCACGTAGGCCGTACTTTGATCCACCACAAGACTTTGCTTTGCAACAGAAGCCTTGATCATTGCCACTTAGGCGTGCCACGTTGTCAATCCATACTGTACCACTGATTTCT
Source organism: Allium sativum (assembly GCA_030737875.1). NCBI lineage: Eukaryota > Viridiplantae > Streptophyta > Magnoliopsida > Asparagales > Amaryllidaceae > Allium > Allium sativum. Next base: position 815,207,503 of record CM060921.1, on the reverse strand, counting down.
GCCAATATATAACCTCTAAGCTCGTACGTCTCAGAGAAGGGTGTAAAGCAAGAGAATAAATTCTCCGCCACCAAACAGATATATATTTAGCAGAGATCAACAAATACAGTATAAAGGAACACAACGTCATACATACCATCCATTTACAAGTCCGTTCTGGGTCTGAACGAAACCGGAGGAACTTGATTCCTCGCATATCCATCGTCTTCATCTTCGACCAATCGTCGAATCAGTTATTCAGAATGGGTATAAACCCGGCCTTTCCGAATAACCCGCGTATATAATAAACAAATGTTACACAAACACAACATACGCCTCATTCCAATTCATCAGTCACTAACCGTAAATTAGTAAGAGAACAATTTCCCAAATATTAACCCCGAAGGCCGAAACCAACATCAGATCAATACCCAGGAAACCATTCATCTCAACTAATCTACAGTTAGTTGCTAAATTTCACATTCTTAAGGAAAGGTTTCCATTAATTTTATCAAAGACAAATTCTTTTAAATTTATTCTTTAATCTTCCTTTGAAGATCATTTCAAATCATATTACGGTTTTCCAAACTAGTCGGGATTAGCGAACCACACCGAAGTAATTATTTATTTTATTTCCCAATCCCAACCTATTTATTGCCTGGAGCAAAACTGGTAATACTCCATATCTAACACCACGGTGTTATCGGTAAAATTAATTACCATTTCACGTTCAAATCTAATTAAAGATTTAACTATCGCTTTGGAGCAAAACTGGTGATACTCCATTCTCGATCATTTCAATCTAACTAAAGATTTCATTAAAACTCTAATTCAGGTTTAATCTTTAACTGGGTTAAAGAACCAATGTAATTTAAAATACGGTTCACGATAAACCCAAAATCACATTCCATTCTATCAGTCCCTAACTGTAAATCAGTGAGAGAACAGCTCCCTAAATATTAACCCCGAAGGCCGAAACCAACATCAGATCAATATCCAAGAAACCATTCAGCCTAACTGATCCCCAGTTAGTTCTTAAATTTCTTAACTTCATTCGGGTTTAAGAACAGTATTATTAAAGATACCGTTCACGACAAACCAAAATCCTATTTGATATTAAATACAAGGCTCTGAATAGAAAATATATCGGCTTATATTCAATATCAAATTCTGATTATTTTTAAATCCATTTCGAACCCAATTCATTTATTTAAAAATATTGGATTTTAATTCTAGTTCATAACTAGTTCATTTCGATAAAAATATATTTTTATCCTTACAAATGTGGAGTTTTTCATCCCAGTTCTTTCCAATTCATATATTATGATTTTACACGATTTATAGATATTTTTAATAATTTCATCAAGGTCCGTACAGTCGATTTCCCATAACGGTCGTCGAACTGCACTTACAGCGACCTTTTCTAAATTTGATTTGGACGTATCTCCAAATCCAACCGTTAGATTTCAAATTTCAAATATTCATTGGAAAGCTCTTTTCGATACGAACCCAACGGTTCCGGTTTCAGGAGAATCCGACGGTCGGATCTCCCGTAACGTCAATTCGAAGTCAATGGTCGAAATTCACGAACTGCCGCGGCGCGGCGCGTTCTATTCAGGCCATTAAATATATATATATATATATATATATATATATTATATTTCATCGATTACCTTTTAAAACGTATTTTATAAATCGTTTTAACTTTGTTTTCAAAACGATTTCAATTTCATATTCAATTTTGAATCAAAATTGAATATTCCACATCATCGATATATATATAAATGATATTATTTTCAAAACGTTATATTTTGAAATCACTTCATTTTCAATATTCGAATAAAATCGATATAAATATCGTTCACGTCAAAATGGTACAAATCTAAACAACACGGCTTTATATATCTCAATAGCTTCTTTATTTTATTCAACAAATGAATATTTTCCTTCAGCACATGAATATTTTATTTCAATACATGACTAATCTCAACGAATGAGTACTGTCAACACATGAATATATATTTTTGTTATTTAATATATTTTATTTCAACACATGACTAATCTCAACGAATGAGTACTGTCAACACATGAATATATATATTTCTTTCAACACATGAATTTATATATTATATTCTTTAATTTCTAAATTGGAATGAGGCCCAATCAATTACCATATAATGTTAATTATATGGATTCCATACAACACATGTATATAACAGCAAGGATAAATAATCAACCATCATCCAAAGTGCACAACACGACTCTCTGTCAACCTATCGATCGACACACAACCAATTATTGGGACTAGTGTACATCCCAATACCCGTGTGGGGTTTCACATCAACAAACACAGATTTTATTTGTGCAGTTGGGCGACGTGTAAAATTTATCGTCCCAATCAAGATCAGTCAAATCAGTGTACATAAACAAACCGTCTGGTTTGTATATGAATATTTTATTCACTCTAACAAAAATGATATTTTTATTTTTCTAACTTATTTTAGAAAATTTCGGCGGCATAACGGCGCAATACTAGAAACGGGACTAGGCCTAGCCTTATCCCCGGTCTAATAATGGCCCACGCCATTCACATATCAATCAAATCCATTTCCATTTCACGAAACAATCAAATTCAAATCAAATAATCTAACCAACTACACAACCAAACAAACAAGTCCATGGTCTGTGGACGGGTGTCGGGTGCTTCTAATAAACACCGTCTGCATCCTAGTATATATTTATAACTAGAAAAATAGAATTTGAGTGAGAAGTTCTCACCAAAGCTAATCCAATCACCGCGACTCTTCATATGTAGAAAATCTTCACCACTAGCCTTTTGCCACTTTCGTCGTCCGTATCCACTACATATATAACAATCGCATTTTTATATTATCCCTTCATGTATAAAAATTATATTTTTATTTCCACTTCATATATATGTAAAAATTGAATTTTTATCTATATGAATATCTCACTTATATTTTAAACAAAATCACTTCTTTATATTGTTAATTCGCTACAACACATATAAAGGTCGTATTTTTATAATCTCTAGTATAAAATCAAAATCATATTTTCTCTTCGCTCTTCACTATATAAAGATTTCGCCCTTTCCAATATAAAGATTTCGCCTTTTCAAATATAAAGATTAAATTTTTATTTTCACTTCATGTATATAAAAATCGTGTTTTTATATTCTCTGCTATATAAAAATCATATTTTTATTATCTCTACTATATAAAAATTCTATTTTTATTTCGCTATTCATATCAAAATCGAATTTTTATTTCGCTATAACACATATAAAAATCGTATTTTTATATTCATGCTTATATAAAAATTATATTTCTAACTTACCACTTGAATAAAAATTATATTTTTAGCCCTTCTATAATATAAATATTATATTTTTACCTTATCTATAATATAAAAATTATATTTTTAATCCTTTGTATAATATAAAAATTATATTTTTAATCTTTCTCACTTTCAAAAATATGATCTTTTCTATTTTAAAAACAATACTAATTATATAAGCTGACTTTCCTATTTTTAAACCAACAAAAGATCATATTTTTAAATGGTGTACATGAACAAAAACGGGAATAAACGACTTACAGCTGCTGAACGAAGAGGGGGAGGGCTGCGTCGAGTTTTCAGTCGAAGGGGGGATCCACGTTCGGCTTCAGGTGGTGTTGGAGGGGAGCAGACCATCGGAGCAGTGGGGTGCGGGCTGTTTTAGGGTTTGGGCTGCGACTGGGTGGCGCGAGTGGTGGTTCAGGTGGCGGGGGAAGGCGGGTTAGGCGAGGTGGTCGTCGGTGGGCCCTTCACGGTGGCTAGGGAGGTGGCCTTTGGGGCTTTGGAGGGAGGGCTTCAAATCAGCGAAAGGGCGCTGGGTTTTCCCGTCGATGAGGAGGAGAGGGGAGAGTCGACGTGGCCAGTGGGTGCTGCTCCGCCTGAGCACCTGGGTCGCAGTGGGCTGAGAACGGTGGTCGGTTTTAGGGTTAACGCGAGGAGGAGGGCCGGGAAGGTGGAGGGTGCTCGATCTTCGAGATGGAGGGGAGGGTGGCCAGCCGGCTGAACGGCGACGGACTGGGGAGAGGCGCAGGCGGAGGAAGGGGGACCACGGTGGTTGGGCGACGGGTTTTCTCCGTTCTTTTTTTTTGTCTGATTTCGATTTTTGAAGTCAACGGTAAGAGGAGGGGTGTTTAAGGGAGATTATATAATATAATATATATTTAATTATATTTTAATTTCTAAAAGTAACTTTTTATTTTCAACTCGAAATCAAACCCACCAACTGTCATCCCTAGGGTAATACCCCCATTCCGAACATAATGGGATATGTATCGTAGGCCAATTCGACCGTTACGATCAGTTTCCATTGAAATTAAAATATAGATCTTTATATATTCAATTTAAACGTACATTTCAATTTACCGGGGCCACATACGAACTCTAAAAATTCCAGAAAAATTATTTCTAGCTTCGTATTGACGATACGGTCCTAACAAAACTAATTTCGTCGAATTCTGAGACCGTTTGAAAATGGCCATTTTCTGGTCGACCAGAATTGACTGAAACTGTTCAAACACGTTTAACTTCGCCACGCTCACATATTGATTCAGAAAATTATGGAAAATTCATCCTAGCAATAAATTGACGTCCCGGATCCAACAAAAGTGGTTTCGTCGAAAACCGAGGTCGTTTGCAAAATCTCCATTTTCAAGGGCTTTTATATATATTAAAAAATATATAAATTCCACAGCGCTATTTCTGAATTTTAAACTGGACGTATTGTAACAACCCGTATTTCAATAACATGTTAAAACGAGAATCAAGGCAGAATTTAATTTTAAATTCTGAATCACGTAAAACGGGCTATGCCATTGCGTTCGTCTCGGAAAAATACGCGAAATAGAGTCCGAGTTTTCGAAAATCGGAGTCCGTATGACCCGGTTAAGGCCCAAAGAAGTTTTCGGGAAATTTGAATTTCGAAACATGCAGAAATGGGGCCAGGCGGGAAAATTCCCGTCCAGACAAGTCGACAGGCATGTCGACAGGCATGTCGACAGGGCTGTCGACTTGCCCTATCGGCTGATTCTGATCTGGTGCACCTATTTTCTATCTTGGCTAGGTTTTTGGGCCTGGTTTGAAATCTGACGGTTCAGGTTGGTCCTAGGGTTAATCTAAGGGCCTAAAACTATCCTAATCTCTATAAAAAGACCCTAAACCTACCCCTAAACCATCATTATTCACTCATGTAACTAAACTATGGCCAAATTTCTACTCTCATGGCCTCCATCTCAAATCCCTAAAGCCTATGCATTCAAATCGGGTTCAAATCAAAAGATGCAAGCTTGCTACACCAAAGAGAGGCAAAATCAACGTTGCTATGCGAGTTCCATGACGATTCTTCAACAAAGGAGGCACCTTTCTTAGCCAAGATGATTCATGCTTCTTTCCCTAGGCCTAACTATGTAAGTTCTAGCTACTTTTAGATGGAAACGGTAGTTTTGATAATGACATGGGATAAAATGAGGCTAAACATGATTATGCGAACCTATATGAACCTTACCTTGCCTCTTGTGTTCATGTTTATGATTTTAGGCCATGTGAGTGACTTAATCATGCCTCTCATGCTATGCATAACCTAGTTTAACTTGCAAGTTTGGATCTTTATGCATGAAATGCTAGCATGAACCTTTAGGAACCACTTTACGTGTGAAACATTGGCTAAGGCAAGATTTTGGGGCTTATGCATGTTTATGAACCCAAACCCCTTATGGTAACATGCAAGTTTGTGGCCAAATCCTTTATGAGATTATGCATGCTCGTGGCCAATCCCCTCTTTTAAGTTGTGCATGTTTATGGCTAAACCCTTTTTGATAATATGCATGTTTGTGGCCAAATTACCTTATGACATTATGCATGTTTATGGCCAATCCCTTTATGATGTTATGCATGTGGAAGCCAAGCCCTTTTTAGCATCATGCATGTTTTGAGACCAATATGTGAAATAGTATCCTTACTATGTTGGCTCGCTTTGCTTGCGTTGGGAAAACACGATTTTGGGTAGTTAGATAAACATGAACATGTCGTGAAATCTTAACTTGATTATGACATGTGTTTATACTTGAAAATATGACTTGAAAGATAACATGGAAGTTGGCATGTAAGTATGCATAAAAACATGAGCTTGGGAATTTACCTATTAAGTTAGGTCTACCCTTTGGGAATTTACCTATTAAGTTAGGTCTACCCAAATGCTTGAAAACTTGCAACATGTTTTGGAAACATGATGAACTTAGATAATATAAGTGTGGCCAACTCGAGGTTGGGTTGAGTTTGCAACGTAAAACTACCCGGAACCGACCGGCCTAACTAGTAGTTGCAAACAATAGGACCCAATGTGAGAAGTTGGTCATGTCGCGCTTAAGACCCGAGGTTAGACTAGGTTGTGGTGTAAATCTACCCGGACCCGCCCGACTTAACTAGTAACCACAACAAGGTCTAATGTGAGAGGTTAAGAGTGCATTAATTAAATTAATGCCACATGATAAGGTTAAGTAAATTTGACTAATGACACTTAACCGATATGACACGAATGGGTAGGTTAAGTGGGACCGGACTTGATTCCTTAATGACACTTAACCATGCAAGATGATTAGGGGATGGGGTTAAGTAATTTACACTTAACTAATCAGACTGGGTAATTAGATGAGGTTAAGTAATTAAGACTTAACTAACCTAACCACGGTAATTAGATGGGGTTGAGTAATCCACACTTAACTAATCTTAACACGGTAATTTGATGGGGTTAAGTTAAACACTTAACCAATTTAAACTTGGTAATCCAATGAGGTTAAGTAACCCATACTTAACCAACTTAACGGGATAATTTAATGGGGTTAAGTAACTTATACCTAACCAATTATACATGATGATTTGATGTGGTTAAGTGACCTAAACTTAACCAACCTAACTCGTTAATTTGATGAGGTTAAGTTAACCTATACTTAACCAATCTAACGTGAAAACATGATAAGGCTAAGTCACGAATCACTTGAATACGCTTGACCGATTTGACTCGGTAATTTGACAAGGTCAAGTTAATTTATATAATTAACCCATCTAAAATGATAATTAGACGAGGTTAAGTTATGGATTGCTTAATATACTTAGCCAACTTGACACATGGTTTGTAGGGTTAAGTCTTGGACTTGGATACTTAGCCAATTTTGACATGGTTTGTAGACGGGCTAAGTTATGAACTTAAGTGACACTTAACCCATTAGATAAACCCTAATTCGGAGGATTAGGTAAATAACCATAGTTAACAAGGATTATGGAAATAAGGCTAAGTGGTAAACCTTAGTTAAGGGAAACTAAGTAATAATTCTTAGCCAAGGAAATTTGGACCACCTCTTAGATAGATGAGTAACCCGATACGGTAGGTCATCGTTTAAGTATACGTGTAAGAGCAGGCTATCTGATTTAGATAAAGGCTCCAGCGAACTGGGTAACGAAGCAGCGGCTTCGGGGAACGTGTGGATATTCTTGGTATCCCTCTGTGAGGTCGCAGATGATCATCCTGGGCTCACAAGAGGTTAAGGTCTACGTTAGAAGAACCAAGAGTATGCCTTGGTTGCTATACGAGCGACCTAAAGACTGGGATGGATAGCAGTGAGTCAACGAATACATGATAGTGCCCTAGATAGCAAGTTCGTCGATCATCTACCATCTTGAGTCAAGCGTGTACGTACGGAAAGGCAGGGAACACCCAACAGACCATAATTGCTATCTAATTATGGGTGAGGTAGGCCGTAGGATGTGGGCCGGCCGGAGTGTAGTTCTCATGCAAGATTGTCTCTTGTGTTGCCTTTCACTAGTTGAGGGAGGGGTCTCGTGGGACCATAGCCACGTGTAGAAAAGCAGACCTTAGTATCTGCATCGGCAGATAAATCTAAAGCTCCCGACCGAGTCCTGTATTTCTTGTTTTACCCTGTGACAGGACTCGGATGGCACGATGTGATACATGTGCATACAGTTATAGAAAAACGATTCACGATGAATGCGTGGGAAAAAGGGCGCGGTTGAGGGTTAGCGTAATCCCTAGTGGCCTAGGTGGTTTAACCCAAACCGAAATACGAAAGCGTGCAATAGGTAAGCGTAATCCCTAGTGGTGCTAGGTGGCGTAAGTCCTAGTAGTTCAAACGATGATTCATATGGAAGAGCCTAGCTAGAATAAGGGTGACAATCCAAACGATTTCAAGGAAACTACGACATGAGGAAGCCCGTACGAGGTACGACAAAGGACTGAACTTATATACATGGAAAGAAACATATGATTTTGAGTAACTTATATATGCGGTATATTAGGTTGACATGGACCATTACACGACTTTGGGCAAGGGACATTCATGGTTAACACATGACGCGGGTAGGGATACTAGTACGAGAGGTGCAGAGCAAATATACATGTTAGAACTAGGAAGAATATACATAATAGATACCGTGGGATGTTAGACGGGGGAGATACCTTGGGATAATGTACTCGATAGAAATCTGACGATGTGATGCCTTGACTTATCATAACACCGAAGTTTATCATGATACCTTAGTTTACCTTGCCACAGTAGTTCAACCGGCTACCCTCGTTTATCTATCTTGTAGTTATCCTTATGTTTACTTTCAGTTTATGCATGTCATGTTACCTTTACCTGTTTTTATACTGGAAGTAGATAGGACTTACTCAGTCTTTTTGACTGACCCGTTTTGTTTCGCCTCTTTTCTTCCGTTTCCCCCCAGGTTTCAGGGAGGAAACAATGCTGTTTAGTTCGGACTTCTTCTGCTTGAAGGTCATCATGGATGGCTTGGACTTCTCTTGGCTATGGCTACTTTACTGTTTTACTTGGGGAATAATTTATTAAAAAGTCTTTATGCTTCTTTACTATTGCAAGACAGGTTTTGATGTACTCTGATGTAAAAGGCTTTAGACCTTATTTATTCATGTTATGAAAGTTTGATTTTACTTCCGCTATGTATATATGTTCTGTCTTGTGATATTTCTGTGCATGTTTACCAATAATGCCCCTCTAAAGCTAGTGCATTCCTTTGCGAGTGACCCTGGCGGAGGCGGGGTGTTACATTTGGTATCAGAGCAGAAGGTTACTAGACTGGGCAAAAGTTTTTAAAGACCTTCTGAAAATTATTTGAAAAACCGTTTACGAAGAAGCATTTTTCAAGAAAATTTTCTTTTAAAAAGAAAAAGGCTATTCCCCAAAGGCCATTAGCATCATCATTGTTTCCTTAATTTAATCTCTTTTCCTTTCTTTCCTCCATCTGTAGTCACAGTGGTTTTGACTGCGACTAGTCTTTCTAGCTGCGTAAGTGTTTCCCGTACGATGGAGGTGGTTCTCGAGAGACCGTTGCAGAGTTATGCATGAAAGGATAGTAATAACAAGGATAAAGGATACGAGCTCAGGGATAAGCAACATGTTGGTATGGCTGAGTCCTAAAAGGAGGGAGAAAGATGAACAATGAAACCCATGACGAGAGAGTACCTTTGGCATGGTAAAACGGGGCGGATAGTTAAGTATTATGGGACAAGGACAAGATCATCGGGAGGGCAGTAATATGCTCTCATTTCTAGAGTACCTCGGAAGGAGGGTAACGATCTTGTCAAAGGTTTAGCTTTTCTTATCTATCATCCCGTTAGGACTTCGTTGTTCGTATCATTTAAGTCTGCTTCGGTAGTTGAGTCTCTGCACCTTAAGTACTAGCGTAATAGAGGATCCCATTCTTGTCTTAAAGTCCTATTGGAGAATCAGTCCATGACTTGTTTGGATTTGGGAATGTCTATGCCAAGTGTTGAATTTGGAAATAATGCTTATGTTTATAAGCTATGGATGGATTCTAGGGATGAAGTGGTTATCCAGTAGGGGGTGCCACTCTCGGTTTTTGGTAGGAGGGTAGTTAGACCATTTGACTAGCCTTGGTAATACCCTCGAAGTATCGTGTAACCTTTTTGAAGTTCTGTCATGACTAGTTTCTTAGAATCCCTTGATGCCTTTATTGGAAATTTGAAGCCCGATCGAGTGGTGTTCGCCGATAAGACGGATGGTTTACTTCATTTATGCATGGGTTATAGAGATCACCCTAGTAAGTGCGCTTGATAACCTGGTTGGCATCTGTTTGCTTTCAAGAGGAAGTTCTTCTACGAGAAATACCCTGTGGTACGAGGTCCGAGATTCACTAGTGAATTTTGGAAAGCTTGCATGAGATCATGAGTACGCAGTCATATTTGCGTCAAGTATTCTAGGAAAAGGATAAGTGCATGTGGAACGAGAGGCGACGAAGAAATGAGTTCCAGCTCATGTTATGGAAACAGGAATAAGAAGCTACAAAATCGCGAAGTTAAAAGACGACTTTGATGGTCAAAGACTAGATACGCGCATGATATCTCTTTTTGGGAGTATATCCTTGATCCCTGTTTTCTGTAGAGCTTACTTGTAGGCTATCTTTTATGGACATCCTCTCGGTCCTATTTTCTGTTACAAACCCCGTAAGGAGTTTGTCCTGTTTATCTTCTCGACCCTGTTTCAGGGAATCCTAGGTAGAACCCTATGGATGTAAACATGTATTTGAAACATGTTATGATTGATATGGTTGCAAATGGTTGCTCGTGGATGCGCGAATACACATTAGATACTAGCTCGACTCGGTCACATTTCATATTGCATATGCACGAGTATTTATACTTGTTTATGGACGAAATCGAATGTATTATCATGCGGTTGTCGCATATGAATGAATGATTGTGCACGCATATAGTATCTATATGACTAGGACTATTTGCATACATGTTGGATTCATGGCACTATACATATTTTTGCATTAGAAAGATTATCCAGGCCTGATCATTAGCATTAGCTAAGGAACATGTACACACACGTTTTGCATATATTCATACAGCATTAGAAATCATCTAAGGACAATGGTTGCTTGTGGATGATGTTTTGAGTAGATGGATGATGGATGGTAGGATATGTTCTTCCTAACTTAGAGATTTCGGGGATGAAATCCTAAAAGGTGGGGAGAATGTAACAACCCGTATTTCAATAACATGTTAAAACGAGAATCAAGGCAGAATTTAATTTTAGATTCTGAATCAAGTAAAACGGGCTATGCCATTGCGTTCATCTCGGAAAAGTACGCGAAATAGAGTCCGAGTTTTCGAAAATCGGAGTCCGTATGACCCGGTTAAGGCCCAAAGAAGTTTTCGGGAAATTTGAATTTCGAAACATGCAGAAATGGGGCCAGGCGGGAAAATTCCCGCCCAGACAAGTCGACAGGCATGTCGACAGGGCTGTCGACTTGCCCTGTCGGTTGATTCTGATCTGGTGCACCTATTTTCTATCTTGGCTAGGTTTTTGGGCCTGGTTTGAAATCTGACGGTTCAGGTTGGTCCTAGGGTTAATCTAAGGGCCTAAAACTATCATAATCTCTATAAAAAGACCCTAAACCTACCCCTAAACCCTCATTATTCACTCATGTAACTAAACTATGGCCAAATTTCTACTCTCATGGCCTCCATCTCAAATCCCTAGAGACTATGCATTCAAATCGGGTTCAAATCAAAAGATGCAAGCTTGCTACACCAAAGAGAGGCAAAATCAACGTTGCTATGCGAGTTCCATGACGATTCTTCAACAAAGGAGGCACCTTTCTTAGCCAAGATGATTCATGCTTCTTTCCCTAGGCCTAACTATGTAAGTTCTAGCTACTTTTAGATGGAAACGGTAGTTTTGATAATGACATGGGATAAAATGAGGCTAAACATGATTATGCGAACCTATATGAACCTTACCTTGCCTCTTGTGTTCATGTTTATGATTTTAGGCCATGTGAGTGACTTAATCATGCCTCTCATGCTATGCATAACCTAGTTTAACTTGCAAGTTTGGATCTTTATGCATGAAATGCTAGCATGAACCTTTAGGAACCACTTTACGTGTGAAACATTGGCTAAGGCAAGATTTTGGGGCTTATGCATGTTTATGAACCCAAACCCCTTATGGTAACATGCAAGTTTGTGGCCAAATCCTTTATGAGATTATGCATGCTCGTAGCCAATCTCCTCTTTTAAGTTGTGCATGTTTATGGCTAAACCCTTTTTGATAATATGCATGTTTGTGGCCAAATTACCTTATGACACTATGCATGTTTATGGCCAATCCCTTTATGATGTATGCATGTGGAAGCCAAGCCCTTTTTAGCATCATGCATGTTTTGAGACCAATATGTGACATAGTATCCTTACTATGTTGGCTCTCTTTGCTTGCGTTGGGAAAACACGATTTTGGGTAGTTAGATAAACATGAACATGTCGTGAAATCTTAACTTGATTATGACATGTGTTTATACTTGAAAATATGACTTGAAAGATAACATGGAAGTTGGCATGTAAGTATGCATAAAAACATGAGCTTGGGAATTTACCTATTAAGTTAGGTCTACCCTTTGGGAATTTACCTATTAAGTTAGGTCTACCCAAATGCTTGAAAACTTGCAACATGTTTTGGAAACATGATGAACTTAGATAATATAAGTGTGGCCAACTCGAGGTTGGGTTGAGTTTGCAACGTAAAACTACCCGGAACCGACCGGCCTAACTAGTAGTTGCAAACAATAGGACCCAATGTGAGAAGTTGGTCATGTCGCGCTTAAGACCCGAGGTTAGACTAGGTTGTGGTGTAAATCTACCCGAACCCGCCCGACTTAACTAGTAACCACAACAAGGTCTAATGTGAGAGGTTAAGAGTGCATTAATTAAATTAATGCCACATGATAAGGTTAAGTAAATTTGACTAATGACACTTAACCGATATGACACGAATGGGTAGGTTAAGTGGGACCGGACTTGATTCCTTAATGACACTTAACCATGCAAGATGATTAGGGGATGGGGTTAAGTAATTTACACTTAACTAATCAGACTGGGTAATTAGATGAGGTTAAGTAATTAAGACTTAACTAACCTAACCACGGTAATTAGATGGGGTTGAGTAATCCACACTTAACTAATCTAAACACGGTAATTTGATGGGGTTAAGTTAAACACTTAACCAATTTAAACTTGGTAATCCAATGAGGTTAAGTAACCCATACTTAACCAACTTAACGGGATAATTTAATGGGGTTAAGTAACTTATACCTAACCAATTATACATGATGATTTGATGTGGTTAAGTGACCTAAACTTAACCAACCTAACTCGTTAATTTGATGAGGTTAAGTTAACCTATACTTAACCAATCTAACGTGAAAACATGATAAGGCTAAGTCACGAATCACTTGAATACGCTTGACCGATTTGACTCGGTAATTTGACAAGGTCAAGTTAATTTATATAATTAACCCATCCAAAATGATAATTAGACGAGGTTAAGTTATGGATTGCTTAATATACTTAGCCAACTTGACACATGGTTTGTAGGGTTAAGTCTTGGACTTGGATACTTAGCCAATTTTGACATGGTTTGTAGACGGGCTAAGTTATGAACTTAAGTGACACTTAACCCATTAGATAAACCCTAATTCGGAGGATTAGGTAAATAACCATAGTTAACAAGGATTTTTGAAATAAGGCTAGGTGGTAAACCTTAGTTAAGGGAAATTAAGTAATAATTCTTAGCCAAGGAAATTTGGACCACCTCTTAGATAGATGAGTAACCCGATACGGTAGGTCATCGTTTAAGTATACGTGTAAGAGCAGGCTATCTGATTTAGATAAAGGCTCCAGCGAACTGGGTAACGAAGCAACGGCTTCGGGGAACGTGAGGATATTCTTGGTATCCCTCTGTGAGGTCGCAGATGATCATCCTGGGCTCACAAGAGGTTAAGGTCTGCGTTAGAAGAACCAAGAGTATGCCTTGGTTGCTATACGAGCGACCTAAAGACTGGAACGGATAGCAGTGAGTCAACGAATACATGATAGTGCCCTAGATAGCAAGTTCGTCGATCATCTACCATCTTGAGTCAAGCGTGTACGTACGGAAAGGCAGGGAACACCCAACAGACCATAATTGCTATCTAATTATGGGTGAGGTAGGCCGTAGGATGTGGGCTGGCCGGAGTGTAGTTCTCATGCAAGATTGTCTCTTGTGTTGCCTTTCACTAGTTGAGGGAGGGGTCTCGTGGGACCATAGCCACGTGTAGAAAAGCAGACCTTAGTATCTGCATCGGCAGATAAATCTAAAGCTCCCGACCGAGTCCTGTATTTCTTGTTTTACCCTGTGACAGGACTCGGATGGCACGATGTGATACATGTGCATACAGTTATAGAAAAACGATTCACGATGAATGCGTGGGAAAAAGGGCGCGGTTGAGGGTTAGCGTAATCCCTAGTGGCCTAGGTGGTTTAACCCAAACCGAAATACGAAAGCGTGCAATAGGTAAGCGTAATCCCTAGTGGTGCTAGGTGGCGTAAGTCCTAGTAGTTCAAACGATGATTCATATGGAAGAGCCTAGCTAGAATAAGGGTGACAATCCAAACGATTTCAAGGAAACTACGACATGAGGAAGCCCGTACGAGGTACGGCGAAGGACTGAACTTATATACATGGAAAGAAACATATGATTTTGAGTAACTTATATATGCGGTATATTAGGTTGACATGGACCATTACACGACTTTGGGCAAGGGACATTCATGGTTAACACATGACGCGGGTAGGGATACTAGTACGAGAGGTGCAGAGCAAATATACATGTTAGAACTAGGAAGAATATACATAATAGATACCGTGGGATGTTAGACGGGGGAGATACCTTGGGATAATGTACTCGATAGAAATCTGACGATGTGATGCCTTGACTTATCATAACACCGAAGTTTATCATGATACCTTAGTTTACCTTGCCACAGTAGTTCAACCGGCTACCCTGGTTTATCTATCTTGTAGTCATCCTTATGTTTACTTTCAGTTTATGCATGTCATGTTACCTTTACCTGTTTTTATAATGGAAGTAGATAGGACTTACTCAGTCTTTTTGACTGACCCGTTTTGTTTCGCCTCTTTTCTTCCGTTCCCCCCCAGGTTTCAGGGAGGAAACAATGCTGTTTAGTTCGGACTTCTTCTGCTTGAAGGTCATCATGGATGGCTTGGACTTCTCTTGGCTATGGCTACTTTACTGTTTTACTTGGGGAATAATTTATTAAAAAGTCTTTATGCTTCTTTACTATTGCAAGACAGGTTTTGATGTACTCTGATGTAAAAGGCTTTAGACCTTATTTATTCATGTTATGAAAGTTTGATTTTACTTCCGCTATGTATATATGTTCTGTCTTGTGATATTTCTGTGCATGTTTACCAATAATGCCCCTCTAAAGCTAGTGCATTCCTTTGCGAGTGACCCTAGCGGAGGCGGGGTGTTACACGTATCTTATCATTTCTAAAGTGAAATCTCATTTTCTCAATTTCGTTAGAAAGATATGATTGAACAGATTCAAATATTTCTTGTTTCGTTCAATTCTGACTTATATTGAATTTTATATATTAATTTGAAATTCGAAATCGAATTTTCGAACTGCAGGGCCATTTCAGGCTCGTTATATAATTAAAATAAATTCATTCGTTTTAACTTCGTCGAAATAAATTTTCCGTCGTTTTTATTTAAAATAATTCATTTTAAATATTCAAAATTCATTAAATTCGCTAAAATAAAAATTTTAAACTGGCTCAGATTTTCCGGGTTGTTACAGTTTTCAAGTAAAATTTTTTTTTTTTGGAAAGGCAAGTGGAACTTTATTTATTTACACACAAAGAATTACATAAGTTTATAGCATGCAATCATGCTAACAAAAATATAACTAAAACAAAATTGCATTTACATGTTAATCTTTTTAAGCATACTATTATGAATGATAGTGCCAAATATCAGATTGTTTCTTCCCCTCCATACTCCAACAGTAAATTTCTTTAGAAGCTTCAGCAAAACACATGTCTTCTTGTTCCTCCATCTAGTCGCCTTAAATATATTGTACCATTCAATTTGACTCGAAGTGGATGGTCTATGGAAGCCACCTATTGCCAATAATCTCTTCCAATTCCGATGCACATACGAGCATTCAAAGAAGAGGTGGACATTGGATTCAGCCGCATCATGACAGAGCACACAATCTTCATCTTGCATAATGCCAAAATAATAAAGCTTGTTCTTGGTATCGATGGCATTGGTCATAATCTTCCAAAGAAGGAGGTTATCTTTAGCCGAACTACCACAGTTCTAGATCCTTGAGTACCATGGAAAAGCATTTCTAGTAGGACACATCAGATCTGCCTGAATTGAATGCGGCTTACCCATCCAAAGAATTGCATCATCACTGGGAATGTTAAAATGCAGTGCAACTTCATTCTAAAGTTTCCTCAAGCTTGCCGAGATGCTATATGGAAAATCAATCATACCATCTTGTATATACTCATTTACTTTCGCAGATTGAGGTATACCCGAGTTATGCATCACATTTTGATCGACTATTTCACTTAGAATTAGTCCAGGTCTAACCCAAGGGCTATGCCAAAAAGATAAGTTTGGAAAGATATGATAATTGCATTGAATATACTGTTTGAAGGTACCTCTTAGCTTCAGTATAGCCCTCCAACTCCAACTACATCCTTGAGGAATAATCATTGTCCAGAAATTCTTTGTACCAAGTAAATTAGAATGTACCCATGTATCCCATAAGCCTTTGTTAGCGGCAAATAATTTTTCAAAGTAAATTGATATAGCCGCCTAGTTCCATTGATAAAGATTTGTAATTCCAAGACCACCATACTTCTTACTGCCATAAAGCTTATGAAAAGAAAAGGGTATCAACATTTTTTAGTATGGGTCACCATGCCATAAAAACTTGTTCATAGCACTTGTTATCATATCTATCAACTTTGTAGGAAGAATATAATGTCTCAACCAGTATGTTGTCATGGCAGCAACAACAGATTGAATGATTGTTAACCTTCCAACATGGGATAGCTTACAATTTGTTCATCGCTGGTGTTTGATGATGATCTTTTCATATAAAGGAAGGCACTGCTCTTTAGTGATCCTTGAGCAGATAAGAGGTAAACCCAGGTAAAAAGCATTCATTTGCATTTCAGCTAGTCCAAAACAGTTAATGATACCCAATTTTCTATCCATATGCATACCAGCAATAAGGATATGTGATTTATTGATGTTGATTTGAAGTCCAGTAATGTTGTAAAAGTAGTCAAGAGTATTGAAAATGCATTGGAAATTATGTATAGATGGCTTAGTGAAAATGATCAAGTAGTCAGCAAACAGTAAATGAGTGATAAGAGGATACATGCACTTAGGATGTAATTCAAATGAACCTCTACACACTTGCTCAATTATCAGGGAATTAAACAATTTCCATAGTGATGATAGATAGATATGCTGAGATGGGATCTCCTTGCCTAACCCCTCTAGTACCCCTAAAGTAACCATGTAGCCTACCAATTCTTGAAACTGAGTAATATGGAGAGGTAATACATGTATGTATCCATGCAAGAAAAGGCAGAGGAAAATTCGTATGTGACATGATTGCCAAAATTGAATGCCATGAAACTGAATCAAAAGCTTTCTTTATATCAAGCTTGAGCATACATGTAGGTGAAATGTTTTTTCTATTATAACCATATAAAAGCTCCTGGGTTATCAATACATTATCACTAATGCTTCTCCCCTTGATGTACGCAGATTGATTTTCAGAAATGATAGTTGACAGTACACCTTGTAATCTATTTCCTAATATCTTAGAAATGATTTTTTTAGTTTTCAGGTCACATCTTGTTTTCAAAAAAAATGTGCACTATGGGTAAATGTTAACCGATTTTTAACCCAAAGAAGAGATTGCAAATAAATAAAGACAACACGACCTCAGATCCAAGTCAAACTCCATATACCAATTTAAAGCAACAAGAAAAGGAGGGTCAAGAAGTTTAAGACAAAAATAGAATAAGTGTATGGATCAGCACTGTTCCAAGCCCTATGAACTGACACAAATCCATAATAACGGCCAGTGATACATCAAGGCCTATGATAATGTGATCCATGTTATCACCCTATCATATCTATGAAGTTTCAAGTCAATTAGACCCTCCAAGCTTCTATAGGCATGGTCTTACATGGAGGGCATGGTCTAGACAACAATCTATCCAATCATGCTTGTCGTGATAGTGCTCTGCTGTTCTATATGTAGGGGTCAGAAATTTGATCAGCACCGGACTTTAGGCACCTGCCCCATTCACATATAAATTCATTTGAATCAAACATGGAAATAACTCATGAAGAATGCAAATACAAGGTGCATATTTGAACAATAATTTTGTTGAAAAAGGTAAGTATTATTCTGAGTGAAAATGGCATCGCTATTTTTGCTGGTCCATTTTGCAGGAATTGATTGCTGGAGGTCTAGTCGATGTAGGGAATCCTTTCATATTGTCATGGAGTGGTAGTTCCAGGATCAATCAGACCTTGATCGGGGTCTTGAAAGACAAAGGTAGTTTGGCGGGATTTTTGAGTGAACAACAAAGTCACATCCTCTTTGAATTACTTTCTTATCCTTATGTCAAGGGTAAGAAATAAGGGTTAAACAGCTGGACCATGTCAGTCAAAGATGGTGTCTCAACTTATAGGTGTTTAATCGATGGGAGAACAATGGATCATTGTCTATGGAAGCTACTCACTTTCCCTATCGGAACGTGGGGTAAGGTAGCTAGGAAGAAAATCATGTTTCTTCCATCCACGCTTATGGTTTTGGTCACATGTCGATGATGAGAGCTGATGTATGGATAGCCAAACAACGTCCACACTTAAGCGCTTAATTTTTTGACATATTGTGTCTCGGGCGAGGCTAAAGTAATTAGCCATACTTCGACGTAAGCAACATCAAGGATGCACATATTGCATCAGCTTCATATTTAGACGATGTAGTTATTAATAATTTGATCTTGGATTTCTAGGTTGCCCCTAATTTCTAAGGCAAGGTTCGATGCACTAACGACCAGTAAGAGGAGTCAAATAGTAAATTTATAATTTTAATTTAAGAAAATCGATCGTTAGAAGTCTCATTCATATACATCTTCTGTCAGATGGTTGGTTGATCACTTCTTTTTAAAGAATAACATGATGCAATGAATTCAGTAATGGGATTTGTCAATGTTTGTCCCTATATGACCTTCTAAGCGAAATAGACAATGTCAAATTATCCTAATTTAATGTTCCATTTGGATTATCTTCCATATGCCTTAGGTCATTGTAGGACCCATCGTAGTGGCTAGTCGATAGGCTTTGATTGAGTAAGCCTGGAAATGGTTATGTGACATGTTAGGCCTTGTGCACGTCATGGATGTTTCTCCATAATATTAGAATGAAGTAGGAAGCGGATTGTTGTGTCACAGCTACATTGATCTCCAGATTTCATCCCTAGGTTGAGGGCGTATGGTAGCCAATGTACAGTTGAATTTCTCTCTCCTTAATGATGATCCATAGGTCTAATCAAGAACCACAAAGGTTTAATCAGTACCTAACTTCGGGAACCTATGTATTTTTTATAGCATTCCTTAGTTGGAAATCTCAGCGATCTAGTTGATAGAAAATGGTCTTTACAAGGGTCAGTGAGGCTCCCTAAGTAGCGAGCCACAAGGTATCTATTCTTCATTATGTAATCTGAGTTGTCTCTGGCGTTGGCTTCGGACTACTTCGTGTCTATATAATGTTAGATTTTGTTGGTTGGATAGGCTTACGTCTTATAACCTGCTGGTCTCTATTCCTTTAGGAATAGCATTGGTTGCTTTGGCAGAATCCATGCACCATCGATACCTCTGAAATGGGCTACGAGGAATTAGTCCCCCGGTATATGTTGTCATGGTTAGCACATTGAATTTGCATGGGAATTCCATTCATTGAATATTGTCTGTGAATGGGTTATGGCTCTAGGAAGAATCCTAATCGTCTTCACTGTTGGTTTTCTATGACTATCCATCAAATCTTAACCAACATATACGTTAGTAGATTTTCCTAGCCCGGTTCAAAATGGCCGAACGGATCTAGATCGCCATAGCTAAACTGAGGTTTTTTCCCCTTTATTGATCCGAAAATGGGGAAGATATCTTGACCGGTCCGGAGCTGGAGGTGACAATGTCAAAAGAGTAGTTGGGAGAGGGCCGAACCTATCATGGACGAACCAATCATGTCCGAACTAGGTTAGAACCATCTAATTTACATGCATTCGTGAAGGCTGTCACTATGTAATTAAAGCGCTTAGGGGATTCAATGCTCCAAAGGTCCAAAAAGTTATAGTGGGGATAAAGCGAGGAAATAGCAGGATATAGCGGATGACTCTAAAATAGAACATATAACTCGTTCTTAATATTTTTACGAATATATAAATGATAATTAAATGAAAAGTAACACTCAATTTAACTATATTTTGTATATTCTTAAGTTTAAATAAAAAACGTGCAAAGATATGTAAATAGAAGTTAACTACTATCTAATTTAATTAAGATTAATAAAATATTAAGGTATTTTTATTTCTAAAAATATATGTTAAAACATTCCATTAGAAGACCTAATTTCATAATTTTCATAATATATAAATTTAATTTTTTCAGTTCATTTCTTTCATCAAAGATGTCGTAGGAATGGAGTAATACAGTGGAAATAACGAGATATATTGGGAATAGCGGGATACAGCGGGGCTTAAAGATCAAAGGCCATATCATAGGCTATTTAGAAAAGGTGTAGCGAAGTATCCGCTACAAAATATAGCGGGGTTCTATCCAGGTAATAGCAGGGAATTAACTGCATTTGTTTATCACTTCAAACAAGTTCTTCTGTGTTTTTGTAACGTCTGTTGTGCCCAGTCCTTTCTACCTGCCATGGTTATTCCTTCCTTGTAGATTTAAGAAAATCTGAGTAGTTAGGATGTTTGGAAACTCTGGATTTCGACTCAATGAACTATGACATCCACTAGTAGATGAGAAGATCTGACAACCTAAAATCAATCATTTCTCAGTGAAAGAACTAAAATGTTTGCACCAAAAATGCTCCAAACACCACATAATTGTATGAAGAGCATAAAATATGAAGAAATAACAAATTAGAAAGAGAAAAAGCAAGACAATAAGATTTTACAGTTGTTCGGCTATGTTAAGCCTTCATCTACGTTCCTTATAACACTTTGTTCAATGATTTTTTTTGGTTACATGATTTCAGGTCGTAATCTCGTAAGTACAAAGTCAGTAATAGAGGAAAAGAACACAAAGACATAGAAAATTGGAGAAGAAGCCCAAAAAATTCCAAGTCCTGGAGTATTTATAGATGCATAGTATCTGGTTCGGTATAGGGTAGTTGCTGGAAATTCGGAGTAGTGGAAGTAGAGGATAAGCCACATTCAAGAGTGGAGGAAGCTGGACACATCAACATGGAAGGATGGCGCAGTTCAGCACAGCCGAACTGGGCCTTGGGACTTTCACTGAATCGAAACTGAAGAGAGAGCCTGACAGATCTGGTCTAGGGCTGTAACGGTACGGGTTACCGCTACCGTTACAGTATTTTTTTTACCGTACCAATACTGTCGGTAAATTTAAACTCAGAACCGTTACCGTTACCAAAATCATCGGTATACCAACAGTCGGTATACCGATATATCGGTATACCGGTCTTAGGTAACGGTAAATTTACCGTTAAAAAAAAATATGACAACAAGAAAATTATGGCAATACAGTATGCAGTTCCTATTCACAAGATAGAAAATTGCCTACATATTTTAGAAACAATAAATACAGAATCAGCATTTCATTTCATGTTTCATGCATGGCAATAATAAAGCATTAATACAAAATATTGCAATAGTAACTAGTAACACATTACAATTTCAAACACAGTAGTAAGCATTAGTACAAACCATTACAGCCCTAGATAAAACTAAATATGAAATATGTTACACTAACTAAATATAAACACAGTAGTAAACATAGTAGTAAGCATTAAAATTAAATGTGAAATATGTTACACTAACTAAATATAAACAATAGACAAAACTAAATATAAACAAAACTGCAAAAAAACAAAAGAACTAAAACTGCAAAACTAAATATAAAAAAACTGCAAAACTGAATATAAACAAAACTGAAAAACTGAATATAAACAAAAGAAGAGACATTTATTGTGCTGGAAGAAGAACACCCAAAGAAAAGATTTAAGTTTTCCATATGACAACAGACCTTTGATTTATACTACTTACATGAACTGTTTCATGAAGATTTAACCCAACATTTGATTTTAACATTATCAACTACCAAAGTTAGAGCATATCTATTGAGAAAATGACTAAGAAATGGTTATGTTGTTGTAATTTTGTCAAAAGGCGGATCCTGTGCAAGCAGGTAAGAAGCTATTTTGGTTATGGCAACATATTTGGTTAAGGATAAAAGGTATAACTCTAGAACAAACCAACAAAATAAGAATAATGCTTTAGTAAACACAAAATTTGCTACAGACAGTGTTTGACTTGGCTTAGCATAGATTGAGCAACGATAGATTGAGCAGCGATAAGAATAAGAATCTGCGATTTTTACCTATTAAAGAAACAGCTATAGATTGAGCAACTTCACTTTCAATTTCTGTTGTAGGAACTAGATGAGCAGCAATTCCCTCGCCTTCAACTTGATTTAAAACATTTGAGTGAACCGATTCCATAGCAAAGAGAACAAGGTTGATTCTATTTTCTGATTTTTCAATCTCCTTGCGATGTAGAAGTAGAACCGTGAAGATGAAGCAGAAAACTATAAAATTGTAAAACGTGGAAAATAGGAAGAAATAAATGAGGAACGAAATAAAAAGGGAAAATTCAATTTAAACCGCCGGAATCGCTGAGTTACCCCCCTAATTTAAAAAAAATAGTTTCCCTCCAGTTTTGTTGAGTTTCCCCCCGGTTTTTTTAAAAAAAGTCGAAAATTCCCTCCCTCGCAGTCCAACTGCGTGGTTCCTTCACGTACCACGCAGTACGACTACGTGGTACCCTAACTAACCTTGTAGTCCCTCTACGAGGTTAGTTAATGTACCACGTAGTCACACTGCGTGGTACGTGAAGAAACCACGCAGTTGGACTACGAGGTAACCCGAGGACATAAAAAAACATATAATGCTAAAAGGGTAATTTCATCAGCGAAATTTTGGATTGAAAGGGGGCAACTCAGCAATTTCCTGAGTTTGAATAGAATTTTCCAATAAAAAGAGGCGGCTTCTTTGACAAGTAGGTTACGAAAGAGAACCTAATAATGTAAGGCCTAGATATAATACAAACTAATCTGATGGCTCTGATCAATGTGGCTGTTTAGAGATATTAGATATTTAGGGCTGTCATTTAATAAAGTCCTTTAACCGTTAAGCAGAAATTAAAGGTGTAGGTTCCTTTTATTTATTAGTAAATTTTCAATTATATGTTTAACTACTTTTTTGTAACATGTCGGTAAATTTACCGTTACCAATGGTTTTCAAATTTTCTTACCGATAAATTTACCATAACGAACAGTAATTTTACTGTTACCATACCAATAGACTTGGTAAGCTAAAATTAAAAATTATTGGTAACTTTTAGCTTGGTAACGGTACAGTAATGGTAAAATTACCGTTACCATAACAGCCCTAGATCTGGAGTACCATGAGAGAATGCCAACCCGGAGTTTCCTGGTGAGCCAATTCTGAACTAAGAAAAAGCAAACCGTGTGTAACATACCGAATTTTTAGTGGTCGAACAATTAATTAATTTAATTATTTAAATATTGATTTGAAATTTAAATAACTGGAATTAAATAATTTTGAGTTATTAATTCAATTTGAATAGTGAAATAATAAATTTAATCCTGAAATAGTCGAAACGAGTTGCATTTGCAATACAGTATGAATTGGACAATATAAAAGGGTTTAATTAAGTTTTGATTTGAAATATAATAAGGAATTTGTTTATTGAATGAAGTTTGAACGTATTAGTTATAATTTAATTAAAGCGTGCCTGCAGTGTCGTAATAGTTCGTAATTTGACGATTTAAACTTCAATTGAGCATACAGGATCCAATATAAGTCGAAATTCTTCGAAATAAGAATCTACCGGATCTATTAGATTATAATTTTATAATACAAGAGAAATTTCGAGGCTTCATTTGATGGATTTTGAGTTATGTCAAAAAATCAAATTTTCATAAAGTCGCTATAGAATCGTTTACGAACTATAATGATTTATTAAATAAAATAAAACAAAAGGATTTTGAAAAATCTGAATATTGATTTAACTTGAAAATGGAAAACGTTGAGTTTATAACTCAAATTAGTTTATTTTGAATCTATGTATAATTTTATTTGATTTGAATACATACGTAAATAATAATTTATGATTATTAAATTGAATTGTTTCGAAATTAATTTTTTTACTTCTAATTTAACATATGAAACTAACCATTTTTGCAAATGACCTCAGATTTCAAAGTAACAAATTTTATTAAATCCGTAATGGATAATTATTATTAGATTTCAAGTTTCTTGTCAATCGAAGTTATTATGTGAGCATGCATAAAGTAAATGTATATCGATCAACGATTTAATATTTAAAATAGTACTGTTTTCGCAAATGGACTCGGATTTTGTCAAAACAAGTTTCATTGGGTCCGGAATGTCAAACTATACTAGGATGTCCATTTTCTTCACAAACGAAATTCGTTTGTGATCATACAAATCTATAAACGATGAACGAAAATAGCGATAACAATCACTGAATAAAATAATCGAATTATGAAAATATTTTTCCTACCCTGTATAACATCGTTTACGTCCTAAATCCTTGTACACTAATTCGGCGGTCAACAGCCAAACACGCCTCCACTAAAAATCAAATTCATGAGTTTGAAAAATTGAATCTATCCAAATAAAATTTCATAAATCACGAAACAAATTTATTTGAGTTCACAGGTGATTCTCTTCATCTCCGTATAAATTTTAGGGGATTCAAACTACTTGTTATTCATTGTTTTATATATGTCATAGATTAGGGTTGAGAATTTTAGGATTTTGAAGCCGTGATTCACAAATTTCTTGTTATATTTGGATTTAGTGCATTGAATAACTATTTATAGTAAAATTTGGATGAATATCATGATTAAAATTTTCGCATATCTGTACAATATGGCATGGAGTCGCCCGGAATCCGCGACAAGGTGGAGGGTTTCGAGTTCCTTTAGATGGTGGTAGCGATATCGGGTTCGCGAAGGGGGAGAGATTGGTGAAGGTTGTTGGTGGAGTCGTGGAGTATGGAGGGAGATTTGGTGGCTTGAAGGTACGATAATGGCAAGATTAAAGCTTCAGGGAGCCAGGTTCGAGCGTTGGGTTTTAGGAAGAAGGATTAACGTTATAAAAGTGATTAAGTGTAATTAAATGTTAATTATAATTTCATTAATTATATTAGTATTGTTTAAATTGTAATCAACATATAAAATGTATAGCTTTCTCATACGTTATAAGAATTCGACAAAACAAGAGGCGTTGGAATCGTATAAATGAGCACTACAAGTCCGTAATAAATTGGATTGGACTAGAGCTAGTCAAAATTTTGTTTAATTTTAAACGCTTATTTAAAATTAAATATAACGACGCAAAATCGTCGATTGAACAGTTGGTGAGTTGTCAACTCACACTTTCTGGAATACTATTTAAGTTATATCATGTTATAAATATGTATTGTTTAACCGATATTTATTTATATGATATGATTGGCTGATTGTTTGGATGATAATTGGTTTTTATTGTTTGAATGATTGTTTGGATTGATTTTTGTTTAATGCTTGGATTATTTGGTTATAGTTATAAATTTCTGTCTATAAATGGATAAAACCCTGACATTCTCTACTTTTAAGCAAAAGGTACATTGCTTAAAATGAATTAGCTGAATTGTCTGATTTATAAATAAACCATTGTATTAACTGTGATGCAGGGAGAAACAGATTGGAGGGATCCAACTGGATTCCTCAAATATTTTAATGTTATTTGTTTTCATATTAATATTATATGAACTATTTAACCAATCTGTTTGGATGATGATTTGGTTGTTGATGGTTGAATTGGAATTCAACACGGATGTTTATTAATCAATAAACAATATTGATTAAGTGATTGGCAGCAGATGACCTAAAAATCCATTTTTTAAGACGTTGATTTACCATTAGGTGAAATGACTGAATTGAAGTTATAAAATTTATATAACTGAAGTCAGATTTATGTTTTGTATAAATTATTTTAAATAGTAGTTTTACTAAAAGAAAATTAATATTTATTATTTAATTTTATAAGTAATTATAAAATGATTTATTATGACGGATTCTTGTATTTTTAAATAAGTGTTTAGAAGCGAGTAAGTCGGAAATTAACCTAAGGGTTAATAATTTGAAGTAATTATTACCAAGAAACAATTTAGTGGAATTATATTAAATTAATTAAGCTATTAATTAATTTAAGAAGTAGGATTAGTTGAAATCAGTTAACAAGTTAACTGATGTAATCAAGTTGACTAAGTCAATTATGTAGATTGAGATTGATTATTAGATTAATTTGTTTCAATTGATCTAATAGAAAGCTATGCAAATTTCATGAATGTTCATAAAATTTAATTAATCTTTATTTGAGTGTGTTTATCAAGTTGTTTATTTTTAATAAAGTTAATTATTATTTTAAATAACCTTTTAGAATAAATTAACTATTCTATCTTTAGTTAAGAAAGAAGTTAACTACTTCTATTTTGATTAATAATGAAGTAAACTACTTTTACTTGGGTTAAATGTTGGAATTAATTATTATTTTAATTAATAATAATTAAAGAGATTACCCTTTTAATTGAAATCATTTAAGAAGGTAATCAATTTTGTGATAAAACTTTAGTTGAAACTGGTAAAGGATTTCGTTAACGGATTTGTAAATAAATCCAAGTTTATAAAATAGGGTTTAAGTTAAGGAGATTATTTTTAAATAGATGTCCACTTAAGAATTTAATTAAGTGAAACATTTGTGATTGAAAGGAAGATTTCAAAAATGTAAAAGAAAGGAGGTTTATAATAAGGGATTAAATGGATTTGGGTAAAGGAGTTGGTCAATGGGTAATGAATATAACCCAAATTAAGATTGCTAATAAGAAACGTGACATGACACATCGAAACACAAAACAATGGAATAATTTATTGCTATTACAACAATTTACATCAGAGTACAAGAATATCAGAGTGCGGAAAAATAATATGCATAGCCGAAATACAATTATCAAAGAATCAATAAATTACATAGCAACTGAAAATGTAATACATAAATTAAAATGCGGTGGAAATACATCAACAAACACAGCTGAAGGAAATACACAGATACAGAGCTTTCTGAATATAACTCCAGCCATAATCTAGGATCCTGTTTAAAGAAAAGAATCTGCAAAACCAAAACTTCCGACAGCCCGTATGGAAAATATGGGCACCGAGAGTTTAAGTTGAAAACAATAAACTCCAAGTCAGTCATGGGACTAGTATGAGAGCTGAAATAGTTATCTAAATTTTTCTTTAAAATGAGGTAGATCACTAGACCACGTCGTATATCACGGAACGGGTTTACTCTATGTGATTAACCCAAACTTGAAATAAATGATAAACAATGCAATGATTTTTGGAAAAAAATGGAGCTATTATAAGACTAAGGTCCCATCACGCAATGAAATGCAAGCCGGAGGATAGAGTTATACATTTTTATAATAGCCAAATATGCTTGATACATTTTAAAATAATTATTTTTGATATTATTATAAGTGTATAGTGTAGAGAGCAACTTCGAATATAAATGTATCAATCATAGACGACATAGGTACCATATATTATTTCGCCATATAGGGTTACAACTAAAACCGTAGAAGTTGCATATTGGAAATTGGGTTTCCATCATTAGTCAAAGCGAGGGATGTCTCCTTATCCACCTCCAGCAAGATAATCCCGGATCACACATATGGGCAACCCTTAGATCTTGCAGGGTTGGCCCACACCTAACGTTTGTGGATTGGTTATTCCTGAACAATACGTTTTCCGGTCCTATCAGACATGACACCTGGTTAGTATGTCGACTAATCATATCCGAGGTCCCTCGCATCCATCATCCACATAAATAAAATGTCTGGGCTCCATACCATGACACCACCTCTAACTAGAAGAAACGCATGCACTTCCTACAGTACCTAATCCCCTTTTTGACTCACACTGGGGTGTGAGGCTCGCAAATTAACGCTATACACAAAGTTGTACTATTTAAAGCAATGCTTTTATCATCATCCTCAAGACTCTGCTTTTCAACAAAAGCCTTGACCATTGCATATTAGCATGCCACATTGTCAATCCATACAATACCATTGATTTCCAGCAATATATAACCTCTGTGCTCATACGTCTCAGAGAACGTTGTTAAGCACGAGAATAAATTCTCCACCACCAAACAGATATATATTTAGCAGAGATCAACAAATACAGCACGAAGTACGATGTCATACATACAATCCATTTTCAAGTCCATTTTGGATCTGAACGAAATCGGAGGCACCTTATTTCCCATCCTATATGTCTAATATAGGAGAGAGGCCCTCGCATATTCGGTCGATCAAGTACGTTTTAGACTACCATCACTTATTACCTTATCTTTGGTGTACAGCCCAATCAAGACATCAGCAATAGCCCAAATGACGTGAAGATCTCCGGTCTTCAACCACCGTCTTCATCTTTGACGTTTAATCATCATAATAACTACTCAAAATGGGTTGAACCCAGTCTTTCTAAATAACTTGTGTATCTTTATAATCATGTGCCAAATACACAAAAATAACACTTATTTCATTCCAATCTGGAATATTCTTCTATCTAAATATTCATTAACTTTAGAAAAAGTTTCTCATTAATTTTATTAAAGGTAAATTCTTGTGATCTCAAAATTCATGTCTCAATGATTATCCAAAATTTAGAAATTTATCTCGTCTAAATTGGGTTATAGAACGATTGCCATTTAAAAGCATTGTTCACTATAAACCCAAAATATCTTTTTTTTCTCTGTTCATTATGGAACCTTCACAAAAATCTGATTTATTCATAATCGACATAAATTTCTATATCAAACTAATACTACAAATGGAATAACGACGAAGCCTTTTTAAATTCCATAAATAGTAAAGGCCCTCGTTTACTGAAGTTCATTTCAATTATTATTAAATGAATTCCATTCAATTCCAATTCGATTAAATAAATTGGGAAAAATTCACTAAATCTTATTTAAAAGATTTATCTTTTTCATAGTTGGGTTCAAGAACAATATTATTGAAGATATCGTTCACAATGAACCTCAAATCAATTTATTACGTTCATATAATAAATATTCTCGTAGTTGAAAAATGACAATCTTTCAAATCATGGAATATTTTATCCAAACTCTTTCCAATCATTTATTATGATTTATCATAATTTATTTATATTTTTAATTATTTTATTAAGGCCCTTACAGACGTTTCTAATATCGGCCACCGAACTACATCCATAGTGATCTTTTTTAAAACTGATTTGGACATATTTTACGATCTAACGGTTCAAATTTAAACACTTATGTTCATTGGAAAGATATTTTCGATACGAGCCCAACGATTCCGGTTTTAGGAGAATCCGACGACCGGATCTCACGTTACGTCAATTCGAAGTTATGGGTTGACGTTCGCGAACTGTCATTGCGCGACGCATTCGATTCAAGCCTAAATTGATTAATTAATTTATAAATAAATCGAAATGTTTCTAAACTTCCTTATTTAATTATATGTTATTTATATAGTTACTTTAGAAAATCCGTTTTAGTCGTTTAGCTTCAAATTTGAATATCTCTTAGTTTGGTCAATTTTAAACCTATTCTAATGAATAAAATAATATTATTTTTCAAAAGTTATTGACTTGTATTCAAATTTTCATGACAGCCATAATAAAAATAAACGAAATAATTTGGAAAGCAAATTTATTCTCAAACGTTCACTACATATCCTAACCGAACTTCACTTTGAAAAGTTGCTATTCATTTAAAATTCAAATACTTTAACAAGCCATTAGTATGTCAAAAATGCTTTGAAATCATTTACTATATTTGTGGATATTCGTCGATATTTCGTTATAAACGTGTCCATCCAAAATCGAACATCGAAATTTAATTTCAGTTTTCACCCCATATTTTATATTATTAAAATATTCATCTTTATTCTGGATTGAAATAATATTCAACCAAATATCTTGCAATTCCATTCATACGAACCCAATACATCCAACAATAGTTGCAAACAACTATTAACAACCAATTCACATCCAAAGTGCACTTACATCCGTATAATCCTTAAATAAATATTTCACGCTTATATTGGTCTGTCAATCAGTCGATTAACATTCAATCTAAACACTAAGGATTAGTATAAATCAAATATCATCCCAATACCCATATGGGGTTTTCAACCAACAAATAATTATTTAATAAATTATTTATTCCATCTAATCGATATTATTTAAATAAGTGAACATAAACAAGCCACTCGACTTGTAAATGGATTTTTTTATCAAATTTCAACAGTCACAAATAATTTAACATTGTTTTTAACAAGTTAACTATTTCAAATTCACATTCAAATCATACATAAATGTTTGACACTTCTTTAAAAATTAGAAAAGCACAAATTATGTAATAATAACTGCAAGCGCATAGGTGTGTAGTATGCAGGTCGAACACAGGGAGGAAAACTAAATTTTATTATTTAAATATTTCGTGGGCCAGTTAGACGAATTTTTGAGGATTTTTTGAAATAGAAATAGAAATTGAAATAGAAATTTTTGAGGATATTTCGTGGGCCAGTTCAGACCAAATCTAATTGAACCGACAATTACAATTATCAATAAAAACACAAATTAAAACTACAAATGAGTTCACTATAGATCCGAATTTAATCAGATCTATACTAAATTCAATGATTAAAAATAAAACAGAATACTAGAAAGAAAATTGCAGAACAGAAATAAACTAACAAGAAAATAAAATTAGGATTACTGTTAAATCTAATCAGATGGTCAATCACTAATGAAAATTAAAATTGCAAAGACAACTTGTGCTCTACCAAATATAATCGTATAGATGGAACAAGTTGCTTGAAAATAAAAAATGCAGGGTTAAAAGAAAAGAGAGCTTTGTTAACGGAGAAAAGAAGTACAAAATAATGAACAGGGTTTACAATGGATATCATGTGTATTTATAGGGGTTGTAGGCTCCTCTCATGTGAACATTGGGCCTAAAAAGGTCTCTTGAATATATTTGTTTACAAACGAAAGAGATATGATATAATGGTTGAGATATTCTTGCAGATCTTCCTCCTTGATTTTTGACATGTGGTAGCAAATTAGGTTCTCCTTTGGTAATGATCCATTAAATCATATTCTCTATGACAAGTAAATATTAAATATTCCCTTTTATTTCCCTATGAAGAATATGCCCAATTCCTGAGATATTTATTAGTGTATATCATACATGAAAAGTTGTATATGACTTAAGGATCTTTCTACATGAAATATTACAGATTTGACTAAGATATATTAGCTTGTCTAATACAAAGTAAAACTAAATGATATAAATGATGTAAATTAGGGTTGGATTTAGCAGTTGAATCAACGAAACAGAAACCCTAATTAACAAAATCGAACTGAATTAGGTCAAAAAGGGTACCTTTCTTCTTTGATTAGGAAGAACGAATGATGCCCTAACTTAGATCGTTGAATTGAATTTCAGATTGAACCAACACAAGCACTTGAAATCTAGCGCCTCTATTGGTAATCCACTGACGTTGTTTTCAAAATCGAATCAAAGAAGATTGAGGTAGTACTAGCTAATTGGCATTTAGGGTTTCTAAAAGAATTTTCGGTTGTGATCAAAATTAAATTAAAAAAGGTCGGACCCTTCCTATATAACCTTTAGAACCGAGAAATTCTCTCTATACCTTGTGAACCATTCACCTTTATTTAAATATTAGAATTAGTCAAAACCCTTATATTCAAATATCCTCACCTTTTACAACGTACGTAAGTGTGACCCTTTAGGCTATCACAGCGTTGGAAATAATTCAAACAATATTCAAACTACAAACAATGAGCGGCGTCTAGTAACACATCATCGTGACCCAAACTGCAATAGTAATGATTCAATACAACCTTTATGTGATCAGTATGTTGATGTAATATAATCCTTTTAACCAGTATATCCAGAATTAAACTCAAGTGTAACGAGCCGGATTTTGAGCGACTTTGGTTATCGACAAAAACTCGATGTCGATAACCAAAACATCGTAAAATCCCGGTAATTAATGAAAGAAATTAGAGGGTGAGGATAGATAAGATAGAAACTTAGAATAGAAGAAGAAAAGAAGAATTTACATCATCAGAGTAACACGAATCTCACAGCGGAACGAATAACATATAATAGATCACATAACTTTGAAATATAACAGTTATGTATACAATAGCACTTATCAGAGTACAGCACTTACAACACAGCGAAAATAAACTATAGCTATATGATCTTGAAGCCTCCTGCTCCAAGCTCTCCAAGTATATCTGTAAATTCCTGACTACTTGACTTCCCGTACAAAATTAGGCACCCAAGAGTTTAGGGAAAACGGAACAAAATAAACTCCGGGTCAGTCATGGGACTGGTACGAGTAAACAGTTTAAAACAGTTCGAACAAGTAAACGATATCTCATAAGACCACGCTGTATAACGGAACAGGTTTTCCCTTATGAGAATCCAAAATATCTTTATATCAAAAACCTTTTTGATATTATAATAATGTCTATCAACCATAATATAATAATCATCTAGCAGAAACGCTTTCATCTCACGTTCTACATATATGGTATACAATCAAAACTGCAAGCACATATTGGTTAATGGATTTCCAACTATGACAAGGTATGGAACCACCTTTTCGCTAGTGTACCTCTAGAAAGGAATACACTGGGTTCAACAAGAACATCTTGCAACTCGGCCACACATGACCGACCACTCATTTTGCTTGAGTGTATCGAATGTATATCACCAACGGTTGGGATCAGCAACCGTTTCCCGAATGGGACAGCATCAACAATAGATTATAGAAAGTAAATGAAACTCTAGATCAGGTGATTATACACCCTAATAGGTGCGACCTACATAGCCATGCTGCCGGCCCGATTTTTGTCATTTCCCGGTTGTGAGGCTAGAAGCTACGCTTTATCATCACATCAGATTCACTTCGAATGCCACATTCTCAGATCCATCGAAAATCACTAACTGACGTCTACAATGGTACATTACGTGTTAGCTAAAGAAGTTTCCTTCTCCGCTTCCACTCTTGGTGCGGTTGAAGAAATCAATGTACGTGACCTTTCTGGAAATACTCTGTCGACATTCATCCATACAAGTCATCCTCATTCACTTAGAATGTCACATCGTCATACCCGCCAAATCACAAATTGACTTATCCAAAAATAACACGGGTATACAACTAAGAGAAACGAATTCCTCCGCCACCAAACGTGAATACGTTTGAACAGATCAACTTACGCGATTTATTAGATATAATCTGTCAGACCTTGGTCCATACAAGTTGTCCTGGGACTGGACAAACCGAAGGCACTATCCAGTACATCCATCTTAGGCACTGTTATCTAAGACTTATACAATAGGCCTTGCAATTTTACTCCGTCTTCAATTATCTTTGGCATATATGATTCGCAACGCTTATGCCACTACAGAGTGATTCTTTGGATAATAATCCAACCGGTCTCTCCATATTAACAACGTTAAAATGTTCAAAACTTCAATAGTTTGTGAGTTAACTATCAAAGAAAAATAAGTGTGCAAACAACGATATTATTTCCAGATGGAAATTATATCGAACAAACATCATTTAACATTAATCTCCTTAGTTCATTTTCATCTCCTGTTTCCCTATATTCAATATTTCTTATTTTTTAAATTTAGAAAATATATTTATTACCACTGGAAAACATTTCCATTCCTTGTTTTCTATACTAGAAAAACAATTCTGATACTTCTTTGGAAAACATTTCCAAAACTCGTACATTGGACTTAGGCGGATGTTTTAAACAAACCATCGTGATGCCAACTCAAACCATTACACTTATTAACTATATTCACTTAACCATCACTTACTATCAAACCTTAGCCATTCCTTAGATAAAAACGAAGTCAATCAAGTTGGGGTATAATTACCTCTCAGACCTTAACTGAACAACGGTTTCAACTTCGGGATAGACAAGTTTTATCCTTTAAAACTTTAACAAACTTCCTTACGAAATTCTTTTTCGAAAAATCTCTATTCGATAACTCCTCCATTCGAATAACTACATTCGATAACCTTTCTTTCGAATAACTATATTCGATTAACTCTTTTCAATTAACTCTATTCGATTTACTCCTTTGGATTAACTCTATTTGATTTAACTCTAATCGATTTACTCTATTCACTTAACTCCTGTCGAATAAACTACATTCGATAACTCCTCTAACTCTATTCGAATAAACTATATTCGATTAATTCCTCTAACTCTTTTCGAGTGAACTATATTCGATAACTACTTTCAAATAACTAGATTTGATAACTCCTTTTGAATAACTAGATTCGATTAACTCACCTCGAATAACCAATATTCGATTACTCTTCTATCGAATACACTATATTAGATAACTCCACTTCGAATAAGTGATATTCGATAACTCTACTTCGAATAAGTGATATTCGATAACTCTACTCGATTTACTCCATTTGGATAATTCTAACTGGTTGATTCTAACTATTTAACTCTAACTCAAATCGATTAACTCTAATTGATTAACTCTTACTGGTTAACTCTAACTCTAATCGATTAACTTCTAATTCTAATAACTCCTATTTTATAACGTTTATTCATTTATAAAGATTTACTTTTAGTAACGGTTCTTCACTTTATAAATGTTCTCTTTAGTAACGTTACTTCACTTATACAAGTGTTGTGTATCCATCTTATTTATACTATCGGTGTTAAAACCAATATCTCTTCTCTATATAAATTCAGACTTATATATTCCATTTATCGAATGATAAATATTCATTTAATTTATAAACTGTTATTTATAAATTAACCCTTTCTATTTATTTGTTAAAAATAGATTTCCATTTTCTATTCATCTTCTAAATATCCTTTTGATTTAGTTCTATTTATTTATCAAATAAATATTCCTTTGATTTAATCCTATTTATTTATCAAATAAGTTTCTCCTTTATTCTATTTATTCTAACAAATAAATATCTCCTTTATTCTATTTATTCTAACAAATAAATAATCCTTTTGCTTTGTTTATTCCCTAAACAAATAAATCCTTTAACTTTATTTATACTAATTAAACAAATAAATTCTTTTACCTTTATTTATTTCCTAAATAAATAAATCCTTTTATATCTATTTGTAAATGGTTTACAAATATCCCTCTTTCTATTTATTTGACAATATTTTCCTTTATATATATTGTTTTACAAATATTTTCCTTTATATTTGATCTCACAAATATATCTCCTCTATATTTGTTTTATAAATAAATCCCTTTATATTTGTTTAACAAATATAATTTCTTATATTTGATTTACAAATAAATTCCTTTATATTTGATTTACAAATATAAATTCCTTAATTCAAAATCCTTATTTCCTTTATAATATAAAATCCATTGATTTTATATAAATAAATTATTTTCAAAATATACTTTGAAAATCCCTTTTCCACATTCTGGTATTTCTTATGGTATTTAACACACCATATAACAACGATAATTATCGTCCAACACACATAATCAACATCAGATTATATATCACATTATATATCACAATATAAAAATCATAATAAAATAAATATTGAGGAATCCAGTTGGATTCCTCCGACCTATTTCCCTGCATCACAGATGTTAAACAATATAATTAACATCGATTTCACTTCGATGTGAAATATTCTGATAGCAGAATCAACATATAAATATTTAACAGTTTATATATATATATACATATATATATATTTTCCACTAACTGCCTAGCAGTTCAATCAAACAGTCAACACACAATCAAACAAACAATATTTAACAGTTCTAAGAATACGTTTCAAATATAGAACGGTTCAGAGTTGGTGAGTTTTACTCACTTTGATTGGTTATTGTTAAATAACAATATTCGTCCGTCA
Organism: Allium sativum; assembly: GCA_030737875.1. Classification (NCBI taxonomy): domain Eukaryota; kingdom Viridiplantae; phylum Streptophyta; class Magnoliopsida; order Asparagales; family Amaryllidaceae; genus Allium; species Allium sativum. The sequence goes on along the minus strand of CM060921.1, from coordinate 815,171,123 downwards.
ATTCAGATCGGACAATTTATTTCTCCATAAATTGTAACGAGCTTCGATGGACTTCCAGTCAGTTCCATGACGTAGCCACGGTCCATACAATCCCAACGCAACTTACGGTTCGTGATTCTGATATCGTATGTAAAAGATACCGCATTTAATTTTACACTACATTTAAATAAAACAAAACATAAACATTTAAACATAACGGGCCTCACCCCTTTCTTAACGGCCCAAACCAATCCCAAGGCCCGACCCGAATTTCCCCTTCTTCCCCAATTGAAACTGCCGTAACCTGCTTCTTTAATCCCACAACCATAGCCGATCTTTACTCCATTTTATCTCCTCCTCCACTTCATGAATCTCCAATCTAAAAACACAATCGGCCTCTCCTTCACCTCTTCTCCACCCTCGACCTAACCATACACCACTCGACGCCCTCAAGCAGAATACGACGGCCTCAACCCATCAGTTCGATCGACAATTATCAACACCGAATCCACCCATTTCAGCACACTAGGTGCGGATTTCCTCGTCGATCCCAAAACCCAACTCAAATTCAAGAATCATTGCTTTCAAAACCAATAATAACGAACCCTAAATCTCGGTTTACCAAAACCAGCGAACCCCAATGACTTCGAACCACAAAAACTCCACACCAAATTGAAGAGTGCACCTTACCGAACTCATATATATGTAAATTGGGATTTATAGAATTTTCTCTGGTTTTATTTTGATTTATGAAGAGGGAATTATTTTACTGTAAGCACAAAAATGACGGCGGATTTTTGTTTGAAGTTGAAATTAGGTTTTAAGAGTTTTAAGGGGTATATATAGGAAAATAAAATATTTAGATATTTTAAAGATATTTTTAGGATATTTTATTTTATCATTTTATATTCGTACCCGTCTTCTAAAAATCCGTGTGTTCACACACGATACCCAAAAATCACGAAAATTTGCATGTAGCTAGAGTTCGACATTACGGTCCCAACGAAACTGGTTTCGTCGAATTCCGACTCCGTCTGCTCACACAGCGTATTTTTAAAGGTTAAATTATCTACTTTTTTACACTCTAAAAATCCGTACGGCCATACACTGACTCTAAAAATCACGAAACTTGACATCTAACAATAATTTGATGTTGCGGATCCAAAAAAATTAGTTTGGTCGAATTTCGACTTCGTTTGCAAAACCAGCTACTTTTAAAGCTTTGGATGACCCATTTAAATATATAAATATATTTAAATATAATTAAATTAGATATAAATAAATTTATATTATCGTATATCTTCACATATGATATCGTACAGCTCTAGAATATCATATCAGAATTTACAGTTTGATATTTCATATTTTAGATTTATCGATATTCAATTTATACTGAAAAATCTATTTATAACGTATATAAAGCATTACGAATTATAAAGGAATTCCACAGCGACTTTTCTGAAATTTGATTTGGATATAACTTACAATCTACACGACGAAATCCCGATTTTTCTCTTCCACTAGAAAGTTATACTCCACCAGTTCCACACATTTCTTGTTTCACAGAAATCCGATTTAAAACGAACCCTGTATATTCAGTTGAAGTTCAAATCGCCAAATAGCGAACTGCCGCGCCATTACGCGCTCTATTTTAATTATATTAAAATTCTACGTTCAAACTGTCGTCGATTGAACATATTCGTCAATATAATTCAACTCTAAGCTGAATTAAATCTAAGGGACGACCCCGTTCACAAAATATTGTGATTCCCAATATTTTTGATTATTTCTGAATTAAATATATTATTTAATTATTTAATTTAATTAAATATTCCATATTATTTAATTAAACCTTTATTTAATTCACTACATCATGATATATATAATTAAATAAATTAATTATAATACCCCTGACAATGCGGGTCATTACATTCTTCCCCACCTAAAATAATTTCGTCTTCGAAATTGCTAAGTTAGAGGACGACCCTATCTATTTGGTAAAAGCTTATCGGTTTACCCCTTATCTCTGGTTTCAACTGAACCAACTAATATCGATTTTAATATTAATTCCTTCCGACTAACTAAAATTTTCAAAAATTCTAAAAAAAAATCTAACACTTTAAATTTTCGGAAAATTTCGCCATAGCCTCCTTTGTACAGCCCTATCGGTAAAACCACAACTCGCATCTCTAGGCCTTCTCCAACCCAAAAGAAAATCAAACAGCCAAGCGGCTTGCCAATTCAGCTCATAAATCTCATGCTTATATCAAATATAAACTTGTACCTTTTTGTAACACCCCACCTCCACCGGTGCCACTCTCGCAAGGACAACGGCTTTGGAGGGGCGTTGGAACAAGGTAAACATGCATGAAGATATCACAAGACAGAAACATATAAGTAAAACAGTGTAAATAAAAGCAGCAGATAACATTTCTTATTTCAAAACCGAAATATAGTCAAGTTACATGAAGAGTACTTAAACATCACTTTTCCAAAATAAAACAAGTCTAGTACATGAACTGAAAAATAACATAAGTAACTATCCCCAAAGAGTCGTGTTGACTAAGTCCACTCCGAACCAAGCTAGCTGATTGAACTTGTTCATGTATTCTCTAACTGTCATGTCTCCTTGCTTGAGTGTTAGTAACCTCTCATTTTGAAGACTATGCTCTGCCGGTGATAAAAACTTAAGCTCAAACCTCTCTCTGAAGTCGGCCCATGTCTCAACGGGCCTAGTAGCATTGGTGACTTCCCACCAGAATGCAGCTTCACCTTTTTTTAGCCATGCCGCCAATTGAACCTTTTTCCGATCCTCCAAATCGAAGATAGCAATGAGGTCTTCCGTCTCTTTTAGCCAGTCTCTTGCTTGAACAAAACCTTCAGTTCCTAAGAAATCCTTGCCACCCATGGCCTTGAAATCCTTGCAAGTCTTAGAGAAAGGTTCTACTCGAGGGTGTTGCGGAGGAGGAGGAACTCCAGCTACAGGAGGAGGAATGTCCGCGGGGCCGGCTTCATTCGCCCTTTCCTCCATAAAACTCCTGAACCAACCAGGTACTTGCGCGCCTTCCGGGATGGTAAAGTTAAAGGCCATACTGAAACGAAGAAAAAGATAGATTCAGAAGGAAGAAACGAAGAAACGAGGGATAGTGCTAATGGCTTTTGGGGAATAGCCTTTTTAAAATAAACTAGACTTTTATTGGAAAAATACTTCTTTTAAAATTGGTTTTGAAAATCGTTTTTAAAAAGAAATTTTGAAAAAACCTTTTTGTTCAATCTTGTAAACCGTATGCTCTGATACCAAATGTGACAACCCCGGGATTCGAACCCCCGACCTCCTGGAAAGCAACACCACGCACTAACCACTGTGCTAAAAGATCTTTGTGTTAGCTTTTCGAGAAGGGTATTACACTTTTTGTCGGGCATATCAACTCTATCACTTTCACCTGCTGTCAACTCAGCATATACCAATATTAATCAAATCAAACTCTGACCAATTTATCCTCAACACAACCATTCGCTTATCCAAGACGAATATCATTTCAAACTCAAGCACTATTCTTGATTTCAAATCCATAACTCACCAGTCCAATATAATTCCAGATTATCTCTAATCAAGTCTAATTCCACTTGACACTAATCTATTTCAAATGATTTTCACTTACTGGCTTTTAATTCAATCCCAATTCTATTGGATTTTACTAATTTTACTTTAATTTGTTTAAATTCAAACAACCTTTTTTTCCTGGAAGTTTTTTAAATAGTTTACCTCTTTCAAAAATCAAATTTTCCTTTTTGAAATTCAACACAACTTGTTTTCCCAAAACTAATTCAAAACAAAATCCTTGTTAGTAATCCGTCACTTACATACTCGAAAATGAACACCGATGATGTCATGATCAACATCGGAATCTATTTTCCAGCTACCGAAGTGAGTTTAATACTATAGAACTTTCAAAACCCATTTTTAAACATTTCCACCTTCAAATCAATTCCAAATATCCTTTTACAATGTTGTAAACAAATTTAAAATCTCCCAGGATCTTAAAATTCACATATATTAAATCCAGATTCATTTACAAACACTTTTCCTATTTCTAGGATTTTAACTCCAATTTTGATTTAAATTCATCTTTTTAGTTCATTTCAATTTCATATAATTCACTTGTATAAATTTTGATTGGTTATATATACCCATTTCACATTTTATAATCTTATCTGATTATAATTACTACCAACACATCCTATATATGATAATATATCACATATCTATACTGTGTCGGTCCATCGTATTCAAGTGTTTATTTACTCCTACCGATACAGTGGATCAAACTGATCGACCAGAACTCATAAACAACTCAGCCAATGAATCTCCACAATATAAAACCATTTTTATATCAAATACAAATACGCACTCGTATATACACACTCAACTCAATCTAGGGTATTACTAACCCCATCTCTACCGAGTCACGCCACAGAGCCAAGGTAATTCTTAACTTAAGCTCTGATACCAACTGTAACAACCTGGATTTTGAGCGACTTTGGTTATCGACATAAACTCGATGTCGATAACCAAAACATAGAAAAATCCCGGTAATTAATGAAAGAAATTAGAGGGTGAGGATAGATAAGATAGAAACTTAGAATAGAAGAAGAAAAGAAGAACTTACATCATCAAAGTAACACGAATCTCACAGCAGAACGAATAACATATAATAGATAACATAACTTTGAAATATAACAGTTATGTATACAACAACACTTATCAGAGTACAACACTTACAACATAGCGGAAATAAACTATAGCTATTTGATCTTAAAGCCTCCTGCTCCAAGCTCTCCAAGTATATCTGTAAATTCCTGACTACTTGACTGCCCGTACAAAATTGGGCACCCAAGAGTTTAGGGAAAACAAAACAAAATAAACTCCAGGTCAGTCATGGGACTAGTATGAGTAAACAGTTTAAAACAGTTCGAACAAGTAAACGATGTCTCATAAGACCACGCCGTATAACGGAACGGGTTTTTCCCTTATGAGAATCCAAAATATCTTTATATCAAAAACCTTTTTGATATTATAATAATGTCTATCAACCACAATATAATAATCATCTAGCAGAAACGCTTTCATCTTACGTTCTACATATTTGGTATACAATCTAAACCGCAAGCACGTATTGGTTAATGGATTTCCAACTATGACATGGTATGGAACCACCTTTCGCTAGTGTACCTCTAGAAAGGAATACATTGGGTTCAACAAGAACATCTTGCAACTCGGCCACACATGACCGACCACTCATTTTGCTTGAGTGTATCGAATGTATATCACCAACGGTTGGGATCAACAACCGTTTCCCGAATGGGACAACATCAACAATAGATTATAGAAAGTAAATGAAACTCCAGATCAGGTGACTATACACCCTAATAGGTGCGACCTACATAGCCATGCTGCCGGCCCGATTTTTGTCATTTCCCGGTTGTGAGGCTAGAAGCTACGCTTTATCATCACATCAGATTCACTTCGAATGCCACATTGTCAGATCCATCGAAAATCACTAACTGACGTCTACAACAGTACATTATGTGTCAGCTAAAGAAGTTTCCTTCTCCGCTTCCACTCTTGGTACGGTTGAAGAAATCAATGTACGTGACCTTTCTGGAAATACTCTGTCAGACATTCATCCATACAAGTCATCCTCATTCACTTAGAATATCACATCGTCATACCCGCCAAATCACAAATTGACTTATCCAAAAATAACACGGGTATACAGCTAAGAGAAACGAATTCCTCCACCACCAAACGTGAATACGTTTGAACAGATCAACTTACGCGATTTATTAGATATACTCTGTCAGACCTTCGTCCATACAAGTTGTCCTGGGACTGGACAAACCGAAGGCACTATCCAGTACATCCATTTTAGGCACTGTTATCTAAGACTTATACAATAGCCCTTGCAATTTTACTCCGTCTTCAATTATCTTTGGCATATATGATTCGCAACGCTTATGCCAATACAGAGTGGTTCTTTGGATAATAATCCAACCGGTCTCTCCACATTAACAACGTTAAAATGGTCAAAACTTGAATAGTCTGCGAGTTAACTATCAAAGAAAAATAAGTGTGCAAACAACGATATTATTTCCAGATAGAAATTATATCGAACAAACATCATTCAACATTAATCTCCTTAGTTCATTTTCATCTCCTGTTTCCCTATATTCAATATTTCTTATTTTCTAAATTTAGAAACTATATTTATTACCACTGAAAACATTTCCATTCCTTGTTTTCTATACTAGAAAAACAATTCTGATACTTCTTTGGAAAACATTTCCAAAACTCGTACATTGGACTTAGGCGGATGTTTTAAACAAACCATCGTGATGCCAACTCAAACCATTATACTTATTAACTATATTCACTTAACCATCACTGACTATCAAACCTTAGCCATTCCTTAGTTAAAAACGAAGTCAATCAAGTTGGGGTATAATGACCTCTCAGACCTTAACTGAACAACGGTTTCAACTTTGGGATAGACAAGTTTTATCCTTTAAAACTTTAACAAACTTCCTTACGAAATTCTCTTTCGAAAAATCTCTATTCGATAACTCCTCCATTCGAATAACTACATTCGATAACCTTTCTTTCGAATAACTATATTCGATTAATTCTTTTCAATTAACTCTATTCGATTTACTCCTTTGGATTAACTCTATTTGATTTAACTCTAATCGATTTACTCTATTAACTTAACTCCTGTCGAATAAACTATATTCGATAACTCCTCTAACTCTATTCGAATAAACTATATTCGATTAACTCCTCTAACTCTATTCGAATGAACTATATTCGATAACTACTTTCAAATAACTAGATTTGATAACTCCTTTTGAATAACTAGATTCGATTAACTCACCTCGAATAACCAATATTCGATTACTCTTCTCTCGAATACACTATATTCGATAACTCCACTTCGAATAAGTGATATTCGATAACTCTACTTCGAATAAGTGATATTCGATAACTCTACTCGATTTACTCCATTTGGATAATTCTAACTGGTTGACTCTAACTGGTTAACTCTAACTCAAATCGATTAACTTCTAATTCTAATAACTCTTATTTTATAACGTTTATTCATTTATAAAGATTTAGTTTTAGTAATGGTTCTTCACTTTATAAATGTTCTCTTTAGTAACGTTACTTCACTTATACATGTGTGTGTATCCATTTTATTTATACTATCCGTGTTAAAACTAATATCTCTTCTCTATATAAATTCAGACTTATATATTCCATTTATCGAATGATAAATATTTATTTAATTTATAAACTGTTATTTATAAATTAACCCTTTCTATTTATCTGTTAAAAACAGATTTCCATTTTCTATTCATCTTCTAAATATTCTTTTGATTTAGTTCTATTTATTTATCAAATAAATATTCCTTTGATTTAATCCTATTTATTTTTCAAATAAGTATCTCCTTTATTCCATTTATTCTAACAAATAAATATCTCCTTTATTCTATTTATTCTAACAAATAAATAATCCTTTTGCTTTATTTATTCCCTAGACAAATAAATCCGTTAACTTTATTTATACCCTAAACAAATTAATTCTTTTACCTTTATTTATTTCCTAAATAAATAAATCCTTTTATATCTATTTGTAAATGGTTTACAAATATCCCTCTTTCTATTTGTTTGACAATATTTTCCTTTATATATATTGTTTTACAAATATTTTCCTTTATATTTGATCTCACAAATATATCTCCTCTATAATTGTTTTATAAATAAATCCCTTTATATTTGTTTAACAAATATAATTCCTTATATTTGATTTACAAATTAATTCCTTTATATTTGATTTACAAATATAAATTCCTTAATTCAAAATCCTTTTTCCTTTATAATATAAAATCCATTGATTTTATATAAATAAATTATTTTTAAAATATACTTTGAAAATCCCTTTTCCACATTCTGGTATTTCTTATGGTATTTAAGACACCATATAACAACGATAATTATCGTCCAACACACATAATCAACATCAGATTATATATCACATTATATATCACAATATATAAATCACAGTAAAATAAATGTTGAGGAATCCAGTTGGATTCCTCCGACCTGTTTCCCTGCATCACAGATGTTAAACAATATAATTAACATCGATTTCACTTCGATGTGAAATATTCTGATAGCAGAATCAACATATAAATATTTAACGGTTTATATATATATATATACATATATATATAATTTCCACTAACTGACTAGCAGTTCAATCAAACAGTCAACACACAATCAAAAAGACAATATTTAACAGTTCTAAGAATACGTTGTAAATATAGAACTGTTCAGAGTTGGTGAGTTTTACTCACTTTGATTGGTTATTGTTAAATAACGATATTCGTCCGTCAATTCAGATCGGACAATTTATTTCTCCATAAATTGTAACAAGCTCCGATGGACTTCCAGTCAGTTCCATGACGTAGCCACCGTCCATACGATCCCAACGCAACTTACAGTTCGTGATTCTGATATCGTATGTAAAAGATATCGCATTTAATTTTACACTATATTTAAATAAAACAAAACATAAACATTTAAACATAACGGGCCTCACCCCTTTCTTAACGGCCCAATCCAATCCCAAGGCCCGACCCGAATTTCCCCTTCTTCCCCAATTGAAGCTGCCGTAACCTGCTTCTTTAATCCAACATCCATTGCCGATCTTTACTCCATTTTATCTCCTCCTCCACTTCATGAATCTTCAAGCTAAAAACATAATCGACCTCTCCTTCACCCTTCTCCACCCTCGACCCAACCAGACACCACTCGACGCCCTCAAGCAGAATGCGACGGCCTCCACCCATCAGTTCGATCGACAATTATCAACACCGAATCCACCCATTTCAGCACAATAGGTGCGGATCTCCTCATCGATCCCAAAACCCAACTCGAATTCAAGAATCATTGCTTTCAAAACCATTAATATCGAACCCTAAATCTCGGTTTACCAAAACCAGCGAACCCCAATGACTTCGAACCACAAAAAATCCACACCAAATTGAAGAGCGCACCTTACCGAACTCATATATATGTAAATTGGGATTTATAGAATTTTCTCTGGTTTTATTTTGATTTATGAAGAGGGAATTATTTTATTGTAAGCACAAAAATGACGGCGGATTTTTGTTTGAAGTTGAAATTAGGTTTTAAGAGTTTTAAGGGGTATATATAGGAAAATAAAATATCTAGATATTTTTAAGATATTTTTAGGATATTTTATTTTATCATTTTATATTCGTATCCATCTTCTAAAAATCCGTGTGGTCACACACGATACCCAAAAATTACGAAAATTTGCATGTAGCTAGAGTTCGACATTACGGTCCCAACGAAACTGGTTTCGTCGAATTCCGACTCCGTCTGCTCACACAGCGTATTTTTAAAGGTCAAATTATCGATTGTTTTACACTCTATAAATACGTACGGCCACACAATGACTCTAAAAATCACAAAACTTGACATCTAACAATAATTTTATGTTGCGGATCCAACAAAATTAGTTTCGTCAAATTCCGACTTCGTTTGCAAAACTGGCTATTTTTAAAGCTTTGGATGACCCATTTAAATATATAAATATATTTAAATATAATTTAATTAAATATAAATAAATTTATATTATTGTATATCTTCACATATGATATCGTACAGCTCCAGAATATCATATCAGAATTTACAGTTTGATATTTCAGATTTTAGATTTATCGATATTCAATTTATACAGAAAAATCTATTTATAACGTATATAAAGCGTTACGAATTATAAAGTAATTCCCCAGCGACTTTTCTGAAATTTGATTTGGACATAACTTGCAATCTGCACGACGAAATCCCGATTTTTCTCTTCCACTAGAAAGATATACTCCGCCAGCTCCACACGTTTCTTGTTTCACAGAAATCCGATTTAAAACGAACCCTGTATATTCAGTTGAAGTTCAAATCGTCAAATAGCGAACTGCCGCGCCATTACACGCTCTATTTTAATTATATTAAAATTCTACGTTCAAACTGTCGTCGATTGAATATATTCGTCAATATAATTCAACTCTAAGCTGAATTAAATCTAAGGGACGACCCCGTTCACAGAATATTGTGATTCCCAATATTTTTGATTATTTTTGAATTAAATATATTATTTAATTATTTAATGTAATTAAATATTCCATATTATTTAATTAAACCTCTACTTAAATCACTACATCACGATATATATAATTAAATAAATTAATTATAATACCCCTGACAATGCGGGTCATTACATCAAGGCACGGAACGTATAACCCTCTTCATAATTTAATTCATTTTTCTTGATCGATGAGCAGACTGTTCAAACAAATCAGTATTTGAGCACGGCTATGCATTTCACAGTCTAATTCAATCAAGAGGCCCATGGATATCACTACAAGTAGTTGTAGGGTTAAATTCCATCTATATCATTCACAATCTTTCAATCGATTTGATATGTATCCAACAATCACCCGTTATTGATACTCTGTTACGAGTAACTTTAGATGATATCAAAATACACATGTCTTCGAATTAAATTATAATGATTTCAGGTCTGAGGACCATTACATCACTGTCACTATCAAAATAACTTATGATACTGGTAATTATATTCCATGTAGTTATTCTGATGCTAGGTCAGCCCAATACGCTATTCACTAATACGTACTTATGTTACGACATTAATATCATGTATATCAATGATTAATGAGATGTGATCATCAGTCAATCAACATACTAGTCTCAATGCTCTATTGTTGTCCTATGTAAACAATAGAACTCGACTAGGGATATTTAAGAATTATAATACTTAACATATCATATAATCTCAAGTTCAGTCTTACTCGAACTATATAATCACGTATTGCTATTCTAAGGACTTCTATTATGGTAATATTTATTTTACGCAGTAAATATAATCACAATAGAAGCTTTTTATTCCAAATAAAATATAACATAACATATACAATGCTATTATTATTCACATCTAACTGATTGCCTCTAGTGTACAAAATCTAACAATCTCCCACTTGCACTAGAGCCAATCACTCATGTATCGAATACCCATGAAACTAGTGTGATTATCATTCTTCTGCTGCGATAAAGCTTTAGTCAATGGGTATGCAACATTATTATCCGTTGGGACTCTGCAGATATGTATATCTCCTCTGTCAACAATTTCACGGATGAGATGGTATCGCCGAAGTATGTGTTTGGATCGTTGATGTGATCTCGGTTCCTTAGCTTGAGCGATGGCCCCATTGTTGTCACAATAAAGATCTATTGGATCAACAATGGATGGAACAACAGAAAGTTCAGTAATGAACTTCTTAATCCAAACAGCTTCTTTAGCAGCAATGTATTCAGTTTCCATGGTTGAATCAGTGACTGTTTCTTGCTTTGAACTTTTCCAGCTCACAGCAGCACCATTCAGGAAAAACACATAACCTGACTGTGACTTGAAGTCATCTTTGTCAGTCTGGAAACTAGCGTCTGTGCAACCTTTTACCATTAATTCCTCCTCGCCTCCATATATCAAGAATGAATCTTTAGTCCTTTTCAGGTACTTAAGAATGTTCTTGACGGTTGTCCGGTGACTTTCACCTGGATCTGATTGGAATCTACTTGTCATACTTAAAGCATACGAGACATCAGGACGAGTACACAACATTGCATACATGATTGATCCAATTGCCGAGGCATAAGGAATCATCTTCATGCGTTCCTTATCATCTGATGACTTAGGACATTGAGACCTAGAAAGTGATATACCATGTGAAATGGGTACATATACTTTCTTTTCCTCTTGCATGCCAAACCTTTTCAGCACTTTATCAATGTATGTATTCTGACTTAGACCTATTAATTTTCTTGATCTATCTCTATAGATTTTAATACCTAAGATATAGGATGCCTCGCCTAAGTCTTTCATTGAGAAACTTTCCCCAACCATGTCTTTAATGCTTGTAATGATTCAACATTATTCCCAATAAGTAGTATGTCATCCACATATAATACTAGGAATATAATGTTACTCCTACTGATTTTCTTGTATACACAAGGTTCATCTTCGTTCTTAGTGAAACCAAACTTTTTGGCTATTTCATCAAAACGAAGATTCCAACTCCGAGATGCTTGCTTCAATCCATATATGGATCGATGCAGTTTACATACTTTTCTCGCTTCCTTTGGATTGGCAAAACCTTCAGGTTGTGTCATGTACACATCCTCGATAAGATTCCCGTTAAGGAATGCAGTTTTGACATCCATCTACCAGATTTCGTAATCGTAAAAGGCTGCAATTGCAAGCATGATCCTAATGGATTTAACCATAACTACTAGGGAGAATGTTTCATCATAGTCAACTCCTTGAATCTGTTTGAAACCTTTCGCCACCAATCGGCCTTTATAGGTTTGTACTTTACCATCCATGTCGGTTTTCTTCTTGTAAACCCATTTACACCCAATTGGTTTTACCCCGTCAGGTGGATCAACCAAAGTCCACACTTGGTTGGTGTACATGGAATCCATTTCAGATTTCATGGCTTCAAGCCATCTCTCGGAATCAGGTCCATTCATAGCATCTTGATAAGAAATGGGCTCATCCTGATCTATGAGCATTATGTCTCCTATTTGAGTTACTAGATATCCATAATATCTATCAGGCTCATGACGTATTCTATCAGATCTACGAACACTTTGTGTAAGTTGAGCATGTTCAGATTCCACAACAGTTTGCGGTTCTTGCTCAACTTCATCTTTAGGTTCAGTGATATTTTGTGGTTCTCGAATTTCCTCGAGTTCTACTTTATTTCCATAGATATTATTAGAGACTAGATCTCTTTCAACGAAAAACCCTGTTCGAGCAATAAACACTTAATGCTCAGACGGTTTGTAGAAGTAATATCCTTTTGTTTCCTTTGGATATCCCACAAAATAGCATTTTTTTCGATTTGGGTCGGAGCTTGTCAGAGTTAAGAAGCTTAACATAAGCCTCCCATCCCCAAATCCTCATAAAAGAAACATTAGGACATCATCCCGTCCATATCTGATATGGTGTGGACTGAACCGCTTTAGTGGGAACTCTATTAAGTATGAATGCAGCTGTTGTAAGGGCAAAACCCCAAAAACTTATTGGAAGATCTGCATGACTCATCATTGATTGTACCATATCTAATAAGGTGCGGTTTCTCCTTTCAGAAACACCATTCCATTGTGGTGTTCCCGGTGGAGTGAGTTGTGAAACAATTCCACATTCTTTCAGATAGTCATTAAAACTCTTGGCTTAAATATTCTCCTCCTCGATCTGTTCGAAGAGTTTTTATATTTTTACCAAGTTGGTTCTGAACTTCATTCTTGAATTCTTTTAACTTTTCAAAGGATTCAGATTTGTGTCCCATAAGATACACATATCTGTACCTACTGAAATCATCAGTAAATGTAATGAAGTAATAGAACCCACCTCTAGCAGATGCACTCATTGGTCCATATACATCACTATTTGCAAGGGCCAACAGATCTTTAGCTCGTTCACTGTGTCCAGTGAAAGGAGCTTTAGTCATCTTGCCCAATAAACAAGATTTTCATTCATCGTATGATTCAAAATCAAATGAACTCAAAATTCAATCTTTATGGACCTTTGATATGCGTTTCTCGTTTATGTGGCCTAAACGACAGTGCCAGAGGTACGTTGGATTTAAATCATTGGATTTAATCCTTTTGGTATTAACATTATAAACTGGAATATCAAAATTAAGAACATAGAGACCATTAATTAACTGTGCACTTCCATAAAATATCTCATTCAAATAAAATAAACAGCATTTGTCTTTTATTATAAATGAAAATCCTAGCTTGTCCAAACAAGATACAAAAATAATATTTGTCTTAATGGAAGGAACAAAATAACAGTTTTCTAATTTTAAAACTAATCCAGTTGGTAAGGACAAGTGGCAGCTTCCTATGGCTAATGCGGCAACTTTTGCTCCATTTCCCACACGCAAGTCCACTTCTCCTTCTGCCAAGTCTCTACTCCTTTGCATTTCCTGCAAATTGACATAGATATGTGATCCACATCCAGTATCTAATACCCAAGATGCAGTAGTAGACAAATTGACGTATATAACATTTATACCTGAATTGGGCAAAGTCAAACTTCCCTTCTTCTTCTTTAGATCTTCTAGATAAGCATAACAGTTGCGTTCCCAGTGACCCGGCTTTCTGCAGTAGTGACAATCACCTTCTTTAGGAACCCCTCCTTTAGGCTTTGACGCCTTTTTAAAATTGGTCTTATTAACAGTCTTCTGAAGCTGCCTTTTCTTATTCTTGCCCTTGCCTTTAGCAATTTCCTTTTGTACCATCATTATGGTAGCCGGTTCTGCTTTCTTCATGTTATTTTCAGCAGTTCTCAACATGCTCAATAACTCAGTCAAGGGCCTCTCAATTTCATTCATGAGATATTTCATAATAAATTGAGAATACTTACTGTTTAATGATTGGAGAACAAGATCGGTTTGAGCTTCCGGGTGTTAAAGGAAACCCTAACCTCTCGAGATACTCTATATAACCAATCATCTTTAGTACGTGTGGACCAACAGGTTCCTTTTCTCCCATTTTACAGTGATATAATGCTTTGCTCGTGTCATATCTGTCTTGACGAGCATGCTCTTCGAATAGTTTCTTAAGGTGCTCGATCATATCATAGGCATCCATGAATTCGTGTTGCTTCTGAAGCATAGGATTCATCGTTGCTAGCATAAGACAGCTAACATCAAGAGCATCGTCTTGATGTTTCTTATGAGTATTAATCTCTGCATGGGGTGCAGTACTCGGTGGCACCTCTGGAGTAGGCCTATCAAGTACATATAGCTTCCTTTCCTACTTGAGGACAATCCTCAAGTTACGGTGCCAGTCTAGGAAATTTATTCCATTCAGTTTTTCTTTTTCAAGAACAGACCTAAGTGATAGAGTATTGTTAGTGTTGCTAGCCATTTAGAATCTACAATAGACAATAAATAGAAATAAATAATTTTGACAATCAAAACGACAATAATCATGGCTAAATAAACTAATGTATAAAATATGCTCCCACTCAAATCAACATCCCCATTTTAATATATAAATGTATATATATATATATATTTTGGTGTTCCAAAATCCACATCTAATCATGCCCTGACCTAGCTTTGGCTAAACTCAAAACATAACATTTTAGGTAGACATCTTATGTCGATTATATCATTTATATAATTTTTGGATCGCATGTCAAACATTTTGTTCTGTATTATTATGTTGCTCAAAATATAGAATAAATCATGCTGTTTGTCCCTAGGCCATAATTGTATTATGCAACCTAGTTAAATCAGACCCAATAATAGGTTGGAGCACCACATTTTACTCCATCGCATATAACCAAGGTTAAAAGATGTACAACGCTTTGACGCTAGTTACAACCAGTAACTTTGGATAGTGATGAGTATATTATTGGAAGACGTCACCGTGATTTAATATAAACAATTGTTTTGATAGGGATTTAAAATTGAATAGGCAAAACAATTTATTTCCGTAAGTTTAAAATACAATACTTTAAATCGAATAATTTTAATTCCAAAATTAAAAGAACACTAAGACTTCTAAAACCATTAGTGTCATTTGGAATTTAAACATATACTTAGTGATATGTGGGCATATTAAAACCTATTATGGCTGAAACGTGTTCAGCCAATATAAATATATATAAAGTAAAACTTTCGACAAACAAGTTTTAAGAAAAATATTAAGCCCAACATGTAAAACAAGTCCAGTATTTAATAAAACAAAACCAGGCCTTCTTAGGCCCAGTAGCCCAGTATCTTATACTGGCCGTAGATAACATAATGTAAAACCTGTATTTACATTATACAGCAAACTTGAATTTGTATTCACAAATATCAAAACAAAAGCCAAATTTGTTAAAATATTTCAACAAGCACAAACTTATACTCATTCAATTCCAAGCATTCACAGGCATCAGTATAATACATGTATTATCAACAGTAAACAAGATTTGATTTTTCAGAATTGATCTTTTGACACCAATGCAGTTCAACATACATTTATAAGCATGCATTCAGATATTAACTAATGCAAATAGATCATTTCAGAACATATCATATTAGAACTGATCATAGATTTTATTATTTACATGTAATGGAAATTCGATTAACGCAGGTATGATCACTTCATAAGCATACATTCAGATATTAATTAATGCGAACAGATCATATCAGAACAGTTCAAGGCAGTTCAATCTTTACACATAATTAGAGGACAATTTCACTGATCGAATGTGATGTGTACATAACTGATCTATTACAAATGTTTGACTGGAGCATAAACCATGATAACCAGATCAAAATCTGATGCATTCGCTGCAGTTCATCATGTATATACATATCTGGAATGAAGCAAGATTAATCAGATCATATCTGACATGGCAATATCATTTTCATTCATATATATATATCCATGACTCTAACATAGGACAGATAAGACAGATCAAATCTGACATATGTACTAAAATATTACACATTTGTATGTAACTGAAATATAAAGTCAAGATGAAATCAGATTAAAACATATATGTTAATGTTAGTTAACTTGTAGGCATATTTCTGTTATATTAAACATAACAACTCAGATCAAAACTGATGTCTTTGTAACTGGTTTTGCTTGGGACACATGATCAGATCAGATCTGATCAAACTATGGCTATTTTCAATAATTAAACATCATAGGTGTTCACATAGGAGAATATACATATACAGGAAACATTCATATGGTTTATAAACGGAACAACCACATCAAAGTTTAAGTATTGAATGGGTTTTTCCTAGTGTAATGTGTTGATCATGAAATAATCAGAAAATCATTTGAGTCATAGAAACACATTTTGTCACTCATAATCTTAAGATCAAATATCTTATTGCTGAATCTAAAAGCACTAAAATTGAGAACTGAGTGAATATTAGATCTAGTTCATATTTTAACAGATCTGCCTATGAATTAGAATTACCCTGTCATTCCAACGAATAAAATGATCATCTAATTTATGATCAAACTACTTAAATAAGTCCAAATAAAATGATTTGGGCCATAATCAATCAATCTGAAAATAGCAAGTTTGAACTCACCGATGATAACAGAAACAAACATGATCAAACCAAATCACATATTGATCAGAGCTGGAGATTCAACCATATAAAACTGAATCAACAACGTTTACTGATTCAGTTTCAACAGTATTAAACAAAACACAATTTTGTTTATATTGAAATAATTTTATTTCAAAATCGGATTTTTATTGTACTTCAGATATACTTTTCATCAATATTCATCGCATAATTTAAATTATTACAATAATAATTCTTATGGCCTAACCAATATTTGATTCGAGTTAAACCTAATGCTCCGATACCATTGATGTAAATTAAGGTTGGATTTAGCAGCGGAATCAACGAAACAGAAACCCTAATTAACAAAATCGAACTGAATTAGGTCAAAAAGGGTACCTTTCTTCTTTGATTAGCAAGAACGAATGATGCCCTAACTTAGATCGTTGAATTGAATTTCAGATTGAATCAACACAAGCACTTGAAATCGAGCGCCTCTATTGGTAATCCACTGACGTTGTTTTTGAAATCGAATCAAAGAAGAATGAGGTAGTACTAGCTAATTGGGATCTAGGGTTTTAAAAAAAATTTCGGTTGTGATCAAAATTAAATTAGAAAAGGTCGGACCCTTCCTATATAACCTTTAGAACCGAGAAATTCTCTCTATACCTTGTGAACCATTCACCTTTATTTAAATATTAGAATTAGTCAAAACCCTTATATTCAAATATCCTCACCTTTTACAACGTACGTAAGTGTGACCCTATAGGCTATCACAGCGTTGGCAACAATTCAAACAATATTCAAACTGCAAACAATGAGCGACGTCTAGTAACACATCATCGTTACCCAAATTGCAATAGTAATGATTCAATACAACCTTTCTGTGATCAGTATGTTAATGTAATATAATCCTGTTAACCAGTATATCCAGAATTAAACTCAAGGCACGGAACGTATCACCCTCTTCATAATTTAATTCGTTTTTCTTGATCGATGAGCAGACTGTTCAAACATATCAGTATTTGAGCACGGCCATGCATTTCACAGTCTAACTCAATCAAGAGGCCCATGGATATCACTACAAGTAATTGTAGGGTTAAATTCCGTCTATATCATTCACAATCTTTCAATCGATTTGATATGTATCCAAAAATCACCGTTATTGATACTCTATTACGAATAACTTTAGATGATATTAAAATACACATGTCTTCGAATAAAATTATAATGATTTCAGGTCTGAGGACCATTACATCACTGTCACTATCAAAATAACTTATAATACTGGTAATTATATTCCATGTAGTTATTCTGATGCTGGGCCAGCCCAATACGCTATTCACTAATACGTACTTATGTTACGACATTAATATCATGTATATCAATGATCAATGAGATGTGATCATCAGTCAATCAACACACTAGTCTCAATGCTCTATTGTTGTCCTATATAAACAATAGAACTCGACTAGGGACATTTAAGAATTATAATACATAACATATCATATAATCTCAAGTTCAGTCTTACTCGAACTATATAATCCCTTATTACTATTCTTAGGATTTCTATTATGGTAATATTTATTTTACGCAGTAAATATAATCACAATAGAAGCTTTTTATTCCAAATAAAATATAACATAACATATACAATGTTATTATTATTCACATCTAACCGATTGCCTCTAGTGCACAAAATCTAGCAATAAAATGTCACTAATAAGTAAAAGCAGTAAGTAAAGAGACACCAAGATTTTTATATTGGTTTAGACTTCCCGTCCTTCGTCCAGTCCTAGAATCCTTACGGAATTCACTACCAACACCCTCTCTTCACCCAATGAACCATGTTCACAACGATCCGAGCCCCATCAAGGATCAATCTGAGCCCTAACAAGGATTTTCCTTTTTGTGCACCAACACAGGACTTTTACAAATTACAAGAGTTTGACTTCTTCTTGTGTTCTTGAAACACTGAATAGCCAACGATTGAGTACACCCTTCCTATAATCGTATCCTCAAGTATATAACGTGTATGTGAAGATTGAAGAAAGTATATTACTTATTGAATCAAGAAATATGAAATAATTTCACTGATTCAACAAGTAATTTGAATATATGAGAGCTTTTTGAATGCAAGAGAGTATATATAGAATAAGTAAGAATAGATTGAAATTCGGTGATTTGGAAATCAAGTTTGAAGTGTATTTATAATTGTAGAAGAGTAGTGATCCTTCACAAAGAGTTTCACCAAAGAGATGTGTAACGTCCCAGATTTTTCTGCCATTTAAATTGGAATATTTAAATCTGGTTTATATATATTATATTGAAAATATGATGGATTTTATATCGAATTTATTAAATAAAATGGTGTTCGATTTTATATAATTAAAACGAGCTCGAAACAAAGCGGCAGTTTGTAATATTGAATTTGAAATTTCAATTGAATATACAGAATCCGATATAAGTCGGAATTCTTTAAACAAGAATCGTTTGGATCGGTTCGATTATATTTTTCTAATGAAAGAGAAAAGTCAGGATTTCATCATATAGATTGTAAGATATGTCCAAATACAATTTTCAAATAGTCGCTATGGAAATCCGTTAATAAACGACAACGTTTATTTAATAAATATAAAGGAAATCTTATATATTTGGATACCATTTAAACCCGAATTTCTGAATATTGAGTTTTAAAAAAAATATTTGTTTATTCTGGAGCTGTAAAATATTTTAGTTGGAGATATGCGATAATAATAATCTATTATTATTTAAATTGGATTTACTCGTTGTTATATAGGTCGTAGAATAATTTTATCTTCAAACGATCTTCGTTTTCAACAAAGCGAATTTTATTGGAATGCGTACAATTAATTATTGCTGGATTTCCAGTTTGGAGCCAATCGGAATCGTTTTATCGATAGACGATATTTAGGGGTGAACTGATAAATTAAAATATCGCCATTGTGCAAACGAAGTCCGTTTTCGATAAAATTAATTTTGTTTGGACCGGAACGTTGAGACATAGAGATGTAATTAATTTCGATGGATTTGGAGTTGGTGTTTAGTAGTGCGAATTTAACGGCTAACGTTAAATAGTGGTACCGTGTTAAACTAAATTATAACCTATCCTGGACTGCTTCACCTACCCTGAAAAGAAAATAGCACCTACCCCATTGTCTTCGTAGAAAACAAAACGTACATGAAAAATTAAATCACCCATGCCTAAACATGCCTAAGATACCCGCTACCCATTCCCCTAAACACACGCATAAACCATGCTGAGGACATGCAGCCACATCAAATTAAATATACACCAATGGAATGTCCCTTTCAAAATTTAAAACAGCTCATGCATGCCTTACTGCCGCATACCCAATTGGCTTGATTAATATGCATACCCTGGTGAAGGTAACCAACATTTCTATCTTCTATCTTTTGCACAGAAAAATATTGCAGAGTCTGTGAAGAAGTGAAATAATATAGATAGTGGACCACGTTGACCTTGTAACCCATTGTATAGACTGTATACCGGTAAGCTTAGAACTATCTGCCAGTTTGTTGAAGTAGACAAACTATCTGTCTAGTTGAAGAATAAATGCATATCCAAGCAGTTATATCCGCCTTTGACCTGACCCTCATCAGTTATATCTATTCTCGCACCAAAAAATAACATGCTGCTGCAAACATTGGGTTTGGGAAGTCTTCAAGTTGGAGCGCGGAGTGTGGACCGGGGGCTGCGGTGAATGCTCAAGGGATGCTGAAGGTGGTGACTGTAGTAGTGCTATGGTGGACGAGAGGTGCGGTGACAAAGGAGATGAAAAGTCGCGGCGTCGGAATCGGGTACGTGAACGCATGGAGTGGGTGTGGATGGAGACGGGGAAAGGCACTGCTGTGCCAGTGGAGGGTGATGAAGTGTTTAGGTGGACTCGCGTGGTCGGAGCGGAGAGGGAGAAGTTGCAGCGGTGAACTATGCATTGGTTCCGACATTGCGGCATGGGGAAAGCTTCATGTTGGCAAAGATTTCAAGTTCTGGAGGAGTGTCACGTGATGAAATGGGAAGGTGGGTTTCATGCATATGGTGGAACGTGCGGTGGTATTTACGTGAATAGGAGTAGTAGTTTGGGGAGGGAGATGATATGCTGTACAGGAAGAGACGTTAGCGGTAATAAAATGGAGGAAGAGTTGTCTGTTTTTGAAAGTGGAAGAGTGGGGAACAGTAGCAGGTTGCGTGATCTTGTGGCGTAAAGAAGAATGAAAGATGACTGTATTAGGCGGGTCGGGTAATGTAGGAATTGGACCATGGATTTTAAAGTAAGGCCCAGTTTATTATATATGGCTTAGCTTAAATATAAAAAGGGTATAAACTGTCTAATCTTATCATGTGCCCCGTTATAATATAACGTATGCCTGATTATGTATACGTGGCCAGTACAACATAGCTCAACTAAACATTATGTTTATTTATTAATATCGTGAACCTCATCTTTTAGTTAGTCAGATAAGAACGCCTTTAAGGATAATGCCAACTCGCACAAATGAAATTTGAAATAAAATTAAAATGCTGAAGGAACATGACAAATGATTTCCATCAAGCAGGATTTACGTAATCATGGTCTACTAGTAATAAAATGTTGTTCAAATGTTGCTTAAATGTTAATTACAATAGCACAAATTAATCATCAACCCCTATCATCAGGGACGTAACTACCCTTCGTTTGGGGCGGGCAGCTGCCCAGGTCAACAATTGATCTCTTCCTCATTTACAAATTACATGACATCTTCAAACAAAAAAAAGAGCCTCTTCGTTTAATTCCTCTTCCTCATTTACACGGCAATCGACATCTTCGAATAAAAAAAAACACAAACGTGAATTGACTTCTTCTGGAATCACAACGTCGCTGGAATCACGGACCGGCTGCTAATAATTGATAACTTCAATTCAAATCAAATCGACCGTTGCGCCTCACCTCTGACCGACTGTTGCGCCTCACCTCACCTGCTATCACGAAATTAAAGTGAGTTGATTACTGTCTTCTTCTTTTTTTGATTTGAAATAAGAAATGTTGTGTGTATTGTGTAATTAAATCAAGTTTTTGCTGCCTAGATTTCGTTAATTAGGCCATGTATGTTTACATATTGTAAATTAGGGATTTTGTTAATTTGGTATCCTGATAATGAAAATTGATATCATCATATCCTGATATAAAATTTGTTTTATTGTTTTACTGTTTGTAATACTTTTGTTTGTAAATACACTTAGAATTAGATAATTTTGGTTATTTTGATATGCATCGATGAGATAAATGTATGTGTTATTTTTTTCTTTTTCTTTGATCACTCGTATAATTTGCCCACCCTAAGTTAAAATCCTGGTTACGTCCCTGCCTACCATATTGGTTCTGAGATGTGTGACCATATTAGCTCATTTGTAACCAGTATTATTTCCTAGCATAAATAAATTACTAACGGCATTAATTTTTTCCTAATTGTGTTTTATAATGCCTAACCCCCATCATGACGTGGCCAATTTAACACTATGATTTATTATAGTCGAGTTTAGTTTATAAAACATTTTATGCATAAACTATGTGGTTTAAAAATGCCAAGTCCTATTAATGTAGCCAAATATATACCACGTATAATTAATTAGCATTAACTATAATTTAGTTAAGGTCTAGTTAGTTTAATCTAAACCTATGCATACTGTTAGATCCAAAATTGGCTCTAACGCCCAAATTGTTCTAATCTACGGAGAGTTATGTCTAGAAAATAAAGAAAAAAGAAGAAAAGACATAAGATTTATAGTGGTTCGACGTTAACGAGCCTACGTCCACTTTATATGTTGTTGATTATACGCTGAATGCTAATACAATCAATGATTTCGCTCAATCTCACTATTACAATTGTGTTTCTCTCCATAATTTCGAGGTAGCTCTGAATAGAAATAATGGAGATATGATAATGGTGGAATCAGAGCACTGAATTGCCAAAAAATCCTCAAAAATGTTAAGTTCTAGACTATTTATAGCTGATTTCTTCAGGCGGATCGCGGTCATATGTGGCACAAATCTCGAGAATCTCGGACTGGTTCGTAGCTTGATGGAGAATTGGTCAATATGACAGTTATGGCCAGGTGTCGTGAGATCATGCGTTCTTGGATCGTGGTAGAGTTAGTCATAGCCTTCATTTTCTGGTTTCTGGAGCTCGGATCAGATCGAGTTGACAAGGGCAGACCGGATCGCGTAGGGGCATGGCGATCCGATAGGGCGTCGCGATCCGATGACATGTGAGTGAACGCGACCCAGTTTTCATGGACTAGTTCTTCTTGTGTATGAACCTTGGTGGCTTGGTCAAAAAAGCTAACCAACATTTTGCCCCCTCGAAGTATGTTTTATCTAGGATGGAACATGCTTCAAAATTGCAGAGACATCTTTTCATGAAGCGATGTGAACAAAAGGTCGTGCCTGTCTGGAATGTCATATAGCTTCGAATAGTCGTGTCTTTCGATCAGTATAAATATCCAGTTAAATCTTCAATCACTTCTTTGTTCATTGGATAATTCTTATTTTTGAAGTCTTTTGGGACTTCTTTGTCGAATTGCCAGGTAAACTTCTGAACTTTCACAAGTATTCCTGAGTTTTTATCTCTGACTATCGTTTGTCGGTTCGGATCGCGCAAACACACCACGATCTGTTGGATGAGGTGTTCGTCTCGAGCTCGATGATCATTCGGGTTTCTCCACGTAGCGCGATGGGCTTTGCTTCGTAGCCCATCAGTCTCCACGGTCTGAGAAAGACAAAAAATGGAATACTAAGGGTCGCTGTTTTGCCTATATAAGCCAAACCCTCCTTCCTCCTTCTCTCCTTCTTCTTTCTTTTAGCCGCCGCTCCTCCCCTTTTTTCCTTCCAAAACCCTAACTTGACAAATCAGGTTTCTCCATTAATTAATAAGTAACGGCGTTAATAATATTTCAAGTATTTTCATTGTTGTTTCTCGGTAGTTTTCTGGCTGGTTTGGGAGGAGAGAAAGGCGGAATTTTGTGGCATTCGAGGCTTTGGAGGCTGATGTGGCGCCATGGGTTTTGGCTGTTCGAGTACGAAGGAGGAGAGGAGGGATAAGGAAGAAGAAGAAGGAGCATGTCAGGCTGGGTCGTGGCTATGGTGAGGCAGCGGATCGTGACAGTGGTAGATGGAAGGAGTGGGATTTGGAGAACGGATCGGGTCGTGGCGGTGAGCTGTGGATCGCAGGAAGTTATCGCGATCCGTTCCGGTTTTCACGATCCAAAGCAATGCTCTTTCATGAGTTAGTGCTTCTGCCGTGTATCCATAACTGTTCTGCGATCCGAAGATGTATCACGATCCGAGCTCCATTTCGCGATCCGGTGGGCCTCACGATCCAAAGTCATACCGCAATCAAGATTGATGAACGATCTGTTGAACTTGTTATATTAGCAATCCGACCTAACTCTGATATACCGATGGACAGTTAGGGTAGAGCCCTTAAGAGATCCTTCTGGACTGAACAACAGCATAATTTAACTGCATATGACGACTAATTCTTCAATGATCTTGTTAACTTTTATGCTTTTCTTTTATGCATGCACAGGCACACACTTGCACTAGCACACACGGGGAACGTGTAACTGTATTCTAATTTTCATTTGCCACCACAGTTATGTCTGATAAACAAGTGACCGAGAGACCAGAGGAAGATATAGAACAGGAGACCTCGAGGCATGATGATCCTAAAGTGCCTCCCTCAGACTCGGACGAAGATAGTTCTGACTCTGATTACGAGACCGAGACCGATGTAGAATCAACTACTTTTGAAGATACGTCTCTTGAGGACAAAGACGAAAGAGCTCCTGATGAGATTCCCGGTGTTAAGGAGATAGAAGAATTTATCGATTCTCTAGCTTCCAATTTAGACAAACCACAGCTGGAAAAAATCTGTTTGAGGCATGGGATTCCTTGGAGTGATGTGAAAATTCCAGAGGAGGAAGATCGACCTCACTTAACCCTCGAAGGATATATGGCCGTCAGCCGGCTTATGTGTTGGGTAGGCGCTATTCCTTTGTTTCCTCCAATTGTTGTCGATCTCCTCAGATATTTACGGATTGCCCCGATGCAACTTCATCCTAATGCCTACGCAGCCTTGTATACTCTATATGTCGCGTATGCGGAAATCCTGCAAACTGAGCTCACTTTTAAAACTTGAAGTTCTACTACCTTTTCAAGCATCGTTCCAAGGCGACTCCAAATTTCTCTTATTTTGAATCAATGTCCGACAGGAAAGTGGTAACGGATGGTTATAGTAATATAGGGGATGCCAAAGCTGATTGGTTTTACATAAAACTACAGGCAGGGTGCTCAAGAAAATGGACTCAGTCAAGTAAGTTTTAGGCCTCCGGATGAATGGCTTAATTAAATGACCAAAGTGTTAACATATTTCCTTTTTCCACACAGATCACTCGTTCCCAAAGACAGAAGGCTCGGTGTATGAAGACCGACTGTCTCGCCTTCTCAAAAGTACTTCAGATTTCTTAAAAATAAAGAAGTGTCTTACTGATGAGAATCTTCACAAACACCACCTTCTAGATATAAGATTTGGACTTGGCGCGGGTAACAAACCTTACAAATATGTGCCCTCTGTTGAAGGAGAAGGAACATCACAGGTTACAGGGACAACCGAACTTCGCAAGAGCCCTCCACCGATGATTGGTCAACATGATGAGGATGTAAATGTATGTAAAGGAGTTGAGGTCCGGGGTGATGAGCCTAAGGAAATTCCGACCTCTCAGAGGAATTCTCCTTCAAAAGCCTCACTACCAATTGAACCAGTGGATCACGACGAATTGACAGAGGAGTAGATAATCGGGGAATTGAATAAAATTCCTTTACCGGACGATATCTATTCACAGGAGGACTTCGGAGGGGAGCCATTTTTTCCTACCTCCGAAGAGACAAATGCCCCGGTCGGAGAAAAAGAAGCCACACAGACGAGCCTATCTCTGGGCACTGGTCCGTTAGGGGGAATTTCACGGGATGCACAAATCACATGCACCACTTGACACAACACTCTCATACCGCCAGTATTCCAAATTCTAATATGTACTTATTTCCTTTGCAGGTGAGATGACTCACAAACGATCTTATTCTTGTCGCTCCCTTCGCGAGGGTACCCCCAGTCTTCATTCAAACCCCGAGCATGCTCGTAGTGATAGTCGGGGAAGAGATAGCCATCGGCCTCGCGATCCTCATCAGTCTTATTCTACACGATCCCGATCTCCGTCCAAGCAAGGTTCCGGAAAGCCTCACAGTCGTCCGTTGCCACCGGCTGGGGGCAAGCAACTTCCTCGGGATTTGAGCCCTCCGAAAAGTACGCCTTCTCATGCCAAGTCCTCCAAAAAACAACACGAGCCAGAGGACAAGGATAAAGACGAGGGAAAAATTGTAAAGAAGGGGAAGGAGACTCTGGTTTCCGCTGGTGATCATGACTCAGATAGTCTCGCTACACGGGATGCCGCCCATAGCCTTGAAAATCAGGCTAAGCTGGCGCGCTTATGTAAGGAATTCCCTGATATTTACTTTGAGAGAATGATGTTTGTACCGGATTTAGAACCGGTTCCCCGGGATTGGGATACTGAGGTGATATGGTATGTGCATCATGCGGCCAGACAATACGAGATAATGAAAAAGCACGCCGTTAACCTTTCTGATGCCATCCGTCGACTAGAAACGGACGCGGCCAGATCCAAGGTGAGAATTGAGAATAATGATAGGGCCAGGAGCAAAATGGAAAAAGAATTGGAAGATACACAGGCCCAATTGGCTTTAGCTCGGAGAGATGCAGAAAACTATAAGACGGAATTGGAGAAAGCTAGGAAGCGCTTTCGTACTGAGCTTGACTCAAATAGCGAAGCACGATTGTCTTTAAAAAAGGAAATAGAGGACTCAGGATGGCCAATACTGATTTAAAAATGGCACAAGGTCATTTTTTGAAGCTGAGAGAGCTGCCTGGGAGAAGGAAAGAGCGAGCTTGAAAGATAGTCTTGCGCATGTAGAGAAAGGAAAAGAAGTTTTAAGCGACCAACTTATCCGAGCCGAAGGGCGTGCGGCTCTTGCTGAAAGTAATGCTAACAAGGTTCTTGAAACGGCTTCCATTACTGTTGAGAAGCTTGCCGCAGCTGAAAAAGAGATATGAGGTTTTGGAGAGTTGATATTCGACTTCTTGGGCCAAGTAATCAAGACCTGAGACATCTCTTGGATTCCAGATTATCACGTTACTTTGGGCAATATATGGGATGCAATAGTCGAGGATGAGAAGCAACGGTTAGAGGTTGATGAGATTGACGAAAGCCAGCATTACAAACACTCCTCAAAGGTAAAGAGCCCAAGGGTTTGGAGAAGGGCAGACGCTTAATCCAAGAAGGGGTTGAGAGGGAGAAGACTAAGGCCAAGGGAAAAAACAAAGTTGACGAAGGCTCGAGCTCAGCAGCGGAACCCAAGACCTCCGAGGTTGAGGAATATAATCCCGACGATCCGTTAATTCCCTTGGTCCCTACTCCTATGGCTGGCGGAGCTTCTGTTGTGAATCTGGATGGAGGGTCAGCTGAAGGTATTTCCATATTTTCTCCGCAATTTGTCAAAGCAGTTGTAACCTGTCGTCGCCTTGCGGAGCAGCCAATTGAGTTAATAACATGTGCTTCTCATAATACAAGTGACAAGCCGGCCGAGAAAGACACAGAAGAGAAAGCAATGGCAGAGAAAGTCGGTGTCCCCTTAGACACAGGTGCTGAAGTCTTTGAGATTTCAAAGCAGGCCGAGGGCAATGAAAAGGTCACCGAGGCACCTGTGGTATCCATCACTGACGTTCCTACGGATGCCGAGGTTATTGCTGCTTTGGATGGCACAGATGGTGGTCATGGAGATGAGGAGGATGATGTTACCCTCACAGATGTAATCAAGGGTGACGATAGTGAAACCTTGGCTGACATGCAGGCCAGGCAAGAGAAACAATTGGCCGTAAAGAAAGAGGAGCTGGGACCTCTACATGTGATTCCTATTTCGTAGGTTGATCCCAAAACGGGATTGATCATAAAGCTCTCTGCAAAATCAATAACTTCACAGCTTGCATCTCAGCCTTCCACTCTTCAGTAGGATCTTCCTTCTGGTAAGAAGAAGAGGAAGAAGAATGACCAATCTGACATTAGCAAGGAAGAGTTGGAGAAGCAGAGGAAGGAGAAGAAATCAAAACCATCTCCCAAGCGTAAATAGGATGCGGTCATTAGTCCATATTTTTCTTTTAGACATATAGGCTTTCCACTGGCCAAGAAATGTAGTTGTGAGAATGGCCCTCACTTTTGTTTAGCTGTTTCATTTTGTAAATCTGCATCTAGTAAATGAAAGTTTGTTTTTGTCACTTTTAATTTAATATGCAATGCAGTGATTCCAAGTTCCTTGCATCTCGGTGCAACATCTTGTGCAGCAAGCGTAGCAGCATAAGGGGATGATTCATCTCTGTCATCCTTGACCTTCGTCCCACCTGTGACATAGACAAGAGTTTCCCTTTCAGGAAAATCAGTCACATGAAAGGGGAGCTAAACCTACGGACCTGCAATTTTAACTTATCGCATTAGTCACAAATATTTAAATCTTAACTAATCAAAAATTGAATCAGGAATCACTTTAGCGACAAAAAATTTAAAATTTCTGTGTAGAGATGTGTGTGCATATGCCCCCAATCAACCATTAATATGATGCCTGGCCAGGGCTTATTGAGGATTGATTAGAGTCATGTGTGTGTTGCCCCATATTCTCAAAAAAGTAGGGGAAAAGAATTCTTTTAGCACTAAGTCGCTAGCACTTTTATACTCTCCCGATCCTTCAGCGGGTTCGAACGACGCTAAGTCTCTAGCACCTTTATACTCTCCCGATCCTTCAGCGGGTTAGAGTCCGAGCTCGGTTCTTAAGCTGCTCTCCGATCCTTAAGCGGGGCAGAAGTTCTGGGGGCGCTAAGTCTCTAGCACCTTTATACTCTCCCGATCCTTCAGCGGGTTAGAGTGTTGGCAAGGCGGTTTTATCATGGTGCACCTTCACGCCTCGCAGACGTCATCTTCGCGTCCTTTATACTCTCTCTCTCGAATCTTGAGAGTTAGATTGGTGGACGTCATCTTCTCGTCCTTTATACTCTCTCTCGAGTCTTGAGAGTTAGAGTTGTGGACGTCATCTTCTCGTCCTTTATACTCTCTCTCGAGTCTTGAGAGTTAGAGTTTGAGTGGTAGTGTCATTTACTACGCTGCACCTTGTGGACTTCAGTTATTATTCCTCTTTTATCCTAATAGGCGGCGTAATGCATTAGATGTTTCGATATTGCTGCATAATCTGTAACAAACCTAAAAGACAACAATAGTTTATGTTGTTTGAGATAAAGCAGATAAGTAACAGTGCAATAAAGGTAAATGACACACGATATTTTTATAGTGGTTCAGTCGAATCATGACCTACGTCCACTTTATAATCTTTTGTTCAAGTAACCAGACTGTTCTAGGCAAGTCATGCCTTTTTACATGGTCCTAAAAAAACAAAAGAGTTAATGACGATTTCACGTCAAGTAAGGCCGCAAATGCTGGGCATTCCACACTCCGGGGATTTCATTTCCATCCACGGTTGCTAGCTTGAAGGTTCCATTATCAAGCCTTTGAAGAATGGAATATGGTCCTTGTAACACCACGCCTCCGCTAGGGTCACTCGCAAAGGAATGCACTAGCTTTAGAGGGGCATTATTGGTAAACATGCACAGAAATATCACAAGACAGAACATATAAAATAGCGGAAGTAAAATTGAACTTTCATAAACATTAATAATTAAGGTCTAAAGCCTTTTACATCAGAGTACATCAAAACCTGTCTTGCAATAGTAAAGAAGCATAAAAAAACTTTTCCATAAATTATTCCCCAAGTAAAACAATAAAGTAGCCATAGCCAAGAAAAGTCCAAGCCATCCATGATGACCTTCAAGCAGAAGAAGTCCGAACTAAACAACAGTATTTCCTCCCTGTAACCTGGGGGGGGGGGGGGGGGAACGGAAGAAAAGAAGCGAAACAAAACGGGTCAGTCAAAAAGACTGAGTAAGCCCTATCTACTATTAGCATAAAAACTAGTAAAGTTAACTGGTATGAGGAACTGAGATGAACATAAGGATAATAGCATACTGGCATGATGAATAACTAACAAGATAGATCAACTAAACCAAGGAAACATGATGAACTACTGTACCCAGATAAATTAAGTTGTCATGATAAATTACGATGTCAAGATAGAACAAGGTATCACATCGTCAGGTTTCTATCAAGTATCATATTCCAAGGTATCTACCAAGTCTAACGTCCCACGGTATCTATCAAGTACATCTGCTCTGCACCTACCGTACTAGTATCCCAACCGTATCCTGTGTTAACCATGAATAACCCTTACTCAAAAGTCGTGTAATGGTCCATGTCAACCTAACATTTAGCATATGTAGGTTTCTAAACTCGTATGTTTCTTTCCATGTATAAATTCAGTCCCTTGCCGTACGCCGTACGGGTTTTCCCATGAGATTCTACTTCAACGTGGTTCCATGATCTTTAAGATCGCTTTGGACTGTTACCCTGGACCTAGCTAGGGTCTTTCAACATGAATCATCGTTTGTACAACTAGGACTTATGCTACCTAGGACTACTAGGGATTATGCTTACCTATTGCACGTTTTCGTATCTCGGTTTGGGTTCAACTACTTAGGGCCACTAGGGATTACGCTAACCGTCAACAGCGCCCCTTTTCCCACGCATTCATCGTGAATCGTTTTTCCATGACTGTATGCACATGTATCACATCGTGCCATCCGAGTCCTGTCACAGGGCAAATCAAGAAATACAGGACTCGGTCGGGAGCTTTTGATTTATCTGCCGATGCAGATGCTAAGGTCTGTTTTTCTTATACGTGGCTATGGTCCCACGAGACCCCTCCCTCAACTAGTGAAAGACAAGACATGATAAATCCTGTATGAGAACTACACTACTAGCCAGCCCACAATCCTACGGCCTTACCGCAACCATAACCAGATAGCCATTATGGTCTTTTGGGTGTTCTCTGCCTTTCCGCACGTACACGCTTGACCAAAGATGGTAGGTAGCCTGACGAAATGCTATCTAGGGCACTACATGTATCGTCGACTATCCCTTATCCATCCCCGTCTTTAGGTCACTCGTATAGCAACCAAGGCATACTCTTGGTTTTTCTAACGCAGACCTTAACCTCTCCTGAGCCTAGTATAATTACCTGGCAGCTCACAGAGGGATACCAAGAATATCCTCACGTTCCCCGAAGCCGCTGCTTCGTTACCCAGTTCGCTGGAGCCTTTATCTAAATCAGATACTTGCTCCTACTCGTATACTTACACGATCACCTACCGTATCAGGTTACTCATCTATCTATGAACTGGTCTAAATTTCCTTGACTAAGAATTATTACTTAGTTATTCTTCAACTAAGTTTTACTACTTAGCCTTATTCCCGTTATCCTTGTTAACTGTGGTTATCCACCTAATCCTCCGAATTAGGGTTTACATAATGGATTAAATGTCACTTAAGTTCATGACTTAATCCGTCTACAAATCATGTCAAAAATTGGCTAAGTACCCAAGTTCAAGACTTAACCCTACAAACCATGTTCAAGTTGGTTAAGTATATATTAACTTGACCCTATCAATTTACTGAGTCAAATCGGTCAAGCGATTCGTGACTTAGCCCTATCATGTTATCACGTTAGATTGGTTAAGTATTGGTTAACTTAACCTTATCTAATAACCGAGTTAGAGTGTTTAAGTATAGGTCACTTAATCACTTCAAAATTACCGAGTTAGATTGGTTAAGTGTTGGTTAACTTAACCACTTCAAAATCACCGAATTGGATGGGTTAAGTCTAGGTTAACTTAACCACATCCCCTAACTGTATTATACGGTTAAGTGTAATTAGGAAAGCTTAATTAACCGTATCAAATTCACGTGTTGGTTTGGTTAAGTGTTGGTTAACTTAACCCCGTCCACTAGTCGTATAAAAAATGGTTAAGTGTCATTAGGCAAATCGAGTTACTTAACCTACCCAACCTTGTCATGTTTTGTTAAGTATCATTAGCCTAATCAATTTACCCATTTGTCCATGTCATATTTGGTTAAGTGTCATTAATCAAATTAACTTAACCCTATTATGTGGCATTAATTACTTAATGCACCCCAACCTCTCACATTAGACTTTGTTGCGGTTACTAGTTAAGCCGGTCGGTTCCGGGTAGATTTCCACCACAACTTGGTCTAACCTCGGGTTCAAGGTACAACATGACCAACTTCTCACATTGGGTCCTATTGTTTGTAGCAACTAGTTAAGCCGGTCGGTTCCGGGTAGATTTCCGCTACAAACTCAACCCAACCTCGAGTTGGCCACACTTATATTATCTAAGTGTCATGTCCATTATGTTTCCAAAACATATTACAAGTTTTCAAGAACTTGGGTAGACCTAACTTAATAGGTAAATTCCCAAGGGGTAGACCTAACTTAATAGGTAAATTCCCAATCTTATGTTTTCATATCTTTTAAGTTTACCCAACCCCAAACGCAATCCCATCGCTTACATAATCGCAATAGCGCATAAAGGATAGAAAGAGGGAACTTGGCATAAGATGACAAAAGGTGTTGAAGCCACAAGTTAAACATGGTGGCAAAATGAGGCGTGAATATGTTCACTAACTTGCATATTACCTTACTAGGCCTCAAAAACATGCATAAACCCAAAACTTGGCAAAAAGCGAATCATGGTGATAAATGACAATGAAAGATGGCTAGAAGTTCGCATTAAGCATTACATGCAAGTTATCATAAGGGGTATGATAACTTTCATGTTGCCAAAATGCAACATTCAACATAAAGCTTGAAGCTTTAAGCCCACAAGATCAAGATAATGACTATACCAACTTGCATAACATGATAGCATGTATCATTCTTAATGTTCAAAACCCAAACTTGCAACATTCATTTAACTTCATAGTTAATATCTAAGAGTAGGGAAAGGGCTTACATTGCTATGAAGGCACAAATCGATTTAATACAAAGATGGAGACGAAGCCTATTCATGCTATCACCCAAAAACCCAAAGATGAAAGCTCCAAATCAATAAAAACCCTTGCTTTGAAATAGAAATGTTGCAACTTGACTTGAATGCAAGCTAAGAACACTCATACAAGCTTGAAAACACTTGTATGAACTCAAAATCTCTCATATGCATGAAAGTCCTTGCTTTAGAAGAGGAAAGGTTTCAACTTTGACCTTGAAACCATGTTTAGAAGCTCTCATATGAACATAAACACTCTCATACACTCACATGATCATGTTATCTCTCATAGAAATGAAGATAGGAGCTTTGGGCAAGAGGGTGGAGGCTAGGGTTTGAGTGAAGGCCATGAGAGGAGAAATTTTGGCATAGTTTAGTTGCATGAATGAATAATGAGGATAAAGGAGAGGGTTAGGGGTCTTTTTATAGAGGATTAGGATAGTTTAGGCCATAGGATCAATCCTAGATCTAATCCCAACCTTTAAAGCATGTCTTGGAGAAGAAGCCACCTGTAGGAACCATTTAGGGCCTTAAAATCAGCCCTAAAGTCAATCCGGGCCACCAAAACCCATCCCGGGCCTCAAAAATGGGTTCTGGGCCGCCCCAGGACGAAAACGTTGACCTGTACAGGGGGCAAGTCGACAGGCAAGCCGACACCATGGGCCCCAAGTCGACAGCCAAGTCGACAGGGCTGTCGACACCTGGCCAGTCTGCCCGAAAACTGCTGAAAACTTGTTCTGGCCATATCTTGGTCATACGGACTCCGATTTTCAAAAACTCGGACTCTATTTCGCGTATTTTTCCGAGACGAACGCAATGGTGAAGTCCATTTTACCTGATTCAAATTTTAAAATTTAATTCTGCCTTGATTTCTTGTTTTAACGTGTTATCGAAATACGGGTTGTTACAGTCCTTCCCATTTTGGACCCGTATGCACTGAGTATGGGAAGACACGTTTTAGAACCAAGACTTCGGGTTCAAAGGTTAGTGCTCGGACTTTTTTGTCGTAATACCGATCTATCTGCTGCTTATGCCTTAGGGCACGTAAGTCGGCTTCATCCCTCTTTTCTTCGATCATATCCAAGGATTCAAGGAGCAACTCATTGTTGGTCATCGGGTCGTAATAGGTGACTCGGTGAGAAGGTACTTTTAACTCGACCGGGATGACCGCTTCAGTTCCAAAGGCGAGGGAAAACGGTGCGTGGCCCGTTGCCAACTTATAGGTTGTTCTATAGGCCCATAATGCCAGGGGTAATTCATCAACCCACATGGCTTTAGCTCGCTTCAAACTCTTCTTCAGGATGGACTTAATCACCTTGTTCGCTGCCTCCACTTGGCCGTTCGCCTGTGGATGTGCCACAGAGTTGTACCTTTTCTCAATGTGGTATTTCTGGCAAAAATCTCTGAACTCAGTGCTGTCAAATTGAGTTCCATTTTCTGTTATGATGATTCTTGGAATCCCGAATCGGCATATAATGTTTCTAACAACGAAGTTGATTACTCGCTTAGTTGTGATTGTGGTTAATGGCTCTGCTTCTACCCATTTGGTGAAATAAACCACGGCTACGATAGCGAATTTTTCTCCGCCCTTTGCTATGGGGAGGCTTCCAATGATACCAATCCCCCACATAGCGAAGGGACACGGGCTCGTTATTGTCTTTAACTGACTGCGTGGTGCCCTGTGGATCTTAGAAAATCTCTGACAAGTGTCACAACGTCGCACATATTTAGCCGCATCTTTATTTACGGTTGGCCAAAAATAACCATATCGTAATATTTTCTTCGCCAATGTTTGTCCTCCCGTGTGATCTCCGCATTCGCCTTCATGTACTTCTTGCATTACGCACTTGACGTCGTCGTGGGCAATACACCGGAGGAGGGGCATTGAGAATCCTTGTCTGTATAGGACTCCCCCTTGCAAAACATATCGGGAGGACTTCCGAATTACTGCACGCCTCTCACTTTTCTTTGTAGGAAGTGTTCCATCCATTAGAAAATTCTTCAGAGGAGTCATCAACGACTCCCTTTCAGGTTCAATATCTAGCACCAGATCAATTTCCATCTGATCTATACTAGGTGACTGTAGGACTTCAATCGGGACCAGTTCTGTGTTTTCAGGATTATCAGAACTAGCCATCTTCGCCAATTTATCTTCTTTTTGATTCTCTGCTCGAGGAATATGGGATATGGTATGGTGGTCAAACATGTCCAGCAAATCCTTCACTCGTTCTAAATACGATATCAGCCTAGGAATTTTGGCCTGAAACTTCCTTCTAACCTGGTTCAAGACTATTGTGGAGTCGCAAGATATGTCTAGCTTCGTAATCTCCAACTCCTTTGCGAGTTTCAGTCCAGCAATTAGGGCCTCGTATTCGGAGTCATTATTAGTAGCGTGGAACTCCAGTCTAAGAGCATAATATATTAGCCGTTTTTCTGGAGTCTCAAGCACCACTCCGGCACCAGATCGTCTGTCGTTCTTAGCTCCGTCAGTGTACAACTTCCAGGAACTAGGATCGAGGAGCAGCTTTGGTGGATCAGCTTCTTCGCTTATCACATCATCTTCTAGGATGGTAAACTCTGCCATGAAGTCTGTAAGCACTTGCCCCCTTATCGATCGCCAGGGTTGAAAATTCAAATCGAACTGACTTAGTTCAATGTTCCACTTAAGTAATCTTCCCGACGCCTCTGGCCTTTGAAGAACCTGCTTTAGCGGGTGATCAGTGTACACGGTAATCGGATGAGCTTGGAAATAGTGGCGAAGCTTCCTGGATGTAATCAACAAACTGTACGCAAGCTTTTCTATCCTTGGATAATTTCGCTCGGCTGCGGCCAACTTCTTACTCACACAGTACACTGGTCTTTGTACCTTATCTTCTTCTCTAACCAAAGCTGAACTGATCGCACTGGGTGACACTGCTAAGTATACGAATAATTCCTCATGATCCACGGGCTTAGATAATATCAGGGGTCTTTCTAAGTGGTTCAAGAGATTCTGGAATGCTTCAACGCAATCAGGGGTCCATTCGAAGTTGCGCTTTCCTCACTTTATTAACTCAAAGAACGGAATGCATTTGTCTGTAGCTTTAGAGATAAATCTACTCAATGCCGCTACTTTCCCTGCGAGGCTTTGCACATCCTTGATTTGTCTAGGTTTCTGAATATTTCGGATTTCCGCGATCTTGTCTGGATTGATCTCGATACCACGCGAATTGACGATAAATCCTAAAAAATTTCCCGATGCTACTCCAAATGAACATTTCAAAGGATTTAGCTTCATCCCGTAATTCCGGAGAATTTCAAACATTTCTGCTAAATCGGTAATATGATCGGATGATTGTCTGGACTTCACCAACATGTCGTCAACATATACCTCCATCGTTTTCCCGATCTGGTTGTAAAACATTCTATTCACCAATCGCTGATATGTAGCACCAGCATTCTTCAGGCCAAAAGGCATCATCACATAGCAATACAATCCTAAATCTGTAATGAAGCTCGTGTGTTCTTGGTCTGGGACGTGCATAGGGATCTGATTGTATCCCGAGTAAGCATCCATGAAAGAGAGGAGTTCATGGCCCGCCGTTGAATCTACCAGTTGGTCAATTCTGGATAACGGAAAACTATCTTTTGGGCAGGCTTTATTCAGGTCAAAGAAGTCAATGCATGTACGCCACTTTCCGTTGGCCTTTTTTTACCAAGACGGGGTTTGAAATCCAGTCCGGGAATGTTGAGTCTCTGATAAACCTGTTACTCCTCAGTTTTTCAACTTCCTCTTTCAAAGCAGCAGACCTCTCTGGGTCGAGCATTCGCCTTTTCTATTTGACAGGAGGATGCTTCGGGTTGATGCTTAACAAATGACTCATAATTGAAGGAGATATTCCACACACATCTGAGTGGGTCCAAGCGAATACATCCAAATTAGCGTTCAAGAAATCCGTCAGCTCTCTGACTCGAATAGGGTCCAACTAGGATCCAATTTTCAAGACCTTCTCTGGGTTGCCATCATCAATTGGTACATCCACAGTCGATTCGATGGGAGTCGCCATTCTGCCCCCAGGCTCTTCGTCCTCTCTGGGATCTATGTCCTCGGGCAATTCTCTGGGCGGCTCTCCCATAGCAATTTTCTTTAGTTGCTATGACGTTTCTTCCCCTGTAGGGGAGGAAGCGCCTTTGGTTTCTACATCCCTTCCTTTGCGGAGTATCTTCAGTTCTGCAATGTAGCATGCTCGGGCAACAACTTGGTCTCCTCTGATTATTCCTATACCAGCATCAGTCGGGAACTTCATCAATAAACACCAAGGAGCTGTACAAGCACTGAATTTTTCTAGGGCCGGTCGGCCTAAGAAGGCGTTGTATGGGGATTCAATGTGTAAAACCACAAACGGAAGGATCCTCACTCTCTAGCGCTCTCCTTCCCCAAGGGTTACTGACAGTTCTACGTATCCCATTGGAGCGGTTGA
This sequence comes from Allium sativum, assembly GCA_030737875.1. NCBI lineage: Eukaryota > Viridiplantae > Streptophyta > Magnoliopsida > Asparagales > Amaryllidaceae > Allium > Allium sativum. The sequence continues at coordinate 815,133,276 of CM060921.1, read as the reverse complement.
GGCTCCATTGAATCCGCGAGCCCACCCTTCGCATGGCTTTAAATCCTTCGGTTCAAGTTTCATTTGGTCGAACGTTTTCTTAAATAAGATGTTAACCGAGCTTCCGTTATCCACCAAAACTTTATGGACTATGGCCGGACCAATTGCAGCTGTGATTACTAGTGGGTCTTCAGTTGGGGAGTGAACACCAATACTATCTCCGTCGTGAAATATGATGTCATCATTCATCGTTCTTTGTTGCTTGATTAGAGTGATATCCTCAGGATTGCTACTTTCTCCTACCTCAAGGGGTTGTTTAGCTGCATCCACATACTGTTCCATTGCCCTGAAGCTGTGCCCGGCCAGATGAAGCCCTCCAACTATGGTGTTGATGACGAGGTTCTTCCCTTTTTGCTGAGCGGTCAGTCTGGCAGCAGGTTGGCTTTGATTTTGATATTGGTTCTGGTTCGGGGCTGGTGTAGCTTGCCCCTATCCCTAGGAGTGACCTTGTACTCATCGAGTTTTCCTTCTCAGAGTAACCTCTCGACCACATCTCTCAAATGAAGACATTCATTTGTGGAGTGACCATGGATTTGGTGGAAAAGACAAAATTTTCCAGTTTCACGTTCCTTTTCTGTCGAATCTCTCGGGGGAGGTCTTTTGTACGGAAGAACATTATAAATGTCCATGAAGATATTCTCCAATGTATCATTTAACGGCGTGAAACTCTCAAATGGCCTGGGTCGAGATCTTCTCTGAGAATCATTCCCTCGACTTCTCTTTCGACTATTGCCATTATTATTCCCCGGTTGGCGACCATTTCCTTGATTTTTGTTCCCAACATTGACTTCAACCTTTCCTAAGCTATCTCCTGTCTGCTTGATGGCCACATTGCTTTGGATATCTTCCTTATTAGTAGCCTTCCTTTTTCTATTAGCATATATCTCTTCCTGACGTAAGCGGACATTAGCTTTTTCATAAAATATATCTCTGGTTGGAGGTGGCTTGTCTGCTAGATATCTTCCAAACTCAGTGTCTTTTTCGACTCCGTCAATCAGGCCCATCAACACAGTTTGCTCATGCGGATCCTTGACTTCTGTGACAGCTAGATTGAAACGATCCAAGTACGACCTTAGGCTTTCGTATGGTCGTTGCTTGATAAGAGACAGCTCAATCATGTTCTTAGATCTCTGAGCGTGAAGGCGAAACTGGTTCACGAACTTCTCACTCAATTCCCTGAAACTGGATATTGGCCGTGCTGGCAAACGAGTGAACCACACTAATGCCACATCTTCCAGAAATATAGGGAATGCTTTACATTTTATCTCGTCTGTAGCTGCAGCGGCATTCATGGACCAAGAATATCGCATCAGATGCTGGATCGGGTCATATTTGCCCGCATAGTGATTCATTGTCGGCATATTAAAACGACTCGGGAATGTAACCTCCAATATATCATCGGTAAAGGGCGTATGACTGCGATCTATGCCACAATCTTCATCCCTGTGCCCACGGCTAACTATCATGTTTTGCCTGATCATTGCTTCAACATCTGCACGGATCAAGGTGGACTTAGGATCAGCACTTCTTGCCCAATGGGCTTCTTCGGCATTTCTTTGACGTGCTGCTATAAAGTCTGGGACCCAGGCAGAGCTTCCTTGCCCCCTGTTGCCGCGGTCGATCATACGATGAGCAGGAGGAATGGGTTGATTCTGAGTAGGGTCAACGACGTTTCCATTCCTCGGCGGTAGAGCAGGCTCATTCAAATTACGGTTAGTAGTTCCCTGATTAAGTGCTTCTTCTTCTCGAGATGGAAGCGACCCAAATCAAAGCTGCTCTATATTCTCAGCCCTTTCTAGCGGGGGCCATCACCGGTTCCTTCGGGGTTCTTCAGACGAGGATGTATGTTCTGGAGAAGGAAGACGAGTTGGAGAAGGAACCCTCTACCATATGAGGTCATCAAGTCGCCTGTCCATAGCAGTCAGGTTCTGTCGTAACACTGAGCTCTCTTGCCTCTGAGCAGCTAATTCGTCAAATAGCCTATCCCACGTGTCAATGATGCGAGAAAGATCCCCTTTAGTAGCCGGGGCAGAAGGATCGAATTGGACACCAAGATTCTCTCTTATACGTAAAGTGCTTGAGCCAGGTCGAGCAGATGTACCAGCACGGGAAGAATGAGCCATAACCTCCTTTCCAGGTAGAGTAGAGGTCTGTTTATCGCTTCGGATCGTGGTACTTTTTTGTTGGTGGCTCGGAGCGCCCCCCTGAGATCGGATCGTGGCAGCATTGGGAAGAGGGTTCGTGGCGAGGTCCTGGGAGCGCGTAGTGACCCTTTCAGCTGGTTGGATCATGGCACCTTCGACGGATCGAGTCGCCCCCTCCTCACGGCGATCCGAGAGCTCCTCCTCGACCTGCTCGTGCACACTTTCTTCGATCGTCTCGTTTACAGCTTCGTTCGCCTGCGAAGCTCGTACTTCCTTAGTCTTCTTTCCAGACATGATATCTGAACTTCGCTGAAGTCTTCAAAAACTGAAACAGTGGAGTTTTGGAATGTTTTCTTCGGACTTGCGTATCCAAACAACGAAGCAACAATCCAATACGTCGAGAATTCATTCTCAGTGAAAGCACCAAAATGTTAGATCCAAAATTGGCTCTAACACCCAAATTGTTCTGATCTACGGAGAGTTATGTCTAGAAAATAAAGAAAAAAGCAGAAAAGACACAAGATTTATAGTGGTTCAGCGTTAACGAGCCTACGTCCACTTTATATGTTGTTGGTTATACGCTGAATGCTAATACAATCAATGATTTCGCTCAATCTCACTATAACAATTGTGTTTCTCTCCATAATTTCGAGGTAGCTCTGAATAGAAATAATGTAGATATGATAATGATGGAATCAGAGCGCTGAATTGCCAAAAAATCCTCAAAAATGTCAAGTTTTGGACTATTTATAGCTGATTTTTTCAGGCGGATCGTGGTCATATGTGGCACAAATCTCGAGAATCTCGGACTGGTTCGTAGCTTGATGGAGAATTGGTCAATATGATAGTTATGGCCAGGTGTCGCGAGATCCTGCGTTCTCGGATCGTGGTAGAGTTGGTCATAGCCTTCATTTTCTGGGTTCTGGAGCTCGGATCGGATCGAGCTAACAAGGGCAGAACGGATCGCGTAGGGGCATGGCGATCCGCTAGGGCGTCGCAATCTGATGACAGGTGAGTGACCGCGACCGAGTTTTCATGGACTAGTTCTTCTTTTGTATGAACCACGGTGGCTTGGTCAAAAAAGCTAGCCAACACATACAAATTTTGTAATTGTGTCATACGTACACAGAATCAGACCAAACAAGGAGAGAGGAACCGTATCGATAAGCACAACATGATGAAGCTAGTTTGAACGCGATTGGAATCAACGAGAAATTCCAGTTAAATTAAACACTTGTTTGATTTAACTGAGACCAACGCTTTTAACAGAGAATCAAACCAAGGTGAGTTCAACTCACTCATTTATCCCATTTATATAAACCGGGTTTTTATTTTGTGTGAAATGTTTGCTAATGATTGGTGGTGATGACTGTTTGAATGGATGCTGAATGTTTTTAAATATTCATTGATTAAATTAAACATTTAATTTAATCAAATTAAATCATTATTTTAACGATTAGATTACAAACAAGGTAACTACCTTGTTGGTTATGTTTATAATAATATAAACGTATTAAATAAATAATTGGATGCTTGATTAAATGATATAAATTGTTTGTTGGCTATTATTAGTTGAACCGTTTGTTTCTATCTATCGTGATATATAAATATATTATTGCATTGAATTTGAGATAGCCATTGTAATGCAGGGAAGGACAGGTTGGAGGGATCCAACCGGATTTCTCAAATATATTATTTACTTAAATGAATTGTTAATCAATTTGATTGATTGTTGAATGTTGAATCCAAACTCAGCACATGTGTGATATTAATCAATAGTTGATATTGGTTGAGTAATTATCGACGAATGGCCTATAAATGAATCGGTTTATAGAGGTTGATTTACCGTCGGGTAAATCAATAGGAAGAAAGTTATAAAATTGTTTTATAACTAAAGACAAATTTTGAAATCTATTTTATATAGATTATTTTTGAATAGAAGTCCATTAAAGGAAATGAATAATTATTTTATTTGGTAATTACAAAACCAAATATATGAAGCAAGTTCTTGTGTTAACAAATTTATTTAGCAAATAAGTGGAAATTTACCTAACAGTTAAGGATTAAATTAAATGTTCCAAATAAATAATTAATTGTGATTATTTAATTATATTGTTAATTAAATTAAATGAAAATATTTAAGTTAATTTTATTTATTGATAACTAAGTGGAAATGGTTAACGAATTAACCTTGTTTTGAGTTGACTAAGTCAACTTCTTATCCAGAATTGATTATTGAACAATTACTGAATTTTTAATTGTCATTTAAATAACCTTAAAGGAAAGATTAACTATTATAACAATAGTTCATTAATTGGTTTCTAATATAATAAGGATTGATTATTATTTAAGAATAATCAAAGGGATAAATCTTGAAGTTAAGTGCCTTAACTGGAAGTCATGAAATCGAAAAGCCTTATGTGTGTAGTTGTCTAAAATCATAAACGAATTTATATTTAATATGAACTCATATTAAGAATCCTGTTGGCGAATTTCAATAAAATCAAAATGGGCAATTATATAGGCAAGTTATAAATGGATTTACGTTATAAAAGTCGAAACGAGTTCAAAATGGGATTGGCAATATAAAGGAAGAGAAAGGGAATTGAAAACCCTAGCGATGGGAAGATAGAGATGTTTTAGGAAAGCGCGATTTTGGGAATTGAAAAAAAAAAGGTTTTCAAAAGATAATAAATGGCATTAACCCATGTTTTAAAAACCGTATGGTAAATAAAAGAATTGGATATTTATTGGGATATGGTTTCGTTGATAAACTTCTATCCATTCCGAAGATAAAAATGTTGTTGACTCAAGGTATGAGAGGTAAATAAAATACCCCAACTTGTAATAACTTCATGATTATCCAAGGATGATATTAGTTTGGAGATGATGGTGGTTAAGGAGATTAAATTAATATTTTTCCATGAAGAATATATAAACTATAATTCAAAGAATTATAAGTTGAATAATTTGATTTGGAAATAAGAAATGGGAAAGGGCGATAATCCAAATGTTCAGAGATTTAGAAATGTAATTAACAACTGTTTAAATAAAGAGGCCAAAAGTTGTTGTATACTGAACCAATAAATCCACGTTTGTATGGATGATGATTGTAACAACCCGCATTCTACGCATCGGAAGATCGTAGAATATTTATTTCTTTTTCTTAGAAAGTCGTATGGTCATGTACTTTTGGGAAACGACTATTGGGGTCATTTCTCATGTTCATAATTTTTGTAGATTTTTAAATGACCGTTTTACCCCTAGTTGATCTTGTTTCGTCCATAGCTTTTGACTGGAGAGGAATTTTGACTTAAAACCACTTCCATTAGCTCTGGATGATGGTTTCTCTTTCCGTAGAGTGGTCATAATAGCCAAACGGACTTACGGTTTGGGAGATATGGCTGAATTAAGGTTTAGAGGGTTAATTTCAGCTAATTGGGCTTAACCGGGTAATTAGCAGCTAGGCCCAATGGGGAATTTCGGGATTAAGGGTATCTAAGGGCTGCTAGGGCTAGGGAATTCGGTTTTAGACATTTCCCAGCCGCCACAAACACCTTAGGAAGTTCTAACAATGGCCTCCAACCTCTAAAACATCCCCAAATCACCTCTAATCACTTTTTAATCAAGTTTTGGCTTAAACTACATCAAATCAAGGCAAATCAACATCAAATTTGGAGCGTAGCTGCTGGAACACATAGAGATTTGATTCATAACAGAGAATATTTTAGATCGATAGTTTATTTGTGGCAAAGGTGAGTGATTAGCTTGCTTTTACACTAATTACGGTTAATTAGGGGTAATTAGTGAAGATTAGCGAATTTATACATTAATAAATTCTGGAAAAATTCTTAAAATTCTAAAATGATGCTATAAGGCTCTGTTAGAAATTTGGGTTAATTTCGATGTGTTTTGCTAATTGTATGCTTAAACATGATTAAGGGAAAATATGGAGTTTTGGCTAAGTTTGATCCGTTTTAACTTATCAAATTGTTGTTTGGTGTTTGCAATTGATGTTATATGTTGCTATGACAGTTTGACATGAATTGTGATTGTTTAGAATAGTTAGAATGGTTGAAAACGTCGTCGACTGGCGTAAAACAGTCGCTGGAACAGCTGCAGGAAATGTGCAGGGATTCGAATCGGATCGCCCCTACCCCACGCGACCCGACCCGATCGAAGCTCTCAACCACGATCCGCACACTCGCTTCGCACCCCGATCCGAACCAGATGACCACGATCCGACATGAGAAGTTGCCATGCGATCCGCCTCGTCCTTCCACGAACCGACCCGCCTCACGAACAGATGGGAAGTCACGACCCGAACCAATGGGTATTCACGATCCGAACCAGGGGAGGATGGAGGAGCTCACGAGTCGATGGGTACCAGGGTGCCACGACCCGACCCGACTCGATCAGAAGGCACGATCCGACCCACGAACTGATGAAGCGCCACGAACGGAAGATGATCACTGCGACCCGATCCGAAGGTGGAGCGCGATCCGAACCGAGAAGCTGATGACGGCGACCTAAAGCAAAGTGAAGGGAAGAAATGAAGACCGATCCGGATGAAAATGATGACCGAAACCCGAGATGCAAAGGTATTCCAAATGGAAGTTAGAGCTCAGGATCCAGATGGGAACCAATGAGTTCACTTCATGATCGGGCTTTGCTGCGGGACGTTTGCAAAGGGGTTGTCGATGTCTGTAACTTTGGATCACTATGTATGGGAAGTATGTGAACGGATTCAGGGTCACAGTATGTAGTGACCTAGGTACAACTAAAGTGGCTATATACCAATGAAGTGGGGTCATTTGTAAAGGTGTAGACATGACTCCATGTGGGTAAGCTTGGTTGTAGCAGGAGTTGTACAAAGTCGAACTCCGTCACTATTTCGATGGGTCTAGTGCTTGGCAGTGGTGGACATCGTATGCTTTACGTACTGGGTGAGAGATGTGAGGATGGTTGCTATGATTGATTTGTTTGCTATCATTATGACATGCACACCCCCACCCCCGTTATCTTGACACCTTATGTTTAGTGGCACCTTAGAGTATTGTACAGTATGTAGTGCTAACTCTTTGGTTGCAGGTCCAGGTTCAGGTATGGTTTAGTATACCTGTTATTGTTTTGTTTTGCTGCTTATCGCTCATACCAGACTTTTCGTCTGACCCAGAGTTTTATGTCTTTTCTTATTACTTTGGGTGCTCACACAAGCAGACTAGAGACAGGTTAGCTGGTGATGCACGAGTAGCTGCACGGGAGACGAGCAGGAGGCTTCCATGTATGACATATATATAAATATTCTCCCTGTGTTGCTGCGGTCACTACTTTGGGCACTAGTAGTTTACCTTCCTTTTTCTTTGCTTTAGAGACAGTTTGAAAGTTGTAATAAGCTGTATTTTGGATTTCCGCTACTCTGATGATGTTTCGTTTTGGTTTCGGCTTATGCACTGTCTCACCTGTTTTATGTCAAGTATATTGCTATTATATTTTATTCCATGCGCTGTGAGACATTCTACAGGTTTTGCGTTAGATCTTCACCTTCTTTCTTTTCTTCTAACGACCGTCCTGTGCTAGTTGGACATGTGTACAGCGCACAATCTGAGGAAATGTCGGCTAGTACGGGGCGGGTTGTTACAGTGGTATCAGAGCTCTAGGTTGCGTAGTTCACCTAGGGAAAGTCACCAGGGAGAGATAATATACGAATATGAGAGAGCGTATTTGTGATATTTTGATTTTGAAAACTGGTTTTCAAAGCTATATATATACTACAAGTATAAATAAGAATAAGGTTGCACTGCACTGACACCACAAAGAAGATGGTTAATCGTTTTCTCTGTACAGATTGAACGATGAGCCGATACGCAAGAGGTACTGGTAGAGGAGCCAATAATGGGAATGCTGCTGAGATGAGGACGATGTTTACTGACCTCATGAGAGAGATTCTTAGGGAGTTCAGAGAGCAACTCCCAATGCCGGTAATGGTGGTGGTGCAGCGGTGCAGGCGCCTAGGGCCGATTTCGCGAAGCTTAACAAGGATTATACTAGTCTTGGCCGTTCCATGAAACGGAGTCAGCTACGGATGTTCAGGATTGGTTGGATAGCTGTGAGCATATCTTCGAAGATTTGGGTATTGAAGATGCGATGAAGAGAAGGCTAGCATCCCGTCAGCTGCAAGGACGGGCAATGAATTGGTGGAATGCCATTAAGACAGCTACTCCAGAGGATCAGATTACATGGGATCAGTTTAAGGCTCGCTTCGGCGATAAGTTTATCCCAGCTGCTCAGAAGCCAGAACTGTTTAGGAAGTTTCTGAAGCTTAAGCAGAATGGAAGGGCAGTTTCAAAGTATGTTGCTGAGTTCGATACTTTGTCAAAGTATGGATTGTCTTTGATTGATACTGCTGAGAAGAAGAATGAAAAGTTTATAACTGGTTTGGATGGATACTTGGGGGAAAGGCTTATTAACCACATCGATGAGACGTTTGAATCGATTGTGGGGAAAGCTTTAAGATCAGAGAGCCTATACCCTAAGTCGAAGATTGAGGTTGCATCTGCAGAGGAACCGAAGCCGCAAGCAAGCGGTGGAGGTAAGAATGGTTCTCAGAATAAGAGAAAGCAGAATCAGACTAAGGATGGCCAGAAGAAAAAGAACAAGAAAGACGTTGAGTGCTTCAGCTGTGGTAAGAAGGGCCACTATGCCAAAGAGTGTCGGGCCAAGCCAGCGGATAGGAAGTGCTTCAACTGTGGCCAAGTCGGACATTAAAAGAATAAGTGTCTGCAACCCCCTAAAGAGAAGCAGATCGTGAAAGCATATGCTATCAGTGCTATTCCTTCCTCGTCGAATGCCCCAACTGCGGTGGAGAAGGGAAAGAATGTCGTTATCCAAGGTATGTTTTCCGTTTATGATGTTCCAGTAAGAGTTTTTTTGATACCGGAGCTTCCAGTTCCTTCATATCTAGTGACCTGGTAGGTAGGTTTGGATTGGAACCCGAGATAGTCGATAGACCTTTAGTTGTGACGAACCCGATAGGTGGTTCGACTAACCTTAGTATGATTTGCCGTAATGTGGTCTTATCGAGTCATGGATGCATGTTTGTTTGTGATTTCTTTGTTTTGGGCTTTACTGGGTTTGGCATTATTTTGGGAGTCGATTGGCTCCAAAGATACGGGGTGGTGGTAGACTGTGAGGGCTTGTTGGTGACAGTTAGAGCGGATGATGGGCGGAGGGTATTGTTTGGTGGTCTACCCAGTGATGGGGTAATGGCTAGTTTTCTAAATTCCCTCGACATCCCGCATGATGAGTTTTCAGGTTTGCCCATGGTTGGCCAGTACCCGGACGTCTTCGAGGAAGTGACCGGGCTTCCACCACACCGAGAGATTGAGTTCCGTATCGATTTAGTGAAAGATGCCAGGCCTGTAGTGATGCCACTTCGTCGTATGGCGCCAAGGGAGAAGCAAGAGCTCGGGGTGCAAGTCAGCGATCTTTTAAAGAAGGGATTTATCAGAAGGAGCGCTTCTGAGTGGGGAGCACCAGTTGTGTTTGCTACCAAGGCGGATGGTTCCTTTCGGTTGTGTGTAGATTACCGCGAGTTGAATAAAGTGACGAGGAAGAATAAGTATCCTCTGCTGCGAATAGATGATTTGTTTGAGCGAGAGTGTTGTCACAGTTGGATCTCGCGACAGGATTTCATCAGCTCAGAGTGGCAGCTGAGAGTATAGATAAAACAGCCTTTCGGACGCCGTCTGGATTTTATGAGTGGTTGGTCATGCCATTTGGGCTGACCAATGCCACAGCATATTTTGTGGATCTTATGAATAGAGTTTTCAGAGATCAGTTGAATAAGTTTGTTCTTGTGTTCGTGGATGATATTCTGGTTTACTCGAAGAACGAGGAAGAACACAAGGGACATTTGGAGACAGTGATGGAGGTGTTGAGGAAACACCAACTGAAAGCGAAGTTTTCTAAGTGTCACTTCTGGAGGAAAGAAGTGAGGTTCTTGGGTCATGTTGTTTCAGAGAATGGTATTGCCGTGGACCCTGCTAAAGTGGCTACGGTGCAAGATTGGTCTATGCCCAAGAATGCAACAGAAGTAAGAAATTTATTGGGATTAGCTGGATATTATCGTAAGTTTATCCAAGACTTCTCCAAGATAGCAACACCATTGACTCAATTGACCAAGAATAATCAGGCTTTCGTTTGGGATGAAAAATGCGAGAATGCATTCAAGAGTCTAAAGGAAAAGTTGACAAGTGCACCCGTGTTAGTCATTCCTAAGGGGAGTGAAGAGATGACGGTATATACAGATGCATGTGGTACCGGACTAGGTGTCGTACTGATGCAAGGTGGTAGGGTTGTAGCTTATGCAAGTCGGCAACTGAAACCGCACGAGAAAAGATATCCTACCCATGATTTGGAATTGGCAGCGATTGTTTTCGCATTGAAGATGTGGAGACATTATCTCTTGGGAGAAAGATTCGAGTTGTTTACTGATCATAAGTCGTTAAAGTATCTTTTCTCTCAGAAGGATCTAAATCTTCGTCAGCAAAAATGGCTAGAGTTCTTAGCTTCGTATGATTTTGACATCGCATATACACCAGGAAAGGGCAATGCAGTAGCTGACGCCTTGAGTAGAAGACATGCCAGTTTAGGGGCTATGTTCGTGGAATGGATGCAATTGGAATATATCGCAGGATATGATTTCAGACCGAGATGCGAATTGGATTTAGATATTTTGGCAAGTTTAGCGATCAGACCCACTTTGATTGAGTGGATTGGTTCCAAGCAGAGGGACGATCCTAATCTACTGGGAATCATCTCCAAGTTAGAGATGGGTATTGATGAGGAGATGAGCAAGTATGGACTTGATCGAGATGGATGGCTTCGGAAGGATGGGAGATTAGTTGTACCCAATGTCGGTGGATTGGGAGATGAAGTTCTTAGAGAACGTCATCACTCAAGACTGACTATACATCCCGGTGGTGACAAGATGTATCGAGATATGAAGCAGACCTACTACTGGGAAGAGATGAAGAGAGACATTGGGAAGTTCATAGCTAAATGTATGAATTGCCAACTAGTCAAAGTCGAACAAAGGAAGCCTAGTGGGTTGTTACAACCGTTAGAGATTCCCGAATGGAAATGGGAACAAGTTTCAATGGATTTCATCGATGGTTTGCCGAGGACTAGATCGGGCTATGATAGCATTTGGGTGATTGTTGATCGTTTGACTAAGAGCGCAAGGTTTATACCAGTCAAGTCAAATAGAACGGCAGCCAAGTTAGCCGAACTGTACATGAAGTGGGTAGTGAGATTCCATGGGGTACCTAAAAGCATTGTGAGTGACCGAGACCCGTTGTTTACTAGTGGGTTTTGGAAGAGCTTACAAGAGGCGTTGGGATCAGAATTACATCTTAGTACCGCGTATCATCCTCAAACTGACGGGCAGACAGAGAGGGTGAATCGAGTGTTAGAAGACCTTTTACGAGCTTGTGTAGTGGATTTTGGTGGATCATGGGATGATCATTTGCATCTAGTAGAGTTTGCATATAATAATAGTTATCAGTCTAGTATTGGTATGGCTCCATTTGAAGCTTTGTACGGAAGACCGTGCAACTCACCATCATGTTGGATAGAAACCGGTGAGAAGTTTGTGCTTGGACCAGATATGATAAGAGAAACCTCAGACAAGATCAAGATCATTCAACAGCGAATGAAGGCTGCCCAAGATAGGCAGAAGAGTTATGCTGATAAGAGACGAAGAGATTTGAGATTCTTCGTTGGAGACTTGGTGTTTACCAAGATTTCTCCTTTAAAGAATGTGATTCGATTCGGTAGAAGAGGAAAGTTGGCACCAAGATTTGTTGGTCCATTCCCAGTTGTGGAGCAAGTTGGAAGTTTAGCATATAAAGTTGAGTTACCGGACAAGATGGCGGGAGTTCACAACATATTTCATGTTTCCCGTTTAAGGAAGTTTGTGCATGACCCCGATGTGGCCATTTCACCTGATCAGTTGGATGATATCGAGGTTGAATCTGAGGCGGCTGAGAACCGCAGGCCTATGCGTATTGTGGGGAACGATACGAAGCAACTTCGAAGGAAGGCGGTGAAATTAGTCAAGGTTCAGTGGGTGATGATGAGAAAGACTGTACATGGGAAACAGAGGAAGACATAAGGAGGAAGTATCCAGAACTCTTTGCTTGGTAAGGTTTTTATAATCGATATAGTTATTCCGCATGCTAGGATATGTTTGTTTTGTTTGTTATGCATGTTTGATTGTTGTGAATGATTGATAGGCATGCGGGGTATCATTGTATGTTTAGGATTAGGGAATTTCGGGGACGAAATTTCTTAAGGAGGGGGAGAATGTAACAACCCGCATTCTACGCATCGGAAGATCGTAGAATATTTATTTCTTTTTTTTAGTAAGTCGTATGGACATGTACTTTTGGGAAGCGACTATTGGGGTCATTTCCCATGTTCATAATTTTTATAGATTTTTAAATAACCGTTTTGCCCCTAGTTGATCTTGTTTCGTCCATAACTTTTGACTGGAGAGGAATTTTGACTTGAAACCACTTCCATTAGCTCTGGATGATGGTTTCTCTTTCCGTAGAGTGGTCATAATAGCCAAACGGACTTACGGTTTGAGAGATATGGCTGAATTAAGGTTTAGAGGGTTAATTTCAGCTAATTGGGCTTAACCGGGTAATTAGCAGCTAGGCCCAATGGGGAATTTCGGGATTAAGGGTATTTAAGGGCTGCTGGGGCTAGGGATTTCGGTTTTAGACATTTCCCAGCCGCTACAAACACCTTAGGAAGTTCTAACAATGGCCTCCAACCTCTAAAACATCCTCAAATCACCTCTAATCACCTTTTAATCAAGTTTTGGCATAAACTATATCAAATCAAGGCAAATCAACATCAAATTTGGAGCGTAGCTGCTGGAACACAAAGAGATTTGATTCATAATAGAGAATATTTCAGATCGATAGCTTATTTGTGGCAAAGGTGAGTGATTAGCTTGCTTTTACACTAATTACGGTTAATTAGGGGTAATTAGTGAAGATTAGCGAATTTATACATTAATAAATTCTGGAAAAATTCTTAAAATTCTAAAATGATGTTTTAAGGCACCGTTAGAAATTTGGGTTAATTTCGATGTGTTTAGCTAGTTGCATGCTTAAACATGATTAAGGGAAAATATGGAGTTTTGACTAAGTTTGATCCGTTTTAACTTATCAAATTGTTGTTTAGTGTTTGCAATTGATGTTATATGTTGCTATGACAGTTTGACATGAATTGTGATTGTTTAGAATAGTTAGAATGGTTGAAAACGCCGTCGAATGGCGTAAAACAGTTGCTTGAACAGCTGCAGGAAATGTGCAGGGATTCGGATCGGATTGCCCCTACCCCACGCGACCCGACCCGATCGAAGCTCTCAACCACGATCCGCACACTCGCTTCGCACCCCGATCCGAACCAGATGATCACGACCCGACATGAGAAGTTGCCATGCGATCCGCCTCGTCCTTCCACGAACCGACCCGCCTCACGAACAGATGGGAAGTCACGACCCGAACCAATGGGTATTCACGATCCGAACCAGGGGAGGATGGTGGAGCTCACGAGTCGATGGGTACCAAGGTGCCACGACCCGACCCGATCAGAAGGCGCGATCCGACCCACGAACTGATGAAGCGCCACGAACTGAAGATGATCACTACGACCCGATCCGACGGTGGAGCGCGATCCAAACCGAGAAGCTGATGACGACGACCTGAAGCAAAGTGAAGGGAAGAAATGAAGACCGATCCGGATGAAAATGATGACCGAAACCCGAGATGCAAAGGTAGTCCAAATGGAAGTTAGAGCTCAGGATCTAGATGGGAACCAGTGAGTTCACTTCATGATTGGGCTTTGCTGCGGGATGTGTGCAAAGGGGTTGTCGTTGTCTGTAACTTTGGATCACTATGTATGGGAAGTATGTGAACGGATTCAGGGTCACAGTATGTAGTGACCTAGGTACGACTAAAGTGGCTATATACCAATGAAGTGGGGTCATTTGTAAAGGTGTAGACATGACTCCATGTGGGTAAGCTTGGTTGTAGCAGGAGTTGTACAAAGTCGAACTCCGTCACTATTTCGATGGGTCTAGTGATTGGCAGTGGTGGACATCGTATGCTTTACGCACTGAGTGAGAGATGTGAGGATGGTTGCTATGATTGATTTGTTTGCTATCATTATGACATGCACACCCCCACCCCCGTTATCTTGACACCTTATGTTTAGTGGTACCTTAGAGTATTGTACATTATGTAGTGCTAACTCTTTGGTTGCAGGTCCAGGTTCAGGTATGGTTTAGTATACCTGTTATTGTTTTGTTTTGCTGCTTATCGCTCATTGTAACACCCCGCCTCCGCTAGGGTCACTCGCAAAGGAATGCACTAGCTTTAAAGGGGCATTATTGGTAAACATGCATAGAAATATCACAAGACAGAACATATAAAATAGCGGAAGTAAAATCAATCTTTCATAACATTGATAAATAAGGTCTAAAGCCTTTTACATCAGAGTACATCAAAACCTGTCTTGCAATAGTAAAGAAGCATAACAAATTTTTCATAAATTATTCCCCAAGTAAAACAGTAAAGTAGCCATAGCCAAGAAAAGTCCAAGCCATACATGATGACCTTCAAGCAGAAGAAGTACGAACTAAACAACGGTATTTCCTCCCTGTAACCTGGAGGGGGGGAAACGGAAGACAAGAAGCGAAAGAAAACTGGGTCAGTCATAAAGACTGGTAAGCCCTATCTACTATCAGCATATAAATTAGTAAAGTTAACTGGCATGAGGAACTGAGATGAACATAAGTATGATGACAAGATAGATAAGCTAAACCAAAATAACTGGATGAACTACTGTACCCAGATAAACTAAGGTGTCATGATAAACTATGGTGTCAAGATAAAACAAAGTGTTACACCATCAGGTTTCTATCAAGTATAATATCCCAAGGTATTATCATGCATAACGTCTCATGATAGCGATCCTGTATTTTTGTTCTGCACCTACCGTACTAGTATCCCCACCGTATCATGTGTTAACCATGAATGACCCTTACTCAAAAGCCGTGTAATGGTCCATGTCAACCTAACATATAGCATATGTTGTTTTCTAAACTCGTATGTTCCTTTTCATGTATAAGTTCAGTCCATTTGTCGTAGACCGTACTGGCTTACCCATGAGATTCTACTTCAACGTAGTTCCATGATCCTTAGGATCGTTTCGGACTGTCACCCTAGATCTAGCTAGGCTCTTTCATATGAATCATCGTTTGTACAACTAGGACTTATGCTACCTAGGACCACTCGGGATTACGCTTACCTGTTGCACGCTTTCGTATCTCGGTTTGGGTTCAACCACCTAGGGCCACTAGGGATTACGCTAACCGTCAACCGCGCCCTTTTTCCCATGCATTCATCGTGAATCGTTTTTCCATGACTGTATGCACATGTATCATATCGTGCCATCCGAGTCCTGTCATAGGGCAAATCAAGAAATACAAGACTCGGTCGGGAGCTTTCGATTTATCTGCCGATGCAGATGCTAAGGTCTGTTTTTCCTATACGTGGGTATGGTCCCACGTGACCCCTCCCTCAACTAATGAAAGGCAAACATGCATGAGAACTATAGCTCGGCCCGCTATGCCCCACTTACCTATTGGCCCACCTCACCCATAACTCGATAGCAAGTATATGGTCTTTTGGGAGTTCTCCGCCTTTCCGTCTACGCACGTGATTGACTAAAAGATGGTAGGTAGCCGACGAAATGCTATCCAGGGGCTAAAACAAGTATCGCCGACTCACGCTAATCCATCCCCGTCTTTAGGTTGCTCGTACAACAACCAAGGCATACCCTTGGTTCTTCTACCGCAGACCTTAACCTCTGTGAGCCCAGGAGGATCATCTGCCAACTCACAGAGGGATACCAAGGATATCCTCACGTTCCCCCGAAGCCGCTGCTTCGTTACCCAGTTCGCTGGAGCCTTTATCTAAACAGATAACTTGCTCCTACTCGTGTGTTTAATCGATGACCTACCGTATCGGGTTACTCATCTATCTATGAACTGGTCCAAATGTCCTTGACTAAGAATTATTACTTGGTTTCTTCAACTAAGGTTGACCACTTAGCCTTATTCCCGTTATTCTTGTTAATTACGGTTATCCACCTAATTCTCTGAACTAGGGTTTACATAATGGATTAAGTGTCACCTAAGTTCATGACTTAACCCGTCTACAAATCATGTCAAAATTGGCTAAGTATCCAGGTCCCAGACTTAACCCTACAAACCATGTGTCAAGTTGGTTAAGTCTATCAAGCAATTCACGACTTAACCTCGTCTAATTATCATTTTAGATTGGTTAAGTATATATATTAACTTGACCTTATCAAAATTACTGAGTCAAATCGGTCAAGCGCATTCAAGCGATTCGTGACTTAGCCTTATCATGTTATCACGTTAGATTGGTTAAGTATTGGTTAACTTAACCACATCAAATTATTGAGCTAGATTGGTTAAGTATAGGTCACTTAACCACATCAAATTACCGAGTTGGATTAGTTAAGTGCAGGTTAACTTAACCCGTCCAATTACCATGTTTAGATTAGTTAAGTCTAAGTTGACTTAACCCCGTCCATTAACTGTATTATAGGGTTAAGTGTCATTAAGAAAACTTACTTAACCTTATCAAATTATCGTGTTGGATTGATTAAGTGTTGGTTAACTTAACCCCGTCCACTAGTCATATAAAAATGGTTAAGTGTCATTAGGCAAATCAAGTTACTTAACCTACCCAACCTTGTCATGTTTTGTTAAGTATCATTAGCCTAATCAAATTACCTAACCCATTTGTCCATGTCATATTTGGTTAAGCGTCATTAATCAAATTAACATAACCCTATTATGTGGCATTAATTATTTAATGCACCCCAACCTCTCACGTTAGACTTTGTTGTGGTTACTTCTTAAGCCGGGAGGGTCAGGGTAGCTTTACACCACAACCTAGGCTAACCTCGGGTTCAAGCACAACATGACCAACTTCTCACATTGGGTCTTATTGTTTGCAACTACTAGTTAGGCCGGTCGGGTCCGGGTAGTTTTATGTTGCAAACTCAACCCAACCTCGAGTTGGTCACTTTCATGTTTAGTCTAGTGTCAAATTACACTTACAACCCATACATGTCTAGTTTTCATGTTCCATGTTCATAGCCAAAATTACATGTTGCCGTGTTTATACAAATTAACCCAAATCATGTTTCATGTCATTAAAATTTACCCATAACATAACCCCAACGCTTTTAAACTCGCATATACATTCGCAACAACGTAATGGATTAAAAGAAGAGACTTGGCAAAGGTAAGACAAAAAGGGGTATAAGGCCACAAGTTAATCATGGTGGCAAATGAGGCATAAATGTGTTCACAAACTTGCATGTTACCTTTTCAAGCCTCAAAAACATGCATAAACTCAAACTTAGCACATAAGCGAATCATGGTGATGAATGACATAGAAAGATGGCTATAAGTTCGCACATGGCATTACATGTAAGTTATCATAAGGGGTATGATAACTTTCATGTTGCCAAAATGCAACATTCAACATAAAGCTTGAAGCTTTATGACCACAAGATCAAGATAAAGACTTCATAAACTTGCATAACATGATAGCATGTATCATACTTAATGATCAAACCCAAACTTGCAACATGAACATTTAACTTCATAGTTAATATCTAAGAGTAGGAGGGTGCTTACATTGCTATGAAGGCACAAATCAATATATAAAAACAATGATTGAGACGAAGCCACTCAAGCCAACTCCAAAAACCCCAAATGAATGCTCCTTAGAAAAACCCTTGAGCAAACATCAATAAAAATCCAATCTTTGATGAAGATTTGCTTTGAAATCAAGTTGAGAAGCTCTCATATGAACATAGAAGCTCTCATACACTCACAAGATCATAGAATCTCTCATAGATATGAAGATAGAATTTATGACAAGAGGATGGAGGCTAGGGTTTGAGTGGAGGCTATGATCACTAGAAATTTTGGCATAGTTTAGTTATAGGAATGAATAATGAGGATTTTAGGAGAGGGTTAGGGGTCTTTTTATAGAAGATTAGGATAGTTTAGACCGTAGGATTAGACCTAGGATAGATCTGAGCCACTGAAATCCGTCACAGGCCCATCAGACCAGACCCAAACTCTTAACCAGGTGCACCAGGCCAGAACGACCGATCAGGCAGGTCGACTACGCAGTCGACTTGGCTGGGCGGGAGATTTCCCGCCTGGCCCCCATTTCTGCATTTTGAAATCTGTTTTTAACTCTGGAAATTCTGAAAACTTCGTCGGACCATAACTTGGTCATACGGACTCCGATTTTCGAAAAATCGGACTCTATTTCGCGTATTTTTCCGAGACGAACGCAATGGCACAGCCCGTTTCACTTGATTCAGAATTTATAATTAAATTCTGCCTTGGTTCTTGTCTTAACACGTTATCGAAATACGGGTCGTTACACGAAACACGGGTTGTTACATTCTCCCCTCCTTTTAGGATTTCGTCCCCGAAATCTCCAAGTTAGGAAGAACGTATCCTACCATCCATCAACCATCTACTCAAACCATCATCCACAAGCAAACATGGTCCTTAGAAGACTTCTAATGCTTTATGAATGTATGCAAAACGTGTGTGTACATGTTCCTTAGCTAATGCTAATGATCAGGCCTGAATGATCTTTCTAATGCAAAATATGTTTAGTGCCATGAGTCCAACATGTATGCAAATAGTCCTAGTCATATATATACTATATGTGTGCACAAACATTCATTCATATGCAACATCCGCATGATAACACATTCGATTTCATCCATAAACAAGTATAGATACTCGTGCATATGTAATGCAAAATGTGAGTGCGTTGATTTAGTATCTAACGTGTATTCGTGCATCCACGAGCAACCACTCGCAACCATTTGCAACCATATCAATCATAACATGTTTCAAATACATGTTTACATCCATAGGGTTCTACCTAAGATTCCCAAGATAGGATTGAGAAGGTAAGAAAGATAAACTCCTTACGGGGTTTACAACCGCAACAGGACCAAGAGGATATCCATTAAAGATAACCTTCAAGCAAGCTTTAAAGGAAACATAGATCAAGGATATACTCTTAAAAAAGAGATATCATGCGCGTATCTAGTCTTCAGTCTTCTGAGTCGCATTTCCTTGAGCTTAATTCCATTGTGCTTTGACCGTCCTTTAACTTCATGGTTTCGTAGCTTCTTATTTCCTGTTTCCATAACATGAGTTGGAACTCATTTCCTCGTCGCCTCTCGTTCCACTTGCACTTATTCTTTTTCTAGAATACTTGGCGCAAACATGACTACGTACTCATGATTCCATGCGAGCCCTCCAAAATTCACTAGTGAATCTTGGATCTCGTACCATAAGGTATTCCACGTAGAAGAACTTTCTCTTGAAAGTAAACAGTTGCCAAACAGGTTACCAGTTGCCAAACAGGTTACCAAGCGCACTTACTAGGGTAATTCCTATAACCCATGCATAAGTGAAGTAAACCATCCGTCTTATTGGCGAACACCACTCGATCAGGTTTCCAATTCCCAATAAAGGCATCAAGGGATTCTAAGTAACTAACCATGACAGAACCCAAAAGGTTACACGATACTTCGTGGGTATTACCAAGGCTAGTCAAAAGTCTAACCACCCTCCTATCAAAACCGAGAGTGGCACCCCTTACTGGGTAACCACTTCATCCCTTGAATCCACTCATAGCTTATAAACATAAGCATTATTCCAAGCTCAACACTTGACATAGACATTCTCAAATCCAAACAAGCCATAAATAAATGGACCGATTCTCCAATAGGACTTTGAGACAAAAATGGGATTCTCTATTACACTAGTACTAAGGTGCAGAGACTCAACTATCGAAGCGGACTTAAATGGTGCGGCGATCAAAACAAAGTCCCGACGGGATGATAGAAAAGAAAGACTAAACCTTTCCACAAGGATGTTATCCCCCTTCTCAGGTACTCTAGTGGGGTATACAATTGTCTTCATGATGATCTTGTCCTTGTCCCACGAAACTTAACTATCCGTCACGTTTTACCATACCAAAGTTACTTTCTCGTTCTTGGTTGAGCCATACCAACAAGTTGCTCATCCTTAAGCTCGTATCCTTTATCCTCTTTCTCACTATCCTTTCTTGTAACGCAGCCACTGGTCTCTCGAAAACCACCTCCATCGTATGGAAAACACTTTCGTAGCTAGAAAAGACTAGTCGCAGTAAAAGCTACTGTGACTACAGATGGAGGAAAGAAAGGAAAAGAGATTCAATCAAGGAAACAAGGATAGTGCTAATGGCCTTTGGGGAATAGCCTTTTTCTTTTAAAAGAAAATTTTCTTGAAAAATGCTTCTTTGTAAATGGTTTTCAAATAGTTTTCAGAAGGTTTTAAAAACTTTTGCCTAGTCTGGTAACCTTCTGCTCTAATACCAAATGTAACACCCCGCCTCCGCTAGGGTCACTCGCAAAGGAATGCACTAGCTTTAGAGGGGCATTATTGGTAAACATGCAAGAAATATCACAAGACAGAACATATAAAATAGTGGAAGTAAAATCAATCTTTCATAATATTGATAAATAAGGTCTAAAGCCTTTTACATCAGAGTACATCAAAACCTTTCTTGCAATAGTAAAGAAGCATAACAAATTTTTCATAAATTATTCCCCAAGTAAAACAGTAAAGTAGCCATAGCCATGAAAAGTCCAAGCCATACATGATGACCTTCAAGCAGAAGAAGTCCGAACTAAACAACAGTATTTCCTCCCTGTAACCTGGAGGGGGGGGGGGAACGGAAGACAAGAAGCGAAAGAAAACGGGGTCAGTCATAAAGACTGGTAAGCCCTATCTACTATCAGCATATAAACTAGTAAAGTTAACTGGCATGAGGAACTGAGATGAACATAAGTATGATGACAAGATATATAAGCTAAACCAAAATAACTAGATGAACTACTGTACCCAGATAAGCTAAGGTGTCATGATAAACTACGGTGTCAAGATAAAACAAAGTGTTACACCGTCAGGTTTCTATCAAGTATAATATCCCAAGGTATTATCACGCATAACGTCCCATGGTAGCTATCCTGTATTTTTGCTCTGCACCTACCGTACTAGTATCCCCACCGTATCATGTGTTAACCATGAATGACCCTTACTCAAAAGTCGTGTAATGGTCCATGTCAACCTAACATATAGCATATGTAGTTTTCTAAACTCGTATGTTCCTTTTCATGTATAAGTTCAGTCCATTTGTCGTAGACCGTACGGGCTTACCCATGAGATTCTACTTCAACGTAGTTCCATGATCCTTAGGATCGTTTCGGACTGTCACCCTAGATCTAGCTAGGCTCTTTCATAAGAATCATCGTTTGTACAACTAGGACTTATGCTACCTAAGACCACTAGGGATTACGCTTACCTATTGCACGCTTTCGTATCTCGGTTTGGGTTCAACCACCTAGGGCCACTAGGGATTACGCTAACCGTCAACCGCGCCCTTTTCCCACACATTCATCGTGAATCGTTTTTCCATGACTGTATGCACATGTATCACATCGTGCCATCCGAGTCCTGTCACAGGGCAAATCAAGAAATACAGGACTCGGTCGGGAGCTTTCGATTTATCTGCCGATGCAGATGCTAAGGTCTGTTTTTCCTATATGTGGCTATGGTCCCACGTGACCCCTCCCTCAACTAATGAAAGGCAAACATGCATGAGAACTATACCTCGGCCCGCTATGCCCCACTTACCTATTGGCCCACCTCACCCATAACTCGATAGCAAGTATATGGTCTTTTGGGAGTTCTCCGCCTTTCCGTCTACGCACGTGATTGACTAAAAGATGGTAGGTAGCCGACGAAATGCTATCCAGGGGCTAAAACAAGTATCGCCGACTCACGCTAATCCATCCCCGTCTTTAGGTTGCTCGTACAGCAACCAAGGCGTACCCTTGGTTCTTCTATCGCAGACCTTAACCTCTGTGAGCCCAGGAGGATCGTCTGCCACCTCACAGAGGGATACCAAGGATATCCTCACGTTCCCCCGAAGCCGCTGCTTCGTTACCTAGTTCGCTGGAGCCCTTATCTAAACAGATAACTTGCTCCTACTCGTGTGTTTAATTGATGACCTACCGTATCGGGTTACTCATCTATCTATGAACTGGTCCAAATGTCCTTGACAAAGAATTATTACTTGGTTTCTTCAACTAAGGTTGACCACTTAGCCTTATTCCCGTTATTCTTGTTAATTACGGTTATCCACCTAATTTTCTGAACTAGGGTTTACATAATGGATTAAGTGTCACCTAAGTTCATGACTTAACCCGTCTATAAATCATGTCAAAATTGGCTAATTAGTATCCAAGTCCCAGACTTAACCCTACAAACCATGTGTCAAGTTGGTTAAGTATATCAAGCAATTCACGACTTAACCTCGTCTAATTATCATTTTAGATTGGTTAAGTATATATATTAACTTGACCTTATCAAAATTACTGAGTCAAATCGGTCAAGCGCATTCAAGCGATTCGTGACTTAGCCTTATCATGTTATCATGTTAGATTGGTTAAGTATTGGTTAACTTAACCACATCAAATTATTGAGCTAGATTGGTTAAGTATAGGTCACTTAACCACATCAAATTACCGAGTTGGATTAGTTAAGTGTAGGTTAACTTAACCCCGTCCAATTACCATGTTTAGATTAGTTAAGTCTAAGTTGACTTAACCCCGTCCATTAACTGTATTATACGGTTAAGTGTCATTAAGAAAACTTACTTAACCTTATCAAATTATCGTGTTGGATTGATTAAGTGTTGGTTAACTTAACCCCGTCCACTAATCATATAAAAATGGTTAAGTGTCATTAGGCAAATCAAGTTACTTAACCTACCCAACCTTGTCATGTTTTGTTAAGTATCATTAGCCTAATCAAATTACTTAACCCATTTGTCCATGTCATATTTGGTTAAGCGTCATTAATCAAATTAACTTAACCCTATTATGTGGCATTAGTTATTTAATGCACCCCAACCTCTCACATTAGACTTTGTTGTGGTTACTAGTTAAGCCGGGCGGGTCCGGGTAGCTTTACACCACAACCTAGTCTAACCTCGGGTTCAAGCACAACATGACCAACTTCTCACATTGGGTCTTATTGTTTGCAACTACTAGTTAGGCCGGTCGGGTCCGGGTAGTTTTATGTTGCAAACTCAACCCAACCTCGAGTTGGTCACTTTCACGTTTAGTCTAGTGTCAAATTACACTTACAACCCATACATGTCTAGTTTTCATGTTCCATGTTCATAGCCAAAATTACATGTTGCCGTGTTTATACAAATTAACCCAAATCATGTTTCATGTCATTAAAATTTACCCATAACATAACCCCAACGCTTTTAAACTCGCATATACGTTCGCAACAATGTAATGGATTAAAAGAAGAGACTTGGCAAAGGTAAGACAAAAAGGGGTATAAGGCCACAAGTTAATCATGGTGGCAAATGAGGCATAAATGTGTTCACAAACTTGCATGTTACCTTTTCAAGCCTAAAAAACATGCATAAACTCAAACTTAGCACATAAGCGAATCATGGTGATGAATGACATAGAAAGATAGTTATATGTTCGCACATGGCATTACATGTAAGTTATCATAAGGGGTATGATAACTTTCATGTTGCCAAAATGCAACATTCAACATAAAGCTTGAAGCTTTATGACCACAAGATCAAGATAAAGACTTCATAAACTTGCATAACATGATAGCATGTGTCATACTTAATGATCAAACCCAAACTTGCAACTTGAACATTTAACTTCATAGTTAATATCTAAGAGTAGGAGGGGGCTTACATTGCTATGAAGGCACAAATCAATATATAAAAACAAAGATTGAGACGAAGCCACTCAAGCCAACTCCAAAAACCCCAAATGAATGCTCCTTAGAAAAACCCTTGAGCAAACATCAATAAAAATCCAATCTTTGATGAAGGTTTGCTTTGAAATCAGGTTGAGAAGCTCTCATATGAACATAGAAGCTCTCATACACTCACAAGATCATAGAATCTCTCATAGATATGAAGATAGAATTTATGACAAGAGGATGGAGGCTAGGGTTTGAGTGGAGGCCATGATCACTAGAAATTTTGGCATAGTTTAGTTATAGGAATGAATAATGAGGATTTTAGGAGAGGGTTAGGGGTCTTTTTATAGAAGATTAGGATAGTTTAGACCGTAGGATTAGACCTAGGATAGATCTGAGCCACTGAAATCCGTCACAGGCCCATCAGACCAGACCCAAACTCTTAACCAGGTGCACCAGGCCAGAACAGCCGACCAGGCAGGTCGACTGCCCAATCGACTGCGCAGTCGACTGCCCAGTCGATTTGGCTGGGCGGGAGATTTCCCGCCTGGCCCCCATTTCTGCATTTTGAAATCTGTTTTTAACTCTGGAAATTCTGAAAACTTCGTCGGACCATAACTTGGTCATACGGACTCCGATTTTCGAAAACTCGGACTCTATTTCGCGTATTTTTCCGAGACGAACGCAATGGCATAGCCCGTTTCACTTGATTCAGAATTTATAATTAAATTCTGCCTTGGTTCTTGTCTTAACACGTTATCGAAATACGGGTCGTTACACGAAACACGGGTTGTTACACTCATACCAGACTTTTCATCTGACCCAGAGTTTTGTCTCTTCTTATTACTCTGGGTGCTCACACGAGCAGACTAGAGACAGGTTAGCTGGTGATGCACGAGTAGCTGTACCGGAGAAGAGCAGGAGGCTTCCACGTATGACATATATATAGATATTCTCCCTGGGTTGCTGCGGTCACTACTTTGGGCATTAGTAGTGTACCTTCCTTTTTCTTTGCTTTATAGACAGTTTGAAAGTTATAATAAGCTGTATTTTGGATTTCCGCTACTCTGATGATGTTTGGTTTTGGTTTCGGCTTATGCACTGTCTCACCTGTTTTATGTCAAGTATATTGCTATTATATTTTATTCCATGCGCTGTGAGACATTCTACAGGTTTTGTGTTAGATCTTCGCCTTCTTTCTTTTCTTCTAACGACCGTCCTGTGCTAGTTGGACATGTGTACAGCGCACAATATGAGGAAATGTCGGCTAGTACGGGGCGGGTTGTTACAATGATTGTTTATTTTGATAATTAAATCACCGACTATCAAAATCTGACCAAATCGATTGTTGGTATGGAAACACCGGGATCGAAATTATATTCGAAAACCATTTCGACCAGCAAATACGTATACGTTGAAGATGGTTGAGATGGTGCATTGAAGACCGTGGATCTTCATAAGCAGAAGGATTGCTGTTGAATTTCTCTAGCTAGCTACCAGAGGTTTTTTAAACTGTGATTCAGTCGTGGTTGGGATTTTACGGATTGCAAGGACTACTCGCTACTGATCCTTTGGATGTAGTAGGAGGGCGCCTTCGGTTCATCCTGTTCCTGGATGACTTGTATGGACAAGTGTTTGACAGAGTATTTCCACATGGTCACGTACATTGATTTCTTCAAACGTGCCCAGTGTATTTTGTGGATGCCAATTAGTGATTTGACGGATCTGAGATGTGACATTCAAAGTGAATGGTGGCCGGGTGTTCTAAAGAAAACGTAGCCACAAGCCTCATCAACTGGGAAATGACAGAAATCGGGCAGGCAGCATGGCTAGGTGGGTCATTCCCAAGCAGGGTATATTGTCACCAATCTTAAGAAAATCCTTGTTTGTTCTTCTTTCAATTCTGTATCTCCGCGGATGAACGGTGGCGCCTTAAAACCGTCGGGTGACAATATATTCGATACACTCAAGTTAAATGAGTGGTCAGTCATGTGTGGCCAGGTTGCAAGACGTTCTTGTTGAACCCCAGTGTATACCCTCTAGAGTACACTGATCGGAAGGTGGTCCCATACCTTGTCATAGTTGGTATCCAATCTCCAATAAGAGCCATGTGGTTTTTGATTATAAACTATGTATGTAGAGCGTGAGATGCAAGTGTTCTGCTATTTGGTTATTTATTTGATAGACACTATTATAATATCACTGGATTCTAATATCAAAACTATTTTAGGTTATAGTAAGGTAAAAAACGTCTGTGTTTATGTGTGGGTTGGTCTTACTATTACCCTTTTCTTTCAAAAAGGATTTTGGACTTTAAATCGATATGGATGTGTTTTAAACTTAGTGAGTTTTTCTCACGCTTGTTCAACAGACTGATCCGCGGCGTTTGTAATGTCTCGGGTCAGCCCAAGTTACAGGTTCAGGTTAATGGATGCTATGAAGATCAGGGACGAGCTGGGGAAGTCCAGACGTATGAGATTATCTGGTATTTATTCCGCTGTGTGATGTCTATAAGGACAGAATATTATGACTGTCCAGATTTGTCCATGGTACTATGATGTAAGTATATTTATTCAAGTTCTTTATAAAGATTTATTTCTAAATTATATTTTGTTCTGCTGCGTCGTGAGACTTTGTGTAGTATTGGTTCTTCTTCTTATTTTTCTATTCAAATATTTCTTTCTTTCTTCTCATGCTCTAACTTCTTTCCTTAGCATTCTGGATGTTTGGTACTCGATTTTGGACACGGGTTGCGAAAAATTTCGAAATTTGAGCATCAAATTTTCCCGTCCGCTACAGTTGGTATCAGAGCTATTGGTTGTGTAATAACCTTGGCTTCATGGCATAACTCAATAGAGATGGGGTTAGAAACAACCTAGATTGAGTTTGAGTGTATATACGAGAGAGCGTATTTGTAAAATTTATGTAAAATGTTTTGTATTGTGTAATTTGATCGGTTCGATTTTGGAACTGGTAACTGATACAATATTGTTTTATAAAGAGGGTAAATGAAATAATTTTACCCAAATTATATTTCTATCGAAAAGGAAATAATTTTCTATAGTATAGTAATATTGGTTGTGTTGTTTGATTTGACTGGAATTCAAATTGAATTATGAAATGGAATCGAACTGATTAGAAACCAATTGGTTGATTGAAACTTAACTTGGTTAAGTAGAATTAATTTAAGAAACGAAATTGAATTAAATAATTTTGGGATTTAGAAATCAAATGGATAATAATGGAAATCAATTGGATATTAATCGATTGATATTAATATATGTTAAACCAAAGTTATGTGGACCAGTAGGTATCAATGTTGAATATAATCCCAGTAAATGGGTTGTTTGTTATTTGGATGTTGAATTGGTTGAATAAAATCATCTAACGGGTCAATAAGGATGATTGAATGGATTGAAATTAAATTACAGTATAGTGAATTGGAAATAAAATCGGTTATGAATTGAAATCGAATTTTTTAGCCCTGGATTTTATTGAATTGTAAATAGAGTTAAGTGCAGATACCAGGAGGTTATAGAAACTGGTTTGTTTACTAGGACTGAAGTACAGATTGGAAAACGAAGTGCAGTTAGTTGATTTGATTCAAAATTGGAATTGAGTTGCCCGACAAAAAGGTAACCCTTAATATTGATTGGAGTGAATGATTTTAATACCCTTGAGTTGGGTTAGCCGCTTGTCTTTTGTTTTCATTTTATCGATATGAAGCCTTTAGTGGCATTTGTAGTTGTTCTAATCGAGACGTGCAGAGGAGGTGCTGGCGAAATTTTTGAAAATTTTAAAAGTTTGAATTTGTTTTGATGATAAATAATAATAAATTATTTTAAAATGATTGGGTTGGGAACATTCTTCTTAATTACCTTGTAATTTCGGGGACGAAATTATTTAAAGTGGGGAAGAATGTAACGTCCCAGATTTTTCTGTCATTTAAATCGGAATATTTAAATCTGGTTTATATATATTATATTGGAAATATGATGGATTTTATATCAAATTTATTAGATAACTATATAATTATAATATAATAAAAACGAGCTTGAAATGACGCAGTAGTTCGTAATATTGAATTTGAAACTTCAATTGAATATACAGAATCCGATATAAGCCGGAATTCTGTTAAACAAGAATTGTCTGTATTGATTCGATTATATTTTTCTAATGAAAGAGAAAAATCAGGATTTCATCGTATAGATTGCAAGATATGTCCAAATAAAATTTTCAAATAGTCGCTATGGAATTCCGTTAATAAACGACAACGTTTATTTAATAAATATAAAAGGAAATTCTATATATTTGGATACCGTTTAAACCCGAATTTCTGAATATTGAGTTTTAAACATATATATTGGTTTATTCTGGAGCTGTAAAATATTTTAGTTGGAGATATGCGATAATAATAATTTATTATAATTTAAATTGGATTTAATCGTTGTTATATAGGCCGTAGAATAGTTTTATCTTCAAACGATCTCCGTTTTGAACGAAACGAATTTTGTTGGAATGCATACAATTAATTATTGCTGGATTTCCATTTTGGAGACAATCGGAATTGTTTTATCGGTAGGCGATATTTAGGAGTGAACCGATAAATTAAAATATAACCGTTGTGCAAACGGAGTTCGTTTTCAACAAAATTAATTTTGTTGGGACCGGAACGTTGAGACCTAGCGATGTAATTATTTTCGATGGATTTGGAATTAGTGTTTAACAGTGCGGATTTAACAGTTAACGTTAAATAGTGGTACCGTGTTAAACTAAATTATAACCTATCCTGGACTGTTTCACCTACCCTAAAATGAAAACAGCACCTACCTTGTCATAGTTGGAATCCAATCTCCAATAAGAGCCTTGCGGTTTTCGATTATAAACTATGTATGTAGAGCATGAGATGCAAGCGTTTTGCTGTTTGGTTATTTATTTTATAGACACTATTATAATATCACTGGATTCTAATATCTAAACTATTTTTGGTTATAGTAAGGTAAAAACCGTCTGTGTTTATGTGTGGGTTGGCCTTATTATTACCCTTTTCTTTCAAAAAAGATTTTGGACTTTAAATCGTTATGGATATGTTTTAAACTTGGTGAGTTTTTCTCATGCTAGTTCAGCAGACTGATTCGTGGTGTTTGTAATGTCTCGGGTTAGCCCGAGTTACAGGTTAATTTAAATGATGCTGTGAAGATCAGGGATGAGCTGGGGAAGTCCAGACGTATGACATTATCTGGTATTTATTCCACTGTGTGATGTATATAAGGACAGAAATTATGACTGTCCAGATTTGTCCATTGTACCCTGATGTAAGTTTATTATTCAAGTTCTTTATAAAGATTTATTTCTATATTATATTTTGTTCCGCTGCATCGTGAGACTTTGTGTAGTATTGGTTCTTCTACTTATTCTTCTATTCAAATATTTCTTTCTTTCTTTTCTCATCCTCTAACTTCTTTCCTTAGCATTCTAGATGTTCGGTACTCGAGTTTGGACACGGGTTGTGAAAAATGTTGAAATTTGAGCATCAAATTTTCCCGTATGCTACAAGATGCACCCATTTCTATTCAGAAATAAAGAAAAAGCCTTTCATGAAAGAAAGCAACTCTTCACAAAAAGGTTGCTAGTTCAAATCAATCAACTGGTCTGAAAATCACTAGTCGACTGGTTAACAGAGAAAATCGTATATATATATATATATATATTTATTTATTTAAATATGAATAGAAACTCGCCGTTACTTGCTCTGGTTCACTAACTAGTCGACTGGTCTGGTTTTCACCAGTCAACTGGTTAAGTGAAACAAGTCTAGCAAAGGATAATTTCTTTCCATATATTCACACACACACACACACACACACACACACATATATATATATATTTAAAATCACATGCATTTGTGTTATACCATAAGGATATATTTTAACATTTTTCTAACACAACTAAATAAATAAATATATATATATATATATATATATATATATATATGAACTAACTTCTTTGTTTGATCACCATTTCGTTTTTGTCTTGAATCAAAAATCCTGTGAATCAATATTCTACACCTTTTTTGACTGATGACAACATCTTGCATTTTTGTTGAGATATTGATTTGCTCCCCCTAAATGTATGCTTGCATGTATTCATCTCCCCAATCTAAAACGCTTATCCACAACATTTTGTTAGTGTATAATAAACTTTGTATAATAAACATACCGTTCCTGTAACAAAATGTTAGTGTATAAAAAAATTATATATGAATATAATTATATGGATTTCTCCCCCTATGTCATCGATTAAAAAGAATAAGTATCATGAGACATCAATAACCGAGAATAGTGGAGAATATAAATAATTATAACACCTTTAGGAGATATTAAATCTTGTGCTTTTTCGATAAGCTGAGTTTTCAAAGATATTTAGATATACTGAAATAGCTTTTTTGTTGTGGTGTACCTGCAAAAAATATGATGAATATACTTTGGTACCCACATGCTTTGTTCTGGTCCAGGGATTAGATGGAAGGTAACCATACCCAAGAGGGTTTAATGGAACCTTTAAAGATAAAATTTTCGTTATTAAATACTGAATCAAAATAATCATCAATATATTTTTCTCTGTTTCTCCAATTTACAGGAATACAAACCCTTAAGTAATCACTATTGATATTTCTTTTTGTACTTCTAGATTTATTATAAACATCTCTAGTCATAGAAATATTCGAATTTCTATAATAATTGGACTTGGATGTGCATTAATACTAGCAGTAAGTGTACCTAAAAGCATATCTAGTACTATTTTTCTGATTATTTTTATTATATCCTAAACCACTTTTGTCATGTAAAGGTTGAGATCTAGATAAAATCAAATTTAAATCATTTTGACCATTATTGAATTTCGTAACCTTACTTGTACATTTATCAAATTTAATTCCAAAGTCGCGATTGATATTTCAAGAGAAATTTTGTTATCAATTTCCTTATTTAATTCAGAATTCTTCCTTTTTAAAGTACCATTCTCAATTTTGAGACCAAAATTTTGAGTTTTCGAATTATCTAAAGAAGATTGTAATTTTTCAAAATTTTCTTTTGAGTCAGAAATTTCATTTTGCAAAATATTATTATTATCTTTTAAAATCTCATATTCTTTAGATAATTCTAAATTCTTTTCAGTTAAAGCTCCATTCTCTTTTTCAAGAGACGAAGTTGAAGAACAACAATTATTTAAAGAATCTTCTAAAGATGTATTTTTATTTTGTAAAAGATCGATTTCTTTTAAAAGAACATTGTTTTTAACTTCTAGCTGCTCATTTTTTTTTGAAGGAAATCTTTTTGAAAAACAAGATTTTCTAAGGAGTTTTCAAAACATTTTGCTTGCTTAACGAAAAAAAATATTTTTCTCTTTTAATTTGGAATTTTCTTACTTGCAATTTTTCAATTTGGCTAAAATAACTGCATTAAGTTTACCCAAGCTTTTAAAATCTTTTAATAATTTTTCTTGGTCCATTAGAAGATCTTTATATAATGAATCTATACATATTGATTGTGATCTAACTTTAGCCATGAGACGTTTGATTCTGCTTTTTTTCTCTTCCATTTTCTAATCCCTTGACAAGATTTCTTTATCGCCATTTATTCTAAGATGCTGTTACGATTTCTAGAGCACCAGGCTCTGATACGAAATGAAAAGTCGTGTATGACTTAAGGATCTTTCTATATGGAATATTGCGTAATTGACTAAGATATACTAGCTTGTCTTATACAATAGTTATGCAAGTAAAACTAAATGATATAAAATATCACAAATAAGTAAAAGCAGTAAGTAAAGTGACACCAGGAATTGTATACTGGTTCGAACTTCCCGTCCTACATCCAGTCCCAGACTCCTTCTGGAATTCACTATCAACATCCTCTCTTCACTCGGAGGAACAGGTTTACAACGATTCGTGCCCCAACAAGGATCAATCTGAGCCCCAAAAAGGATTTTCCCACCTGAGCACCAACATAGGACTTTTACAAATTACAAGAGTTTGACTTCTGCTTGTGTTCTTGAAACACTGAATAGCCAACGATTGAGTACACCTTTCCTATAATCTTATCCTCAAGTATATAACGTGTATGTGAAGATTGAAGGAAGTATATTACTTACTGAATTAAGAGATATGAAATAATTTCAATGACTCAACAAGTAATTTGAATATTTGAGAGCTTTTTGAATGCAAGAGAGTATATATAGAATAAGTAAGAATAGATTGGAATTCGATGATTTGGAAATCAAGTTTGAAGTGTATTTATATTTGTAGAAGAGTAGTGATCCTTCACGAAGAGTTTCACTAAAGAGATGCACCCATTTCTTTTTAGAAATAAAGAAAAACCCTTTCATGAAAGAAAGCAACTCTTCACAAAAAAGGCTGTTGTTTCGAATCAGTCAACTGGTCTTAAAATCACTAGTCGACTAGTTAACAAAGAAAATCGTATATATATTTAAATATGAAAAAAAACTAGCCGTTACTGGGCTCTGGTTCATTGACCAGTCGTGTAATGACCTGAAAATTCCCGCCCTTTGAATCGACCATAAACCACACTGGTCTGATCCAAAAGTTGGAAATCCTCGAATGCACTAACTCTGGGCATACAACACATCGGAACAAATAACAGAAGACTTTTATTACATCATAATAATGTTACATCAGAGTATAGAATATCAGAGTACATCGAATATAATAGTACAACAGCGGAAGATAATTTACAATGAATTTAATACAGTGCAGCGGAAAACTACAAACTGTTACAGCGGAAGTCTATCAATGCTCTGGACACATCTTTAAGCTTCGATCTAGAATCCTGCTCAATATATCTGCAAAATAAGCTGCTCGATTGCCCGTGTGGAAAAGAGGGCACCCAAGTTTGCAAAGTGAAACAAACTACGAGTCAGTCATGGGACTGGTATGAGAAATCATTCCTAACTTATCTAACAATATAGCTAATCACAGATCCACGCCGCTAACGCGGAACGGGTTTACTCCATTGGATTGCCAGTGTATAAATTAAATATATTTTTATTCAAAAAAAACGCAATGCTTTTTGGAAAAATGAAATCATTATAAGACTCAAGTCCCATCACACAATGCAACGCAAACCGGAGGATAGAGTTTTACCTTATAATGATCAAACATGCTTGATATGTAGAAAATAATATTTTAATATCATTATTAGCGTCTAATCAGTTTTAAAATACTTCAAAGTAAATGTATCGATCCTAGACGGCATAGCTACCATATACTATGTCACCATATATACGTTTACAATCAAAACCGTAATGTCGTATTGGAAATTAGGTTTCCGTCTTGAGTCGAGGCTAGCGATCGTCCTCTCCGATTCGAGACACTCTAGCAAATGCCTCAGGATCACACCTATGGGCAACCCTTGGATGCGGTAGGGCCAGTCCACAAATACTTTAGTGGATTGGCAATTCCTGAACACACGCTTCCCGGTCCTATTGAACCTATAATTTGGTCACTATCGACCAACAAATCTGGGGTACCTCATAACCCATCATCCACATAAGTAAAAAATGTCAGGGCTTGTAAACGCTAACACCACTTCTAGCTAGAAAGAAACGTGTGCACTCCCTACGGTCCTTATCCCGTTTTTGACTCATACCGGGGTGTGAGGTTCTACACAAAGCTACGCCTAAACTGGTCGTGCTTTGATCATCAACCACAAGGCTCTGCTTTTCAACAAAAGCCTCGATCATTTGCATCTTGGCATGCCACATTGACAATTCACACCATGCGATCAATAACTATCAATATATACCCTCTGAGCTCATGCGTCTCAGAGAAGGGTGTTAAGCAACAGAATAAATTCTCCGCCACCAGATAGATATATACTAGATAGAAATCAATTTACATGGAATGAAATCCAATGTCAGACACACATCCATTTACAAGTCCGTTCTGGGTCTGAACGAAACCGGAGACACCTTATTCCTAGTCCCGTATGTCCAATACGGAAGAGAGGTGCTCCCTTATCCGGACAATCAACAAGTACGTCCGGACAACTACCACTTTAACCCTTTACTGGGAGCTAACCAATGCCGGGCTTCAGTAGTCATCCATTCGATGTAAAGATCGCCGGTCTTCAATCACCGTCTTCAATATCTTCGATTTAAGTCGTCGTACAATTATTTGAAATGAGATTAAACTTGGTCTTTTCAAATAATTCTTTCATATATATAATTTAAACCATTTCATATTGTTAATATTATTTTATAACAGTTTATCGCTATTTTTATTTATATAAAAATAGCTCAATTTAATTTAATGACGCTTCGGGTCAATGGGCGACCCTGGCGCTGTTTTTATCAAAATTTGATTTACATATATCTCGAAATCTAACCCTTGGATTTTAACAAAATTTATTTCGTTGGAATGACAAATGAAAATCTAAATTTTATTTGTATTTCTATTTTTAACTTTAACAAATAAAAAGGAACATTTTATTTGTATATAGTTTCAATGCATGTTTTGACAATAAAAATAATTCATACATATTCTAATGTATGTAGTGTCAATAAAAATGATATTTTAACTTTATATATAAATTCTAATATATACATTGTCAATAAAATGATATTTTAACTTTGCATATAAATTCTAATATATGTATTGTCAACCAAATGATTCTTTGACTTTGCATACAAATTCTAATATATGAATTGTCAACCAAATGATATTTTAACTTTGCATATAAATTCTAATATATGCATTGTCAATTGCCAATAAAATTTTATTTTGACTTTGCATATAAATTCTAATATATGCATTGTCAATAAAATGATATTTTAACTTTGCATATAAATTCTAATATATGCATTGTCAACCAAATGATATTTTAACTTTGCATATAAATTCTAATATATGCATTGTTAACCAAATGATATTTTAACTTTGCATATAAATTCTAATATATGCATTGTCAATTGTCAATAAAATGATATTTTGACTTTGCATATAAATTCTAATATATGCATTGTCAATAAAAATGATTCTTTCATTTTTGTTGAAAATTCTTTTTGCTAGTTTATTATATTCATTAAAAATGTGAATTTTTAATGTAGACATGTTTTTATTTTTAAACATGAACATTTCTATATTTTCTTACATTACATTAAAAATGTGAATTTTTAATATAGATATGTTTTTATTTTTAAACATGACCATTTTTCTATTTTCTTACATTACATTTCAACAAAATGATTAAAATGGTTCTTTTCATTTTTGTTGAAAATTCTAATTCAACAAAATGATAAAAATTGTTCTTTTCATTTTTGTTGAAAATTCTAATTCAACAAAATGATAAAAATGTATATTTTTGTTTCAACCTTTTTAATTGACAAAAATGTATATTTTTTTTTAACTATTTTAATTGACAAAAATGTATATTTTTGTTTAACTATTTTAATTGACAAAAATGTATATTTTTGTTTAACTATTTTAATTGACAAAAATGTATATTTTTGTTCAACAAAACTATTTTGACAAAAAGGAATATTTTTGATCCAATCAAACTATTTGACAAAAATGAATAATTTTGTTTTCAACTAAACTATTTGACAAAAAAATGAATATCTTTGTTTCAACTAAACTTTTTGACAAAAAATGAATATCTTTGTTTCAACTAAACTATTTGACAAAAAATGAATATCTTTGTTTAACAATTATATTTTTTACAAAAATGTACATTTTTATTTCAACTAATATGTTTTGACAAAATGTATATTTTTGTTCAACAATTCTAATTTGACAAAAATGTATGTTTTTGTTCAACAATTCTAATTTGACAAAAATGTATGTTTTTGTTTCAACTACAAAGATGATAATTTTTGTTTCACTATCTTCTTACAACAAAATGTCCTTTTTTTTAATTCAACTATTTTGTTATAACAAAATGTCCTTTTTATTTCAGTTATTTTGTTACAACAAAATATCCTTTTTTTATTTCAACTATTTTGTTATAACAAAATGTCCTTTTTATTTCAACTATTTGGTTATAACAAAATTTCCTTTTTTACTTCAACTATTTTGATTTGACAAAAATGACAAATTTAACTCAATAATTAAATTTTGACAAAAATGTCAGTTTTGATCCAATAATTATATTTTGACAAAAATGATAATTTTAATTCCATTTTTCTAATTTGACAAAAATGATGATTTTTGTTTAACACAATTCTAATTGACAAATATGTTAATTTTTGATCCAACTAATCTAATTAACAAAAATGATAATTTTTGTTAAACACAATTCTAGTTAACAAATATTTTAATTTTTGATCCAACTAATCTAATTAAACAAAATGATAAAATTTGCTTAACTATTTTTCTAATCAACACAATTGTTAATTTTTGAATCAACAAATCTAATAAACACAAAATGATGATTTTGTTTAATCCAATTCTAGTTAACAGAAATGTTAAATTTAACAGACCTACAGAACACACCAATCACAGATCAAATCACGTATGACAATCAGCAGAATATTACAGTGTATGACAATCAAAAGATCTAATTATGTAACAACCCTGAAAATCTGAGCCAATTTAAAAATTTTAATTTGGCTATTTTAACAAATTTTGACGTAAGAATAGCGCGGTAGTTGAAAATTTGAACGGAACTTTGACTGAATGTACAGAGTGCAAAATATAACGAATTTTAGCGAAATAAAAAATATCGAAATCTGTTAGGAAATATCTTTCCAACGAATCCGAAAAATCAAGATTTCATAGAGGGAATCAAAAGTTATGGCCAAATGAATTGTCAGTGCAGAATTCAAAATAAGCAGATCGCGGACACTGAACTTTGACTGAATGTACAGAGTGCAAAACATAACGGATTTTAGCGAAACGAAAAATATCTAAATCTGTTTAGAAATTTCTTTCTAACGAATCTGAAAAATCAAGATTTCATAGCGGAAATCAAATGTTATCGCCAAATGAATTGTCAGTGCAGAATTCAAAATAAACATGGCGCGGACATTGAACTTTGACTTAACGCACAGGATCCAAATATAGCGGATTTTGGTGAAACCTAAAATATATAAATCTACTTGGAAATATCTTTCTAACGAATCAGAAAGATTGAAATTTCATAGCGGAAATCAAAAGTTATGGCCAGTCGAATATTCAGTGTAGAATATAAAGAAAATGTAGTACGTACAC
This sequence comes from Allium sativum, assembly GCA_030737875.1. Lineage (NCBI taxonomy): Eukaryota > Viridiplantae > Streptophyta > Magnoliopsida > Asparagales > Amaryllidaceae > Allium > Allium sativum. The sequence goes on along the minus strand of CM060921.1, from coordinate 815,095,850 downwards.
TGAACTTTGACAGAACGCACAGGAGGCAAAATATAGCGGAGTTTAGCGAAACCAAAAGTATTTGAATCTATTTGAGTATATCTTTCCAACGAATCTGAAAAATTGAAATTTCATAGCGGGAATTGAAAGATATGGCCAGTTGAATATTCTGAACAGTCAATATAGAATATATATGGCCCTTAAAAATAAATTTTTTGCAAACCACCTCCATTTTCGATGAAACCACTTTTGTTGGGTCCAGGAGGTCAATTTATTGCTAGGTTCCAAGTTCCATAATTTTTGAAATTAATGTGAGCGTGGCAAAGGAAAACGCGTTCGGTAATTTCAATTTGAATTGGATCGACCGGAAAAAGTCCATTTTTCAAACGGTCTCCAAATTCGATGAAATCAGTTTTGTTGGGACCGTATCGACAAAACAAATCAGAAATATTTTTTCTGTGATTTTTAGAATCAGTATGTGGCCTCGGCAAATTAAAATGTACGTTCAAATCCAAATTTGAATGTTTTATATTTTAATTTGAAGAAAAAGTGACTGAAACAGTCGAATGGGCTTACGAAACATATTCCATTGTGTTTGAAATGGGGGCAACTAGCTAAGGACGACAGTCGTTGGGTTTGATTTGGAGTTCGTGTGCGAAAACCCAATTTTTCGAATTAATATAAATATCGGCCAATCAGATTTTTTATATAAAAAAAATCCGCATTCTCTCTCCCCGACGTCGATCGAAGGCGGAAAAGGTTCCTTCTCTTCCAGCTCCGATTCCTCCTCCTACAAGCCAAATTAGCCTTCACTCTAGTTGGGGATTTTTAAGTACTCCCTCTCCTCTTCAAATCCATACCTGTTGCACCCCACCCCGTTGCGCAATCGTCGAGATCCGCCCGCTCGAAGTTGCGGACTTTGAGGCTCCGCCGCCGCCTGGCACGTTCGAACTCGCCCCCACCACCTGGCGCCGCTGCGCCTCTCCAAGGCCTCCACGGTGGTACCCTCCGATCGTCACCACGTTGCACGGATTTCGAGATAAATCCAAACCTAGTTTTGAACAGGTATGGAAAACATACGGCTTTGTTTATTTTAATTGATTTCGACAAATAAAAGCGTTGCAAACTTAAAAAAATCATGCCTTTTTGCTATGTGGTCGAAATCTAGTGAAACAAGAGATACCGGGACCGTGTGGAAGTCTTCTACATTTTAGAAGAGACCGGATATTTTTCTGAGCTTTCTGCTATTTTTGAAGGATTGGAAACCAATGTGAGATTTCTAAATTTAAACTGAAATGAAACGGCGATGTACAACTTATATAAGCGAAGTATAAGTTATATAAGCGTTGTGATCCTCATGTATAGGCGTTGTATAAATTATATGAGTGATGTATAAATTGTACATGAGTTGTACGAACCATATATAGCGATATGGTCTTGAAATGGAAATATATACGTTTTTTTTATATATATGTATACACATAATCCCCTCGTCCACAAACCACGGGCGATATATATTGGTTGTGATTGTTTGGATAGTTGTTTGGAATTGATTGATTGTGATAGTAACAACGTTGGAAATCGGGTGAGCGTTTAAGTATTCTCTGGTGTAGATGTTATGTACATGTTTGAAATAAATTGTTTGGATAATAAAAATCACATTTTTATTATGCGTGTGAGGTATATAGAATATCCATGTTTGAAATAAATTGTTTAAACAATAAAAATCACATTTTTGTTATATATATGAACCGCTAAAAATATACGTGTTTGAAATAAATTGTTTTAACAATAAAAATCACATTTTTATCATATATATGAACTGCTAAAAATGCTCAGGTGGGAAGAGAAAATCCATTGGTTAAAAATTATATTTTTTAACATGTATATGAATTGAAAATGGTTTGGAAATCGTTAAACGAACTATATATATATATATATAAATTAAAATAAATCGAATAACGACGCTACAGTTCGCGTTTTGAAATCCGAACTTCAAACGGTTATTGCGAGAGATCCGATCGTCGGATTTTCTCGAAACTAGAACGGTTGGATCCGCCTTGGAAAGATCTTTCCAATGGTATAAATTTTTTTAAGATCCAACAGTTGGATTTTCAAATATGTGTAAATCAAATCTGAAGAAAAACAGCGCCAGTGCCGCGTTATGGCCTGAAGCGTCGTTAAATTAAAACGAGCTATTTTTAAATAAATAAAAATAGTGAAAAATCGTTATAAATTATATATAGCGATATGTAATGGAGATAAACCGCTTTTGCTTGGTTTATCAGATATTTTGATGGTTCGATGTGTTTGACGTGAAAATTAAACTTTGAAAAGAATTGATTTGAATTTTAATTATACGTGAATTATTTGAAAAGGCTGAGTAAATTCTCATTTCAAATAATTGATCGATGATAACAAGTCGAAGATATGAAGGCGGTGCAAGACCGATGATCTTCACGTCGAAAGGATGGGTTGCTTCTGTTGCCCATGAAAGGATGGGTTGCTTCTGTTGCCCATGATTGGAGTTGCTGCCTTGAAGGGGTTACAGTGGTGGTCGTCTGGACGTACATGTTGATTGTACGGATTTGCGAGAAATAAGGTTCCTCCGGTTTCGTTCAGACCCAGAACGGACTTGTAAATGGATGTGTGTCTGACGTTGTAGATTGGCAACGTGGCATGCAAGATGCTGTGAACAAGGATTTTATTGAAAAGCAGAGTCTTGTGGTTGATGATCAAAGCACAGCTTGATATATCCAGCTTTGTGTATAGCATTGATTCGCGAGCCTCACACCCCGGTATGGACCAGAAATTGGAGAGGACATCAGGGAGGACATGCGTTTCCTTAGCTAGGAGTGGTGTCAGTGTTTTTACATGGCCTGACATTTTACTTATGTGGATGATAGATTGCGAGGCGTCTCGGTGATATCGGACGATCCGGGTCCGATGGTTTGGTCGGGACATGACCAGTTGACGCCCCATAGGGCGGGGAAACGCAGTGCTCAGGCATTTTAATCCACATCGGGTGGACCGGCCCTGACGATCCAAGGGTTGATGCGTTCTGATCCTGGGACACGGGCTAGAGCGTCTCGAATTCGGTAAGGACGATCCCTTGCCTTGGTTCATGACGGAAATCCAACTTCCAAATACGACACGTGCGGTTTTGATTGTAAACCTATATATGGCGACATAGTGGTATGGGGCACTTATGCCGTCTATGATTGATACTTATGATGGAAATTGCTTTTGAGACATATACACACTATTAATAATATCAAAAGATTTGTTTTACTCGTATTAAGCATATTTGGCCGTTATAAGGTAAAGCTCTATCCTCTGGTTTGTGTTGCATTGTGTGATAGGACCTGAGTCTTATAACGGCTTCACTTTTCTAAAAAGAATTGCGTTGTTTAAAAGATTTACTTTGTTTATGCACTGGCAATCCAATGGAGTAAACCCGTTCCGCGTTAGCGGCGTGGTCCCGTGATTGACCTTATGATTGAATAAGTTAAGTTGGATTTCTCATACTCGTCCCCATGACTGACTCGTAGTTTGTTTCACCTTGCAAACTCGGGTGCCCTATTTTCTACACGGGCAGCCTTGTATTCAGGTTATAGCTGGCTCATTCTGGATAGCTGTAGAGCTGGAGCTGGACTTTATCATTCTATTTTAATGTTTCAGTCACAGTTATGTATACTATGTTTGATTCCCTAGCAGACATTTTATATAAAGCTCAAACTGTATTTTGTACTAAATGTGATCCTTATACTGTGTAACTCTGATGTTTATGTTTATCCAGTATTTCTATTGTACATTATCCGGTGTAATGATTAATTTCTGTTCTGCTGTTACTGTTTATGTGTTATATTCCAAAGATTACCCTTGCCACCGTGGAACGGGGGTTAGGGGTTGTCACAAATTATGATTAATTGATTTTGATTATATATGTAAAAAAAGTAGAATTTCTCACATTGGTATTTATTCCTTTTGAATTTGCAGTCAGCTCCAAATCAGTTTTAGTCAGTTCTGAAATGTAGATCTGGATCTCACGATTCCAACGCAACGAAAATTTCTGAATTTCGACTCCAAACGAACAAGTTACGATCTTGTAAACATTGATTTCATAAATTAAAATAATAAATTCATTAATTATTTACATTTCTTCCCTTCCTCATTCTGTACATCGTCCAACCCGCAAAACCCATGACCGATCACCTAGGGTTCCTTATTGTCGTCGCCTCGCTCGACCGGAGCACGATCAGGGTTCGCCATTCACTTCGCCGAAGCATCCTCCTCCAGCGCCTCCCCACTTCGCCCAACTCGACGGGCCCCACGCTACTGGAAAGGGGTTCCAATGGTAGCTGCTTGCACTTGAAATTCGAGCAGTTTACCTCCCCAAATCAAATAATACCCGCTTGATTCAGAGATCTCATGTAGATGAAGATATTTTGCTTCAAGAAGTTGATGGGATTATTGAACAGATTTGGAGAAAGATAGGGAAGAAATCGGTGAAGGTTCGGCCATTGATTGTAAGGAGTGGCGGTTGAGTACTGTTAGAATTCGGGTTTCGTATTTTGGCCGTATACCACGGTATATATACCATTTAAAATAATATATTTAATTTAATTTTAATTTTAATTTTAAAATGCTAGTTTATCGTCACGAACTCCAAATCTAACCCAACGACTGTCGCCCCTAGCCAAATACCCCTATTTTGGACACAATGGGATATGTTTCGAAAGCCAATTCCATCGTTTCGATCAGTTTTCGTTTATTTTAAAATATAAATCATTTAATTATTTAATTTGATCGTACATTTTAATTTAACGGGGCCACATACTAAATCTAAAAATTCCAGAAAAATTATTTCTAGTTATGTTTTGACAATACGACCTAACAAAATTAATTTCGTCGAATTTGGAGACCGTTTGAAAAATGGTCATTTTCTGGTCGATCCAAATTGACTAAAATTGACAAAACACATTTTCTTTTGCCATGCTCACATATTGATTCAAAAAATTATGAAAATTGGAATCTAATAATAAATTGACATTCTGGATCCAACCAAAGTGGTTTCGTCGAAAATGGAGGTCATTTGCAAAATGGCTATTTATACGGGACATATATTATATTAAATTCTATAGCGACTATTCTGAACATTTAACTGGCCATATCTTTTGATTTCCGTTATGAAATTTCAATTTTTCAGATTCTTTGGAAAGATATTATTAAACAGATTTAAATATTTTTGGTTTCACTAAAATCCAATTTATTTTGAATACTGTACGTTCAGTCAAATTTCAAATTCAAATTTTCAGACTACCGTGCTATTTTAAACTCCTTTTGTAATTAAAATATATATATTCGTTCTAACTTTGACTTAAATAAATTTTTAATCGTTATTATTTAAAATAATTTATTTTAACTATCCAAAATCCATTAAAATTTCTAAAATAAAAATTTTAAATTGGTTCCAAAATTCTGGGTTGTTACAATCTCCCCCACTTAAAATCTTTTCGTCCTCGAAAAGGAACGGAGCTGAAAGTTGTTAAATTAACCAACTCCACTTTCATTCTTTTATTGGTTTCAATAACTTTATTATTTGATTAACTTATCAAATATATATAACTTTTATATATTCAAAAATCATATTTTCTAAGATCTGATTATATATATATAATCACAAATACGTAAATTATAAACTTGTCACTCTCAACTTATTCTAGGGCATTTCTAACCCTATCTCAATGAGTTTTCTTATTCTAGGATGCTACTGATCCTACCTCTAATGAGTATTCTTTTATAGGATATTACTAATCCTACCACTGATGAGTCTTTTGTTCAGTTCTAACGAGTTGTACCCCAAAGATTTGGATTAACCAATGCTCTGATACCACATGTAATGACCCGGAAATTCCAGCCCTTTGAATCGACCGTAAACCACACTGGTCTGATCCAAAAGTTGGAAATCCTCGAATGCACTAACTCTGGGCATACAACACATCAGAACAAATAACAGAGGACTTTTATTACACCGTAATAATGTTACATCAGAGTACAGAATATCAGAGTACATCGAATATAATAATACAACAGCGGAAGATAATTTACAATGAATTTAATACAGTGCAGCGGAAAACAATAAACTGATACAGCGGAAGTCTATAAATGCTCTGGACACAGCTTTAAGCTTCGATCCAGAATCCTGCTCAATATATCTGCAAAATAAGCTACTCGACTGCGCGTGTGGAAAAGAGGGCACCTGAGTTTGCAAAGTGAAACAAACTACGAGTCAGTCATGAGACTGGTATGAGAATTCTTTCCTAACTTATCTAACAATATTGCTAATCACAGATCCATGCCGCTAACGCGGAACGGGTTTACTCCATTGGATTGCCAGTGTATAAATTAAATATATTTTTATTCAAAAAACGCAATGCTTTTTGAAAAAATGAAATCATTATAAGACTCAAGTCCCATCACACAATGCAACGCAAACCGGAGGATAGAGTTTTACCTTATAATGATCAAACATGCTTGATATGTAGAAAATAATATTTTAATATCATTATTAGTGTCTAATCAGTTTTAAAATACTTCAAAGTAAATGTATCGATCCTAGACGGCATAACTACCATATACTATGTCACCATATATAGGTTTACAATCAAAACCGTAATGTCGTATTGGAAATTAGGTTTCCGTCATGAGTCGAGGCTAGGGATCGTCCTCTCCGATTCGAGACACTATAGCAAATGCCTCAGGATCACACCTACGGGCAACCCTTAGATGCGGTAGGGGCGGTCCACAAATACTTTAGTGGATTGGCAATTCCTGAACACACGCTTCCCGGTCCTATTGAACCTAAATTTGGTCACTATCGACCAACAAATCCGAGGTACCTCATAATCCATCATCAACATAAGTAAAAAATATCAGGGCTTGTAAACACTGACACCACTTCTAGCAAGAAAGAAACGTGTGCACTCCCTGCGGTTCTTATCCTGTTTTTGACTCATACCGGGGTGTGAGGTTCGCGAAGTCACGCTATACACAAAGCTACGCCTAAATAGGCCGTTCTTTGATCATCAACCACAAGGCTCTGCTTTTCAATAAAAGATTCGATGATTTGCATCTTGGCATGCCACATTGACTATTCACGCTATGCGATCAATAACTATCAATATATACCCTCTGAGCTCATGCGCCTCAAAGAAGGGTGTTAAGCAGGAGAATAAATTCTCCGCCGCCAGATAGATATATTTTAAATAGAAATCAATTTACATGGAATGAAATCCAATGTCAGACATATCCATTTACAAGTCCGTTCTGGGTCTGAACGAAACCGGAGACACCTTATTCCTCGTCCCATATGTCCAATACGGAAGAGAGGTGCTCGCTTATCCGGACAATCAACAAGTATGTCCGGACAACTACCACTTTAACCCTTTACTGGGAGCTAACCAATGTTGGGCTTCAGCAGTCATCCATTCGATGTAAAGATCGCCGGACTTCCCCGGTAAGGAAAGCACGGATTGAGTTGAGAACAATACACATCAGAACACAGACAGAATAACATTTCATTGTATATTACAACAATTCCATCAGAATACAAGAATATACAGAGTATGAATAAAAAATACACATTTCATAATTATCAGAGATTTAAATACAATTCTACAGCAGAAAAATAATACAAAACGCAACTGAAATAAATACACGGATACAGAGTTTTCCGAGTATCGCTTCAGCTATAAACAAAGATCCTGTGAATATAAATCAGCAAAACCCAACTACTAGCTGCCCGTGCGGAAAATAAGGGCACCCAGAGTTTAGGTTAAAACAATAAACCCCAGGTCAGTCATGTGACTGGTGTGAGAACTAAAACAGTTATTAATCTTTATTTTAAAGTTCGGTAAATCAAGAGACCACGCCGTATAACATGGAACGGGTTTTTACCCCAAGAATACCAGTGCATAAACAAACAGCGCAATGCTAAATAAAGAACAATGAAGCTGTTATAAGACCCAGGTCCCATCACACAATGCAACGCAAGACGGAGGATAGGGTTTTACCTTATAACAGCCAAAGAATGCTTAATACGCTAAATTTCATCTTTTATTATTACTATAAATGTAAATTCTTAATCAGACTCCAACTGTAAATTAGTAAGAGAACGATTCCCTAAGTATTAACCCCGAAGGCCGAAGCCAACATCAGACCAATACCCAGGAAACCATCCATCTTAGCTCGTTTCTAGTTAGTTTCTAATTTTATATACAATCATAAATATCAATCCTAGACGGCATGGGTACCATATATCATGTCGCCATATATAGGTATACAATCAAAACCGCAATGTCACGTATTGGAAATTGGATTTCCATCTATGAACCGAGGCAAAAGATAGTCCTCAACCGATTCGAGACTGTCTAGCCCGAGCCTCAGGCAAGTACTAAGTCAAGCCTTTAGATCGTCAGGGCCGGTCCACACGGAGTGGATTAAAATGCCTGAACTATATGCTAGCCTGCCCTATGGGCATAAATGAGTCCACTGACTCCATCGGTTCGAGAACGACCGATATATCCGAGGCACCTCCAATTCCAACAACCACGTGAGTCAAACTCGTCAGCCAGTCCAAGCACTGACGCCACTCCTAACTAGAAACCAGCATATGTCCATATCCCTGAGGTCCTTCTCCAGTTTTTGGTTCATACCGGGGTGTGAGGCTAGTGAATTAATGCTACACAAAGCGATGCCACTAAGGCCGTGCTTTGATCATCAACCACAAGACTCTGCTTTTCAACAAAAGCCTTGATCATTTGCATCTTAGCATGCCACACAGGCAAACCACTCTATGCAACCAATATCAGTCACATAGAATGAAATCCCATGTCAGACACATAGTCCAATTGCAAACCCGTTCTGGGTCTGAACGAAACCGGAGGCACCTTGTACCTCGCATATCTATCGATCTCCAAATACGTCTGGACGATCACCAACTGAATCCCTCCTCTTGGATGTACAGCCCAATCAAGATCATTAGTAATTATCCAAACAATGTGAAGACCTCCGGTCTTCAACCACCGTCTTCATCTTCGACTTATCGTCGTATCAGTTACTCAGAATGGGATAAACCCGGTCTTTCTGAATAACTCGCGTATATAATAAACAAATGTTACACAAACACAACATACGCCTCATTCCAATTCACCAGTCACTAACCGTAAATTAGTAAGAGAACAATTCCCCAAATATTAACCCCGAAGGCCGAAACCAACATCAGATCAACGCCCAGGAAACCGTTCTTCTTAACTAACCTACAGCTAGCTTCTAAATTTCACATTCTTAGGGATAGGTTCCCATTAATTTTATCAAAGATAAATTATTTTAAATTTATTCTTTAATCTTCCTATCCATTGTTAATCGGTTTAAAGAACAAGTGTTATTTAAAACACTGTTCACGATAAACCCAAAAATCAATTTCAATTCAATTCTAAATAAATATAAATTAATTGGTTTACTTCTTTAAATCTAAATAAAAAGGTTAAATCTTTTCTCAACTGGGTTCAAGAACAGCGTTAATGAAGACACCATTCACGACAAACCCAAATCACATTCGATATTAAATACAAGGCTCTGAATAGAAAATATATCGGCTTATATTCAATATCAAATTCTTAAACCAACAGATATCGTATTGGAAATAACGATATGAATATATCTTTCAAATTTCCACAACCATATCTGTACCCTCACGAAATCCAACATCGAAATATTCCGAAGATAATTTCGATTCAAATCCATTCCAATTCGTATATTGGAAATTCTGCTTATTTTTAAAACCACTTCAAATCCAATTTATTTGTTTAAAAATATCGGAATTTAATTCTAGTTCATAACTAGTTCATTTCGATAAAAACACATTTTTATCCTTTCAAATAGGGGATTTTTCATCCCAGCTCTTTCTAAATCATTTATTATGATTTTACACAAATTATTGATATTTTTAATAATTTTATCAAGGCCCGTACAGTCGATTTCCAATAACGGTCATCGAACTGCACTTACAGCGACCTTTTCTAAATTTGATTTGGACGTATCTCCAAATCCAACCGTTAGATTTCAAATTTCTAATATTAATTGGAAAGCTCTTTTCGATACGAACCCAACGGTTCCGGTTTCAGGAGAATCCGACAGTCGGATCTCCCGTAACGTCAATTCGAACTCAATGGTCGAAATTCACGAACTGTCGCGGCGCGGCACGTTCTATTCAGGCCATTTAATATATATAATATATATTATATATATTCCATCGATTTCAATTTTAAACGTAATTTAAAATTCGTTTTAAATTCGTTTTCAAAACGATTTCAACTTCATATTCAATTTTAAATCAAAATTGAATATTCCACATCATCGATATATATATAAATGATAATATTTTCAAAACGTTATATTTCGAAATCACTTCTCTTTCAATATTCGAATAAAATCGATATAAATACCGTTCACGTCAAAATGGCGCAAATCTAATCAACACGGCCTTATATATTTCAAGAACTTCTTTATTTTATTCAACAAATGAACATTTTCTTCACACATGAATATGTAAATTTTTATTTCAACACATGACTAATCTCAACAAATGAGTACCGTCAACACATGAATATATATTTTACTTCAACACATGAATATATATTTTATTTTCAACATATGAATATATATTTTATTATTTTCTAAATTGGAATGAGGCCAAATCAATTACCATATAATGTTAATTGTATGGATTCCATACAACACATGTATATAACAGCAACGATAAATAATCAACCATCATCCAACGTGCACAACACAACTGTCTGTCAACCTATCGATCGACACACAACTAATTATTGGGACTAGTGTATGTTAAAAATCATCCCAATACCCGTGTGGGGTTTCACATCAACAAACACTGAATATTATTTGTGTAGTTGGGCGATGTGTAAAATTTATCATCCCAATCAATATCAGTCAAATCAGTGTACATAAACAAACCGTCTGGTTTGTAAATGAATATTTTATTTTATTCACATACGTTAAAAATTATATTTTTAACGATAAAATATTTATTTCAACACATGAATCTCTATTCAGTTCATTTATACAATAAAGTGATATTTTTATTTTTCTAACTTATTTTAGAAAATTTCGGCGGCATAACAGCACGATCCTAGAAACGGGACAAGGCCTAGCCTTATCCTCGGTCAGTAATGGCCCACGCTATACATAAATCAAATTCTAATCAATTCAATCCAACCAAAACACCAAATTCAAATCAAATAATCTAACCAACTACACAACCAAACAAACAATTCCATGGTCTGTGGACGATGGTGTCGGGTGCTACTAAACACCGTCTGCATCCTAGTATATATTTATAACTAGAAAGAGAAATTTAAAGTGAGAAGTTCTCACCGTGGGTTCCACTTCTCCATTTCATTTCTGAATCTCTGAACCGACTGAATTCCTTTTTGATTTCAATCCGTTCCATCTCACTTCTTGTCACGAGTAAAATCGAGAGGGGGGGTTTGTTCGTCGAACTACAAACAGGGGGCGCGGCCTTCAAGGGCGATGGCGGTTGTCGGGCGCGGAGGTTGGGGTTTCCAGGCGGCGTCAGGTCTTTGAGGCACGGGTCTCGAACGAGGAAGGAAGGGGGAGAGAAGAAGGAGGGCGAAGGAGGAGGATGGGGGTGGGTGCGGGTTGCGATGCTAGCCAGGGGGAGGCGCGATGGGATGACGGCGGCGTGAGGGGTCCGACGAGATGAATCGGTTTTCCCTTTTTCTTTTTTTTTAATCTGAGCGTGTTTGACTTTGAGGAAGGGAAGGATATAAAGGGGGTTTATTATATAATATATATATATTATTTTAATTTTAAAATTAAAAAGGTAACTTTTTATTTCGAACTCGAACTCGAACCCACCGACTGTCGTCCCTAGCTAATTATCCCCATTCCGAACACAATGGGATATGTATCGTGAGCTGATTCGATCGTTTCGATCAGTTTCCGTTCAAATTAAAATATAAATCAATGTATACTGAATTTGAACGCGCATTTCAGTTTACCGGGGACACACACTAACTCTAAAAATTCCTGAAAAATATTTTCTAGCTTCGTATTGACGATACGGTCCTAACAAAACTAGTTTCGTCGAATTCTGAGACCGTTTGAAAAATGGTCATTTTCTGGTCGACCCAAATTAACTGAAACTGACAAAACACGTTTAACTTCGCCACGCTCACACACTGATTCAGAAAATTATGAATTTTGAATCCTAGCAATAAATTGACATCCCGGATCCAACATAAGTGTTTTCGTCGAAAACCGAGATCGTTTGCAAAATCTTCATTTCTAAGGGCTTTTATATATATTAAAAAATATATAAATTCCACAGCGACTTTTCTGAATTTTAAACTGGACATATCTCTCAACTTTTAAAACGAAATTTCAGTTTCTTACATCCGTTAGAAAGATATGATCAAACAGATTTAAATATTTCTGGTTTCGTTCAATTCCGACTTAAAACGAATTCTATATATTCATTTGAAATTCGAAATCGAATTTTTGAACTGCAGGGCCCTTTCAGGCTCGTTATATAATTGAATTAAAATTATTAGTTTTAACTTCGTCGATAATAAATTTTCCGTCGTTATTATTTAAAATAATTCATTTTAAATATTCAAAATTCATAGAAATTGCCAAAATAAAAATTTTAAACTAGCCCATATTTTCCGGGTTGTTACAATCTCCCCAACTTAAAATCTTTTCGTCCTCGAAAAGGAACGAAGCTGAAAGTTGTTTAATAATCAACTCCACTTCTATTATTTTCGTTACGGCTTAAGTTCTTCAACTTTTCAGTTTCTAAGAACTTTCAAATTTTTCAAAAATTTGGCTAACACCCTAAATTTTCGAAAAATTTCGCCATAACCTCCGCTGTACCGGGAGCTTCGGGATATTTCAAATAGCCTCCCATGGCCCTCACCTATCCAATGGTGGTATAAAAAGAAAAAGAAAAAGCCAAGCGGCTATCCAATCGGCTCATAAAATCATCATCACCCAAACAAAACAGTAAATTATGGTAAACATGTACCTATTTGTCGAGCAAACAATTTTATTTCTCTGCTCTAGCCTCCTTGCTATGACCTGTTCAATGGATATACATGTATATGCATGCAAATGTAATCATTTTTCAAAACAGTTCAATATTCGGTTCAATTTGGCATAATGGTTCAAAATTTCAAAATAATAATCAAACAACACAACCATCAATCAATTATTGAATTAACGTTTCAAATTCATAATTATGATATATATACATAAAATCATGTTTTTGATGCCAAATCACAACAATAAAGCTATATAATTTTTTTTTTGGTTCTCACACCAGTCTAATGGAAATATATAGATATCACACTTTCGAAACACGAACACAAACTCTGATGATGATGCATCAATCATCAGAATCATCTCCGAGCGACTAGAGTGTGACTCTTCATCTATCCAGTATATTAAAACTTCGGATATACGTTCACGACGCGTATACGCAAAATAATCATATACTAGATTGTCCAAATCAATACAAATAAAATATTCAAATACGAATAATTGAATTTAATTTTCAAAACAAAATTTGTTTTCATTTTTATTTTGAAAAACATACTCGTCACACTCGTTCTAGGATACTACTGATCCTATCTCTAACGAGTAATTCTTATTAGACATTTCTAATCCAATCTCTGATGAATTCTTTCGTTCGGTTCTAATGTGTCTTGTTCTCGAGCTCTGTAAACCAGAGCTCTGATACCAAGCTGACACGACCCGAACTTCCCCGGTAAGGAAAGCACGAATTGAGTTGAGAACAGTACACATCAGAACAAAGACAGAAGAACATTTCATTGTATATTACAACAATTCCATCAAAATACAAGAATATACAGAGTATGAATAAAAATTACACATTTCATAATTATCAGAGATTTAAATACAATTCTGCAGCGGAAAAATAATACAAAACACAACTGAAATAAATACACGGATACAGAGCTTTCCGAGTATCGCTTCAGCTATAAACCAAGATCCTGTGAATATAAATCTGCAAAACCCAACTACTAGCTGCCCGTGCGGAAAATAAGGGTACCCAGAGTTTAGGTTAAAGCAATAAACCCCAGGTCATTCATGTGATTGGTGTGAGAACTAAAACAGTTATTAATCTTTATTTTAAAGTTCGGTAAATCAAGGGACCACGCCGTATAACACGGAACGGGTTTTTACCCCAAGAATACCAGTGCATAAACAAACACCGCAATGCTAAATAAAGAACAATGAAGCTGTTATAAGACCCAGGTCCCATCACACAATGCAACGCAAGCCGGAGGATAGGGTTTTACCTTATAACAGCCAAAGAATGCTTGATACGCTAAATTTCATCTTTTATTATTACTATAAATGTAAATTCTTAATCAGACTCCAACTGTAAATTAGTAAGAGAACGATTCCCTAAGTATTAACCCCGAAGGCCGAAGCCAACATCAGACCAATACCCAGGAAACCATCCATCTTAGCTCATTTCCAGTTAGTTTCTAATTTTATATACAATCATAAATATCAATCCTAGACGGCATGGGTACCATATATCATGTCGCCATATATAGGTATACAATCAAAACCGCAGTGTCACGTATTGGAAATTGGATTTCCATCTATGAACCGAGGCAAAAGATAGTCCTCAACCGATTCGAGACTGTCTAGCCCGAGCCTCAGGCAAGTACTCAGTCAAGCCTTTAGATCGTCAGGGGCGGTCCACACGAAGTGGATTAAAATGCCTGAACTATATGCTAACCTGCCCTATGGGGCATAAATGAGTCCACTGACTCCATCGGTTCGAGAACGACCGATATATCCGAGGCGCCTCCAATTCCAACAACCACATGAGTCAAACTCGTCAGCCAGTTCAAGTACTAACATCGCTCCTAATTGGAAACCGGCATATGTCCATATCCCTGAGGTCCTTCTCCAGTTTTTGGTTCATACCGGGGTGTGAGGCTCGTGAATTAACGCTACACAAAGCGATACCACTAAGGCCGTGCTTTGATCATCAACGACAAGACTCTGCTTTTCAACAAAAGCCTTGATCATTTGCATCCTAGCATGCCACACAGGCAAACCACTCTATGCAACCGATATCAGTCACACAGAATGAAATCCCATGTCAGACACACAGTCCAATTGCAAGTCCGTTCTGGGT
Organism: Allium sativum; assembly: GCA_030737875.1. NCBI lineage: Eukaryota > Viridiplantae > Streptophyta > Magnoliopsida > Asparagales > Amaryllidaceae > Allium > Allium sativum. The sequence goes on along the minus strand of CM060921.1, from coordinate 815,080,585 downwards.
CTGAACGAAACCGGAGGCACCTTGTACCTCGCATATCCACCGATCTCCAAATACGTCTGGACTATCACCAACTGATTCCCTCCTCTTGGGTGTACAGCCCAATCAAGATCATCAGTAATTATCCAAATGATGTGAAGACCTCCGGTCTTCAAGCACCGTCTTCATCTTCGACTTATCGTCGTATCAGTTATTCAGAATGGGATAAACCCGGTCTTTCTGAATAACTCGCGTATATAATAAACAAATGTTACACAAACACAACATACGCCTCATTCCAATTCAGCAGTCACTAACTGTAAATTAGTAAGAGAACATCCCCAAATATTAACCCCGAAGGCCGAAACCAACATCAGAACAACACCCAGGAAACCGTTCTTCTTAACTAAACTATAGCTAGTTTCTAAATTTCACATTCTTAGGGATAGGTTCCCATTAATTTTATCAAAGATAAATTCTTTTAAATTTATTCTTTAATCTTCCTATCCATTGTTAATCGGGTTAAAGAACAACTGTTATTTAAAACACTGTTCACGATAAACCCAAAAATCAATTTCAATTCAATTCCAATTAAATATAAATTAATTGGTTTACTTCTTTGAATCTAAATAAAAATATTTAATCTTTTCTCAACTGGGTTCAAGAACAGCGTTAATGAAGACACCATTCACGACAAACCCAAATCACGTTCGATATTAAATACAAGGCTCTAAATAGAAAATATATCGGCTTATATTCAATATCAAATTCTTAAACCAACAGATATCTTATTGGAAATAACGATATGAATATACTTTGAAATTTCCACAACCATATCTGTATCCTCACGAAATCCAACATCGAAATATTCCGAAGATAATTTCGATTCAAATCCATTCCAATTCGTATATTGGAAATTCTGCTTATTTTTAAAACCACTTCAAATCCAATTTATTTGTTTAAAAATATCGGAATTTAATTCTAGTTCATAACTAGTTCATTTCGATAAAAACACATTTTTATCCTTTCAAATAGGGGATTTTTCATCCCAGTTCTTTCTAAATCATTTATTATGATTTTACACAAATTATTGATATTTTTAATAATTTTATCAAGGCCCGTACAGTTGATTTCCAATAACGGTCATCGAACTGCACTTACAGCGACCTTTTCTAAATTTGATTTGGACGTATCACCAAATCCAACCGTTAGATTTCAAATTTCTAATATTCATTGGTAATCTCTTTTCGATACGAACCCAACGGTTCCGGTTTCAGGAGAATCCGATGGTCGGATCTCCCGTAACGTCAATTCGAAGTCAATGGTCGAAATTCACGAACTGCCGCGACGCGGCGCGTTCTATTCTGGCCATTTAATATATATAATATATATATTATATATATTCCATCGATTTCAATTTTAAACGTAATTTAAAATTCGTTTTAAATTCGTTTTCAAAACAATTTCAACTTCATATTCAATTTTAAATCAAAATTGAATATTCCACATCATCGATATATATATAAATGATAATATTTTCAAAACGTTATATTTTGAAATCACTTCTCTTTCAATATTCGAATAAAATCGATATAAACATCGTTCACGTCAAAATGGTGCAAATCTAATCAATACGGCTTTATATATTTCAATAACTTCTTTATTTTATTCAACAAATGAATATTTTCTTCACACATGAATATGTAAATTTTTATTTCAACACATGACTAATCTCAACAAATGAGTACCGTCAACACATGAATATATATTTTACTTCAACACATGAATATATATTTTATTTTCAACATATGAATATATATTTCATTATTTTCTAAATTGGAATGAGGCTCAATCAATTACCATATAATGTTAATTATATGGATTCCATACAACACATGTATATAACAGCAACGATAAATAATCAACCATCATCCAACGTGCACAACACAACTGTCTGTCAACCTATCGATCGACACACAACTAATTATTGGGACTAGTGTATGTTAAAAATCATCCCAATACCCGTGTGGGGTTTCACATCAACAAACACTGAATATTATTTGTGTAGTTGGGCGATGTGTAAAATTTATCATCCCAATCAATATCAGTCAAATCAGTGTACATAAACAAACCGTCTGGTTTGTAAATGAATATTTTATTTTATTCACATACGTTAAAAATTATATTTTTAACGATAAAATATTTATTTCAACACATGAATCTCTATTCAGATCATTTACACAATAAAGTGATATTTTTATTTTTCTAACTTATTTTAGAAAATTTCGGCGGCATAACAGCACGATACTAGAAACGGGACAAGGCCAAGCCTTATCCCCGGTCTAGTAATGGCCCACGCCATACACAAATCAAATTCTAATCAATTCAATCGAACCAAACCACCAAATTCAAATCAAATAATCTAACCAACTACACAACCAAACAAACAAGTCCATGGTCTGTGGACGATGGTGTCGGGTGCTACTAAACACCGTCTGCATCCTAGTATATATATAACTAGAAAGAGAAATTTAAAGTGAGAAGTTCTCACCGTGGGTTCCACTTCTCCATTTCATTTCTGAATCTCTGAACCGACTGAATTCCTTTTTGATTTCAATCCGTTCCATCTCACTTCTTGTCACGAGTAAAATCGAGAGAGGGGGGGTTTGTTCGTCGAACTACAGACAGGGGGCGCGGCCTTCAAGGGCGATGGCGGTTGTCGGGCGTGGAGGTTGGGGTTTCCAGGCGGCGTTAGGGCTTTGAGGCGCGGGTCTCGAACGAGGAAGGAAGGGGGAGAGAATAAGGAGGGTGGAGGAGGAGGATGGGGGTCGGGTGGGGGTTGCGATGCCAGCCAAGGGGAGGCGCGATGGGATGACGGCGGCATGAGGGGGGGCCGACGAGATGAATCGGTTTTCCCTTTTTCTTTTTTTTTAGTCTGAGCGTGTTTGACTTTGAGGAAGGGAAGGATATAAAGGGGGTTTATTATATAATATATATTTTATTTTAATTTTAAAATTAAAAAGGTAACTTTTTATTTTGAACTCGAAATCGAACCCACCGACTGTCGTCCCTAGCTAATTACCCCCATTCCGAACACAATGGGATATGTATTGTGAGCTGATTCGATCGTTTCGATCAGTTTCCGTTCAAATTAAAATATAAATCAATGTATACTGAATTTGAACGCACATTTCAATTTACCGGGGACACACACTAACTCTAAAAATTCCTGAAAAATATTTTCTAGATTCGTATTGATGATACGGTCCTAACAAAACCAGTTTCGTCGAATTCTGAGACCGTTTGAAAAATGGTCATTTTCTGGTCGACCCAAATTAACTGAAACTGACAAAACACGTTTAAAATCGCCACGCTCACATACTGATTCAGAAAATTATGAATTTTGAAACCTAAAAATAAATTGACATCCCAGATCCAACATAAGTGGTTTCATGGAAAACCGAGATCATTTGCAAAATCTTCATTTCTAAGGGCTTTTATATATATTAAAATATATATAAATTCCACAGCGACTTTTCTGAATTTCAAACTGGACATATCTCTCAACTTTTAAAACGAAATCTCAGTTTCTTACATCTGTTAGAAAGATATGATCAAACAGATTTAAATATTTCTGGTTTCGTTCAATTCCGACTTAAAACGAATTCTATATATTCATTTGAAATTCGAAATCGAATTTTCGAACTATAGGGCCCTTTCAGGCTCGTTATATAATTGAATTAAAATTATTCTTTTTAACTTCGTCGATAATAAATTTTCCGTAGTTATTATTGAAAATAATTCATTTTAAATATTCAAAATTCATAGAAATTACCAAAATAAAAATTTTAAACTAGCCCAGATTTTCCGGGTTGTTACACTTTGTTTCAACAAAACTATTTGACAAAAAATGAATATCTTTGTTTCAACTAAACTATTTGACAAAAAATGAATATCTTTGTTTAACAATTATATGTTTTACAAAAATGTACATTTTTATTTCAACTATTATGTTTTGACAAATTGTATATTTTTGTTCAACAATTCTAATTTGACAAAAATGTATGTTTTTGGTCAACAATTCTAATTTGACAAAAATGTATGTTTTTGTTTCAACTACAAAAATGATAATTTTTGTTTCACTATCTTCTTACAACAAAATGTCCTTTTTTTCTTAATTCAACTATTTTGTTATAACAAAATGTCCTTTTTATTTCAACTATTTTATTACAACAAAATGTCCTTTTTTTATTTCAACTATTTTGTTATAACAAAATGTCCATTTTATTACAACTATTTTGTTATAACAAAATGTCCTTTTTTATTTCAACTATTTTGTTTGACAAAAATGACAAATTTAACTCAACAATTATATTTTGACAAAAATGTCAGTTTTGATCCAATAATTATATTTTGACAAAAATGATAATTTTAATTCCATTTTTCTATTTTGACAAAAATGATGATTTTTGTTTAACACAATTCTAATTAACAATTATGTTAATTTTTGATTCAACTAATCTAATTAACAAAAATGAATTTTTTTGTTAAACACAATTCTAATTAACAAATATGTTAATTTTTGATCCAACTAATCTAATTAAACAAAATGATAAAATTTGTTTAACTATTTTCCTAGTCAACACAATTGTTAATTTTTGAATCAACAAATCTAATAAACACAAAATGATGATTTTTTTAATCCAATTCTAGTTAACATAAATGTTAATTTAACAGATCTACAGAACACACCAATCACAGATCAAATCACGTATGACAATCAACAAATCTAATTATGATTAATTGATTTTGATTATATATATATAGAAGTAGAATTTCTCACATTGGTATTTATTCCTTCTGAATTTGCAGTCAGTTCAAGTAGTTTTAGTCAGTTCTGAAATGTAGATCTGGATCCCACGATTCCAGCGCAATGAAAATTTCTGAATTTCGATTCCAAACGAACAAGTTACAATCTTGTGAACATTGATTTCATAAATTAAAATAATAATTTCATTAATTATTTATATTTCTGCCCTTCCTCCTTCTGTACATCGTCCAACCCGCAAACCCATGACCGATCACCTAGAGTTCCTCATTGTCGTCGCCTCGCTCGACCGGAGCATGATCAGAGTTCGCCATTCACTTCACCGAAGCGTCCTCCTCCAGCGCCTCCCCACTTCACCCAACTCGATGGGCCACACGCTACTGGAAAGGGGTTCCAACGGCAGCTGCTTGCGTTCGAAATTCGAGCAGTTTACCTCCCCAAATCTAATCATACCCGTTAGATTCATAGATCTCGTGTAGATGAAGATATTTGCTTCGAGAAGTTGATGGGATTATTGAACGGATCTGGAGAAAGACGGGGAAGAAATCGGTGAAGGTTCGTCCATTGATTGTAAAGAGTGGCGGCTGAGTATTGTTTAGAGTTAGGGTTTCGTATTTTGGCCGTATACCATGGTATATATACGATTTAAAATAATATATTTAATTTAATTTTAATTTTAAAATACTAGTTTATCGTCATGAACTCCAAATCTAACCCAACGACTGTCGCCCCTAGCCAAATACCCCCATTCCGGACACAATGGGATATGTTTCGAAAGCCAATCCCATCGTTTCGATCAGTTTTCATTTATTTCAAAATATAAATCATTTAATAATTTAATTTGATCGTACATTTTAATTTACCAGGGCCACATACTGAGTCTAAAAATTCCAGAAAAATTACTTCTAGTTATTTTTTAATGATACGGTCCTAACAATATTAATTTCGTCGAATTTGGAGACCGTTTGAAAAATGGTCATTTTCTGGTCGATCCAAATTGACTGAAATTGACAAAACACATTTTCTTTTGCCATGCTCACATATTAATTCCAAAATTATGAAAATTACAATCTAACAATAAATTGACATTCCGAATCCAACCAAAGTGGTTTCGTTGAAATCGGTGGTCATTTGCAAAATGGCTATTTATACGGGCTATATATTATATTAAATTCTATAGCGACTATTCTGAATATTTAACTGGCCATATCTTTTGAATCCCGTTATGAAATTTCAATTTTTCAGATTCGTTGGAAAGATATTATTAAACAGATTTAAATATTTTTGGTTTCACTAAAATCCGATTTATTTTGAATCCTGTACGTTCATTCAAAGTTCAAATTCCAATTTTCAAACTACCGTGCTATTTTAAACTCGTTTTATAATTAAAATAAATATATTTGTTCTAACTTTGACTTAAATAAATTTTAATCATTATTATTAAAATAAATTATTTTAACTATCCAAAATTCATTAAAATTTCTAAAATAAAAATTTTAAATTGGTTCCAAAATTCCGAATTGTTACAATCTCCCCCACTTAAAATCTTTTCGTACTCGAAAAGGAACGAAGCTGAAAGTTGTCAAATTAACCAACTCCACTTACATTCTTTTATTGGTTTCAACAATTTTATTAGTTGATTAACTTATCAAATATATATAACTTTTATATATTCAAAAATCATATTTTCTAAGATCGGATTATATATATATATAATCACAAATACGTTAATTATAAACTTGTCACTCTCAACTCATTCTAGGGCATTTCTAACCCTATCTCTAATGAGTTTTCTCATTCTAGGATGCTATTGATCCTATCTCTAATGAGTATCCTTTTATAGGATATTACTAATCCTACCTATAATGAGTCTTTTGTTCAGTTCCAACGAGTTATACCCCAAAGATTTGGATTAACCAAAGCTCTGATACCACATGTAATGACCCAAAAATTCCCGCCCTTTGAATCGACCACAAACCACACTGGTCTGATCCAAAAGTTGGAAATCCTCGAATGCACTAACTCTGGGCATACAACACATCAGAACAAATAACAGAAGACTTTTATTACATCATAATAATGTTACGTCAAAGTACATAATTTCAGAGTACATCGAATTTAATAATACAACAGCGGAAGATAATTTTCAATGAATTTAAAGTTACGTGCATTTGTGTTATACCATGAAGATAGATATTAACATTTTTCTAACACAATTAAATATACATATATATATATATATATATGAACTAACTCCTTGACTAGATCTCCATTTCATTGTAGTCTTGAATCAAAAGTCTTGCGAATCAACATTCTCCCTCTTTTTTGATTGATGACAACATCTTGCTTTTTGTTGAGATATTGATTTGCTCCCCCTGAATGTATGCTTGCATATATTCATCTCCCCCTATCTAAAAAGCTTATCTACAACATTTTGTTAGTGTATAATAAACTTAACGTTCCTATAACAATATGTTATTGTATAAAATAATTATATATTAATATAATGACACAAATTTCTCCCCTTTGTCACCGATTAAAAAGAACAAGTATCGTGAGACATCAGTAATTGAGAATAGTCGAGAATATAAATAATTATAGCACCTTTAGGAGATACTAAATCATGTGATTTTTCGATTAGCTGAGTTTTCAACGATATTTAGATATACCGAAATAGCCTTTTTGTTGTGGTGTACCTGCAAAAAATATGATGTATATACTTTGGTACCCACTTTCTTTGTTTGGGTCCAGGGGTTCGATGGAAGGTAACCATACCCAAGAGGGTTTAATGGAACCTTTAAAGATAAAATTTTCATTATTGACTACTGAATCAAAATAAGCATCGATATATTTTTCTCTATTTCTCCAACTTACGGAAACCCAAATACTTAAGTAATCTCCATTGATATTTCTTTTCGTACTTCTAGATTTATTATAAACATCTCTAGTCATAGAAGTATTCGAATTTCTATAATAATTGGATCTTGGATGTGCATTAGTACTAGCAGTGATATTTTTAGTGTACATAAAAGCATATTTAGTACTATTTCTCTGATTATTTTTATTATATCCTAAACCACTTTTGTCATGTAAAGGTCGAGATCAAGATAAAATCATATTTAAATCATTGTGACCTTTATTGAATTTCGCGAACTCACTTGTACATTTATCAATTTTTTTCCAAAGTCGTGACTAGTATTTTCAAAAGAAATTTTATTATCAATTTTCTGATTTAATTCAGAATTCTTCCTTTTTAAAGTACCATTCTCAATTTTGAGACCAAAAATTTGAGATTCCGAATTATCTAAAGAATATTGTAATTTTTCAAAATTTTCTTTTGGGTCATAAATTTCATTTTGCAAAATATTATTATTATCTTTTAAAATCTCATATTCATTAGATAATTCTAAATTTTTTTTCAGTTAAAACTCCATTCTCTTTTTCAAGAGACGAAACTAAAGAACAATAATTATTTAAAGAATCTTCTAAAGATGTATTTTTATTTTGTAAAGGATCAATTTCCTTTAAAAAAACATTGTTTTTATCTTCTAGCTGCTAATTTGTTTTTGAAGGAAATCTTTTTGAAAAACAAGCTCTTCTAAGGAATTTCCAAAACATTTTGCTTGTTTAACAAAAAATTGTTTTCCACTTTTAATATGAAATTTTCTTGCTCGCAATTTTCAAATTTGGCTTAGATAACTGCACTAAGTTTACCCAAGCTTTTAAAATCTTTTAACAATTTTTCATGGCCTAATAGAAGAACTTTATATAATGAATCTATACATACCGATTGTGATCTAACTTTAGCTATGAGACATTTGCTTCCTTGCTCACTTGATTCTACTTTGTTGCACTTCCATTTCCTAATACCTTGACAAGATTTATTTATTACCATTTATTATTGGATGTTGTTACGATCACTAGAACGCCAGGCTCTGATACCAAATGAAAAGTCGTGTATGACTTAAGGACCATTCTATATGGAATATTGCGGAATTGACTAAGATATACTAGATTGTCTAATACAATAGTTACGGAAGTAAAACTAAATGATATAAAATATCACAAATAAGTAGAAGCAATAAGTAAAGTGACACTAGGAATTTTATAATGGTTCGAACTTCCCGTCTTACGTCCAGTCCCAGAATCCTTTTGGAATTCACTATCAACACCCTCTCTTCACTCGGAGAAACAGGTTCACAATGACCCGAGACCCAACAAGGATCAATCCGACCCCAACAAGGATTTTCCCACCTGAGCACCAATACATGACTTTTACAAATTACAAGAGTTTGACTTATGCTTGTGTTCTTGAAACACTGAATAGCCAACGATTGAGTACGCCCTTCCTATAATCTTATCCTCAAGTTTATAACGTGTATGTGAAGATTGAAGGAAGTATATTACTTATTGAATCAAGAGATATTAAATAATTTCAATGGTTCAACAAGTAATTTGAATATTTTAGAGCTTTTTGAATGTAACAGAGTATATATAGAATAAGTAAGAATATATTGGAATTCGGTGATTTGAAAATCAAGTCTGAAGTGTATTTATAATTGTAGAAGATTGGTGATCTTTCTTGAAGAGTTTCACCAAAGAGATGCACCCATTTCTTTTCAGAAATAAAGAAAAACCCTTTCATGAAAGAAAGCTACTCTTCACAAAAAAGGCTGTTGTTTCGAATTAGTCAACTGGTCTGAAAATCACTAGTCGACTGGATAACAGAGAAAATCGTATATATATGTATATTTAAATATGAAAAGAAACTAGATGTTATTGGGCTCTAGTTCACTGATCAATCGACTATTATGGTTTTAACCAGTTGACTAGTTAAGTGAAACCAGTCCAGTAAATGCTACTTTCTTGCCATATATTCACACACACACACACACAAACACACACACACACACACACACACACACACACACACATATATATATATATATTTAAAATTACGTGCATTTGTGTTATACCATGAGGATAGATTTTAAATTTTTTTTAACACGACTAAATATACATACATACATACATACATATATATATATATATATATATATATATATATATATATATATGTGAACTAATTCCTTGATTTGATCTCCATTTCATTGTTGTCTTGAATCAAAAATCTTGCGAATCAACATTCTCCCCCTTTTTTGATTGATGAAAACATCTTGCATTTTTATTGAGATATTGATTTGCTCCCCTAAATGTATGCTTTTATATATTCATCTCCCCCTGTCTAAAAAGCTTATCCACAACATTTTGTTAGTGTATAATAAACTTTGCATTATAAACTTATCGTTCCTATAACAAAATGTTAGTGTATAAAATAATTATATATGAATATAATGGCATAGATTTCTCCCCCTTTGTCATCAATTAAAAAGAATAAGTATCATGAGACATCAGTAATCGAGAATAGTGGAGAATAAAAATAATTATAGCACCTTTAGGAGATATTGAATTATGTGCTTTTTTGATAAGCTGAGTTTTCACAGATATTTAGATATACTGAAATAGCCTTTTTGTTGTGGTGTACCTGCAAAAAATATGATGTATATACTTTGGTACGCACTTGCTTTGTTTGGGTCCAAGGGTTTGATGGAAGGTAACCATACCCAAGAGGGTTTAATGGAACCTTTAAAGATAAAATTTTCACTATTAACTACTGAATCAAAATAATCATTGGTATATTTTTCTCTATTTCTCCAATTTACAGGAACCCAAATACTTAAGTAATCTCTATTGATATTTCTTTTCGTACTTCTAGATTTATTATAAACATCTCTAGTCATAGAAATATTCGAATTTCCATAATAATTTGATCTTTGATGTGTATTAGTACCAGCAGTGGTATTTTTAGGGTACATAAAAGCATATCTAGTACTATTTCTCTGATTATATTTATTATATCCTAAACCACTTTTGTCATGTAAAGGTCAAGATCTAGATAAAATCATATTTAATTCATTTTGACCTTTATTGAATTTCGCGAACTTACTTGTACATCTATCTAATTTTATTCCAAAGTCGCGACTAATATTTTCAAAAGAAATTTGTTATCAATTTCCTTATTTCATTTAGAATTCTTCCTTTTGAAAGTACCATTCTCAATTTCGAGACAATAAATTTGAGATTCCGAATTATTTAAAAAAGATTGTAATTTTTCAAAATTTTCTTTTGAGTTAAAATTTTCATTTTGCAAAATATTATTATTATCTTTTAAAATCTCATATTCTTTAGATAATTCTAAATTCTTTTCAGTTAAAGCTCCATTCTCTTTTTCAAGAGACGAAATTAAAGAACCAGAATTATTTAAAGAATCTTCTAAAGATGTATTTTTATTTTGTAAAGGATCGATTTCCTTTAAAAGGACATCGTTTTTATCTTCTAGCTGCTCATTTTCTTTTTGAAGGAAATCTTTTTGAAAAACAAGCTTTTCTAAGGAATTTTCAAAACATTTTTCTTGTTTAACAAAAAAAATTGTTTTTCCTCGTTTAATTTGGAATTTTCTTGCTTGCAAATTTTAAATTTGGTTGAAATAACTGCATTAAGTTTACCCAAGCTTTTAAAATCTTTTAACAATTTTTCATGCTCTAATAGAAGATCTTTATATAATAAATCTATACATACTGGTTGTGATCTAACTTAGCCATGAGACATTGCTTCCTTGCTCTCTTGATTCTACTTAGTTGCTCATCCATTTTCTAATCCCTTGACAAGATTTCTTTATTGCCATTTATTCTAGGATGTTGTTACGATCTCTAGAACTCCAGGCTCTGATACCAAATTAAAAGTCTTGTATGACTTAAGGATGTTTCTATATGGAATATTGCGGAATTGACTAAGATATAATACCTTGTCTAATACAATAGCTATGCAAGTAAAACTAAATGATATGAAATATCACAAATAAGTAAAAGCAGTAAGTAAAGTGACATCAGGAATTTTATAACGGTTCGGAACCCCGTCCTACGTCCAGTCCTAGAATCCTTCTGGTCACTATCAACACCCTCTCTTCACCCGGAGGAACAGGTTCACAACGATCCGAGCCTCAACAAGGATCAATTCGAACCCCAACAAGGATTTTTCTGCCTGAGCAACAACACATGACTTTTACAAATTATAAGAGTTTGACTTCTTCTTGTGTTCTTGAAAAACTGAATAGCCAATGATTGAGTACACCCTTCCTATATTCTTATCCTCAAGTATATAACATGTATGTGAAGATTGAAGGAAGTATATTACTTATTGAATCAAGAGATATGAAATAATTTCAGTGATTCAACAAGTAAATTGAATATTTGAGAGCTTTTTGGATGCAAGAGAGTACAGATAGAATAAGTAAGAATGGATTGGAATTATATGATTTGGAAATCAAGTTTGAAGTGTATTTATAATTGTAAAAGAGTAGTGATCCTTCGTGAAGAGTTTCACCAAAGAGATGCACCCATTTCTTTTCAGAAATAAAGAAGAACCCTTTCATGAAAGAAAGCAACTTCACAAAAAAGGCTGTTATTTCGAATCATTCAACTGGTCAGAAAATCACTAGTCGATTGGTTAACAGAGAAAATCGTATATATATTTAAATATGAAAAGAAACTAGCCGTTACTGGGCCCTGGTTCACTGACCATTCAACTGGTCTGGTTTTCACTAGCCGATTGGTTAAGTGAAACCAATCCAGTAAAGGCTACTTTATTTCCATATATTCATATATATATATTTAAAATTACGTGCATTTTTGTTATACCATGAGGATAGATTTTAACATTTTCTAACACAACTAAATATACATACATACATACATACATACATACATACATACATACATACATACATACATACATACATACATACATACATATATATATGAACTAACTCCTTGATTTGATCTCCATTTTGTTGTTGTCTTAAATTAAAAATCTTGCGAATCAACAATACATACATACATATGAATATATATATATATACACACACATGACCTATCACTAATCCATATATTCTTCAAAACACATGAGGTGGGGTGTGCAGTATTCATGTTCCTTTCTTCAGCAGAAAGTAGGGCTTGACAGGGATTGAACTCAGGACACTCTATCCAAATTTCCAGGCCTTTACCAGTGAGCTACAACATCTTTTGGGATTGAGAACTTATTAATTCCGAAAAGTAGCATTTTTCTATGCAATTGGTCTTTCATTGAGATAGAGGAACATTTATTCACAATCTGTGAAAATACAAAAAAATATCTAAAGTAATATTTATTTATTTACAATAAAGATAAGATGTGAGCGTAAAAATAATTTTTTTACATGTTAATCAAATACCCCCACACTTATCTTTTACTCGTCCTCGAGCAAAAATGAAAAGCTAAATTGGATAGGTCACACTTTCGTAGGAAACATGATTGCATTTAGCATATGCATCAAGCCGTTAAACCTCTAGGTGTCCTTAATAGGACGAGTGGTGTCTCATAAGGGTTTTTCAGTGGATACTACCCACAAAATCCAAATGCAGTGTAACAACCCCGAATTTCAGAACCAATTTAAAAAAAATGATTTAAGCTATTTTTATGAATATTGAAGATAAATTGACTATTTTTGCCAAATAAAATTTGAGAATAATTTCAGAATTAGTTTTTATATTTCATTTGACTTAAAATAAACTCAGTAAAATTGTTAAATTAATTCATAAATCAAAAATTTGAAAATTCGATTTTTAAATCATCGCATATTCTTTAAAAAGTGAAATTTTGGTAGCAAGCTCAGAATTCGACGAAACCAATTTTGTTGGATTCGAGATAGCAAATTATTGTTGCGTTTCAAATTTCACGATGAACAGAGTTAGTATGTGGCCATGCTCGATAAACCTGTGTGGGGTAAAATTGACGATCAGTTTACAAAGGAACGTTTTCGAGACGATCTTGGAATCCTACTACACTTTTTTTTTAGATTTGTATCGTCAAATAATGGAAGAATTCTAAGTTTAATTATTTAGGGAGTTGTCGTTTGGGTGTACAAGAAGAAAATGTACGCTAAATCGCATTTTTGAAGCTAATTTGAGCATAATTCAGAATTTAAACGGAGAGTCAAATGAACTCGAAATTCGATGAAACTTGATTCGTTGGATTCGTAATTCTATGTATTATCTTTTGTCGAAATTTAGTAGCAAACGGAGATAGTTTGCAGTTGGGCAATTGGAGAGAGAGAGAGAGAGATAAATTTCCTACTTAAAGCCTTTCTCTCCACTTTCCTCCCTCACTTTTCTCTCTTCCTCTTCATTGCTCATTTTCTAATTAATTGGCACATCCCCTAAACCCTAGCCCCTACCTCACACCGCATCCCTACCCTACTCCCTATCCCATGTCGGCCCCCTCCCCCTTGCGCACGCAGCCCCCTTCCTCTCCTCTTTTCTTCCTCCACTCGCTTCATGACATGAAAAGGAGCTTCCTAGCTTCACTCACCTATCCTTAGCACCTCTTTGGTGAACCTTAATTGCCTGAGACAACTTGTGGAGCATTATAGACCTCTCTACGATCCGAGACAACAAGAGTTTGGGCTCTGGAGAGTTCCAATTGGCCAAAGCTCCTTCATTTCCTACTTCATTCACTAGTTGGAAGGTGTACCGAAGTTGCACTACAACAAAAACACCATATTACAACTTTAATTTTACAACGGTGGTAAATGCACCGTTGTAATAAATGGGTTTTTACAACGGTGGTAAAAGCACCGTTGTAATAAATGGTTTTTTACAACGGTGGTATAAACACCGTTGTAACTACAACAAAAACACCATATTACAACTTTAATTTTACAACGGTGGTTAAAGCACCATTGTAATAAATGTTTTTTTACAACTTTTTTCCAGAAAAGTTGTAATAAATTTATTTTTAACAACTGTTTTATTTTGACAGTTGTAATAAAAGCCTATCACAACTTTTATTTTTTGACTATTGTAATATATGACTATATTTTAATATTAACTATTTTCATTAAATAATTTTTAATAATTAATATTAACAACTAATTAGTAATTATTAATTAATAACCTATATATTAATATTAAATATTTAATTAAAAATACTTCAATAAATAAATAATTCATGCTAATAATTAGTAATTGACAACCAATTAGTAATTATTAATTAATAATAAATAAATACATATTAAATATTTAATTAAAAATACAACAATAAATAAATAATTCCTACTAATAATTACTAATTAACAACCAATTAGTAATTTTTTTTTTTGAAAATTGGTTCACTTTTATTAACAACCAGAAAAGTTCATAATAAGGTTAGCATACTAACCTAAATACAAACTGAAAAGCATAAAATAAAATACATACGAAGTATTAAATTAAATCCTAAAAGAGAGTTTTGAACCAATGATGAGGTTACAAACTCCATAGCAAGTGCGATTCCGCTGCACTTCTAATCCTCTGTTACTATCCTTTGAATCTTTTCTTCGAGTGGCAGAGATTAAAACAGTTTGCCACCATTCCGTTACTTTGTTACTAGAAGCCTTCTGCAGTTGTCATTTCAATTTACTGATGCTTGCCAAACATAATCTACCAACCCTTTCCTGAAGCAATTTCTAATAGCAAGAGCCTACCCAATCTACCATGGATTAATTCCAAACTACTTGTTAAAAACTTTAAATTGGTACACAAGTTTTCAATAACAGGTGTGGAACAATCCAAGATTCATGTGATAGCATCAACCTCAGTAGAATGAAATACCATCCATGGGACCAAACAGCTAACTTCCTATGCAACCGTTCTTGTTAAAAAAAACAACTCCAAACATCTCCTTTTTCTGAATCTAAAGAGCCAAAGTTCTTCACACTTCGAACTACTGTTTGCGTGTTATCCCATAAAATTATGAGTCTGAAAAAAGTCTTAATCATTGATGCAAATTTGCTCATATTTCAGTATTGATCCCTAGACCATATAAATCAAGACGTATCATTTACATCCAACAAGAAGGATGTAAAACTGTTAAAACTGTTGGTACCTTTCCAATAGTAGGAAAATTTAAATACAGTAAGGTACAAATCACCATTGAAATCTGAAAGAAGCCCATACAAAAGAGAAATTGAGTCCCTGTGGCCATTTGGTTTGTTTACATCCACAATAACTGAAGTTATTAAACATTTTCCGTAAAACAACATATTCCGAAATTGGCATAGATGGAGGAATTGAAACCGGATGCGCCATAGCATTCATATAAGCCCAAAAGGTTATTCACTGTAACACATAAGTAATCTAAACAACTTCCAAACTATTAGGTTGACAATCGATTATAAGATTCATACCTATTTCAGATCGAAACTGAGTCGAAGGAAAACCCAATTTAAAGAAGATCGGTTGTGAGGACGAAGGAGATGAGGTTTGGATGTCGAGGTTGAATCGGGTTCACCAACATCCACCGGTCCACTAATGGCTTGATCTTCAGTGATGTGACACAAAGAAGCGATCTAGCGTAGGCACTAATCTCGTCGAAGTTCAATCTGACTGTTGTCATCGAAATTGGGCATATTAACGAGATCTTTCCAGATCCATGGATCGATTAAGTTGCGAGATGTAGTAGATGATGTGGCCATGATTTTCGGATGAAAGTAGATCTGGAAAAAACGGTGGTTAAAGGATGATTTTCGTGAGGGAAGAAAATCGCCATTTCCTCTCCCCGTGGGAGAGGAAACCGTTTTCCTATTGATTAATCTTTTTTGTTAATACTACCAGTTAGTAATTATTTACTAATAATCAATATATAAATATCAAATAATTAATTTAAAAATAATTATTTATAACTAC
Organism: Allium sativum; assembly: GCA_030737875.1. Taxonomy (NCBI): domain Eukaryota; kingdom Viridiplantae; phylum Streptophyta; class Magnoliopsida; order Asparagales; family Amaryllidaceae; genus Allium; species Allium sativum. The sequence continues at coordinate 815,063,962 of CM060921.1, read as the reverse complement.
TTCATTATTAAGTACTAGTAATTAATTAGTAAGTAATAACTAATGAGCGGTTAATAATCAATTAATTAATAATCAATAAGTAAATAACAATCAATAAATATTTAATTTATAATTAATTATGACTATTAGTTGTAATTAATATTTATTATATAATATTTTTTAATAAGTAATCGTTGTTGAAAGTTTTTCCAAAATCTTTTGTCAAATATGATCCCTACGGCGGGGGGGGGGGGGGTCCAAGGGGGTGGCAACCCCCCAAGGTGGGGGTGCGGGGGCAACGCCCCCGCTAACGGGGTTCGACTTGCCCGGTCAGGTCGCGGGGGTCCAGGGGGCAGCGCCCCGTCCGAAACGGTACTTTTTGTGTACTGTTGAATTTGAATCTTACTCAAAATTTAACAACAATCGTTAATTAAGTAACAATTGTAAGTTAAAAATCAGTAGTAAATAATAATAATAATTTATAATTAACTAAAATAATAATTGAAATTAATGATAAAAACATATATTAAATAAGTAATAGCTCCGCGCTGTAGCTATTTTTAGGGACAGTTTAATAGTTCAATCCAAATTTTAATAATTATTACTCGGTTATAACTAAGTAGAAATAAGTAAAAGTTAAATAATAGTTATTATTAATATGAAATAATCCTAATTAATAATTAATTTAAAATATGAAATAATCCTAATTAATAATTAACAATTAATTAATAACTAGTTAATAACTAATAATTAATAATCAATAATAAATCTAGATTTAAACGTTTATATTGGTTGTTTAGCGTAATAAATTGTTTTTTAGTTATTAGATAAGCAATTCAAAATGGCAAAAAGAGGATGTGTCCTTCCAGTACATTGGAATTTTCGTTTACCCCCACCACCACACACGCCCGATTTTAATATGCTGTGAAAATTTCATTTCCCTCCACAAGCAGGCGCGCTTTTCACTGGGCAATCCAGCGAACCCCACTTAAACTCACGAGATCCAACTCAAAAGAGAAACCCTAACTCTGAGTCTTCAATCGCCGCCACACAAAAAGCTACCTCTCGCGATCTTGAATTGCTCTCTGTTTTGCCACCTTGCCTTCATCCTTTCACCGCCGCCTCATCTTCATCCTTTTTCCGCCTTGCTTCGCCTCCATACAGTAGCCGTCTCGCCTCCGTTCTGCTTTTATGTTGTTGAAGTATTCCTTGTGAAGAAGGGGGACATAGTCGATCTACAGTGCTATTCAGATCGAGGGACGATCTTCGATTTATCCACTGGACAGCTGGCATGTTGCTACCGTTTGTTGGATTCAACGTGTCAAGGGCGACTGGATGTGTTTCATCCCCTTAGGTGTTGCTGCAGTCGGACTTGTCAAGGGCGAACAATTTCAGAAAGGTGAGATGAAGTTAGTCAGTTGGTGAATTGTTTTTAATAGAGCAGGGAGTGTTTAGTTTGATTTGGGAACATGTTTTGCTAAATCGTAGATGGTGGTGACTGATGGGTAGCTAGAGTTGAAGTTGATGTGTGTGCACTTGTTTGTTTTATCATGGAGATTATGTTGTTTCTTTGCAGGTATATAGACAGTGGGGTGGTGGTTATGTAGAAGACAAGCTTAGTTTCCTTGTAGTTGAAGCTGTGTTGTGATGGAATACAGTGGTAAGAAACAGATTACACACAGACTTGCAAAAATTATAAAATTCTAGGTAGTTTACTACTTGGCTAATGTTTGCAGTTTTGGGTGAAGGGATTCGGTTATGTTGTGGTCACTTAAAGTGTCTTTTGGTTGCAGGCAGAGGTGATTGAATGGAAGTTCCGGCGGGGGAAGGGGCATTGGTGAAGATGTAGTTCTGTAGTGAAGTGCATGCAGGTGAATGGTTCATATGTTTATATTGTAGTTGCTTATATGAGCTTTGCAGAAGCAGTTTTTTGTTGATGGTACTTGAATTTTGCAGAGGAGGCGAGGAAGCAAGCCAGTTTGGGTTATTGGTGTGGTGAAATAGGCGATCAGAGGTGGATGTTTGGTCTTCGTTGTGTCGTGCCATGTTTTGGGTTTGGTTGGAGTTTTATCCTTTGAATGTATGTATATTTATACGAAAGTGTGTATGTAGCCGAGTGTATTGAGTGATCAGTTTGTAGTGAGGAATGTATGTATTGTTATGACTTATTATGTAAAAGTGAGTTGTACGATAGTGGATCAGAAAGTTGTACTAATTCAGATATTGAAATAAAATATTTAATTGATTATTTCAGTTCAGTGTAGTATCATTTTATTCAATATAAATATTTATTTTATATGAACAAAAATCATATTGTTATAATTAATTTTAGTAGGAGTTACTACAACAGTGAAAAAAAGTTGTAATATGTATTACTACAACAGTGGAAAAAAGTTGTAAAATATACATATTACAACGGTGGTGCAACAGTGCAAAAAAGTTGTAAAAGATATTAGTCTATTACAACTTCTTAATACACGACGGTTTGTCCACCGTTGTAAAATGTATATTACAACGGTGTTCCACCGTTGTAATAGGGTCATTTTGTTGTAGTGTTGTCGTGGAATTTGGAGGCATTCTGAGCCAAAAAGGCGGGATTTTAAGGCGGTAGCGAGCACCGAAAAATCAGAAATTGCAGTGTATTGTTTTTCTGATGGCTGGGGGTAAGAGATTCTTGCTTTAGTTAGTATATTAGGGTAGTTTAATTAGTTATGAAAAATTAATTAGTTATGCATTTTAAGTTATAAAGTAATATGGTGAAATTTAGTAAGTTGCAAAATAGAAATTGTGTTATGCTACAATTAGAACAACATTTAAATATTTCATACCCATTGTATGTAATACCCCTTTTTGAGTTTGACACATGAACTATTCACAAATCATTTGCATTAGAAGCGTTGTATGAATATGTGACACTCGCATTTCATACTACGTTGATGAACACTTTATGGCGCCGTAAATGACAATGGATGATTGGTTATGTTGTGATATGGATGAGAATTAAAAATAATTAATTGATTGACAAAAATGTCATGTTGTTTGTAGTAGTGAAATTGGAGTAAAAATAGATTTACAAGTTGAACGGCTTGTTTATGATCACCTATTTAAATAAAATCAATGGGATGTAATAAATGGTTCATTAAGTAATTGTTTTATGATTGAAAACCCCACACGGGTCTGGGGATGATTTTGATTTACACATCTCCCTGGTTTGTAGTTCGTGTGTTAATTGTTAGGTTAAACGCTCAAGATAAGCCTTAATGAGTTATATTAAAGCTTATATGAGAATAAATGCACATTGGATGTTATTTGAATGTCAAATAGTTGTTCGCGACTATCGTTGGATGTATTGGATTGGTATGAGAAAATTTGCATGATATTTGGGTGAATTTCATTTCAATCCACAATAAAATGGCATATTTTAATAATACAAAATATGATGTAAAAACTGAAAATAAGTTGGACGTCTGATTTAGGATGGACACGTTTATATCGAAATATCGATGAATATTCGTAACTGTAACAAATGATTTTGAAGTATTTTTAATAGTGAAAACTTGTACAACATCCTTAAAAACTTTCAAAATATAAACGGCCTCCTTCCCATCTTTCTTTTGTAAAGCGGGTCCGTGGAATTCATGTTACGTGTTTTTGCCCAAAAAAAAGCGTTGTCCAGTAAAAAAAAAGATTCTAAAATATGCAAATATTCCCAGAAGGTCACGCAAAAAAAATTGCATACATGTATGCAAGTAAATACAATATGCAAGTATTCCTGAAGCAGTTTACACTGAAATTCTGCGTGAAATCTTGCATATATGTATGCAACTATTCTAAATAATTACATACATGCATGCAAATAAATCATGAAGATTTTACGTTGAAAAATCTACGTGAATACTTGCATGAGTGTATGTAAGTATTTTGTATTCTTGCAAATGTGTATGCAAATATTCATGAACTAATGTTTTTGTCTGCGGATTGTTGCATACAAGAGTGCAACTTTTATGTTTTATCGCATATGTGTATGCAAATAATCATGAACTGATTTGCATGATTGCGAATTTTTGCACACTTGTATGCAAGATTTCTGTAACACTTGCATGATGTATGCAAAAAAGCCAACGCAGATGCATGACTGAAATAGTTGCATACATGAATGCAATAATTTCAAATATTTGCATGATTTGACGCAAATTCCTGCAGTTTCGTTGTTTTTGTGTATTTTCTGTTTTTGATGAGTTTTTCGGTGGTTTTTTCAACTGATTTTTTTTTATGTTTTCGTGTTTTATTTAAATACAAATTTTCGTGATTTTTGTAATGATTTTTCGAGAAATAGGGATATATTTTATAATAAGTTTGGACCGGATGTGAACCTAATTTCCAAACTTATTAAGGACCTAAGAAAAACGCACCCTTTTTAATATACTTTGGCTCCAAAGTATTTGAATTTTAAACGAATAGTAACTTTTCAAAGTGAAGTTCGGTTAGAATATGTCGCAAATGTTTAAGAAGAGATTTTCTTTCGAAAATTTCTTGTTTATTTTTATTATGACTATAAGGAGATTTTGGACGTGAACGGATGACTTTCGAAAAATAATATTATTTTATTCCTTACAATAATGTAAAATAGGACCAAATAGTAAAATATTTGAATTTGGAACTAAACGGCTGAAATAATTTTATATCATTGAGTAGAGAAGTTTAGAAACGTTTTCAATTTATTTTTAAATAATAAAATCGATACGGGCTTGAATAGAATGCATCGTACAACGATAGTTCGCGAATGTCAACCTATAACTTAGAACTGACGTAGCGGGAGATCCGACCGTCGGATTCTCCTTAAACTGGAACAGTTGGGTTCGTATCAAAATATCTTTCCAACGAATATAATTGGTTTAAATTTGAACGGTTAGATCTTAAATTATGTCCAAATTAGTTTTGATGCAGTTCGGTGGCCGATATTGGAAATCGACTGTAAGGACCTTAATAAAATTATTAAAAATATAAATAAATTATGATAAATCATAATAAGTGATTTGGAAGGAGTTTGGGTGAAATATTCCACGATTTGAAAGATAAATGTTATTTTTATCTAAAATTTCCGTTTTAGCAATTACGGTGAGATTTAATAAATGGACGTAATGAATTAATTTGAGGTTCGTTGTGAAAGGTATCTTTAGGAATATCAATTTTAAACCCAACCATAAAAAGGAAGGATCTCATAAAGGAAAATTAGGGAATTTTCCTTAATTTATTAAATCAAACCGGGTTTCTGAAAGAGTCCATAATGAATGGAAAATAGCGTTTTGGGGTTTACAGTGAAGTAGGCTTTTAAATAGCAGTTGTTCTTTAACCCAAGTAAAATAAGATTAATTTATCATATTTGGTTAATCATTAAAATATGATTTTTGAGATTTAAGAATTTATCTCCGATAAAGTCAATGAGAACCGTTTTCTAAATAGCGCGAATATTTAATTAAAAGAATATGCTGGATTGCAATGAAATGAGTGTTATCTTTGTGTATTTGACACGTGAACGCAAGTTATTTCGAAAGACCGGGTTTTGCCCATTCTAAATAATTATTACGACGAGTAAAGTCAATGATAAAGACGATGATTGAAGACCGGAGATATTCACGTCGTTTTAAGCTCTTGATGATGTCTTGATTGTGCCGTACACTTGAGACAAGGTAACAAGTGGTGGTAGTTTAAAACATACTTGGAAATCGGCCAGATATGCGAGGACCTCTCTCCTGTATTGGATACATGGAACGAGGAATAAGGTGCCTCCAGTTTCATTCAGACCTGGAACATACATGAAAATAGATTGTGTACCTGACGTTGTAATTCGCGCAGTATTCATTGATCTCTGCTAAATGTATATCGGTTTGGTGGCGGAGAATTTATTCTCTTTCTTAAAACCCTTCTCTGGGACGTACGGGCTTAGATGTTATATATTGGTAGATGATCAATGATGCGTTATGGATTGACAATGTGGCATGCTAAGATGCAATAATCAAGAATTTTGTTGAATAGCAGGGCCTTGTGGATGATGATCAAAGCACGGCTTTAATAAGCATAGCTTTGTGCATAGCGTTAATTCGCGAGCCTCACACCGGCATGAGTCTAAAACGGGATAAGTGACGCAGAGAGTGCGTACGCTTCTTTCTAACTAGAAATGATGTCATGGTATGGAGCCTAGACATTTTTATTTATGTGGATGATGGATTGCGAGGCGCCTCGGATATAGAGCCGGCTAAAAGGCTCAAGTGATAGGTCTGATAGGACCGGAAAACGTATCGCTCAGGAATAATTAATCCACAAACGTTAGGTGTGGACCGGCCCTGCAGGATCCAAGGGTTGCCCATAGGTGTAATCCTGGACCATCTTGCTAGAGGTGGCCCGAATTCGATAAGGTGACCATCCCTTGCCTTGACTCGTGATGGAAATCCAATTTCCAATATGTCACTTTTTCGGTTTTAGTTGTAAACCTGTATGACGACACAATATATGGTACTTATGTCGCCTATGATTAATACATTTATGTTTGAAGTTGTTTTATACACTAAGCACTTGTGGTAATATCAAATTTATGTGTTTTAAAGCGTATCAAGCACGTTTTGCTATTATAAGGTAAAACTCTATCCTTCGGCTTGCGTTGCATTGTGTGATGCGACCTGACTCTTATAATAGCTTCATTTTTCAAAAAGGCATTGCGTTATTTATAAATTGTTTTAGTTCAAGCCTTGGTATTCACATGGAGTAAGTTTGTTCCGTGACGTACCGCGTGGTCCTGTGATTTACCCTATTTTAAACCAAAGTTTTAATAACTGTTTTAGCTCTCACACCAGTCCCATGACTGACTCGGAGTTTATTGTTTCCACCTAAACGCTGGATGCCTATATTTTCCACACGGGCTGTCAGTAGTTTTGGTTTTGCAGATTCTTTATTTTTACAGGATCCTGGATTGCGGCTGGAGCTATATTCAGCAAGTTTTTATTTGTGTATTGCTTTCAGCTGTGTTAGTTGATGTTTTCCGCTGCATTGTATTTACTTTATATAATATATTTCCGCTGTAATGTAATTTATTTAATTCTCTGATATTTGTTTTTCCGCGGTATAATTATTTTTCGCACTCTGATATTCTTGTACTCTGATGTAAATTATTGTAATAGCAATGAAAAGATTCTGTCGTATTATGTTCTGATGCATTGTGTTGTTGCAAAATCCATATTTTTCCGTCTCTTCGAAGTTCGGGGGATTTCGGATCGCGACATGCAGTACATTGTGGTTCTAATGCAACTACATGAATGCAATGGACATATGCAAATTAAAACAAAAAAAAAATGAAAACATGACTTGTTTCAGAAAAGTGATACAACAGAGTATGTTAACAATTTCTAGTCAGTCGATTGTATTTCAGATACCTCAATTGATCATAAATTTTCAACATAATTCAAGTTTTCAGTGTTAAATTCTAGTTTGGCCAATTGGCTCGGTTGATAACATAGTGCAACCATGAAATAAATTCTTAGTTTGCTTGTCAAAGTTCTCAAAGTGTTATTCTAATTTCCTTGTGTATGACTAGTCAAATCAATAAGGTCAAGAAGTGCTTGGGCATCATCGCTTATTCTCTATCTCAATAAAAATTATAATTTATGATTAATTACACACACCTAACTTAAAAGACCAAGATATACCACTCATGCATTGCCTCGTGGACTGACGGAGAGTTGGGAAAGAGCTCGACAGATTGTGCAGACCGACGCTGTAACAGCATGCCATTTTGACCATCCCAAATCGGTGATTAAACCGATTCGAAGCGTCCAAAATGACGGATTGTTATTGGCTTACAGGGCTTAAAAAGAATTAACACAGAATCACTATGTACAATTTTTTACAAATGTAGTTTTATACATAAAATCAGAGCTTTACAAAAGACTTGTACAATGGAAGCAAATTAAACACACATAAAACTTTAAGAAAGTAAAGTTTACACTTTTGGTCGGGTCACGCGCACATGCATCTTCTGGCGCCTCTCCTCTTTAAGAGCTAAACTTCTGCATCTGTGACACTTAGGGCCTGACCCGAGCATTCCATGCAAAAACACAAAATACTCGGGTCAGCATTAAACTTATTTCAAGTCAGTTACTTTGAACAAACACAAAGATGTAATTGTTAATCCCAACGATATATTAAATAATTCGAGTGTAATAACCATGATAACGGCAGAAATAAATATACTGTAAGGACCGCTATTTTCTCATGCATCAGCTAGGTGGGTGACAACAAAAGAGCGACAAGTAGCATAACTAAAACTAGGTGTGGCATTTAACTTCAGAGAGGTATACATATGTACAGTGATGCCAAGGTCCCTTAAACTAATTAATGGCATGCATGAAACTACCAAGCAGTACAAAATTTAAAAAGAATAAAATTTTAAAATCCCTTGTAAAGCAAACAACTATTCCCATGCGTGACTACAAGTCCCTAGCCATGAAGTGTGCGTGGAAACAAAAATCCGAAGTATGCAATGTTAAATTCATTTTAAGCTAGCATCTGGGTATATATATTTAGTTCCAATACCTTGTACAAGGTCAAATACAATAGTATCAACAAAAGGGCAAAATATAAGTATGCATGAACTACTCAGCATGCGTACATACTGGACTGAATAATACAAAAGGACGATGGACAAAAAGCCAAAGCACAAATTCATTTGAACCTGTTATGAAAGCAGCTACTTAAACGGCCTGAGTTACACAAAGCAATGCATGACAAAACAGGTGTGCCTAGAACACAACTTTATGAATGAAATGAGTGTTCAAGCCAGAGACAAAGCAAGTACAACAAAGTGGATATGCATATATACTGAGAAGAAACACAACGCCAAAAACAGTGTGTACAGGTGCAAAAATAACAAAATACCAAGTTCACCAACATAATAATAAGAAACTGACTCATCAATCAATAGCTTTATAAATGATGTCCGTTCCTTTATAAACGATGCTCATTCAGGCAATTTCATGTGCTCCACTGGACAGTCAGCGTAAAATAATGGGGAACCAGTTGAGCAGGTAATAATAACCCAAGAAACTGACAAAATACTGAATAACACATTTGGGATTTACAAGCTCCGGTCAGAAACAATACCCCATTAAACAAAGAAATTTATATTTTGACTGATAATACCAAAAAGACCATAAAGAAATAGTTATCAAAGAAAATTAATTTTGCAAACATTGCTTGCTTGCCAAAATAGATCATTTTAAAATGAAATCATTGAGAAGAGAACAACTAATGAACTATACATATCCTGTAAAAGACTAGCATGGCTTTAAAAGTAATGGAACAAGGTCCAGTAAAAGTAATCAAACAATAGGATATGGAAACAAGGACAGTAAACAACTAACTCTAAGAGAAAAACAGAGACTAATGTTGAAACAATAATGAACGTATGAAGTGGCATTCATGCCTTAGTTCCAAACATGGATCCATACACATACTCCCTTCATGAATGCTAAACCTACCAGGAAAACATGCAGCATGCTACACAATTATAAAATTGTCAAACGTCTTCCAAATCATAGGGTGATACTATACCATATAGAGAGAATAAAGTAGGCTTCATGCATGTGTCTCACTCTTGGTCTCCACATCTGACTATTCTATTGGATGAATGTTCAGCTTAAAATTGTGGAAAATGTGAAAAATTATGTTTTCAATACTATAACTTTTCACATAAACTTGTGAACACATCAACATATAGGGGTGAGCATTATTCGGTTAAACCAAATAAACCAACCAAACCAATTTATTTTGGTCGGTTTGGTTCGGTTTTGAAATTAAATTGGTTTGTAATCGGCCCAGAAAATTACTGAGTTCGGTTATCGGTTTAACCAAATTAACCGAATTTTTGCTATATTTTCAAAATTATCGGTATTATAATAAATATTTTAAGTTAGTTTAGTTATTTAAGTATATATTAATCATCCTATGTGTCAAAATTAATATTAAAAAACATTAAAAAAAATGTAATCAAATGTTTATAATTTGTTTCAAATTATAAAGAATATTTCAAACACAAAGTGTAAAACATTTTTAGTTCGATTTAATCGGATACCAACCGAACCAACCAAACTTAATTTGGTTTACAAGAAAAATACCCTATTGCAACTAGCTATTTGCAACAGGCGTCAAATGACAGTTGCAGTAAATGATATTTAGCAACAGGCCTTTTGTAGCTGTTGCAATAGATAAGATTTAACAACAGGCTTTTTCCTCCTGTTGCGAAAAGCATATTTTTCGCAACAGTGCTTTCATACCTGTTGCAAAACATACTTTTCGCAACAGCACTTTCATTCAAGTTGCAATAGAAATGTTATTTGCAACTAAACTTTCAAACTAGTTGCAAAAAATATATATTTAGCAACTGTTTTCGCCACTTGCGGTATGTAATTTTTTTTGCAACTGGTAAAGCCACTTGCGAAAAACGTACTTTTGAAAATTATTTTTTCTCTAAGTAACATTCGGTTATAATATAAAAAGTATAATAGTTAATATATATATATATATATATATATATTGAAAATTTAAATATATGTATATATGTATGTATGCGTGTATATATACTAGTACTTAATATTTATCATAGTTTAATAATTTATTTACTAATTAATGAACAATTTATAATTTATAATCAATAGTTATTAATAAAAAAATTATAATTTATAAACATAGTATAATTACTAATAATTTATAATCACTAATTGTAATATATGAATATAATTATTAATAAATAATATTATATACTGGTGGCATACGATAGTTGCAATAGACGAATTTTAGCAACCGCGCTTTCTTACCAGTTGAAATACACATATTTTTAACAGCTATCTTTTCGTGAAAGTTGCAATAAACATATTTTTAACTTAATAATTATAACTGATGGATATATTTAATTTTTGGTATTTAAAATAATAATAATTATTAAATAGTTTATAATTAATGCTAGTTTAATGTTTAATAACTAATATTTATTATTCAATATTAATTAGATTTATTTAATAACTTCTCTTACATGAGCTTTGCAAATATTATTTTATAATAAACTTAATTTTTTGTTGATTAGAAAAAGTCCAGGGAATATAATTCAGAACCGCTTCACACTGATGCAAAAATTGGAAGGCGGGATGCAAAAATTGGAAGGCGGGCTCCGGAAAAATTTCAGGTCTGCTTCATACTAATACTTCGTGCCCGCTTCGTCTACGTTTTCCTATTCGTCTGCCTTTCCCAATTCCTCATTCTAAATCCAATTCCAAGCCCTTCTGAAATGGCAACAAGAGCTTCTGCCAACCGCATCGTTTTTCTCTCTTCCTTTTTTCTATACGAATCACTTCTCTTCATCTCGTCCTTCTCCTCCCATCTTTACTCTTGCATTCGACATGCCAGAAATTTGCTGAAGCAATCGCTTTGGGTCACATAAAAGTTTAGGGCACCGCCTGCTACTGACCCCAGCCTCCTCTATCCCGTCAATGTCCTACTTGCCGCTATCGAGCTGCCCGTGCCCAATCCCAAATCAGTTCTTTGATCCAATTTAAAATCGTTGAGAAACAGAGCAAGTTCAATGAATCATGGACGGTGCATAAGGAGCGTCAATTCTTATATCAATTTTGGTAAGGCTAATCAAAATTTTGTTTTAATTTCCAATTGTCCTTTTGTGTTTATTATCAGTGAAGTACAAATTTACAAAATAGTTTAGTAACTGACAAAATATAAACCCAAACTATGTCTACCTATATATATTTTTGGAAATATGGTGTAGTGTGGTTATTGTTGAGGTAGGATATATTATTGCTGTAGGGAAGTCTTTGTACACCATAGAAAAACAAAAGATGAGAGCATTTATGTAGATACGATGCTTTTATTGTGGAGCGTTCCGTTTAGTGCATGACCTGCATGTTGTAATTTGGAGTTATACTCCTATGCCTTTAGACGTTGGTCACCCCAAGCTCGGGTCTTCTCCTCCCCAGCAAACCCGAGTCCATTGTGTCGTTCACCAGTGACTTGAATTGACGCAAAATTGGCTACAAATCACCTTTATGCAGAGAGCACTCCAAGCACTCGTGGAAATGCCACAAAGAATCCGCCAATGACAACTTACTGCTGGCCTTTGCATGTCATCATTTTTTATTTATAAATCTGTGGAGACTCATTTTCCCTTCTGGTGTGTCGGAAGTTTCCCTAAATCTATGCTCAGGTGAGTTCGCTCACGCTTAATCAGGTTCAGGTATATTAATTTGTGCTTCATATCTTTCACGTAATTTTGTTTTGAGCTGCTTTCTTTGTGACAGTTGATGAAGATACATTTGTAGTTTTTGGGTGCCTTTTCCTGTACAAGAACAGTTTTTGGCTCTTGAACTAATTTGCAAGTTAAGCATTGATGCATATTTAGAATTCAAAAGTTTTTCATGTAGCAGAAAAGGGTCCTAATTATTGGTTATCAAACCTCATTATCATTTTAGCGTAAGCATATGCTTACGATTTAAACTTTTTACAAGTCGCTACTTTGTTCCGCATTGAATATAATTGGTTTATGCCTGCCTTGTTACTGTTCTTTCATTTGGGTTGGTTGCTGTTTTCTTTGATTTCATCCTGAGATGTTCGACAGTATTTTCGAGTGAGTCATATAATACTTTGGTCATATGTCACTATTTATTACTATGTCACCTAATTAGCAGTGCACTCCTTATGCATGCACTCAATATTATGTCATCTCCTTACTGCATGAGCCCAAGGCCATCTTTCTAAGAACCGAACCCCTGTTCATGGCCATATCTCCTCTTGATTGCCGCACTTGGTTTAATAAAAGAGTGCCTACATGCTGAAAACATTACACACATGGACTGTCATCTATATTTATGGCACTGTCGCATTTCATATACATGTTTGTTGTTACAGTTAGGGATGTTATCTATTTTTGTTATTTGGTTAATGCAGTTTTGGAAAAGCGATTGATTGTATCTAATTCCAGACTGATGTAATGTTTGCTGCATTACATTATACAGATTTGACCAGGTTTAATGAAGGTGACTGGTACTTGGATCTGATTCTTTAGTTTCCAGCTTTGAAATTTTGGTATGATTGCAAGTCACGAATATAATATTTTGTGAATATATGAAATATGATAAGCACTGATCCATGTGTTTGTTTGTGAAAATGTGCAGCCTGAAGGAAAAAGCCCAATGGTTCTATGATATGGATTAATATACGACTAACTACCATTTAATTCATTCATTTCATTCAATTTAAAGAAGGCTCCTGCGTTTGTAGAAGAAACAAAAGATGATTACTATATAAATAAGAAGGATTTGTATACAAGCTAGTCAAAGGTAACAATGTTACGATACCGGGTTTTTCAAACTTTTCATCCATCTCGCCAAATAACAAAAACAATGGACAGAGGAGGTCATGATCCAGTTTTCACCACTTCGCAATTAGTTCCACCAATCGAAAGGTAGAAGTTTGCTGCATGCTGCTTATGCTTTAGTGTATAATTTTATTTATTTTGTGTTCATTGAAAGGTATAATATATCATTCGGCTATTATTGTTTGCTTTTTCCAGTGCAGTTTTTAATCTCTTTTCGAAGAACATGAATGGTGATAAGAACAGTTTTGTATTAGAGAGGAATGGAGACAGTTGAGCCATACAACGTGAGAGTGGCACAGTTAACGGATAAGATATTTGAATTAAGGAACAAGCTTGGAGGAGCAGGAATGAAAGACGAAGGGATATTTATGCCTCTAGGTAAGGGAGCAGAAGGGAGGATCCTAGGCAATGTGATAGCAGGAAATGAATATTCTATAGCGTATGATAGAACTTCGGAAGAGATTCTAAAGATCGTGTATGGGGAATGGACTGCGAAGACGCCGAGTGGGTTTTATCCCAAGGGCGGCGATGGGAATATTGCTAAGTCGCTTAGGTCTTAAAGGGAGGGGATGTTTGCACTGAGTTTGTACTTTTTGCAGTGTCTTTGTGGTGATGAATATTGCTAATTCGTTTAGGCTTTTATTGTTGTAATTGTTTGTACTATAAAAACCTTGTTAAAATAAAAAATTTATTTGTTTATTTCATTCTGTGATATACACTACTATTAAAATAAATACATTTAATATGTAATATCTATAAGCTGTTTTTTTTATAGATTTATGAATCTATTGCAACAGGCATATACTGTTGCAAAATGATTTGTTGCAACAGCAAAAGCCTGTTGCAAAAAAGTATACCGCAACATCTTATTGCAACAGGCAGAAAATGTTGCGGACTTTTTGCAACTTGGGCTATACCAAGGGGCGCAGGCCTGTTGCAATAAGTCTACTGCAACAGATATCGCCTGTTGCGAAAAGTGTTTTTTGTTGTAGTGTTGGTTTGGATTGGTTTACATTTTTATTGGTTTTAGTTTGGTTTGACAAATTTATCATCGGATAAACCAAACCAACTAAATGCTCACCCCTATCAACATATGCAAATCGAAAATAACCTTACATGTTTGCACGGGTAGTCACAGCGGAAAGAAGGCTTTAAGGGAAAATATGAACGAAATATCAAACATTATAAAATAAATCCGAAACTTGAAACGGAAATATATATTCTTGTAAAAAAAATAACCATATCTCAGATTTGTTGGTTCAAATAAATAGATGTTTTCTTTCCACCTGGTAAAGCGAATAAGGAATACTTAAGGGGAAATTCTGGTATTTGACAGCAATGCTCAAGAATACGATGCATAAAACTGCTGTGGTAACTCATGCGAAATAAAAAAGGGTACTTATTATTGGAACAGATAAAGAGTGCTTGTAACAGCCAAACTTTTCAAAGGTGCACAGAGGACCAAACTCATTAACTGTATATAACATTTTACCATAATCAATTTATAAATTCCAACAAATTGAGTGATGAACTGGAAAAAGAAACCAAGGCAATGATCCGAAAATAAGAAAAATGCAGTAGCAACAATCCCCAAATCATTTTATACTCGGTGGAAATAGAGTGTACTTGAAATAAATTTAATCGTAAGACAACTTACCTTAGACAGAGTGAAGAAACGGAGTAGAGATTGTTTTAAAGTGGCGCAGGCTATATGTTGGTGACCAACAACGAGGCAGGCTCTGCAACGAACGGTGGAAACAGCGGTCGCTGGACGTAGCGGTTTCAATTAGAGGCGCTAGTTGTTGCAGCTAGAGGGGGTTGCGACATCGATCGGCGGAGTGGGTTCGAGCAAAATAACAGGAGTGTTGAACGATGGAAAAGGGTTCAGCCATTAAATACTCTCGCGATGAGGTGTTGGGCCTCGAGGACGGAGGACGATCGGGAAGGAGAAGCGAATATTGGGGAGGCTATCGTCGGCGATGGAATTGACGGAGCAAATTGGGGATTTGGAAAAAATGAATTTTGAGATGGAATTTAATTTTGGAAAATGGAGAACCATTTGCTGTCCAATACGAAGAAGAGGGACGGTAAGTGTGGTTCCCCGGACAGAAAGGAATACACTTATTATATAAACCAGCGAAGGATCCAGAAACCGATAGAAAACAACACGTGTAGAGAATTCTAGATGGTCAAGGATAGGTATTTTAAATTTTCAAATACAATTTCAAATGTTAATTTTTCATAAACTAATTCAAATCTAACCAAATTATAGAACAAATTCTTAAATGAAATTTACCACTTATATTCCACAAATAAAAAATAATTCATTTCTTAATTAAATTACAAAAATATACCTTCCAAAGTTTATTTAAGTTAAACGTTTTATTTCTAGTGTAAGAGCGACTAAAATTAGTTAATGATGTTCTCCTTAACCAATGTTTAAATATTCAAGGTTAAATTCAAATATTCTAATAAATTTTAAATATTTAAATAATGTTAAAAATGCTTCCTTTTACAAAACATCCAAATTAAATTCACAAAAGGAATTTCCTTCATATCTTAAGCATCAAAATCGCCGATTCATTGCTATCACCCTCCAAAAATTCGGGATGTTATAGACGCAGACTTTCTCAACATGATGTCGGTAATCCTTAGGTCCAACTCATAAAATGAGATCAAGGTATACCACCCATGCACTGCTTCGCGGACTGACGTGAGAGTTGGGACAGAGCTTGGCTGGTTTGCACACCAACGCTAGATTTACAAGCAATGTTGGATACCCTTGGATTACTATTATTATTTAATATAAGAAGAAGAAAGAGTTACGTGAATTCAACTTAACAAAACTTAGTTTTAAAGATTCGAAAAGGCAATATAAGTATTTTAAATCCTCCACTCATTTAAACAAAGACTACAATTTTGAATGGACTTCATGGCCATCACCTAAGAATCTCTCTATGTACCAGTTACATTATTATCGCTTGTAATTCAACTTTTCATTATATTTCTTATTCGATTTTAATTGAGAGGAAAAATACTATCAACTGGCTAACAATTGTTAACTTATTTTGTTGTATCAATGTAAAACGAGTCGTATTTCCAAAAAAAAAAAAATTGATATGTTACTACGACCTAAAATGCATGAAAATAAATGGACCAAAAAAACAAACTTTTAAAGAAAAATAAAGAGGATGCGATGCAGACTCCCCCACACTAGATCTAAACAGTGTCTGCACCATTACACTTTTCCTAAATTTGAAAGATGATACCCAAAGGTAAATGAGTTGCAAAATTATTTGTAAAATGAAATGAAGTTTAGTCACTATATGCGAACAAAAATCATATGTAGAATGAAATCTACGATGATGATGAGTATTATGTGAAAAGTGAGACATTTTTTCCCCACACTTGCCTCTATCGAAAATGGTGTACAATGATTTCGTATATGATTTTTGAGATACAAGAGGCATGTTGATAACTTCTGAAATAAAAATCTTTCCTATGCAAATTTGTTTGTGACAGTGATTTATACCATTCAGATGCAGATTATCCCGTAAAACTTTCACGAGTTTTTCTTCTTGGTCCTCGGTAAGATAAGAGGCCAAGATTACGGGAAAATTTTCTGCAGAGTCTAAGGCATACTCTAGGTCTTGTGGTAGATGTTTTAGATCCAACTTAGTATGTTCTAGTATGCTGATATTTGTCAACATTCCATGGTTAGATTCAAATGACGAGGTTTTCAAGTCAAGAAATTCATTTAGTTCAGAAATGTATTCGAGCTCATCGAAATCGGAGTTGAAATGTTCAAGACACATTTTCAAGGCTTTAGAAGTGTCAATAAAGGTTTCAATCTCAAAATACCCAGAAGAATTATGGTGGCTATAACTTTTTTCATTCAACCTTTTCAAATATAGAAAATCCAAAACTTAAGGTTGACTCAAGTAGCTCTTATTACAAAATAAATAACGTACTCAAGTATATGTTATTAGTTGATAATCTCGATTTGAAAGGGGAAGAGGATCTTATGGTCATTCACGTATAGTATAAATACTAAGGGATACGACCAATATTTTACGGGTAGTATGCAACCTCTTTTGATAGAAGTTACTGAACTAATATATATCCACGATCAGACCCATGAGAGAATCAATTTCATAAAATAAACTCTTGTAGTAGAATATTTTAAAACGTCTAATCAAGTTTTTATTATTGAAAATGGTGAAAATGATTACTTCAGTTTCGGAAATTCATTCCTAAATTTGATTCAGAAAATTTCGACTAACTTTACAGGCAAACTGTAATAACTACAGAAAAATAAAATATTGTAGAAGCAAGCCGCTGCCCTAACAGAAATTTTTTACAAGCAATTTCTATATTTTGTTCTTTGGAGCAAAGCACCTGTAGAGTGAGGAAATTTATAGTGATTGTTGAAATTCCTTTCTTCGCCTTGACCTATGTTTTTTTAAACGATAGAAAACAAATAACACGAAAAACTAAATATTGACAACTAGCTAGGAATTAATAGGAAAAAAACTACACAAAATAAATAAATAAAGCCATACTCAACTTTAAAAAAACTAAACTAGCTAAAGAAAAAATAAGAAAAGAGGAAACTAACCAAAAATTACTCACACCCTCACTAAGATAATATGCCAATAACTTAAGTTCAAAAAAAAATTATAAACTGGTACAGACCACGTTCACACTCAACCAAATCAAACCAAGGCACCAAACCCAATTTACCAGAAGAAGAAAACGAAACTAACGCCAACAAAAAGGCACAAATCAAAATGCATGAATCTAGTACCAAATTTCTAAAACAACTCACGCCAAACCTTTTAGTTCCCCTTTAATTCCGGTTCGCAAAGAAATATTATAAAAGAAACTCATCCCTCTTTCATTCAATCAAAAAAATCAAACTCACCATAAAATTCGAATAGCCCCCCTTTACTCTGTAATTTTTTTTATTTCATTTCGAAATGGAGTTAGGGTTTTGTGAGTTGGGGAATACTGGATCGCGGTTATGGCGATTTGAAATGTGGAGTATGAGATGGTATTAGGTATTCGACTTAGGTTTCGATGTTGATCGGGTACAGAAAATTATGGTGTTGGTGTCGGCGTTTAGGGTTCTGACCTGTGTGGTTTGGTGAATTCGGCGGTCTCGAGGTCGATCGGCTTGGTTACGAGGTTGACTTTTCGGTGAGGATGGAGTATTTAGGGCTTTAAATTTCGGGTTTATTATTGTGGATTGGGTTTGCGATTTGAAGTTTGTGTCTTGCGGTTCAGTTGGTGACGTAGGAGTATTTGATTGTGAATTGGATTCGCGATTTGAGCAAGGTGATTTGCTATGTTGAAAATTGGTTCAAATAGGTATGGTTTTTGATGATTGGTCTGATGGAGAATTCATCGCAGTAGAAGATTATCGTGGTGGGAGCGGGAACAGGCTACGGTGATCAGAGTAGGATGATAATAGGTAAGTGTTGATTGGGGTTGGATTTGTTGAGGCTTTAGGTTGAATCTGCAGGAGGATTTGGTAGATGAGGAGGGAAGTTGTTTGAACAATCGTGTGGACTTTGTTGAATTGGAGTTCTATGATAGAAGGTGCACACAAGGTTGAAGGTGCTGATGCGTTTTAAGTTGTGGACTGGAAGAAGGTGATGTGGAGATTGGTCGAGATAGAGGTTTATTGCAGTGCATGAATATGGTTTGTGGTGTAGGAGGAGATAATGGTCAGCAATGCTCAAGGCAGAGAAAAATATAGAAGAAAGGAAGAAGGAAATAAAGACTTTTTTTGTAAGACTTGTTAAAGAAGAAGGAAAATTGTACAAAGGAGATGGAATAAGGAAAGGAAATAAAATCAATGAAATTTGTCAAGTTTTTTTTTCTTGTTAGGAAGATTACAGTTTCATTGACTAATACCAAATCAAACAATTCAAGGATTTTCTTCTATACATACAAGAAAACAAAAGTAAAAAAATAAAATAAAAACAAATACGAATCAGAAATTAAATAAATAACAAAATTCAGTGTTTACCTCCCCAGCAACGACGCCAAAAAATTGTTTCATGCTTTCTTAGAACTAGAAAAGCGCAAATCATGTAATAAAAACTACAATCGCACAAGTGTGTAGTATGCAGGTCGAACACATGGAGGAAAATTAAATTTTATTATTTATATATTTCATGGGTGAGTTAGACGAACTTTTGAGGATTTGTTGAAATAGAAATAGAAATTGTAACTTGGTTCAGAACAAATCTAATTGAATCGACAGCCAAATTACAATTATCAATAAAAACACAAATGCAATTGAATTCTCTATAGATTCGAATCTAATCGGATCTATACTAAATTCGAGGATTAGAAATAAAACAGAATACTATAAATAAAATTGTTGAACAGAAATAAACTAACAGGATAATAAAATTAGGATTACCGTTGAATCTAATCAAATGGTCAATCACTAATGAAAATTAAAATTGCAAAGACCACTTGTGCTCTACCAAATCTAAGTGTATAGATGGCACAAATTGCTTGAAAATAAAAAATGCAGAAATAAAAGATAAGAGAGCTTTGTTAATAGAGAAAAGAAGTACAAAATAATGAACAGGGTTTACAATGGATATCATGTGTATTTATAGGGGATGTAGGCTCATGTCATGTGAACATTGGGCCTAAAAAAGGTCCCTTGAATATATTTGATTACAAACAAAAGAGATATGATATAATGGTTGAGATATTCTTGCAGATCTTCCTCCTTGATTTTTGACATGTGGCAGCTGATTAGGTGCTCCTTTGGTAATGATATATCAAATCATATTCTCTATAACAAGTAAATATTAAAGATTCCATTTGATTTCACTATGAAGAATATGCCCAATCCCTGGAATATTTTTAGTGTATATCATACATACATACATATGAATATATATATATATATATATATATATATATATATATATATATACACACACGACATATCACTAATCCATATATTCTTCAAAACACATGAGGCGGGGTGTGAAATATTCATGTTCCTTTCTTCAGCAAAAAGTAGGGCTTGAAAGGGATTGAACACATGACACTCTACCCAAATTTCAAAGCCTTTACCAGTGATCTACAACATCTTTTGGGATTGAGAACTTGTTGATTCTGAAAAATAGTATTTTTCTATGCAATTGGCCTTCGATTGAGATAAATGAGACATTTATTGACAATCTATGAAAATACAGAAGAATATCCAAAGTAATATTTATTTATTAACTATAAAGATAAAATGTGAGCATAAAAATAAACACTTTTACATGTTAATCAATAAATAATCATCCATTGCAATTTAAGGTGCCACAAAGTGTCCATCCACATTGTTTGAAATACAAGTGTCATATATTCAAACAACGCTTCTAATAAAAAATAAACTTGGTGAATAGTTCATGGGTTGAAATCATGGGATAATGCATGTAACAAATAAAAATCCACATAGGCAATTAATATGTTTCCAACCATAAAAATAAACAACTATACAAAATATTTTAATGCTGCTCTAATTGTGACATAAACTATTTTCTAACTTCCAATTCGCTTAACTTTGCCGCATTAATTATTAACATAAAATGGTTAACTAATTAACTTTTCATACTTAATTAAGCTACTTAAATACACTAATTAAAGTGAGAATCTCTTACCCCGGCCATAAGATAATAACGCGCTGCAATGTCGGACTTTTCGGCACTTGCTACCGCTTAAAAATGTTAACTTTTTAGCTCAGAATGGCTCCAAAATTTCCGGCTACTCTCATACACGTTTTTACTAGTGAATGGAGCTAGAAACGACGATATTTGGCGAAACGGAGACCTCCAAAGCTTGGGGCTTGGAAATCCAACAAAGAGGAAGGGTTTAGCGGGCTCCACAGGGTGACACGTGGCACATATGGTCCATAAAAGAGTAGCTAAGGGTAGTATAATAGGTAGCAACCTTTAAATGGTTCTCCTTTTCTAAGTTTGGAGCAAATGGATGAAGAAAAGAGGAGAGAGGAGGGTGATGCCGGCCGATGTGGGGGAGGGAGGGGGAGGCGGCGCTGACATGTCTAGTAGGGGGTGGATGGCGTGGGCCCCTAGGCGGTGGTAGGTGGACAAAAAAGGGAGAAAGGGGTCTCCATTTTTAAGTTTTTGAGCTTTAATTCTTTCTTTGCAAATGTGAATGATAACTTAGCATTAATTAAGCTTAATTATCCCCAAATCCTCTCGTATAGGCACCAAGTGAGGAGAGCATGCCATATGCAAGAGAGAGGTGCCTAGGTGACTAATTCTCATTGGCTTTGCACTATTCATCAAATGACCAAGATTTAAGATGTATTTATTACTACATCAAAACTTCGTTCCAGTCCCACGACCACATGTTAACTCAAGAAATTACGAAATTTGAAATCTCGCTACGTTACTGAATTGGGGTTCCGATGAATCTAATCGTGTCGAATTCAGAGGCCATTTGAAAAATGGCCTTATTTTGAGTTAAAGTCGAATTAAACTGGTTTTCAACGTATGTTCATAGGTCGTTCTTCTAACTCCGTTGAAATTGAAGTTTTAAATCCCGACATATTTCGACATTCCGGATCCAACAAATGTGGTTTCGTCAAATTCCGAGACTGTCTGAAAAATGGTCTTTTTATAGGCGATCGATATAGCTTTAAAATATCGATATTCAAATTCAAAGCTTATAAATGCATTTAAATATTTTATTGACCCTGTTTTACATCAAATAAAACATAAAAACTAATTTAAAATTATTCACAAATTTTATCGAGCAAAAATAACCAATTTATATTCAAAATCTATTAGAATATTAAATTAAAATTTTAAATTGGTTCTGAAATTTCGGGTTGTTACAATCTTCCCCACTTATAGGAACCAGTGATGGGGTTTTATTATTAAATCATGCCATTTCCTTTATATGTTTATTACATAATCAGTCTTTGGTTCAACTTGTAATTCAGTCCTCGCCATACAAGTGTCAAACAATGACATGCTCATATGGTAATCAAAACCTCGTCATATAAGTGTCAAATAATTGCATGATTATATGGATATGCTATGTTATGCTGTCCTCGGTAAATGTCATGCGGTGTAGTCCATAGTTGTTATTTACTATCCTATGGTGTATGTTAAATTTCACACAAGAAACCATCACAGCGCATCTAATTACTCACAGCAATATAATAATAAAATTGGGAAACCAACTAAATAAGGTGCACATATTTATTGGGCACGCAATTTATATCTCTACTCAGCGGTGAGTCAATAACCTTCTTAACAAATATATATGTATGTACTCAACATAAGGTAAGGTGTCCATATTTTATTTTGTCCATAGGGTCCTTCTGGCCCTCTTCATATAAGCACCAAGTAACGATAGGTTTATACGGATAATATATAGTCCATAATATATGTTATGTGGCGTAGTCATATCACACAAACATCCCAGCATATACAAAACATCAACAAGTCATAATAAAATATAAACCATCAACATCATCATATCATATAACTTCTGTAGTTAATGCCCTTCTATTACCCCGCCATACCTCCGCTATATCGTGTAGCGGACTTTTACCGCTACGCTGTTTCTAAATAGCCTCTAAAATAGCTTTTCGCTTTAAGCCCCGCTATATTCCAATATTCCCGATATATCAAATTATTTTAGCTATATTCCGCTATAACTTCTATAAAAAAATGAATTTAAAATTACATTTATACATTATAAAATTTATAAAATTAGTTTTTTAATATAATTATTTAACACATATTTTTCAAAATTATAATATTCTATTAAATTTAGTCAAGCTAAATAAAAGTTTACATATATTTTCTTATGTATTTATTTAAAGTTAAGAATGTACTAATTATAATTAAGTTTAATGTTAAATTTTCATTTATTTATCATTTATATATTTGTAAAAGCAATAAATATGAATTTTATATGCTATTTTAGACTCATCGCCTATATCCTGATATTTGTTTGCTTTATCCCCGCTATAACTTTTTGAACCTCCACCGCATTGGATCCGCTAAGAGATTTAACTGCATAGCATATAACATTGTAGCAAGAACATCGCCAATAAGATCAACTATACCGCAAACATAGTGTGAACCCCAGTGTGAAGTGTCACTAAAGGTATAAACCATGTATATGTATCTGACTAACCATATCCATGCTCACCCGAGTACTACTACGTACTTGAGGTGGCCTACATCCCAAAATATCATACATCCAAAATATACATCGCGTGCCTACGTCGCACCAAAACAGGACTAGCACATACCCATCATATATATAAACTACTAACTAATTATCAATGGTCGATGTAGGGGCTCTGCGCAGATGGCCCAAATAGAGTCAGCTCCTCAGGATCCTGTGCCATCTCATCCTTCAATCTTGGAGCGAAAAGAGGCCAGTCGCCTGGTATATGATCCTCGATCTCAAAATCATCTAGCAGATCTTCCTCGCTAGTGGGATCCGACCAGTCAACTTCCTCATCATCGTCTTCCTCCACTTCTTCCACTTGCTCTTCTTCTTCTTCCACTTTCTCTTCCTCTTCTCCTAATATAGGAACCTCCTCGGTTACTATCTCAGGCACAATCGGGGCTACTAGGGTCTCATCATCTCCTAACAACTCACTACTACAAAACAGGTCATTTGCGACGGTTGTTTTATCTTATTTGCGACTGTTTTACAACCGTCGCATATGCGACCGTCGCAAAATGTGTAAACTTATTGCGACAGTTTTAAAACTATCGCAATATAAAGGTTCTTGCGACGGGTATTCATAATAACAGTCGCTGTAGTATAATTCATTAGCGACGGTTTATTTTACACTAGTAGACAAAAAACCGATATTTAACTTCAAAACTTTGACCTTGTGCGACAGGTTTTAAAATAACTGACGCGATAAGTTTTACATTTGCGACTGTGTTTTATTTACAACAGTAGCAAATAACTTCTTAATTCAAAAGGTCAAATGCACCCGCATTTCGTCTCAGCCATTATGATTGTCAACCGTCAATACAGTTTAACATTATAAGCAATTCACAAAATATATGAACACAAGAAATACATACACAATTCACAAAATCTTATATCATTTGAAAAGAAAACACTAACATTGATAACCATACAACAAAAATAGTTTGCATGAGTCATAAGTAGTCATATGCTAAGCTCCAAACAATTCAATCGTGTAAATACTTACAAATACTTATTTTATCAGAAATTAACATTCATCACATGACTACAAAAGAACAAAATGAATCATCTAGCTTAAAACTAAAAATAGTTCTATCGGCTAGCGAGATCGATTCTTCACCAAATCTATCGACGACAAGAGATGCGGGGAAAAGAACCAGCTAATCGGCAGTTTTTTCCCCTTTTCTTTAAACGGGTAAGTTAGAAGACGAAATATGAAACAACATTTGGAAAATAAAATTTGGTGCATATGTACATGAACTGACTGGTTCTCTATATTTCACACTTGTGCCTATAAGAGGTAACTCAGCAACTTTGTTTCCGTAGGCTCGGAAACAAATACAGAATTCAAGTAAGAATATCTAAACAGATACATGTACAAAATTGTAATATACCTAAAAGGTACAAATTCACATTTAGAATGACAACGTATTAAAGAAACACCACTAAGGAGTAGAAACCGATTTACTTATTCAGTTATTCTTGAAAACTACTTAATTTGGCAAATGAAAAAATTACAGTATATCGACCAAAGGGGAACCATAACAATGGACCATAGCTATTTAAAAAAATACTTTATAAAAACATGGCCAATTTGACTAAGAATTCTCTACGTAGGTTGTCAACTATATTGATTTCAATTAATGGTAGGATAAGTTATAACATTAAAAAATTATTCTGAAGCGACCTATGCGCAATTCAGTTCACGACTACAAATGTGTATGTCCTTAATTTTAATAGTTAGACTACAGCTGACCATGTAAAATAGTGTATATATATATAGCAAACTAACTAACCACATCTGAAGTCACCGGTGAAGAAATTACTGTCACCATTATATAGCAAACTAACTAACCACATCTGAAGTCACCGGTGAAGAAATTACTGTCACCATCCTATATTGTGCTAAATAAAATTAAACTCAGTAAAAATGTTCTCTTTATTGTGCTAAAAATCAAACTCAATGACAGAAAACATGAATTCTAAAATTAAACTCTGTAACAAAAACAAATTACTGATTCAAAATAAAGAACGACACCAAGATTTAAAAAAAATAAAAAGAACAGTAGATCATAGAGCTTCACTTTGCAAATAAAACAGAACAGTAAATATAAAACAGAACAGTACGGATATCCATAGCAGTATAGATATCTAGGGTTGCATAAACAATAAATATAAAACAGAACAGTATAAATAAAAAATGTCCAAACCTTCGTGACAGTATAAATAAAAAATGTTCTCTTTATTATGCACAGTTTCATTTTTACCAAAGAAACCGAATTTATTCAAAAAAATAAAGAAAATTACGTAAGAAAATTAAAAGAACATGTTTTTTGGTTGTAAACATGCGGGTAATGCTACTTAATAAAGTTCGAAATTTAGGAATCCAATTTATTAACATATTATTTGATGTTCGAGCATCAAACCTTACATCTTATAATTTGCAGCCTGACCATCAGCTGTAATCATGAATGCAACAAGCCCACAATTTATTATCCTTCTGCGCTCCTCTCCTGTGCGAGGCCACATTATTTTCACGCTAGCTATGGGACCAAACCTTCAAAAATATGCAAGAGAAACATTTCATCAACCTTTCGTAAGCAACAAACGAAAATTTCAACGAATCAAAATTGATGTAAAGCTCAATAACACAATGTAGTACAGTATTTCACTAGTAGTGCAAGATTCTCAACATACAATTTATGGTCTGGGGATCACCATCATCAACTGATCCAGGGAGTCTTCCACTTGGATCAAAATCATCTGGAAAATCGTCAAATCGACCTGGCAGCTGTAAAGAAAATTTTGATAGAGCACCCGAACAAACAAGCATTTGCACAATGTAATAACATTATTTATATTATGAGTACTAAAATAGCAAAATTAGACTGACAAAAAGATCGATCCTATCATATTTCTCTCACTGTCTCATTTATAATATGCAATGCTCTGGTTGTTGCAACGATGAGTATTTGCATTATTCCAAGGATTTTTCTTATATGGTCCAAATGCATGACTGAGCATCGAAAAAGATTACACATGCATGCCACTGTTAAATGGAGATATACAGATATAGCGGACTTATGTCAATTATAATCCAAATAAATTATATTTCCCTTTAGCACATTATTTCAAGACCTTATGCATACTTGATTCTTCTCACATTTTTTATGACACCGAATCATTTCAATACCCTACCCAAATTAAATCCTGCAATCAGTGTATTCTGGTTTCCTAGATCAATTTTTAATGGAAACAGCAAATTTTCAGTGCAGTAATAACATGCATACATGAAACAACAATATGCTATTGGTCAAATTGTGTGTGTATATATATATGACAAAAGAAAGTGGTGTAATCACATAACATTGAAAATTTTGTATTATTGTCCAATAGAGAACAAGTCTAGTAACACTGTCTCAGAAAAAAAAATCAAGTAATGCGAAAAATAGAAGAACGCCAAATATATGATGGTTCATGAGTTAAAAGAGATGCATAACAGTGTATTCAAATGTAATAGCTGGCTTTGTGCGGCTAGAAAAGAATTCTTCCACTTCTTTAGCTTTCTCTTCGGAGCAAAACTAAAAGATTTCGAAAGAAACGGAAAAGTTGCATAATCACCCGAAAAAGGTGAACTTACTGAAGTACATTATAAGAAACTGATGGTGGCTGTTTACCGGTGATACAATCGTACCAATGAAGCTTGTAAGCAAGGATCCAGAACCCCATGTCTTAGAAATATAGTCCCAGTTTTTCTACATACAAAGTACAAACCATGGATTGATATGAGAATGTATGTGGAAAGTGATAACTGCATATCTGTTCTGATTTTTAATTAATATTGTACTTAAAAAATTGTGTACATGTATTATGTATATTAATATGACCAAACGACAACCATTAATTTCCTTTAATATGGTGTATACAGGAACAGAAGGGGTAGCATAAAGTATTGCTACAGGGCCAAATAATATTATAATTACTAAAGAAAGATAAGCCAATGATTTGATGAACACTCCTCAACATATAATCTTTTATATTTTAATTACAGGAGGGGTATTAAGTAACTATTCGAATATGGGTCCATATATCATGGAAGACTGAGCAATACAACTAGCTTCTCGGAGATAACCGCTAGCTAAAATATCATGTTTGTTTTATGTTATTACATTTTGCACTATCACGTATATAAATAGCAGTACAGTTTACTTGTAAACACACAGCAATAATATTAATCATTCTCTTCTTCATTGTCTTCCATATTATATAAATTTTGATAATCAAGAATTTGTAGGTATCTAAAATGCATACAACATTGGCGTAAAGCCCTACGGTAGCAGCTATATTAGACAATAAGTCTTATATTGATCCTAAAATTGGAAACTACTGGCATTGGAATATAGTACCAATAATATGGAAGTTACGTTCCACATAAAAAATGTAGTCGTTTTGAAATTAAGTTTTGAAAATATCCCCGACTAATGATAAGGAACACAACATTTGTTGTTTCTAAAATAGAAACAGATGACTACGAATTTAAGTGCATATTGATATTGTTATTGAAATAAATACCTGCTACAGTTTAAAAACACTAGTGCTGTCGTGTTATGGTACCAATCTAGTTACTAGCGGTTAGCAATGATTATCAAGTGGTAATATGATAATATATACACCTCAATTGCATATAGCACTCATGTACTATAAATATCTGTTATCATACGGTATACCATGACATATTATTATTATTAATGAAGTAAACCTTCTCCTTGTTGCTTCTTAATTCAAGGCATGCCTATAAATTTATATCAGATCTGTACACTTGTCATCTTCTTTCTTCCGATGGTTTTTATTTCGTTTCATTACTACATATCCATGTTCATTATAACACTTAATCATGTAATATTTGGCATCTGTCTTTTCCGTAGAACCATAGTAATTTTGAATTAGAGCTTCTTACAATAAGTACTGATTTTAATTAAAATAGACAAAGCAGCTCTACTTGAATATTTATGCAAATTAAGTCAATGCACATTCATTTTTTTCTAAGTGTCTGTTACTCTCGCATCTTTATTGGAAATACGCACTAATCCATTGTTAATATTTATAACTGTTGTGAAATATGGTTAAAATCCACTTCATAAAGTTATATAATCACACGCATAAAATTTACCCAAGGAAGTATTCATAATATTATCTCCCAGGTCTTAATTATCATCATCTTTTATCAACATGCATGAAACTACTTGTAGCTAAGACTACTTTATTAATTAGATTATCCACATTAACTGTTCTCTTTATAAACCCATCCTTTTATTATTTAGCATATTAGAGGGACCTATACCCAAAGAACTGAAACCTTACATCTTATAACCCAATATTTGTATATATTCAGATTCCTAAATTTCAATTGTGCCCACATTCAAGCGGTTCGGTATATAAACAAAGTAAGGCATGGTACAATAGCCAAGCACGAAACAGGGCAAAGCAAAGCCTGGTGAAGTGCAACGCAAATTGACAATATGCAAGAGTGTAAGCCACAACAAATAGAACAAATATATATTAGGTTCCTATGCAAAACTTAGCACATATACGCAAGTGTAAAGCATGGACAGGAAGCCACAGTGAATACATGCGAACATTTATTTAAATGATTGGGCTTATTCGGTTTCAAAAGCAGGGTACATCATTGCCTAGAGCAGCATGTGTTAGCATATAGATCAAATGCAGTAATAAGTATATCCCTATACTTAATTAACAAGGCAGTAAATATATGTCGCAACAGTGCGTGCCCAGGTTATCAAATTTACAAAGATTAGTGAAATGGGCAAACATATGTGAACCGATCACACACACACACACATCCAACCCAAACAGCGTGTGTGAACCAGTATAATTTCCAAATTAAACTTATAAATAGAATCTTCAACCAAGCATGTGCAGTTCTATGGTTAAGTCAAGGACAGTCTAGTTACGAACCAACTACACAAGATTGTTTAAAATAGCAATGCACCAATGAAGTACCAACAAAGCCGGTTCTAGACCTGTGCGAACAGGGCCTACGCACAGGGCAGCAGAACCTGTGGGGCATCATACAGATGACAAGGAAAAGGAAAAAGCAGTACGTGATTCAGTAAAATATCAAAAACGATAGGTAAGGACCGACTTTTAGAAAATGGCGACCTCTCGAGAATACGCCTGGAAAACAAATTCCAAGCCCTTACCCACGTTTCAGCCCCTATTTCCGCCTCCTACGACTTCGCCGTCGCCTTCTCCACTGCACCCAGAGCCTCCCGACCACAGCAGAGATCAGACGCACCCACATCCTTCATCAACTACTGCTTCCGACGTTTCCAATCAAATCCCTAGTCCTCCTTCTGGTTTTCATCCAGGTTCCGCGCCTCCTTCAAATCAACCGTCGGAGGACAACCAACGTACAGCAGGTCTCAGCTGCAACAATTCGTCCAAATTCTCCAAGATTGCTGGCCCTGTTTCCTCCGTTTCAGATCCACCAAACACTTCGGCGCAAGTGGCGTTGACTGACGCACAGACGGTTTTCAGTTGGTGGTATCCAAGCGATCTTTAAAAGCGAAAGCCTCCACCTCAGTTAATCAAAATATGCCTACTGATGCTTGGAAGCCTTCAACACAAACATGAAAGAGAGTGGAATGCTAATTCCAAGTTCAACCAAGAAGACTATCTGTCTGTTGAATTTTTTATAGTTTAGATAGCTACTTAGTTTGTTCACAAAACCAATTGGTTTTGTGAACAACTATATAGCTCTCTAAACTATAAAATGTCAACATGGTATCGGAGCCCCAGAAGCTGATGCCTCTCGCTACAGAAGTTTGATTGGAAGTCTTTTATATTTTACTGCTATGATGAACCGGATTCTTTTATACCCTACATGTATGATGCAAATAGACAGCGGGTTTCAGAGACTAGAAGGAAATCCAGATTGCAGAATTTCCCATTGGAAAAGCATTAAATCCTCTTCTCCCTCTTCCTGGAACTGTTGATTCAAGTATGAAATCATATTCCCAAAATTATTTGCTTTTGCGCTAATGATGTCAAGTAAGAAGAGGAAGGAAAACAAATCTACTAGAAATATGGAGAAGAAAATGAATTTAGCTATAAAATATTATAATTATTTGTAGATGTTAATTATGTTAGAGAAAATCGATGTTCATTTATAAAATGTATGATTTTATCCTATTGTTAACAAGTTAGGTTTCAGAAAAATCATATTTTGAAATTGTAGAAAATAGAAACTAGTTATAGTCTTGAAAACCATTGAATATGTTATCTTTTTGGTTTTAATTACCAAATCAGTCTACATATCAGAATATTTCCAAAAGAACTGCCATTCGGAAAACTATGGTAAAGTGTATGCACTTAGTCATATGAAACGCCATTTATTCTCTAGGAGCATTTTGAATACACAAAATGATGGTCGTCAATTTGAGAATAAAGTATCTTGTTCCTGATTTGTTTCACTTTTTATTTTCTTTTGGTCGGAGGAGGTTTCTTCCCTCCATTCTCAGATAATTGCATAGTCCCTTTCATTGACTATTGTTAAATTTGGAACAAAAATGGTATGGCAATATTGAAGAGACTGAATCTTGTCTTGAATAAATGCAGTCGGACCAAGTAATAAAAACGGGAATGTTGATATTAGATGTCTATGAACTCATATTTATTTATCATTTCTTCAAATTGTTTAGCAATGCAATATCCTTTAAATTCAAATCACAGTTCTTTCTTAAAACTTAAGACATAATCCTAATATTTTGTTTCACCTTTTTTCCCCTCTATAAAAGAGAATCTTTTGCTATCGTTATATCAGAATTTTGTTCAACATTGTTGCAACAAGGGGCATCATTTTATAAATAGCACTGGGCATCCCAAATCCCAGGACCGGATCTGGTACCAACATGGTGCTATAACAATTACAAATGAATTTGGCTAACAGTGTACTAACACAACTATGATATAAGTGCTACAACATATATATACACATATAAATATGCATATACATATGTAGCTTCTAACAAAAACAGATCAGGTATAGATTTTAATTTCATAACATAGGTTTTACTAAATACCAAGGCTGCGAACACTCATAAATGGCAAAGGTAATCAAGATAAAAATGCAACAACCCCAAACATCGTGAACAAAATCAAGTGACAATCAACAAGGTAGCCGGATAACAGTTCAATATCAAGGCCATCAACTATCATAATTTTTAGTTTAAACCGAAATTAAATTACTTGAATAAAAGTCAATCGTGAGGAGGAAACTCACCTACTAACTCTGCAACGATTAGGCGTAGGATGTAGTTCGATCTGACCATTCGGTGGCTTCAAGATGCTGGAGCTCCGATTTGTGGCTTCTGAGATGGTCTAGCCTGGCTTCGAGTGGACAGAGGGAGACGACTTCGAGCACGAGATGGACTGGAGTCTGGAGGTGAGGCGCACCTCGATTAGAAGCGATGGAGGAGCGGTGCCAACTTCAATAGGGTCGTCGATTTGAAGGGGAAGCGTGCTGCGTATGGCAATTCAATTTTCTGCCATTATCGATTAAGGAGGAGGAAGAGATAACGAAAAATTTTGGGGAGAGAGAAATTCTAATTTTTTAGTAGGGGAAAAGGGTTTTGAGGTAAAAAAGAGTCCAGAGATCATTTGGGAGCGAAACTGAATAGCACGTTTAGATGCATAGGGGACTAATGAATGTGCGACTGTTAACTAACAACGGTCGCGAATCTGCCTAGTAGTATTTTCAACTCGTGTAATTGACCACGGCTGTTAATATAACCGTTGCAATGTTAAAATATTTTCTACGGCTTTTATAAAAAGCCGTCGCAAATTTGTCTAATAGTGTTTCCTGCATACAACCTGCTACGGATTTCAAAAAAACTGTCGCACAAAACTATATTTGCTACTGGTTTTTGCTAAACCGACGCAAATAAGGCAACGCAAATGAATAGTTTTGCACTAGTGACTCGGGGGCTAGATCCTAAGTAGGAAACCCCATTGGTCCTAAAGACTGAGCATAGTAAGCAACCATCTCGTCGATCTCCTACATATAGTCAGGAAAGATGTCTAAGGCTGAAGGGGACTGGTCCAACAATATAGCATCCTCCTCGGGAATCACAAGTAGGTCGAAGTCCTCCGTCATCGTATAATCCTACATATGGGCATCCATCTCGGGGTTGGGAAAGACGAGGAACTCAGGACCTATGTCATAGAATACCAACTCGGGTCCGGGAACCTAGCCAGGGATAATCGGGGGCTCTAGGGTGGCTCTAGGGTTGGTTGCTCCTCAACAACAACATCTATCACCGGAGGGGGCAAAGGAACGGGGTCTCCCATGATCACATGACCATACTCATCCAATAGGATCCCATCATCATCATCCAGCATCCACGCATCATAATCAACGGAATCCTCATGTTGTGGTGTGGCCGAGTCCATAGAAACCGCATCCGAATTTGAGCTCGAATCGGTATCAAGAAGTATAGAGGGTATAAAAACAGAGGCAACATCGGACACGTATGCATCATCCCTATAATGGTCTGGTATACTGGGACATGACTATGGTGATAATAAGAACCGGAAGGACTGCTACCTGAGCTATCTGATGAACTGTCTGAACTACCAGATGAGCTAGTGCTATCGGGTTCATAAATACTATCATCGGTAGGCAGGGACGGTGGAACTATCATCCATACTGAAGGAAGAACAACCATCCGAAGATTAAGAAGTAATGATAAATATAAGCTCGGGTGGTCCAGGGGGTGCTGACTTCCTCTCTACGAATTGGAACCAAGAAATTTCAAATTAGGATTTAAACTCAAATCATGTCATTTAAAATATATAACAAGTGGTTCTCATACATTCACTGTTAAAAATCGTGAATACATTTCCTATACGTGTTCAAATTTTAAAGTATTTCAGAATTCATCGACTGTCCAAAATCGCTGAAGATTCCTTTTTAATTAAGCCTAATTAAAACACTTGGAATTTTAAAACAAGAAATCAAACAACAAAGCAATCCCTTGATTATTTAAATTTTTAAATCATGTATGTTCGCAAAACATAAATTTCCTTTATATTCATAATACATTATTGAAAATCAAATTATATATAGTAGTCGCTCATGGTTTCTCATAAACTTGCAACTCTCAACTCATCTTAGGGTATTACTAATCCCATCTCTAACGAGTACTCTCATTTTAGGATACTGTCGATCCTATCTCTAATGAGTATTCTTTA
Organism: Allium sativum; assembly: GCA_030737875.1. Classification (NCBI taxonomy): domain Eukaryota; kingdom Viridiplantae; phylum Streptophyta; class Magnoliopsida; order Asparagales; family Amaryllidaceae; genus Allium; species Allium sativum. The sequence goes on along the minus strand of CM060921.1, from coordinate 815,030,046 downwards.
ATAGAATATTACTAATTCTATCTCCGATGAATTATTTCATTTGGTTCTAATGTGACATGTTCTCGAGCTCTATAAACCAAAGCTCTGATACCACGTCTGACACGAACATCGAAACGCAAAACAACGGAATATTTTATTGCTATTACAATAATTTAAATCAGAGTACAAGAATATCAAAGTGCGGAAATATAATATACATCACGGAAATACAATTATCAGAAAATCAATAAATTACATAGCAGCGGAAAATGTAATACATAAGTATACAATGGAGCGGAAATACATCAACAAACACAGCTGAAGGCGATACGCTGATAAAGAGCTTTCCAAATATAACTCCAGCCATAATCCAGGATCTTGTTTTAAAAAAAGAATCTGCAAAACCAAAACTACCAACTACCCGTGCTGAAAATATGGGCATCCAGAGTTTAGGTTGAAATCAATAAAATCCAGGTCAGTAATAAGACTGGTATGAGAGTTAAAACAGTTATTTAAATTTTGCTTTAAAACAAGGTAGATCACTGGACCATGCCGTATATTACAGAACGAGTTTACTCCATGTGATTACCCCAAACTTGAAATAAATGATAAACAACACAATGCTTTTTGGAAAAAAAATGGAGCTATTATAAGACTCAGGTCCCATCACACAATGCAACGCAAGCCGGAGGATAGAATTATACATGTTTATAATAGCCAAATATGCTTGATATGCTTTAAAACAAAAAAAAAATTGATATTATTATAAGTGCATAGTGTAGAGAACAACTTCGAATATAAATGTATCAATCATAGACGACATAGGTACCACATATTATGTCGTCATATAGGTTTACAACTAAAACCGTAGAAGTTGCGTATTGGAAATTGGGTTTCCATCATGAGTCAAGGCAAGGGATGTGTCCTTACTGAATTCGGATAGCCTCTAGCAAGATGATCCAGGATCACGCCTATGGACAAACTTTGGATCTTGTAGGGCGGGTCCACACCTAATAATTGTGGATTGATTATTCTTGAACAATACGTTTCCCGGTCCTATTAGACCTAACACCTGGCCAGTATGTCGACCAATCATATCTGAGGGCCCTCACATCCATCATCCACATAACTAAAATTTCTGGGCTCCATTCCATGACACCACCTCTAGCAAGAAAGAAATGCATGCACTCCCTGCAGTCCATAATCCCGTTTTTGACTCATACCGGGGTATGAGGCTCGCGAATTAATTCTATACATAAAGCTGCGCTATTTAAAGCCATGCTTTGATCATCATCCACAAGACTCTGCTTTTCAGCAAAAGTCTTGATCATTGCATCTTAGCATGCCACATTATCAATCCATACGATAGCATTGATTTCCACCAAGATATAATCTCTGAGCTTGTACGTCTCAGAGAACATTGTTAAGCAAGAGAATAAATTCTCCGCTACCAAACAGATATATATTTAGCGGAGATCAACAAATATAGTGCAAAGTACGATGTCAGACATACAATCCATTTTCAAGTCCGTTCTGGGTCTAAACGAAACCTGAGGCACCTTATTCCTCATTCCATATGTCCAATACAAGAGAGAGGCACTCGCATATTCGGTCGATTTTTTAAGTACGTTTTAAACTACCACCACTTATTACCTTGGCTTGGGTGTACGACCCAATCAAGACATCAGGAATAGCCTAAACGATGTGAAGATCTCCGTTCTTCAACCACCGTCTTCATCTTTGACGTTTAATCGTTGTAATAATTACTCATAGTAGGTTAAATCCGGTCTTTCCGAATAACTTATGTATCTTTATATTCATGTGCCAAATACACAAAGATAACACTTACTTCATTCCAATCCAGAATATTATTCTATTAAATACCCATTACCTTTAGAAAAAGGTTATCATTAATTTTATCAAAGGTAAATTCTTGTGATCTCAAAAATCATGTCTCAATGATTATCCCAAAATTTAGAAATTTATCTCTTTTTAATTGGGTTAAAGAACGATTGCCCTTTAAAAGCATTGTTCACTATAAACCCAAAATATCATTTTTTTTCCCCATTCATTATGGAATCTTCACAAAAATCCGATTTATCCATAATCGATATAAATTTCTGTATCAGACTAATACTATAAATGGAATAACGGCGAAGCCCTTTTAAATTGCTTAAATAGTAAAGGCCTTCCTTACTATTCGATTAAGAACAATATTGGAAAAAATTCATTAGATCTTATTTAAAAGATTTATCCTTTTCATAATTGGGTTCAAGAACAGTATTATTAAAGATATCATTCACAACGAACCTCAAATCAATTTCTACATTCGTATAATAAATCTTCCCGTAGTTGAAAAATGGTAATTTTTAGATTAAAAAAATAATATTTATCTTTCAAATCGTGGAATATTTCACCCAAACTCTTTCCGAATCATTTATTATGATTTATCATAGTTTTTTTATATTTTTAATAATTTTATTAAGACCCATACAGTCGGTTTCCAATATCGGCCACCGAACTGCATCCATAACAACCTTTTTCAAAACTGATTTGAACATATTTTATGATCTGACTGTTCAAATTTAAACCACTTATGTTCATTGGAAAGATCTTTTCGATACGAGCCCAACGGTTCCGGTTTTAGGAGAATCCTACGGCCAAATCTCCCGGTACGTCAGTTCGATGTTACGGGTTGACGTTCACGAACTGTCGTTGCGCGAGCATTTTATTCAAGCCCAAATCGATTTATTAATTTATAAATAAACCGAAATGTTTCTATACTTCCTTATTTAATTATATATTATTTACATAATTACTTTAGAAAATCTGTTTCAGTTGTTTAGCTTCAAATTTGAATATCTCTTAGTTTGGTCAATTTTAAACCTATTCTAATGAATAAAATAATATTATTTTTTAGAAGTTGTCGACTTATATTCAAATTTTCATGAAAGTCATAATAAAATAAACGAAAAACTTTCGAAAGAAAATTTCTTCTCAAACGTTCACTACATATACTAACTGAACTTTACTTTGAAAAGTTAATATTCATTTAAAATTCAAATACTTTAACAAGCCATAAGTATGTCAAAAATGCTTCGAAATCATTTACTATAGTTACGGATATTAATCAATATTTTGAAATTAACGTGTCCATCCAAAATCAGACATCGAAATTTAATTTCAGTTTTCACCCCATATTTTATATTATTAAAATATTCATCTATATTCTTGACTGAAATAAAATTCAACCAAATATCATGCAATTCCATTCATACGGACCCAATACATCCAACAATAGTTGCGAACAACTATTAAACGTCCAATTCACATCCAAAGTACACTTACATCCATATAAGCATTAAATAAATATTTCACGCTTATATTGGTCTATCAATCAATCAATTAACATTCAATCTAAACACTCGGGATTAGTGTAATCAAATATCATCCCAATACCCGTATGGTATTTTCAACTAACAAATAATTATTTAATAAATTACTTATTCCATCTAATCGGTATTATTTAAATAGGTGAACATAAATAAGCCATTCGACTTGTAAATGGATTTTTTATCGAATTTCAACTACCATAAATAATTTAACATTGTTTTTAACATGTTAATTGTTTTTAATTCACATTCAAATCATAACATATATAATCATCCATTGTTATTTAAGGCACCACAAAGTGTCCATCCACATTGTTTGAAATACGGGTGTCGTATATTCTAACAATGCTTCTAATAACAAATAAACTTGGTGGATAGTTCATGTGTTGAACTCAAGGGATATCACTTGTAACAGATAAAAATTCCACTTAGGGAATTAATATGTTTCCAATTGTAAAAATAAACAGCTGTAAAAAATATTTTAATGTTGCGCTAATTGTGACATAAACTGTTTTTCTAACTTGCAATTCACTTAACTTTGTCGCATTAATTCTTCACATAAAATGGCTAATTAGTTAACTTTTCATACTTGATTAAGCTACATAAATACACTAATTAAAGTGAGAATTTCTCACCCCAACCATTAGATAATGACGCACTGTAATGTCGGACTTTTCGGCGCTCGCTACCGCTTAAAAATGTCACCTTTTTAGCTCGGAAGGGCTCCAAACTTTCCGGAAACTCTCGTACACGTCTTTACTAGTGAATGGAGCTAGAAAGCGACGATCTTTAGCGAAATGGAGGCCTTTGAAGTTTGGGTCTTGGTTGTCTAGCGAAGAGGATGGGTTTAGAGGGCTCCACAGGGTGACACATTGTAATGACCCATCATTTTGACCGTGCCGAATCGACAAAACACGTCAACTCAAAACGTCCAAAACGACAGATTGTTATTAGCTTTTGGGGTAAATAGAATAAGTCAGAGAATCATAGATCACAGACACAAATACAGAGCAATATAATACCTCATAGCGGAAAATACTAAATACAGTAGTAGTTCATGAAGCTACTAAATAAAATTTTACATCAGAGTTTACATGAATCAATACAGCGGAAGTCTAGGATAATGAGCTCTAATACATAAATAAAAGATAACCATATAAACTGAAATGACAAGAATAGCTGGAACTGGATCAACTGAACAGGTAGTTATAGGTGAGAAAATCCAATATAAACTCCAACTCCAAAAGTGAATCTCAAAAGCTGTAATACTCGATCTGACCCGAGCAATATTGCAAAACAAAACAACTCGGATCAGGACTAACATTCTCATGGAAGTAAGTCAACTCAAATGAAATGTTCGATGAAATGCAATCAGTAACTTAGAGGATGTTGGGATCACCATACTCTAAGCATCCATCAAACTAATATTATATAGTATAATACACTATATACAATAGTGTCTATCAGTAAAGTAAAATATAAAAAGAGCATAAGCGGAATTACCATGATTATCCTTACACCATTTATATATTCCCATAGTATATACAGTACCGTAATTCCTCTGTAAACTGGAGGTTGATCAGAGGGCACTCCATATAAAACGGTACAAAACAAAGTCATAGTGGGCTCGTATAAGGAATGTGACAAGGCACATAAGGAATGCCAGGGTGGATTCACCGTTTTCATAGCCAGACTGGTGGTAACGCATAACAGCTACTACCGCCTACCTCGATACACACTCCCAAAATCAAAAGGGCCCAAATCGAATCTCCACAGTAACAGAATAATATCGAAGAAGTGTGCTCGTGTAACACCCCACGTCCATTAATGTCACTCACTAAGGGAATGCATTAACTTCCATGGAGCATTATGAGTGTATATAGAACAAAAAACTTAACAAGACAGATATAAAACAGTACTTAAGAATTAAAAACTTCATTCATTGCAGCAGAAAATAAAATGAGTTTGGTTACATCATCAAAACCAAATACTAGAGTCAATTACATAATATCCATCTTTTCAAAATCGGAGTACATAAAATGAAAGCATAATCCCACTAGTACAAATAGCCATAAAGGAAAAGAAAAGATAAAGCTGAGCGTTACTTTCAGCACTTCAAGCACTCCAAGAAAAGATCTCCAAGCAAAGCTCCGCTAATTCCCTCCCTGAGGACCTGGGGGGAAAAGGAAAGAAAAGAGGTGGAAACAAAACGAGGTCAGACATAAAGTCTGGCGAGTACAGTGACTTCCAAAAATAAATATATAATGGTAACATGACATGTAAGTAAAACTGGATGAGAGATATCAGTAACAGGAGTAGCAGGTATACAAAGGTTAAACAGAGTGATATAGACCAAGCTATGTTTCTTACTTACTTACTTACTTATTACTTTTCACTTCTCTGTACTAATACTAGTATAACAGAATTAGGTGTTGTCCTAATGTCCAAACAGGAACAGAAACAGAACAACCTCTTCAGAAACAAGATGCTAGTAATGGGCCTTTACTACCCGAATAGAGACAGACGGTACAGAAATAGAATGTAGAAATGGAATCAGAGACAGAAACAGAATAATCACTACGGAAACAGAATTTTAGAATTAGGTGTACACAGGTGACGGGCCTTTACCGCCCCAACAGACGGTACCATATAGAAACAGACAAGTATTACCACCCAACAGGAACAGAAGGTACCCAACAGAAACAGACAAAACTAGTTGTATCCTAAATTCTACTTCAAGCGATCGGCTCCCTAATACATAAATACCCTGCGCCGGCCCCATAGAAGGGTGTATCACTCCATAAAGTGGCAACCTACAGAAAGGCACAGACTTATTTACAGATGTCACGGCGTCTTAACTTCCCCAGAGCAGACCGAGTCCATGCACGCACATGACTCGGTTGGAACGTTTCATCAACACCCCTTGCCATTATCAGAATGAACCTCTTATAATTAGTTCAGTAAGCGTGCCCGGACCCCTACCAAGTGTTGGGTCAAAGTTTGATACCAGAAAGGGTTACGGACTAATATGGGTCCCACACAACAGATGACACAAGTAATTACCCCTCCTAACCTTGTGTCCCCAGACTAATAGATTTCAGATGTACAGTTTTCAGATTAACATGTTTTCAAACTAACAGACATACAGATTAACAGGCTTACAGATTAACATATCAGATGTATGGATTAATAGACTTACGGATTAATATGTTTCACTTAACCTTGCGTTAAGCCTACAGACTTACGAAACGGGTTTATCAGATTCATCAGCCCAATTTACTTAACCCCATCCACTTATCGAATCACTATGTATTATTGGTTAACTTGCCTTAACCCTATCCACTTGTTCACGTAATATTGGTTAAGTTGTCATCTTACACAGGTTAACTTAACCCCACCCACCTAACATATTTTAGGTATCATATTCATCTTTAATCAGAATTTGTAACACCCCACCTCCGCCAGGGTGACTCTTGCAAGCACTCTGACTTCGGAGGGGCGTTTAAACCGGGTAAACATGCATAATGATATATCAAGGCAGAACAAGAACATAAGTATATATGTACACAGAGTAAATAAGATAAATAAAACAGCGGAAGATTTCAAACTATTTCAAAATAAGTCTGGTACAACATGCTTTCCAAATAAAAGTGTCTAGACAAAAACAACATAAACTGAAAACTGAAATACATAAATGCTATCCCCAAAAAGTGATAAACCATAGCCAGCTTCATGTCCAACCGTACATGAGCCAAACTCCCACAGCAAGCGATCAGAAGTCCCGACTAAGCTCCAATGTTCCCACCCTGAGAACCTGGGGGGGGGGGGGGGGGGAACGGAAGAAAAGAAGCGAAAGAAAACAGGTCAGTCAAAAAGACTGAGTAAGCTCTACTACCATCAGTCTATAAATTAATAAAGTTAACTGGCATGATGGAAACTGAGATGAACATAAAGATAACAACATACTGACATGATGATTAACTAACAGGATAAAGGTGTCATCGCATAATCATGATTAAGTTTTGCACCATAGGTGTACTAGCAAACTAACATGACTTGAATAAACAAGTATTGATCCCTTGGCCCAAGCTTTGGCCCAATAACATGAGGTGACCCGAATAACACGGTCTAATCGATCGGCTCCCTAAGCCTAACTCGTCAGGTGTTGGTGTCAATACGACCCAAACATGATTGTAGTCAGACTATGTTGGGTCCACCTTCGGGTGTATCAAGCCCTAGGGTGTCAACCCCGGACACCATAAACATGAGTGCACAGTCTCGATCTACTGGTACCCGTGCTTGATTTCTCCGGCTACGGACTACGTGCACGACCATAGTCCGTCCGGAAATACACCGGCGTACCACTCGGTCGTCGTTTTGGTCGCTTATATCAACCCAGTAATCGTGCCCCTCCCTAGCCTAGTCCCTAGGGTCTTGATGATACAAACTTGGGATTACTGATGGAATGGACCCCCGTTGCTAGGATTTTCTAGTTGGGTTAAGTGTGGTTTAAGCCTTCTACAAATCATGGATTAACTTGGTTAAGTGTAACGATAGGTTCACGACTTAACCCTTATTAATCCACCTAGCCCAAATTGATTAAGTATTAAGTGGACCATGACTTAAACCCTAATCATGAGGCATTAATTAATTTAATGTACCTTAACCTCTCACATTAGACTTTGTTGCGGTTACTAGTTAGGTCGGTCGGTTCTGGGTAGATTTCCACCACAACTTGGTCTAACCTCGGGTTCAAGGTACAACATGACCAACTTCTCACATTGGGTCCTATTGTTTGTAGCAACTAGTTAAGCCGGTCGGTTCCGGGTAGATTTCCGCTACAAACTCAACCCAACCTCGAGTTGGCCACACTTATATTATCTAAGTGTCATGTTCATTATGTTTCCAAAACATAATTACAAGTTAATAAGTACTTGGGTAGACCTAACTTAATAGGTAAATTCCCAAGGGGTAGACCTAACTTAATAGGTAAATTCCCTATCTTATATTTTCATGTGTTTTAAGTTTACCCAACCCCACGCAATCCCATCGCTTACATAATCGCCAAAGCGCATAAAGGATAGAAAGAGTGAACTTGGCATAATCATGACATAAAGGTGTTGAAGCCACAAGTTTAACATGGTGGCATATGAAATGTAAGAATGGCCACACGTTCGCATAACATGTTAACATGTATAAATGTTCATCCCAAACTTGCATACTTAACATGGCATACTTGCATACATATCATGGCATACTTGCATAACATATTATGGCATACTTGCATACATATCATGGCATACTTGCATAACATATTATGACATACTTGCATACATATCATGGCATACTTGCATAACATATTATGGCATACTTGCATACATATCATGGCATACTTGCATAACATATTATAGCATACTTGCATACATATCATGGCAACTCAAACTTGCATCATACATTTAACTTTAAAGTTTAAAAAGAAGGTAAAAGAGCTTACTATTCTTATGAAGACACAAAACAAAGATTGAGACAAGCCCTTAAAACCCAATAAGAAGATCCAATAAGAAAACCCTTTGCCAAAAATCACCAAAAACTCTAGCTTTGAAAATAAAGCTTGCAACTTGATAATGAATGCAAGCTAATGATCACTCATACAACTCAAAAACACTTGTATGCACATGAATCTCTCATAGGAATTAATTTAGAGATTTTTGAATGAGAGTGGAGGCCATGGGAGGAATGATTTTGCAATAGTTTAGTTACTTGAATGAATAATGAAGATTTAGGGTAGGGTTAGGGTCTTATTTATAGAAGATTAGAGTGTTTTTAGGCCATTAGATTAACCCTAGGTTAGATTAGGACCCTTAGATTTCGGAACCTTCCAGAAACCAGCCCTAAAACCCAGCCCAAACCCAAAATGGTGCACCAGGCAAAACTGCCCGTGCACCCCCTGTCGACAGCCAAGTCGACAGGGCTGTCGACTTGGGGTTAACCAAGTCGACTCCCAAGTCGATAGGGCTGTCGACTTGGGTGCTCTGGTGGGAATTTTCCCGCCTAGCCCAGATGCCCCAATTTTCGAATTTCGAACCTGAAATTTGAAATCTGTTTTTTTCTTGGAATTTTCTGAAAACTTCATTGGGCCTTAATCGGGTCATACGGACTCCAATTTACAAAATTTCGGACTCTATTTCGCGTATTTTTCCGAGACGAACGCAATGGCATAGCCCATTTCCCCTGATTCAGATTTTTGAATTAAATTCTGCCTCATTTTATGTTATAACAGGTTACTAAAAATACGGGTTGTTACATTCTCCCCTCCTTAAAGGATTTCGTCCCCGAAATCTTCAAGTTAGGAAGAACGTATCCTACCATCCAACATCCATCTACTCAAAACATCATCCACGAGCAATCATTGTCCTTACAAGAGTCTAAATGTTGTATGAACATATGCAAAGGTGTGTGTATATGTACTTATCTAATGCAAAGATCAATGCAAAGTATGTTCGTGAGATGTATCCACATGTATGCAAATCCCTAACATAATGTATAACATCTACATGTGTGCACATAACATACATCCATATGCAAAGTTCATGTGATAGCATAACATATTCATCCATGAATAAGCATAAACACTCATGCATATGCAATATGAGGAGTGTGTGAGCCGATCTAGTGCCTAAGGTGTATAATGCATCCACGAGTAACCACTTGCAACCACTTGCAACCACTTGCAAACATCAAGCATAACATGTTTCAAACACATGTTTCAACCAAAGGGTTTCTACCTAAGGTTCTCATGACACGATTAGCACGATAAACTAGATGAACTAGAGAAACATGGATAGCGAAAGAAAGATATGCTAACAAAGAAAAGAGATTGAGAGTGTACCCTCAAAAAGGAATGGATAAAGCCCACGCATCTTCTCTTCGGTCTCCCAAGTTGCGTCTTCTTCGGCTTCACCCCATTGAACCTTCACCAACTTGACCTCTCGATTCCTTAGCTTCTTGGTCTCCGTCCCCAAGATACGAATCGGAGCTCTCCTCAAGGTAGCCTCTTTCTCTACTTCCACATCTTCCAGAACACTTGGCTCAACCACCTCTGCTGATTCATGTAAACACTTCCGGAGATGCGAGACATGAAAAACATTATGAACTCCAGCAAGCTTCTCGGGCAACTCCACTCTATAAGCCATTTGCCCGATCCTCTCTATAATAGGGAATGGCCCCACAAACCTCGGTGCTAACTTTCCAACAGCTCCAAATCGGACCACATTCCGCAAAGGAGAAACCTTCACGAAAACCATATCCCCAACATCAAACTCCAAATCAGTCCTTCGCTTATCAGCATAGGATTTCTGTCGGTCTTGGGCTGCCTTCATCCGTCTCCGAATCAACTCAACCTTCTCGGATGTATCTCTGATCATATCAGGCCCAAGTATAAGCTCATCAGTCGTTTCCCACCAACAAGTAGGTGACTTGCACGGCCTCCCATATAAAGCTTCAAATGGTGCCATCCCTATGCTTGCCTGGTAACTGTTATTATATGCAAACTCAACGAGAGGAAGATGGTCTTCCCAAGTACCACCAAAATCCAGAATGCAAAGTCTCAACAGATCCTCGAGTACCCTATTCACCCTTTCGGTTTGACCATCCGTCTGTGGGTGATAAGCCGTACTTAGATTCAACCTTGTCCCCATAGCTTCTTGCAAACTATTCCAGAACTGACTTGTAAAGATTGGGTCACAGTCACTGACTATACTAGAAGGGACTCCATGTAGTCTCACAATCTCACGAAGATATACAGACGCTAACCAAGATGCGGTCCTCTTGCTCTTCACCGGAATAAAATGAGCACTCTTCGTAAGTCTATCCACAATAACCCAAATGCTCGTGTTCCCTTTCCTTGACCTTGGTAATGCATCGATAAAATCCATGGAGATACTCTCCCACTTCCATAGTGGAACGTCTAGAGGATGCAATAGCCCACCGGGCTTCTTCGATTCGGCTTTAACTTGCTGGCAAATGATACATCTAGAGACAAACTCCGCTACATCCTTCTTCATCCCAGGCCAAAAGAAAATGCGCTTCATATCTTTATACATCTTATCTCCGCCTGGATGTATAGTCAACTTAGAGCGATGCGCTTCCTCAAGAACTTTTCTCACTAAATCTTCCACCATTGGAACACAAAGTCTTCCGTCTCTCCTCAGCCAACCCTTGTCATCAATAGAATATCGAGCGAGATGACTAGAAGTCTCTCCTCGAATCAGCTTATCCACCATCTCAACTATCTGAGGGTCTTCTTTCTGCCAAGCCCCAACTTGATCAAGAAGGGTAGGTCTGAGGTCCAGAGATGCTAAAGAACCTGTCGTCAACTCAACCGCCAAAGAGAAATCAAAGGTTGCCACGTACTCTAAATTCTTCATCTCAACAAATAGAGGGCTCAGAGTCAACCTTTTTCTACTCAACGCATCTGCTACAACATTCCCCTTGCAAGGGGTATAAGCTATCTCAAAATCGTAGGACGCCAAGAATTCCATCCATCTTTGCTGCCTCAGGTTCAGATCCTTCTGTGTAAAGAGGTACTTCAAAGACTTATGATCTGTATATAACTCGAATCTCTCTCCCAGAAGATAATGGCGCCAAGCCTTGAGTGCATATACAATTGCCTCCAACTCTAAGTCATGAGTGGGATAATTCTTCTCATGCACCTTGAGTTGTCTACCGCCAAAGCATATCACTCTTCCTTCTTGCATCAGAACAGCTCCTAACCCCGTGCCACATGCATCGGTATAAACTGTAAACAACTTCCCTCCATCGGGCAAAGCTAGAATAGGTGCTGATGTGAGAGCTCTCTTGAGTCTCTGGAATGCAAGCTCGCACTCTAAGTCCCAAGCAAAAACTAAGTTCTTCTTCGTCAACTTAGTGACAGGAGCGGATATCTTTGCGAAGTTCTCAATGAACTTTCGGTAAAAGCCTGCAAGACCTAGAAAACTTCTTACTTCGGTTGCACTCTTCGGAGTCTTCCAATCCTGAACTGCAACTACCTTAGCGGGATCCACCGCTAAGCCTTGCTTAGATACTATATGCCCAAGGAATCTAACTTCCCTTCTCCAAAAGTGACACTTGGAGAACTTGGCCTTCAACTGATGAGCTCTAAGCGTATCCATCACCTCCACGAGATGCCTTGTGTGGTCTTCCTCATCCTTAGAGAAGATCAGAATATCATCTACGAAGACCACGACAAACTTGTTCAAGAACTCCCTAAACACTCTACTCATCAAGTCCACGAAATATGCGGGTGCATTCGTCAAGCCGAACGGCATGACAAGCCACTCGAAGAATCCATCTAGAGTTCTGAATGCAGTCTTGTCTATACTATCTTCAGCTACTCTGAGCTGATGGAATCCAGTAGCAAAATCAAGCTGAGAGAAAACAGAAGCACCGACAAGCTGGTCAAAGAGATCATCGATCCTCGGTAACGGGTGTCTGTTCTTCTTAGTCAGCTTATTCAACTCTCGACAGTCAACACAAAGTCGAAGAGAACCATCTGCCTTTGTAGCAAACACCACAGGCGCTCCCCATTCAGATATACTTCGTCTGATGAAGTTCTTCTCAAGCAACTCTTTCACTTGCTTACTTAACTCCCGTCTTTCACGCGGAGCCATGTGCCGAACGGGCAAAGAAACTGGCTTTGCATTATCCACCAGATAAATGCGGAAATCAATCTCTTGCTTAGGGGGCAACCCCCTAACTTCATCAAAAACATCTGGATACTCTCGAACCACTCTCACAGACTGAAGAGTTTCCATTGACGAGTCGAGCGATTCAAGATAGCACAACATGACGGGACCTCTCGGATTACAAGAAATTTCTAGGGTGTTTCCGAGGCGAGTCACGATCCTCACAACCCTATGCTCACAATCAAGGATGGCTCCATATCTGGACAAACAATCCATGCCCAGTATCAATCCGTATCCCCTGAAACCAAGAACATACGCAGTACACAAGAACTCTACACTCAGTATAGAGATCCTCAAACCCTCACATAACATAGACAGATGGGCGGAACCCCCAATAGGATTTGAGACACAGACGGGATCATCTACCAAGCTAGTACTAAGGTGCAAACTATCAACAAGATCAGATGAGATAAAACTATGCGATGCACCAGAATCAAACAAGGTACGAACTGGAAAATCAGAAATATATACAAGGCTTTCAACAGAAATCCTACCTCGATCGGGAACTGGAGCGGCGTTGAGAGCATGAACTTGCCCTCCTGAAGGTCCAGCACGCTGAGTCTGACCCTGTCCTTGCCTCTGCTTCTTCGGGCAATCTTTGCTAAAATGTCCAGTCTCACCGCAGAAAAAGCATTCACCATTCTTCCTTTTCCTCTTCTTACAATCCTTAATAAGATGCCCATCTGAACCACAATAATGGCACTTCCCTTTGCTGTTATTGCCCTTGTTGTTGTTCCCCTTGTTGGCTTGACTCTTGTTCTTGTTCTTATTCTGATTGCCTTGACTGCTTTGACCACTTGAACTACCCTGATTTCCCTTCCACTGGGAATCAGTCTTCTTGGCTTGAGTATCGTTCAACTTGATCTCTTTCTTGCCATCTCCCTGAAGTAACGCCATATCAACCAAGCTCTCAAACGTGGCCCCATGGGGAACATGTGACATAGCGAATGCCTGCAACGGCTCATTCAATCCTCTAGCAAAACGAAGAGCCTTCTTCTCAGGAGTATTCATCATATCCAAGCCAAAACGAGCTAACTGATTGAACTTGTTCACATATTCTTTGACAGACAAATCTCCTTGTTTCAAAGCTATAAACCTCTCCATTTGCAGATTCTCTTCAGCAGAAGATAGAAACTTAAGCATAAATCTGGCCCTGAAATCGGCCCAAGTCTCAACAGGCCTAGTACCATTGGTGACTTCCCACCAATGAGCGGCTTCATCCTTCATAAGCCAAACTGCCAACAAGATCTTCCTCTGATCATCTAACCCAAAGATAGCATATAAATCCTCGGTCTCTTTCAACCAATTCCTGGTCTCTACAAAAGTCTCGGTGCCTTGGAAGTTCTTTCCACCCATTGCTTTGAAATCTTTGCAAGCCTTCGTGAAGTCAGGTCGAGGCTGCTGAGGGGGAGGAGGAGGAACCTCAGTGACAGGAGGAGGAGGAGGAGGAACCTCTGCGACAGGAGGAGGAGGAACATTTACCACTGGAGGAGGAGGAGTAACATTTGCGGGGCCGGCTCCGGCCGCCCTAGCCTCCAAAAGTCTCCTATACCAAACGGGTACTTGCACTCCCTCCGGAATAACAAAGTTATCAGCCATACTGAAAACGAAGAAAAAGATAGATTCAGAATGGAGAAAAAACGAAAGGAATTTTTGCTAATGGCTTTTTGGGGAATAGCCTTTAAAATGAACTAGACTTTTCTTTGGAAAATACTTTATACTTGATTTTGAAAATAGTTTTCCAAAAGTTTCAAAAACCTTTTGTTCCTTCTCGTAAACCATATGCTCTGATACCAAATGTAACACCCCACCTCCGCCAGGGTGACTCTTACAAGCACTCTGACTTCGGAGGGGCGTTTAAACCGGGTAAACATGCATAATGATATATCAAGGCAGAACAAGAACATAAGTATATATGTACACAGAGTAAATAAGATAAATAAAACAACGGAAGATTTCAAACTATTTCAAAATAAGTCTGGTACAACATGCTTTCCAAATAAAAGTATCTAGACAAAAACAACATAAACTGAAAACTGAAATACATAAATGCTATCCCCAAAAAGTGATAAACCATAGCCAGCTTCGTGTCCAACCGTACATGAGCCAATCTCCCACAGCAAGCGATCAGAAGTCCCGACTAAGCTCCAATGTTCCCACCCTGAGAACCTGGGGGGGGGGGGGGAACGGAAGAAAAGAAGCGAAAGAAAACAGGTCAGTCAAAAAGACTGAGTAAGCTCTACTACCATCAGTCTATAAACTAATAAAGTTAACTGGCATGATGGAAACTGAGATGAACATAAAGATAACAACATACTGACATGATGATTAACTAACAGGATAAAGGTGTCATCGCATAATCATGATTAAGTCTTGCACCACAGGTGTACTAGCAAACTAACATGACTTGAATAAACAAGTATTGATCCCTTGGCCCAAGCTTTGGCCCAATAACATGAGGTGACCCGAATAACACGGTCTAATCGATCGGCTCCCTAAGCCTAACTCGTCAGGTGTTGGTGTCAATACGACCCAAACATAATTGTAGTCAGACTGTGCTGGGTCCACCTTCGGGTGTATCAAGCCCTAGGGTGTCAACCCCGGACACCATAAACATGAGTGCACAGTCTCGATCTACTGGTACCCGTGCTTGATTTCTCCGGCTACGGACTACGTGCACGACCATAGTCCGTCCGGAACTACACCGGCGTACCACTCGGTGGTCGTTTTGGTCGCTTATATCAGCCCAGTAATCGTGCCCCTCCCTAGCCTAGTCCCTAGGGTCTTGATGATACAAACTTGGGATTACTGCTGGAACGGACCCCCGTTGCTAGGATTTTCTAGTTGGGTTAAGTGTGGTTTAACCCTTCTACAAATCATGGATTAACTTGGTTAAGTGTAACGATAGGTTTACGACTTAACCCTTATTAATCCACCTAGCCCAAATTGATTAAGTATTAAGTGGACCATAACTTAAACCCTAATCATGAGGCATTAATTAATTTAATGTACCTTAACCTCTCACATAAACTTTGTTGCGGTTACTAGTTAGGCCAGTCGGTTCCGGGTAGATTTCCACCACAACTTGGTCTAACCTCGGGTTCAAGGTACAACATGACCAACTTCTCACATTGGGTCCTATTGTTTGTAGCAACTAGTTAAGCCGGTCGGTTCCGGGTAGATTTCCGCTACAAACTCAACCCCACCTCGAGTTGGCCACACTTATATTATCTAAGTGTCATGTTCATTATGTTTCCAAAACATAATTACAAGTTAATAAGTACTTGGGTAGACCTAACTTAATAGGTAAATTCCCAAGGGGTAGACCTAACTTAATAGGTAAATTCCCAATCTTATATTTTCATGTGTTTTAAGTTTACCCAACCCCACGCAATCGCATCGCTTACATAATCGCCAAAGCACATAAAGGATAGAAAGAGTGAACTTGGCATAATCATGACATGAAGGTGTTGAAGCCACAAGTTTAACATGGTGGCATATGAAATGTAAGAATGGCCACACGTTCGCATAACATGTTAACTTCTATAAATGTTCATCCCAAACTTGCATACTTAACATGGCATACTTGCATACATATCATGGCATACTTGCATAACATATTATGGCATACTTGCATACATATCATGGCATACTTGCATAACATATTATGACATACTTGCATACATATCATGGCATACTTGCATAACATATTATGGCATACTTGCATACATATCATGGCATACTTGCATAACATATTATAGCATACTTGCATACATATCATGGCAACTCAAACTTGCATCATACATTTAACTTTAAAGTTTAAAAAGAAGGTAAAAGAGCTTACTATTCTTATGAAGACACAAAACAAAGATTGAGACAAGCCCTTAAAACCCAATAAGAAGATCCAATAAGAAAACCCTTTGCCAAAAATCACCAAAAACTCTAGCTTTGAAAATAAAGCTTGCAACTTGATAATGAATGCAAGCTAATGATCACTCATACAACTCAAAAACACTTGTATGCACATGAATCTCTCATAGGAATTAATTTAGAGATTTTTGAATGAGAGTGGAGGCCATGGGAGGAATGATTTTGCAATAGTTTAGTTACTTGAATGAATAATGAAGATTTAGGGTAGGGTTAGGGTCTTATTTATAGAAGATTAGAGTGTTTTTAGGCCATTAGATTAACCCTAGGTTAGATTAGGACCCTTAGATTTCGGAACCTTCCAGAAACCAGCCCTAAAACCCAGCCCAAACCCAAAATGGTGCACCAGGCAAAACTGCCCGTGCACCCCCTGTCGACAGCCAAGTCGACAGGGCTGTCGACTTGGGGTTAACCAAGTCGACTCCCAAGTCGATAGGGCTGTCGACTTGGGTGCTCTGGTGGGAATTTTCCCGCCTAGCCCAGATGCCCCAATTTTCGAATTTCGAACCTGAAATTTGAAATCTGTTTTTTTCTTGGAATTTTCTGAAAACTTCATTGGGCCTTAATCGGGTCATACGGACTCCAATTTACAAAATTTCGGACTCTATTTCGCGTATTTTTCCGAGACGAACGCAATGGCATAGCCCATTTCCCCTGATTCAGATTTTTGAATTAAATTCTGCCTCATTTTATGTTATAACAGGTTACTAAAAATACGGGTTGTTACATTCTCCCCTCCTTAAAGGATTTCGTCCCCGAAATCTTCAAGTTAGGAAGAACGTATCCTACCATCCAACATCCATCTACTCAAAACATCATCCACGAGCAATCATTGTCCTTACAAGAGTCTAAATGTTGTATGAACATATGCAAAGGTGTGTGTATATGTACTTATCTAATGCAAAGATCAATGCAAAGTATGTTCGTGAGATGTATCCACATGTATGCAAATCCCTAACATAATGTATAACATCTACATGTGTGCACATAACATACATCCATATGCAAAGTTCATGTGATAACATAACATATTCATCCATGAATAAGCATAAACACTCATGCATATGCAATATGAGGAGTGTGTGAGCCGATCTAGTGCCTAAGGTGTATAATGCATCCACGAGTAACCACTTGCAACCACTTGCAACCACTTGCAAACATCAAGCATAACATGTTTCAAACACATGTTTCAACCAAAGGGTTTCTACCTAAGGTTCTCATGACACGATTAGCACGATAAACTAGATGAACTAGAGAAACATGGATAGCGAAAGAAAGATATGCTAACAAAGAAAAGAGATTGAGAGTGTACCCTCAAAAAGGAATGGATAAAGCCCACGCATCTTCTCTTCGGTCTCCCAAGTTGCGTCTTCTTCGGCTTCACCCCATTGAACCTTCACCAACTTGACCTCTCGATTCCTTAGCTTCTTGGTCTCCGTCCCCAAGATACGAATCGGAGCTCTCCTCAAGGTAGCCTCTTTCTCTACTTCCACATCTTCCAGAACACTTGGCTCAACCACCTCTGCTGATTCATGTAAACACTTCCGGAGATGCGAGACATGAAAAACATTATGAACTCCAGCAAGCTTCTCGGGCAACTCCACTCTATAAGCCATTTGCCCGATCCTCTCTATAATAGGGAATGGCCCCACAAACCTCGGTGCTAACTTTCCAACAGCTCCAAATCGGACCACATTCCGCAAAGGAGAAACCTTCACGAAAACCATATCCCCAACATCAAACTCCAAATCAGTCCTTCGCTTATCAGCATAGGATTTCTGTCGGTCTTGGGCTGCCTTCATCCGTCTCCGAATCAACTCAACCTTCTCGGATGTATCTCTGATCATATCAGGCCCAAGTATAAGCTCATCAGTCGTTTCCCACCAACAAGTAGGTGACTTGCACGGCCTCCCATATAAAGCTTCAAATGGTGCCATCCCTATGCTTGCCTGGTAACTGTTATTATATGCAAACTCAACGAGAGGAAGATGGTCTTCCCAAGTACCACCAAAATCCAGAATGCAAAGTCTCAACAGATCCTCGAGTACCCTATTCACCCTTTCGGTTTGACCATCCGTCCGTGGGTGATAAGCCGTACTTAGATTCAACCTTGTCCCCATAGCTTCTTGCAAACTATTCCAGAACTGACTTGTAAAGATTGGGTCACGGTCACTGACTATACTAGAAGGGACTCCATGTAGTCTCACAATCTCACGAAGATATACAGACGCTAACCAAGATGCGGTCCTCTTGCTCTTCACCGGAATAAAATGAGCACTCTTCGTAAGTCTATCCACAATAACCCAAATGCTCGTGTTCCCTTTCCTTGACCTTGGTAATGCATCGATAAAATCCATGGAGATACTCTCCCACTTCCATAGTGGAACGTCTAGAGGATGCAATAGCCCACCGGGCTTCTTCGATTCGGCTTTAACTTGCTGGCAAATGATACATCTAGAGACAAACTCCGCTACATCCTTCTTCATCCCAGGCCAAAAGAAAATGCGCTTCATATCTTTATACATCTTATCTCCGCCTGGATGTATAGTCAACTTAGAGCGATGCGCTTCCTCAAGAACTTTTCTCACTAAATCTTCCACCATTGGAACACAAAGTCTTCCGTCTCTCCTCAGCCAACCCTTGTCATCAATAGAATATCGAGCGAGATGACTAGAAGTCTCTCCTCGAATCAGCTTATCCACCATCTCAACTATCTGAGGGTCTTCTTTCTGCGAAGCCCCAACTTGATCAAGAAGGGTAGGTCTGAGGTCCAGAGATGCTAAAGAACCGGTCGTCAACTCAACCGCCAAAGAGAAATCAAAGGTTGCCACGTACTCTAAATTCTTCATCTCAACAAATAGAGGGCTCAGAGTCAACCTTTTTCTACTCAACGCATCTGCTACAACATTCCCCTTGCAAGGGGTATAAGCTATCTCAAAATCATAGGACGCCAAGAATTCCATCCATCTTTGCTGCCTCAGGTTCAGATCCTTCTGTGTAAAGAGGTACTTCAAAGACTTATGATCTGTATATAACTCGAATCTCTCTCCCAGAAGATAATGGCGCCAAGCCTTGAGTGCATATACAATTGCCTCCAACTCTAAGTCATGAGTGGGATAATTCTTCTCATGCACCTTGAGTTGTCTACCGCCAAAGCATATCACTCTTCCTTCTTGCATCAGAACAGCTCCTAACCCCGTGCCACATGCATCGGTATAAACTGTAAACAACTTCCCTCCATCGGGCAAAGCTAGAATAGGTGCTGATGTGAGAGCTCTCTTGAGTCTCTGGAATGCAAGCTCGCACTCTAAGTCCCAAGCAAAAACTAAGTTCTTCTTCGTCAACTTAGTGACAGGAGCGGATATCTTTGCGAAGTTCTCAATGAACTTTCGGTAAAAGCCTGCAAGACCTAGAAAACTTCTTACTTCGGTTGCACTCTTCGGAGTCTTCCAATCCTGAACTGCAACTACCTTAGCGGGATCCACCGCTAAGCCTTGCTTAGATACTATATGCCCAAGGAATCTAACTTCCCTTCTCCAAAAGTGACACTTGGAGAACTTGGCCTTCAACTGATGAGCTCTAAGCGTATCCATCACCTCCACGAGATGCCTTGCGTGGTCTTCCTCATCCTTAGAGAAGATCAGAATATCATCTACGAAGACCACGACAAACTTGTTCAAGAACTCCCTAAACACTCTACTCATCAAGTCCACGAAATATGCGGGTGCATTCGTCAAGCCGAACGGCATGACAAGCCACTCGAAGAATCCATCTAGAGTTCTGAATGCAGTCTTGTCTATACTATCTTCAGCTACTCTGAGCTGATGGAATCCAGTAGCAAAATCAAGCTGAGAGAAAACAGAAGCACCGACAAGCTGGTCAAAGAGATCATCGATCCTCGGTAACGGGTGTCTGTTCTTCTTAGTCAGCTTATTCAACTCTCGACAGTCAACACAAAGTCGAAGAGAACCATCTGCCTTTGTAGCAAACACCACAGGCGCTCCCCATTCAGATATACTTCGTCTGATGAAGTTCTTCTCAAGCAACTCTTTCACTTGCTTACTTAACTCCCGTCTTTCACGCGGAGCCATGTGCCGAACGGGCAAAGAAACTGGCTTTGCATTATCCACCAGATAAATGCGGAAATCAATCTCTTGCTTAGGGGGCAACCCCCTAACTTCATCAAAAACATCTGGATACTCTCGAACCACTCTCACAGACTGAAGAGTTTCCATTGACGAGTCGAGCGATTCAAGATAGCACAACATGACGGGACCTCTCGGATTACAAGAAATTTCTAGGGTGTTTCCGAGGCGAGTCACGATCCTCACAACCCTATGCTCACAATCAAGGATGGCTCCATATCTGGACAAACAATCCATGCCCAGTATCAATCCGTATCCCCTGAAACCAAGAATATACGCAGTACACAAGAACTCTACACTCAGTATAGAGATCCTCAAACC
The DNA here is from genome assembly GCA_030737875.1 of Allium sativum. Classification (NCBI taxonomy): domain Eukaryota; kingdom Viridiplantae; phylum Streptophyta; class Magnoliopsida; order Asparagales; family Amaryllidaceae; genus Allium; species Allium sativum. The sequence continues at coordinate 815,008,539 of CM060921.1, read as the reverse complement.
CTCACATAACATAGACAGATGGGTGGAACCCCCAATAGGATTTGAGACACAGACGGGATCATCTACCAAGCTAGTACTAAGGTGCAAACTATCAACAAGATCAGATGAGATAAAACTATGCGATGCACCAGAATCAAACAAGGTACGAACTGGAAAATCAGAAATATATACAAGGCTTTCAACAGAAATCCTACCTCGATCGGGAACTGGAGCGGCGTTGAGAGCATGAACTTGCCCTCCTGAAGGTCCAGCACGCTGAGTCTGACCCTGTCCTTGCCTCTGCTTCTTCGGGCAATCTTTGCTAAAATGTCCAGTCTCACCGCAGAAAAAGCATTCACCATTCTTCCTTTTCCTCTTCTTACAATCCTTAATAAGATGCCCATCTGAACCACAATAATGGCACTTCCCTTTGCTGTTATTGCCCTTGTTGTTGTTCCCCTTGTTGGCTTGACTCTTGTTCTTGTTCTTATTCTGATTGCCTTGACTGCTTTGACCACTTGAACTACCCTGATTTCCCTTCCACTGGGAATCAGTCTTCTTGGCTTGAGTATCGTTCAACTTGATCTCTTTCTTGCCATCTCCCTGAAGTAACGCCATATCAACCAAGCTCTCAAACGTGGCCCCATGGGGAACATGTGACATAGCGAATGCCTGCAACGGCTCATTCAATCCTCTAGCAAAACGAAGAGCCTTCTTCTCAGGAGTATTCATCATATCCAAGCCAAAACGAGCTAACTGATTGAACTTGTTCACATATTCTTTGACAGACAAATCTCCTTGTTTCAAAGCTATAAACCTCTCCATTTGCAGATTCTCTTCAGCAGAAGATAGAAACTTAAGCATAAATCTGGCCCTGAAATCGGCCCAAGTCTCAACAGGCCTAGTACCATTGGTGACTTCCCACCAATGAGCGGCTTCATCCTTCATAAGCCAAACTGCCAACAAGATCTTCCTCTGATCATCTAACCCAAAGATAGCATATAAATCCTCGGTCTCTTTCAACCAATTCCTGGTCTCTACAAAAGTCTCGGTGCCTTGGAAGTTCTTTCCACCCATTGCTTTGAAATCTTTGCAAGCCTTCGTGAAGTCAGGTCGAGGCTGCTGAGGGGGAGGAGGAGGAACCTCAGTGACAGGAGGAGGAGGAGGAGGAACCTCTGCGACAGGAGGAGGAGGAACATTTACCACTGGAGGAGGAGGAGTAACATTTGCGGGGCCGGCTCCGGCCGCCCTAGCCTCCAAAAGTCTCCTATACCAAACGGGTACTTGCACTCCCTCCGGAATAACAAAGTTATCAGCCATACTGAAAACGAAGAAAAAGATAGATTCAGAATGGAGAAAAAACGAAAGGAATTTTTGCTAATGGCTTTTTGGGGAATAGCCTTTAAAATGAACTAGACTTTTCTTTGGAAAATACTTTATACTTGATTTTGAAAATAGTTTTCCAAAAGTTTCAAAAACCTTTTGTTCCTTCTCGTAAACCATATGCTCTGATACCAAATGTAACACCCCACCTCCGTCAGGGTGACTCTTACAAGCACTCTGACTTCGGAGGGGCGTTTAAACCGGGTAAACATGCATAATGATATATCAAGGCAGAACAAGAACATAAGTATATATGTACACAGAGTAAATAAGATAAATAAAACAACGGAAGATTTCAAACTATTTCAAAATAAGTCTGGTACAACATGCTTTCCAAATAAAAGTATCTAGACAAAAACAACATAAACTGAAAACTGAAATACATAAATGCTATCCCCAAAAAGTGATAAACCATAGCCAGCTTCGTGTCCAACCGTACATGAGCCAATCTCCCACAGCAAGCGATCAGAAGTCCCGACTAAGCTCCAATGTTCCCACCCTGAGAACCTGTGGGGGGGGGGGGGGGAACGGAAGAAAAGAAGCGAAAGAAAACAGGTCAGTCAAAAAGACTGAGTAAGCTCTACTACCATCAGTCTATAAACTAATAAAGTTAACTGGCATGATGGAAACTGAGATGAACATAAAGATAACAACATACTGACATGATGATTAACTAACAGGATAAAGGTGTCATCGCATAATCATGATTAAGTCTTGCACCACAGGTGTACTAGCAAACTAACATGACTTGAATAAACAAGTATTGATCCCTTGGCCCAAGCTTTGGCCCAATAACATGAGGTGACCCGAATAACACGGTCTAATCGATCGGCTCCCTAAGCCTAACTCGTCAGGTGTTGGTGTCAATACGACCCAAACATGATTGTAGTCAGACTGTGCTGGGTCCACCTTCGGGTGTATCAAGCCCTAGGGTGTCAACCCCGGACACCATAAACATGAGTGCACAGTCTCGATCTACTGGTACCCGTGCTTGATTTCTCCGGCTACGGACTACGTGCACGACCATAGTCCGTCCGGAACTACACCGGCGTACCACTCGGTGGTCGTTTTGGTCGCTTATATCAGCCCAGTAATCGTGCCCCTCCCTAGCCTAGTCCCTAGGGTCTTGATGATACAAACTTGGGATTACTGCTGGAACGGACCCCCGTTGCTAGGATTTTCTAGTTGGGTTAAGTGTGGTTTAACCCTTCTACAAATCATGGATTAACTTGGTTAAGTGTAACGATAGGTTCACGACTTAACCCTTATTAATCCACCTAGCCCAAATTGATTAAGTATTAAGTGGACCATAACTTAAACCCTAATCATGAGGCATTAATTAATTTAATGTACCTTAACCTCTCACATAAACTTTGTTGCGGTTACTAGTTAGGCCGGTCGGTTCCGGGTAGATTTCCACCACAACTTGGTCTAACCTCGGGTTCAAGGTACAACATGACCAACTTCTCACATTGGGTCCTATTGTTTGTAGCAACTAGTTAAGCCGGTCGGTTCCGGGTAGATTTCCGCTACAAACTCAACCCCACCTCGAGTTGGCCACACTTATATTATCTAAGTGTCATGTTCATTATGTTTCCAAAACATAATTACAAGTTAATAAGTACTTGGGTAGACCTAACTTAATAGGTAAATTCCCAAGGGGTAGACCTAACTTAATAGGTAAATTCCCAATCTTATATTTTCATGTGTTTTAAGTTTACCCAACCCCACGCAATCGCATCGCTTACATAATCGCCAAAGCGCATAAAGGATAGAAAGAGTGAACTTGGCATAATCATGACATGAAGGTGTTGAAGCCACAAGTTTAACATGGTGGCATATGAAATGTAAGAATGGCCACACGTTCGCATAACATGTTAACATGTATAAATGTTCATCCCAAACTTGCATACTTAACATGGCATACTTGCATACATATCATGGCATACTTGCATAACATATTATGGCATACTTGCATACATATCATGGCATACTTGCATAACATATTATGGCATACTTGCATACATATCATGGCATACTTGCATAACATATTATGGCATACTTGCATACATATCATGGCATACTTGCATAACATATTATAGCATACTTGCATACATATCATGGCAACTCAAACTTGCATCATACATTTAACTTTAAAGTTTAAAAAGAAGGTAAAAGAGCTTACTATTCTTATGAAGACACAAAACAAAGATTGAGACAAGCCCTTAAAACCCAATAAGAAGATCCAATAAGAAAACCCTTGCCAAAAATCACCAAAAACTCTAGCTTTGAAAATAAAGCTTGCAACTTGATAATGAATGCAAGCTAATGATCACTCATACAACTCAAAAACACTTGTATGCACATGAATCTCTCATAGGAATTAATTTAGAGATTTTTGAATGAGAGTGGAGGCCATGGGAGGAATGATTTTGCCATAGTTTAGTTACTTGAATGAATAATGATGATTTAGGGTAGGGTTAGGGTCTTATTTATAGAAGATTAGAGTGTTTTTAGGCCATTAGATTAACCCTTGGTTAGATTAGGACCCTTAGATTTCGGAACCTTCCAGAAACCAGCCCTAAAACCCAGCCCAAACCCAAAATGGTGCACCAGGCAAAACTGCCCGTGCACCCCCTGTCGACAGCCAAGTCGACAGGGCTGTCGACTTGGGGTTAACCAAGTCGACTCCCAAGTCGATAGGGCTGTCGACTTGGGTGCTCTGGCGGGAATTTTCCCGCCTAGCCCAGATGCCCCAATTTTCGAATTTCGAACCTGAAATTTGAAATCTGTTTTTTTCTTGGAATTTTCTGAAAACTTCATTGGGCCTTAATCGGGTCATACGGACTCCGATTTACAAAATTTCGGACTCTATTTCGCGTATTTTTCCGAGACGAACGCAATGGCACAGGCCGTTTCCCTTGATTCATATTTTTGTATTAAATTCTGCCTCATTTTATGTTATAACAGGTTACTAAAAATACGGGTTGTTACAGAATTAATTAGTTATTAATGCACAGACCTCTCACATTAAGTTGATAGCTTGTGGCCGCTGGATGAGCCGGGCGGTTCCGGGCAGACTTCCACCACAAGCCATACTTAACCTCGTGTCTAAGCATCTTTTTATTATGCCTACGATCTCTCACATTAGACTAACTGTTTGCGGTTGCTGGTTAGGCCGGTTGGTTCCGGGCAGGCTTCTACCGCAAACATGAATCTAACCTCGTGTCTCAGCTTGCTTATCTTAGCCAATTTATCCATATACATCGTAGACTTCCAAACTACAATATTCAGTTTCAACAGATTAAACAGGCAACTCAGACTCTTTTTTTGTTCCACTAACATACTTCGCTTAATCACAAATTAAGCCTACAAATTTGCATGCCCAAATTACAGTCATAATTCACAATATAACATTGCCCAAGTTTTAGTTAAATTGCACAGTACAGGTTATGCCCCCAAAAACCCCAGTATGATTCGTAATATAAGTTATGCCAATTAACCGGACTTGATTACAGTATATGCCAATTACCCCAAAATCCCAATTTAGGCGTGTTCATAATTAACAGTTATCCCTATTTCAATATAGGTTTTCATGCCTAAGTCATATATCGCTATACACAATAATCCCCTTCTTCCAAGTCACAATCATCATATAAATTATGCCCCAAATTTTAGATCTTAAACTACAACATGTATTATGCCCCAAATTTATCTTCCCATCGATTCCCAATATCGCGCGTTCGCATCTTTCAGCGATAGGCCTAGGCTCGAAGGTAGCCTGGCTATAAAAATAAAAAGGAAGAAAGAGGGAGAAAAGAGAATCAAACAGGCATAATAGCAAATCAAGCATGTAATGGCGGAAGTAGGCATATAAGAACATATTTTATGAACAGAAACAGGCATGGTCTCAGATTCAGGTTTATTAACAGGTCAGGATTACAATTAAATTTTATTTCTGAAAGTAACATGAACTCACAAAGCTAGGATTAAGAACGATAATTCTGAATTCTGATTTCTGGAGTTGATAAGCTAATCCGTTGATGTAGGCTTTGTTTGTTGTCTTCCAACTTGAATTTGATTGATTAGGGTGGAGGCTAGATCACTTTAGGTTTTAGCAGCGTTGAGGCGTCATTACTCTTTTTTAATGAACTAGGGTTTAGGTCAAGGGGTGTTTATATAGGTGTAGTGAGTTAATTAGGGCCTTAAGATTAGGTTAGGTTCCATCTAAAGCCTCCAAATCCGAAATACACCTCTCCCAACCAACCAGAACTCGCCATGTAGCCCTAAAAGACCAAAAATCGTCATCTGAACACATCAACCCAATCTGGCCGAAAGGGGTCAACACCCTATATCGGGGGTCGACACCTGTGTCTTCCCCCCTATAGGGGGGTCGACACCTATGTCGACACCCCTAGGTCGACACCTATGTCGACACCCCCGCTAGGAGGTCGACATCCATAGGCGGGAAATTTTCCGCCCAGCCCGCTTAGACTGAATTTCGAAATTTGAACTTATTTTTAATTATTAACTTAATTTCTGATTTAAACTTATATCTTCTAACCTCCATAACTTCTTCATACAGAGTCCGATTTATGCAAACTCGGACTCTATCTCAAGCAGAAGTCCGAGACGAACGCAATGGCGCAACTCATTTTACTTAATTCTTCTTCTAAAAATTAAGTATACTTTAATTTGTTAATTTTAATGTTATAAAATTACGGGATGTTACATTCTCCCCTCCTTAAAGGATTTCATCCCCGGAATCTTCAAGTTTAGAAGAATGTATCCTACCATCCACTCATCCATCTACTCAACCATCATCCACAAGCATCCATTGTCCTTAAAAGATTTCTAATGCTATGTGAACATATGCAAAAGTGTGTGTATATGTTTCTTATCTAATGCAAAGATCAGGCGGTCTACTGATTCAGTTGACCTCCTTAATGCGAATTATGTTAGTGCCATGAGTCCAACATGTATGCAATTGTTCCTAATGTACTTTATAACTTCTATATGAGTGCATAATCATTCATTCATATGCAACATCCATGTGATGCGTCAACCAATTTGCATCCATAAAAAATGAAAATGCACAAACATCCATATGCAGTAAGAGAGTGTTTTTGAGCCGATCTAGTTCCTAGTGTGTGTATATGCATCCACGAGCAACCACTAGCAATCACTTGCATCCACTTGCAACCATCAGACATAACATGTCTCAAACACATGTTTACAACCATTTGTTTCTACCTAGAGGTCGAAGACTCGATCGATATGACACAGTCGAGTGATAGAAGCAAGTACAAATAAAGCAAAGACTTTGTTCCCATTAGGCAATGCCAAAACTGGGAATCTATCTCACGTCTCAAGGTAAGCCCCTAACCTTGTTGAGAATATCCGGACACTTATAGAGTACGGGTACATATCACAGATTATTGAATGGTTCTAGGGAACTAAGAATGATAGACCCTCCCCTCCTAAAACCAAACTATATACCATAGAACTCAGAACGTATGCGTCACAGTCAACTCAATGCCTAACACAGATGCCCTCAAACCCCAACCTATCACAAACAGATGGGTCGTAACCCCTATGGGGTTTGAGACAATAATGGAATTAGAAACAGAACTAGTATTTAAGTGTAGACACTCATCCACAGAATCAAAAAGAGTTCTAACTTAATAATCAGATAAGGAAACTAAACTTTCTACAGAAAATTTTCCTACCTCTCTTCAGTCGATTGGCTTCAATAGCATTTACCTGCCCTACAGAATGTCCTGCCCTTTGGCCTTTTCCTTGTTTCCTCGGGCAGTCCCTAGTAAAGTGTCCCATTTCACCACAATTGAAGCAAGCGCCCTTCCTTTTTCTGCAATCCTTGTTTATATGACTCGACTTCCACAAGTAAAGCTCTTCTTCTCCTTCTTATTCTCAGTCTTTTCCTCCTTCTTTTGCGTTTCCTTTTTAGGCCACACTTTCTTGTTTTGGGGTTCTTCGAGCTTCTCTTCTTTCTTCTCACCTTTGGCTTCCTCTTCAAGAATCAGCGCCATGTCAACAAGATTCTCGAATGTGGCTCCCATAGAAATGTGGGACATAGCTAACCCGTGTAATGGTTCATTCAGACCCTTAGCAAATCTGAAGGCCTTCCTATGTGGTGATTGACTAATTCCATACCAAATCTCGCCAACTAATTAAACTTATTAACGTACTCCTTCACATTCAAACTCCCTTGTTTCAAAGCTAAGAACCTTTCCATGTACAGACTCCCCTCTACTCATGAAAGAAATTTAAACTCGAACCTCGACCTAAAGTCCATCCATGTCTCAACCGCACGCCCTCCATTAGTTACTTCCCACCAAAATGATGCTTCGTCCTTCATCAACCAAGCAGCTAGCTGAACTTTCCTCCCATCGTCCATTTCAAAGATACCAAACAAGTCCTCTACTTCCTTGAGCCAATTTCGAGCCTCAACAAATGTCTCAGTTCCATTAAATGGTTTTCCGCCCATCGCCAGGAAGTCTTTGCATATCTTCGAAAAAGCATCTGCACGAGGAGGTGGGCGAGGAGGAGGAGGAGGAGCGTCTGCTGGGCCTGCGGCATTAGCCCTTGCCTCCAGATACCTTCTGAACCAGCCTGGTATCTGTACGCCCTCGGGTATTTCAGGTTGATCATACATGCCGAAAGGAAAAAGGGAAAGATTCAAAACGGAGAATTCGAAAGATAGATATATGGCTACCGTGGATTATGTTTTTCATAAAACTTTTCTCTTAAAATAACTCTCTTTAAGACATGTTTTTGAAAATACTTCTATCCAAAAACGCTTTTGAAAACGGTTTTCAAAATCTTTATCTGTTCTGGTAACCTTCAGCTCTGATACCACGTGTAACACCCCACGTCCATTAATGTCACTCACTAAGGGAATGCATTATCCATGGAGCATTATGAGTGTATATAGAACAAAAAACTTAACAAGACAGATATAAAATAGTACTTAAGAATTAAAAACTTCATTCATTGCAGCGGGAAACAAAATGAGTTTGGTTACATCATCAAAACCAAATACTAGAGTCAAGTACGTAATATCCATCTTGACAAAATTGGAGTACATAAAATGAAAGCATAATCCCACTACTACAAATAACCATAAAGGAAAAGAAAAGATAAGGCTGAGCGTTACTCTCAGCACTTCAAGCACTCCAAGAAAAGATCTCCAAGCAAAGCTCCGCTAATTCCCTCCCTGAGGACCTGGGGGGAAAGCAAAGAAAAGAGGTGGAAACAAAACGAGGTCAGACATAAAGTCTGGTGAGTCCAGTGACTTCCAAAAATAAACAGATAATGGTAACATGACATGTAAGTAAAACTGGATGAGAGATATCAGTAATAGGAGTAGCAGGTATACAAAGGTTAAACATAGTGATATAGACCAAGCTATGTTTCTTGTTTACTTACTTCTTTTTACTTCTCTTTACTAATACTAGCACAACAGAACTAGGTGTTGTCCTAATGTCCAAACAGGAACAGAACCAGAACAATCTTTTCAGAAACAGGATGCTAGTAATAGGCCTTTACTACCCGAACAGAGACAGACGGTATAGAAATAGAATGTAGAAACGGGATCAGAGACAGAAACAGAATAATTCCTATGGATACAGAATATTAGAATTAGGTGTACACTAGTGACGGGCCTTTACCACCCCAACAGACGGTACCACACAGAAAAAGACAGGTATTACCACCCAACAGGAACAGACGGTGCCCTACAGAAACAGACAGAACTAGTTGTACCCTAAATTCTACCCCAAGCGATCGGCTCCCTAATAAATAAATACTCTGTGCCGGCCCCACAGAAGGGTGTATCACTCCCTAAAGTGGCAACCTACAGAAAGGCACAGACCTATTTACAGATGTCATGGCGTCTTAACTTCCCCAGAGCAGACCGGGTCCATGCACGCATATGACCCGGTTGGAATGCGCCATCAACACCCCTCACCATTATCAGAATGAACCTCTTATAATTAGTTCAGTAAGCGTGCCCGGACCCCTACCTAGTGTTGTGGTCAAAGTTTGATACCAGAAAGGGTTACAGACTAATATGGGTCCCACACAACAGATGATACAAGTAATTACCCCTCCTAACCTTGTGTCTCCAGACTAACAGATTTCATATGTACAGTTTTCAGATTAACATGTTTTCAGACTAACAGACATACAGATTAACAGGCTTACAGATTAACACATCAGATGTATGGATTAACAGACTTACGGATTAATATGTTTCACTTAACCTTGCGTTAAGCCTACAGACTTACGAAACGGGTTTATCAGATTCATCAGCCCAATTGACTTAACTCCATCTACTTATCGGATCATTATGTATTATTGGTTAACTTGCCTTAACCCTATCCACTTTTTCACGTAATATTGGTTAAGTTGTCATCTTACACAGGTTAACTTAACCCCACCCACCTAACATATTTTAGGTATCATATTCATCTTTAATCAGCATTAGTTAGTTATTAATGCACAGACCTCTCACATTAAGTTGATAGCTTGTGGTCGCTGGATGAGCCGGGCGGTTATGGGCAGACTTCCGCCACAAGCCATGCTTAACCTCGTGTCTAAGCATCTTCTTATTATGCCTACGACCTCTCACATTAGACTGACTGCTTGCGGTTGCTGGTTAGGCCGGTTAGTTCCGGGCAGGCTTCTACCGCAAACATGAGTAAAACCTCGTGTCTCAGCATGCTTATCTTAGCCAATTTATTCATATACATTGTAGACTTCCCAACTACAATATTCAGTTTCAACAGATTAAACATGCTACTTAGACTCTTTTTTTGTTCCACTAACATACTTCGCTTAATCATAAATTAAGACCACAAATTTACATGCCCAAATTACAGTCATAATTCACAATATAACATTGCCCAAGTTTTAGTTAAATTGCACGGTACAGGTTATGCCCCAAAAACCCCAGTCATGATTCATAATATAAGTTATGCCAAATTACCGGACTTGATTACAATGTATGCCAATTACCCTAAAATCCCAGTTTAGGCGTGTTCATAATTAACAGTTATCCCTATTTCATATAGGTTTTCATGCCTAAGTCATATATCGCTATACGCAATAATCCCCTTCTTCCAAGTCACAATCATCATATAAATTATGCCCCAAATTTTAGATCTTAAACTACAACATGTATTATGCCCCCAAATTTATCTTCCCATCGATACCCAATATCGCGCGTTCGCATCTTTCAGCGATAGGCCTAGGCTCGAAGGTAGCCTGGCTATAAAAATAAAAAGGAAGAAAGAGGGAGAGAAGAGAATCAAACAGGCATAATAGCAAATCAAGCATGTAATGGCGGAAGTAGGCATATAAGAGCATATTTTATGAACAGAAACAGGCATGGTCTCAGATTCAGGTTTATTAATAGGTCAAGATTACAATTAAATTTTATTTTTGAAAGTAACATGAACTCACAAAGCTAGGATTAAGAACGATAATTCTGAATTCTAATTTCTGGAGTTGATAAGCTAATCCATTGATGTAGGATTTGTTTGTTGTCTTCCAACTTGAATTTGATTGATTAGGGTGGAGGCTAGATCACTTTAGGTTTTAGCAGCATTGAGGCGTCAATACTCTTTTTTAATGAATTAGGGTTTAGGTTTAGGGGTGTTTATATAGGTGTAGTGAGTTAATTAGGGCCTTAGGATTAGGTTAGGTTCCATCTAAACCCTCCAAATCCAAAATTCACCTCACCCAACCAACCAGAAGTCGCCATGTAGCCCTAAAAGACCAAAAATCGCCATCTGAACACATCAGCCCAATCTGGCCGAAAGGGGTGGACACCCTATATCAGGGGTCGACACCTGTGTCTTCCCCCCTATAGGGGGGTGGACACCTATATCGTCACCCGTATAGGGGGTCGACACCTATGTCGACACCCGCACTAGGGGGTCGACACCCATAGGCGGGAAATTTCCCGCCCAGCCCGCTTTGACTGAATTTCGAAATTTGAACTTGTTTTTAATTATTGACTTACACTACACCAAATAGCCTGTTTTGTAACATTTTCGCGGACCCTATTAGTAACGGTTATTATTGTTACTATTTTATAACGTTTATTACCATTATATTTAGTTATAGTAGTAATAACCATTACAATAGCTCAGATTTGTGCACGCAAGGGCTGATATGGTAATTTCCCTTCCCCTTGTGTTTCTAAACCCTTGCGTTCCTTTTCGTATCTGCCACAACACTATTAGATCCCCAAATTTTGCAAAGCCGCCGCCTTGGATTTCTCATCAGTTTCTTTCATCTCCATCGCCACGACGTCGATCCGTTCTCCGCCTGACCGCGTTTGGAGCCCGATTCTTTCTCCGCCGAAGCCACAGGTATCTTTTCTGATCGATATTCTTTCTCCGCCGACGCCACCAATCTCATGCTTAATGTAGATTGGTATCTTTTATCTGTATGAGTTGTTCGACAAATTTTCTATTTTTCTTTACGTTGGAGTCAACATCTCGTCTTAGTCTAAAATTCTTACAGAAAAGGGCATGAACATCCCTATGTTTAGTCTGATTTGTACGGTTAACATTCGTACTTTAAAAACTTTGCAAAGCAATGCAATATTGACCAAGTCTCATTTTCTAAGGATTATGCTGCTATCAAAATGATTACACTAGCAATGTATGATAAAATCCATGTTACTTCTCATGCGTCCTTATGTGCTCCTCTCTTATATGCATATAAAATACATATTTTAAAATTATTTTGCATTTCCTTGGTTGTTCTTTAGTTGGGAGATATCTAACATAGCATTCAACAAACAACTATTCAGAAAATTAGCAAAAATAATTGTTCATTTAACAAACAATTATTAAAAACACATCACTTCTAAGATGCCAGTGCAATCTACAGGGGGATGCATCACTCCATAAGTGGATTTCAGTTAACTGCTGTCATTTTAATTTAAAACTTATGCAGCCAAATGGCTTTCAGTTGAGCTTTTCAATGTCAGCGCAATGGCATAAATAAGAAACCCATCTATATAACAGGCTGTAGTCCATTGTAAAGTTATTTTGAAACTGATCAGATCAAAGCTTTAATTTCACTCTGAAAACCAAGGATTCAATTGTTACAAAAGCAGCCCCCTTCTTTACAACAATGGGTCTGCAATGATCTAATTAAAGAAAAAGTTTTGGATTTCTTAAACATCCCACAAGGCAACCTGTTCTATGCTGAAATTTTACATATTTGGATCATCTCTTTGTCAACATTGCATCCATTTTGGAGTGCACATTTCTGTTATCTTTATACTGCATCCAACCATTCATTATTTCATGTATGTATGATGAGGTATAGTGTAGAAAAATACAGATAACGTATCCTTATTTTCCCCATAGAATCAATCATTGATAAAACTAGCATATATGCATAATCATTATACATTATGCATGCATATACATACATACATATATATATATATGTATGTATGTTTGTGTTCAAGAAGTTTACCTTTCCTCTTTTGCAATGAATAAGAACTGGATGGTTTTGAACATCTGCATGAAAAGAAGATCATAAATTTTAATAAGTTGAATATGTACAAACATTAGTTGACTTCTTCCCATTAGGAAGCACTAAATATAAACATCGATAGTAGCTAGTTTAGTGATTCAATACCAGCTACTACTTTAAGAGCTTCATGAATTGTTTCTTCTGGAATATTGACAAAGGGTTCCTACAAAAATATGGAAACATGTCACATAGAAAGCAATGAATTAATTCACCTACATATGGAAATCATAAGTCGAATACAATTTATTATTATTGTTGTTGTTGTTGTTATAGAAATCAGCAAAATTCCGCTTATAGTTCCATCTGAATTTTTTCAAACATCAACAAAAGAGCAATTAATAAAATTTCTTTTGATTAAATAATAATAATCAACCATCAATAAGCTTGATAACATATTTCCTTCACTATGTTAATTTAGTATAGTCAATATACGTGATACAATTAAAGTTGTTTGGCTTTTTGTTAGTGTTTGCTACTATTTTGTTGATATTAGGTTTGAAAATTCGAAGGGTGAGTTACAAAAATAACCTGAATATTACACAGAAAAATAGTGTTTATTATCCTGGAACATCCATGAAACTCACAAATCATTAAAAATTCTAAATATTTTCACAATTTTCTTGTATAAACTGTGATAGCGAAGTTATATCCATGAAAGACTGCACATATTAATTTAAGAAACTGTAATAAGAAAGTAAGGAATACTCAAACTGAAAGAGGGAAATTTTTGAATTTTGGTGAAGTAAACTGTTATTTTAATGTAAATGTGAAAAAACAAATTATCAATCCAAGATATTCATCACAGTTCAGAACTAGAAATTCACCATAAATATAGAATCAATGGTTATCTATTCTCTCCTCAGCACTACGACGACACTCTTTCAACACAAGATAGTGGCATTTGTATGGATGCAATTACAACATTTGTTGCAAGTGCAAAAGATTTAAATCCTACGGATGATGACATTACTTGGTATGGTATTATCCAGGAGATCATTGAAGTTGATTATTATGAATTTCAACATGTTGTGTTCAATTGCAAATGGGTCAATATTGCTGATAAAACACATTGTTACAAGGTTTGTCCTGACTCCAAATTACTGATGGTGAATTTGAAAATGCTCAAAAGCAATGATGGAGAGTATGATGAGCCTATCATTCTTGCATCGGAAGCTAGCCAAGTTTTTTTACATAAAGAACACACAGAAGAATTTATATTGGTCCATTGTACGACACTCTCCTAAACGCATGACGGATAACGTGGATGATTATGAGATGCCAACGAACTTTCAATCCATTTTAAAAGAGCAACCCGACTTAACAACATTGTTAAATTGTATTGAATCCAAATAGACAAATTGGTTGAAGTTGTTGAGGTTGCTTTATTCATTTTGCTACCTTTTATTGTTTTGAACATTCGTAAATGTTATCTATCAATTGATTGGTTGTGGATGTATCATCTTATGTAAGTATCTTCAGTTAAATTTTTTATGTTATTGGGTTATGCTTGCAAGAGTGTTTTTGTGTTTTGCCTCTACTTGGTTCATTGTTTTTTTGGAACATGAGTTTCTATTTTTATTTTGTGCTGCAAAACGAATGTGCTGAATTTTTTCATGAGTTTCTATTTTTATTTTTCATTGAAGGGGCATCCACCCTTTCTACTTATCTTTCAGAAATGTAAGCTACACCGTCTTTTTGCATTTCTTTCTTTTATTTGCAAGTCAAAAAATTGTAATCGTGCTAATGCAATAAAATTAACAGAATGTCAGGTAGTTCATCGAGACAAACAGAAGACACAAAAGATGTCCCTCCGCCTCCTCCAAATAAAAAGTACTTCATAAATGTTGAAATGGATGGTGCTAAAGGGAAAGATGGACAGAAGTGGAATTCCCGATGTGGTGTTTTGATCCGTGCATACATTCCGATCAGTTATGATGATTGGAGGAATGTAGATATCTTTTATAAAGATGCTTTATATAAAGCAATACTGGTATCTTACTTCTCATTTAAATTTAATAAATCATAAACAGTTATGGTGTTACTTCTTTTTTTTGCATAATAGAAGAATTTCTATTGGTTGATTCAGTTTCATTGCCAACTATTGTGATCCTGGTTCTTGTTTAAAAGTTATATATGTGAGGAGACGGTTGACTTAAATTGGACTATAAGCGTGTCCTACACAATGGAATATAGTCAACACATTTGACATGCTTGTGGAAGGTAGAGTAGAAATTATAAAATAAAATTGTATAATTGATATGCATACAGCCTAGAATAACACAAGTTATTGACTTATAGGGTTTGTTTTGTTTGTTCTAATCAGGCATTGGTTGTTTTTTCTTTTGGTTCTACAGAAAGAGTTTGACATGGATATAGATCCGGATAAAGCAAGACCTATATTAGAAACAGGGTTCTCACAAAAATTCAGAAGTGCAGAATCGAAACTACGTAACAAATACCTTAATAAGGATGATGAGCTTATACCTAGACGTATTGAAATGGAAAATCATCCTGATGATATTGATGAAGTTCTATGGGAGAGTTTTGTTGACATGGAGTATGGTGATAGAAAGAGAAAACAATGTAAGCAGAATACTGCAAACAAAGCAAAGGTTACTATAAATCATACATTGGACAGAAAATCGACCGTACACTCTACGATGAATTGGTATGTAGTTCAGATATCTTAAATAAACTTTATGGTAAATTATATTATATATATATATATATATATTTTTGTATGCTTCATTAGAAAAACGAAAATCCGGAAAGTAATCCTATGCGATCTCTTGTTTGGAAAATAACACATACAAGCAAAAAAACCTGGGGAAGTGCTTCCGTGTGCAGTTGAAAAATATGTAAGTAATCCGAGCCTTGTTTAATTCATTATTAATAAAATGGTATGAAAAATGGAGCTTCCAAATAAAAAATAAACGAGTCAATGTAAATAATGGAGGAGTTTCCAGTCAGGCTCATTTCAAGGTTTATTTCCATTTCTCTACACATACTTTTTACAGTTCCTTAATCTTTAAATAATCTAATGTCATGCAATACATTTGTCTATAAGATTGTTTATAGCTGTTTGCTTCATGTCTTTCTTTAGCTGTAGGTATCAAGTTTCGCTAATATGTTTTTTTAAATACTTGGTTAATACTAAGAGTCCAGGGTAGAATCTTTTTGCACTTATTACCATTACCTTGTTTTCGTTACTATTTATCCATGTACGGACAATATTTTTTCCCCTCAAATCAAACAACCATTGGAGCGCACTTTGATCTGTTTTTGTGAATTTTCAGAAGGTTCGATATGTTAAATGGAAAAAAATATTTTTTAAATTTTCACATGCTTTTCACTACCTTTATGTGACCAAGTAGATCTTTTGATACATAGGTTTAGCTACTTCTAATCGATCTTACAACTATTGGAAATTTAGGAATAACACATGAAAAATAATTCCGGTTTATTCATTTTTTTAACGAGCCATTAGGGCATCAACTATTATTCCTTGGCTTTTATAACATCTCTAATCTATATGCAATCTTACAACTGATTCACGTACTTTCAGATAAAACATTAAAAGTTTTTAACACTTAAGTGGATTATTGCTTTATTGTATTTTTAAAACTTAATATTTTACCATATTATCCTATTAAATGTATTGCACTAGTCTGCATGTACTGCATATGCGAATAGTCTCAAACTTAATTCCATTTCCTTTACAGTCCAATGAACCAACATCTACATATTTAATTATTTCTTCTATTAATATTAGGCTAAAATACATACTGACGGCTATCTATATGTAGGTGCTTACTGCTAATAGGCATAATAAAGTTTGCTTAGCACTTTATGGGTCCTTTGGTTGTATAAGTTATGCATACAGTGTTAATTTTTTTTGGAACCCTAGCCTTTAATTTCCAAGATATTGGTGGCGATTTTTTCAGTTGAGTTGCAACTTCCTTTATTTCTGGTAACATCACATAACTTTAGATTAGGACCTACTGAATTCTTTTGATTGATGATCAAAGGTTGAAGTGAGCTTTTTACGTATATATTTTGCGATATGTTTCTAAAACGAATTTTTTTTTCAAAAGTGATCATAGTTTTAACTGTAAGTTTAATGAATATATTATGCCACCTTGATGTTTTTCACTTATCCCGCTTATGAGGGATCTGGTTTAACACTTATTTTGTGGGATCTCATTTTAATTAACTAATAGTTGGTCGAACTTACAAGTAAGGTTTCATTTGGTTGAACATCTAATAACTTTGCTGGCTTATACTTAAACATGCCTTGACATGGATGAACATAAGGAAAATAGATGGTACATTTTCATGGGCCAAATGTTTTAAAGCAGATCATTTATTATGTTCGACTAAGGAGATTATGTGAAAAAACAACACATATGACATAATTTTTAATGCGATGTTGGAATATTGCTAAGATGGAATTTATAGGAAATTATCGAGTTTTTGATACAAATGTCGATATGATACCTTTTGATAGGGATGATGCATGCTTGGTTGAAACGGGACGTCGATGAGATAGATGCGTCCAATATTTGAGAAAATAATAATGACATCTAACATTGTTTTGGATCCATACTATTACAGTATCATCAATGACATTAGTAAGATGACTGTCAGAACTAAAACAATTAGGCACTATAATTTGCAAGTTAAGTCCAAAATTTGCATATTTTACATATCTTTTTTCATTAACTTCTACCTACTATATTGTCCTACCTTTATTATGCTTTAATAATTTTCTAAATCAAACTATGTTTACATTTAAGGATAACAGAGGAGACATGATTGATAGAATTTCCACAATGTAATTAGTGTAGAAGCTCAATTGAACTTTAGACCTATAAACTATGATATAATCAATTGAGAAAAAGCAATGATTATCACCAAGATTTCTAATTTGCAGCAATAGTACACACACACCATTAAATTAATAGCCTACTACTCTGGTAATAAAAATCTGTACTTTTACAAGTTTCTACATACTTTTACGTGTTTGCAGCCAGTGGTAAATACATGTGAAGTCAATGTGGAACTGCAGTATCAGAAATAGGCATAAATGTTATCAGTCAATAACTACAAATTAATACTTTTTGCTACATATCGAGGCTTACCAATTCAATATCCTTTTTTGATATTTGCTGCCTTGATAACTATAAGAGTAAAAAATAGTGTACTTATGTAAAAAATAGTGTTTCTTGATCTGACTTTTAGGCTCAGTTACACTGAGCCTTGTAGACTTAGTAAACCTGAGCCACTCGGCTCAGGTTTACTAAGCCACTCAGCTCAGGTTTACTGAGCCTGTAGGCTCAGTAAACCTGAGCCGAGTGGCTCAGTTACACTGAGTCTTGTGGGTTCAGTAAACCTAAGCCACTCAGCTCAGGTTTATTGAGCCATAGGCTCAGTTACACTGAGCCATAGGCTCAGTAAACCTGAGCCGAGTGGCTCATTTACACTGAGCCTTGTAGGATCAGTAAACCTGAGCCACTCGGGTCAGGTTTACTGAGCCATAGGCTCAGTTACACTGATCCTACAAGGCTCAGTGAACTGAGCCACTCGGCTTAGGTTTACCGAGCCATAGGCTCAGTTTACACTGAGCCAGGCTTAGTAAACTTGAGCCGAGTAAAATGAATGCCAAAATTTCTTTGGTTGACAGAATGTCAGGTAGTTCTTTATTTGTTTTTAATCAAGCATCTTCAGTTAAACTTTCTTTGTTTTTTAATCAGGCATAGGCTCATATCATTGTATTTGTTGAACAGGCTTTGGTTGAAGCAGCGGAAGCAAGACAAAGATTAGAAGGTGGCGATGATGCTCTAAGTCTAGATAATTTTGATAAAGATCCAATTGCTGAAGTTTTTGGAGATGATAAAAGAAGAAGTTATTGTCGTGCTATCAGCTCTACATGCAATGTAAAGCAAGTAAAAATAACACAAGCTTCACAAGCAATTACCGCGGCAAAAGAGAATGCAACTAAGCAACAGTTAGCTAAATTGGAGAGCAACCAAAATCAAATGCATGAAGACATCAAATCAATGAACTCAGCATTGGCGTACTTGCAACAATCTATGAAGCTTCTTATCAATCAACAAGGAGGGAATACGACACCACGTGAAGAAGTTGCCTCCGATGGAGGTAATAACAATCTACATGCTACTTCTATTGATGCCATTGTATCATCCACAAGAGATAAACAGTCGGTAGTGTTATTGTCATCAACATTAAAGGAGGTAGCGAAGGGATATGTAGGAGTGCAAAAAGTTTGTCATCATAGAACTGTACTAGAAGGAGAGAAAGCCATATGGGTGGAGGAATTTCTAGATCCGGATGCGTTAATTTTTGACGCGCCCTAAAATGGTATGTATACACTATCTGATCTTGTCGATGGTGGATTTGTAATTTGGTCCGTTAATCGTTTGCGTTTTGTGTAATGTTTGTATGCAAAATTATGATACTTAGATGTTATTTTGGTATTTGTTATGGATGATGAATGGTATTATGATTGTATGTTAAATTGTGATGTTGGTCGAAATGGAATTTGCTTAAGGATATAAATTGTGATATGTTGTATTTGCTTTAAGTTATTGTTATATTATATGTTGTATATTATTATTGGTGTATGCTGTATGAAATTACCTATTGTAGGGTTGGTATAATATTCATGTTTGTAACAATTATAACTGTTAGTATATTATTGTATGAAATAGTCAGTTTTATATGACAGTAATAACTGTTACATATTTCATATTTGTAACAATTATTACTGTTATAAAAATAATGTTTATAACGGTTATAAATGTTATAAAATTTTCAGTCCTAACGGTTTTAAGTGTTACAAAGCACATATCTTTTAACGGTAATAACCGTTACAATATGAACCCTTTATAACGGTTTTATCCGTTACAATATCTGTGACAACAGTTTGTCACGTATGCTGTTGTAACGGTTATAACTGTTACAAAGATCATTAGTAACAGTAATAACTGTTATAAAAGGTCTTTTATGGTGTTGTGTTAATTTCTAATTTAAACTTAAATCTTCTAACCTCCATAACTTCTTCATACGGAGTCCGATTTATGCAAACTCGGACTCTATCTCAAGCAGAAGTCCGAGACGAACGCAATGGCACAACTCATTTTACTTAATTCTTCTTCTAAAAATTAAGTATACTTTAATTTGTTAATTTTAATGTTATAAAATTACGGGATGTTACATTCTCCCCTCCTTAAAGGATTTCGTCCCCGGAATCTTCAAGTTTAGAAGAATGTATCCTACCATCCACTCATCCATCTACTCAACCATCATCCACAAGCATCAATTGTCCTTAAAAGATTTCTAATGCTATATGAACATATGCAAAAGTGTGTGTATATGTTTCTTATCTAATGCAAAGATCAGGCGGTCTACTGATTCAGTTGACCTCCTTAATGCGAATTATGTTAGTGCCATAAGTCCAACATGTATGCAATTATTCCTAATGTACTTTATAACTTCTATATGAGTGCACAATCATTCATTCATATGCAACATCCATGTGATGAGTCAACCAATTTGCATCCATAAAAATTGAAAATGCACACACATCCATATGCAGTATGAGAGTGTTTTTGAGCCGATCTAGTGTTTAGCGTGTGTATATGCATCCACAAGCAACCAATAGCAATCACTTGCATCCACTTGCAACCATCAGACATAACATGTCTCAAACACATGTTTATAACCATTTGTTTCTACCTAGAGGTCGAAGACTCGATTGATAATATACAATCGAGTGATAGAAGCAAGTACAAATAAAACAAAGACTTTGTTCCCATTAGGCAATGCCAAAACTGGGAATCTATCTCATGTATCAAGGTAAGCTCCTAACCTTGTTGAGAATATCCGGACACTTACAGAGTACGGGTACAGATCACAGATTACTAAATGATTCTACGGAACTAAGCATGATAGACCCTTCCCTCCTAAAACCAAACTATATCCCATAGAACTCAGAACGTAGCATCATAGTCAACTCAATGCCTAACACAGATGCCCTCAAACCCCAACCTATCACAAACAGATGGGACGTAACCCCTATGGGGTTTGAGACAATAATGGAATCAGAAACAGAACTTGTATTTAAGTGCAGAGACTCATCCATAGAATCAAAAAGAGTTCTAACTTAATAATCAGATAAGGAAACTAAACTTTCTACAGAAATTTTTCCTACCTCTATTCGGTCGATTGGCTTCAATAGCATTTACCTGCCCTCTAGAATATCCTACCCTTTGGCCTTGTCCTTGTTTCCTCGGACTGTCCCCAGTAAATTGTCCTATTTCACCATAATTGAAGCAAGCGCCCTTCCTTTTTCTGCAATCCTTGTTCATATGACTCGAACTTCCACAAGTAAAGCACTTTTTCTCCTTCTTATTCTCTGTCTTTTCCTCCTTCTATTGTGTTTCCTTTTTGGGCCACACTTTCTTGTTTTGGGGTTCTTCGAGCATCTCTTCTTTCTTCTCACCTTTGGCTTCTTCTTCTTGAATCAACGCCATGTAAACAAGATTCTCGAATGTGGCTCCCATAGGAATGTAGGATATAGCTAACCCGTGTAATGGTTCATTCAGACCCTTAGCAAATCTTAAGGCCTTCTTATGTGGTGTATTGACTAATTCCATCCCAAATCTCGCCAACTGATTAAACTTGTTAACGTACTCCTTCACAGTCAAACTCTCTTGTTTCAGAGCTAAGAACCTTTCCATGTACAGACTCTCCTCTGCTCGTGAAAGAAATTTTAACTCGAACCTCTGCCTAAAGTCCATCCATGTCTCAACCGCGCGCCATCCATTAGTTACTTCCCACCAAAATTATGCTTCGTCCTTCATCAACCGGGCAGCTAGCTGAACTTTCCTCCCATCGTCCATTTCAAAGATACCAAACAAGTCCTCTACTTCCTTGAGCCAATTTCGAGCCTAAACAAACGTCTCAGTTCCATTACATGCTTTTTCGCCCATCGCCCGGAAGTCTTTGCATATCTTCGAAAAAGCGTCTACACGAGGCATTAGCCCTTGCCTCCGGATACCTTCTGAACCAGCCTGGTATCTGTACGCCCTCGGGTATTTCGGGTTGATCATACATGCTGAAAGGAAAAAGGGAAAGATTCAAAACGGAGAATTCGAAAGATAGATATGTGGCTACCGGGGATTATGTTTTTCATAAAAACTTTTCTCTTAAAAATACTCTCTTTAAGACATGTTTTTGAAAATACTTCTTTCCAAAAATGCTTTTGAAAACGGTTTTCAAAATCTTTATCTGTTCTGGTAACCTTCAGCTCTGATACCACGTGTAACACCCCACGTCCATTAATGTCACTCACTAAGGTAATACATTAACTTCCATGGAGCATTATGAGTGTATATAGAACAGAAAACTTAACAAGATAGATATAAAATAGTACTTAAGAATTAAAAACTTCATTCATTGCAGCGGAAAATAAAATGAGTTTGGTTACATCATCAAAACCAAATACTAGAGTGAAGTACATAATATCCATCTTGACAAAATCGGAGTACATAAAATGAAAGCATAATCCCACTACTACAAATAGCCATAAAGGAAAAGAAAAGATAAAGCTGAGCGTTACTCTCAGCACTTCAAGAACTCTAAGAAAAGATCTCCAAGCAAAGCTCCGCTAATTCCCTCCTTGAGGACCTTGGGGGGGGGGGAGGAAAGAAAAGAGGTGGAAACAAAACGAGGTCAGGCATAAAGTCTGGCGAGTTCAGTGACTTCCAAAAATAAACAGATAATGGTAACATGACTATGTAAAACTGGATGAGAGATATCAGTAACAGGAGTAGAAGGTATACAAAGGTTAAACAGAGTGATATAGACCAAGCTATGTTTCTTACTTACTTACTTATTACTATTCACTTCTCTGTACTATTACTAGTTTAACAGAATTAGGTGTTGTCCTAATGTCTAAACAGGAACAGAAACAGAACAATCTCTTCAGATACAGGATGCTAGTAATGGGCCTTTACTACCCGAACAGAGACAGACGGTACAGAAACAGAATGTAGAAACGGAATCAGAGACAGAAACAGAATAATCCCTACAGAAACAGAATATTAGAATTAGGTGTACACTAGTGACGGGCCTTTACCACCCCAACAGACGGTACCACACAGAAACAGACAGGTATGACCACCCAACGGGAACAGACGGTACCCTATAGAAACAGACAGAACTAGCTGTACCCTAAATTCTACCCCAAGCGATCGGCTCGCTAATACATAAATACTCTGTGCCGGCCCCACAGAAGGGTGTATCACTCCCTAAAGTGGCAACCTACAGAAAGGCACAAACCTATTTACAGATGTCACGGCGTCTTAACTTTCCCATAGCAGACCGGGTCCATGCACACACATGACCCGGTTGGAACGCGCCATCAATACCCCTCGCCATTATCAGAATGAACCTCTTATAATTAGTTCAGTAAGCGTGCCCGGACCCTTACCTAGTGTTGGGTCAAAGCTTGATACCAGAAAGGGTTACTGACTAATATGGGTCCCACACAATAGATGACACAAGTAATTACCCCTCCTAACCTTGTGTCCCCAGACTAACAGATTTCAGATGTACAGTTTTCAGATTAACATGTTTCCAGACTAACAGACATACATATTAACAGGCTTACATATTAACATATCAGATGTATGGATTAATAGACTTATGGATTAATATATTTCTCTTAACCTTGCGTTAAGCCTACAGACTTATGAAACAGGTTTATCAGATTCATCAGCCCAATTGACTTAACCCCATCCACTTATCGAATCACGTATTATTGGTGAACTTGCCTTAACCCTATCCACTTGTTCATGTAATATTGGTTAAGTTGTCATCTTACACAGGTTAACTTAACCCCACCCACCTAACATATTTTAGGTATCATATTCATCCTTAATCAGCATTAGTTAGTTATTAATGCACAGACCTCTCACATTAAGTTGATAGCTTGTGGCCGCTGGATGAGCCGGGCGGTTCCGGGCAGACTACCACCACAAGTCATACTTAATCTCGTGTCTAAGCAACTTTTTATTATGCCTACAACCTCTCACATTAGACTGACTGTTTGCGGTTGCTGGTTAGGCCGGCTGGTTCCGGG
Source organism: Allium sativum (assembly GCA_030737875.1). Classification (NCBI taxonomy): domain Eukaryota; kingdom Viridiplantae; phylum Streptophyta; class Magnoliopsida; order Asparagales; family Amaryllidaceae; genus Allium; species Allium sativum. Next base: position 814,984,427 of record CM060921.1, on the reverse strand, counting down.
CAGGCTTCTACCGTAAACATGAGTCTAACTTCGTGTCTCAGCATGCTTATCTTAGCCAATTTATTCATAAACATCGTAGACTTCCCAACTACAACATTTAGTTTCAACAGATTAAACAGGCTACTCAGACTCTTTTTTGTTCCACTGACATACTTCGCTTAATCATAAATTAAGCCTACAAATTTGCGTGCCCAAATTACAGTCATAATTAACAATATAACATTGCCCAAGTTTTAGTTAAATTGCACAGTACAGGTTATGCCCTAAAAACCCCAGTCATGATTCATAATATAAGTTATGCAAAATTACCGGACTTGATTACAGTGTATGACAATTACCCCAAAATCCCAATTTAGGCGTGTTCATAATTAACAGTTATCCCTATTTCAATATAGGTTTTCATGCCTAAGTCATATATCTCTATACACAATAATCCCCTTCTTCCAAGTCACAATCATCATATAAATTATGCCCCAAATTTTAGATCTTAAACTACAACATGTATTATGCCCCCAAATTTATCTTCCCATCGATTCCCAATATCGCGCGTTCGCGTCTTTCAGCAAAGGTAGCCTGGCTATAAAAATAAAAAGGAAGAAAGAGGGAGAGAAGAGAATCAAACAGGCAAAATAGCAAATCAAGCATGTAATGGCGGAAGTAGGCATATAAGAACATATTTTATGAACAGAAACAGGCATGGTCTCAGATTCAGGTTTATTAACAGCTCAGGATTACAATTAAATTTTATTTCTGAAAGTAACATGAACTCACAAAGCTAGGATTAAGAACGATAATTCTGAATTCTGATTTCTGGAGTTGATAAGCTAATCCGTTGATGTAGGCTTTGTTTGTTGTCTTCCAACTTGAATTTGACTGATTAGGGTGGAGGCTAGATCACTTTAGGTTTTAGCAGCATGGAGGCGCCATTACTCTTTTTTAATGAATTAGGGTTTAGGTTTAGGGGTGTTTATATAGGTGTAGTTAGTTAATTAGGGCCTTAGGATTAGGTTAGGTTCCATCTAAACCCTCCAAATCTGAAATACACCTCACCCAACCAACCAGAAGTCGCCATGTTACCCTAAAAAACCAAAAATCGTCATCAGAACACATCAGCCCAATCTGGCCGAAAGGGGTCGACACCCTATATCGGGGGTCGACACCTGTGTCTTCCCCCTATAGGGGGGTCGACACCTATGTCGACACCTCTATAGGGGGGTCGAATCCTATGTCGACACACCCACTAGGGGGTCGACACCCATAGGAGGGAAATTTCCCGCCTAGCCCGCTTTGACTGAATTTCGAAATTTGAACTTGTTTTTAATTATTAACTTAATTTCTGATTTAAACTTAAATCTTCTAACCTCCATAACTTCTTCATACGGAGTCCAATTTACGCAAACTCGGACTCTATCTCAAGCAGAATTCCGATATGAACGCAATGACGCAACTCGTTTTACTTAATTCTTCTTCTAAAAATTAAGTATACTTTAATTTGTTAATTCTAATGTTATAAAATTACGGGTTGTTACAACTCGATAGGAGGTATGACCTCACTTGGTCTGTGCGTAGCTCCTGTTTTAGCCACATCAAGCTAACTCAAGGTAGTCAGGGTCTCGTAATTAATATGAAATAAAATAAAATGGAGTCGTTCGCCAAATCAACCCCTTCATTCTGGAACTCCACCGCGTACACAGTTGTTAAAGTGGTTTTCAGTATTGGTAGAGAGTATGACAATAGCCGATCCCGGTCTCTTTAACAACCAAACGTTTACATTTTTGACACTGTGGTCATTATTTTATAAATCAATTTATATAATCGGTTATACGAAATCTCATATTCGAATTTCAAAATCAAAATTAAATATCTAACTTCGAGTATATAAAATTTTGAAACCCATTCACTTAAATCGCTTAAATCGATTCTATTTAGAAATCATATCGTAAAGGTCATGTAATATAGTATAAACCAATACTATTTAACTTTGAGGATTTTTAGTTCAATTTATATTCGAAAATCCAAGTTTCAAACTATTCAATAATTTTCTTTACATCGATTCAAAAATTCAACATTTGGTTCGAGTTCAAACTATACGATTCAAGTCAAAACTTACATTTCAATTTAAACAAAGTGTATTCGTGCCATACGATTCTAAATCGTTATTTATAAATTTAACAACTCGTATAATCTAAATTTTCCTTTATATGAATTCAATTAAGTCAATTAAAAAATCCGATCACTTAGGTTCAAATCTACTTTATATAATTCAAATCGAAATCTTATGTTTCAATTTAAACCAAATATCTTAACTCAAATCGAACTATTCAAATTCATTACTTAAAATTTGAGTCGAAGCCTTATATTCAATTCAAACAATTTATAAGATTTAAAACTATTCTTATAAATCAATTCAACAAATTTCCCAATTCGAAACCAAACGATTTATAAAATCAATTCTATATAAAATTTATATATATTCAAATTGACACTTTAGTCGTTAAAGAAATCGAATTCATTTCATATCAAATATGATTCAAATTTGACATCAATTTACAAAATTTAAGTTTATTTCCTATATAAGTTCATATTTCAAATCCAATTCAAATTCGCATTTAGTTGATTAGAAATCAAATTTTATTACTTAATTAAGAAATTCTATTTCAAAATAATTTCACAATTCAAGTTCATCTCTTCTAAGTTCAAACCAATTCGAATTCAAATTCATTTCATATAATTACCTAATTCATCTTTACTAAAGGTTCGTATTAATTCGAATTCATACTTAATATGAGTTCATTCGTTATTCAAATCTCGTTATATAAATTTACATCTTTAAACTTCGAATTTAAATCGCGAAATCTAACTTATCCATCTTGAGTTTATTATTAAAGTTTATAAAATATATATATATAAGAAAAATTAATTTTGAAAATATATATATAAGTTTATAAAATTCTAAAATTAATTAGAATACAGATTATAAACATATATAAGATTAAAATAATATAGAAAATAAGTTTAAAATAATTATTTATAATAATATAAAAGTTTAAAATACCTATATGATTAAATTATACAGTTTATAATAAATAAAATTATAAGTAAAATCTTAAATAAGTATTTAAATCCATATTTACTTATAAAATTATTTTAAAACATATAATTTAAAATTTATAAAATATAAGTTTTAAAATCTTTAAAATGATATATATAAATATATAAAATCTTAAGTTAATTATTTTAAAATCAAATTCCCAAGTCAATATACTTCGAAAACATGACTGACAGTGTCTGTATATAGATTTCTACCCTATGGTTAAGTGATACGGATATTTATCATTTCAACCCGTAAATTATAAAAATTCTACGGGTCTATCATTTCAACCCACGATCCCAAATTCAGCAAAAATCGTTCAGGTCTATCATTTCAACCCATAACGATTTTTCCCTATTCTAATCCCCGTTCGGGTATGTATCATTTCAACCCTTAGTGATTTTTCCGAAACTAGGGGTATCAACAATCACATAGCACAATCATAGCATATATATATATATATATATATATATCATCAATGCAACTACGTGTCATATGAATATATCGTGTCACATATGAAATGTGCATACATACATATATATATATACACACACACACACACCAAATCAAACAATTTCTATCAACAATCCTATACATTTCATATAACAATTCATTATTGATCTAACATCCATGAAAAATGTAAATCAGGTGTGAGATAAACTCAACTGCTATGGCACAGAATTGATGAGAGAAGACGAATTAATACTGAATGAAGAGACGATATCCAGACACGACTCGAAATGGATTCAGATCGATAATCAACTCAATATATATATATATATATATATATATTAATAAGAGGAGAAATGGATCGGCTCAAGCAGTGGGTTTTGGGACAGTTCGGCTATTGGGTTTGGAAATGGGTTTCGAACTCCACACCAAATTCAATTCAAAATGAACAACTTTTTTTCCAAAACAATATATATATATATACACACACACACACACACACACAGAGAAAAATAAATATAATGTAACATATATATATATATATATATAAACACACCCAAAGCTACATAATATAATAAATTATATAACGTTACAAAACCATTATAAATATATATATTTATTCATATGTAACCACACACACAATCACACACACAAACATTCTAACACACACACATGCACTAACTACACAGGAACACACACACACACCACACTGGAACACACACTAATTCAAGCCAAGTACAAACTCACGCCACACCGTACACTACATCAAACATATATACTTACACTAAACATCACACCATATACATGCAGGGGCGGATCTATGCACAACACTACCTAGGCTACAGCCCGGCTGCTGTTTTCTACAAAAATTATATAACACCAGGGTTATCTCTTCTCACCGCCGCTACTTTATCATTCCTTTTCTCCATCGCCTCCCTTTCATTTCCGTATGTCCCTTCTCTTACTAAATCTTTCTTTCCCCTTGTTGTTTCTATCCCCTGTCAAGCTCCTCTCTATACTACGTGCTTTCATTTTCAGATCTAGCTGTAGATCTGATTTATCACTCACAGTTGTGGCTTCGGATTGGAGCTAGATAGGGATTGTCACTGGTTTTTCAGGGTTTTGAGCTGTAGCGTCTCTTGGTTGGATCTCAGTTTTCTTACGTCTCCCCTTTCTCCTTCATGAATACTCTTCCGAGCCTTTTTTGCCTTCCCATCTGCGTTTTTTTTTGCTATTTCTACTTCAGTTGCCCCGCCTACATTCTCACAACTGTTACTCTGACCTCAACGTCGACGATTGCTTTGCAACGGGGGTTAGATCGACTTGGTTGTCGTACCTCCTTTTGGGGTGCTGCTGCTGATTTGGCTTTGGATTCTGGTCTTTTGCAAGCTGCTAGATTATGTCATTTAGCAATGTTTTGATGGTCTTGTAATGCTAGTATATGAGAATTGATCAATCTTGGATTTTCCTGTTGTGAAAAATTGCGCATATGCGGAAGCACAATAAGCAGGATCTAGATTTGCCAATTGTACATCAATCTAATCTGATAGCAATTATTCTATTACATCAACAAAATAGTAAATAACTATAACAGAGAAACAAAGAGACACAATATTTATACTGGTTCCACTATCCTCCATAAGATAGTGTACGTCCAGTCCAATAGGGAGAGATTTTATTCCACATGAGAGAATTACAAGAGATTACAAAATAAGAGTTCACATTTCCAAACCTCAATCAGGTTTAACAAGAAGAGATGCCATTGGGGATCACTGGCTCCAAGCTAGGATGGGTTTACACTAAAGTCTACCCCTCAGTATATAGCCAGTGCAAATCTATGTGAGTCATCAATTACATTACCAACATATGCTAATAATATAATGGAGGCAAATTACCATAACAACAAATGTGCAAACATAGGAAGTAAATAAATCTGTTTCTTTAGCATTGATGGAAGAAATTAATCCCTTCATTTATTTCTCTGTCATCTCGTCAAATGCAATCAATGCATTCCCATTATTAAAATATTTACTTTCCATCCTTTGCAAATTTGCTCCAATCAATTTGTGATTTTGTATCACCAAATTTAACACTCCACCTTGATGGAAAATCACATATCTGCAACACCCCATCTCCAATCAAATTCTCTTCACAACATAAAACTCTTCAAAAAAAACTCCACCTTCAATCAAAATCTCATAACGAGATACACCAAAAAATGAATATTTACCAAATGGGTTCCAGCAAAGCCACCCCCCATCACACAATTGTTAACGAGCTCAGACTACGTCCCCGCCCACTAACAAATTGTTGCAAATATCCAAAATAACAAAGAAGGCAGACACCAAAGTAATCTCAACACCGCCAAGGACAAAAATAATTCTCTCAATTAAAACCAACCTCGATTTCAGGGCAACGAGATACACCCAGTCGATTTGAAAGGACTATGACCACACCTCAATTACAAGCACAACTCACCGCCTGCAAAAGATGCATCTACCACCTGAGCTGCACCGTGCATACACCAACGGTCTAAAAAATTCTTGCAATAACATCGACACCCGTCTAACACTTGACCTGAGCTCCTTCCTCGATCACCCTGGATCCCTCGAGCATCATCAACGTGAAGACCCCTGTCTAAACCACAATGATCTCTGTCTCGACACCCGTCTATCACTTGACCTGAGCTCCTTTCCTGATCATCTTGGATCCCTCGAGCATCATCAACATGAAGACCCCTGTTAGAAACATGATCAAAACTTCCCAAATCCAATAGTCTCTTTAACACAGTAAACTCCATATCACGTCAAAGTTCCCAAATTGGAACGCTCTTCACTCTCAACATAATCTCCTTCACCAAAGTCTTCCGTTTCTCCCAAAATAGTAATAGCATAATCACCACTGAATCTACCAATCTTTGTAGAAATAATTGATGCACAATTTAAAACAAATCACCTCGCTCCGATACCAATCTGTTGTGAAAAATTGCGCATATGCGGAAGCACAATAAGAAGGATCTAGATTTTCCAATTGTACATCAATCTAATCTGATAGCAATTATTCTATTACATCAACAAAATAGTAAATAACTATAACAGAGAAACAAAGAGACACAATATTTGTACTGGTTTCACTATCCTCCATAAGATAGTGTACGTCCAGTCCAACAGAGAGATTTTATTCCACATGAGAGAATTACAAAATAAGAGTTCACATATCCAAACCTCAATCAGGTTTAACAAGAAGAGACGCCATTGGGGATCACTGGCTCCAAGCCATGATGGGTTTACACTAAAGTCTACCCCTCAATATATAGCCAGTGCAAATCTATGTGAGTCATCAATTACATTACCAACATATGGTAATAATATAATGGAGGCAAATAACCATAACAACAAATGTGCAAACATAGGAAGTAAATAAATCTGTTTCTTTAGCATTGATGGAAGAAATTAATCCCTTCATTTATTTCTCTGTCATCTCGTCAAATGCAATCAATGCATTCCCATTATAAAAATATTACTTTCCATTCTTTGCAAATTTGCTCCAATCAATTTGTGATTTTGTATCACCAAATTTAACAATTATGGAAAAAGTGTAATCATAAACCAATTTGTGATTATGCTATTACTATTTTGGATTATGTCATTTAGCAATGTTTTGATGGTCTTGTAATGCTAGTATCTGAGAATTGATCAATCTTGGATTTTCCTGATGTAGATTGGGTTTTTAGCTATCTTCTGTTTTTGGTTGGTATGATATGTTGGAACTGTAAGTTATGAAAAAAGTGTAATCATAAACCAAGCACAGCAGTATCTAGACAATAACCTATAATTACACTGTATTCTTTTTATTTCTCTTTCCAGGAAACAATAGAAAAATACAACTTAAACTGTTTAATTCAAGAATCGAAACAGAGATAAATTTGTCATTTATTTTGTGTTCTAATTCAATTTTAGCTATTATTGCGTCATCTTATGTTAATAAAATAGTTGCGATTTTTATAAGATTTCACCATCACATAATTAAAAACTACTTCTTGCATTTTTTTGATATTATTTCGTTTTCTTTTTCTTAGCCCGGGTCAGCATAAAATCCTGGCTCCGCCCCCTGTATACACGTAAACGCACCCACTCCACACACCACACAAGCACACGCATATTAGAAAACAAACTCACACCCGTACACAACTCCACATTCACGTTAGACACAGCATAGACACACCCATTTGAACGGAGGGGGTTTGCGGGTTGGTTCTTTCTTGGAGCGTCGGCCACTGGAATTGCTGGTCTTTGGCTGAGAACAATAGGGTGTCGTGAGGAGGGAGAGTGGGGCTGGTGGTTCAGCTTCAGCCGGGCTCGGGTGGAGGCGGAATACATGACAGTGGGGAGGGTGTGCTGATGGTTACGTTTGTCAGTATACGGCGCGGTTTCATGGCTGAATGGGCGAGTTTTCGAGGGGCTCGCGGTTGGAGCTTCAAGTAGGCGGAGGGTTGGACGGAGTTGGTGGGGCTTGGTCAGCGTCGGCTGATCGTGGGGAGGTGAGGGGAGGAGGAAGGCGGACGCAAAGAGTGGAGTGCGGAGCTCAACTGATCTGAACGGAGAGGGGATGCTCGACTGTTCATTTTGCTTTTATTTCATGAAAAAAATTGGAGAGGAGAGTGAATGGATCACCAAATGGGAAGGGAAAATCGTAAGAGAAATGGAACACTGTTTTTTGATGAAGAGAGAAGGAATGGCGTGAGGAAGCCAAAATGAAGGGGGAAAATTGTTGCCATATTTATATATATAATATCTGAAGCGGTGGGTGTATAATGAGGCAAGAGTGTAATTGTATTTAAACAGTCAGTTGGAAAGCGAAATAAAAATGTGTATGGGAAAAGTATTTTTCTTGAAACCGCACTATGGAATCGGTTCGGTAACCGGAACTTTGTACTCAAAACCATTACCATACCGACTTTATATGGTAATAAAAAAATCATACCATTACCAACCAAATTAATCGGTTACCAATGGTTCGGTTTATGATTGGTAATGGTTGGTAGAGGTCGGTAATAAGTTTTTACCATTCATTAGTATGAGATCTTTTTGTGTACAATATTTCACGTTAAAATATTAAATATTAATTTTTTTTTGTTTTTATATTGTTACTTCTATATCTTATTTTACGTAGTCAAACATATAAATTATACCATTTCTAAGGTATATAATAAAAGTTGCATTCAATCTTGTATCGTAATCGTATTATCCTAGGTTTTTATTAAATCATTACATATTAAAAATTCTTTGTTATGTAACAAACATATATGTGGTAGGTATGGTAATTACCATTTTCAATGCTCAATTACCATTACCGTACCACATATTTTCATATGGTTTGGCATACCGTACCAATCAAATTGGTTACCGATTGTTCGGTTCCACTCTCGTTGGTAGCGGTTGGTAATGGCTGGTAAGTGGTAATATGGTAAAAAAATTCAGCCATTGAGCAAACAAAACCGTTGATTTTCAAATTTCAATAACAAAGGGAATGAGACGGTTTTGCAATAGAAATTCAACCGTTTAAATTAAAAGGGAACAAAGGAATTAACGATTCAAAAGGAAACGAACGGCTTTACAATTCAGACAGAAACGAACGGTAAATTGAAATGGAACTGACAATTCTAATTCAACAGAACGAACATTTTACTTTGATCGGACGGAAAAAATGGATTTTTGAAAAAATAGATTTTGAACGATGCTTACAACCACAGTCGATCGATAGGAATAACAGATCAACAAAAGAATAACTGAAATTAAATCAGTGTTAAAAAACTTTATAGATATCTAAAACTAATATATAAACATCACGAGTTAAATAATAGAATTAAAATCAAAGAATGAATTATAATTCAAATAAACAAACACGATTAAAATTTATCAATAATTAAGGATTTGAAATTTCAAACATTGATTTGAAATATTAAATTATATGTAAATCGAAATCAAATTCGTATAAAATTCGAAATAAATGTAGTTCTAAATCAAATCAAAATAATTATCTAAATAAAATATAAATAAATTGAGTTTTAAATAAACAAAATAAAATAGAAACCAAAATTTTAAATTAAATCATTAAATAAAAAAACACTAAACTTTTGGGTCGTTACGCACATGGCACGTAGGGTCCACAAAAGAGTCGCTAAGGGTAGTATAGAAGGCAGCAACCCTTAAATGGAGCTTCTTTTCTAAGTTTGGAGCAAATGGAAGAAGAAAATAGGAGAAAGGATGGGAGAGGCTGCCGCCGGCCGACGTCGGGGAAGGAAGGGGAGGCGGTGCTAACGTGTCTAGTGGCGAGGGTGGTTGGCGTGGGCCCCTAGGCGGTAGTAAGAGGAGGAAAAGGGGGGAAATGGGTCTCCATTTTTAAGTTTTTAAGCTGTAATTCTTTCTTTGCAAAAGTGAATGATAACTTAGCATTAATTAAGCTTAATTAGCCCCAAATCCTCTCATGTAGGCACAAGTGAGGAGAACATGCCATGTGAAAGAGAGAGGTGCCTAGGTGACTAACTCTTATTGGCTTTGCACTATTCATCGAATGACCAAAATTGAAGATGTATTTATTACTACATCCAAACTTCGTTCCAGTCCCAAGGTCACACGTTAACTCCAAAAATTATGAAATTTGAAATCTTGCTACGTTACGGAATTACGGTTCTAACGAATCTAACCATGTTGAATTTGGAGACCGTTTGAAAAATGACCTTATTTTGAGTTAAATTCGAATTCACACTGATTTTCAACGTAAATTCACAAGTCTTTCTTCTACGTACGAACTCTGTTGAACTTAAAAATTTAAATCTCGACATATTTCGATATTCCGGATCCAACAAAAGTAGTTTCGCCAAATTCTGAGACTGTCTGAAAAATGGTCTTTTTATAAGCGATTGATATAGCTTTAAAAGCTTTAAAATATCGATATTCAAATTCAAAGCCTATAAATGGATTTAAATATTTTATTGACCCTATTTTACGTCAAATAAAACATAAAAACTAATTCTCAAATTATTCTCAAATTTTATCGAGCAAAAATAACCAATTTATATTCTAAATCCACTAAAATATATTGAATTAAAATTTTAAATTGGTTTTGAAATTCCGGGTTGTTACAACACGTAATGCATTTATGTGAAGATTGGGTAAACGGGTTTTTGGAATAAAACAAGTTGAGTTTTATAATAAGATGCCTAAAGGATTTGGTTAATGATTAGTAAAAAGGGATTTTTGCTATAAAATCTCAATTGTAAATAAATCGTATTAAATCATTTTAAGGCAAAAAGTGGGTTTTAGCAAGAATTTACTTAATAATATAGTTAAGTAAAAAGGTTTAGTTGGAAGTAGAATTTCAAATTGTAATAAATGATTTATAAAACAATATTTAATAAGAAATAGTAAGTGACATTAATATGATATTATAATTAATATCAAACAGTTATAAACTTTTTTTTTTTTTTTTGGCAAGGCCGACTGGTGTTTATAGTGGACCGGCCACTGTTTATTAGAAAGAAAGATGAGAAAGAGACCCTGCACAGGCACAGAATCTCAAGCTGATTTGAAGTGCCAGCACACTGAACAGTTACAAAACATAGGAAAAGCTATCGCTTCCACAAACAACCAATCACGTATTTCCTAAGCAATCCTCCACAACCGTGGCAGAGGAATAGACCTGACAAAATCCACAAAGCAGCACAAAAACTCTGCACACCTAAGCAACATAACTAGCATCAACTTCAAATGGATCTGCCAGAGCAATAAAATCCATAAACAATTTGGCAAGACCAGAAACATAGAAGTCAGACTCACTGGAGAATATGAAAGATCTATCCCAAGAATCATCTTCAAGAATATAACTATTGAGCTCACCATTATACGACCCATCAATAGCAAGATAAAGCTCACTACCCAAAGCCATGTAATATAACAATCGCAGATCATCTTCGTTGTTTGAAATGAAGCGGTAGAAATTTTGATTTTTCATGTCATATCTCATGTTGGATGCAGAATGACTCCAGGTTGCTTCATCTGAATTAGGGGAAAAGGGGGAAACCATATCTGCCGAAGGGTTGAGATAAGTAGGGGGATGTGTAAGGTTTCAGTGACAGGTGGAGGATCATCAGGAGAAACTATTGCAGCAGCCACCAGAGAAGAGGGAATAACAACAGGAGGAACAACCTTCTGAACCCAACGGCAAACTAGCGGTTTTGGAAGAGGTATCTTAGCAGGAGGCGGAGCAGTAGGGGAAGCTTGCAAGCGGTGGAAATATGACCAAAATATTGACATGTGGTACAAATATCAGGGGTCCATCCATAACGAACCTTGACAACAACAACAATGCCATGAGCTAGCTGGACTTTAATAGCAGTAGGCAAAGGTTTGTCAGGGGTGATCTCAGTCAGGGCTTTTGCATACACAAGTTTCTCTCGGGCAGTAGTGTTAGCATCAAAACATCTTAACTTACCTATATGACATGCGAACCAGTTCAAACCAATCAGAGGTTGAAGAACGGACGAGATCTATGAAAAATAAGTCCAGCTAATAATGGAGAGCACTTATTCCCTAGCACTAGAAATAGAAGGGGACCATTTGGAAATAGTGAAAGGTTTTCCTTAACAGGCTCAGACTGCAAGAAACAGAGAACTTGAAATAATACATCGAGTCTAGACATGTTATTTTGACATCACCTTTCAGCATCCACAACCAATTACAAACTTTTAAATTATCTTGATACAAGAACATTGTCTATCAAGGTCTGAAAGGTAAATAGAATACCCACTACAACAAAATGAGGCTTTTATAGTGTTTGAAAAACGCAATTACAACCTAACATAGCGTTTCAGAGAACAAAAACACTATAAACTATACTATCTGATACTGACTTCTTATAGCGTTTGTGTGTATGTTTCTAGAGCGTTTATTGTGGATTTTCTATAGCATTTGTTCTGATAACTGTTAGCGTTTCTTAGGTGTTTCTATATTGTTTATTTCATTATACAATAGCATTTCCAATATCTCTTTCTATTGCGTTTTTTATTCAATAGCATTTCTGAAATGTTATTCCTTATATTATCAATTTTTGGATTTATCTTTTCAGCTTTTTACATGTGTACACATACGCATTTAAACATTTCTTATCTACATATAAATATAACAAATTTTCACAAACAAATATATAAATTTCATAATATTCATGCATATTATTGATACAATTTAGTATTTCATACATACTATTTTATCAATTTTTCCATGTCCACATGTAAGATGTCAAACATTTTTACTTTAACAAGTTACTTACAAAATAGACAAACGATAGAATTAACTTGTTTTGCTTCTACCATCTTCTGCTTAACATGAACAATAGTGGTCCTGTTAATGCCAAATAAAGAATTAATGTGTTAATAAATATTATATCACATACAAAATAAAAGAAACCAAAAGGAAAAAAAATGCAACTAAACCAAAAAATATATAACATGCTTATGTAAGAAATTACTGTTATTATACATTTGAACAAGCAGTAACTTTCTAAATTAAAACTAACCTATTAGTTTTAGCTTATTTCATACCGACCAGGTTAATTTGCATACGTCATATCAAATCAAAATGGGGAAAATTTTACTTTTCTGATTTGATTGCATCCCGATATTGAAAAACTACACTGCTCAATGAAGATAAATTAGTTATTTCTTTTAACCAGTATGTAAATAAACCTGAAACAGGTTAGCTCTGGCTAGGGGTTACAAGTTTGAAAAAAATGAGTATTTAAATAATAAATTATGAAGGAAAAGAAAACCTCCAAAAGAGATCATTAGCCAAAACAACTTCTGTAGGACTTTACCAAATATATACCATAACGTGATGGATGTTGGAATATGAATGAGCATGAGTAAGAGATATTTGGGAAGAAGAAGAGTTAGCAATCTATTGCTCAACATCATTAAAATGTAGAGACAATAGTTGCTACTTGGCCTAGTGCGTTAAATGTGAATTATTTACTCAGAATATGAAAGGCATGGCTGTTCAGTCCGGAATTCCAAAGGCATGGCTGTTCAAATTACAACCATTGGAATTATGAGCACATGCACATTAATAACCGAGTGGTTAAAGGGTCGCAACCTTTCCACTTCAGCGGTTACTAATACATACGAATAGGCACTCCTCCAGCCTATAAATTCACTACATAAAACAAGACAGAATATACCTTTGGATCTGCTTGCATTGCTTCTTCTTCTTCAACGTAATTTCTCCGATCTAGTTTCTATAACTTTTTCAGTTCGTCAAGGCTCCGTTTGCTGGCACTACGCTATGGAGTTGGTCCGTTTTATCCTGGAAAACAAATTGCAACAACGTCTTTTGGTGCATACGATGGCAATATTGTTTCAAGGAAACAGAAACATCTCTGGACTCGGATATTACTTTCTTCTTTTCTATTGAAGACGGTTCTGTACTGCTTCAATTTGTTGTACAATCGGTTGCGCTTTCTATGGTTACTATGAACACAGTTTGACGTGACAATTGTTGAATAAATTAGTAACATTGAATTTGTTACAATTATTGAACAACATTGTTTGTTGTTACTGTTTAATTTGCAATACAATCATGTATTGACAAAAGATTTAACTTTGTAATACAATCATGTATTGACAAAGAAATTTTCTAACAATCTTGAAACAATATTTTACTTGTTTGAACATATGCTAATTTGATATATTATAAACATATCTTATCTTCATAAGTTTGGTATAGACTCAGGTGTGCTTTGATGTTGATTCAGTTATTTTTGTGTATTTGTTTCTCAATTAAATCAACCTGAGTTTCATGTTCAGATTTAAAAACATTGTGTTTCCTACAAGTCGTATCAAAGCCACTCTTGGTTAATTCTATTGATGAATCTTTGTTTTTATTTAAGACATGAATTATTGATACATTTGAATTTTAAGATACGTTGAATTTGTTCGGATCTGTACAAATATTCTTAAAATTCTTTTTCCTTCTCCTCTGATTCAGTTGATGCAAACATCTTCAAGTATTAAATGATTCATTTGTATTATTAAATGATTCATTTATTATTAAATGATTCATTTATATTATATCAATCGATCGCAATACCATTTAAAGGTCACACATATATATTGTCAGTCTTTTCCTCTTCTGAAATTGGAAACTTGTGTGAATTAAATATGAAATTCATATGTTGGTTACTGACATTTGACTATTCATATTCAAAATGATTTGGGCTTTAAAAGTATATTTAATGAATCATTTGGCTTGTAATGCATGATATGTTTAGCATATTCAAAACTTAGTGTGAATTGCGTGAACTATATTATGAAATTGCATTTTTTTTAGCTTGCTTTCCAATGTTTGACTTTTCAATATTGCCATGTAGCTTGCAATTCTCTTTGGGCAAAAGTAGCTTTTGATGTGTTTAACAATACAAAGTGGTAGTTGAGAATCAACTCAATAAGAAAATGAAAAGCAAAATGGAGAGTGTAAAGCAATTTTTAGTCTCATATTGTGAAATATATGTACTCTCTTTTCTATAATCTTATATAAATAAAGAAGAGGAATGCCTATATTAGAGTGTGACTAAGCCAAGACACAATATCATATTGATGTCAAATTGGGCTTGGTGCATTGAGACTATTAAGGTCTAAGACACAATATTATATTGATGTCAAATTGGGCCTAGTGCCTAGGGACTCTTGGGGTCCATGACACAATATTATATTAGTGTCAGAAATTGTCTAAGGGCATTGGCGCTCTCAAATGTATGCTTTATTGATAGTTTCTGGCTTGCCAGATAACTTTTGGGGAGAAGCTATTCTTTCGAGAAATCATATTTTAAATAAAATACCCCGAAAGAAAACATGTAAATCTCCTTATGAACTTTGGAAAAACAGACCACCATCCTATAAATACTTAAAAATGTGGGGGTGTCTTGCCAAAGTGGAGGTGCCAAAACCAAAGAAGGTCAAAATTGGACCAAAAACATTTGATTGTGTATTCATTGAATATGCACTAAACAGTGTTGTATACCGATTTTTGGTACACAAATCTGAAATTGATGATATTCATGAAAAATATCATCATTGAGTCAAGAAATGCTAGTTTTTTTTTTTTTTACATATATTCCCCTTGAAATAAAGAGACCAAGGGAAGATGGAGTTCCTTATTCTCTTGAGAATATTGAACAAAATAAAACTCAGCAAAGTAGTGTTGAGTAGCAAGTGGAGGAACCAAAAAAAAAAAAGGCCAAGGACCTTGGAACAGACTTCTATACCTTTGTGTTAGAAGATGGTCCATTTTCATACAAACTAAATGTGTCTTCCAGCAACGCCCAGTAAGATTGAATCCATTATGTCCTATCATACATGTGGATTGGTTGATTTACCTTAAGGGTGTAAGACCTTAGGTAATAAATGGATACTTGAAAAGAAATTGAAACCTGATGGTTCAATAGACAAGTATAAAACTACAAATGCTGATGTATAACTTTTTATGGGCAATTCATCTACTTCAAAGGTGGAAGGCAAAGGAAAAGTTGTGCTGAAACTGACTTCTTGAAAGGAACTAAATTTAAATTCAGGATCATTACTGAGTAATCATGGTTTCAAATTAATATTTGAAACCGATAAATTTGTACTTTTCAAGAATGAAGTGTATGTTGGAAGAGGATATGTGTGCGGTGGTTTGTTTAAAGCAAATGTAACTACTATTGTACCACACATTAATAAGAATAAAAGTAAATCTTCTGCTTATATTGTTGAATCTTCCAATATATGGCATTCTAGATTAGAGCATGTAAAATTTGATACATTGCGAAAATTGATTAATCTAGAATTTATACTAAAATGCAATATAAATTCCAACTATAAATGTCAAGTTTGTGCAGAAGAAAAATTGACAAGATCCTCGTTTCATCATGTTGAACGAGAAACCAAACCTCTAGACTTAATACATACTGATGTATGCGATTTGAAATTTTGTCAAACTAGAGGTGGAAAATGGTGCTTTATTACATTCATTAATGAATGAACCAGTTATTGTCGTGTATATCTCCTTAGAAACACGGATAACGTCAATAATAATGTTTATTGCAATTGCATCCATACATCAAATGGGTGTTAAAACCGCATCTTTGAATGGTGAACTAGAGAAAGAAATCTATTTGAAACAACCTGAAGGATTTCTGACCTCAGAAAATGAGAATAAAGTTTGCAAACTGATAATAATCATCTTATGATTTTAAAAAGGTCCAAAACAGTGGCATGAAAGGTTTGATAAAACTATGTTATCAAATGGATTCACGATAAATGAATCAAACAAATATGTGTACATAAAATACACACATATTTGATATGTCATTGTTTGTCTCCATGTTGATGACATGTGGCTCCTAGGCAACAACAACGGCATAATAACATATACAAAGGATATGTTATCCTCTAGATTCGATATGAAAGACCTAGGACTGGCTGATGTGATATTGGATGTAAAAATTTCTGAGAACACCACAGGGATATGCATTATCCCAATCGCATTACATCACCTAGATACTTGAGAAATTCAAGCAATATAATGTAACTATTGCAAATCACCAGTAGATATGAACCAAAATTGGGTAAAGAACACTGGTGATGGTATTTACCAATTGGAATACTCTCGTATACTAGGAAGTATCATGTATGTTATGAACTGTACTAAGTAGATTTACCAGCAATCCTGGTAAACATCATTGGAAAGCGATAATCAGAGTTCTGGGATATCTAAAGTATACACAGAGTTATGGTTTATACTATACAAACTATCCTTCAATAGTGGAAGGATACAGTGATGCAAATTGGATCACTGGATCAAATGATACAAAGTCTACAAGTGGATACGTGTTCACATTAGGAAATGGAGCAATTTCATGGAAATCATCCAAACAGACTTGTATCGCTAGATCTACGATGGAATCAGAATTTATTGCACTAGATAAGACTGCAGAAGAAGCAGAATGGATTCAACGCTTCTTGGAAGACATTCCTAATTGGAGAAAACCTACGTCTCCAATATGTATACATTGTGATAGTCAATCAACTATTAGAAGAGCTAATAGTACACTATACAATGGTAAATCTAGGCATATTCATCGTAGACATAAAACGATAAGACTACTTCTCTCTAATGGGGTTATCACAATAGTTACATTCGATCTAAAGATAACTTAGCGGATCCACTTACAAAAGGCTTGCCAAGAGAGAAAGTTCAAATCTTATCGAAGGGAATGGGGCTAAGGCCTATAGACTAAAGGTTTTTCTAAAATGGAAACCCTACCTAGTTGACTGGAGATCCCAAGATCTAGGTTCAAAGGGACAACGAAGTTTAAGAGAAACTTGATGGCACTGTTATACACAAACCATTCCTATGATAAGTCAGTGCATTATATGTTGAATAAGGATAAGTATCAGTACTTTTAATGATGTCTGTATTTGAGGAAATAACAGAATACCCTTTACAGAATCACCTACGTAAGTGCGAAGGCGCCGCTTCAAAGAGAATTATGAGGCCAAATTCTCTAAGCACTTATGAGACCAGGAAGGTGTTCAAGGAAAAAACGAACACAAACAGAGAACGAAGGGTTATAAGAAACATTTATCGTGTGTTATCTACTTTGGAATTACACAAAAGGCTTACAGTTCAAGGACAGTCTATGTCTACTGATTCGCCTGTGATTCAAATAGATAATCACTAGGAAAGTTCAAGGCCCATGTGCTACTTTAACCGATGCGATAAATGGTTCGTGAAACTAAGATCGACTGCTCATTCATGTGGGGGATTGTTGGAATATGAATGAGCATGAGTAAGAGATATTTGGGAAGAAGAAGAGTTAGCAATCTATTGCTCAACATCATTAAAATGTAGAGACAATAGTTGCTACTTGGGCTAGTGCATTAAATGAGAATTATTTACTCAGAATATGAAAGGCATGGCAGTTCAGTCCGGAATTCCAAAGGCATGGCTGTTCAAATTACAACCATTGGAATTATGAGCACATGCACATTAATAACCGAGTGGTTAAAGGGTCGCAACCTTTCCACTTCAGCGGTTACTAATACATACGAATAGGCACTCCTCCAGCCTATAAATTCACTACACAAAACAAGACAGAATATACCTTTGGATCTGCTTGCATTGCTTCTTCTTCTTCAACGTAATTTCTCCGATCTAGTTTCTATAACTTTTTCAGTTCATCAAGGCTCCGTTTGCTGGCACTACGCTACGGTGTTGGTCCGTTTTATCCTGGAAAACAAATTGCAACAACGTCTTTTGGTGCATACGACGGCAATATTGTTTCAAGGAAACAGAAACATCTCTGGACTCGGATATTACTTTCTTCTTTTCTATTGAAGACGGTTCTGTACTGCTTCAATTTGTTGTACAATCGGTTGCGCTTTCTGTGGTTACTATGAACACAGTTTGACGTGACAATTGTTGAATAAATTAGTAACATTGAATTTGTTACAATTATTGAACAACATTGTTTGTTGTTACTGTTTAATTTGCAATACAATCATGTATTGACAAAAGATTTAACTTTGTAATACAATCATGTATTGACAAAGAAATTTTCTAACAATGGATAACATTACAACTTGTGAATTTACTAGAAAACACAAAGTGGATGTATCTTAACAATCGTCTACTTTATTTAGTCCTTAGAATACACAGACATTTGGGCATTATAAAATGTCATGCCTTGCTCAAATCTAAAGATGATCATTGCATGATCAAACATAGTAGATATTTCAGTACCAATATCAACTAGATAATAACTCTATATTTTACTACCGTATTTACTTGCATACAGCTTTGATTTGGGTATAAAAACACATTTGAAAAGGATACTAAAGAATCCTTTGCTACAATATTAGTCCTATATATATACACATATCTACGGTAGCAAGTAGCAACGCGGAAGAACCAAGAAGAAACTCCTCCCACTATGAGCTTTCCGGGTCCAACTACAGCAAACCCTATTCGAGCAGCTTCCCAATCTGCCCTCCCTACAGCTGCCTCTTCACCCACTTCATAATGTTGGCCTCCTCCTCCCCTGCAAACATCCCGGGTCTCCTACTTGTAAACAGCTCGAGTAGCATTATCCCAAAGCTGTAGACATCGCCTTCTTTAGTTACTTTCCCAGCCGCAGCGGCATAAGGCGCCATGCATGTACCCTAACGAGCCCATGAGCACGGACAATGAACTAGAAGCCGTTTCAGCAGCAGCAGCACCTGCTGTCACTACCATGCTCTTCAATCTGAAATCCGCCAAACGTGGTTCGAAATACGCATAGACTAGCACATTCTGAGGCTTTACGTCCCCATGCACCATGTTGTTTGCATGTAGATACCCCAGCACACGTGCTACCCACAATGCTATCAGATACCTCATGGGCCAGTTTGGTATGTTCCTGTCTTGGTGTGACGCTTCCTGAAGCGATTTAGCCAGGTTTCCTTCCAGTCAGCATGTAATTATATATCAACAGTCTGACGTCGGGCAGTGGCACTGCAAAGTACCATCTTAGCACTGTCAAATTCATGTGTTTTAGTTTGTGAAAAAAAAATTATATTGCAGAAAAGAATAGTAGCCAGCAAAAGAAAGAACCCATTTTTATTTATTAACAGCACGCTTCATTTTTAAAATCAAAAAGAGAGACAAACTAAAACATGAAAAGTTCCTGCTAAAAAAAGGCTACTGATCCTTTAGTCACTGCTAAAGACTAGGATCTTTTATTGACTACAAAATATCTAAATTATTAAAACATATCAAATAAAATACTGCGTGCTGCATAGCAGTCCTGAAGCAATTCTAACACTCCTCCTTGCTTCAGAGACTGCAGATTCCAATTTTTTCCCTTAGAAGTTCAAACTTGCTTACTGGAAGAGGTTTTGTAAACAAATCTGCTAGCTGATCTTCAGATTTATATTAAACTAACTTAACTTCTCCATTTTTTGCATCTCTCTGAGAAAGTAAAGCTTGATGTTGAAGTGCTTGGTTTTTCCATGAAACACCGGATTGTGAGAGATTGCTATTGAAGCTTGATTGTCAACAAAGATCTCTATGTTATCTTTTTGTTTCATGTGTAAATCACACAGAATTTTCTTCAACCAAAGAACTTGATTTACTGCTGCTGCTGCGGCGATAAATTCTGCCTCTGCAGTGGATTGTGCTACAATCTCTTGCTTCTTTGAACACCAAGAAAAAATTCCTGACCCCAAGTTGAAACAATATCCTGAAGTACTTTTCATATCTTCAACAGAACCAGCCCAATCACTATCTGAAAATCCATATAATTTGAAATTTTGACATTTCTCAAACTTGATACCATAACTAACAGTACCTTTTATATACCTTAGTATTCTTTTTGCTGCTGTTAAATGCATTTTACTGGCACAATGCATATATCGAGATAAGAGACTCACAGCAAATAGAATATCGGGTCTTGTTGCAGTAAGATACATAAGACAACCAAGTAAACTTCTGAAATATCCCTCATCAACTTTATCAGTCCCATCATCCTTTTTCAGCTTCTCTTTTTGATTCATTGGTGTGCTTGTTGCTTTGCATTCCTCCATCTGAAATTTTTTCAAAATTTCTTTTGCATATTTTTTCTGACAGATAAATATTTCATTTTGACTTTGTTTCACCTCCATCCCAAGAAAGTAAGTCATAAGACCAAGATCTGTCATTTCAAATACAAGCATCATTTCTTGTTTGAATTCATCTACCAAACATGCATTATTTCCTGTTACTAAAAGATCATCAACATAAAGTGACACTATAAGAATATCATTGCACTTCTGTTTAACATAAAGAGTAGTCTCAGACAAGCTTTTGATGAAGCCTAGGCTTAGCAAGTGATCATCTATCTTGCTGTACCAAACTCTAGGTGCTTGTTTTAAGCCATAGAGTGCCTTTTTTAGCAAGTAGACTTTATCTTCTTTGCCTTGAACAATAAATCCACTTGGCTGCTCAACATATATTTCTTCTTGTAGAACACCATTTAAAAAAGCTGATTTTACATCTAAATGTTGAACCTTCCACCCATGTTGTGCTGCAACAGCTAACAACATTCTAATTGTGTCTAATCTAGCAACAGGAGCAAACGTGTCAGAATAATCAACACCGAAAACTTGAGCATATCCCTTAACTACAAGCCTGGCCTTGTGCTTGTTGATAGACCCATCCGCATTAAGTTTTGTCCTGTACACCCACTTTACACCAATAACTTTTCTTCCTTCAGGTCTATCTATTAATTCCCAAGTTTTATTCTTCTGAATTATTGACATCTCCTCCTCCATTGCTTTCTTCCATTTTGAGTCTTTGAGAGCTTCTTCATCTCCAGCAGGTTCATATATTGCCACGTTACATCTCTGATATATGTCAGAAATTGATCTCGTGCCTCTAACAGGAGGATCATCTTCTAGTTCATCTTGCCACTGATTTGTTGTTTGCTTTTGAGAAGAATTATTTGTTTGATCTTGTGAGAATTCATCCGTATTTTGTGAATTTTTCCAATCCCATTGCTCATCTTGATTGAAGTGTACGTCTCTGGTAATTGTAATCTTTCCTGTTGTAGGCTTTGGAAACTGAACTATAGCCCATGAAGATTCCAGAAATTGCCTTTTTGTCGTGTTTGTCACGCTTAATTTTGGGAACATGAACAAAACATACACAGCCAAACACTTTCAAAATTTTTACTGAAGGTTTATAGCCATACCAAGCTTCAAATGGAGTTCTGTTTTCTAAAACTTTGGATGGAAGTCGATTTTGTAAAAAAACTGCTGTGTTAGCAGCCTCTGCCCAAAACTTCTTAGGCAGCCCTTTTTCATGCAACATCCATCTGGCCATCTCCATTACATATCTATTTCTTCTTTCACTAACTCCTTTTTGTTCTGGAGTGTATGGAGCAGCGAGCTGATGTTGAATGCCAGCTTCTTCACAAAATAAATCAAATCCTGTAGACGTATACTCCTTTCCATTGTCTGATCTCACAGCTTGAATTTTGCAGCCACTTTGGTTTTCCACCATTTTCTTAAACTTCCAAAAGACACCAGCCACTTCTGATTTATATTTCATGAAAAAAATCCAACACATCCGTGTGAAATCATCAATAAAAACAATATAGTAAATGTTACCTTGTAGTGACTGTGTTTTTAATGGTCCTGCTACATCAATGTGAATTAGTTGTAGCTTTTGAGATGCCCTCCAGGTTGATTTTGGAAATGGCATCCTATTTTGTTTGCCAAATCGACATGCATGACAATTTAGTATATGGTCATCAAAATTTGGTAGGCCTCTTATCATGTCATTGTTCTTCATTTTCAACATTCTTTGAAGATTACAATGCCCGAGCCTTTTATGCCAAACTTCAGTGATGCTGACATTAGTGGAATAAGCCACATGATCCTCCTCTGTTGGGTCAAATGAGAAGCTTTTACCTTTCATTTTAACCTGTAAAATCTTCTTTCCAGTGATATCATAAATGTGACAATACGGATTTTCAAAGAATACTTTGAATCCCTTTTCGATTAGTTGACCCACACTCAATAAATTTTGATCAATATCAGGTACATAAAGAACATCTGAAATTGTCTTTTTACCTGAGCTTGTTGTTACTACAACGGAACCTTTCCCTTTCGCTGAAATATAACGACCATTTCCGATTCGGACTTTTGTAATTTCAGTGGGCTTCAAATCTTTGAAAAGAGTTTTGTTATAGGTCATGTGGTTTGTACAACCACTATCAATCAACCAACATTCCGAAGAGCTTTGGCCTGAAAAGCATGTTGCCACAAACATTTGGTCTTCTTCATCTTGATCAGCAATTTGGGCATCCGCTTCTTGTTTTTGAAATTGACTTCTGCAAATCACGGCTTCATACCCAACTTGATCACACTTGCTGCATTTAGCATCTGGTCTCCTCCAGCATTTGAATGGCGGATGACCTTTTCTACCACAATGCCGACAAGGTGGGAAGTTTCTCCTTGAGTTTCCACCCTTGTTTTGGAGTTGACTGGTTGATGTGTTTTCTGCGGTTGACACCAAATTTTTCTTGTTTTTAACGCCATCTTGATGCTTGACTGGCAAAGCTTCTTCAACTATCTGATCTTGCCTCATACGTCTTCGTTGCTCTTGAGCTTGCAGTGCATTTAACAATTCTGCTAAGGTGATCTTGGACAGATCCCTTGTGTTCTCCAAGGTGGTGATTGATGCTTCATATTTCTCTGGTACTGTTACAAGAAGTTTTTCTACAATTCTAGAATCCAAAAATTCAGTGCCAAGTAACCTAACCTTGTTAGCAATGCCAAGCAATCTGTCTGAATACTCTTTCACCGTCTCAGATTCTTTCATCTTTTGCAACTCAAAATCCCTTATTAAATTCAGCACTTGCATGCCTCGTATCCTTTCATCCCCTGCATATTCTTTCTTTAAATAATCACAAATTTCTTTTGCAGTTTTGAGGGTCATGATCCTTGTGAAGATAGTTGTTGAAACAGTAGCAAACAGAGTTGCTTTCGCCTTTGATTTTCTTGTTTTTCTTTCGTTGTGAAGTTTTATCTGAGCCATGGTTGGATTATTCGGTAGCGGATGAACTTCATAATCATCCTCCACAGCTTCCCAAAGATCTAAGGCTTCCTGGTAGGTCTCCATCTTCACTGCCCAAAGCTGGTAATTTTCTCCATCAAAGACAGGTGGAGCGAGGTGAGAAAAACTTGATTCGTCTTCCATTTCACAGATCCCTTAAGAAGAGAGCTCTGATACCAACTGAAAAAAAAAATTATATTGCAGAAAAGAATAGTAGCCAGCAAAAGAAAGAACCCATTTTTATTTATTAACAGCACGCTTCATTTTTAAAATCAAAAAGAGAGACAAACTAAAACATGAAAAGTTCCTGCTAAAAAAAGGCTACTGATCCTTTAGTCACTGCTAAAGACTAGGATCTTTTATTTACTACAAAATATCTAAATTATTAAAACATATCAAATAAAATACTGCGTGCTGCATAGCAGTCCTGAAGCAATTCTAACAGTTTGCCTAAGGACTCCAGCTGTACGTGAAAATTCAGAAACCCAAAAGGAAAAAGGGAAAGAAAAACCAAAATACCTGAAAATAGTAAAGTTAGGGTTTTTGGTTGACTCCTAGATACGCGCGAGAGCAGATGAGATTGCAAATGGAAGGACTTAGAGCGCGGAGGAGAAGTGGGTTCTGATTGCAAATGAGAAGGATGTGAAATCTGTGAACGAAGTCGAGAAATTAGGTTCGGGTTTTGTAGGAAAGTAGGGGAGCTGTAAGTTTTGTTCGCATGTCACATGGACTTGGCCCAGTATGCGGTAGGAAAAAAATTCCTATGGAAATTCCAAACAATTTCTTGTGTTTTCTACTTCCAACCGAAAGAAATTCCTTCCGATCTTATTTTGCTGGGTAAACATGAAAATCAAAATTATGGAAAATAACCGAAAGGAATTCCGTGGAAATCGGAACAACAGAAAGAAAAAAACCAGCCCTAAATAGACGACCATAAGAGTAAACTGCATGAAATATTACTAAATCGATGTCGCCATAATGACAGCCGTTACAAATTGCCAACAATGCGATGCTCTAAGCAAATTGTACTGCTAAAATAACGTGTACAAGTGTACTCAAAGCAATTTGTAAGGTGTTCTATGTAATGAAATTTAACCATGATACAAATGTAAAAACAATAATGCATCTCTTACAATGAAGCACTAGCTAGTTCCCTGTTCCGACCACCACCAACAAACGTTGTGTACTTATATTGATCATCGAGTGCTCGGTCTGGGAACAGCATGGAGGAAAATAAAGTACCTGCAATAGGATAGCGTTCAAATTGACAGAAAAAAAGGAGTAATACAAGCACTTCATTTTTACTTCTCACGTTCTTCATTCCATCTTGTCCTTGAGATACCTTGGTACAAGTGTGAAGTGTGGAAAGGAAGAAGAAAGAAAAAATTAAGTGTACCTATCGCTCTTCTAATGAGAAGCATTTGCACTAAACTTATGATTGTCCAAACATATCTTCTATTAGTAGCTCAAGTCACCTCCAAGGCTAAATTGGATAGTCTATTAACATTGCATGTATTTTATCTATTTTCAACTGTCCTCCTCCAAGAAAATACTTGATGTTGATTTGCTTTTATTGATCAGCATAATTATCGTAACGCACGCTACGCACAGAAAATGACATGTTATTCATTTAAGCGATATGTTATTGTCTGTATATTAATATAGAATACAGTAACATCACCAGATACATCAGGCTAATAAGTGCTTGCTAATTTTCACAAGGATCGCAGCATTTTTATCTCCCTCTTTCTAAGATAATTTATCGCCATCTTCGCCGTCTTGATAATGATTGTTTAGGAGTTCAAAAGGTAAATATATAATTTAGAAGAAAAGGTTATCATTATACGTATTATAATCGCATAACGACATGATTACATTATAATTAGATAGTTATGTTATAATGCTACAGTGTGCATAAAAGGCTTACTAAGTGTTTGAAGACCGTGTTTTTGTTCTTTGGAAGGAACTAGGACTCCAAAACCTTCAAGCGGTTTTTTGACGTTCCACTTATTGAATGACGTTATCAAAACCGATAACGGTAGGTAATCAACCTGCAATGAATGATAACTCATTGTAATATTAATCCCCATCTTGGTAATGTAAATTCATAACTATTGTATGTTATTTAGCTGAATATTCTGAAATGTATGAGTGCTTAGTTGTTCTATAAGCTGCTACGTTATACCTTTGGAAAGGGATCAATAATAAATGGTACTCCTTTTTTTGTTATTTTCAGCTCTTCAACGTTGCCAAGAGGGGCCTGAAAAAAGATGAAATTCCATAACAACCGTAGACTCCAAAGTGAACGAGCTACCTTTATGTTGAACAGTGCCTTACAAGTTAAAAGCAAGAGTACACCAATAAAATGTAGTTTAATACAGTTAATAAATGGATATCCAAATCAGGAAAAGATTATTGAAATTCAATAAATAACGAGAAATTTTAATGCCAGATTCATCAAGTTGAAATCGCTAGATATCATCAAACGGTTTCCGCAATTTTGAGTGGTTTTCCCCATTTGTAGCATAAGAAACAAACCAACATTTCTTCATAGTAGTTCTATCAAGATCATAAGCCAAGGACAACGCTTTTGACCGTAGTTTCGTACTATCTTCACCAAGCTTTGTACATAACATATCAGTGGGTACCTGCACTGAAGAAGAAAAATAAGAATCATGCAGAAAAATTGATCAGCATATATATTTCTCCACTATAGATCAGTTTGAAAGTAAACCGCAGAAGAGGCTGCAAATGATTATAAAATTTTGCGTAATCAGCGAGCTAATTTATGGTCACATTTTTTTACTAAGCAAGGTGCAGAATAGACAGCCTCATAGTTCAGTGTGCATGTTCAGTGAAATTCAGTTGGTGGTTGGCACATATCTAACAACAGCACAATGAGCATGCATATTAATGCATGAATAGTGCGTAAAGCTAAACCCATTTTGACAGAACTCCAAAAAAAAAAGTTCGGTGTTAAATGCAAGTGGTCATAACCCTGGAGTGAGCAGTGAAAATGGACTATATTTATCATTGCAGCTAAGTTTGAGATATCTTCCACAAATACACATGCATGTATGTACTAACCAGTGTTATCAGAACCGGACCGGGACGCCGGCCCAACCGCAAAAACCGCAGACCACAGCCCAGCCTGGAGGCTGTAAAAACCATGCATATAAACTTTAGGCTCTAAAACAATAAAATCAAGGCCCAGCATAAATTAAACCAGATTTTAAAACAAATTTTAACCCAATTTTTGGGACAAGCCCAGTTACGCAAGGCATATAGTAGATGCCTCCATCCGCTAGGCCACTGGATTACTGAACGAGGCATCACTTATTTAGAGCATTCCCAGCAACTAGCGGGAATTCGAGCGTTGATTCGCAAAATCAAGCGTGAATTCCCTCCACCCTTCCAGCAGTGGGTGGGGGGACGCTCAAGATATATATATTTTTTGATGTAAAATCCTTAAACGGTTTTTTGAAAACCATTTAGCCCTTATAAGGATAATTTTTTTTAAGTTGAAAATGCCTTAAACGGTTTTCTGAAAACCTTTGAAGGTCTAAACGGTTTTCTGAAAACCTGTAACACCCCGTAATTCTATAACATTAAGTTTCACAAATCAAAGTATAATTAATTTTTATGAGAAGAATTAAGGGAAACGGGTTACGCCATTGCGTTCGTCTCGAAATTCTACTTGAGATAGAGTCCAAGTTTTCGTAAATCGGACTTCGTATGAAGAAGTTATGGCCTCCGGATGTTTCAGAAATTCAAAATAAATAAAATAGATTCGAAATTCAAATTCAGAACGCACAGCTGGGCTGGGCAGGAAAATTCCCGCCCAGGACCCTGGTCGACCTAGGGGTCGACCTGGGTACCCAGGTTGACCAGGGGGTCGACCTAGGGGTCGACCTGCCCTGTTTTTCCAGATCCGAGGCAGAATTTGTTTTTATGTATCTGGGCTGATTTCTGGACCAAATTCATGAGTTCTACGCTATAAAAACACCCCTAGGCCTCATATTTTCTCCTCACAACTTCTCTACGTCTACACTCTACTCTAATTCTAATTAAAATAAAATAATATATACATATATATATATATATATATATATATATATCTAAGACGAGGTTATGCTGCTCAAGTTTTTCAAGAAGAGATTCAAATCAAGATTAAAGCTTTAAGAAAAGAATCAAAGGCTAATTCAATGGCTTCGGGCAACGTCACGCAAATCATAGCAAATCATCACAACGCCATCTGATTATCCTTTTCTAAAACCGATCAATGTAAGTCAGTTACTTTTTAGATTTGAACGTCTAGATCTGTTTGTGGCATGTAATTAAATGGATATAAGAATATGCCTGATCCTTTCATTTGAATTTATGCTTGTATATGCCTTTAGATCTAATTAAGAACTATTGTGATTAATTACCGATGAGACTATGCCTATGACTGTGAACATAAGACTGTGCCTATGGCTGTGAACATAAGACTATTGCCTATGACTATGACAAGGACAATTGTGGCTAATCACGTATGATTCATAACTATGAGATTATTGCCTAGGATTATGACTATGAAATTGGATCTAAGCTTGATTCAGACCTATTCTTAATTATCCTTGGATCTTGATTTTGGGAATTTTTCTATTAAGTTAGATCTATCCATGTTCTTGGACCTAGATTATTATTCAAACCTTTTCATGTTCGTAATGTTTTCAGATCTATATGCCTGCGATGTTTTAGTCAATTCAGTATATTTATTTGATTTGTAGTTCGTTGTACATATTCTTATGCCTATCTTTTCGTGGTATTCTTGTTTATTCCCTTTTATCTACGAATCTAGATTGACCTATAATCTAGACTGAATCACAATTACATAAATGATGGGAATGCAATTTGGGCAGAACATGAAATTAACATGAATGTGATTGGAAACTTGGAAATTTGGTATAACATGAAATTTATATAATTTGGCATAATAAATATGTTGATAAAATCTGAATTGGCTATAATAGTGAATAATTTACATGCATTGGGCATAAATGGTAAATTGTTAATTGGCCACAAGAGTATGTAATTGGCATGTAAACTAAGTTTTGGGCATAACTGTGAACTAGAATATTAAATCTAGTTTTGACATGAGTTGTAAATGGGGATATTAGATCTAAATTAGCATAAACGGCAAGTTGAGTTAATTGATAGGTAAATCAAATCTTGGGCATAGAATACAAGCATGTTTATTGGCATGACTAATGAATATGATATAAGCCAAATTGATATAGGGAAAATTTACATATAAACATAAGAGGATAAATATGAAAATCTAGGAAAGACGAATATGCCTAAATCGAGGTTAGATTGAGTTACAGTATAAGACTGCCCAGAACCGCCCGGCAAATCCAGCAACAGTAACAATACCTATCTAATGTGGGTGGTTAGAGCAGTAAGCCCAAAAGGACCCGAGGTTAGATTGAGTTGCGGTGTAAATCTGCCCAGAACCGACCGACACTTCCAGTGACCGCAACAATATCTGTCTAATGTGAGTGGTTGGTGCTTTAAATGAATAATTTAAAGCTAAGAA
This sequence comes from Allium sativum, assembly GCA_030737875.1. Lineage (NCBI taxonomy): Eukaryota > Viridiplantae > Streptophyta > Magnoliopsida > Asparagales > Amaryllidaceae > Allium > Allium sativum. Next base: position 814,954,639 of record CM060921.1, on the reverse strand, counting down.
ATAGTTAAGCTAGAATGGGTGGGTTAAGTCCATAGGAACACTTAACCAACTTAACATGTTAACAAGACAAGACTTGTAGGGGTTAAATAACCATTATAACATGTTGACTAGACAAGTGGGTAAGGTTAAGTAAATGTTTAACCGTCATAACATGTTAACTAGACTAGAAGGTGGGGTTAAGTAAACTTAGAACACTTAACCAATTTAACATGTTAACTAGACTAGAAGGTGGGGTTAAGTTCATAGGAACACTTAACCAATATAACAAGAATAACTAGGGTTAAGTTAATAAGAACACTTAACCGATATAACGTGTGTTAGGTTAAGTTAAAAAGGAAACACTTAACCAATACAAGATGAATGACTAAGGTTAAGTTAATAGAAAGCACTTAACCAGTGTAGTATGATGTATGGGTAGGGTTAAGTTAACACAAGAAAGTCAACACTTAACCAGAGTGACAAACCTTAGTTAAAGAGAACTAAGTAAATAACGAGAAGGAGAACTAAGTAATAAACCTTAGTCAAGAAGACTAAGTTGTAAACCTTAGTTAAGAAAGTTAACGATTCAGGAAACTAAGTGGTAAACCTTAGTTAAGAGAACTAAGTAGTAAACCTTAGTCAAAAAAACCAAGTAGAACACGAGAAGGAGCGAACGTCCACCTGATCATGAAGAAGGCTCCAACGGACTGGATTACGAAGCACGCGGCTTCTAGGGGACGTGAGGGTACTCTGGGTATCCCTCTGCGAGGCTGCAGATGATCCGCCTGGGCTCACAGAGGTTAAGGTCTGCGTTAGAAGAACCAAGAGTATGCCTTGGTTGCAATATAAGGCAACCTAAAGACTGGGATGGACCAGCGTGATTCGGCGGGACAAGTGGCCCTGTGATAGCGACCCGTCATCTACCTACCATCTTGAGTCAGTCGAGATATGTAAAGCGGAAAGGTGGAGAACTCCAAAAGACCATATACTTTCTATCTAGTTATGGGTGAGGATGGCCATAGGACAGTGGGGCATAGGGGGCCCTGCGTATAGTTCTCATTTTTTTCAAGGGTGGCCCTTCATTAGTTGAGGAAAAGGTCAAGTGGGACCATAGCCACTGGAAAAACAGACCTTAGCATCTGCACCGACAGATATTTGAAAGCTCCCGACCGAGTTCCGTGTTTCTTGATTTGCCCTGCCACGGGACTCGGGGCGCACATATAGAGGACATGTGCATCTAGACAGCGATAACGATTTGCAACACATACATGGGGAAAGTCTAGGAACATATACCACTCTAGGCATTGTGTCCTAGATTAGGAGGCATCGTTCGACAGGTAGCATAATCCCTAGTTGGACCTAGGTCGCATAAACCCTGAATACCGAGAAGCATTCAATTGGTAGCATAAACCCTAGTTGGACCTAGGTCGCATAAACCCTGGTTGAATCTAGGAAGCGCTCGATAGGAAACCCTAGATTAGATCTAGGTAATAAATAATAGATGTACACCTGAAAGCAACTACAATTTTGGGGAATGAGATCACTTTATCATTTTTATACAGACTACTAGTCAGGACACTAGTTAGGTGGTGCAGAGATATAGAAACCAGAATAACATGGTAATCGCGAAGCAGAGAAAGTATGGAAGCATATTCAATTTATCAGTATATTCAGCTTGTCGGTAGATCCAGTTTATCAGTACATTCAGTTTTATCTTGCCTTAGCATATCTTGTGTTATATTGTTAGCCCTATCATCATGGTATTGTCTTGTATTCAGTTAATCCATGTCATGTTGTTTTTACCTGTTCATATGCTGAAAGTTACTGAACTTACCAGACTTTATGTCTGATTCTGTTTTCTTTCGCTTTCTTGTCTTCCGTTACCCCCCAGGTCCGCTGGGAGGGAATATTACTACTTACCTCAGTTTTCTTTCCAAGCTTGAAGATTAGTCGAAGTTTTGCTAGGATTCTCTTTTCGACTGTTATGGCTGGCTCATGCTACATTGGGGAATATAAATGTTATTTTATGCTTCTTTATTTTGTAAGACAGATACTCTGGTGTTGGAAAACAATTGTTGTACAAACTATTTTATCAATAAAGCAAAGTTTTATTTTCCGTTGTTTTAATTTTGTCTGTCTTGTAATTCATCTGCATCTTTTACATATAACTCTCCACCAAAGTTAAGGCATTCCCTTTGCGAGTGACCTTAACGGATGTGGGGTGTTACAAAACCGTTTAAGGTCTAAACGGTTTTCTTATCTGTCGACGCTCCAAATTGAAAATGGCGAGCGTCGCCGTTTCAATTGTCTCCCCACACCCATCGCGCCTCTGCTGGAGAGTGTTGAAGACCCTTTCCTCCCCATTTCGCTTCCTCGCACCGCTGCTAGGACTGCTCTTATAGTGAATGAGAGTTGTAGTTCTTCTTTTGCCTTGAGATGTGGGACATTACAAAGTTGCAAGTAAATAATATTTAACCCAGACTTGCTGCAACTTCACTAACAATAATTTAGATCAAATCCAAGCTTATGGAGCAACTTCACTAATGCGTGGCTTTTACGGTTCGACCGGTCGGACCCTTGAAACCCTGAACCTTGAGGCGCTACGGTTCAACTTACGGTTTGGTCCTGATAACATTGGTACTAACACATGTGCATGTTTGTGTGTTCTCGTGTACAAGCTTGTGTATGCACGTGTGTATTTTACATTGTTGTTACCAGCTTGCGTATGATGAATTTACCTGCAACCCACCTTGAAAAGAAAAAGAACCTCGTGGGTACTTTTTCTTGTCTAAGACTAGCAGTTTTCCCTGCCTTCGGATTTTGTGATGCTTTTGCTCGTATGGCACCAACAGTTACTGTAATAAGAGCAAATGAGTTCCAGAATGTTATCTTATTGCAAGCACCGATGGACTGGGCTCACAACTAAACATTTCGTTATTACATAAATTGGCTCAATAGCCATGTACAATGTTTAATTCTTACCGTTGCCTACATGTGTATATAAAGGCTCGGTACACTTCACTTTCCTATTAACAAATTCATTTCTGAAATTCATAAAAGCTATTGAGAAATAAAGATTACAATTTCTCTTTTATGGTATTAGAGCCTAAAAGCCAAACGACAAAATTATACAACAATTTTCATATCAAGAAAAGCTTAAATCAAAAAGAGTGAGTGAAGAAAGGTGTGGGTTTTGCTTCTTAGAGAAATTTCATCATCGAAGGTGAACCTTTCATCACAAGTGTAGTGTTGTTCTAATCTTTCCTTCTCTGCCTCGCTTGAAATCGATCAAAGAGTTGCATCTTTCACGGATTTCGGCTGTAGTGCTGATCATCAGACTTGTATCTTCATTTGATCAGTCTTTTCCTTCTGTTTCTGGTTGCATAGAAGGTCAATACAGACTTATTGTCGTCCTAGAAACCATTCACTGACCATCGATTGGTTTCTGGTTGCAGAAAAACCTTATATTAACCTCTTTGCCGTCCAAGAAACGTTTTCGGACCATCTTTTATCCCTGATCCGTATCCAACATGACAGGAAACAGTGATACATTGAGTTCTTCCACGTCAACAGCTGAAGCCAACGTTTCCACCAGTTCCATCACCCTAATCAAACCAAAAAGTAATGTGATCAATATCCCCTTAGATGAAAATAACTACATGCTTTGGAAATATCAAATTGAAACAGCATTAAGGGGTTATGGTCTTCTTGAATATATCAGAGGCACAATTACAGTTCCACCACCAATGGTTACATATAAAGATGGCAATTTGATCCTCGATCAAGATTAGGCAATGCATCAGAAGCAAGACAGTTTGCTTGCATCATGGCTCATATCATCGGTTAGTGCAAATCTAATGTCACATATTATAGGATGTAATACATCATATGAAATATGGAATGCAATAGAACAATTTTTTATTGCACATTCAGCATCAAGAATTATGCATTACCGTAGTCAGTTGCAAAATATTAAGAAAGATAGCATGTCTATGAGCGAGTATTTAACTAAAATGAAGACTTTATGTGACAAATTGGGGGCAACAGGTCATAAAGTTTCAGAAAGCGAGCAAGTTTTATATATTACTGGTGGGTTAAACGATACCTATGAATATGTTATCACATTTATTACATCACAAAGAGTTATCCCAGATATACAATATGTTCACTCAACCATCCTTGCACACGAAGGAAGAATTGAGCAGAAGAAAATGTCACAGGGGGGTTATTCTGCTTTCAATTATGCAACTACTTCTAAGGGTAAGAATCAACCAAGAAACAATAGTCAAACTAACAATCAAGAGCCCAATTTCTGCAGAGGAAATCAAGCCCAAGGAGATAGAGGCAGGGGTAGATGGAGCGGTAACAATCGAATTAAATGTCAAATATGTGAAAATTTTGGCCATGTTGCTAGTAGATGTTATTTTAGGTTCAACACTGAATATAATGTGGCAAGGCAAGGACATTCTAATCAAGCAAGGCATAATGTTAATATAGCGCAGATTAACCAGTAAAGAAGTAATGCAGAAAACAGTAAAGGACCAGCAAGTAATGCTGAAGATTCTAACAAATATGAAGACATAAATTTGGATGACTGGTATCCAGACTCAGGTGATACAGTTCATCACTACAACAAATATACCATATTACAACAGTGCAAAAATGTTGTAAAAAGTTTTTACAACGGTGGAGCCACCGTCGTGTATTAAGAAGTTGTAATATACTTATATCTATTACAACATTTCTGCACCGTTGCAACACCGTTGTGAATTAGGATATTTTACAACTGTTACTCACCGTTGTAATAATATTTACTACAACTTTTGTTCCCTGTTGTTGCATATTCTACTGTAACGTCAGAGCATATGTATGACAACTGTTGGTTACTGTTGTGACTTCCATAATATTACAACTTTTTCACACCGTTGTAAAATGTTTTATTACAACTTTTTTTGTTGTTGTAACTTATATACACCTTAATAATATAAATAATTCATATATATTAATAATAATATGATTCATGTTTCAATGCAACAAATATAACTATACAGAATCATTCATATATATTAATTAACATAATATTCGATCAACATACATTGTACATCACCAACTAAACCCATCACAAAAAACATAACCGTTTCAAAATACATACATCGATCTAACACAAAAGATACATAAGAAAGAAGTTTTGTCCACAAAAGATACATAAGCATACCCTACGTGGCCGACAACCATCCATCCATAAATGAGCATATAGTTTTCCCTAAGTACCGAGTGAGAAAATTAGACTGGAAATATGCTGAAAGAGATAGCCAAAAGAATCAATGTAACAACCCGGATTTTCGGAACAAAAAGAATATATTATTTTTGGTTATTTTAATGGATTTTGATATTTAAAATGATATATTTTAAATAATAACGATTATAATCTATTTAATTCGACGTTACAAATTATAAATTATAATAATTCTATACTGAACTTTAAATAGCGCGGTAATTTCAGTTTTCAACTTTGAACTTTGGAAAATCATATAAAATCAATATTAAATTGGAATTGGATAAAACTGGACACATTGGAACCGTATTGAAAATATTTATCCAAAGAATTTTAGAAATTAAAATTCCCGTTTTTATTTTGTAAGTTAGGAAAAATTCAAGTTTTTAGAAAAACGCTATAGAATTTAATAATATAATATTATTTAAAGGCCCAAAATGTTACTTTTTGCATATGATCGAATTTGGACTCGAAGCTACTTCCATTGAGTACAGAATGACGTTTACATAAAGAAAAAGTATAAGCATCGATATATTTTGAGTTTCGGAAAATTTTCATTATTTTATGTATTTTTAATATTAAAATATATGCGCCAAAATAGAAATTTTGCAAACGGCCTCCGAATCCGGCGAAACCAGTTTTCATGGATCTGGAATATTTAAATATAGTTAAATTCCAAATTTCATAATTTTTGCAGTCATTTTGTGGCAGTTATTGATTTTTTTTTTTTGGAAACAGTCAATTTTAATAAATAAAAAAATTCACCAAATATTCATATGGACTCGAAATTTAACGAAACCAGTTTTGTTGGGTTTGTAATGTCAAATATTATTTATGTTTAAATTTTCATTAATTTCGAAATTAGTATGTTAGCGTAGTAATTTTTAAATGGTCCAAAATGCAAGAAATTGAACTAAAGAATGAACATGGGTCTATTATCCAATAAGTGAAAATAAACAAGGGTTTTAAAACCCAATTACACTAGCCTATATATTATCTTATTTCAGCCATAACCTAGAGAAACAAACCATAACCACCTTCTTCCTCATTACAAATTCAATGGCTTCTCCACCTAAAATCTTCTTTGCAAAAAAAACCCTCAAACTGAAAATTTTATTTCTCCCAAACCAAAGCAAAATAAATCAAACCCCTTCTGGGCATTGATCATCATCTTATTATCTACCTTCCACGAAAAATTCAGCGTCTAATGTCGCACGGATTCGCCGGAATCTCAGATCAACGGCAAAACTGATAAAACGGAGCAGCAAACACAAATGAATTATTTCCTGCAAATCAGAGAAGAACTGGACGAAGTCACCAACAGAAAAGTTGTTTGTATGCGCGAGAGGAAGGTGCTGTAAAAATTTCATGTAGAACGGAGCAAGGATGTGGTCTGTGGGGCCCGTAAACCGACGAACGGAAATCGGCGATTTCCAGCCGTCGGCGGCGGCCTAGGGAGGGCCCACTTCCGGCGAAGCTTCGCCTCGTCGAGGCGGTTCCGATGGTGGGTGGCGGCGGCGGTGCAGGTCAACGGTGTGGCGGGAAAGTCCGGTCAAAGTTCTAAAAGCACTAGTTTGACCAGAAATTGAAGAGAGAGAAAAGGTTTATTTGATTAATTAATTAATCTAATATCCAATGTTCAAACGCGCATAACTTTTGCATACTAAGTCGAAATTCGACGATTTCAGGTTCGCCGCGATCGTGGTGACGAGAGCTTCGCGTGGACACTAATATCGTCCAATTTGGAGACAGTCAAATTTTTAGGTATTTTCATGAATATAAATAATTATTTAAAATTGTCCAAACTTCAGTAAATCATAACTTTTTGTAACGAACTCGAAATGACTCAAAACAGGGTTTTCCATGATCGGTATATTTTTACCAATGCATAGACACCAATTTCGCTAAATTATGAGGATGTTGAATTTTGGGCCAAAATTGGGTCCAAAACCACCCAATTGGACCTGATAAAGTCAAATTATTTATTTTCAATTCTCGGTGAGAATTCTTTTCTCACTCAATTTTTATTTTCAGTAATCATTTATTTTCTGAAATAAATATATTTTAAATGTCTGTGATGAATGTCTGAGAATTAATTCTATGATATGCATGTTTGGTTGTAAATTGTTGCTATGGAATGCCTGATTTTTGTGTATTGATTCAATGTTTGAATTGAAATTTTGTAATTAACTAATTTATGATAATTCATTATGATAATTGGAATTTGCTACACTGCCATATATGAGTTACCTGTATCATATGTGTTGATTGGGCTGATATTTTCACACATCGCCCAAGTGCACAGTTAATAAATTATTCCTTAAATGTTTTTTAAATGTGATGTGGACATTGTATGAATGTTATTATGTGATGAATGTTATTGTTGATTACATGTATGATTTAAAATCCATTATTTAATGGTATTTGATGTGAGTCTCATTCCAAGGTGGGAATTTCAAAACTTTTCAAAAGAATTTACAATTAAAGAATTAAATGTAATTTTAATGTGTTTTAATATAATTTGATGTACATTAAACCGATTAGTTAAATTGCGCTTTTTATACGTGAATGGATATTTCCATGAATTATATTTATTATACAATAAAGGAATGAAGATTTAAGATTTGAAATGGAATGTTTTGAATTTTTAATAATTATTATAATAAAATGAGTATTGCTTAACCCGAGGTTAGATTGAGTTGTGGTATAAGACTGCCCGGACCCACCCGGCACATCCAGCAACCGCAACAATATATATCTAATGTGAGAGGTTAATGCAATAATAAATACTTAATTAACATATTTAAATTGAAATTCAAAAGTTATACATTTTGAAAATATAATATTGTAATAATAAATGCTGTATTAATGATTAAATTAATACAGAAAGTTTTAAAATTTCAAAAAAAAATGACATTTTGAAAAATTATTGTACTATTAATTTGAACATTAAAAGAATAAATGAAACAATAAATGATTAATTTATTTTGAAAGCTTGCATTTTGAAAAGTTATTCTTTCATTAAAGATTAGAAACGCTAAATAATGTTTGTTAATAAAAGTTATTCTTTTATTAAAGTTAGGAACGCTAAAATATGTTGGTTTAGAATTTAATATTGAATATAGGTCGATATATTTTATTCAAAGTTTTATATTTAATATTAAATAAGATGTTGGGTTTGTCGTGAATAGTGTCTTAAATAACACTGTTCTTGAATCCTACTTAAGAAAGAATAAATCTTTTAATAAAGATTTAAAGAAGAGGTTTTTCAATTATTAAACAAAATTGAATTGGAAATTGATGGTGGGTTGATTGTGAACAATGTTTTAAATGACATTAGTTCTTGAAACCCAAATCAATAGTGAAATTATGATTTTTCATTCATTAATCTTTTAACTAAAGATTTAATGAAATTTTCTAGAGCGAAGTTTTCAATTTAATACATTAAATTGAAATTTAAAGAAATAGGATTTTGGGGTTTGTCGTGAACAATGTTTTAAGCGACATTTGTTCTTTAACCCAATTAAGATAAGATTAATTTCTTAAAGTTGAAAAATCATTAAATAATAATTTATGGAAGATTAATACAAAATAGAGTTTTAACGAACCTTTAATCAGAATTAAAGAGGAATAAAGAAATTGAATTTACTAAATTCAATAAGTGATCGAGAATGGAGTACCACCAGTTTTTCTCCATGCGTTAGTTAAATCTTTAATTAGATTTAAACGATAAACGGTAATTAAATTTACCGTAACATATTGGGTCTAGATATGGAGTACCACCAGTTTTACTCCATGGGTTAAATAGGTTGGGACTGGGCTAATGAAATAAATGATTTATTCGGTAAGACGTAAATTCCGACTAGATGGATAGGGCTTAATGTAGTTGAGAAAAGATTAAATCTTTTGAAACGATATCCAAAGGATTATTTAACTATATGTTTTAAAGGAATTTTATCTTTGATAAAATTAAGGGGAAAATTTCCTAGAGAAAAGATCATTTAATCAAAAGAATATTCTTGATTTGGAATGAGGCGTTTTTTTTTGTGTTCCCTATAGCACATGTTTTTAAATTGCGCGAATTATTCGGAATGACCGGGTTTAACCCATTCCGATTAATCCATACGACGATTAAGGATAGAAGACGAAGACTACGGTTGAAGACCGTGAAATATTCGAGTCGTGCGGATGATTATTGATATCTTGATTGGGCTGTACACCCAAGACGATGGAATAATTGGTAATCATCTAAACGAACTTGGATAGATTACCGGATTTGACTTTCGCTCAGACCCAGAGCATAAGTTTTAAATGGATTGTATGTATGACGTTGGATTCCTTTTGTTGTGTTTGTTGAACTCTACTAAATATATATATCTGTTTGGTGGCAGAGAATTTATTCTCTTGCACAACATCCTTCTCTGAGACGTACGAGCTTAGAGGGTATATATATTGGCAGATTGATCAACGATATGACATGGATGGACAATGTGGCATGCTAAGATAAAAATGATCAAGGCTTTTGTTGAAAAGCAGAGCCTTGTGGTATGACGTGACTTCGCGAGCCTCACACCCCAGTATGATGGTGAACTGATGGTTAAATTAGTATACTTTCGATATTAGGATGGATTCGGTCGACCGGGATGAGCTGGGAAGTGGGTATATACCCTCGATTCCCAGAGGGATAGAGTAAACGGTGTTTTCTCTCGTTGGGACGTAAGCCGCGGGTTACTTGATATCCCAAAAGTGCGTATGTGTATCACGGTAAGCCGTGAAGTATTGCACTACGTGATAGATCTTTCGAATCAGGAGCCATCATAATGGAAATCCAACTTTCCAATACGAGCTTTTACGACTTTAGTTGTATAGCCTAGTATGGCGACATAGTAGGATGGGGTACTATGCCATCTATGATTTATACATTTATTTTCGAAATTGATTTCTACACTATGCACTTATGTAGTATAAAAGAGAACTTTAGCGTACCAAGCATGTTTGGCTATTATAAGGTAAAACTCTATCCTCCGGTTTGCGCTTGCATTGTGTGATGGAACTTGAGTCTTATAATAGCTTCATTTTTCTAAAAGCATTGCGATGTTTTATGCACTGGTATTCTTGGGAGGAAACCCGTTCCGCATTAGCGGCGTGGTCCCTTGATTTACCCAACTTTAAATTAAAATATTAATAACGGTTTTTGAGTTCTCATACCAGTCCCATGACTGACCTGGAGTTTATTGTTTTAACCTAAACTCTGGATGCCCTTATTTTCCACACGGGCAGTTGGAGTTTTGGTTTTTGCAGATTTTCATTTATAACAGGATTCTGGGTTGAAGCTTAAAGCTGTGTCCAGGGCATATTAGTCTCCCGCTGTATTATTATCTTTCCGCTGCAATATATTATGTAATAACTCAGATTTCATATTTTCAAGTTGTAAAGTATTTATTCATGTACTCATATTCTTGTACTCTGATGTAATTGGTGTAATAAGCAATGGAAATGTTCTCTTGTTTGTGTTCTGATGTGTTCTGTTCTCAAAACAATCTTCATTCTAGTTCGGTTTAGGCCGGGCCGGACTGAGGGTCGTTTCAATCAATGTGGCCGACGACCATCCATCCATAAATAATTCCCCACTACTCACAAGATCTCGATCCGGATCTCAATTCAGAAACGATCCACTCCATCAAATGTCCGAAGCCTGTAGCCCCAAATCGGTCACTTGGTTTCACACCTGCATTAAAAACACTTGCATTAAAAAGATTTGCATTAAAAAGAGACCTATAGAAAATGAACAATGTCGGCCATTTTGTTTTAGCAATCGAATGTTACATAGAGCATAGAAATACACAAAGGAGTCATGGACGTAACATACATAAAGCAAATGATAAGAAATAAATAATTTGATAAGGTAAAACCAAATACTATAATTTGATATGTGCAGAAGAAGCCATGGCAGCAAATGCGAAAAAGCCATGTTAATGGAAGCCGACACCATGTCCGTAAACACATCATCAATTGATTCCCGCATGGTGTTTGTATTTGGAGTTGCCGCCAACAAAGCCGACAATAGTGCATATGTAGTAACCTGTAATATTCACAAGTGCAAGAGTATCAGTACTTAACATATCATATTACTTAACTAGGAGTGTTAAAACTGCATTCTCAAAAAGGTTCTTGCCTTACTACTGTTAGCCATGAGATCTTGTTAATGAAAGCATGTCCATCAAAAGATTGCTTAAATTTCTAATTTTTAAATAGTCTGCGTGCATTAATTCGAAGTGTAGGAGCAAACACTAAATTGTAGGACTAATGGTAGATCCTATCTACTATGTTGTGTCTGCCATCCTGAAAGATTTTGGCTCCCACCATTCTATTTTTCTTCTTACTTTGTAAATTAAATCACTGCACAGTTAGCTTTTAGATGTATATGGTTGGTAGAGGAATGCTAATATAATTAACGTGCTTCCTATGCTGAGAATTTAGGATAGAAAAATTGGGTTAAGTAAGTTTCAGCAAAAATAATATCATAGGAAATATTAACAGAGCCAAGATTCAGTCCTCAGTATGCATGGCTTTAGTGCGATTATTGATGAATGATGCAAAGAAGCGCCGAAAGAACTTGAGTTCAACAATGAAGCTGTCAGGTATGCTTGCAAGTATAAAGATGTTGATATTGTGGATATGATAATTTCTTAATCTTCACATCTGTCTTAAATTTTGGAAAATTTACCCCATGGTTGTGGATTTTATTATTTCTTAAATCTTCACAATTCTTATCTACCAGTAGAATCTATTATTTTAGGTTGTTATGTTAGTTCATTAATGCATGTAGGTGTCTAGATATTTGTTTCTCTCATAATGAGTGTTTAATTTCATGAAGCAGTTGTTTCATTTACTTGCTTTTTTGATTGATTATAACTATTTAGTATAAAGCAATTTTTGTGCTTACCGATGTTGAAAATGCTTACTAAGTCATAGAAACACTTAATCGTCACCAGCCTTCCATCTCCTGACCTGACTTTGTTGCTGCTTCAGCAATCCCTGCCCTAACTATCGCTTCCCTTTTAAGCAGCCTCCTCCAACCGACTGTGATTTCAAGTACCTGTATTTAAATATAGGATTATATAAATGTCCTTAATTGAACTGAGTTTGTGGAAGAAAATGGACATGCTTGATGGAATTGCTCAATTTAACCATCTAGGAATTATATACTTTCCATGCACTAGCATAAAAAAGGTTAAGTAATTTGTTTGGGCATCCACTCGTGTAATCTGTGACATGTATATGAGAATAAAGCTCATTTGGTGGTGACGGAACAAAATTAGTTGTTTTATCATTTAGAGTAATGTCAATTAGGTGCTTGATTCTAGTTAAATAATTCTCAGCCTATGTAGCCCATACGGTTTTTGCTTTCACAAGGTATTCACTAGATATAAAATTCAGTTACCTCTTATATTTTATAGTAAGTGATATTCATTGTTTATTGATTACATTAGAAGTTCGATAATGAAAGCCAATAAACAAGTTTTCTATTTACCTCATTGTTGTTATTGTCAGATTTCTTTTGTCGTCTCTTTTTATCTTCTTCAAGTTTCCTTGACAGCCATACTTCAATATAGTCGCTGATTTCAGTTCTGGGCAAATCTTTTGCCTCAAAGTGATGAGCTTTTCCAAAATTTCTCAGGTCTTTACTTCCTATCTCTTTTATGTAATAAGAAGGGCATCGACGGATGGCTCTTTCGCTCTTATTCTTTAAATTATTGTACAGTGCACAAATCTAGTAATTCCAACAGCATCATCGTTCATGTTCAATCCACTAGAAAAGCAAAAACATGTTATAAAAAAAAGAAAAAAAATTAAGATCGCTGATTCTGTGGTGTGTCGTGTGTGTCAGAGAGAAAAATAGGTAAAACAATGTGATCATGTGCTATGATACATAGATTTATCCTCATGTTGTATTTGATATAGCATGAAAAACTACAGCTACACCTCTAGATCTTTAACTGCTATTTTGAGAGGTCCACGAGTATATTAGATTCTTTTGTGATAATACTGGATCATAAATCTGAAATAATAAATTTTAAAGTGGACAGAGAAATGTACCATTTCTTGTTCTACATTGTTTGTGCTGAGCAGCTTGGGATCAATGATTTTATGTATATACATCTCCACAAACATATTTATATACATTTTTTATATGTCTATGCGTGTGCACGAGCGCATGTATGTACGTATCTGTACGTATTTGTACATGTATATATGTTTGTATGCAAAATATTCAATGCTAATATTTTAACAAGATGTTTTTTTGTAAACTTACAATAGATAATCTTTATGTCAATAAATGGTTAAATTATTAGGGAGACTGTTAACAAAGAATCGAAGTTACCTACATATATTAACAGTAGTGATCTGTTAGATGAGTTTTATATGTAATCCAAAGAATAATACCACTTAATTAGTTCATTTCTCATGGTTATGTATCCACTTTTTCCTTAAAATAAGTGTAGAAAAATTGCATCCATATTGTTATTTGATAACAGGACCAGCTTTCACTCATGCAGATGAAGGCTGCTTTTCTGATTCATGTTCATGGTTTAGCAACTTCTTAGAAGAAGATTAAACATGAACTTTTTGAGCAGACACTATAGCTTTATGACTGGGTGCTGCTTTGTGACTATCAAGCGCTTTTGGAGTTTTTACATGTGGATCCAGAATGGTTGAATTATCCAAGAGGTTTTCTTACAAGTTATTGAAGAAGTATTCTATTTATTTTTCATCAGTTTTCCTTCTTGACTGTGTTCTCTAGGCACAGTTTGAAAATAAATTAGTTTTGCAGAACAATGTCATTTATATTTAGTTGGTGAATTGTCAGTTTGGTTGATAAAATATTGTAAAAAATAGACTGTGGTGCATATGCTTTTTACATGCATCAAGTAACTTTCAATAATTTCTTAGATTTTGCATCTGATGTTAGGTGATCTTTCAATAATGCCTTTACATATAATCCAGTCAGGCATGAAGTTCGTAGAATAGCAGGTCATCTTCTTAAACCATTTGAAAACCCTTTTGGTGGTGCCTAAGTAGTATAAAGCAAGGATGTTGCGTAAACATACAGCTCCTTAGCAAAAAAAATCATATGAGAGAGATGAGTGTAGAGGAAAAAACAAATTGGGTGTTGCACTTAAAAAATTGACAGGTGATGGATTGAAAACACAGTTTGGAAGCCTTATTAGTATACATAAGTGGATTTTTAAAGGCTGAGTTCTTCTTGAATTTTATTTGCTGCTTCAATTATGCATACTTTGGTGGTTGTGTGTTTTTTATAATTGGAATTGAAGTAAAGATCATAAATGGGCTTGTTTTTAAAAGTACAGGGAGAAGTTCTCCGTTTTACATGGGATAGGTTGGGATTTCATTTTGGTATTTTTTTTTTTACTTATGATCTAAGTGACCTGGTTGACCAATTTTTCGTGATTAGTAAGTTTATGAAGTAAATTGGTTTTTTAAGTACATATAATATTATTGTTGCTTACTAAACAAGGAGGCGAAGACAAAAATAATTATTTGATTAGGGCATTGGAGACTATTGGGCCGTGTCTAGTTGTACCGTTGTGCTAGTAAGTTAGAGTTTATTGTATAAGCTGTTTATTCCATAATCTATGGACTTTCTATACCAACCGATTATTAGTAGATATTACATTAGTAAAAAAGTAGTAATAAATATATTATTCTCATATTATATAACATAACTGTCGGTTTTCCCACCGTATGCGGTAATACTAGTATATACATAGCCCAATACAAGTCATTGGACATCAAAGAATAAGGCAACACATAGATGACATTAATCTTTCAAAACAATACACAAATGTGTTTTCTTTATTGTAGGGTCAGGAATAAATGCACGTAGAGGTGGGCAACGTTGAAATATAGTGTGGCAATATTACTCAAGTTTAAATTTACAAACATGCGAAAAAAGAAAAAGAAAAAAACAGCAGTCCTAATGTTAGCAGGGTAGAGGAGCATAACATGGTAACATGGTGAACATATGACCGGTTCCAGTAATTCATGCCGGTTAAATACCATGTAAGGATGCACGTTTACACAACACCAAAAGGGATTCAAAATCCAATCATACAGGCAACACAAGTATGCCAAAATTCACTCCTTAAGTCACGACACAAACTGAATTCAACCCATAATGAAAAATCAATCAACTATTTTATTCTAATTCTTATGAAATTATCTTACTTAAAATAAAGACTAATCGTAAGACAAACTTACCATCGCAGCGGCAAGCAGGAACAGCAGGAATGGATTTTCGCTACTTCACGGCACAGCAGGTTCGAGCAATGCAAACTGGCAAACGCGGTGGAGCTTCAGGTTGATGGAGAGGGCTACGGCGTCGATCGGGACCGGTGGTATGGCTTCGATTGGAGAGGCAACGATGCAAAAAGTGGTTCGGATTTGGCAGTGGAGGCGGAGCTTGCCAGAGAGGAAGCGGATTGCATGCTACAGATGGGTGCGCGACTGCCTGGAACGGAGATGGCGGAAGATCCAAAGAGGATCGGCAGACTACAATTTGATTTTTGGGTAAAAATAATTTGGGAAAACTTAAATTTTAGGTAAGTAAGGGGACGACGGAACCATGATTCGCGATAAAAGGAGGAATTGGGGATTTTGATTTTGACATACAGACAAGAACTGGAGAGGTCGGCCGATAGAAGGCACTAGAAATACAAGACGCGAATTATGTGTGAGCCCAATTTTCAATTTTACCGCCCTTAAGTTTCATTGTTTTGCATTTAACATGACCGTCAGTTTTCCATCGGTTACAATTAAAATTTCACCAAAACTTAGAGAATTAAAAATTATAATTTAGAATTAATAAGTAAAATTTTATATTAAATATAAATATAATATGAATTTCTTGAGAATTGTTTTTTACTAAAATATTAAATATTACTGATTAATAATAGTTATTATTAATTATTACCTATTTCTTCAAAGTTATAATTGAATTCCAACTATTAAAAGTTAATTATTATGTAAATGTTATTGATTATATACTATTAAATATTTAATAGTAATTTTTAAAAAGTTACTATTATTTATTAATCATCAATTAAGCGGTTTTTATCTAATCTAATAGTAATTAATAGTAATTGGTACTAATTTGTAAATTTATTATTGAATATGAATTATTCTTAAATGTTAATATTAGTAATTATTAAATATAAGTTGTTATTAATATTTAATAGGTCTCTAATACAAGAAATAGAAAAAAGAGTTACAAAAAATAAGTTTAAACAACTTTCTAATTTAACTATTAATTATCAGAAATTAATTAGTATATATTAGTTATTACAATAGACAAAAAAGAAAAGTTGTGATATATATGTTTATTACAACGGTTATTTTTTCACAATTGTAAAAAACATTTATTACAATAGTGCATTTTGCCGCTACACATCCGTCCTACTCAAAAAAAAAAAAAAAAAACAGTGCATTTTGCACAGTTGTAAAAAAGAATTTATTACAATTGTGCTTTTCGCACTGTTGTAACATTAAAGTTGTAATATGGTGTTTTTGTTGTAGTGCATGTAACTAACAGCATGCAAATTTTAAATCTTGGGAACAAAATCTATTCAGGTACGCAAGCCATACGCATGGGAAACGGTGAAACGGTAAGTATACCTCATATTGCTAATGGTTTCATCAATTGTAAGAAGCAGCTATATCTTAACAATTTATTACATGTTCCTAAAATCAAGAAAAAATTACTTAGTATCTCGCAATTTGCCAATGACAACCATGTCTACTTTGATTTTCACCCTAAGTATTGCGTTGGTAAGGACCTAATTGATGATAATGTTTTATTACAGGGTAGCATGGAGAATGGGCTGTACAGATTCAAGAATTCCAGTGTTAAAAATAACAACTGTTATGGAAAACAGTGTTATAATGTTGAATTTAGTGCTAAAACCAATAAGGACTCTTTTAATATTTGGCATAGAAAACTTGGCCACCCTAGTATTAGAACTGTAAAAGAGATATTACATGATAATAATATTTGTGTTGAAGAGTTACCTGATACGTTTATATGTTCTCACTATAAAGTTGGCAAGTGCCATAAACTGCCATTTATTGATTCTGAAACTATTTATAATAATCTACTTGAACTAGTTGCAGCAGATGTATGGGGATCCTCTCCTGTTCATACTGATCAAGGATACATGTACTATCTATCTTTTGTTGATGCATATAGTAGATACTGTTGGGTATTTTTTCTTAAAGCAAAATCAGAAGTATGCAATGCAGCAGTTCAGTTCATTAAATTTGTTGAAAAATAAATCAATCACAGTGTAAAATGATTGCAAACAGACGGTGGAGGCGAGTTTAAAACTTTAAAGAAATTTCTTGATGATAAAGGAATCAAACATAGAGTTACTTGCCGACATACGTCTCAGCAAAATGGTCTAGTAGAGAGAAAACACAGTCACATCGTTGACACATGACGGACATTGATGTCACAAGCATCTATGCCGCCTAAATTTTGCGCAGAGGCATTCGCTACATCAGTGTATCTAACAAATAGAATGCCTACAACGGTTATAATGGGAAAAGTCCTTATGAAAAATTATATGAGACTAAAACAGACTAAAATGCACTAAAACCTTTGGGTGCTTGTGCTTTCCTTATCTTAGACCATACAATCAACATAAACTCATCTTTAGGTCCAGACCGTGCACATTTTTAGGTTACCCAAATAATCAGAAAGGATATAGGTGTCTGGACAGTAATGACACTACACCATAATGGTCATTTGGCAACTCTTATTTTTTTCAACTGCTAACACTTATATGTGTTGTAGACTAGTGATACTAATATGTGTTGCTATAGTAAAAATGTGTCACCAAAAATGTGCCAACACTTCTATGTGTTGCTATGCTTGGTCAACTTTTATATTCTAAGGGCAAAAGGGTAAGTTCTCACGATTTAACCTAATAGGTGCCTCAACGCTTATTCCTCCACGGCCGCATATCTTTCCCTTTTTTGGATCTATCGTCAAAACCTTATCTTTCGGTTTCTTCATCTGCAACGAAAAAAAACCTCCATCGACGATAAAAATCATGAAATATGCAATTAAAATTAAAATTTAGTCTAGAAATCAAGGTTACAAGTTCGTGAGTGATTAAAGGAGGTTCGAATTCATTGAGGAGTGCGAGTGAGCTGCCGACTGTGGTGATTTTGGGGAACAGAATTATCTTCGATTTGAGGTGAGGTTACTCAGGCACTCGGGTGAGATTCGATGATTAGGAGAGTCACGGTGGCATTGAGTGATCGTAAGAGGTTGCAATTTGTTTCTATGTAATAATGGCACTTTGGCGAGGGTTAGAGGCATTGTTTGGGGTTTCAAGGTTGATGATAGTGGAAGTCTAGGGAGATGAAACTGCGAATGGAGGGTTTTGTTGTTGAGTGAAAGGTAAGCCAATTGTTGATGGTTGCTAGGTGATGATGGCGAAGGTGTTTGGGTAGTTATGGTGTTTTGTTGTGCAATTGTGGACGCACTGTGATGAGATATTTAGGCCAAAATCCTTTTCCATTGTAATGCTAATAAAACCTTCTTATATTCTTTCAGGTTTAAAAAAAAGACAGTGTGCTAGATAAGATGGATACTGGTTTACAGGATTAAGCTTATGAAGAGAAAATAGTTGACTGGAAGACTGATGCTCGTAGGATTCCTGAAAATATATATTAAACAAAATGAGGGATGCATGAATTTTGCTGAAAATGAGGTATATTTTTTGCTAGTGTTCATGTTGAACTTTCAATATCTATGTAAATATTATATGTTTTAAACTAGTTGTGGAGTTATTAGTTTGTTTTTTATGGTACCATTGGATGCATGTTGGCATATTGCTGTCTACAAAGGTGCATCCACTTTGATCCTATTAATAAATTTTACTTTATAAATATCATTGGATGCTTGTAGGCAGCTACTGTCATTTTCATCTAAGGTTGGCCTAACATATATCAGTATTAGGCTAATGTTTAATGTCTTAACCTTAATTGTTTTGGACTTTAAATAAATCCAAACCTATCTATATAACCGTATATGTAATATGTTAATTCTTTTTTGTATTTTGTGGTGTTGGTCAGTTTGACAAAGCCTTTCAAAATTGGAGAAGCCCTTTTTATAGTCTCTCTCCAACCATTTTAATTCTTTGCTTATAGTTTTTTTCCTTTGTTTTCGTACGCACTTAATGGATGACTAACATATGAAAATTTTATGCACATTTCAAGATTACATAACTATGTTATTTCACTATACGCTCATCGTCTTTATAATAAAACTTCAAAAATCCATCGATAGTTTTGAATAAACATATGAAAATTGTACAAGGTCATTATTCCGATTAATAATCACAATGGGAGGAAACAGTGCTCTATAATAAATCACGGTGGAAGGAAATGGGGTACTACAAATTATGATCTCTTACGACATAATAATAAAACCTTGGTAGGTTATACAAGCATAAAGAAGATACCAAGAAATAGGAATGAAAAAAACTGCAAATGATTGGATATGCTCAGTTTTTCAAACTGAGCAATGCTCAGTTTTGTTTCGAAACTGAGCATATGCTCAGTTTTGTTTCGAAACTGAGCAGCGCTCAGTATCAAACAAAACTGAGCAGCGCTCAGTTTCTTGCACTAACCGGTTTCATTATTTTGTTGCACAATATTCTAACTTTTGTCCAAGTTCATGAGTTAACTTTTATTCAGCTTTTAGTGTACAATTAGTTTATCATCTTTTTTTAATCTCCATAAAGCAACATATTCTAAATTTCAACTGTGCACTTAATAGCCTGACATGGTTATTACAGTTTAACATCGACTGCCTGACATAATTCTTCTAGCTTCAGTTTTATATTGTATTCATTATGATACCTGAAACCTCCTGTATGTGCATCTTAAAATACGACATTCATTTTTTGGGTGAAAACAGCGTTTGAGTAACTGATTTCTTCTTTTGCCTCGCAGTTACATTCCAGGGTTTACAATACTTAAAAAGCATTTGCATGTTCTATTTGATTAATGGCACTTATATGTAAATATTTATCTTGTATGTAGAATATATGATCAAGTTGTTTAAAGTTTACCTTTTTTCACTTTTTAGGTTCTTCATTCTTCAGGAATGACTCTAGGTTGCGTGCTCTTCGTTTCCTCGATCATATGCTTGTAGGATCTCTTATATTGAGTTTATTAATGCACTGATTGATAACAACATAATATTTATAAACCCTAACTCAAATCTTTTCTGTTTTCTTCTAGGAGAGGGATAACATGCAGAAGTCCAAGTTTTTAAAGGCCTTATCCGACATGTGGAAAGACTTTGATTCTCTTGAATTGCAGTATAAGGTTTTTGCCCCCAAAAAACTGACAGTCTGGTGGATATTTTTGTAGAATTGTTCTTATTTACATGTGTATATACGTCTGTGTGTGTGATGCACATTAGACCTGGTCATAATATGCTTCTTTTGGTTACGTACCTCTAGCCTCATTTTCGAGGTGCTATGCAATTGATCTGTATTTAAGATAACCAAATTTAAAGGTTCAGAATCAAAATGAAGGTACCTAGTCATTTATTTACATGAATGACAATGGTATTTATATTTTAAGCTGTACGGCGAGTGGTGATACTAACAGGGATTCTAGAATAACAGTTATGATTTTGCAGGTTCTTAGGTTTTTAATTTATGTCCTTAGGTTTGAATCATCCAATGATTATATATATTATAATATAATTTATCTATTACAACATTTTTTTGTGTGTGCAGGTTCTTCCACCTCTTTGTGCCGAGCTTCAGAACTTGGTTATGCAGCCAATGATATTACCAATGGTTCTTACAATTGCAGAATCTCAGGTAATTAGTTTTGTTTCTAAGGTGTAGGAGATTTCTACGTGTAGGAATTATACTGTTTGGTAAATTTTTGATATTTGTTTTACTTGACCGCATGCTCTGGGCTTATATTATATACCAACTTAAGTCAATATATAACAACTCATATGGGTAAGCCTGATAGAAAATCAGCCATTCCTCCTATGGGCTAACTTAAGATACTGAATATTACCATCGATTGGTCTTCTTTAAGTTAAAACTTTATGAGTTGGATTGATGCATTTCCATCTTTTCCGTTTTTCTTGTTTTTAGTACGATCATAGTCGGTTCATACTGCCTGGAATATCAGAAATTCAGAACACATCTTTTTTCTTCTAACAATCCGCGTTGGTGGACATAATGCTGAAAATCAATTAACAACTTCTACAATTATGAATTTATTTCTTTGTCTGTTAGCTTTATCTTACTCCATGTAGTTTGTGTTGGATAGTATCGGCGATCTATTGCATATCAGACTTCAAGCTCAGTTTTCTTTGAGCCGCGTTAAAACTGAGCCTTAGCTCAGTTTTAGCGCAAACTGAGCTCAGTTCGCGCGAAAACTAAGCTTAGTTTGCCAAAAACTGAGCTGAGGCTCAATTTTCGCGTGAAACTGAGCTGAGGCTCAATTTTCGCGTGAAAACTGAGTTGAGGCTCAGTATTCGCGTGAAAACTGAGCTCAGTTTTCGCGCAAACTGAGCTCAGTTTGTTTGCATGTTCATTTGCAAATTTACATGTTCATTTGAATACGAAGGATACTTGAATATGAAGGATATTTGGAAGCAATTCATCATTTAGATACTAGCTACTTGCAGCTATCTATTACACAAAAGAATAAGCAAAGATACTAGCTACTTGTAGTATATACTTATTAAAATCATTACATTTTTTATCATAGCAATATATGTAGTCCATCTACACTTGTTGTTTGTCAATTTTCCAATTACAATTGTTATTTATCAGTTTTGCAATTTGTTATTCCAAGAAAAATGAGTGCATTTATATTTTGTAGGCACTTGTGGAGGAGGAGGGAAAAAACAGAATTTGGAATGTAATGGCAACGAGAAAGCAAATATGTGTGATTTTGACAATGATCCTATCTCCAAAAATTT
Organism: Allium sativum; assembly: GCA_030737875.1. NCBI lineage: Eukaryota > Viridiplantae > Streptophyta > Magnoliopsida > Asparagales > Amaryllidaceae > Allium > Allium sativum. The sequence continues at coordinate 814,932,332 of CM060921.1, read as the reverse complement.
TAGTTCTGATAAAAGGAAAAATTATTGTCATGCAATTAGCTCCACTTCTTCCGTAAAGCAAGTAAAGATTTTACAAGCTTCAAAAGCAATTGCCGACAAGAATAAGGACGATTTTCGTCAATAGTTTATGGAACTACAAAATCAAGTGGCGATTCAAGTGTCAATCCAAATCAACGATAAATCATTTGCTTCATCCTCAAAACGAACATTACAAGCTTTGTGAATTTTCGGATGGAGGCTTTGTGATATGGTACACGTTTCGCCTTCACAGTATCTAAAATTCTGTGTATCTTTAGTAAAACTTTGTATTGCTTTTTATAATTCGAACTTGATATTTTGGTATTTGAAATTGGAAGCATGTAACAAATATTTTGAGCATTATGCAAATGTGACATTGTTGAATTTGAAATATGGAAGTACCAAATCTTATATTGAATTGATGAATTATATATGTGATTGGAAATCATAAAAACATGTAATGCTCACTTATAAGTGTTAGCAATTTATGTATGCCAACATTTATAACAGTTAGTAGGATTATGATACTGACATTTATAAGTGTTACCATATCTTATAGTCCCAACATTTATAAGTGTTAGTAATGAATATGTTTGTAACTCTTATAAGTGTTGTCATATCTTATGGATCCAACATTTATAAGTGTTAGTAATGAATATGTTTGTAACTCTTATAAGTGTTACCATATCTTATGGTTCCAACATTTATAAGTGTTAGCAATGAATATGTTCATACCACTTATAAGTGTTAGCAATGAATATGTTTGTAACATAAGTGTTAGCAGTTACTCTGTTTGTAACACTTATAAATGTTACAAGAAATTCCTCACAGGCCGTTGGTGACACATAAAAGTGTTATAGAAATTATTTGTAACACCTATACTTGTTGGGAATCCCCTGTTTTGGTGTAGTGTGACAGAGTTTATGTATCTAGACATGTCATTTTTAATGAAAATATTTTTCCTTTTGCAGAAAAGGATGTAAAGACTACTAGCAGAGTTATTGAAACAACAAGCAATTTTAAACCACCTATGGTTTTAATTGACTGGCACAGCAGCAAATATACAGAAGATCAACATGAAGAACCAAGTGACTCCCATACAGTTGCAAGTACCAAATCTAATTATAGCACAGATGATGAAAATGTGCAGACACAACAAGGTAGAGCAGAAAATTCTATCAGTAGCACTAACAGTGATGACAGTAGTAGCGGGAATCAAAATGACTAAGCAATTGTGATAATGAAGCTACAACAGAAAATGCAAGCAAGCAAGCCACATACAGAAATGCACATCACATGATGACAAGAGCTAAAAGTGGGATTTTTAAACCCAAAGTTTACACTACATTACTTGACAACAGAGAACACAATACATATGAGAAATCTGTCAATAATGCAAAATGGAGAACTGCTACGAATGAGGAGTATAATGCATTAACTAAGAGTGAGACATGGACACTTGTGAATCCACTCAAGCATAAAAATATCATAGGGTGTAAATGGACATATAAATTGAAGAAAAATCCAGATGGAAGTGTACTTAAATACAAAGCTAGACTGGTTTCCAAAGGATATTCACAGCAATATGGATTTGACTTGTGAAACATTTTCACCAGTGGTAAAACACACAACCATCAGAGTTATAATATCTATTGCACTAAAAAAAGGATGGAAAATCAGTCAATTGGATGTGTACAATGCATTTCTCATTGGAGAATTACAAGAGGATGTATACATGCAACAACCTATGGGATATCTTAAATCAGAAGAAATGGGGCTTGTTTGTAAACTGCACAAGGCTATATATGGGTTGAAATAGGCCTCAAGGGTCTGGTATGATAAGCTAAAGGCGACTTTTACTAATCTTGGGTTTCACATGGCTAAATCAGACTGCTCTCTGTATATAAAGGAGAAGGGTAATATGATCACATATGTTCTGGTAAACGTAGATGATATTCTGATTACTAGAAATAATGAGGAGGAAATCAACAGTATCATTATTTTACCTCAACAAGAAATTTTCGATTATAGACCTAGGTGTTGCCAACTATTTTTTGGGAATTCAAGTCAAGTATTTATCTAATTCTGAAATCAAGCAATCTCAAAGAAAGTATATTACATAAATACTTGAAAGTGCAAACATGGATAAGGCAAAATCATCACCTACACCAATGACAAGCAATCTACGTTTATCCAAAAGCAGTGGTGCTGCAGTTGAAAATATTAAACTTTATAGGAGTATTGTGGGTGCTCTACAGTATGTGACCATAACAAGAACCGAATTGTGTTTTAGTGTAAACAAGGTATGTAAGCTTATGCAAAACCCCGTTAAACGAGCACTGGAAAGTAGTCAAACGTATTTTGAGATATTTAAGAGGAACCCTAGATCATGGATTAGTGTTAAAATCAAGCAAAATACAGATATAAGAGCTTACAGTGATGCAGACTGGGCTTTTAACCCAGATGATCACAGATCTACCTCTGGGTACTGTGTTTATTTCAGATCCAACCCCATATCGTGGTGTTCAAAGAAGCAAGCTACTACATCACGCTTTAACACCGAAGCAGAGTATAGATCGGTTGCAAGCACCATGACAAAACTGATGTGGATATGATATCTTCTTCAAGAGCTCGGCATAGACTTAAAGCACAAGCCAATCATTTGGTGCGACAATCAAAGTGTGATATCTCTATCAGCAAATCCAATCCAACATACTCGTACGAAACACATAGAAATAGATTTGTATTTCGTACGGGAACAAGTAGCTAAGGGGAAACTGGAAGTTGGACAAGTGCCTTCGTATTTTCAGAGAGCCGATGTGTTTACTAAGGCGCTCACAGCAAAGAATTTCATAGATTCAGGGAAGAGCTACTGATTTTGGATAGAGACAATGAAGATAAGAGACGATGAAGATAAGAGTGGCGGCTACCCTAACCCTAGCTCGATTTGAGGGTGGGTAATAAGAGCAAAAGAGTTCCAGAACGTTATCTTTATTGCAAGCACTGATGGGCTGGGATCACAACTAAACATTTCGTTATTGCATAAATGGGCTCAATAGTCATATACAATGTTTAATTCTTACTGTTGCCTACATGTGTATATAAAGGCTCAGTACACTTCGCTTTCCTATTATCAAATTAGTTTCTATAATTAATAAAAGCTATTGAGAAATGAAGATTACAATTTCTCTTTTATACTGAACCATAACTGATATAGCAGAACAAGTCATGAACATTGTTTCTAGTCCAGAATTAAGAAACATATCAAAATCTGTCAATATTTTAAACGCTAGCCCATTTACTCTTCTTGGGAAAACTTCACAAGCCAAAAGCATGCAACGCATGTATAAATTCCCCCACCTAACCATGTACATTCCCTTTCAATCGTTCTGTTTGTAATTTTTTATAAGGACCCGTAACTACCCCGGTAAGGAAAGAACGGATTTCTTTGAGAACAACACACATCGGAACACAAACAGAAGATCATTTCACTGCTTATTACAATAATTCCATAAGAATACAAGAATATACAGAGTATGAATAAATATTACACATTTGATAATTATCAGAGATTTAAATACATTACTGCAGCGGAAAAATAATACAAAACAGAACTGAAAGAAATACACGGATATAGAGCTTTCCGGATATCACTTCAGCTATAAACCAGGATCCTGTGAATATAAATCTGCAAAACCCAACTACTAGCTGCCCGTGTGGAATATAAGGGCACCCGGAGTGTGGTTAAAACAATAAACTCTAGGTCAGTCATGTGACTGGTGTGAGAACTAAAACAGTTATTAATCTTTATGTTTAAAGTTAGGTAAATCAAGGGACCACGCCGTATAACACGGAACGGGTTTCCTCCCAAGAATACCAATGCATAAAACAAACAGCACAATGCTAAATAAAGAACAATAAAGCTATTATATGACTCAGGTCCCATCACACAATGCAACGCAAGCCGGAGGATAGAGTTTTTACCTTATAATAGCCAAGAATGCTTGGTATATGAAATCTCGTATTTTATTATTACTATAAGTGAATAAAACAACTTCAAATATAAATGTATCAATCATAGGCGGCATGAATGCCCCATACCACTATGTCGCCATATATAGGTTTACAACTAATACCGCAATGTCACGTATCGGAATTTGGATTTCCATCTATGAACCGAGGCAAAAGATAGTCCTCACCGCTTTGAGACAATCTAGCCTACCATGTCTCAGGCAAGCGCGCAGACAAGTCTTGGATCGTCAGGGATAGCCCAACAAAGTGCAGTGTGGATTAAAAAACCTTGAACATGCGTTTCCCCACCCTATGGGGCATAAATGAGACAAATGACTCCATCGATTTGAGAACGACCGATATATCCAAGGCGCCTCCAATTCCAACAACCACATGAGTCAAACTCATCAACCAGTTCAAGCACTGACGCCACTCCTAGCTAGAAAGAAACGCATGCCCTCCTTGAGGTCCTCTCCCGTTTTTGGTTCATACCGAGGTGTGAGGCTCGCGAATTAACGCTACACAAAGCTACGTCACAAAGGCCGTGCTTTGATCATCAACCACAAGACTCTGCTTTTCAACAGAAGCCTTGATCATTTGCATCTTAGCATGCCACACAGGCAATTCACACTATGCAACCGAAATCAATCACACAGAATGAAATCCAATGTCAGACACATAGTCCATTTACAAGTTTGTTCTAGGTCTGAACGAAACCGGAGGAACCTTGTTCCTCGCATATCCATCGATCTCCAAATACGTCTGGACGATCACCAACTGATTCCCTCCTCTTGGGTGTACAACCCAATCAAGATCATCAGTAATTATCCAAATGATGTGAAGACCTCCGGTCTTCAACCACCGTCTTCATCTTCGACATATCATCGTATCAGTTATTCAGAATGGGTTAAACCCGGTCTTTCCGAATAACTCGCGTATTTTATAAACAAGTGTTACCCAAACACAACGTACGCCTCATTCCAATTCAGAATATTCTTTATATTCAAATATTCGTATCATTTGGGAAAGGTTCCTATTAATTTTATCAAAGATAAATTATTTAAATTTATTTTTTTAATCTTCCTTTGAATATCATTTCGAACCATATTACGGTCTTCCAAACTAGTCGGAATTAACGAACCTTACCGAAGTAATTATTTGTTTAATTTCCCAATCCCAACCTATTCATCCCATGGAGCAAAACCGGTAATACTCCATATCTAACACCACGGTGTTATCGGTAAAATTAATTACCATTCCACTTTCAAATCTAATTCAAAATTTAACTATCGCTTGGAGCAAAACTGGTGATACTACATTTTCGACCATTTCTCAGATTTGATAATTTAAATTATCAAATCGTCAATTCAATCTAATTAAAGATTCATTAAAACTCTAATTCAGTTTTAATCTCCAAAAATCATTACTTAATGATTTTTCAAAGTTAAGAAATTAATCTTATCTTTACCTGGGTTAAAGAACTAGTGTCCCTTAAAATACAGCTCACGATAAACCCAAAATCACATTCCATTAATAATGGAATCTTCACGGAAAACAGGTCAATATATATAATCGATATAAACTTCCATATCCAACCGATAATATAAATGGAATAATGGCAAAGCCTTTTAAATTCCATATATAGTAACAGTCTTCCCCCACAGAAGTTCACTTCGATTATTACCAAATCGAATTCCATTCCATTCCAATTTATTTTATTAAATTGGAAATCTTTACTTTGGAAATTCACATTAAACCTTAATAAAAGATTAATACATTCCAAATCACATTTCACTACGAATTGGATTAAAGAACAAGTGTCGTTAAAAACACAGTTCACGATAAACCCGATTCACGTTCCATTAACAATTCCAATTAAATGTTAATTAACTGGTATTCTTCTCTAAATATTAATTAAAAGATTCATTCTTTTCACACGGGGTTTAAGAACAGTGTTATTTAAGACACCATTCACGACAAACCCAAAATCCAATTCGATATTAAATACAAGGCTCTGAATAGAAAATATATCAGCTTATATTCAATATCAAATTCTGAAATCAACAAACATCGTAATGGAGATAACGATATGTATATATATCTTTCAAATTTCCACAACAATATTTGTATAATCACGAAATCCAACATCGAAATATTCTGAAGATGATTTCGATTCAAATCCATTCTAATTCATATATTAGAAATTCTAGTTGTAGTAAAACTCATTCTCAATCCCGTTTATTTATTTAAAAATAATTGGATTATAACTCTAGTTAATAACTAGTTCATTTCGATAAAAATCAATTTTTATCTTTTCAAATATGGAATTTTTTCACCCCAATTCTTCCCAAATCATTTATTATGATTTTACACAAATTGTTAATATTTTTAATAATTTTATCAAGGCCCATACAGTCGATTTCCACTAACGGCCATCAAACTGCATCCATAACGACCTTTTCCAAATTTGATTTGGACGTATCTCCAAATCCAACCGTTAGATTTCAAATCCCTAATATTCGTTGGAAAGCTCTTTTCGGTACGAACCCAATGGTTCCGTTTTTAGGAGAATCCGACGGCCGGTTCTCCCATAACGTCCATACGAAGTCCATAGTCGAAATTCGCGAACTACCGCGGCGCGGCGCGTTCTATTCAGGCCATTCTATATATAATATATATGTTATACATATATTTCGTCGATTTCCTTTTAAAACGTATATTATAAATCGTTTTAACTTCGTTTTAAAAACGGTTTCAACTTCATATTGAATTTTAAATCAAAATTGAATATTCCATATCATTAACATATAAATGGTAATATTTTCAAACATCAGATTTGAAATCACTTCATTTTCGATACTCATTTAAAAATGAATAATATCGATATAAATATCGTTTGCGTCAAAATGGCGCATATCTAATCAACACGGCTTTATATATTTAAATATATTCGTGTCCATCCCAAATCGGACATCAAAATCAGATTTTGATCTTTTACTGAATATTATTTTAAAATATTCCTTATTTCAAAATATTCGTTATTTTAAAATATTACTTCTTTCTAAACTGGAATCAGACACAGTCAAATACCATATAATGTTGTTTATATGGATTTCATACAACACATGTATAACAACAGTCATGATAAACCATCAACCATCAACCAGAGGGCATTCTACACTGTATAAGCATTAAATACAAATATTTAACACTTATAACAGTCTGTCAACCTATCGATTGACATATAACTAAACAGTTGGGATTAGTGTACGTCAAATATCATCCCAACACCCGTGTGGGGTTTCAAACAACAAACACAAATTTTATTTGTGCAGTTGGGCGATGTGTAAAATTTATCGTCCCAATCCATATCAGATAAATGGGTGTACAAAAACAAACCGTCTAATTTGTTTATAAATATTTATTTCAACACATGAGTATTTTATACAGTTCATATATACAATAAAAATGTAACTTTTATTGTTCGAATAATTTATTCAACACATGAATATTTTCTACAGTTCAGTTATATAATAAAAATGATATTTTTATTATTCAAATAATTTTGCACAGTCCATTTCACATCACAAACAATTTCAACCACACAATACAATCAAACAAAAAAGTCGTCCATGGTCCGTGGACGACGGGGAATAGTTCATATATGCAGTTATAAAATAAGTAACTGAACAGAAAATTTTAGTGAGGAGTTCTCATGTTGGGATCCACTCCATCAGTTTTTATCTGAATTTCTGAAACGCTTGGATTTGAATTTGCTTCAAATTTCAATGTGCTCTGTTTTTGACCCGGTTAGTCATGTTGCGAAGCTCTCATCCCCACGATCGCATTGCAATTTGTTTCGTCTGATTCCGATGTCGTATGAAAAATTTATGATTGTTTAAGCATTAAATAGTTAAAATAGCTAATTAATATTAATTAATTATTAATTAAATTAATTAACATGCTTAACCATTCTTCCTCACTCCGATTTAACCTGGAGCCGCCCAATCCAAGAAACCCATCGTCTTCAACCTAGAAGCTCCACCACGCACGCAATACGTGGCACTGGGCCTCGATCCAACGCCGCCATGTCGATGCCCCCTCCCTCACCGTCCTCTGGCCACCATCCTGGTGAATCCGATGGCCCATGGACCCACGAAAACCACCTTGAATGGGAGGTCTTTGAGCGCAGATAACTCATGATTTACACAACGATTTCTAATCGTACTTGTCTAGAATTGAAGAGCAAAGATCGCTCTATAATTTGTGTTTTGAATCCATTGCGAATTACTGAGGGATTTAAGAGATTAGGAGGGATTTATTTCAGAAAATATTGGCCGTCCAGATGAGGATAGCGGCATAGTTCTGATTGGGAATTAGGGTTAGGTTGTGGCCCATTTATAGTGAAATTTAATTATATTTTATATTCTTTTAATTCGAAAATATATGTTTTTGCCTACGAACTGGAAATCAAACCCAACGACTGTCGCCTCTAGCCAAATACCCCCATTCCGAACACAATTGGATGTGTTTCGTAACCCAATTTGGCTGTTACAATCAGTTTTCTTCAAAATTAAAATTTAAGTAAATATATATTCAATTTAAACGTACATTTTAAATTACCGGAGCCACATACGGACTGTAAAAATTACAGAAAAATTATTTCTAACTTTGTTTTGACGATATAGTCCTAAGAAAACTAATTTCATCAAATTTGAAGACCGTTTGAAAAATGGCCATTTTCTGGTCGATCCAAATTGACTGAAACTGTCAAAACACGTTTTAATTCGCCACGCTCACATATTGATTCAGAAAATTATGGATTTTGAAACCTAGTAATAATTTCACATCCTGGATCCAAAAAAAGTGGTTTCGTTGAAAACGAAGGTCGTTTTCAAAATGGCTATTTTTAAGGACTTTATATTATATTAAAATATATATGAATTCCACAGCGACTTTTCTGAATTTTAAACTGGATGTAGGTTCCACTCTATAAAGTGAAATGTAATGACCCAGACTTTTTACACAGATATTAAATTATCGTGAGTACGTGTTTAGAAATACGAGTTAAAATTTATACTTTAAAGAATTTTAAACATGTTAAAATAGGTATGATAGCATTTGCATTAGTATGTAGCACAGCACTTACAAACATCTATTTTGTTCATTTATGTATAATAGCATGTAATGCATAGCGTTTGTTTAAATTTATTTCTTTCATGTATGGATAATAACACATGTTTATAGCAAAATTTTAAAATGCCATTTTTCATATGCTTTGTTAATTTTTTAGGGGTTAAATTCCTTATATTTATTTTAACAAATTCCTTGTTTTAAACCATGAAATAATTCTGAACCGAAGCATGCTAAAACCATTTGTTTTGGCAAAGCAAGTTCAAATCCTTTGTGTTTACAAGAACATCAATATAAAACATGAAGGTGCCTATTTCTCTTTTGCAAACAATGTTTTCATGAATATTTGTGTATCACACCTACACTAGAAAGTGACTAGAAAGAAGGATCTAGGAGAAGTACTTTTGCACATGGCAAATCACTCTTGTTCTACATTTTCAGTTTGAGATCTCTCTCCTTTCTTTTCTTAAGATTTTCTGAATTTTTCCTTCTTTTTATTTTTCCAAAAATGTATTCATTTTGTCAAAAATCCATGTGACAAAAATTTACAAGATCTTGTGCATTTATACCCTAAAACTTGCCTACACTAGATGAGTATTTATGCATAGATTTCTAAGATTTTTCCTTGTCTTATCATCACATGATCAAGATCTTGTGTACAATAATTTTCAGATTTTAGCAAGCCTTGGAAGGCAAGTAAGAGTATTTAATATTTTGTGTTAAATCATGATTTTCATATGTGAAAATATAGGATAGAAACCCTATGAAAATTCTGAGCAAAAATGGTTGTTTAAACTAAGAAAAGATTTGAAAACATGGTTGTGTCATGTTGCATTTAAGGGATGTTTCATAGAGAGGCCAATGGGGGAAAGAGGGTAGCATGTGCTGGTGATTTCAATGTGAGGAGGGGGTGATATAAGCCATGTGAACTCAGATTTTGTGTTTTGATATTAAGTGAGAAAAGAGTTTTTTATATTGCCATGCATTTGTCAAATCAAAAACCTGAAAACTGATTTTCTTTTTCTCCAAAACAGTATTAAATACAACCTTATTTTAATACTTTCTTACACTTATATAAGGCCTTGTGCACCCATACATTTCCTACACAACATCAAAGCATTTAAGTAAATCAGTGAAGGAAAACAGGGAGCTTCTAAGCAACCAAAGTGAGTAAATTTTTAAACATGAATTCCTTACTGTGTTTCCCTATTTTGAAAACTGAAAGAAGGTCTTGTTGTGTTGAACTTGTGTGAATAATATGCTTTGTTATTACATGTTTTGATCTGACCGAACAATGGTTGTGAGTCACTCAAATCATAAGTACCAATGGTTTGAGAAACTATTTGATACTGGATGATTACCATATCCTGTTTCTTCCCTGTTTAAACTATACACCAGCAATTGATCTGTTAATCCATGCTAGGTGTAGGAGTGTGATGTCAGACTGAAGTGCAAAACCATATTCAATAGCCTTAAAGTAGTTTAGAAGGACCAAAACCTTTTAATATATATACAGTATATATAAAAAACAAGAAAAACATAGTATGTTCATAACAGCTCTCTGTTTGATCGAAATTTCAAAACTCATGTTAAGCAAAACTAAATACAGGGATACATTCCTAGGGGTGAATAATGATTTTTAAAAGTAATTTCATATTTTCTAAGGCCCTATATCAATGGGGAAGTCGAAATGATCAGAATTGGTAAAATAATCAATTTCCGATCATCTAGATCGTCAGAGGCCACGAGGTTGGAAGTGGAGCTTCATGTAGGTTCAGGGATTAAACAAAAATGCTAATTTAATTTTCTAATGCATCAATTTGGGGGATTTGATCGAATTAAGGTAAATGGGTTGCTTTTTGGGTTCGGTTTTCAAACCCGAACTGCTCTACTTCGGAGAAGGTCAGGGGGTGCGGTCCTAAGGGTTTGGTGGCGTCAAGGGGTCAGGGTGACGTGGCAAGGAGGAGGCGGCGACCAGACGTCAGGCTGAGGAACGGTGTGGTGATTTCTTGGATGTGGTTTTTCTTTGGAAAAAAAGGTGAATGGTGAAAATCCACCCAGGGCGTGGAGGTGGTGATTCAGGCATGGGGACGTGGTCGGGGGATGAAGGTTGATGTGGCTGGGTGGTCGTCGGAGGTGGATGGTGGCGAGGTTGGTGGTGCACGTGCACAACTGTGCATGTAAAAGGGAGAAGGAAAAGAAGGATCGGCACAGTGTTTTCAGGTGTTTTTGAGGGTTGTGCACGGTGACCAGGAGGATGGTAGTTGGTACTTTGGCAAGTACCAGGGTAGGTTGGCACTTCATGGATCGTGGGAGCTGGAGGTGGTCTGGAGGTGAAATGTAGGGGTTTTCTAATGTGGTAATTTGGTTTTGGCAACTTGGTACTTTATGGAAACCGCATGGAAAAAGGGCTGGTCAAGCAAGAAACGTGGGAAACCGAAAGTGGTACTTTGATCAAAGTGGTACTTTGGTCATATTTTGTTTTGAAAGAAGGTTTTTATTTGAATAAAATTTCAAACCAAGTTTTAAATAAAACAAATCAATTAAATAATGATTTAATAAAGTGGGAAAATAAATATTTAAATAAAATAAAATAGAATTTTTATTTAATTCGAAAAAGGGAAAATGAGTGAATCAGGATTAAATCGGTTTTTGTCAGCCGTTGAAATCTAAAATACAGAAACTAGAATTTAAATAAAATTATAAATTTAATATATAATTAGAGATGATTTCCTAATGTTCAAACTGTAAAGCCAACAAGAAGAAAGTCGACCAAGGGTGAAAGGTCAGACGCCGTTTTGACAGACGTCGAGAAGTCAGCACAGAAGTTATAATATTGTTAAATTATAAATTTAATTTACATTGGAATTTATTTTCAAATGAAATAGTTTAATTTAAAACAAACAAGGTAGATAAACCGTATGTAACACATACGCTAAGATATGTCAGTTTTATCTGATAACTAAAATATCTGGTATAAGAAACTGATTGTAAAACATTTCTGTACTTTAAAACAAGAAATGTAAATGATGTTTTAATCGTGTTAGACTGATAAACTGGCTTGGAATTATCAACAAGATAAATGCGGAAATCTATCTCTCGTTTAGGGGGTAACCCCTTTACCTCATCAAAGACATCAGGATATTCTCGGACTACCCTTACAGATTGCAGATCATTAATGGACGAGTCAAGAGATTCAAGATAACATAACATGACGGGATCCATAGGGTTACAAGAAATTTCTAGGGTATTACCGAGGAGAGTCATGAGCCTCACTACCCTATGCTCACAATCAAGAATGGCTCCATAACTGGACAACCAATCCATGCCCAAATCAACCCATATCCCAAAAACCCGAGAACATAAGCATTACACATGAATTATACACTCAAGATAGAGATCTTCAAATCCACACAAATCTTAGATAAATGGGCGGAACCCCCAATTGGATTTGAAACACTGACGGGATCCTCTACTAGACTAGTACTTAGGTGCAACTTTTCAACAAGATCAGATGAAATAAAACTATGCGATGCGCCAGAATCAAACAAGGTGCGAACAGGAAAATCAGAAATGTAAACAAGGCTTTCTACAGAAATACTACCTCGATCAAGAACTGGAGCGGTGTTGAGAGCATGCACTTGCCCTCCAGAAGGTCCTGCTCATTGAGTCTGTCCTTGCCCTTGCTTCTTAGGGCAATCCTTGCTAAAGCGTCCAGTCTCTCCACAATGAAAGCATTCACCCAACTTCCTCTTCTTCTTCCTACAGTCTTTGGCCAAGTGTCCAGCGATCCCACAATAGTTGCACTTCCTTTTCTCCCTTGCCTTATTATTGTTGTTGCCCTTGTTGCTCTTGTTGTTCTGATTGCTCTGATTACCTCCCCACTTGGAGTCTCCCTTCTTGGTTTGAGTCTCATTATCCTTGACTTCTTTCTTGCTATTCTTATCATCCCCTTGAAGCAATGCCATATCCACTAAGTTCTCAAAAGTGGCCCCCATGGGTATATGAGACATGGCCAAACCTTGCAATGGCTCATTTAATCCTCGAGCAAAGCGTAGAGCCTTCTTCTGAGCTGTGTTAACCATGTCCAAACCGAATCGAGCAAGCTGGTTGAACTTATCCACATACTCCTTAACAGGCATGTCTCCTTGCTTCAAAGATATAAACTTTTCCATTTGCAAATTTTCTTCAGCAGATGATAGAAACTTCATCAAAAATCTTCCCCTAAAGTCATCCCAAGTCTCAACGGGCCTAGTAGCGGTGGTGACTTCCCACCAATAAGCAGCTTTCTCTTTCAAAAGCCATACTACCAACAAACTTTCCTCTGATCTTCTATACCAAAGATAGCAAAAAGGTCTTCAGTTTCCTTCATCCAGTTTCTGGCCTCAACAAAAGTATCCGTCCCAATAAAATTCTTGCCACCCATCGCCTTAAATCCTTGCAAATCTTCGCGAAATCCGCTTGTGGATGCTGAGGAGGAGGAGGAACCTCAGCTACGGGAGGGGGATGAGGAGGAAAGTCTGCAGGGCCTACGCCATTGGCCCTAGCTTCCAAGAACCTACGGAACCATCCGGGTATGGGTATCCCCTCGGGAAGGTTAAGATCGACCATGCTGAAAAAGGAAAACGAAAAGATAGATTCAGAACGAGGAAACAAAGGATAGTGCTAATGGCTCTTTGGGGAATAGCCTTTTAAAATAAACTATACTTTTCTTTGGAAAAATACTTCTTTGTAATCGGTTTTGAAAATAGTTTTTCAAAAGATTTTTCAAAGCTTTTCTTTAAAAACTTTTGCTCAATCTTGTAAACCTTATGCTCTGATACCAAATGTAACACCCACCTCCGCCAGTGTCATTCTTTCAAGTACACTAGCTTTAGAGGGGCGTTAAACCAAGTAAACATGCATGAAGATATCACAAGACAGAACATATAAGTAAGACAGAGTAAATAAAGCAGCGGATAAAACTACCATTTCAAAACAATAGTCAAGTTACATCAAAGTACTGAGTCATTATTTTCCAAATAAAGCAAGTCTAGAAACATAAGCTGAAAACTGAAAATAACATAAAGCAAACTATCCCCAAAGTAGACGTGGTAAAGCCATAGCGAGCTAAAGTCCAAACCGTACATGAGCTATCCAGAAAAGCAGCTAAAGACCCAAGCTAGGTGCTAGTGTTCCCGCCCTGAGAACCTGGGGGGGGGGGGGGGAACGGAAGAGAAGAAGCGAAACAAAACAGGTCAGTCAAAAAGACTGGTAAGTCCTACCTACTATTAGTATAAAAACTAATAAAGTTAACTGGACATGTAAAACAAAGATGAAACATAGGATGATAACTGGCTTGGTGAAAAGTTAACAAGATAGATCAAGTGTGGCATCGCATATACAAGGTTAAGTGTTGCACCAAGTGTACTAGTATTCTAATCCATGTCAAGTATAAACAAGAAATGATCCCTTGGCCCAATATCATGAGGTGACCTAAATCAAGGTCCAACTACACGGTCTAGTCGATCGGCTCCCTATAAGCCTAACTCGTCAAGTGTCGGTGTCATACGGCCCAATCACGAAATGTAGTCAAACTGTGCTAGGTCCACCCTAGGGTGTATCAAGCCCTAGGGTGCCAACCACGGACACAAATCAAGCATGCACAGTCTAAACCTACTGGTGCCCGTGTCTGCTTTTTCAACTCCAGACTATGTGTACGACCATAGTCCGCCTGAACCTACACCGGCGCACCTACTCAGCCGTCGTTTTGGTCGCTTACATGTCAGCCCAGTAATCGTGCCCCACCCTAGCCTAGTCCCTAGGGTATCATGATACTATCAAGAGGGTTACTGCTGAAAAGGACCACGCAACTAGGGTTTCCTAACGGGTTAAATGTGGTTAACCCGATCCAATCAAGCATCAAGTTGGTTAAGTGTACCCAAGGTTCATGACTTAACCCTATCAACCCATCGTGTTTAATTGGTTAAGTATTCAAGAAGTCCATGACTTAACCCTATCATGTAGCATTAATTAACTTAATGCACCCCAACCTCTCACATTAGACCTTGTTGTGGTTACTAGTTAAGCCGGGCAGGTCCGGGTAGCTTTACACCACAACTTAGTCTAACCTCGGGTTTTAAGCGCGACATGACCAACTACTCACATTGGGTTCTATTGTTTGTAGCTACTAGTTAGGCCGGTCGGTTCCGGGTAGATTTATGCTACAAACTCAACCCAACCTCGAGTTGGCCACTTTCATGTTTTCTAAGTCATGTCCATGTTCATGTTTCAAGCATAATCACATGTCATATTTTCAAGTCATGTTTCATGTCATTTTAGTTTACCCATAACGTAACCCCATCGCATGTAAGTTCGCATCAACACAAATAAATCAAAAAGTGGGAACTTAGAAGCATGACAAAAATGGACATAAGGCGATAAGATTTGGCCACAAGTTAAGCATGGTGGCACATGAGGCAAATGTGTTCATTAAACTTGCATATCACATTATAAGCCTCAAAAACATGCATGACATCAAACTTAGCAATTAGGTGATACATGGTCATAGATGGCATAGCATGATAACTAGTGATTCGCATATAACATCATATGCAAGTTAACATAAAGGTTATGAGAGTTTCTATGTTGCATTATGCAACATTTCCAAACAAAGCACATAGCTTTCAATCCACAAAGTCAAGGTGATAGCTTTACAAACATACATAGAACAAATCTATGCATAACATGACAGATTCAAAGCACAAATCATATTTAGGCCCAAACTTAAACTTGCAACATGTCATATTTAACTTCATAGTTTAAATCTAAGAGTAGAATAGGGCTTACAACGCTATGAAGACTATAAAATAAAATAAGATTGAGACGAAGCCACTAGCAACACTAAAAACCCCCAAATGACAAGCCCCACATAAAACCCTTGATAAATAAGAAGAAGATCCTTGCTTTGGAGAAGAAAGATTGAACTTTAGCCTTGAATCAAACTTAGAAACTCTCAAACAAGCTTAGAAACTCTCATATGAATGAAGATGGAGATTATGACAAGAGGGTGGAGGCTATGATTTGACATTTTGGCATAACCTAGTTGTAGGATTGATTTATGATGGTTTAGGCTAGGTTTAGGGGTGTTTTTATAGAGGTTTAGGTTAGTTTAGGCCATAGGATTAACCCTAATTCAGAACTGAGCCATCAAATTACGTAACTAGCCAACGAAACAAGATCAGAAGCCAAAACAGGTGCACCAGGCCAGACTGGCCGACCTACCCAGGTCGACATGGGTGTCGACTGGGAAGTCGACACCATCTGGGGTGTGTCGACTCCAAAGTCGACTCCCCAGTCGACTTGGGGCTGGGCGGGAAATTTTCCAGCCCTGTCTCGTTGGCTCCAGATTTGATTTTTGAACTGTTTTTAAACTTGGATTTTTCTGAAAACTTCTATGGGCCATAACTGGGTCATACAGACTCCGATTTTCGAAAAATCGGACTCTATTTCGTGTATTTTTCCGAGGCGAACGCAATGGCACAGCCCGGTTCCCTTGATTCAGATTTTATCTTTTAATTCTGCCTTGATTTATGTTATAACATGTTATTCAAAAAATGGGTTGTTACAATCTCTTCAAACGTATTTATATGGTGGCAGAGGAATTCGTTTCTCTCGCTGTATGCCTATAATATATTTTTGGGGAAGTCAATTAGTGATCGGGAAGTTTTGACGATGTGGCATTCAAAGAAAATAAAGAGATGATGATCAAGCGTAAGTCTAGCCTCAAGCCTCACACCTAGGAAACGACAAAAATCGGGCAAATAGCATGGCTAAGTGGGTCGCTCCCATTAGGGTGTATTGTCACCATCTAGAGGATATTCATATTGTTACTTCTTTTCATTTCTTTATCTCCCGAGAACTACGGTGGTCGCGACAAAAAGCCGTAAGGTGACAATATATTCGATACACTCAAGAGAAATGAGTGGTCGGTCATGTGTGGGTCGGGTTGCAAGACGTTCTTGTTGAACCCAGTGTATTCGTCTCTAGAGGTACACGGACGGCAGGTGGTCCCATACCTTGTCATAGTTGGAAATCCAATTTCCATAAGCGCCAAGCGATTTGTATTTGTATACTATATAGGAGAATGTGAGATGCAAGCATTCTTCTGGATTCTAAATTATTTGTGAAAGGCTTATATGATAATATCTGATTTCAAGTATACAAAGTGTTTTGATCTCATAAGGTAAAAACCCGTTCCATATTCACGGCGTGGTCTTACGAGATATTTTTATTTCTTTTTTAAACTGTTTACTCATACCAGTCCCCTGACTGACCCGGAGTTTATTTTTCTGTGTTTCCCTTAAACTCTTGGGTATTCATAACGCTTGTGATGAATAGACAAGTGAATCAGGATTGGATAAAACCTGTGAAGCTGGATGAAGATCTTTCTGTGTGCTGGTCCACTTATCTACTGTATAGTTATGCAAGTTTGGATATAAAAGACATGTATAATTAATGATGTACTACGAATGGTTTGTATCACCAGATATATGATGCTCTGATGTAATCTATACCGCTGTGTAATATTAAAGTATTATCTTTTGAGAAATTCCGTTGTGAGATTCTGATGTTTTTCTCTGATTTTATCTTCTATCTATTCTTATTCTTATTAATGGCACAACTTCCGATGTGTTCGAAAGTTGGGTCGTTACATGAAATCTCAGTTTCTTACATCCATTAGAAAGATATGATTAAACAGATTCAAATATTTCTTATTTCGTCAAATTCTGACTTATAATGAATTCTGTATATTCATTTGAAATTAGAAATCGAATTTTCAAACTGCCGCGCCATTTCAGGCTCGTTATATAATTAAAATAAATATATTCGTTTTAACTTTGTCGAAAATAAATTTTTAATCGTTATTATTTAAAAAAAAACTTTTTAAATATTCAAAATTCATTAAAATAACCAAAATAAAATTTTAAACTGGTTCTGATTTTCCGGGTTGTTACATTTTTTCCCTCTGCTCAACAACATACCCCGCTGCCTTATTCCATTTCACCGCCGCATTACCCTCCAAGCCATCGGGCATTATCAGAAATGGCCACCTGCCGCGCCTCGTCCCTCTCCGTGTTCGACAAATCCTCAGCTCACCAGGCTCCAACGTTATCCTCTAATTTGGCCACAAACACAGCAGGCTTCGGCTCGATTTTCAGCTATGTCAGTGCACAAGACCCCATCGCAACCGTTCATCAGGGAGCCCCTACCGAGATGAATGTTTTTGTATTTGAAAGAATTCGAAATTAGTGAGTGGATTGGTCGGAAAATTGACGAGAAAGGAGAAGTTTCGTGGCCGTTCAATTTTTTGAGTGGCGGCTCAGAAATTGTTGACCGCCTACTAGGTTTTGACCCGCAAAAGTCACTTGTGTTGGTATTTATAATGAAATGGATATAAAATAATATTATTCTATTAAAATGACACTTACCCGTGAAGTATCAGTTTAAAAAAAGCACACATGACCTTCAATCGAGGTGAAACTCCTAATCCTAACATAAAAAAACATTCCGGACCCGATGGGACAAGTTTCGTCGAAATTCGAGGTTGTTTGTGAAAATTCCTTTACAAATCACAAGCTAAAAATCACGCATTTAAATTTCTCATGATCACAAAATAAATCCACTCAACTTGAAACTTTAAAATTCTACTAGACCTTTCCCTTACAGATCCAACAAAATTGGTTTCGTTAAAATTAGAGTTCGTTTGTCCAGTCGTTTATTCCTTTAAAGTTACCCCTGTCAAATAATATAAACGATTAAATAAAAACAGAGGCTTTTACCATTGCCACGATTAAAGGTACGTCCGGTTGACACGAAAATCGAAATCTTAGAATAATTAATTAATACGAATCCAACGACATAAGTTTTGTCGCATTCCGAGACTGTTTCCCGGTACACAATTTTTATATGCCAAACAACGCTATTTTAGACATCAGAATACCCTATATCCAAAAATAACAAACTACGTGCCTATTTTGACTCTAAGCATTGATACAAACTCAACGGAATTAGTTTCGTGGCTTATTTCGATTGTCTGCTCAAGTTATACACAAATACCTCTCTATTAAATTAATTTAATTATGCGCTATAGAAAATGACTAGGCGTTTACGGCTGCCATTGTTACATATGACATCGGTTTGCCACAAAATTTAATACGGTATAATAATTTAACGTTACGGTTCAAATGAAACTAATTTCATTGAAAACGAACTCTGTTTGCAAAATGGCCACCTCTAAGGCTTATAATAATATCGATTAAAATATTACAAAAATCCAAAATAATCAAATAAAATAATAATAAATAACTATAACCATCAATACCCAACTGGAAATGTCATATAGCTTAAATATAAATTATATAACTCAGTATCATAAATTTCGAGTTAAACGATGTCCAAATTATATCAAAATCCTTCAAAATATTTTAAATAAACGTTATAATTTAGTAACGATTTCCATAACGGCTATTTTAAAATTTGATTTGGACATAACTAACAATCTATAACATGAAATCTCGATTTTTCTCTTTCATATGAAAATTATAATCAACAAGATTCCAAAGTTTCTTATTTCACAGAATTCCGACTTAAAACGGATTCTGTATATTCAATTGAAGTTCAAAACTCAATATTACGAACTACAGTGCCATTTTGAGTTCGATTTATATTATATATAAATTTAACGTTTAAACTTCATTTTTAATAAATAATTAAATATTAAAATCCATTAATATTCCAAATAAAATATTTAAAATAGTAAAATATTCTAAATATTTGACTACCAAAATACGGGACATTGCAGATATAATACCCTTCTTTTTTAGAATAAACTCTGAATTCACCTATCGGTTGCCACACACTACTGATTTACATTTCGAAAAATGGATAATGAGGCATTGACCTTACTATATTTATAACTATAGCATTTTCCCCATTTTTATCAACCTTTTTGAGTCAATTCAAAATATTTCGGCACATTTCATATTTTGATAGTCCGTAGAAAGATAAAACTTAAAGGGTTAGAAACTGGAACCAGATTTCCTGCAACCAGAACCAGATTTCCTGCAACCACCTCGTTCCAGCTCTGCTAACATTCGATGTATTCTTTTGTGCAGGTAAAGTTCTCGCTACAGCTTCCAAATTGAGTGATTATAGGAGCAATGGCGTTTTCTATATTGGACATGGCTGGGATAATCTTCTTTGATCCTTCCTCTGTCCAGAATTAAGTGTAGTTGGATTATGTTCTTTGCCATAATTTGATAAATCAGGCCAAACCCTGTTACTGAAGTTAGCTGCATGCGACAAATCACATCCTTCCTTAGCAGGGGCGGAGCCCTGTTGCAAATGGGGTAAGCACGTGCCCACCCTAGTATTTTGAAGAAAAAAAAAGACGTGCACGGTTCCATTAGTCAACCATTGGCCCACCAGTTCCAGCATCAAGTATACTGTAAAAGGACGTGCAAGATTTATAGCAAAAAACTTCTCAAACCTTGGCCCACCAGCTACATCATAGAGGTCCACGCATTTGAGGTGGGTAGGGTCCACTACCATACCCTCTTCCTTGCCCACGACTCGGATTATGGAGCACAAGTACTTTGTGAAAATGCTGTTGGGTGATACTGATAATTAGGGCATGTTCGCTGGTCCAAAACGGACCAGTTAACAAACGGACGCATCCTAGCATGGCTGCTCCATTTCCAGCCGTTGGGCTCAAACACACCCTCCTATATAAACTCCAACCATCTTTCATTCATCCTTCTTCCAAAAATACATCTTCTATCTCTCTAAACACCCTTCTATCTCCACTCGAAACTGGCTAATCGACAACAAAAACACCATTGGAACAGTGAATCGACCCGACTCTCGCTGAAATGCGCCATTGCTGCATATGGTAAATGTGGTAAAAACAAGAAAGGGGTTACCAAAGCGATAGAGGAAAAATTTAATGCTGCAACGGTCGAAATCATTGTTACAAGATCAGATGGATATCTAGAATTGATCGACGAAAACAAAGTTCGGCACAAGCATGATAGTCTTAGAAGGGAATGGGTTAAATGGGAAAGCTTGAACAAAAAAACTGGAGCTAGTTGGGATCTTAATCGTCAAACTGTTTCGGGCTTGGATGAATGGTAGAATGAACGTTTAAAGGTATTCCTGGTAAACTTCTGTTTTGTTTTTTAATAAACCCGTTATTAATTACTGTTGTTAAAATAGGAATTTGGGCCATTTATTCTGAAATTTAGAAAGTCACCGCTTGAGCATTTGGAGCTACAACAACAACTGTTTCAAGGAACACATGTAACTGGACAGACGGTGTATACACCAGCATATATACCTGTTGTTACTCAACCTGAGCGAACACCACAATTTACTCCCTCTTTGCCTGGAAATTACGCAAATCCATGGGCATTTGATCAATTCCACAGTCATCTCAATGAAACAAAAGAAGAACGACAAAATATTATTCCAAATTTGAATTCACCAACACATCATTCTTGGGTTCCTGAACCGCCCACTCAACCAAACGTGCCATAAACTCCCGTGCAATGAACTCGACATGTTGGTTCGTCCTCTGATAAAAAGGGAGGTTTCATAAAACATCGTGGTGAGATGAACAATAAGATGGATGATCTCATCGATTACATCCATACCCAAAAAGTGCAAAAGTCTACAGGTACGGAAAGTCCGACGCCATACACTCCGACAACAAATAGTGTATGGTCAACAGGGAATTCTTTAAGTCAGGCCGATATGATAGCATGCGTTAAACGCTTGAGTGAAGGAGCAGATTTTAATTTCAGTGAAGCTTTACACGTACTTGCAGATCCCAACAAAGCAGATATATTCAACCTCTTAAATGACGACGATGCAATACCGTGGATGGCATTTGAGACAAAACACGATCAACTTTCTGCTGACTATAAGTACTATCTGATCAAGAACGGACCAACTAATGTTTATGATTTCTACTATTATTTCAGTTTTTGTTGTACTTCTGCATATTTATGTTCTGTTTGGTTTACTGTATTATTTTGTTGTAATGATAACGTTCTGTTTTAAACATTAATTAATTAAAATTTAACAAACAAAAGTAAAAATTCTCCGCTTAAATAGTCCGCTTAAAGCGCCAAACACATTTTCTGCTAACTAGAATTTTCTGCTAGCATTCTTCTCTCAAATTCTACGTTTTCGATTGCGCCAAACACACCCTTACTGTTTAAATATAAGAAAAAAGTTTCCATTTTTTTCTCAAACCATATTCCACCCTACCCTACAACACTTCATGCCCACTCCAATAGTGTGGCCTGGCTACTCCACTGTTCCTTAGAATCCCTAGATCGCATCAAATTAGCAAAAATCGATCTATTTTTCCGGTGGTAAGATATGAGCTGGAAGCCGTAATCGTCGATCGTGTAACAACTATTCTATGATAAAGTTGCATACAAACTGGAAAGAAGCATCACCAGCTTTAATTGATCAGAGCTGGGGCCATGGACCATCGGAGTTGGAGCTGAAAGGAGGAGCAAGGTCAGACAAGGCACTGGAGATAATCTAGTGTAACAACTATTCTATGATAAAGTTGTGTACAAACTGGAAAGAAGCATCACCAGCTTTAATTGATCAGAGCAGGGGCCATGGACCATTGGGGTTGGAGCTGAAAGGAGGAGCAAGGTTAGACAAGGCACTGGAGATAATCTGCAGTGAACATTAGTGCTTCAGTTAGAAGATACAGTTATGTATCAGTGTGCATAATATAAGTGCACATCTGATATATGCAAAAGATGAATAAAATGCCAGTGTGAATGTCTCATGTGGTTTTCTTGAATTCTAGCGGTTGTAAGTATGCCTATAAATAAAGGCTAATATCACATGTAATAGCCATCGAATGAAATAAGAAATCACTTACTTTTTCCCGTCAAATTTCTGTTTCTCTTATCCTCTTAATTTCTGCACTTCTAAACCCTAATCCCCAATTCTCTTTCTTCTCCAATTCATCTCCTTCCTCTGAAATTCTGATCTTTGTTCACTCCTTAAACCTCATTTCACCTCTACTTCGAATCCTCTATCTAATTTCTCCTCCTTTTATCCTCTGAAACTTCTTCCAGCATCACGAGCATTTTATCAAACACCTTCCTTCCTCTATCGAACACCTTGTTATGGCCAATTCTGATGATGACCGTAACAAATTGGTATCGGTGCCTACATCTGAGGCAGCTTCTGACCCTCAGACTCTTGATCCACACCATGCTTTCAATGCTTTCCTCCTCGATCAAGAAGAAGCATGGAAAGAGCAAAAAAATTCAATGCTTTGACAAATTCTTCAATGAAAAGACTTGAATCCGCTGTGTTGGTAATGGATAACAAACTGGAAAGGTCAATCAAGGATCTAAACACGAAATACGAGGGTGTTATCAATGTTATGAATTCCATTGCACAAGATGTACAGCAAATTAAAATTAACAGTTGTTGACGCCTAAAAATGGCTCAACACCAACGATTCCTATTTTACTAGGAATAAATAATATGGTCGCACAGACAAGACATATTATGTAACATTAATTAAATATAAGCGGTAAATGACACAAGAGATTTATAGTGGTTCGGCCTTTTGAGAAGGCCTACGTCCACTTTGAAGAGTTGTAGAGATTTTATTAATCACTTGAAAGATTACAAGGTTGAGATCCTCTCATTACATATGTGGACTATTATGCAAAATAGCCATAATTGCAAGAAATAGTAAAATGGACAAGTTTGCCCTTCTCCTTCCTCAAAGAGGAGATGCCATTAATGAAGCTCTCTAGAGGTCTCAAGGTAAATGAATCTCTCCCTTTTGAAGTGTGAGGTAGTGGGACGAAAATTCGTACCTCTAGGGTACGAAATTTCGCAGCTCCGAGGTACGAAATTTCGTACCTCTTGGGTACGAAATTTCGCATCTCCGAGGTACGAAATTTCGTACCTTCGAGGTACGAAATTTCGCACCTTGGCAGGTGCGAGAGGTACTCTGAGGGTCGATGTGGCGAGGTCTCTTGGTGCGATTCAATTTGGTCTTCCTTCTAGATTTCCTGTGTTTCGCCCTTGGCCTTGGCTTCACGCGATGAGTTGAATTGAGCGTGTCTTGAGTACTTTTGGTAACCGGACCAAAAGGCCGGTTAACATTTTCCCCCCGAAGTACGTCTTGTCTTGACAGGATGTGCTTCGGAATGGAAGTTGAGAGGATAGCTGGGTTGGGGATCGGTCCTGCAAGTCATAGGAAGAAATGCGTTAGCTAGCGGACTTACCCGCTTGGGCGAGCCGCCGTGGGTTCGGTATCGTGCTTATGTTGCCTTATGTTGGCGTGGCGTCAGAGCTGCGCGTTTCTGGCAACTGACGGGTTGCGGGAAGTTGGCGTTCACTAGCACGACAGTTGGGAGGAGACATGTTGTTATATTGGTCGTCCCTCCCCCCTCTCTCTTCTCTTTTTTTTTTAAAGTTCGGGATTTCGAACCAGAAAGGCTCGAAATTTCGAGCCAGAGTGTCTCGGGTCTGAGTCTCCGTGGCCCAAAGTTTTGGGCTGCGAGGCTCGAAATTTCGAACCGCGATGTCTCGAAATTTCGAGCCAGGTGGCTCGAGCTTTCGCGCCTGTCTTCGGAATACGAAGGGACATTCCCTTTTTATTATAAATAGGCCACCCCCTTCGTTTATTCGCTTCTATATCATGCCGTTATTCTGAAAATTTCGAACCCGAGACTTCGACCAAAGAAGAAAACTTTTTAGGTAACGAACCTTGACCGACGGAGGGAAGGAAGGAAAGGGGGTCGAGGTACGAGTGCTGAAGGAGGTTAGAGGATTCGAGTATACATAGCGAGGCTCGAGATTTCGAGCCTTAGGCCCCGGGCCCGTCGAACCCAGCGGGTTACGAAGCCTTCGAGCCTGTGGGGTTCCGGGCTTCGGCCCTTTGGTTCGAGATTTCGAGGCTTATTGGCTTGGATGCTGGTTCCTTGGGGCTCAAGCCTTCGAACCTTGATGGCTCGAAATCTCGACCCCAGGGGTCTGAAAGTCTGATTCCCCTGGGTCCGAGATGCCGAACCGTTGGACTCGAAATTTCGAACCATCATGGTTCGAATTTTCGACCCCTTCGGTCCGAAGGTCTGAACCCTCGGGGTTCGAGCAGTCGAACCGTCTAGGCACGAGATTTCAAACCATCATGGTTCGAATTTTTATGCCTTCGCGGTTCGGTATTTTCGAATCCCTGGGATCGGACTTTGCGGTACCCCGTCTCAGGTTCCTGACTTCTGTGCACTTGATTCTTCGAGTCCTTGGGCGAGTCTGAGGGTATTGCCTTGACCAGATGTCGCCTTTAGTTGCTTTCGGATTTTAACTTCCTGACTTCCTGCCTTCGGGCTCATGCATTGCACATAGGGTAGAGCATATATTTGAACTATTACTGAACTGTGGTGAGTCTTAATGTCTTTATGGGCATTCTGATCGGTTACACCGCACCGCACATACTTGTTAGGTTTCACTGACACGAGGGGCACGGTTTACTCTCCTATGTGGCCTAACACAGATATCTTAAAGTATAGCGAGTCATGTGAACAAGGTCGCAGACTGGAAAACTTTCAGGGTTCGAGACTTCTCCCTCGTCGTCTCACACCTCTGATCCTACTAGCAGTTCTGATTCCGGGAGCAGTGAGTATGAGACTACCGAGGCGTCAACCCCTTCACAGGTTGGAAGTTCCCCCGAGGTGTCTGAGCATGAGGGACACGTTGAGAGGGCTCATTCTCCGATTATATATTCAGAGACGGAAAATGTAGACATTATGGAGGGTGCCATGCCGATAGCCCCGGTGGCTCCCGATATGCTGCCTGATGCGGTTATTCTGGACAATCCTCCGGATTCAGTGCCATCCCGTATGGATGCCTCGCTTGTTAACAAGATCTCGCTGCGATTCAGTATCCCGGAAGGGGAAGCTCGTGCCCCTGAGTCAGGGGAAAGGGCTCATGCACCGCCCGAGGGGCTTACTGCATGGAACCGTCATGCCTGCGGCGTGGGTTGCGTGCCCCCGGCCAATGATTTTGTCCGGGAAATGTTGTTGTACTTCCGTCTTGCCCCCTCGCAACTACATCCGAACGCGTACTCCGTGCTCTTAGGCACTTGCGTTCTATTCCGAGAATTCCTACGCCGAGATCCCACTGGAGAGGATATCCGGTATCTTTTTCAATTCAGGCGATCCGCGGGTGAATCGTCGTCGCAATGGTTTATGGAAGCGACTTCTGGTCGGAGGATATTCGTGGGAAAATGGCCCAGGCCATCTATGATTAAACATGACTGGTTTTTCGTTCGCTGCCCTCCCGGCTTTGCGAGAAGGTGGATACAAGGAAGTAAGTCCTGCTAGTTCATTTAGGCGACCTTAACAAGTTTTGGATCTCATTTTTTCTTCTCTGACTGTTACAGGGAATCCCGAGGCACCTACCGGCGATGAATATCTACAACGCCTTGATGCCCTTCTAGCCATTCCCGAAGCTCCTCGGAAGACGGACTCCGTGATAGATTCGGAACGCCTTCGGCGCTTTGGTTTGCTTCCATCTGGACCGGCAGTACCTAGGCCTGCCGTGGCGGGAGCTTCTACTTCCTCTTCTTTGAAGAGGAAACCAACCTCTGCCCTGCTTAGCTCGAAGAAGGTTGTTAAGTTCAGCGAGGGTGGCGGAGGCAGCGAAGCAGGTCATGAGGAGACAGCCGCTCGGGATGAGGGACTCCCTGTTGCTTCCGTCCGACCCCTGATGGGAGGGGCAGGAGGCGAAGCGCTGGACAGTCCCCATGCCCCAGCGACTTCCCCGGGAGCTTCCGCCTCCCTTGAGAAGATGAGCCAGTATGCTGAGAGGGAAATGATTCCCGTGGATTGGTCTCAATGGCCGACTGCGGCCAGCATGGTGGACCTAAGTCTTGCTGCGGAGGAGCTAACTCGCCCACCGGCGAGCTATCCGGTTTGTTGAGAGAGCACTTAGGACATGCACTCATACACGTCATACCGCATAAAGGGGCGTTGACGCTTGTCGTTTGACTGACTCGGCTTCTTTTCTTTGGCAGGCAACATGGCTAGAGGAAATGGAGGGCGAGGTCGTGGAGAACGCGCCAACACGACAGTACTTTCCTTGGTTCCTTTAAGCAGGGAGCTAGTTTGTACGGCAATGTTCCGCCCCCACAGGGTCGTGGTAGCAGGATTCATCACCAGGAGAGACCCCGATCCTCTACGGCTCCTCCTCCTCCTTCTTCGACTCAGGTGCCGAGGAGAAGCTCAAGATTTGACCAGGTGGGACCGAGTCACGCGCCGTCTTCGACTCTGCCTACTCCCACTGCGTCGATTCCCGTTCCGACCCCGAGGAAGAGAGAGCTTCCATTTGCCGAGGCGAGGCCAGACATAGTGGCCATGATCAGGACTCAGGTGTTAACTGCGTCTCAGATTCAGGAGCTATCTCCTGCGGAGAAGAGGGTGTTCTTGGAGCACCACTTCCCCCGGTTTTACTTTGATGAGTTGCCTTCTCTTCCTGACCTTCGCCCACCTTTTGAGAGATCTTCTGCGGAAATTTGGGAGCACGTGAGGGCTGCATACTCGCAGATTAATGAGCTTATCCGATACTGCCATGATTTATCGCAGTTGATCGGGGAGAAGAACTTGCATCTTATGGATCGCCAAATCACTATTGACGCTGAGAGAATCTCCGTCACCAGCTTGAACACAGAGATTGGTAGGTTTTTCCTCTTTTATGGTCGTCAAGAATCTTTTTTGTTCACATATTTGTTTATAGTGACTGATGCATCTTGTGATCTTGTCAGCTGAGCTGAAGCAGGGGTAGCAGACGCTTAAGGAGGAGGCTGACAGTTCCCGAGCCATGTATACAGAGACTATAACCGATCTCACCACCCAGAATACAACTCTGAAGAAGGAGAAAGCCGATGTGGATCGGGCTTGTATGGAAATAGAGAGTGAGCATGCCAAGGTCCAGGAGGAGAACAGGGCCTTAATAGCGGAGAATGAGCGCTTGCGGAGAGAGCTTGATGTGGCCCGGAAGGAGAAAGAGGAGGCCGAAGCTAGCCGTCGGGATGTGAGAGGCTCTGCAGAAGGGTCGGAGGTGGAGTTACAGAGGGAGATTGAGCGATTGATGGAGGAGCTAGCTGATGCCGAGTATCAAGCCCAATCGTCGGTGGAGGAATATATTAAGGATATGCTGGTCAAGGTCCTGAGGTTCCGGGGAATTTCTTGGATGCCTGATTACTCCCGAGTGTTGGCGCGAACTTGGGAAAGACTAGTCCCATATGAGGCTTCTTCGCGTGGGGTAGATGTTGAGGCCTTGGATGATCGTCAGCTCATGACCGACCTCCTAGTTGAGGATGAACCTGAAAAGTTGGAAGAGGGGAGAAGATTGTTGCTTGAGGATGCAGAGAGGGAGAGGCTGGAGAGACTTGATGCCGAGAGGGGGAAGTCGGTTATTCCTAGTAGTGTTGTGGTAGCGGTGGATCCCGCGGAAGGAAGCTCCCACAGACCACCAGCACCTGGTTCGGCCAGCGTGACAGATTCCGCGGTCCCAACTCAGGTCTTGCCTGAACATGGTGGTGAACAGTTGGAACCTGGGGAGATTTTAGTCACTCTGCCTGTGGCACCGAATGTTCCTTCTACTCCAGCCACGCCATCGCTGGCTAGAGGTAAATTCTTTTTGTGCAGAATCCCAGAAGAGTGTGTGGTTTATGAGTTTGTGGATTAACCAGCCGTGCTTTCCTTGTGCAGTTACACCTGGGTTGACCCCGGCCGTGGACCCTGCCCCTGTGGCCCCTCAAGCACTTGAATCCGGGTTAGGACCCGGGGGAACGCAGCTCGAGAAGAGTGGAGAACAGCCTGACACCTATTCGGGGATAAGGTTAACCCCGACCGTTTACGGGGGTCTTCTTGATGATGATGGCGACGAGGTGGAGGGGCTGAGTGCTGCTGCCCGAGGTCCGGTGAGGGAGGATACGAGGCGAGGCGGTGAACCCAGACAGGAGGTCGCTGCCCAGCCCGAGGGGGAAGCACCAGAGAAGGTTGCTGTTATGGCCGACTCGGAGCGGGTTGGCGAGGAAGTGGAGAAAAAGAGGGTAGCCGATGAGGAAGCTCGTCGAAGGGCCATCGAAGCTCGCAAGGAAGCTAAGGTTGGGGATATGGAGCACAAGTCTCAAAAGCTCATTGATCGGCGACTCGCGAAGGAGGCAAAGGAGAAAGCCAGGCGAGAGGGAAAGGCCGTTTCTGGCGTGAGTGCCGCGGTGGTTGGTCTCGCTGCCAGTGGTGCTCCCAAACCTTTACCTCCCCACGTGCCTGCTGAAATTACTGAGATCTCCAGCAGTGATGGGGCAGATGGGAAAGGCCTCCCAGCTTCGCACGAGTCGGTCACTCCTCATAAGGGCCGAAGTGGAAAGGATGGATCCGGAGGGAAAAGGCATCGCTCCAAGGATGATCCGTCAAGCGCCGAGTCTGCAAAAGACAAGAACAAGAAGAAGAAGAAAAAGCAAGGTTAGGGTTAGTTGTTATCGTGTTAGTATAGCGATTGTTTTGGTAGTGTAGGCCACTTAGTTTACGCGAGTTCGGCCCTCGCTTTTGGTTTTTCAAGCCACGGTGTGCATGTACACCCTGTCACTAAAAAAAAGAAAGATATTAGTAAAGTAACGGGTTGTAGTGCGTGTGTGTTGTAATGAAATATGAATTAGTAAAGATCACGTTTTGTTGTTAAATGTTCGGATGTTCTTTCCATGTTTTCGGGCGTCCCGTACTTGCATAGACGTACTTATCGTTACACCTAACAAAAAAGTGATTGTGTGTTCCGCGCCCTGGGGTGATTGTCCCAGGGGGGTGCGATGGTGTGCCGCACTCTGCATCGTGGTGACAGAGGGGCGAGATAATGCGCAGGCTTCCAGTAGATCCCCCTCAGCCAAGGGGACCCATAGTTTATGAAGCCTGGCTAGTACGCCTGCTGTTTTTTCTTGGGTTGCCCAGGGTTAACCTCAAGAGTAGCGAAGGCACGCGACGTCGCGTTGTGTGGTCCGTCCGGTGTCAGCTCTCCCGTCGTTCATCGGGTTGGTGCGAGCCCGCCGGCATCGTCGTTCGCCGGGGTAGGTAAGCCCAGATCATCAGCTGGCATGGTCCAATCCTGGCCGTGGGCTACTCCTAAGCCTTTAGAGCTTCGGGGACGTGACGATTTAAGGTCGGCCTTGGTGCTGTGCCAAGTGCTCGACCACACCCGTAGTTCAGGAGGAGTTATTGTCGCTCCGTCTAGCTGTTGGGTGCTTGAACGATTTATCCTCGGCCTGGGCGCGGTGCCCAGGTTCGAGTTAGACGTTGTTTATACTCGGTCGCGCCGCGGGCCGGCGACTCGAGTGGCGTGGCCGGCTCCCGTGCTCGGGGTGCCGGTTGGTGCCGACGTGGGTGATTTGCGAGGCTGGCTCGCAGAATAGACGGCGGTGTCGACCCCCGCACTAGAGGTCGTCATCGTAGTCGGTGGTCTTACACTAGGACGAGCTGTTGGGATTAATCAAACATGTCGCGCGAGGAGTAAACACAGAATAAGGAAGTAGGCAGCAGAACATCATTTTCATTAATAACATTTTGGCGTAAATAGCCTTTACAATGTCTTGAATTGCTAGAGAACAAAACATTGCTGAAAAGCATGTACAACCATGTGCTAAATTAAGTAAAGTAGCGGCGGAGATGTTCACTGTTCCAAGCCCTTGGTAGTTCGGCTCCGTCCACGGTCGCTAGCTTGAAAGTTCCGTCACTGAGTCTTCGCGTAATAGAGTACGGGCCTTCCCAACGAGGAGCGAGGCCTGTCGGAGGTGGGAATACCCGTTTTAGGATGAGGTCGCCGATGTTAAGGTCCTTGTGGCGGACTCGAGAGTTGAAGTACCGGGCGACTCGCTGTCGTTGGGCCGAGGCTCTTACGTCGGCTTTGTTCCTTCTTTCTTCCAACAAGTCGAGCGATCCCATGAGTAAGTCCTGGTTTGTCTTTGGGTCGAAGTACGTGACTCGGTGGGACTGGAGTTCGAGCTCGATGGGGATGACGGCTTCAGATCCGAAAGAGAGGGCGAACAGAGTGTGCCCGGTCGCTGTCTTGTGAGTGGTCCGGTAGGCCCATAGGGCTAATGGAAGCTCGTCTGCCCACATGCCCCCGGCCTTCTCGAGGCGCTTCTTGATGATGGACTTGATGACTTTTTTGACTGCCTCGACTTGTCCGTTGGCCTGAGGGTGTGCTACGGCCGAGAACCTTTTTTCTATGTCATGGCGCTGACAGAAAGACTTGAACTCTGCGCTCTCGAACTGAGTGCCGTTTCTGAGATGATGGCCTGAGGGACCCCGTACCGGGTGATGATGTTGCGTACCACAAAATTGATCATTTTCTTGGTGGTGATGGTAGCAAGGGCCTCGGCCTCGGCCCATTTGGTGAAGTAATCAACGGCGACTACGGCGTACCGTGCCCCACCTCTGGCCATGGGAAGGGTTCCGATGATGTCGATCCCCCACATAGCGAATGGCCATGGGCTAGTCATCTGCGTTAACTCTGTTGGCGGGGCCCTCAGGATCTTTGAGAAGCGTTGGCATTGGTCGCATTTACGGGCGTAGTCAACGGCGTCTTGTTCTAGCGTGGGCCAGTAGTAGCCGTGCCTGAGTATTTTTCTGGCCAAGGTCTGACCGTCGGTGTGGTCACCGCATTCCCCTTCGTGTATGCTGATCAAGATTTTGACGGCTTCTTCTTGAGTTACGCATCGGAGTAATGGGACGGAAAAACCCCGTCGATAGAGCGTCCCGTCCATAAGGAGATAGCGGGCCGACTGGCGGGTAAGCGCTCGCCTTCCTTTGCGGCTTTGTGGGAGGATCCCCTGTTGCAGGTAGTTCATGATCGGTGTCATCCATGATTCCGACTCGGGTTCAGTTCTCATGGCCATGCTAGTTGCTGTCGGCTTAGTGCTAGGGGAATTGAGTACTTCAACGGGGGCGAAACCCAGGAGTTGCGGGTCTTCGGAACTTGCTAATCGGGCCAGGGAGTCAGCCTTTTCATTTTGTTCTCGCGGGATGTGTGTGATAGTGAAGTGGCCGAAGTGAGCGAGCAATTCCTGGACTCGAGCTGAATATAGGGCCGGCCGCTCCCCATTGGTCTGGTATTCCCCTTTTACTTGGCGCATGATAAGTTGGGAGTCGGAGAAGATCTGAATGACGTTCAACTTGAGTTCAACGGCGATCCTTAGCCCGGCTATCAACGCCTCGTACTCCGCATCGTTGTTGGTAGCGGGGAAATTGAGCCTTAGCGCGTAGTGTATTGAACGCCCCTCGGGAGTTATGAGCACAATGCCGGTTCCCGAGCACTTGTTGTTAGAGGATCCATCCACGAATATTTTCCATGTGTTGTCGGGAGTGTCAGTGTCCTCCACGGAAGCTTCTTCTGGGGCGGTAAACTCTACTATGAATTCGGCGAGGGCCTGTCCGAGTATGGCTCGACGGGGGATGAATGTAATCTCGAATTGACTGAGTTCCATACTCCATTTTAGCAGTCGACCGGATGCCTCAGGCCTTTGTAGGACTGGGCGTAGTGGCTGGTCGGTGAAGACTTTGATGGGGTGAGCTTGGAAGTATGGCCGTAGTTTCCGGGAGGAGATGAGTAAGCAGAACGCCAGTTTCTCGAGCTTTGGGTAGTTCTTTTCTGCCCCCGTCAGTCGCTTGCTGATGTAGTAGACAGGCCGCTGAGTGCGATCTTCGATCCGTATGAGTGCTGAGCTGATTGCCTGCGATGAAACAGCCAAGTAAACGTATAAGTCCTCGTGGTCGATAGGTTTTGATAGGATGGGTGGTCTCTCTAAGTGGTCGAGGAGTTCCTTGAACGTGGAGACGCCTTCGGGGGTCCACTCGAAGTTGCGCTTCCCCTTTCGAAGTAAATCGAAGAAGGGAAGGCACTTATCGGTGGCCCTTGAGATGAAACGACTTAGAGCGGCGACCTTTCCGTTTAGACTTTGAACATCTTTGATGTTTTCGGGGACTTGGAGATCCCGTATAGCTTGGATTTTTTCGGGATTGGCTTCGATGCCCCGCGCGATGAAACCTAAGAATTTTCCGGAGGCGATGCCAAAGGAACATTTTAGAGGGTTAAGTTTCATGTCGTATTGGCGAAGGACATTGAACATTTCGGAGAGGTCGTGGACATGGTCGCTTGACATCTTTGATTTGACCAGCATATCGTCCACGTACACCTCCATGGATTTCCTGATTTGGTTTTTGAAGAGGCGATTAACTATCCGCTGATAGGTGGCGCCAGCATTCTTGAGACCAAAAGGCATGACGCGATAGCAGTAGAGGCCGCGGTCGGTTATGAAGGAAGTGTCGTCCTGGTCGCGGAGATCCATCGGGATCTGGTTATAACTGGAGTAAGCGTCCATTAAGGACAGCAATTGGTATCCTGCGGTTGAATCGACAAGTTGGTCAATCTTTGGGAGCGGGAAGCTGTCTTTCGGACACGCCTTGTTCAGATCCGAGAAGTCGATACATGTTCGCCATTTACCATTGGCCTTCTTGACTAGGACGGCGTTGGATACCCATTCGGGGTAGTCGGCCTCGCGGATGAAGTTATTGTTTAGGAGGCGATCCACCTCTTCCTCTAGTGCCTTGGATCTGTCGGGTCCCAGGAAGCGGCGCTTTTGTTTGACTGGGGTTATCGTGCGGTCTATACTCAAAGAGTGGCAGGCGATGGCCGGATCTATGCCTTTCATGTCGGAGTGAGTCCAGGCTAATACATCTAGGTTAGCCCTCAGGAAGTCTACAAGGTCGTCCCTAACTGCCGGATGGAGGTCTGATCCTACCTTTAATATTCGTGAGGGATTGACGGGGCTAACGGACACATCCACGGTTGGTTCAACGGGAGATGGTCTCTCCCACTCTGGTTCTTCGTCTTTCCTTGGATCGAGGTCTTCAGAAAGACGGGAGTGGCGTCTGAGCCGTGGCCCAGACGCCGCTGGTTGCTATGCGGAGGCGGTCTTGGCGCAATAAGTGGCGGGCACCGTTTTACCCTTGTCCTTGTTGCGCCCATTCTTCCATTCTATTGCATAACATTCTCTGGCACTGACCTGATCTCCTTTGACTGTTCCGACCCCGTTTTCCGTAGAAAATTTCATAAGGAGGGGCCATGGAGATAGACATACGCGGAACTCTGTGAGGAACGGACGTCCGAGGAAGGCGTTGTATGACGAGGCGATGTCGATGACTACGAAGGTAAGGAGGCGGACTCGGCTTCGATCCCCCGTGCCGAGCTCGACAGGTAGGTCGATGACTCCCACCGGGCAGCTGGATGCCCCATTGAAGCCATGGATCGTGGAGCGGCACGGTTTGAGATCCCTTGCCTCTAGCTTCATCTAGTCATAAGCAGCTTTAAAGATGATGTTGACTGAGCTTCCTGAATCAATCAGTATTTTTCGGACGGTTGCAGCGCCGATTTGGGCGGTGATTACTAGAGGATCGGTGGTTGGGATCTCGATCCCCGTGGACTCTCTTCCACTGAAAGTGATGTCATCTCGCATAGTCTTTCAGAGCTTAGCTGGGACAGAGTCGTCGGTATCTGAGCACGCCTTGTGGGTCGCATGCTTGATGGAGCCCACGTATTCCTCCATCTTTCGGAAGCTGTCATGCGTGGGACTCAGCCCGCCGCAAATGGTGTTGATCACGATGCCCCGCCTAGTGTTGGATGGTCCGGAGGCTGCCTTGGCGGTCGCTTGAGAAGCTGGTGCTTGAGGCTTTGGAGTAGTCCCCGGGGGAAAGGGCTCTTGGATGTACTGCTCGAGCCGTTTTTCCCGAATAAGCTTCTCGATTGCATCTCTTAGTTGGCGGCATTCGTTGGTGTTGTGACCATACATGTCATGATATCGGCAGTATTTTCCCGAATTCCTCTCGGATTCCGTGGATTCCCTGACTCGGGGCTTCTTGTATAGCAGAGTATTACACGTCTCTGGATAGATGGTTTCAGGGTCCTCGTTTAGCGGGGTATAAGTCTTGTAAGCTTGGTAAGGACCGGGCTGTCCCGGCTCTGCCTGTACCTGGTTAGTACCCCGGCCACCTTGCCCCCCAGTGTTTGGCCTTTGCCTGGGGGGTGCTGTCCCTGTGTTTGGATTGGAGGGTCCTCCTGCTTCTCGCCCTCTGGGGCGGTTATTTGCGATGTCGGCCCCGGCTCGAGGATTAATGGGGCGATTGGTGTTAGAGATGCGGTTCGCCTAGCTTCCTCTTGGCGTAAGTACTGTCCCGCTTTCTCATAAAAGTCGTCGATGCTTTTTGGTTGTTTTCGGT
This sequence comes from Allium sativum, assembly GCA_030737875.1. Classification (NCBI taxonomy): domain Eukaryota; kingdom Viridiplantae; phylum Streptophyta; class Magnoliopsida; order Asparagales; family Amaryllidaceae; genus Allium; species Allium sativum. The sequence goes on along the minus strand of CM060921.1, from coordinate 814,896,810 downwards.
CGATCCATGCCCCAAATTCGGAAGTGGGAAGGACACCTTTAGCTATTGAAAGAGTATGGTGTGTGGATCTGGGTCTTCGACCTCGGCAAGGGCTTCGTTGAACCTAGAAAGGTAGCTTTTAAGTGGTTCTGTAGGCCCTTGGTATAGGTTGGAAAGGGCAAGAGCGTTCTTTGGAGTCAGGATGTGCATTCTGAACTGCTTGACCAATTGCGTCGCTAACTGGCCGAGGTTGTTGATGGAGTCGAGCGGGAGGCGAGAGAACCACAATAGGGCTGTCCCCGAAAGGAAAACTGGGAAGCACTTGCATTTGACTGGATCGTCACCTCTACTTGAGTCCATTTGCCATTCGTAGCGGTTTAAGAAAGCACAAGGATCAGTAGTGCCGTCGTAGAGCAGCATTTGTGGCATGCTGAAACGTCGTGGCCATTCATCTTCATTTACTCTTCGAGTGAAAGGGATGCGCCTAATGTGCGCTTCCCATGGTTCATGCACATTCCTTCGCATCTCCCTCATGATCCTCCGGACCATGTCGGGGAGATGTACTGGATGAGGGTCCGCCATCGGGATCCATTGGTTCCGACGATGTTCCGGGGATCGGATACACGGACGTCTTCTGTGATGGACATCTGGACTGCTCCCTTCAGTGTCCTCGACATCTATAACGGGATCCGCGTGTGCCCGAGGATGCATGGCGGGAACACGCGGGTCTTGCTCTGGATAGGCTTGGGCCGCCACATTAGTTGGTCCGTCGTTTTGGCGGGCGGCCGTTGGGTCTTGTCGAGGACGAGGTTGGTTAGCTGGAGCAGGTCCGTTACCGATGATCAAACGAGAGTGGTCCCGATATTGGGTGCCCCCGCTATCTGTGACGGTGGTGCGGTCGCCATTACCGTTGCCGTTGGCAAATCCATTGCCGTTGCTGTTGTTGAGGGCATTCGTCCGGGTGGCGACATTGTTGATGAGGCTGAATCTCCTTCGTTGATGTGGGCCCCTTGAGTCGGAAGAGGAAGTTTCCGATGCGGGTGGTCGAGGTCGAGCATTGTTCCGAGCTAGTTGTAGTCGAGCGACGACGCGCTGACTTTCATTAAGTTGGCGCACAAGGTCAATGTTGTTCCTTAGCGCTTGATTAAGCTCGACGGCGGTGTTTTCATACTTCTCGCTAAGCGTCCGAAGTTGTGCTTGGGTTGCGGGCGCTTCGGGGTCCACAGTGGGAGGATCAATCTCATTGGTTGCCGGGATAATTGCCGGTGGAGGTGGATGGGATGGACCGGCCTCGGCGGCGGCTGAAGAGCCGATTACTACGTTCTTTGACTTTTTTACCATCGTACGCGGGCCCGACGGCAGGTTGAGCAAGGAACCTAAGGCTCGTCGAAGTCGAGATGGTAAGGCGAAAGAAAGACGCAATGTTCGAGTTTTCTCACTGAAAGCACCAAATGTTGACGCCTAAAAATGGCTCAACACCATCGATTCCTGTTTTACTAGGAATAAATAATATGGTCGCACAGACAAGATATATTATGTAACATTAATTAAATATAAGCGGTAAATGACACAAGAGATTTATAGTGGTTCGGCCTTTTGAGAAGGCCTACGTCCACTTTGAAGAGTTGTAGAGATTTTATTAATCACTTGAAAGATTACAAGGTTGAGATCCTCTCATTACATATGTGGACTATTATGCAAAATAGCCATAATTGCAAGAAATAGTAAAATGGACAAGTTTGCCCTTCTCCTTCCTCAAAGAGGAGATGCCATTAATGAAGCTCTCTAGGGGTCTCAAGGTCCAAGAATCTCTCCCTTTTGAAGTGTGATGTAGTGGGGTATTTATAGGAAGTTGTTAGGTAGGGGTTAGGTAGGAGTAGGTAGAAATGGGGACCATCTACAGAAAATTCGCGCCTCTCTGTCTCGGAACCCGAAAATTCGTACCTGGGGAGGTACGAAATTTCGCACCTGTGAGGTGCGAAATTTCGCACCTCCGAGGTACGAAAATTCATACCTCGAGGTACGAATTTTCGCACCTCCGAGTCACGAAAATTCGTACCTCTGCGGTACGAAATTTCGCAGCTCCGAGGTACGAAATTTCGTACCTCTTGGGTACGAAATTTCGCATCTCCGAGGTACGAAATTTCGTACCTTCGAGGTACGAAATTTCGCACCTTGGCAGGTGCGAGAGGTACTCTGAGGGTCGATGTGGCGAGGTCTCTTGGTGCGATTCAATTTGGTCTTCCTTCTAGATTTCCTGTGTTTCGCCCTTGGCCTTGGCTTCACGCGATGAGTTGAATTGAGCGTGTCTTGAGTACTTTTGGTAACCGGACCAAAAGGCCGGTTAACAACAGTATTGCTAATCAACCTGCTACATCAACATCCCATCTACAGGGTATCTTAGCCTCTAACCCACAAATTCGAACCATTAACCTTCCAGTTAACTCGAATTCAAGAAGTAATCCTCCTGATTTACAAGGAAACTCCAACAATAATCCAAACCAATAGTTAATACCCTTGGCAAATCAGTCCCATTCAACTCAAGAAACCAATTCTTGGAATAAAAATTCCCCATTCCCAAAACTTAAGCTAGACTTCCCTTTCTACAACGGAGATGACCTGGTCCAGGAATGGATTGATCAAGTTGAGCAATACTTTAAATTCCATCGTGTTGAAGAACCATTATGGGTAGAAATTTCTTCCCATTACCTTAAGAAAGATGCCTGGCAGTGGTTCAACTGGCTTAAGAAGAATGTACCCAACTTTAATGAATGGGCTATCTTCAAGGAAGAAGTCATAACCAGATTCAACCCTGAAGACATGGAAATTCCATATGAAACACTTGCCAAACTCAAGCAAGTTACAACTGTCTCTGCATATTTGTCCAAATTTGAGGGTCTACAAGCCACAATTGAGACTCTGCCCACTCAATTTCTCCTTGACAGATTTGTTGGAGGCCTTAAAGAAGAAATCAAGTATGATGTGTTAACTTCCAGACCTACTACTTTTAAACAAGCTATGTCTTTAGCAAAGATGTTTGAGAGAGTTTGGAATTTAACTAAGAAAAATAAGAGTAACCGTCCTTCCTTACAAGATAACCCTACCAAAATTTGTACTCATCATGAGGATGTATCATCAAATCCAGACAAAGGCCCTACCAATATAGAAAAATTGACAAAAAGTAAGGGATTGACCCCACAACAATTGATAGAAATGAGGAAGCAAAATATCTGCTATGGGTGTAAGGTGCCTTGGCATAGAGACCATAAATGTAAAAGTCCACAAATACATATTTTGGAAGGTAAAATGTCCTTTGGTGATGTTGAAGATCACTCCTACATGCCTATCGAATGCAGTAGAGAAAGTACTTATGAAGACAACTCAGCAGGAATCCACTCCATAACCTTGCAAGCAATGGGTAGAATACCAGCTTTATCTACAATCAAGGTACAGGGTACTATTAAAAAGAAACCAGTACATATATTAATAGACTCTGGGTCCACGCATAGTTTCAAAGATGAGAAGTTGGCCCACACACTTGAACTTAAAGTAGATGAATCCAAGGGCTATGATGTTATGGTGGCTAATGGAAAGAAATTACAAGGGTCAGGTATATGTCATGATGTAATTCTCAACTGCCAAGGGTGTAAAATGCCAGTAGATTTACTACTTATTCCTCTTAATGGATGCCAAATAATCTTGGGTTCATAGTGGATGAAAAATATAGGAGAAGTGACTTTAAATTTGGATGAGTTACTGGTTAAGTTTATGTATAACCAGAAGCAGTATGTGTGGGAGGGCATCAAACAAAGTGAGGTTAAAATAAGTGATGAAAAGGCACTGGAAAAAGGAATGGTTCAAGGACAGGTAGCCATAATTAATTGCTATCAAAATAAAACAACTTACAGCCAAGAATCACCATTTATTGTTCCTCCTGACATTGCTCTTGAAAACAAATCACCTGAGGTGTTTTTCCAGCCATTGGTAAGTCTTGTTCCCAAAGTAGATGGGAAGAAAACAAGGATTGTATTAAGATCAGGTGATTCCATGAAGGGTATGAGTAGTTGTTGCTTGATGTTTGAGGCTGCTAACACAGTCTGCGGTAATAAAGGTAGTGGGACATCCTTTGCTTCAATGATGAACATTTTCTGTGAGAACCCTTACAAGCCACCATGGCCACCCCCTTTTTCTCCACTGCTCGACCTTGAGGACAAGGTTGTTTCTGAAAGGGTAGGGAGTGTAACAACTATTCTATGATAAAGTTGTGTACAAACTGGAAAGAAGCATCACCATCTTTAATTGATCAGAGTAGGGGCCATGGACCATCGGAGCTGGAGCTGAAAGGAGGAGCAAGGTCAGACAAGGCACTGGAGATAATCTGCAGTGAACATTAGTGCTTCAGTTAGAAGATACAGTTATGTATCAGTGTGCATAATATAAGTGCACAGCTGATATATGCAAAAGATGAATAAAATGCCAGTGTGAATGTGTCATGTGGTTTTCTTGAATTCTAGTGGTTGTAAGTATGCCTATAAATAAAGGCTAATATCACATGCAATAGGCATCGAATGAAATAAGAAATCACTTACTTTTTCCGCTCAAATTTCTGTTTCTCTTATCCTCTTAATTTCTGCACTTCTAAACCCTAATCCCCAATTCTCTTTCTTCTCCAATTCATCTCCTTCCTATGAAATTCTGATCTTTGTTCAATCCTTAAACCTCATTTCACCTCTACTTCGAATCCTATGTCTAATTTCTCCTCCTTTTATCCTCTGAAACTTCTTCCAACATCACGAGCATTTTATCAAACACCTTCCTTCCTCTGTCGAACACCTTGTTATGGTCAATTCTGATGATGACCGTAACAGATCGATGGAGGAGGGGGACGATTGATGGGTCAGCCGGTGTTTGGGTAGCTGGAGACTTTATCGACATGGTGTGTGGCGCTGGATTCAAACTGTTAGACTTTAGGGTTTTGTTGCCAACTGTATTTTGAACGACTTGGGCATTACAGAAATCGTCATCACGGGGATCGGTCAGTGGAATACGAGGCGGAGGAGAAGTCGGAGGTGCCAGGAACAGAGGTTGAAAGGTCAGAAGAGGTGAATTGTGGCATTGCCATTCGTATTTCTTGGCTGCTAATATAGGCCTGTTGTTTTCTACTTCAAATGTTATTGGTGCATTTTGTTCATCAACAAAGTAGGACACCAACGTTTTTGGCAAATAAATAATATAAAATCCCATTTGGTACTCATTGATTGGGGATTAAGCATCAAAATCTAGTATGAGATGACATGACAGGGTACAAATGCATGTTTTAAAGAGATTCTCTCAGAAGGAGAAGCTAATACTGCTTTCAGGACAGCCCTTCAGATATAAGTTGCCTATTTTTTTAAAAAAAATAGGGGTTACTTCGAGCTGTGAATGTTATGGGAATGAAATATTTCGTCAATTTTTTTTAAAATTTAATGGAAGAATGAATGGTTGTGTTTATTATATTGCTATGGTGATTCAACATATAAAATAATTACTTAACATACAAATAAAGTTTGTACAAAATTACCTAGAGCTGCATGTACAACTCAGCTTAAACAAACTCGGTTTTGATAGAAATAGTCAGACACTATTTCAAGAAAGAAGTTGCTATTGAAAATTAAAAAAACGTTGCTTGCATATAGGGAGAACAAATAAACCATGAATATACCTAGATAACATTCAAAACTGAAAATAAATGGTGCTCCAGTAGGATATAATTGAACCCATGCAAACTATGACTTGTAGCTCGCATTATTGGTATAATGATAAATTGGTTTACATAGAAATTGTTGCCCAATCAAGTTATTCTGAATCATTTTTTACTAGGAAGAAAGAAAGCAGATAAATGGGGCATTACCTAAATGAGAAAATTTTCAGGTTTCATTCATCAATTTGTCATAAATAAACCAAAATTGGTACCTTTATCAAAACTTAGTTGTCTTTGTAATTAAAGATAAAGAAAAATGATTCATGTAAAGTTCCGGTATAATTTCTCTCTTGTATGTATGCATGCATCATAGGAAGGTTCATAAGACACATCTCACTTTACCATCATAGGAAGGTTCATAAGAGACATCTCTCTTTACCATCTATAAAACAGGTTTCACCTCCAACTTTGTTTGGAAAAACCTCCAAAGAAGATATTTGAAAATTCTATTGGTACTTCAATTTATGAAGCAGAATATCGTAAAAAGAAGACATTTGAGCAGATTTGTTTTGAACATCCAAGTTCTTTTATTTTATTTGAAAGTCAAAAAAAGAAGTATGGTTGGCAAACTAGAGTGTAAAATTCATTCGTCGCTTCGTAAACTTAATGTCAGGTATGGTTTTAATTTTGTTAGGGATATCTGATGGCATGCAGGAGGTAGGAAGAGCGGTCTTCTTTGTCTAGATGTAGAAAGTGATAAACAACCATTAGAATAATTGCATGGCAATTATTATTAAGCTAATTCTGTTTCCTGTCCTCTTTTTATTTTCTTAACACGTTGTTGAATTAGTGTTATAAGTATATTTTTGGTTTCTTTGCTTCTTACTTTGTTAATATGTTATCGGAATAGTCTTTAAATATATTTTTGTTCCCCTTTCCTTCTTACCCTTATGAATATATTTTAGTTTACTCCGACTTCTTATTAGTTTTGTTTTGCTTCAATAAGACTATTATTTCTTATATACGCTTTATTCCATTATTTTACCTTGAAAATAAAATATGCAAATCTGATATCAAATTTGTATTCTTAGAAAGCATAGTGTTAGCTTTAAATCGAGTAATTCATGTTTTTCTCATTTTTAACTCATGTCAGTTACATGCAATCCAATGCTAAGGTGGATTGGGCTGGGCCTATTTAATCCAAAACAGTTCTGCTAAATAAATCTATTCCTTATGATGCATTTACGACAATTAGAAACACAATATTTGATTAGGGAATTGAGCATGGAAACTGAATGAACGAGGATTATGCTTATGAGTGCAAGCAAAGTATTTGAGCGTATAATTTAAGATGTAATTCTTATTTTAGTTGATTTATAACTAATTTATTATATGTTTTGTAACGTAATAAGAACTTAATAATTTCAAATAATAAAAATTAAATTATTTATTTTCATTAAAACAAAGTATTACATTTTAAATTCAAACACATGTAAATAAAACAAATAAAATTTACATACTATAAACAGAGATTAGACTCAATTGGTAAAACACAAATCCAAGTATCTCGGCATCAGAAAATATTTCCACTATATCCAAGTTTGTTGGATCTTCACGAAAAAATGCGATAATCTCCTACCACTAAAATTGTATAGTAAGAGATGGTGTAGAATAACAGCAGTGCACACATTGTTAAAGTGGTTAGTTTGAACTATCGACCATCCAATGACATGCGCGCTCGAGTTGTCATGCTTTACTTGTCTTTAACGTCAGGGTGAGTGAGTGTGGTATCTCTAACCACACAAATGGAGTATAAAGTAGTATCCGTAGAAATGAAACGCTGAGATGGTGAAGATAGAAGTATGGATATTTGTAGGTGATCTTTACCATGCAACCTCCAAATAGCCGATCCAAATATATACTTATATTTGAAGTGGGAAATTTTCTTGAATTTTTTATTTATACTCTACGATGTTCCATCACTCCTCAAAACCCTCAAACTAATTATGCCATATATCTCATACCATTACTTCTATATATATAAAGATTGTCTCGTTCAAATCAAAAACTCTTTAGGTTATCTCACTTACTCTTCATGCTTCACTTGTCAAAATTCAGCCTTATTGAATGCTAGCGCAACCGACGCATAAAATCGAGTGACTGATGTATTTCTATTCAGAAGACAAGCAACGAGCAGATCTATGAAAATTTACTCTTTTTCTTGTATATATAAAGGAATGGGCTGGGAGAAAACATAAATAGTAGTAGAATCAGAAGAATGCACCATATTAAAAAAAACGAAAACTGCAATATATAAGGAAAAAGCCCCCAAAAAATATGTTGTTAGTATGAAAAATAAGTAGAATAGCAGACAAAATTACTTGAACATAAGCTGGAGCAGTTCAACAGTATGAGGAAGAAAAAATAAGTTGTTTGGTGTTGGCGTAGATAGGAAGATAAAGGGGAGAGAGAGAATATATAGAGGAGGAAGGGAAGGGAAAAGAGAAGCAGGCGTTGGAGGGTGAGAAGATTCATCAAATGTTAAAGTAAATTGAACGTCCTACGAGCCGGATGTTGTCGCCAATGGAGCAAGGTAAATTTTGATTGCGAAAGATGCTTTAATCTAGAAAAGCATCACAAACATTGGATACGTTGCAGGGGTTTTACCAAACTGCATACACTCGCGATCTATCACTACATTCAGCAACTAGACTTATAACTGAAAATGTAATAAACCAGCGTAGACCAAAAAATTCTATACATACTCATGAATTTTACAAAATTACCCTTTGTTTACATCTTCATCGTCTTTCTTTTTTAAAACTTCAAACTCAATTAAAAAAAACTAGGAAAACCAAGAAGTAAAATTGCTTAAAATAAAAAAAAACTACAATTTTTGTACTAATATTATGAATTATCTGATTAGTTTTTAATTCTTAATTTCATTGAAATTAGTTTTAATTTTAGAAGGAAAATTTCGAGCAAATCTTTATTGATAGTTATCTTAGAAGCGCAAACTTTTCATCCAACCGTAAACTTTTAAAATTGTCCTTCATATCCTTTGGGATATGAAGTAACGTATCCCTAAAAGGTACTTTTCTTTGTATCCTTCGGGGGACGAAGTAACGTATACCTATAGGATACGGTATTTCATATCCCAATGGGATACGAAATAATGTATCCCCAAAGGATGCATTATCTCGTATCTCCGAGGTATAAATTTTGCATCCATTGGATGCAAAATACAGATCCTCCGAGGGGATGCGAAATGTTTAACACTACAACAGGGGGATGCGAAATTCTCGAAGATACCAGCTTGGGTTGCAAAATTCCTACTGTGGTCCCTAATGAAGACAATAGAGCTGTTTGCGTGTGAACACGTTTTTATCATATTTAGCATTCTTTGTTATTATCTACTAGCCATTAGGCTCATGCATACTTGGTATATTTAATACTAGCCATTAGGCTCATGCATATTTGGTATATTTTGTACTAGCCGTTGGGCTCATAGCACTATATATATGTGCTCTTTGTATCATGTTTTGCATCAATAAAAATTGCAATTGTTCCTCTCTAATAACTCTCCTCCTCATCTCTTAATATGGTATCAGAGCCAAACTGCCGAAAGGCCTAATCATCAAATAGAAAGTTGATTTTGTTTTATGGCCAACAACAATGAAGCAACCTCCGCTGTTTCAGGAAGTATGGGGTACAGCGCTCCACCAAACCACCATGACCTGATTAAACCGAAAAGCCAAATTATCACCACATCTCTAGACGAAGACAATTACATTCTATGGAAACATCAAGTAGAGATTGCTTTAAGAGGGTATGATTTACTGCAGTACATTAATGGGACAATAACAATCCCACCAGTGATGATAACCAATTTGGAAGGAGAAATTGTGCCTAACACAGACTACACAAAGTTTCAAAAACATAACAGCCTCCTCTCCTCATGGCTCCCATCGTCAGTAAGTTCGAATTCATTATCACAAATAGTTGGATGTAGCACGTCTTATGAAATATGGAAAACAGTTGAACAAATTTTCAGTTCACAATCAGCTGTTAGAATCATGCAATATAGAAGGGAATTACAAAATTCTAGAAAAAAGGAGGCAAGCATGAAAGAATACTTAGGAAAAATTAAAAATCTATGTGACAAACTAAATGCTGTTGGCCATAAGATCAGCGAGAATGAGCAAATCCTATTTATTATTGGTGGATTAGATAAAGAATACGAATCTCTAGTAACTGTGTTAGCCACACAACAAACCTTACCTGACTTACAGTTCGTTCGATCAGCACTCCTTGCTCATGAAGGCAGAATCGACCAAAGAAAAACAGCACAAAATAAGTTCTCTGCCAATTATGCCACAATCAGAAATAAGCAGATACAAGGAGATAACAACAAATATCGTGTGAAATGTCAAATATGCCAAAAGTTTGGTCATATGGCGAACAAATGTTACTTCAGGTATAATTCAGACCCAGGTGGACAACAGGCAAGCCAAAATTACTCTTCACAAAGAAGAGCACAAGCAAATATGGAAACAACAGGGAATTCGACTCAAATAATAATGACGCAAACCGAAGACATAATGCTGCAGATGATGATGAAGTAAAAAATGAAGACAATGGCTTCGAAGAATGGTACCCTGACTCAGGAGCGACTCACCACATAACCAGCAATCTTTAGAATTTAAACATTGGGAGCAGAAATTACTCAGGTATGAGGAATTTGCATATGGGTAATGGTAGTACTGCTAGTATCACACACATAGGCAAAGGGACTATTTTTGGGAAAAGACTACTCAAATTATACAATCTTCTTAGGGTACCTACGATTAATAAAAATTTGTTAAGTGTATCAAAATTTGCCAATGACAATAATGTTTACTTTGAATTTCATCCTAAGTTTTGCTTAGTTAAAGATTCCCTAAATCATGAAATATTACTTCGAGGTAACCTATATGATGGTTTATACAAATTCAAGACTGCAAACTCAAGTGGAGAATTCTGGTACAATAATGTAGATGCTAGTAGTGACAATGACTGTATTAGGAATAGTTGCAGTAACGTTGATTATGACAATAATAGCAGTGAATGTAACATAATTAATTCTTGGCATGTAAAATTAGGACATCCTAATATGGAAACTGTTAAGACTGTTCGATGTAATAATAACATTCATTATAAAAATGTACCTATCAAACACACATGCACACACTGCCAACTCGGCAAGAGCCACAAGCTCCCATTTAGTGATTCTGAAACCAGCTATAATGAGCCACTGGAGCTTATAGCCGCTGACTTGTAGGGACCCGCGCCTCTAAATTCATATCAGGGACACAGGTATTATCTTTCTTTTGTGGATGCTTATTCTAGATATACTTGGATATACATGCTGAAAACTAAATCAGAAGCTTGCAATACAGTTATGCAATTTATAACTCATGTCGAAAAACAAATGAACAGTACTGTTAAGGTTGTTCAGACAGATGGGGGAGCTGAGTTTAAACCTCTAACTAATTACTTTCTCAAAAGAGGGATCAAACATAGATTAACTTGCCCCCATACGTCCGAACAAAACGGTTTAGTCGAAAGAAAACATTGACACATAGTAGAGACTGGTCTAACTTTTTTATCACAAAGCTCATTACCTATGAAATATTGGAATGAAGCTTTCTACACATCTGTATTCCTCATTAACAAGTTGCCAACCAAAGTCTTAAACAATAAAAGCCCTCATGAAATGATATACGGTGTTAGACCAGAATATGGTTTTCTGAAAGCCTATGGGTGTCTATGTTTTCCATGTTTGAGAGACTATAACAATCATAAACTAGGTATGAGATCAAGCCCATGCACATTCATTGGGTACGCACAAAACCAAAAAGGCTATAAGTGCATGGACAAAAATGGAAAAATATATGTTTCTAGACATGTGATATTTGATGAAAACATGTTTCCTTATGCAGAAAAGCAAATCGGCAAAAAGGATGGGGAACAAAGCATAAACAATAACATACGGTTCGAGCCATTCATTACTGAACCACCTTCAATTGATAGAAATGAAGAGCAACAACGCACAAGCTATTTAAACACCCAGGAAGAAACTACGGATCGAACAAATGAGCAAACCAATGAGACACAAAATGACTCAGAAGATGCAAACATACATCAATCAAATCAAAACATGCAGTATAGTGAAGATACATAAAACAACAACCATGCTGACACTACCAGCAACAATGATACACAGCAGCAGACACCACCACAATCAACTGGACATCACATGATCACCAGGTCAAACAGAGGCATCTTCAAACCCAAAGTATATAATATTTCTGCCAGTGAGATCGAACTATTGAATTTCACTCAGGCTATAAGATCAAACAAATGGAAGGAGGCAATGGACACTGAGTATAAAGCTCTCATAAAAAACAACACTTGGAGCTTAGTGACTCAACCAAAACACAAAAATGTGATTGGTTGTAGGTGGACATACAAAATAAAAAGAAAAAAAGATGGATCTATTGACAAATATAAGGCCAGACTCGTTGCAAAAGGTTACGCGCAACAATTTGGTTTTGATTTCAACGAAACTTTTTCCCAAGTAATAAAACCCACAACCATCAGAATTATATTGACCATTGCTCTAAACAAAGGATGGAATGTGAGGCAAATGGACGTCAACAATGCTTTTTTAAATGGGGAATTGACTGAAGAGGTATACATGCAACAACCTGAAGGATATGGTACTGGTGATAAAGTATGCAAATTACACAAAGCAATATATGGCTTAAAACAAGCTTCGAGAGCTTGGTATGAAAAGCTAAAGTCAACTTTGTCTAACATGGGTTTCTCACAAGTTAAATCGGAAAATTCTCTATATATGAAGAAGGGCATACATGGATCTATGTTCATTCTAATATACATTGACGACATGCTAATAACAGGAGACAACAACGAAGAAATAAACAAAACCTTACACAAGCTGGATCAAAATTACGCCATTAAAGACTTGGGGGAACTAAAATTCTTTCTTGGAATACAAGTGATTAGGAAAAACAATGGTGAATTAATATTATCCAACAAAATTATATCACTGAAATACTGCAAAGGGCAAATATGCATAAGGCAAACCCATTACCTACTCCTATGATTAGTAACCTAAGACTATCTAAGCACAAAGGATAAGCTATCGACAATGCCAAACAATATAGAAGCATAATAGGAGCGTTACAATACGCAACTATTACTCGACCAGACATATGCTACAGCGTCAATAAACTCAGTCAATACATGCAGAACCCTTTATCAGAACATTGTATGGCATTAAAGAGAGTGTTACGATACTTACAAGGAACAAAACATTACGGCATACGCCTAAATTTAGAAAAGGAACTTAACTTACAGTGCCTTAGCGATGCCGATTGGGCAAACGATATTGATGATCGAAAGTCTGTCTCAGGATGCTGCGTTTACCTCGGTTCCAATATCATTTCCTGGTGTTCGAAGAAACAATAGACCACATAGATGTGGCACAGAGGCGGAGTACCGTGCACTGGCAAGCGCTACAGCTGAAATCATGTGGATAGAATCACTGATGGAGGAGCTTGGTTTCACTCCAAGATGAAAGCCGGTCATTTAGTGCGATAATAAAAGCACAGTATCTTTATCTCTAAACCCTATTCAACATTCAAGGACGAAACATCTTGAAATTGATCTCCACTTTGTGAGAGAAAGAACGCAATCAGGAAGACTTGCAATATGTCATGTGCCAGCATACTATCAGAGAGCAGATGCTCTCATGAAGGCCCTTTCGACCAATTTTTTTACCAGAATGAGAGAGAAACTTCGCATTATCAGTGGAGGCGGAAGCCAGAATGAAAAAGGAAACCCTAGTTCGAACTGAGGGGGCATAATGAAGACAATAGAGCCGTTACAATAGAGCCGTTAGCGTGTGAACACGTTTGTATCATATTTAGCATGCTTTGTTATTATCTACTAGCCGTTAGGCTCATGCATACTTGGTATATTTAATACTAGCCGTTAGGCTCATGCATATTTGGTATATTTTGTACTAGCTGTTGGGCTCATAGCACTATATATATGTGCTCTTTGTATCATGCTTTGCATCAATAAAAATTGCAATTGTTCCTCTCTAATAACTCTCCTCCTCATCTCTTAATAGTCCCCAATTTTCATACGCTCCCACTTAATCCACTACTTATAAATACCCCGTATTTCATAATTCAAAAGGGTTGGCTTTTGCTTCATTTGACAGCTTAAGAAGGAACTTGGACACCATTAATGACATCCTAAGCTTTGAGGAAGAAGAAGTACTAACTTTTTTCTCAAGACTTCCTAAATGCAAATAATGACTTCTAAATACTTAGCCAAATATTGTAGACAGTTGTAATGATGATGTCCAACTCTTGTAACCTTCAACTATGAACAAAGTTAGCAAACGCTTCAAAGTGACGTAGGTTCAAATTGAATCGAACCTCTATAAATTCCTGTATTCTTGCTTTCTACATTTACTTTTCCCTACATGAAACTTCATTTCATATTCTCGAGAATCTTTGGGTATGACGCTACCCACACTCTTCTGAGCCCAAATTTCCACAAAAATTGAAAAACAAACTCATCCAAGCTTGAACATCTAAATCAGGTAAATGCAAACTAATGAATATGAGCATAATCAGAGTATGACAAAATAACTCACAAAGAAAACAAAATATGATAAACTAGTATAAACTTAGTTAACTACCGTATAAGAGTAAGTCACCACGTCAATACTGAGTATGAGAGAGAAGGAGAACCGAAAACCAAACTTAAACACCTGTAGAAACCTAAATTTCTCGATATAACCTAGGAGTGGTAATGAGGAGGGGGTTAGAACAATAAGTTCTGGTGAGCAAAAATGGTACAACACAGTCTACAATACAGAAATTAAACCAACTTAAACCGCTTGAAATGATAAATTGTTATTTAGATTACGGATTTAAATAGAATCAAACATATAAATCAAAGAATAAATAAACTATAATATCTCACAGTGCAAGCATTTTGCACAAATTATTAGAGTTTAAAAAATATATATGCACAGCATAAGAAAAGTATACATTAATTTATTTACCAAAAATTTGCGAATTTTAAGCGGACCAAAAGCGAGCGTCTTCATCACTCTCTAACTTCAATAATTGAGATCTTTAAGTCTGCAACACTTGGAACTGACCCGAGCATTCCATGCAAAACATAAAACAGTCGAGTCAGGATTAATCATTGTTCAAGTAAATAAACTTCAATAAAACACTAAAATATAATAGTTAATTCTAATTCAACTGCACTTCTAAAATTTGAATACGTATCCAACCTAAATATTAACAACTAATATAATAATTTGCATAGGAATCCCAGCAATCTACTGTTTCAGGTTCACAAGATAAAGCGAGAATAAATTCAAGTTTTTTTCTTCTTATCCATACAATACAGAAACAATGTATAATTTGTCAATATACAGGTTATGATTTCAAAACGGGTTACGCATTAGTGAAACAATGTCCAAGATATATGTAGACAGTACAAAAACAAGCAATTCATCAGTGAGGACATCCAACTTATCAATACATGTCGAAAAGGGTATATAACCAGGCAAATAAAATAAAATGCCTCGGTATATATAAACGAAGTCAGTGAGTGAGAATTTACCATGCATGAATTTGTGTATATCAAGGCAGCATGTACAATATGCTACATATGGTGTAATAAGCAGAATAAGGTGCGTGTTCAGTTTAAAGTCAAAGTAGGAAAGTAGCAACTCCTCCATTCTTTTACAGGTAATAGGGCACAAAATTAATGTATAGAATTCTAACTGTTTTTCAACATTTTAGCCTAAGTTAATAAATAGGAAGTAGATCTGGTTTCAATATCAATGTGTATACATTTAGATTTACTAAGGGTATAAATAACACATACAAGTTTAATAAAATGATAATATACATAAATGTGTATATTATAGATTTCAAGACACTAATAAGGAAGCTACATGAATACAAGGTTATATGAATGAATTGACACAATACATGTATGCACACATGTGTAAATGCATATACATATAAATTCTAACTCAAGTGCCAGGTTTCGAAAACAAGCAGTACATGTAAGTGTTCAACTATTTCATTAGTGCAAAGGAATGGTCAGTAACCAGTATAAGCTAAAATATCCAACAGTAGGTATAATATTCAAGTATTAGGGATAGTAAGTGATAGGTCTCAAAATCAAAGCGCACATGCATATACACTTCAGGTATCAATGTAAGAAAAGCACAACATCTAACGAAAAGGAACGCCCAAGTCAACTACAACAATGTGTACAGTGCATACATCCACTAAATGTCATAATTTCGAATAGGAGTCCAATTGTCAAGTTGTTAACAGGATTTCAATGCAACAAATGTATCAGCTACATCAAGACATAAGTCAGGAAAGTAGTAGATCGCTAGAAATTATCGGCACAATGACAAAAATCAGTGGGAAAAGGCACAACAAGGTAACACTGGCTTGATATGGTATCCATATATTAGTGTCAAATGGGTAACAGAGAAAATCCAAGTATTTATTTCAGTTTACAACTAGGCAACATGTAAATCCAGTATTTTAAGACATAAGAAGGCATTTTACAAGACCCGCAAACAAGTAAAACGCCCTGATTGAAAAGGTTGAGATTCTTGAACAAAGCTAATCGTGAGATAAACTCACCTCGACTGGTTTTGTCGTAAATCGTGGCGACAGAAACTTGAGCAGCGACAAGGCGATGTTGCGGAAAACGAGGCGAAGGAACGACAACGTGGCAAACAAAGTGAATCGATTGGAGAACACAAATTCGATTTAGGGAGAGACAACACTTGGAAGTGGTCTGGATATGGCCGGTAGTTGTGGTGGAGGTGGGAAAGGAGGGGTCAGGGTTGCAGATTCGAGTCTTTGGAGGTGGAAGTTGAAGTGTGGAAATAGGGAGGCTGAGGTGTGGAGATGGATGGGTGCTGGCGAAATCCATTAGAGGAGAAAGGACGGATGGAAGACGGAGGAGCGGGCGCAGCTGGTAGGCGTGGCCAAGATCGAATGCGCTACAATTTTCTTCAAGCGAATAGACGTGGAGAAGAAGAAAAATGGGACGAGAGAGAGAGAGAGTAGAAGGCTTTGAAGCAAATGAGAAGAGGAAGAAGCTTTTATTATTCTTTTTTATATGTATTTGGTGAGAAGAGAAAATGGCATAGGTTTTGGAACGTGGTTATTAAAATATTAAGCAAGTATCACGCGGGTTTTGGACAGATGGTTTTACAATGTTTGGGCTTTTGAGAAAGCGCATGGCAAAGTTTTAAACATATTTTGTCTTCCCCTTTTTTATTTAAAGAAGAAAACGTGGCTTCTTCTTTTTATATGCAAGTGACAATTCAATACTTAATGCACAAAAATGAACATGGAATTCAAAGCAATTGAAAATGCAAGTTTCACGTCTTGCATATAAGTGGAAGAGAGAGAAGCTCAAAACTTTAATGTATGAATTTATTATCACGTTACCTTCTTTAATAGTCCAACCTTTCACATTTTTGAAAGCTTGAGTGCTATGTGAAGGTTATAAATCAGGTTTATAGACTCAAAAAGGCTAATAAAATATGTTGAATCTGAATAGAGACACGTCGAACTCAAAAGGCTTTGTTTTCAAAATGAACTGCGCAACTTATTTCGGAATTATGTGGCGTATCGAATACCAAAAATGAAAAATAAATATACTATGGTGATAAGTGCGATGAGACAGATGCAACGGTACACAGTTTGCAGTGCTATGACATTCTGATCGAAAACACATTACGGACTCCTTTTAGTGTAAAATTCACATAGGAAAATAATTAAACAGAGTTCAAAACGTCTGATTTTCGCAAAATGAAAAATAGCGTTATTCTTAGAATTCAATCTAGTATTTTTAGCTCAAGTTCTCTCAAATTCCGACTGTAACAACCCGGATTTTCAGAACCAATTTAAAATTTCTATTTTAGCTATTTTAATGGATTTTGAATACTTAAAATGATTTATTTTAAATAATAACGACTAGAAATTTATTTTGAATTGAATTAGAATGTATGAATTTATTTCAATTATATAATGAGCCTGAAATGGCGCGGTAATTTGAAAATTCGATTTTAAATTTCAATTAAATGTATGAGATTCAAAATAAATCCGATTTCAGTAAAACCAGAAACGTTGGAATCTATTTAATAATATATTTCTAAAGATTGTGAAAAATTCAGATTTCATAATATAAATTGAAGGTTATGTCCAGTTTAAAATTTAAAATAGTCGCCATGGAATTTTTTTTTGAAAATGGGTATATTTTATTCCAGGCCCAACAAGCCCAAACTATTTACAGTCCAACTTACAACGTTCACCGTCATATAATCATCAGTTGACAACTCATCTTCACTTCCAAAAAAGGGAATTAACACTTTAACCGAAATTGCCCTATTTACAATCATGGCGGGTGGCGGCGGTATTGAGTATCTAGGATTTGATCGCTCGTCTCCCCTGGATTTACGACTTCGCTACCAGTTGTTCTGCTACCCAGGACTGAGGAATTCCTTCTTCTTCTACTCTTCAATCTGACTTCGATGTCATGCAGAATCATCCGACTAACTTCTTCAATTGATCGTGTCTTTGATTGAAACAAACGGCGGTTTCTCTCTTTGCAAATCCACCAAATTAAAGCTGTGAATATGGAGCTATATTCATCGGATTCCACGTGTTTGGCTTGCCATTGAATGGCCAAGTAATCTATTAACCGGTTCAGATTATTGCTTCTTAACTGTTTTTCGAATGCTTGAAAACAATTGAAAGCAACTTGTTTTGAGTAATTACATTCAAAGAATAGGTGACTATGAGTTTCAGCAGTAGTGTTACACAAGACGCATGTTGATTCATTGATGATATTCCATCTGTTCAGTCTGTCTTTAGTTGGAAACCTTCCCTTAATCGCTTTAAAAGCTGTAAACGCCATCTTCGGAATATTAGCTTTGGTCCATATGAATTTAATTATATTTAAATTATATATAGCCCTTAAAAATAGTCATTTTACAAACGATCTCCATTTTCGACGATACCACTTTCGTTGGATCCGGAATGTCAAATTATTATTAGGTCTCAAATTTCATAATTTTTAGATATAATATGTGAGCGTGGTAAATTTAAATGTGTTTTAACAGTTTAAGTTTGAATTGGATCGACTAGAAAATGGCCATTTTTCAAATGGTCTCCAAATTCGATGAAATTAGTTTTGTTAGGACCTTATCATCAAAACATAGCTAGATATATTTTTTCTATAATTTTTGGAGCCATTATGTGGCCCCAATTAATAAAAATGTACGTTCAAATGCAATTAAATTGATTTATATTTTAATTTTGATGAGAACTGATTAAAACAGTTCAATTACCATACGGGACATATCCCATTGTGTCTGGAATAGGGGTATTTGGTTAGGAACGATAGTCGTTGGGTTCGATTTGGATTTCAGGAGAAAAATGTAATAAACTAGGAATTAAAATAACATAAAATAATATATAAACACCCCTAAAATTCTAAACCCTAGGCCATATTCCGAAATTGCCGTCACTCTCCAATCAATGGCGAAATTTGCTCGAAATTTCCTCCCTTAAAATCGCCAAATCCATGCCTTAATTTCAGAAGTTAATAAAACAAAAATCGTAGCTCTCTTCTCCCTCTTTAAATCCATATAAGTGTGATCATCTCTAGCTTCGTAAATCGTGTGAATTTCTAGTTCTAAGATGCGTCGTTCAGTGCTGTTTTCGAGGCTCAGGGGTTGGCCGAGTTGGCCGTGGTTCATGGGGAAGGTGATGTTCGCGTAGGGCATGGACGTGGGGGTGGCCGATTTTCGTCACGGTGGTTGTGGAGGAGGCGCGGAGTAGGCTTTCTGATCGACGATTTCTAGTTTTTAAACGAAGAAGATGGAAAACTAACGACAATGTTTGGTTAAGTGTTGTCAATTGTTAATTTTAGTTTAATTAATTTAAATAGGTAATTAACGTATAAATTATCATATCTTGTACAAATAGCGACGGAATTTGACGAGGTTGGAACCGTTGGAACCGTAAAATCGAGCACTACACGATGGAGCAGACTAGAAAAAAATTGGAGCTAGCTACAAATTTAGGAGGAGTGGAACCCAATGTGAGATCTCTAAATTCAATTGAATGGAAAATAAAATATCCTAGATTGCAGACGGGGCTTAGTAGCTCCTAACACTATTTATTGTACAAACCATGGTTGATTTGTGTGATATGTGTGTCGTATAAAATATATATACATTGTGATATATATATATATATATGTGTGTGTGACATGAAAATTATATATGCGTTGTATAAATTATATATGCTTTGTATAAAAAAATAATATATATACGCGATGTTCAGAAATGGAATGCGATGAAATGGAATAAATGTTTGATCGTTAAAAATATAATTTTTAACGCATATACGGAATGGATAAAATTATAATGATATGGAATATTCAATTTTGGTTTTGAAATTGAAAATGAAGTTGAAATCGTTTTAAAATAAATTTACAAATGATTTATGAAATACGTTTTAGATGGAAATCAATGGAAAATATATATTATATACTATTTATATATATTAATGGATTGAGTAGAACGCACCGCACAGCGACCGTTCACGAATTTCAGCATTGACTTTGAATTGACGCTACGGGAGATCCGACCGTCGGATTCTCCAAAAACGGGAACCGTTGGGTTCATATCGAAAAGAGCTTTCCAGTGAATATAAGAGATTTGAAATCTAACGGTTGGATTTGGAGTTATGTCCAAATCAAATTTGGAAAAGGTCGCTATTGATGCAGTTCGGTGGCCTTTAGTGGAAACCAACTGTATGGGCCTTAATATATTTATCGGTCGCTATTGATTTATCGGTCGTTCTCGAACCGATGGAGTCATTCGTTGGCTCATTTACGCCCCAAAGGGCGGGGAAATGCAGTGTCCAGGCATAATAATCCACATCGGTGGACCAGCCCTGACGATCCAAGGGTTGCCTGCGCGCTTGCCTGAGACTCGGACTAAACAGTCTCGAATCGGTAGAGGACTATCTTTTGCCTCGGTTCATAGATGGAAATCCAATTTCCAATACGTGACATTGCGTTTTTGATTGTATACCTATATATGGCGACATGATATATGGTACCTATGCCATTTAGGATTGATATTTATGATTGTATATAAAATTAGAAACTAGCTGAAAACGAGTTAAGAAGGGTGGTTTTCTGGGTATTGGTCTGATGTTGGTTTCGGCCTTCGAGGTTAATACTTAGGGAATCGTTCTCTTACTAATTTACAGTTGGAGTCTGATTAAGAATTAAAAGATGAAATTTCACGTATCAAGCATTCTTTGGCTGTTATAAGGTAAAACCCTATCCTCCGGCTTGCGTTGCATTGTGTGATGGGACCTGGGTCTTTTAACAGGTTCATTGTTCTTTATTTAACATTGCGTTGTTTGTTTTATGCACTGGTATTCTTGGGAGGAAACCAGTTCCGTGTTATACGGCGTGGTCCCTTGATTTACCAAACTTTAAGAATAAAGATTTATAACTGTTTTAGTTCTCACACCAGTCACATGACTGACCTGGAGTTTATTGTTTTAACCTAAACTCTGGGTGCCCTTATTTTCCGCACGGGCAGCTAGTAGTTTTGGTTTTGCAGATTTATATTCACAGGATCCGGATTTACAGCTGGATTGATATCCGGAAAGCTCTGTATCCGTATATCTTCTTCAGTTGGTGTTTTGTATTATTATTCCGCTGCAGTAATGTATTTAAATCTCTGATGTTTTATAATGTGTAATATTTATTCATACTCTGTATATTCTTGTATTCTGATGGAATTGTTGTAATAAACAATGAAATGTTCTTCTATTTGTGTTCTGGTTTGTCGTGTTCTCAAACGATCAGGGTTTATTGAACGGTCTTGGTTGATTTAACGATTGATTCAGATCGAGCGAAATTCCTTATTGCTACAGTGGTATCAGAGCTCTGGTTTACAGAGCTCGAGAACAAGACACATTAGCACCAAACGAAAGAATTCATCAGATATTGGATTAGAAATGTCCAACAAGAATTACTCGTTAGAGATAGGATCAGTAGTATCCTAGAACGAGTGTGAAGAGTATGTTTTTCAAAATAAAAATGAAAATAAATTTTGTTTTGAAAATTAAATTCAATTATTCGTATTTGAATATTTTATTTGTATTGATTTGGACAATCTAGTATATGATTATTTTGCGTATACGCGTCATGAACGTATATTCGAAGTTTTAACATACTGGATCGATATAGAATCACACTCTAGTCGCTCGGAGATGTTTCTGATGATCGCTCGAGCATCATCAGCATTTATGTTCGTGTTTCGAAGGTGTGATATCTATATATTTCCATTAGACTGGTGTGAGAACCAACTAGATAGGGCTTATTTGTTGTGATTTGGCATCAAAAATATGATTTTCTGTATCTATATATCAAAATTATGAATTTGAAACGTTAATTCAATAATTGATTGATGGTTGTGCTGTTTGATTATTGTTTTGAAATTTTGAACCATTATGCCAAATTGAACCGAATATTGAACTGTATTGAAAAATGGTTACATTTGCATGTATATACATGTATATCTACTGAACAGGTCATATCAAGGAGGCTAGAGAAGAGGAATAAATTTGTTTGCCCGACAAATAGGTACACATTTACTGTTTTGTTTGGGTGATGATGATTTTATGAGCCGATTGGCTAGCCGCTTGGCTTTTTCTTTTTCTTTTTATACCACCATTGGATTGGTGAGGGCCATGGGAGGCTTTTTGAAATATCCCGAAGCTCCCGGTGCAGGGGAGGTTATGGCGAAATTTTTCGAAAATTTAGGGTGTTAGCCAAATTTTTGAAAAATTTGAAAAATTCTTAGAAACTGAAAAGTTGATGAATTAAAGCCATAATTAAAATAATGAAAGTTGAGTTGATTATAAAACAACTTTCGGCTTCGTTCCTTTTCGAGGACGAAAAGATTTTAAGTTGCGGAGATTGTAACAACCCGGAAATTCTGGGCCAGTTTAAAATTTTTATTTTGGAAAATTTATTGAATTCTGATTATTTAAAATGAATTATTTCAAATAATAACAACGGAAAATTTATATTCGACGAAGTTAAAACGAATAAATTTATTTTAATTATATAACGATCCGGAAATGGCCCTGCAGTTCTAAAATTCGATTTCGAATTTCAAATGAATATACAGAATTCGTTTTAAGTCGGAATTGAACGAAACAAGAAATATCTAAATCTGTTTAATCATATCTTTCTAACGAAGCCAAGAAACTGAGATTTCACTTTAGAAGTTGAAAGATATGTCCAGTTTAAAATTCTGAAAAGTCGCTGTGGAATTTATATATATTCTAATATATATAAAGGCCTTTGAAAATGGAAATTTTGCAAACGACCTCGGTTTTCGACGAAACCACTTTTGTTGGATCCGTGATGTCAAATTATTGTTAGGTTTCAAAATTCATAATTTTCTGAATCAATATGTGAGTGTGGCGAAGTTAAACATGTTTTAACAGTTTCTATTAAAAATCGGGTCGACCAGAAAATGACCATTTTTCAAACGATCTCAGAATTCGACGAAATTAGTTTTGTTAGAACCGTATCGTCAATGCGAAGCTATAAATAATTTTTCTAGAATTTTTCGGGTCCGTATGTGGTCCCGGTAAATGAAAATGTGTTTTAAATTGAATATATAAAGAATTATACTTTAAATTCAACGGAAACTGATTCAAACAGTCGAATTGGCCTACGATACATATCCCATTGTGTTCGGAACAGGGGTAATACGCTAGGGACGATAGTCGGTGGGTTCGATTTCGAGTTCGAAAATAAAAGTTACTTTTTGGATTTTAATGTTTAAAATAAAATTAAATAAAATATAAAAAAAACCTTATCTCTCCCTTACCCCCCTTAATCGGTCAACGCCCTCCCACTTCCCCTTTCCCCTTTCCCAAAACCGAATCAAATTGAAAAATAACCCGCCCCCCTTTTTTTTCCTCGATCGCCACCATCCAAGGCGGCGCCACGCCTGGCCAGACCCCCTCCCCCACGTCGATCCGCCTCCCTCTTCCATCCCCTGCTCCTTCGCCCCTTCTTCTCCTCCAGCCCTCGAACGAGCCCTCCGCCGTTCAACCCCGAGCTTCCTCCCTCCTCTTAAACCCTAGCCGCCCTCTGGCCAATCCCTGACCACGCCCAAACCCTCCGCCTCCGCCCAGTCAACGCGCCGCGCCCCTCTCTCCCGATGAAGCCCCTGCGACGACCTCGAGCACCACCCACCACCTGCAGCGGATCCACCGCCCGCCTCCGACCCCAAACAACGACCGTGGACCCCCTCTGACACCGAAGCAGCGATTTTACAGTGAAGGTGAGTTTTAATTTATTTTATTTTTAAAATCTGATTTTTATTTTAGGTTAAAAATATAGTTTTTAAATTAGTTTTAATTTGAATTCAGTTTTGAATTTAAAATCAAATTTATTTAAAAGAAGAAGAGATTCATATATGTAGAAGAGGTTAAATTTGTATATGAATCCACGATTTCTATAAATATAAAGGTTGCATTTTTATGATGAAAAAAAATTGGATTTTTATCAACATAAAGTTTAGATTTTTATTTATCGACAACTTTGATTTTTAACATATGAAAGGAGATTTTTATATAAGGAAAGACGGTATTTTTAACAAAGGAAAGACAGGATTTTAAATAGAATTTTTATACGTTAAAAATTAGATTTTTATATTATAGAGATATTAAAAATTCGATTTTTAAATTATAGAGACGTTAAAAATTCGATTTTTATATTATAGAGATAATAAAAATATAATCTTTATATTTGAAAAGGCGAAATCTTTATATTTGAAAGAGCGAAATCTTTATATTTGAAAAGGCAAAATCTTTATATAGAGAATGGCGATAGAAAAACATAATTTTTGTATGGTAATGATAATAAAAATTCAATCTTTATATAAGGAATAGAAATATAAAAATATAATTTTTATTTAGAAAGAAGCGTTGTAAATATATGAAGTGAAATAAAAATATGAATATCGTGAACTAGAGAATATAAAGATGTGATCTTTATATTTGTAGTGAATGCGGACGACGAAAGTAACTAGAGGCGAGCACGACGAAGATATCCTACATTTGAAGTGTCGTGGAGTTGGGATAGCTTTGGTGAGAACTTCTCACTTTAAATTTTATTTTCTAGTTAGAAATATATACTAGGATGCAGACGGTGTTTAGTAGCACCCGACACCCTCGTCCACAGACCATGGACTTGTTTGTTTGGTTGTTTGGTGATTGATTAGAATATTTGTTGAAATTTTGTTTGTGTGAATAATGAAATTGATTTGGTTGATATGTGAATGGCTTGGGCCATTACTAGACCGGGGATAAGGCTACGCCTTGTCCCATTTCTAGTATCGTGCCGTTATGCCGCCGAAATTTTCTAAAATATGTTAAAAAAATAAAAATATCATTTTTAGTGTGTAAATGAACTGAATAGAAATTCATGTGTTGAAATAAAATATTTTATCGTTAAAAATATAATTTTTAACGTGTGTGTGAATAAAATAAAATATTCATATACAAACCAGACGGTTTGTTTATGTACACTGATTTGACTGATACTGATTGGGACGATAAATTTTACACGTCGCCCAACTGCACAAATAAAATCTGTGTTGGTTGATGTGAAACCCCACACGGGTATTCGGATGTACACTAGTCCCAATAATTACTTGTATGTCGATCGATAGGTTGGCAGACAGTCGTGTTGTGCACTTTGGATGATGGTTGATTATTTATCGTTGTTGTTGTATACATGTGTTGTATGGAATCCATATAAATAACATTATATGGTAACTGATTGGGTCTCATTCCAATTTAGAAAATAAATTAAATTCATGTGTTGAAAGAAATATATATTCATGTGTTGAAAAATATATAATACTCATGTGGTGACGGTACTCATTCGTTGAGATTAGTCATGTGTTGAAATAAAATTTACATATTCATGTGTTGAAGAAAATATTAATTTGTTGAATATAATAACGATGTTATTGAAATATAAAGCCGTGTTGGTTAGATTTGCGCCATTTTGATGTGAACGATATTTATATCGATTTTATTCGAATATTGAAAAAGAAGTGATTTCAAAATATAACGTTTTGAAAATAATATCATTTATATATATCGATGATATAGAATATTCAATTTTGATTTAAAATTGAATATGAAGTTGAAATCGTTTTGAAAACGAATTTAAAACGATTTATAAAATACGTTTAGAATTGAAATCGACGAAATATGTATAATATATATATTATATATATTAAATGGCCTGAATAGAACGCGCCGCGCCGCGGCAGTCCGTGAATTTCGACCATTGACTTCGAATTGACGTTACGGGAGATCCGACCGTCGGATTATCCTGAAACCGGAGTCGTTGGGTTTGTATCGAAAAGAGCTTTCCAACGAATATTTGAAATTTGAAATCTAACGGTTGGATTTGGAGATACGTCCAAATCAAATTTAGAAAAGGTCGCTGTAAGTGTAGTTCGACGACCCTTATTGGAAATCGACTGTACGGGCCTTGATAAAATTATTAAAAATATCTATAATTTGTGAAAAATCAAATATATGAACTGGAAAGAACTGGGATGAAAAATTCGCTATTTGAAAGGATAAAAATATATTTTTATCGAAATGAACTAGTTTTGAACTAGAATTAAAACCCGATATTTTTAAATAAATTGGGTTTGAAGTGGTTTTAGAAATAATCAGGATTTGATATTGAATATAAGCCGATATATTTTCTATTCAGAGCCTTGTATTTAATATCAAATGAGATTTTGGTTTGTCGTGAACAGTACCTTTAATAATACTGTTCTTAAACCCGAATGGAGTTAAGAAAATTAGGAGCGAACTGGGGATCAGTTAAGCTGAATGGTTTCTTGGATATTGATCTGATGTTGGTTTCGGCCTTCGGGGTCAATATTTAGGGAGCTGTTCTCTTACTGATCTACGGTTAAGGACTGACAGAATGGAACGTTATTTTGGGTTTATCGTGAACCGTGTTTTAAATGACATTGGTTCTTTAACCCAGTTAAAGATTAAAACTGAGTGGATTTTTAATGAATCTTTATTTAGATTGAAATGATTGAGAATGGAGTATCACCAGTTTTGCTCCAAGCGATAGTGAAATCTTTAATTAGATTTAAACGTGAAATGGTAATTAAATTTACCGATAACCCCGTGGTGTTAGATATGGAGTATTATCAGTTTTGCTCCATGGGATAAATAGGTTGGGATTAGGAAATAAAATAAATAATTACTTCGGTGTGGTTCGCTAATCCCGACTAGATTAGAAAACCGTAATATGGTTTGAAATGATATCTAAAGGAAGATTAAAGAATGAATTTCAAAGAATTTATCTTTGATAAAATTAATGGGAACCTTTCCTTAAGAATGTGACATTTAGAAACTAACTGTAGGTTGGCTAAGAAGAGTGGTTTCTTGGATGTTGATCTAATGTTGGTTTCGGCCTTCGGGGTTAATATTTGGGGAATTATTCTCTTGCTAATTTACGGTTAGTGACTGATGAATTGGAATGAGGCGTATGCTGTGTCTGTGTAACATTTTTTTATTATATACTCGGGTTGTTCAGAAAGACAGGGTTTATACCCATTTTGAATAACCGATTCGACGTTATGTCGAAGATGAAGACGGTGGTAGAAGACCGGATGGTCTTCACATCGTCTGGGTGATTACTGATGATCTTGATTGGGCTGTACACCCAAGAGGAGAGAATCAGTTGGTGATCGTCCAGACGTACTTGGAGATCGACAGATATGCGAGGACCTCTGCCCTGTATTGGACATACGGGGGAGGAATAAGGTACCTCCGGTTTCGTTCAGACCCAGAACAGACTTGTAAATGGACTATGTGTCTGGCATTGGAAATCATTCTGTGTGATTGATGTATATCGGTTGCATGGAGTGGTTTGCCTGTGTGGCATGCTAAGATGCAAATGATCCAGGCTTCTGTTGCAAAGCAGAGTCTTGTGGATGATGGTCAAAGCACCGCCTTTGTGGCATTGCTTTGTGTAGCGTTAATTCACGAGCCTCACACCCCGGTATGAACCAAAAACTGGAGAAGGACCTCAGGGAGGGCATGCGTTTCTTTCTAGTTAGGAGTGGCGTCAGTGCTTAAACTGGCTGACGAGTTTGACTCATGTGGTTGTTGGAATTGGAGGCACCTCGGATTTATCGGTCCTTCTCGAACCGATGGAGTCATTCGTTGGCTCACTTACGCCCCCAAGGGAGGGGAAACGCAGTGTCCGGGCATAATAATCCACATCGGTGGACCGGCCCTGACGATCCAAGGCTTGCCTGCGTGCTTTCCTGAGACTCGGACTAGACAGTCTCGAATCGGTAGAGGACTATCTTTTGCCTCGGTTCATAGATGGAAATCCAATTTCCAATACGTGACATTGCGTTTTTGATTGTATACCTATATATGGCGACATGATATATGGTACCCATGCCATCTAGGATTGATATTTATGATTGTGTATAAAATTAGAAACTAGCTGAAAACGAGTTAAGATGGGTGGTTTTCTGGGTATTGGTCTGATGTTGGTTTCGGCCTTCGGGGTTAATACTTAGGGAATCGTTCTCTTACTAATTTACAGTTGGAGTCTGATTAAGAATTAAAAGATGAAATTTCACGTATCAAGCATTCTTTGGCTGTTATAAGGTAAAACCATATCCTCCGGCTTGCGTTGCATTGTGTGATGGGAGCTGGGTCTTATAACAGCTTCATTGTTCTTTATTTAGCATTGCGCTACTTGTTTTATGCACTGGTATTCTTGGGAGGAAACCTGTTCCGTGTTATACGGCGTGGTCCCTTGATTTACCGAACTTTAAGAATAAAGATTTATAACTTTTTTAGTTCTCACACCAGTCACATGACTGACCTGGAGTTTATTGTTTTAACCTAAACTCTGGGTGCCCTTATTTTCCGCACGGGCAGCTAGTAGTTTTGGTTTTGCAGATTTATATTCACAGGATCCGGATTTACAGCTGGATTGATATCCGGAAAGCTCTGTATCCGTATATCTTCTTCAGTTGGTGTTTTGTATTATTATTCCGCTGCAGTAATGTATTTAAATCTCTGATGTTTTAAAATGTGTAATATTTATTCATACTCTGTATATTCTTGTATTCTGATGGAATTGTTGTAATAAACAATGAAATGTTCTTCTATTTGTGTTCTGGTTTGTCGTGTTCTCAAACGATCACGGGTTATCGAACGGTCTTGGTTGATTTAACGATTGATTCGGATCGAGCGAAATTCCTTATTGCTACAGTGGTATCAAAGCTCTGGTTTACAGAGCTTGAGAACAAGACACATTAGAACCAAACGAAAGAATTCATCAGATATTGGATTAAAAATGTCCAATAAGAATTACTCGTTAGAGATAGGATCAGTAGTATCCTAGAACGAGTGTGAAGAGTATGTTTTTCAAAATAAAAATGAAAATAAATTTTGTTTTTAAAATTAAATTCAATTATTCGTATTTGAATATTTTATTTGTATTGATTTGGACAATCTAGTATATGATTATTTTGCGTAAACGCGTCATGAACGTATATTCGAAGTTTTAATATACTGGATCGATATAGAATCACACTCTAGTCGCTCGGAGATGCTTCTCATGATCGCTCGAGCATCATCAGCATTTATGTTCGTGTTTCGAAGGTGTGATATCTATATATTTCCATTAGACTGGTATGAGAACCAACTAGATAGGGCTTATTTATTGTGATTTGGCATCAAAAATATGATTTTCTGTATATATATATCAAAATTATGAATTTGAAACGTTAATTCAATAATTGATTGATGGTTGTGTTGTTTGATTATTGTTTTGAAATTTCGAACCATTATGCCAAATTGAACCGAATATTGAATTGTACTGAAAAATGGTTACATTTGCATGCATATACATGTATATCTACTGAACAAGTCATAGCAAGGAGGCTAGAGAAGAGGAATAAATTTGTTTGCCCGACAAATAGGTACACATTTACTGTTTTGTTTGGGTGATGATGATTTTATGAGCCGATTGGCTAGCCGCTTGGCTTTTTCTTTTTCTTTTTATACCACCATTGGATTGGGTGAGGGCCATGGGAGGCTATTTGAAATATCCCGAAGCTCCCGGTGCAGGGGAGGTTATGGCGAAATTTTTCGAAAATTTAGGGTGTTAGCCAAATTTTTGAAAAATTTGAAAAATTCTTATAAACTGAAAAGTTGATGAATTAAAGCCATAATTAAAATAATGAAAGTTGAGTTGATTATAAAACAACTTTCGACTTCGTTCCTTTTCGAGGACGAAAAGATTTTAAGTTGGGGAGATTGTAACAACCCGGAAATTCTGGGCCAGTTTAAAATTTTTATTTTGTAAAATTTATTGAATTCTGATTATTTAAAATGAATTATTTTAAATAATAATGACGGAAAATTTATATTCGACGAAGTTAAAACGAATAAATTTATTTTAATTATATAACAAGCCTGAAATGGCCCTGCAGTTCGAAAATTCGATTTCGAATTTCAAATGAATATACAGAATTCGTTTTAAGTCGGAATTGAACGAAACAAGAAATATCTAAATCTGTTTAATCATATCTTTCTAACGAAGCCAAGAAACTGAGATTTCACTTTAGAAGTTGAAAGATATGTCCAGTTTAAAATTCTGAAAAGTCGCTGTGGAATTTATATATATTTTAATATATATATAAAGGCCTTTGAAAATGGAAATTTTGCAAAGGACCTCGGTTTTCGACGAAACCACTTTTGTTGGATCCGTGATGTCAAATTATTGTTAGGTTTCAAAATTCATAATTTTTTGAATCAATATGTGAGCGTGGCAAAGTTAAACGTGTTTTAACAGTTTCAATTAAAAATCGGGTCGACCTGAAAATGACTATTTTTCAAACGATCTCAGAATTCGACGAAATTAGTTTTATTAGAACCGTATCGTCAATGCGAAGCTAGAAATAATTTTTCTGGAATTTTTCGGGTCCGTATGTGGTCCCGGTAAATGAAAATGTGTTTTAAATTGAATATATAAAGAATTATACTTTAAATTCAACGGAAACTGATTCAAACAGTTGAATTGGCCTACGATACATATCCCATTGTGTTCGGAACGGGGGTGATACGCTAGGGACGACAGTCGGTGGGTTCGATTTCGAGTTCGAAAATAAAAGTTACTTTTTTGATTTTAAAGTTTAAAATTAAATAAAATATAAAAAAACCCTTATCTCTCTCTACCCCCCTTAATCAGTCAACGCCCTCCCACTTTCCCCTTTCCCAAAACCGAATTGAATTGAAAAATAACTCGCCCCTTTTTTTTTCCTCGATCGCCACCATCCAAGGCGGCGCCGCGCCTGGCCAGACCCCCTCTCCCACGTCGATCCGCCTCCCTCTTCCATCCCCTGCTCCTTCGCCTCTTCCACTCCTCCAGACCTCGAACGAGCCCTCCGCCGTTCAACCCCGAGCTTCCTCCCTCCTCTTAAACCCTAGCCGCCCTCTGGCCAATCCCTGACCACGCCCAAACCCTCCGCCTCCGACCAGTCAACGCGCCGCGCCCCTCTATCCCGAAGAAGCCCCTGCGACGACCTCGAGCACCACCCACCACCTGCAGCGGATCCACCGCCCGCCTCCGACCCCAAACAACGACCGTGGACCCCCTCTGACACCGAAGCAGCGATTTTACAGTGAAGGTAAGTTTTAATTTATTTTATTTTTAAAATCTGATTTTTATTTTAGGTTAAAAATATAGTTTTTAAATCAGTTTTAATTTGAATTCAGTTTTGAATTTAAAATAAAATTTATTTAAAAGAAGAAGAGATTCATATATGTAGAAGAGGTTAAATTTGTATATGAATCCACGATTTTTATAAATATAAAGGTTGCATTTTTATGATGAAAAAAAATTGGATTTTTATCAACCTAAAGTTTAGATTTTTATTTATCGACAACTTTGACTTTTAACATATGAAAGGAGATTTTTATATAAGGAAAGACGGGATTTTTAACAAAGGAAAGACGGGATTTTTAAAAATATGAAAGATTATATTTTTGAATATGAAAGATAACATTTTTATAGGAACAAAAATAGAATTTTTATACGTTAAAAATTCGATTTTTATACTATAGAGATATTAAAAATTCGATTTTTATATTATAGAGACGTTAAAAATTCAATTTTTATATTATAGAGATATTAAAATATAATCTTTATATTTGAAAAGGCGAAATCTTTATATTTGAAAGGGCGAAATCTTTATATTTGAAAAGGCGAAATCTTTATATAGAGAATGGCGATAGAAAAATATAATTTTTGTATGTTAATGATAATAAAAATTCAATCTTTATATAAAGGAATAGAAATATAAAAATATATTTTTATTTAGAAAGAAGCGTTGTAAATATATGAAGTGAAATAAAAATATGAATATCTTGAACTAGAGAATATAAAGATGTGATCTTTATATATGTAGTGAATGCGGACGACGAAAGTAACTAGAGGCGAGCACGACGAAGATATCCTACATTTGAAGGTCGTTGTAAGTGCAGTTCGACAACCCTTATTGGAAATCGACTGTACGGGCCTTGATAAAATTATTAAAAATATCTATAATTTGTGAAAAATCAAAATATATGAACTGGAAAGAACTGGGATGAAAAATTCCCTATTTGAAAGGATAAAAATATATTTTTATCGAAATGAACTAGTTTTGAACTAGAATTAAAACCGGATATTTTTAAATAAATAAATTGGGTTTGAAGTGGTTTTAGAAATACTCAGGATTTGATATTGAATATAAGCCGATATATTTTTTATTCAGAGCCTTGTATTTAATATCAAATGAGATTTTGGTTTGTCGTGAACAGTATCTTTAATAATACTGTTCTTAAACCCGAATGGAGTTAAGAAAATTAGGAGCTAACTAGGGATCAGTTAAGCTGAATGGTTTCTTGGATATTGATCTGATGTTGGTTTCGGCCTTCGGGGTCAATATTTAGCGAGTTGTTCTCTTACTGATCTACGGTTAGGGACTGATAGAATGGAACGTGATTTTGGGTTTATCGTGAACCGTGTTTTAAATGACATTGGTTCTTTAACCTAGTTAAAGATTAAAACTGAGTGGAGTTTTAATGAATCTTTATTTAGATTGAAATGATTGAGAATGGAGTAACACCAGTTTTGCTCCAAGCGATAGTGAAATCTTTAATTAGATTTGAACGTGAAATAGTAATTAAATTTACCGATAACCTCGTGGTGTTAGATATGGAGTATTACCAGTTTTGCTCCATGGGATAAATAGGTTGGGATTGGGAAATAAAATAAATAATTACTTCGGTGTGGTTCGTTAATCCCGACTAGATTAGAAAACCGTAATATGGTTTGAAATGATATCTAAAGGAAGATTAAAGAATGAATTTCAAGGAATTTGTCTTTGATAAAATTAATGGGAACCTTTCCCTAAGAATGTGACATTTAGAAACTAACTGTAGGTTGGCTAAGAAGAGTGGTTTCTTGGATGTTGATCTGATGTTGGTTTCGGCCTTCGGGGTTAATATTTGGGGAATTATTATCTTGCTAATTTACGGTTAGTGACTGATGAATTGGAATGAGGCGTATGCTGTGTTTGTGTAACATTTGTTTATTATATACGCGGGTTGTTCCGAAAGACCGGGTTTATACCCATTCTGAATAACCGATTCGACGTTATGTCGAAGATGAAGACGGTGGTAGAAGACCGGATGGTCTTCACATCGTCTAGGTGATTACTGATGATCTTGATTGGGCTGTACACCCAAGAGGAGAGAATCAGTTGGTGATCGTCCAGACGTACTTGGAGATCGACGGTTATGCGAGGACCTTTGCCCTGTATTGGACATACAGGGGAGGAATAAGGTACCTCCGGTTTCGTTCAGACCAAGAACGGACTTGTAAATGGAATGTGTGTCTGGTATTGGAAATCATTCTGTGTGATTGATGTATATCGGTTGCATGGAGTGGTTTGCCTGTGTGGCATGCTAAGATGCAAATGATCAAGGCTTCTGTTGCAAAGTAGAGTCTTGTGGTTGATAATCAAAGCACCGCCTTTGTGGCATCGCTTTGTGTAATTCACGAGCCTCACACCCCGGTATGAACCAAAAACTGGAGAAGGACCTCAGGGAGGGCATGCGTTTCTTTCTAGTTAGGAGTGGCGACAGTGCTTAAACTGGATGACGAGTTTGACTCATGTGGTTGTTGGAATTGGAGGCGCCTCGGATTTATCGGTCGTTCTCGAACCGATGGAGTCATTCGTTGGCTCACTTACGCCCCAAAGTGCGGTGAAACGCAGTGTCCAGGCATAATAATCCACATCGGTGGACCGGCCCTGACGATCCAAGGCTTGCCTGCGCGCTTGCCTGAGACTCGGACTAGACAGTCTCGAATCGGTAGAGGACTATCTTTTGCCATGGTTCATAGATGGAAATCCAATTTCCAATACGTGACATTGCATTTTTGATTGTATACCTATATATGGCGACATTATATATGGTACCCATGCCGTCTAGGATTGATATTTATGATTGTGTATAAAATTAGAAACTAGCTGAAAACGAGTTAAGATGGGTGGTTTTCTAGGTATTGGTCTGACGTTGGTTTCGGCCTTCGGGGTTAATACTTAGGGAATCGTTCTCTTACTAATTTACAGTTGGAGTCTGATTAAGAATTAAAAGATGAAATTTCACGTATCAAGCATTCTTTGGCTGTTATAAGGTAAAACCCTATCCTCCGGCTTGCGTTGCATTGTGTGATGGGAGCTGGGTCTTATAACAGCTTCATTGTTCTTTATTTAGCATTGCGTTGTTTGTTTTATGCACTGGTATTCTTGGGAGGAAACCCGTTCCGTGTTATAGGCATGGTCCCTTGATTTACCGAACTTTAAGAATAAAGATTTATAACTGTTTTAGTTCTCACACCAGTCACATGACTGACTTGGAGTTTATTGTTTTAACCTAAACTCTGGGTGCCCTTATTTTCCGCACGGGCAGCTAGTAGTTTTGGTTTTGCAGATTTATATTCACAGGATCCGGATTTACAGCTGGATTGATATCCGGAAAGCTCTGTATCCGTATATCTTCTTCAGTTGGTGTTTTGTATTATTATTCCGCTGCAGTAATGTATTTAAATCTCTGATGTTTTATAATGTGTAATATTTATTCATACTCTGTATATTCTTGTATTCTGATGGAATTGTTGTAATAAACAATGAAATGTTCTTCTATTTGTGTTCTGGTTTGTCGTGTTCTCAAACGATCAGGGGTTATCGAACGGTCTTGGTTGATTTAACGATTGATTCGGATCGAGCGAAATTCCTTATTGCTACATGATTAAACCAAATTTACTTGGTTGTTGATATTTATTGTGGTTGATTGATTGTTTAGATAGTGCTCGACCAGTTTATGAGCAGAATATGCTTTTACATTTAGAATTGGGTTGGATGAAAATATCTGTGTGCTAAAACCTTGTGAAACACTTCATGATTTGACGATAAGGTGTTTAGCGATGTTGTGTTCATTTCAAATTTAATGAATGGTTTTGAAATGATATTTTCCTTAAATGGAAAGAAATGTATTCCCGATTTTGGACAGGAAATGTTTTATAAAAATGTTTTATAGAACAGAAAGGATTTCGATGGCTAAACCCGATGATTTTGAAATGATTTGGAAATGTATTAGGGTTTTACATTGTAGTTCAACACGTAACCGATTAGTTGCTATTGATGATGTATCCGTTTGGTGGTGGAGAATTTATTCTCTTTCTTAGCACCCTTCTTTGAGACATATGAGCACAAAAGTTATATGATATGATTAATAGTGACTAATCATATGTGTGAACTACTGATGTGAAGTATTATATTTTGAAAGTACTTATGATTATTATGTTGTGAAATGATTTTCCCCACTTCAGGATATAAAATGATTTAGCAAGTATGTGGTTAAAGATTCGGGTAACCCGAGAGTGACTAAAAGCATGAGGGTTGTGTAGTTCCTCGGAGTATGGAATGGAGCTTCGTTAGTGTAGCCTGCTCCATAGTGGGAGGTGCACATATATATCGAGTTGAAGGGGCGCGTACAGCCTGGCCTTAGGGTCGTGCATGATATTTGGTTGCATACTTGTTTGTATGCATTGGTATGTTTTGGAATTCATATTTTCAAACGATTAGGTTTGAGATCCTGAAGTGAAATCTACTTTGATATAAAGCTAGATATGTATTTCAAATAATTTGAAATAAGAATCTGGAAATAAAGTCCAAAGGAATAATTTCTGTAAAGATAACTGGATTTGGAAAATCTAGATTTAGGGTTAAGCCTAAATGGGTAGATTGGAAAATTGCATGTTGTTTGACGCATGGTAGATCCGTAAGTTTATTATTAGTTGTTGTTTATGCACTGGTATTCATGGGGGTAAACCCGTTCCGTGTTATACGGCGTAGTCCCGTGAATTACCATATTTTAAAGTAAAGTTTTAAATAACTGTTTTAGTTCTCACACCAGTCCCATGACTGACCTAGAGTTTATTGTTTTAACCTAAACACTGGGTGCCCCTATTTTCCACACGGCGGCTAGTATTTTTGGTTTTGTAGATTTCTTTTTACAGGATCCTAGTTTACAGCTAGAGCTATATTCGGAAAGCTTTGTATCCGTGTATCTCTTTCAGTTGTGTTATGTATTATTTTTCCGCTGTTATGAAATGTATTTTAATCTCTGATATTTTTTGCTGTATATTATTTATTTATACTCTGATTCTTGTACTCTTATGTAAATTGTTGTAGTAGCAATGAAATGTTTTATCGTTTGCGTTCGAAATTGTCATGTCCTCAACTCAATCCGGGCTTTCCCATATGGGAGAGTTCAGGTCGTTTCACCGACAATGTTTCATTCGTAGCGGTTTATTAATTTAACGGAATGGAACAAACTTGCGTATTTTTCAACGAAATTCATTCCTATGCTAAGTCTAGCTAGATACATCTCAAATAATAAATTTTGGATTTTTATTTCTGTTTTACCTTATTATTATTATTATTCAATATACATCAGTTGCCGCTACCGCAAATAATCGTCAAAAATCGATTCAAACGAAGTAACTAAACTTTGACGTTTTCGATATATAATTGCTTAGATAACTTCTACATGAAAATAATAAATTTTAAAGATCGGAATTTCATTATATATCAATTTCATATTTTAGTTTCCAAATAAATACATTACAAATTAAATTTATCATTTAATTTTTATTATAAACCATTATGAATTCAATAATTAAATTTAATTCAATAACTCAAATGATCGAAATATACGGTATTTTACAATCTCTCCCACTCAGAACTTTTCGTCCTCGAAAAGGAACGAAATAAGGAACTAGTAATTAACGATATACCATTCATGCATATCAACTTCGATTGTTTGTTCAAACACGAAATTTTGCTTTCAATTAGTATTGTTAACCCAATCACTCTAGTATGATATTATGATTCGACTTCTTGATTAGAAACTTATGTTCTCCTTATATAGAAATCAACAATGATAGAAAAAATTTAGACTCACATCAAAAACTCTTGTCAGTGTCCGTCGTCGAGAATCGAGCAAACAATTCTATTTAGAATCAACATTGTATATTCAAACTAAATCAAATCCTTTATGCGAATAAAATGATTTATGTTCAATTATGTATTCATTCCATTAGTTCTTTTCCTTTCCCTAGACGAAAATTCCTATTTTGATTTATTTCAAAGCTGTAAACTTGCAAAACATTTAAAATCTCTTTTTTAGTTTATTATGTTGAAGTGATACAATGTTAAATTTTCATGTTATTTAACGTCAAAATACTTTTATAACTCGAAGGCTTAACAAGTTTATTTTCGTTCTTACAAAAATATAGATATATGTTAATCAGACGCACGACTAAAAATATCCAAGTACTCAACAAACTTGTTTCAACTTCCGGTAAAAATACTTAAAAACTTTTGAAAATGGATAAAAGAAGCACTATCCAATAAACCAATCGATGAAACTATTCATGAATCACAGATACCCAATGGTTACGCCTGGGCACCTAGATAACATCCATACCCATAGGAAATTTCTTCCCTACGAATTATGAACAAATCAGCGGAAAATCAATAGAAATAGAATAAAATAATCTGAGATCATCATGGATCGCAGGCCGTAAGTTCGCTTTATCACCAGGTCGAGAGAACGAAGTGCCGCGACCATAGGTG
The DNA here is from genome assembly GCA_030737875.1 of Allium sativum. NCBI lineage: Eukaryota > Viridiplantae > Streptophyta > Magnoliopsida > Asparagales > Amaryllidaceae > Allium > Allium sativum. The sequence goes on along the minus strand of CM060921.1, from coordinate 814,858,621 downwards.
GCTAGGCAATCACTACTATACGCATTTCGCCATAATACCGCAAAACAATCGCATGGATTGCAGTCAACATCTAGTAACACTAGTTGTTAAATATCTATCACCCATAGACCTTAGGCAATCACTTCACTACGAATTACACCACGTGGACCGCAGATACACAATGGTTGCGCCTGGATCCCCCAGGAACCATCCGTACCCGTAGGCCTTCAGAGACCTGCGAATTTCGCCATCGTAAAACAACCATAGATCGCAGCAAACACAATGGTTACGCCTAGTTCCCCTAGGAAACATTCGTCGCCGTAGGCCTCGCGACCCAGCGAATTTTTCTATGCAGTCGAGTTCAATGGAAAACTCGTGAGTATTATGCCCGGACAACCACAATTAAATAAATATCAATAAGAATTCCTACTGGCTAGGGCCTCAATTTTCAATTGAAGGTACTCCCAATATCTTCGATTTGAAATCATATGATACTATATATAATATTCATTTCACTTCGCATGTACCGTATTTATATAAAATTTCATTTACCTAAGATTTCTCAAATCGTGTTAACATGTCATTCCTATATAAATTCCACTATATTAGAATATCATTTCAAATCAATTACCTTTCAAGTCAATATTCTTCGAGTCAAATTCATTCTTATATAAGTCATTTATTTAAGTTTCCAAACTTATTATCAAAACATTTAGAAAACTAAAGGTCCTCGAATTATCCATTTCAATGCCAGTTAAATTTGAAGTTCATATATCACTTCGAAAATCATTTATTTTAACCAGATATAATTTAGGTTCAACTCTTTTGAAGTCCCAAATCAATTGTTTAGGATCTTTTCTTATCAAGTCATATTTATATAAAATCAATATTTCTTCCAATTCATTACATTGTTCAAAATATTTCTTAAAATAAAATTAACTTAAACGTTTCAAAACAAATATCATACTTATGTAAATCGTATAAGTTTTAAACATTTCATATCACAATATTCATAAGTCGATAATCTTCCAAATTTTCATTTCAATATCCAATTTAATAGATTTCAAATTGGTTTGAGTACTCAATGTCGTTTCAAAATTTAACATTCATATTTACAAACGGTTCATTATCGAATATTCACATTAAAATTTGGTTTCACCTTTCGATTATCAATTTTCAATCGAATCTTTATATTCAATCATTTAGGATTTTAGATTAAGCGAACTGGATATATACATACACACACACTTCTATTAAAATAATTAAGTTACATACAAAATAATTTTGAAATTTTTTTATAGCTTGATATAAAATAGGTTTGAATAAATAAATAAATTTTTGGAAAATAAGTTCGAATAATTAGATAAGTTTGAAAATTGGTTTGAAATAAATAGATAGGTTTTGTAAAATAACATGCTTGATAAAAAATGAATTTGAATAAAACGGATAGGCTTGGTAAATAAATTAGGTAGATTCGGAATATTACTTTTGAATAAACTAAATAGATTTTTGAAAGATATATTTGCAATCAAAGATAATTATAAGAAAATGGTTTAAATAAGATAGATAAAGATAATGCTAATTTGAATAATTGCATAGTAAATAGTACTAATTTCAAAAAATAACCCAATTAGAATCAATTATCCAAAATTCAGAATTTAGTTAGTGTCAGTTTCACTTCGAAGTTAAACTCAATTTATCATCAGATCCTGTTTGGTTACATTTCAAATCAAACCGAAGGTTCAAATTAGATCACATCTCGAGTTTCCCCTTTGAATTTTCAATTTCAATTTGATTTGAAATTTGAACCTTGATTTTGATTACATTCCAAGTTAAACTAGTTGTTCAAAATTTATATTCACCTTCAATTTCTTTTGAGCTTATAAGGATATTTTAAATTCCATTTGAATGATCGAATTTGTTCAACCAGACGAAAAAACGAATTTTTAATCAATCGTTGGCACCTCAAACTCGGTTGTTTATTCGAGACATATTTTATTCGAGATGTACATATTAGTCTACCATAATATATAGGATTATATTGCTCAACCCAAACTCGTGATTCAATTTTTGATTTTATTTCAATCATTCAAAATATATTCATAAATATTTTAGAAATTAAATTCGCTTTATCAAACAAATAAGTAAGCAAAGTTACCTATACTAGTCTCCCTTACTTAAGAACTCGACAACGAATCCTAATACTACCAAAATTCAACACCAAAACAGGCTATCAGTGAAGGGGTGTCGAACCGCCACTGTAACAACCCGAAAATCCCCACCTTTCGAATCGACCGCAAGCCACATAGGTCCGATCCAAAATGGTAGAAATCCTCGAACCGTTAATTTTGGGCATACAACAACATCAGAACAAAACACAAAAGACTTTTTAATAACATCATACAATGTTACATCAAAGTACAAGAGTATATATCATAGTATAATGATTACAAGGCACGGTCGAAATACAAATTTACATCAGCGGAAGACTCTCAAATACTCTGGACACATCTTTACGCTATAATCCAGAATCCTACTCTAAGAAGACTCCAAGTCACATCTGCAAAACAAACTAACCGACTGCCCATGTGGAAATTGTGGGCACCCGCAGTTTGCCAGGGAAAAACAAACTACGAGTCATTCATGGGACTGGTGTGAGGAAACTTTTATTACCAGTCTGATACTTAGCCTTAATTTGAATATGGTATCTCCAGGCCATGTCGCATGTCGTGGAACGGGTTTTCTCCTAAGGATACATGCAAAACATAACAACTGTAATGTCTCATATTTTTACGGTTAAATAATTAATTAATATAATTATTTAAATAATGTTTTAGAGAGTTAAATGGTCATTTAATTAAATAGTGTGGAATATTTAATCAAATAAATAATAGAATAATATATTTAAATTCTGAAATAATCAAATTTTTTGGAATTGACAATGTTGTATGAATTGGACAATTTAAAATATATAATTCAGTTTAGAGTTGAATTATATGAACAAATATATCCTATAGACGACAGTTGAACGTATAATTATATTTTAGTTATAATCGAGCCCGTAATGGCACGGCAGTTCGTAGTTTGGCGATTTGAACTTCAACTGAATATACAGGGTCTGTTTTAAATCGGATTTCAGAAAACAAGAAGCGTTAGGAGCTAGTGAAGTATATTTTTCTAATGGAAGAGAAAAATCAGGATTTCGTCGTGTAGATTTTGATTTATGTCCAAATCAAATTTTAGAAAAGTCGCTATGGAATTCCTTTATAATTTATAATGATTTATAAAAGGAATTTAAATATAAATCGGATATCGATATAACTGGGGATTTGAAATATCGAGTTGTAAATCCATATATATTTATTATGGAGCTTTATGATATATATTGTGAATATATACGATAATATTTATTTTAAAATATTTAGTTTAATTATCTTTAAATATATTTAAATGGGTTATTTAGAGCTTTAAAAATAACCAATTTTGCAAACAAGCTCCGTTTTTGACGAAACTAATTTTGTTGGATCCGTAACATTAAATTATTATTTGATTTCAAGTGAAAAACAGTCAGTATTTTGATGGTTAAAAATACGCTATGTGAGCAAACGGACTCGGAATTCGACGAAAACAGTTACGTTGGGTCCGTAATGTCAAACTCTAGCTGTATGTCCATTTCCATGATTTTTGGGTACAGTGTGGGATCATAGAAATTTTAATGGACAAATACAAACAACGGTTGATTAAAAACAATTATAATAATCAAATAAAATTCCTATAAATACCATAAACTATCCTCTAACCCTAAACTACTCATTTCAGCGGTCAACAAGAAAAATCCGCCGCCCAGTATTTCAATAACCCAAATCGCAAGTTCTTAAATCCATAGAAAATCAAGTAGAAATCCATAAATCCTAAAACTAATTTCGTTGATCTCCTTTTGTTAAGTGCTTCGCATTCTTGTGGTTTTCACTGAGTTCGATGCAGTCGTTTTCGCTGGAAATAAACACAACGACGGCTAGGGTTGAAATTAAAAGAGGATTCAAGCTTCGATTTGAATTTCTAAAGTGGTATTGGGGTTTATGAGGTTGATTAGCACCTCTATGTGGATTTTTGTGGAGTTATGTGGAATTAACTGTCGCACTCCTATGCAATGGTGCATTGAGAGGCCGCGGGGTGTGAGAGAACGGTGGGTGCAAGCTCTTTGTTGTTGATATGGGGGGAAAGGGAATTCGAAGGGGAGAGTAACGATGGAGAGCTTGGTTGATTTGGTGGAGAGATGAAGTGGAAATCAGTGGTTGAAATCACGGTAATGGTGATACAGGCGATGGATTTTTGAGGTATGAGAGGAAGAAGGATTAAAAAGGGAGCGGGCCTGGTAGTTTTAATTGGGTGATGTAATAACCCGGAAAATCTGGGCCAGTTTAAAATTTTTATTTTGGCAATTTTAGCGAATTTTGATTATTTAAAATGAATTATTTTAAATAATATCGACGAGAAATTTATTTTGAATAGAATTCGATCGTATATATTATATACGTCGTCGTTAGAATATATAATAATTATATATAATTATAAAAGGAATTGAAAATGGCGCGGTAGTTCGAAAATTCAATTTTTAATTTCAAATGAATATACAGAATTCAATATAAGTCAGAATTGAACGAAACAAGAAATATTTGATTCTGTATAACTATATCTTTGTAACGAAGTTAACAAACTGGGATTTCATCTTAGAAATGATAAGATATGTCCAGTTTAAAATTAGAAATAGTCGCTGTGGAATTTATATATATTTATATATATAAGGCCCTTAAAAATAGCAATTTTGCAAACGACCTCGGATTTTGACGAAACCAGTTTTGTTGGGTCCGTGATGTTAAGTTATTGCTAGATTCCAAATTTCATAATTTTTCGAATCAATATGTGAGCGTGGAAAAGGAAAACGCGTTTGACCGGTTTCAGTTGATTTTAATCGACTGGAAATTGGCCATTTTTCAAACGGTCTCAGAATTCGACGAAACTAGTTTTGTTAAGACCGTATCGTCAATACGAAGCTAGAAAATATTTTTCTGGAATTTTTCGTGTTAGTATGTGACCCCGGTAATTTGAAATGTACGTTTAAAATTCAATATAATGATTTAAATGTAAATTTAACGGAAACTGATTGTAACAGCCGAATCAGCCTACGATACATATCCCATTGTGCTCGGAATGGGGGTATTACGCTAGGGACGACAGTCGGTGGGTTTGAAATGGGGTTCGAATTAAAAGGTTGCTTTATTAAAATAAATTAAATTAAATATATATATTTCTTTATAATAACCCCCCCTATCCTCCCAGTCCACATCAGAAAGAGAAAAAAAATATAAATATATATATATCCCGTCGATCTCGTCCAGACCCCTCCCCATCGACGTTGACGCCGACGCCGCCCTCCCTGGCACCACCGCCTCCACTCGCCCCTCCCCCCTTCATCTCCTCCCCCTCGCGACCCAACCCGCTCCCTCACCGACGAACCCCAAAACCCTAATCCCCAAACCCTTCGCTGCTACACTCCGACGACGCCCGCCACCCACCAGCAGTCTCCGGCGAACCAGTCCCCCCCTGCTCCAGCACCCCGACGCGACAGCCTCCTGCCCTCTGCGATGGAAGAAACCCCGAGCTCCTCCGCCCTGCTGATGAACGCGACCCCCCCCCCCATTCGCTGTAAGGCCTCCTTTGGTTTTTATTTATTTTTGTTTTCTTATAATTTGTAAAATCTATTTATTGTATATAGTTTAAATATTTTATATATAGAGCTAGGTTTTTCTAATATATTATAGTATTTTAAAATCTGAAATTTTAAAATGAAATTGTTCTAAAATATACATTGTTTTATAAGTGAAATCATACTTTGGTTTTAGAAAACAAAAGGAGACGATTTTTATATTATATAAATTGGAAAGTTGAAAACTTTATTTTTATAAAGGCGGAATTTTTAAATATATGATAGCGAAAGAAAAATAGGATTTTTATATATTGAACTTCGAGTTAAAAATAGGATTTTTATATATTGAACTTCGAGTTAAAAATGGGATTTTTATATATTGAACTTCGAGTTAAAAATGGGATTTTTATATATTGAACTTTGAGTTAAAAATGGGATTTTTATATATTGAACGTCGAGTTAAAAATGGGATTTTTATATATTGAACTTCGAGTTAAAAATGGGATTTTTATATATTGAACTTCGAGTTAAAAATGGGATTTTTATATATTGAACGTCGAGTTAAAAATGTGATTTTTATATATTGAACTTCGAGTTAAAAATGGGATTTTTATATATTGAACTTCGAGTTAAAAATGGGATTTTTATATATTGAACTTCGAAATAAAAATAGGATTTTTATATACTGAACATCGTAGTAAAAATATGATTTTTATATATTGAATAGCGAAGTAAAAATTCGATTTTTACATATGTAGTGGCTACGGGCAACGAAAATGACGAAGATGCGATAGCAATGAAGATTTCTATTAATGAAGAGCCGTGGAGCTAGGATAGCTATAAGTGAGAATTTCTCACCTTTCAATTTAATTTTTTTTCTAGTTATATATATACTAGGATGCAGACGGTGCTTAGTAGCACCCGACACAATCATCCACAGACCATGGACTTGTTTGTTTGGTTGCATAGCTTAGTTATATGATTTGATTTGAATTTGGTTGTTTGGTGAATTTGATTGATGTGTGAATGGCGTGGGCCTTCACTAGACCGGGGATAAGGCTAGGCCTTGTCCCGTTTCTAGTATCGTGCCGTTATGCCGCCGAAATTTTCTAAAATAAGTTAGAAAAATAAAAAATATCATTTTATTTAAAAAAATGAACTGAATAGGAATTCATATGTTGGAATAAAATGTTTTGTCATTAAAAATATAATTTTTAACGTGAATGTGAGTAAATAAATATTCATTTACAAACCAGACGGTTTGTTTATGTACACTTATTTGAATGACATTGATTGGGACGATAAATTTTACACATCGCCCAACTACACAACTAAAATCTGTGTTTGATTGTTTGAAACCCCACACGGGTGTTGGGATGAAATATGAATTTCACTCATCCTGATAGATTAAATATGTCGATCGATTGATTGACAGGCTGTTATAAGCGTTGAATATCTATATTTGATGCTTATACGGTGTAGTGCACTTTGGTTGATGGTTGATTATTTATCGTTGCTATTATATACATGTGTTGTATGAAAATCCATATAATTAACTTTATATGGTGATTGATTGGGCCTCATTCCAATCGTGAAAATAAAGAATATTTTGATAATAACAAATATTTTGATAATAGGAAATATTTGAAATAGAATATTCGAAAATAGAAACATATGAAGCCGTGTTGATTAGATCGACGCTATTTTGACGTAAACGATATTTATATCGGTTTTATTCATTTTGAAATGAATTGAATTGAAAGCGATTTCGAAATGAATTGAATTGAAAACGATTTCGAAATGAATTGAATTGAAAACGATTTTGAAATGAATTGAATTGAAAACGATTTCGAAATGAATCGAATTGAAAACGATTTCGAAATGAATCGAATTGAAAACGATTTCGAAATGAATTGAATTGAAAACGATTTCGAATGAATTGAATTGAAAACGATTTCGAAATGAATTGAATTGAAAACGATTTCGAAATGAATTGAATTGAAAACGATTTCGAAAGGAATTGAATTGAATATGAATTCAAATTGAATTGAAATTTGAATTGAATAGAAATGAATTTTAAAACGAATTTATAAAGAAGAATTCAATTTTGAATTGAATTAAAGTGGAAGTTGAAATTGCTTTTGAAACGAATTTAAAACTGTTTATATAATTCGTTTTAAATAGAAATCGACGAAATATATTATATATATATTATATATATAATATATTGGCCTGAATAGAACGCGCCGCGCCGCGACAGTTCGTGAATTTCGACCATTTATTTCAAACGGACATTGCGGGAGATCCGACCGTCGGATTCTCCTAAAACCGGAACCGTTGGCTTCGTATCGAAAAGAGCTTTCTAATGAATATTAGAAATTTGAAATCTAACGGTTGGATTTGGAGTTACGTCCAAATCAAATTTGAAAAAGGTCGCTGTAAGTGCAGTTCGATGGCCATTGATGGAAATCGACTGTACGGGCCTTGATAAAATTATTAAAAATAGTAATAATTTGTGTAAAATCATAAGAAATGATTTGTGAAAATTTGGGATGAAAAACTCCATATTTGAAAAGATGAAAATAGATTTTGATCGAAATGAACTAGTTTTGAACTAGAAATATAATTCTATTTATTTTTAAATAAATAAATTGAATTTGAAAAGGGTTTTGGAAATAACCAAAATTTCCAATGATTGCATTGGAGTGGATTTGAATCGAAATTGTCTTCGGAATATTTCGACGTTGGAATTCGTGATTATACAGATGTTGTTATGGAAATTTGAAAGATATATATTTATATCGTTATTTCCAATACGACATTTGTTAGTCGTAGAATTTGATATTGAATATAAGCCGATATATTTTCTATTCAGAGCCTTATATTGAATATCGAATGTGATTTGGGTTTGTCGTGAGTGGTGTCTTCACTAACACTGTTCTTGAACCCAGTTGTGAAAAGATTAAATCTTTTTATTTAGATTTAATGAAGTGTACCAATTGAATAATATTTAATTGGAATTGAAGTGATATTGATTTTTGGGTTTATCGTGAACAGTGTTTTAAATAACACTCGTTCTTTAACCCAATAATTAATGGAATGTGATTTTGGGTTTATCGTGAACCGTGTTTTAAATGACACTGATTCTTTAACCCAGCCGAAGATGAAAACTAAGTGGAGTTTTAATGAATCTTTAAATAGATTGAAAAGATCGAGAATGGAGTATCACCAGTTTTACTCCAGGCGATAGTTAAATCTTTAATTAGATTTGAACGTGAAATGGTAATTGAATTACTGATAACACTGTGGTGTTAGATATGAAGTACTACCAGTTTTACTTCATGGGATGAATAGGTTGGGATTGGGAAATAAAATAAATGATTACTTCGGTGTGGTTCGCTAATCCCGACTAGTTTGAATTGATATTCAAAGGAGATTAAAGAATAAATTTAAAGAATTTATCTTGGATAAAATTAATGGGAACTTTTCCCAAAGTATAGGAATATTTGAATAAAAGAATATTCTGAATTGGAATGAGGCGTATGTTGTGTTTGTGTAACACTATTATAATATATACGCGAGTTATTCAGAAAGACCGGGTTTATCCCATTCTGAATAACTGATTCGACGTGGTGTCGAAGATGAAGACGGTGGTGGAAGACCGGAAGTCTTCACGTCGTTTGGGTGATAACTGATGATCTTGATTGGGCTGTACACCCAAGAAGATGGAAACAGTTAGTGATCGTCCAGACGTGCTTGGAGATCGATGGATATGCGGGGTACTAGGTGCCTCCGGTTTCGTTCAGACCCAGAACGGACTTGTAAATGGACTGTGTGTCTGACATTGGATTTTAGTCCATGTGATTGATTTCTATTAAATATATATCTGTTTGGCGGCGGAGAATTTATTCTCTTGCTTAACGCCCTTCTCTGAGACGTACGAGCTCAGGGGTTATATATTGATGGATATCAAACGCATGGAGTGAATTGCCTGTGTGGCATGCCTAAGTGGCAATTGATCGAGGCTTCTGTTGAAAAGCAAAGTCTTGTGGTGATGATCAAAGCACAGCCTGTGTGGCACAGCTTTGTGTAACGTGAATTCGCGAGCCTCGCACCCCGGTTGTGAACCAAAAACGGGAGAGGACCTCAGGGAGGGCATGCGTTTCCTTCTAGCTAAAAAGTGGCGTCAGTGGTTTTACACGCCCTGACGAGTTTGACTTATGTGGTTGTTGCTGTTGCGAGGCGCCTCGGATATATCGGTCGTTCTCGAACAGATGGAGTCATTTGTTGGCTCATTGACACCCCAAAGGATGGGGAAACGCAGTGTTCAGGGTTTAAGTTTAATCCACATCGGTGGACCGGCCCTGTCGCTCCAAGGGTCACTCGAGCTCTGATCCTGAAACACGGGCTAGAGCGTCTCGAATCGGTTGAGGACTATCTTTTGCCTCGGTTCATAGAAGGAAATCCAATTTCCAAATACGTGACTTTGCGGTTTATTTGTAAACCTATATATGGCGACATGATATATGGTACCCATGCCGCCTATGATTGATACTTATGATTTGAAGTTTTTTATACACTATGCACTTATTATAGTATCAAATGATTTGTTTTAAACGTATCAAGCATTCTTTGGCTGTTATAAGGGAAAACCCTGTCCTCGGCTGCGTTGCATTGTGTGATGGGACCTGGGTCTTATAACAGCTTCATTTTTATTTATTTAGCATTGCGCTGTTTGTTTTATGCACTGATATTCTTGGGAGGAAACCCGTTCCGTGTTATACGGCGTGGTCCCTTGATTTACCTAATGATTTAAAATAAAGATTAATAAATGTTTTAGTTCTCACACCAATCACATGACTGACCTGGAGTTTATTGTTTTAACCTAAACTCTGGGTGCCCTTATTTTGACACGGGCAGCTAGTAGTTTTGGTTTTGCAGATTTATATTCACAGGATCCTGGTTTACAGCTGGAACGATATCCGGAAAGCTTTGTATCCGTATATCCCTTCTAGTTGTGTATTGTATTATTTTCCGCTGCTATGTATTTAAATGTAATTTAAATCTCTGATATTTCTGTGTAATATTTATTCATACTCTGTATATTCTTGTAATCTGATGCATTGTTGTAATATACAATGAAATGTTCTTCTGTTTGCGTTCTGTTTTGTCTTGTTCTCAAACGATAGGGCGTTTCGAACGGTCTGGGTCGGTTTAGCGACTGGTTCGGACCGAGCGAAATTCTTGCTCGTCACACGTGGTATCAGAGCTTTGTTTACAAAGCTCAGAGAATAAGGCACATTAGAACCATACGAAAGAATTCATCAGATATTGGATTAGTAAAATCCAATGGGAATGACTCGTTAGAGATGGGATCAGTAGTATCCTAGGACGAGTGTGAAGAGTATATTTTTGAAAGTGAAAACAAATTTTTGTTTTGAAAATTTAAATCAATTATTCGTATTTTATTATCTATTTATATTGATGTGGACAATCCAGTATATATAGATTTTGCGTAAACGTCTGATCCGCGTGTATTCGAAATTTTAATATACTGGATAGATATAGAATTACACTCTAATCGCCCGGAGATGATTTTGATGATGGAGCTCCATCATTAGAATTTATGTTCGAGTGACGAAAGTGGGCTTTCTATATATTTCCTATTGACTGGTGTGAGAACCAAAATTAGATAGGGCCTATTGTTGTGATTTGGCATCAAAAACATGATTTTTGTATAGGTATCAAAATTATGAATTTGAAACGTTAAATTCACTAATTGATTGATGTTTGTGTTGTTTGTTTATTTGTTTGCTAATTTTAAGCCATTTAGCCTAATTGAATCACATATTGAATTATACTGAAAATTAGTCGCATTTGCTTGCATATACATGTATATCATTGAATAGGTCATAGCAAGGAGGCTAGAGCAGAGAATAAAATTTGTTTGCCCAACAAATAGGTACATGTTTACTACATAATTTACTGTTTTGTTTGGGTGATGATGATTTTGTGAGCCTATTGGCTAGCCGCTTGGCTTTTTCATTTTCTTTTTGAGATCTGAAGGACCGGGGAAGCTATTTGAAATTCCCCGATGCTCCCGGTGCAGGGGAGGTTATGGCGAAATTTTTCGAAAATTTAGGGTGTTAGCCAAATTTTTGAAATTTTGAAAATTCTCAGAGACTGAAAAGTTGGAGAATGGAAGCCAAATTGAAAGTAGAGTTGATTAATCAAACCACTTTCGACTTTGTTCCTTTTCGGGGACGAAAAGTTTTAAGTGGGGGAGATTGTAATAACCCGGAAAATCTGGGCCAGTTTAAAATTTTTATTTTGGCAATTTTAGCGAATTTTGATTATTTAAAATGAATTATTTTAAATAATATCGACGAGAAATTTATTTTGAATAGAATTCGATCGTATATATTATATACGTCGTCGTTAGAATATATAATAATTATATATAATTATAAAAGGAATTGAAAATGGCGCGGTAGTTCGAAAATTCGATTTCTAATTTCAAATGAATATACAGAATTCAATATAAGTCAGAATTGAACGAAACAAGAAATATTTGAATCTGTATAACTATATCTTTGTAACAAAGTTAACAAATTGGGATTTCATCTTAGAAATGATAAGATATGTCCAGTTTAAAATTAGAAATAGTCGCTGTGGAATTTATATATATTTTTATATATAAGGCCCTTAAAAATAGCAATTTTGCAAACGACCTCGGATTTCGACGAAACCAGTTTTGTTGGGTCCGTGATGTTAAGTTATTGCTAGATTCCAAATTTCATAATTTTTCGAATCAATATGTGAGCGTGGCAAAGGAAAACGCGTTTGACCGGTTTCAGTTGATTTTAATCGACTGGAAATTGGGCATTTTTCAAACGGTCTCAGAATTCGACGAAACTAGTTTTGTTAAGACCGTATCGTCAATACGAAGCTAGAAAATATTTTTCTGGAATTTTTCGTGTTAGTATGTGACCCCGGTAATTTGAAATGTACGTTTAAAATTCAATATAATGATTTAAATGTAAATTTAATGGAAACTGATTGTAACAGCCGAATCAGCCTACGATACATATCCCATTGTGCTCGGAATGGGGGTATTACGCTAGGGACGACAGTCGGTGGGTTTGAAATGGGGTTCGAATTAAAAGGTTGCTTTATTAAAATAAATTAAATTAAATATATATATATTTCTTTATAATAACCCCCCTATCCTCTCAGTCCACATCAGAAAGAGAAAAAAAATATATATATATATATATATCCCGTCGATCTCGTCCAGGCCCTCCCCATCGACGTTGACGCCGACGCCGCCCTCCCTGGCACCACCGCCTCCACTCACCCCCCCCCCTTCATCTCCTCCCCTTCGCGACCCAACCCGCTCCCTCACCGACGAACCCCAAAACCCTAATCCCCAAACCCTTCGCTGCCACACTCCGACGACGCCCGCCACCCACCAGCAGTCTCCGGCGAACCAGTCCCCCCCCTGCTCCAGCACCCCGACGCGACAGCCTCCTGCACTCTGCGATGGAAGAAACCCCGAGCTCCTCCGCCCTGCTGATGAACGCGAACCCCCCCCCCCATTCGCTGTAAGTCCTCCTTTGGTTTTTATTTATTTTTGTTTTCTTTTAATTTGTAAAATCTTTTTATTGTATATAGTTTAAATATTTTATATATAGAGCTAGGTTTTTCTAATATATTAGAGTATTTTAAAATCTGAAATTTTAAAATGAAATTGTTCTAAAATATACATTGTTTTATAAGTGAAATCATACTTTGGTTTTAGAAAACAAAAGGAGATGATTTTTATATTATATAAATTGGAAAGTTGAAAACTTTATTTTTATAAAGGCGGAATTTTTAAATATATGATAGCGAAAGAAAAATAGGATTTTTATATATTGAACTTCGAGTTAAAAATAGGATTTTTATATATTGAACTTCGAGTTAAAAATGGGATTTTTATATATTGAACTTCGAGTTAAAAATGGGATTTTTATATATTGAACTTCGATTTAAAAATGGGATTTTTATATATTGAACGTCGAGTTAAAAATGGGATTTTTATATATTGAACTTCGAGTTAAAAATGGGATTTTTATATATTGAACTTCGAGTTAAAAATGGGATTTTTATATATTGAACGTCGAGTTAAAAATCGGATTTTTATATATTGAACTTCGAGTTAAAAATGGGATTTTTATATATTGAACTTCGAGTTAAAAAAGGGATTTTTATATATTGAACTTCGAAATAAAAATAGGATTTTTATATATTGAACATCGTAGTAAAAATATGATTTTTATATATTGAATAGCGAAGTAAAAATTCGATTTTTACATATGTAGTGGCTACGGGCAACGAAGATGACGAAGATGCGATAGCAATGAAGATTTCTATTAATGAAGAGCCGTGGAGCTAGGATAGCTATAAGTGAGAATTTCTCACCTTTCAATTTAATTTTTTTTCTAGTTATATATATACTAGGATGCAGACGGTGCTTAGTAGCACCCGACACAATCGTCCACAGACCATGGACTTGTTTGTTTGGTTGCATAGCATAGTTATATGATTTGATTTGAATTTGGTTGTTTGGTGAATTTGATTGATGTGTGAATGGCGTGGGCCTTCACTAGACCGGGGATAAGGCTAGGCCTTACCCCGTTTCTAGTATCGTGCCGTTATGCCGCCGAAATTTTCTAAAATAAGTTAGAAAAATAAAAAATATCATTTTATTTAAAAAAATGAACTGAATAGGAATTCATATGTTGGAATAAAATGTTTTGTCGTTAAAAATATAATTTTTAACGTGAATGTGAGTAAATAAATATTCATTTACAAACCAGACGGTTTGTTTATGTACACTTATTTGAATGACATTGATTGGGACGATAAATTTTACACATCGCCCAACTGCACAACTAAAATCTGTGTTTGATTGTTTGAAACCCCACACGGGTGTTGGGATGAAATATGAATTTCACTCATCCTGATAGATTAAATATGTCGATCGATTAATTGACAGGCTGTTATAAGCGTTGAATATCTATATTTGATGCTTATACGGTGTAGTGCACTTTGGTTGATGGTTGATTATTTATCGTTGCTATTGTATACATGTGTTGTATGAAAATCCATATAATTAACTTTATATGGTGATTGATTGGACCTCATTCCAATCGTGAAAATAAAGAATATTTTGATAATAACAAATATTTTGATAATAGGAAATATTTGAAATAGAATATTTGAAAATAGAAACATATGAAGCCGTGTTGATTAGATTGACGCTATTTTGACGTAAACGATATTTATATCGGTTTTATTCATTTTGAAATGAATTGAATTGAAAGCGATTTCGAAATGAATTGAATTGAAAACGATTTCAAAATGAATCGAATTGAAAACGATTTCGAAATGAATCGAATTGAAAACGATTTCGAAATGTATCGAATTGAAAACGATTTCGAAATGAATCGAATTGAAAACGATTTCGAAATGAATTGAATTGAAAACGATTTCGAAAGGAATTGAATTGAATATGAATTCAAATTGAATTGAAATTTGAATTGAATAGAAATGAATTTTAAAACGAATTTATAAAGAAGAATTCAATTTTGAATTGAATTGAAGTGAAGTTGAAATTGCTTTTGAAACGAATTTAAAACTGTTTATATAATCCGTTTTAAATAGAAATCGACGAAATATATTATATATATATTATATATATATAATATAATGGCCTGAATAGAACACGCCGCGCCGCGGCAGTTCGTGAATTTCGACCATTTATTTCAAACGGACATTGCGGGAGATCCGACCGTCGGATTCTCCTAAAACCGGAACCATTGGGTTCGTATCGAAAAGAGCTTTCTAATGAATATTAGAAATTTGAAATCTAACGGTTGGATTTGGAGTTACGTCCAAATCAAATTTGAAAAAGGTCGCTGTAAGTGCAGTTCGATGGCCATTGATGGAAATCGACTGTACGGGCCTTGATAAAATTATTAAAAATAGTAATAATTTGTGTAAAATCATAAGAAATGATTTGTGAAAATTTGGGATGAAAAACTCCATATTTGAAAAGATGAAAATAGATTTTGATCGAAATGAACTAGTTTTGAACTAGAAATATAATTCTATTTATTTTTAAATAAATAAATTGAATTTGAAAAGGGTTTTGAAATTAACCAAAATTTCCAATGATTGCATTGGAGTGGATTTGAATCGAAATTGTCTTCGGAATATTTCGATGTTGGAATTCGTGATTATACAGATGTTGTTATGGAAATTTGAAAGATATATATTTATATCGTTATTTCCAATACGACATTTGTTAGTCGTAGAATTTGATATTGAATATAAGCTGATATATTTTCTATTCAGAGCCTTATATTGAATATCGAATGTGATTTGGGTTTGTCGTGAGTGGTGTCTTCACTAACACTGTTCTTGAACCCAGTTGTGAAAAGATTAAATCTTTTTATTTAGATTTAATGAAGTGTACCAATTGAATTATATTTAATTGGAATTGAAGTGATATTGATTTTTGGGTTTATCGTGAACAGTGTTTTAAATAACACTCGTTCTTTAACCCAATAATTAATGGAATGTGATTTTGGGTTTATCGTGAACCGTGTTTTAAATGACACTGATTCTTTAACCCAGCCGAAGATTAAAACTAAGTGGAGTTTTAATGAATCTTTAAATAGATTGAAAAGATCGAGAATGGAGTATCACCAGTTTTACTCCAGGCGATAGTTAAATCTTTAATTAGATTTGAACGTGAAATGGTAATTGAATTACCGATAACACTGTGGTGTTAGATATGAAGTACTACCAGTTTTACTTCATGGGATGAATAGGTTGGGATTGGGAAATAAAATAAATGATTACTTCGGTGTGGTTCGCTAATCCCGACTAGTTTGAATTGATATTCAAAGAAGATTAAAGAATAAATTTAAAGAATTTATCTTGGATAAAATTAATGGGAACTTTTCCCAAAGTATAGGAATATTTGAATAAAAGAATATTCTGAATTGGAATGAGGCGTATGTTGTGTTTGTGTAACACTATTATAATATATACGCGAGTTATTCAGAAAGACCGGGTTTATCCCATTCTGAATAACTGATTCGACGTGGTGTCGAAGATGAAGACGGTGGTCGAAGACCGGAAGTCTTCACGTCGTTTGGGTGATAACTGATGATCTTGATTGGGCTGTACACCCAAGAAGATGGAAACAGTTAGTGATCGTCCAGACGTGCTTGGAGATCGATGGATATGCGGGGTACTAGGTGCCTCCGGTTTCGTTCAGACCCAGAACGGACTTGTAAATGGACCGTTTGTCTGACATTGGATTTTAGTCCATGTGATTGATTTCTATTAAATATATATCTGTTTGGCGGCGGAGAATTTATTCTCTTGCTTAACGCCCTTCTCTGAGACGTACGAGCTCAGGGGTTATATATTGATGGATATCAAACGCATGGAGTGAATTGCCTGTGTGGCATGCCTAAGTGGCAATTGATCGAGGCTTCTGTTGAAAAGCAAAGTCTTGTGGTGATGATCAAAGCACAGCCTGTGTGGCACAGCTTTGTGTAACGTGAATTCGCGAGCCTCGCACCCCGGTTGTGAACCAAAAACGGGAGAAGACCTCAGGGAGGGCATGCGTTTCCTTCTAGCTAAAAAGTGGCGTCTGTGGTTTTACACGCCCTGACGAGTTTGACTTATGTGGTTGTTGCTGTTGCGAGACGCCTCGGATATATCGGTCGTTCTCGAACCGATGGAGTCATTTGTTGGCTCATTGACACCCCAAAGGGTGGGGAAACGCAGTGTTCAGGGTTTAAGTTTAATCCACATCGGTGGACCGGCCCTGTCGCTCCAAGGGTCACTCGAGCTCTGATCCTGAGACACGGGCTAGAGCGTCTCGAATCGGTTGAGGACTATCTTTTGCCTCGGTTCATAGAAGGAAATCCAATTTCCAAATACGTGACTTTGCGGTTTATTTGTAAACCTATATATGGCGACATGATATATGGTACCCATGCCGCCTATGATTGATACTTATGATTTGAAGTTGTTTTATACACTATGCACTTATTATAGTATCAAATGATTTGTTTTAAACGTATCAAGCATTCTTTGGCTGTTATAAGGGAAAACCCTATCCTCGGCTGCGTTGCATTGTGTGATGGGACCTGGGTCTTATAACAGCTTCATTTTTATTTATTTAGCATTGCGCTGTTTGTTTTATGCACTGGTATTCTTGGGAGGAAACCCGTTCCGTGTTATACGGCGTGGTCCCTTGATTTACCTAATGATTTAAAATAAAGATTAATAACTGTTTTAGTTCTCACACCAGTCACATGACTGACCTGGAGTTTATTGTTTTAACCTAAACTCTGGGTGCCCTTATTTTGACACGGGCAGCTAGTAGTTTTGGTTTTGCAGATTTATATTCACAGGATCCTGGTTTACAGCTGGAACGATATCCGGAAAGCTTTGTATCCGTATATCCCTTCTAGTTGTGTATTGTATTATTTTCCGCTGCTATGTATTTAAATGTAATTTAAATCTCTGATATTTCTGTGTAATATTTATTCGTACTCTGTATATTCTTGTAATCTGATGCATTGTTGTAATATATAATGAAATGTTCTTCTGTTTGCGTTCTGTTTTGTCTTGTTCTCAAACGATAGGGCGTTTCGAACGGTCTGGGTCGGTTTAGCGACTGGTTCGGACCGAGCGAAATTCTTGCTCGTCACAGGTGACGGGCCGGGATAAAACAAGGTTAAGCCCTAGTTATTATAAATGGAAATTAAATTTCATTTAAATAAAATTCTATTGTAACTTGAACAATGTATAACTTTATCATACGATACCGGTTTTTAGCGAAACAAGATCCATTGGGATCGTATGGACGGCGGCTACGCAATGGAACTGACTGGGAGTGAATTGGAGCTCGTTACAATTTATAGCGAAATAAATTGTTTGTCTGAATCAAGAGACAGTTAATCGTTATTTAACGATAACTGTCCAATGTGAGTAAAACTCACCAACTCTACCAGTTCACATTTTTATAACGTATTTTTAGAACTGATAAATGATGATTGATTGACGTGTGCTGACTGTTTGGTTGAACCGCTGATTTATTGGTTGAAATTATAGATAACAATATATATATAAATTGTTAATCCAATATCGAATCTGTTTATCAGAATATTTCATAGTGAAATGAAGTTGATTTTAATTATATTGTTTAACATCTGTGGATGCATGGAAATAGGTTGGAGGGACCCAACTGGGTTCCTCAATGTATAAAATACTGTTTTGTTTCATATATGGTGATATATGATGTGATATATAATCTGTTGTTGAATATGTGTGTTTGAATGATATCGATCATTGTTATTTGGTATTTTAAATACCGTAAGAAATACTGGGATGTAAAAAAGGGGATTTTCAAAGTGTATTTTGAAAATTAATTATTGGTATAAAATCAATGGATTTTATATATAAAAAGAAAAGGCTTTTATAAGAAAATAAGTTATAAAATCAAAGAATAAGATAAAAGGAATATTTATTTATAAAAAAATAGAACAAATAGAAAAGGAAATATTAGTGAAAACAAGTAGAAAAGGAAATATTTGTGAAAACAAATAGAAAATGAAATATTTGTGAAAACAAATAGAAAAGGAAATAATTGTAAAACATTTATAAATAGATTATAAATGGAAATATTTATTTAGAAAATAAATAGAGTTATAAATGGAAATATTTATTTAGAAAATAAGTAGAGTTATAAATGGAAAAATTCATTTAGAAAATAAATAGATTATAAAAGGGAAATATTTATTTGTTAAATAAAGAGAATTGAAAGGGAAATATTTATTTGTTAAATAAATAGAATTGAAAGGGAAATATTTATTTGTTAAATAAATAGAATTGAAAAGGAAACATTTATTTGTTAAATAAATAGAATTGAAAAGGAAATATTTGTTGAACAAATAGGAAGATAAAAGGAATATTTATTTGGGAAAATAAATAGAAAGATAAAAGGAATATTTATTTAGAAAATAAATAAGATATTATAAAAGGAAATATTTGGAAGGTAAGTAGGGTTATAAAAGTAATTAGAGTTAATTAAAGAGAGTTAATTAATCAGAGTTAATCGAGTTAGAATTAATCAAATTAGAGTTAGTCGAATTAAAGGAGTTAATCGAATATAGTTTATTCGAATAGAGTTAAAGGATTTAATCGGATATAGTTATTCGAAGAAAAGATAATCAAATATAGTTATTCGAAGAAAATATTATCGAATATAGTTTATTCGAAGAAAAGATTATCAAATATAGTTTATTCGAAGAAAAGATTATCGAATATAGTTTATTCGAAGAAAAGATTAGTGAATATGGTTTATTCGAAGAAAGGGTATAGAATATAGTTTATTCGAAAGAGAGATTATCGAATATAGTTTATTCGAAATGGAGTAAATCGAATATAGTTATTCGGAAGAGAGATTATCGAATATGGTCTATTCGAAAGGAGTTAATTGAATAGAGTTATTCGAAAGGAGTTAATTGATTAGAGTTATTCGAAAGGAGTTAATCGAATAGAGTTATTTGAAAGGAGTTAATTGATTAGAGTTATTCGAAAAGCAGTTAGTCGAATATAGTTTATTCGAAAGGAGTTAATCAAACAGAGCTATTCGAAAGGAGTTAATTGATTAGAGTTATCCGAAAAGGAGTTAATCGAATATTGTTTATTCAAAAGGAGTTAATCAAATAGAGTTATTCGAAAGGAGTTAATTAATTAGAGTTATTCGAAAAGAAGTTAATCGAATATAGTTTATTCAAAAGGAGTTAGCGAGTAGAGTTAATCGATTAGAGTTAATTGATTAGAGTTGATCGAATAGAGTTAATTATAAAAAGTTGATGGATAGAGTTAATGGATTAGAGTTAATCGATTCGAGTTAATCAAATAGAGTTAATCGAATTAGAGTTAATCGAATATTACTTATTCAAATAGAGATTATCGAATATAGTTTATTCGAAAGAGAGATTTATCGAATATTAGTTATTCGAAGGAAAGAGTTATCGAATAGAGATTACTCAAAAGAGAGTAACGTAAGGAAGTTTGTTAAAGATTTGAAAGGTGAACTTTGTCTATTTCGAGATTAGAAATGTTGTTCAGTTAAGGTCTGAGAGGTAGTTATACCCCAACTTGATTGACTCCATTTTTAACTAAGGAATGGTTAAGGTTTGATGATGAATGTTGGTTAAGTAAATTTAGTTAAGGAAGGTAATGGTTTGAGTTGGCACAACGATGTTTTATTTAAACATCTGTTTAAACCCAAATGAAGGATTTCTGGAAATGTTTTCCAAATAAGAATTAGAAATATTTTCTAATATAGAAAATAAGAAATGGAAATATTTTCCAATGTTAATAACGTATATTTTCTAAACTTAGAAAATAAGAGGTTACGAATACATAGAAATAGGAAAAGGAAAATGATAAAGTAACGATAAATGAACTAAAGAGATAAATGTCGATTGATAAGATTTCCATTTGGAAATACGACCGTTGTTTGCATACGTGTTTTTCTTTGATAGTTAACTCATAGACTATCGAAGTTTTTGACCGTTTTTCCGTCGTCAATACGGAGAGACCAGAATCAGATTCATTATCTAAAAACCACTCCGTATCGGCATTAGCGTTGCGAATTAAATATGATGAAGATAATTGAAGACGGAGTTATGCAAGGACTGTTCTGGCAATCCTAGGTAGAAATTACCTAAGATGGATTTACAGAATAGTACCTTCAGTTTGTCCAGTCTCAGGACGGCCTATATGGAAGAATGTCTGACAGAGTATATTTAATGGATCGCGTAAGTTGATCTCTTTAAATGTATTTACGTTTGGTGGTGGAGGAATTCGTTTCTCTTAGCTGTATAGCCATTGTATTTTTGGGGAAATCAATTTGTGATTTGGCGGGTATGACGATGTGACATTCAAAGTAAATAAATGTGTGATCTATCAGAGATAAGCATGGCCTCTAGCCTCACAACCAGGAAATGGTATAAAATCGGGTAGGTCGCATGGCTAAGTGGTTAGCTGCCAATTAGGGTGTATTATCACCTGATCTAGAGAAATTCTATTTACTTCTATAATCTATTGTCAATGCTGTCCCATTCGGGAAATGGTTGCTGATCCCAACCGTTGGTGATAATACATTCGGTACACTCAAGCGAAATGAGTGACCGGTCATGTTTAGCCTGGGTTACAAGATGTTCTCGTTGAACCCGGTGTATTTCCCTCTAGAGATACACTATCGTATGGTGGTCCCATACCTTTCCAGTTGGAATCCATTATCCAATAAGCGCTTGCGGTTTTTTTTATTATACATTATGTATGTGGAACGTGAGATGAAAGCGTTCCGCTAGATGATTATTATATTGTAATTGATAGACACTAATATAATATCAAAGAGTTTTGATATAAAGATTATCGTTTCTTTCAAAAGGACTTTGAAAGTCAAATCAAGTGTTTTGGATTCTCATAAGTGAAAAACCCGTTCCGTTATACGGCGTGGTCTTATGAGATATCGTTTTATTGTTCAACTATTTTTAAATTGTTTTACTCACACTAGTCACATGACTGACCCAGAGTTTATTTTGATTTGTTTTCCCAAAACTCTTGGGTGCCCAAATTTGTACAGGTAGTCAAGTAGTCAGGATTTTACAGATATACTGAGAGCTTGGAGCAGGAGGCTTCAGGATTTTATAGCTATTGTTATTTCCGCTGTGTTGTAAGTGTTGTACTCTGGTAATGTTACTGTATACATATACTGATTTTATTTCAAAGTTATGTATCTGTTATATATTGTTCGTTCCGCTGTGAGATTTGTGTTTACTCTGATGTTGTATGTTCTTCTTCTTCTTCTATTCTAAGTTTTTATCTTATCTATTCTCACCCTATGTTTTGTTTCTATTAGTTTTCTGGTTTCCAGTGTAATTTGGGTTGGACTTGTGTTATTTGGTCAGCTCAAATTGTACCGGAATTTTAGGACACTACAGTTGGTATCAGAGCTGAAGGTTATGTTATTACCTTGGCTCTGTGGCGTGACTCAGTAGAGATAGGGTTAGTAACACCCTAGATTGAGTTTGAGTGTATATATATATATGAGCGCGTATTTGTTATTCAATATAAAAATTGTTTTATATTATGGAGATTTATTAATTGAGTTGTTTGTGAATTCTGGTCGATCAGTTTTATCCACTATATCGGTAGGAGTTTCTAAACACTCGGAAACGATGTACCGACACAATATGTTTTGAAAGAAGGGTAAATGGAATAATTTTACTCAAAATTATATTTTCATATAAGAGAAAGTATAGATATGGGAAATATTATCGTATATTGGATGTATTGGTTATGATTATAATCAGATAAGATTATAATTGAAATAGTTATATATATAACAAATCAGGATTCATATAAGTATTACATATGGAATCAGATGAATTAAATATGAATTGAAATTACAACCCTAAAAAGTTGGAAAGGTGTTTGTAAATGAATCTGGATTAAATATATGTGAATTTTAAAATCATGGGAGATTTTAAATTGTTTTACAAACATTGAGATGATAATTTTAAGTAATTTCAAAATGGAATAGTTTAAGAAATGAGGTTTGAAAGGTGATATAGTATTGAACTCACTTCGATTACTGGGAAATAACTCTGATGATGATGGCCACATCATCAGTGTCATTTCCGAGTTGCTAAGTGACGGATTACTACCAAAGATATTGGTTTTTTGAATTGATTTGAGAAAAGCAAGTTGTTTTGAATCCTGAAAGGGGATATCTGGTTTTAGAAAAGCTAAACTGTTTGAAAATCCTTGGGGAAGATTGTTTGAATTGAAACAAATTAAATTAGAATTTGTAAAAGAAAATAGAAATAGAAATTGAATTAAAGGAAGTTCAGTGGTAGTTGAATTGAATGGGATTAGAATGGTATCGAGAAAAATTGGATTGATGAGTTAAGAAATTGAAAATCGAGAACGAAACTTTGGTTTGAAGTGAAATTCGACTTAGGTATAAGCGAATGGTTGGATTTGTTGATAAAAACAGTTTGGAATTTGATTGAAATGACATTGGTATATGTTGGGTTGATAACAGGTGAAAGTGATAAAGTTGATATGCCCGACAAAAAGGTACAAGTTTATATTTCATATGAGTTTGGTGATTTATGAGCCGAATGTAGCAAGCCGCTTGGCTGTTTGATTTACTTTTGGGTTGGAGAAGGCCTAGATATGCGAGTTGTAGTTGTACCGATTGAGTCGTACAATGGAGGTGCTGGCGAAATTTTATGAAAATTTCGAGTGTCAGAAAATTTCAACATTTTTGAAAATTTTCGTTAACAGAAATAAATTAATATTTTTATCGGAATTAATTGGTTCAGTTGAAACCGAAGTCAAGAAGTGAAGAAATAATTTTAACCCAGTTGGTGGAGTTTGTTTTCTACCTTAGCAATTTCGAGGACGAAATTATTTTAAGGAGGGAAGAATGTAATGTCCCGTATTTTTGCGGTTAAATAATTAATTTATTTAATTATTTAAATAATGGTTTAGAGAGTTAAATGGTCATTTAATTAAATAATGTGGAATATTTAATTAAAATAAATAATAGAATAATATATTTAAATTCTAAAATAATCAAAATTTGTGGAATTGACAATATTGTATGAATTGGACAATTTAAAATATATAATTCGGATTAGAGTTGAATTATATGAACAAATATATTCTATAGACGACAGTTGAACGTATAATTATATTTTAATTATAATTGAGACATAATGGCGCGACAGCTCGTAGTTTGGCGATTTGAACTTCAACTGAATATACATGGTCCGTTTTAAATCGGATTTCTATGAAACAAGAAACGTTAGGAGCTGGTGAAGTATATTTTTCTAATGGAAGAGAAAAATCAGGATTTCGTCATGTAGATTTTGATTCATGTCCAAATCAATTTTTAGAAAAGTCGCTATGGAATTCCTTTATAATTTATAACGATTTATAAAAGGAATTTAAATATAAATCGAATATCGATATAGCTGGGGATTTGAAATATCGAGTTGTAAATCCATATATATTTATTAAGGAGTTGTATGATATATATTGTGAATATATACGATAATATTTATTTTTAAATATTTAGTTTAATTATCTTTAAATATATTTATATATTTAAATGGGTTTTTTAGAGCTTTAAAAATAGCCAGTTTTGCAAACGAGCTCTGTTTTCGACGAAACTAATTTTGTTGGATCCATAACATTAAATTATTGTTAGATTTCAAGTTTCATGATTTTTAGAGTTAGTGTGTGGCCGTACGGAATTTGAATATGAAAAACAGTTAGTATTTTGACGGTTAAAATTACGCTGTGTGAGCAAACGGAGTCGGAATTTGACGAAGCCAGTTTCGTTGGGTCCGTAATGTCAAACTCTAACTGTATGTCCATTTCCATGATTTTTGGGTACAGTGTGTGATCATAGAAATTTTAGTGGACAAATACAAACAAAAGTTGATTAAAAACAATTATAATAATCAAATAAAATTCCTATAAATACCATAAACTATCCTCTAACCCTAAACTACTCATTTCAGCGGTTAACAAGAAAAATCCCGCCGCAAAGTATTTCAATAACCCAAATCGCAAGTTCTTAAATCCATAGAAAATCAAATAGAAATCCATAAATCCTAAAACTAATTTCGTTGATCTCCTTTTGGTAAGTGCTTCGTATTCTTGGGGGTTTCACTGAGTTCGATGCTGTCGTTTTCGCTGGAAATAAACACAACGACGGCTAGGGTTGAAATTAAAAGAGGATTCAGGCTTCGATTTGAATTTCTTAAGTGGTATTGGGGTTTATGAGGTTGATTAGCACCTCTATGTGGATTTTTGTGGAGTTATGTGGAATTAATTGTCGCACTCCTGTGCTATGGTGCATCGAGAGGCCGCAGGGCATGAGAGAATGGTGGGTGCGACCTCTTTGTGGTTGATATGGGGGGAAAGGGAATTCGAAGGGGAGAGTAATTGCGGTGAGCTTGGTTGATTTGGTGGAGAGATGAAGTGGAAATCGGTGGTTGAAATCACGGTAATGGTGATACAGGCGACGGATTTTTGAGGTATGGGAGGAAGAAGGATTAAAAAGGGAGCGTGCCTGGTAGTTTTAATTGGGTGACGGGCCGGGATAAAACAAGGTTAAGCCCAAGTTATTATAAATGGAAATTAAATTTCATTTAAATAAAATTCTATTGTAACTTGAACAATGTATAACTTTATCATACGATACCGGTTTTCAGCGGAACAAGATTCGTTGGGATCGTATGGACGGCGGCTACGCAGTGGAACTGACTGAGAGTGAATTGGAGCTCGTTACAATTTATAACAAAATAAATTGTCCGTCTGAATAAAGAGACAGTTAATCGTTATTTAACGATAACCGTCCAATGTGAGTAAAACTCACCAACTCTACCAATTCACATTTTTATAACGTATTTTTAGAACTGGTAAATAATGTTTGATTGTTGTGTGCTAACTGTTTGGTTGAACTGCTTATTTATTGGTTGAAATTATAAATAACAATATATATATATATATAAATTGTTAATCCAATATCGATTCTGTTTATCAGAATATTTCATAGTGAAATGAAGTTGATGTTAATTATATTGTTTAACATCTGTGGATGCAGGGAAACAGGTTGGAGGTACCCGACTGGGTTCCTTAATATATAAAATACCGTTTTGTTTCATATATGGTGATATATGATGTGATATATAATCTGTTGTTGATTATGTGTGTTTGAATGATATCGATCATTGTTATTTGGTATTTTAAATACCGTAAAAAATACTAGGATGTAAAAAAGGGGATTTTCAAAGTGTATTTTGAAAATAAATTATTTATATAATATCAATGGATTTTATATATAAAAAGAAAAGGATTTTATAAGAAAATAAATTATAAAATCAAAGAATTAGATAAAAGGAATATTTATTTATAAAATAATTAGAACAAATAGAAAAGGAAATATTTGTGAAAACAAATAGAAAAGGAAATATTTGTGAAAATAAATGGAAAAGGAAATATTTGTAAAACATTTACAAATAGAACTGAAAAGGAAATAATTGTAAAACATTTATAAATAGAATACAAATGGAAATATTTATTTAGAAAATAAATAGAGTTGTAAATGGAAATATTTATTTAGAAAATAAATAGAGTTATAAATGGGAATATTCATTTAGAAAATAAATAGATTATAAAAGGGAAATATTTATTTGTTAAACAAATAGAATTGAAAGGGAAATATTTATTTGTTAAACAAATAGAATTGAAAGGGAAATATTTATTTGTTAAATAAATTGAATTGAAAGGGAAATATTTATTTGTTAAATAAATAGAATTGAAAAGGAAATATTTATTTGTTAAATAAATAGAGTTGAAAAGGAAATATTTGTTGAACAAACAGGAAGATAAAAGGAATATTTATTTGGGAAAATAAATAGAAAGATAAAAGGAATATTTATTTAGAAAATAAATAAGATATTATAAAAGGAAATATTTGGAAGGTAAGTAGGGTTATAAAAGTAATTAGAGTTAATTAAAGAGAGTTAATTAATCAGAGTTAATCGAATTAGCGTTAATCGAGTTAGAATTAATCAAATTAGAGTTAGTCGAATTAAAGGAGTTAATCGAATATAGTTTATTCGAATAGAGTTAAAGGATTTAATCGAATATAGTTATTCGAAGAAAAGATAATCGAATATAGTTATTCGAAGAAAAGATTATCGAATATAGTTTATTCGAAGAATAGATTATCGAATATAGTTTATTCGGAGAAAAGATTATCGAATATAGTTTATCCGAAGAAAAGATTATCGAATATAGTTTATTCGAAGAAAGGGTATCGAATATAGTTTATTCGAAAGAGAGATTATCGAACATTGTTTATTCGAAAAGGAGTAAATCGAATATAGTTATTCGGAAGAGAGATTATCGAATATTATTTATTCGAAAGGAGTTAATTAAATAGAGTTATTCGAAAGGAGTTAATTGATTAGAGTTATTCGAAAGGAGTTAATTGATTTGAGTTATTCGAAAAGGAGTTAATCGAATATAGCTTATTCGAAAGGTGTTAATCGAATAGAGTTATTCGAAAGGAGTTAATTGATTAGAGTTATTTCAAAAGGAGTAAATCGAACATAGTTAACTCAAAAGGAGTTAATTGAATAGAGTTATTCGAAAGGAGTTAATTGATTAGAGTTATTCGAAAAGAAGTTAGTCGAATATAATTTATTCGAAAGGAGTTAGCGAGTAGAGTTAATCGATTAGAGTTAATTGATTAGAGTTAATCGAATAGAATTAATTAAATAGAGTTGATGGATAGAGTTAATGGATTAGAGTTAATCGATTAGAGTTAATCAAATAGAGTTAATCGAATTAGAGTTAATCAAATATTAGTTATTCGAATAGAGATTATCGAATATAGTTTATTCGAAAGAGAGATTTATCGAATATTAGTTATTCGAAGGAAAGAGTTATCGAATAGAGATTACTCGAAAGAGAGTTACGTAAGGAAGTTTGTTAAAGATTTGAAAGGTGAACTTTGTCTATTTTGAGATTAGAAATGTTGTGCAGTTAAGGTCTGAGAGGTAGTTATAGCCCAACTTGATTGACCCCATTTTTAACTAAGGAATGGTTAAGGTTCGATGGTGAATGTTGGTTAAGTAAATTTAGTTAAGGAAGGTAATGGTTTGAGTTGGCATAGCGATGTTTTATTTAAACATCTATTTAACCCAAATGAAGGAGTTCTGGAAATGTTTTCCAAGTAAGAATTAGAAATGTTTTCTAATATAGAAAATAAGAAATGGAAATATTTTCCGATGTTAATAACGTATATTTTCTAAACTTAGAAAATAAGAGGTTACGAATACATGGAAATAGGAAAAGGAAAATGATAAAGTAACGATAAACAAACTAAAGAGATAAATGTCGATCGATAAGATTTCCATTTGGAAATACGACCGTTGTTTGCACACGTGTTTTTCTTTGATAGTTAACTCACAGACTATCGAAGTTTTTGACCATTTTTCCGTCGTCAATACAGAAAGACCGGAATCAGATTCATTATCTAAAAACCATTCTGTATCGGCATTAGCGTTGCGAATCAAATATGATGAAGATAATTGAAGACGGAGTTATGCAAGGACTGTTCTGGCAATCCTAAGTAGAAATTGCCTAAGATGGATTTACAGAATAGTACCTTCAGTTTGTCCAGTCTCAGGACGACCTGTATGGAAGAATGTCTGACAGAGTATATTTAATGGATCGCGTAAGTTGATCTCTTTAAACGTATTTACGTTTGGTGGCGGAGGAATTCATTTCTCTTAGTTGTATACCGGTTGTATTTTTGGGGAAATCAATTTGTGATTTGGCGGGTATGACGATGTGACATTAAAAGTAAATAAATGTGTGATCTATCAGAGATAAGCGTGGCCTCTAGCCTCACAACTAGGAAATGGTATAAAATTGGGTAGGTCGCATGGCTAAGTGGTTAGCTGCCAATTAGGGTGTATTGTCACCGGATCTAGAGAAATTCCATTTACTTCTATAATCTATTGTCGATGCTGTCCCAATCGGGAAACAGTTGCTGATCCCAACCGTTGGTGATAATACATTCGGTACACTCAAGCGAAATGAGTGACCGGTCATGTTTAGCCTGGGTTACAAGATGTTCTTGTTGAACCCGGTGTGTTTCCCTCTATTGATACACTGTCGGAAGGTGGTCCCATACCTTGCCAGTTGGAATCCATTATCCAATAAGCGCATGCGATTTTTTTTTGATTATATATTATGTATGAGGAACGTGAGATGAAAGCGTTCCGCCAGATGATTATTATATTGTGATTGATAGACTCTAATATAATATCAAAGAGTTTTGATA
Organism: Allium sativum; assembly: GCA_030737875.1. Taxonomy (NCBI): domain Eukaryota; kingdom Viridiplantae; phylum Streptophyta; class Magnoliopsida; order Asparagales; family Amaryllidaceae; genus Allium; species Allium sativum. The sequence continues at coordinate 814,828,904 of CM060921.1, read as the reverse complement.
TTAAGATTATCATTTCTTTCAAAAGGATTTTGAGAGTCAAATCAAGTGTTTTGGATTCTCATAAGGGAAAAACCCGTTCCGTTATACGGCGTGGTCTTATGAGATATCGTTTAATTGCTCAACTGTTTTTAAATTGTTTTACTCACACCAGTTACATGACTGACCCAGAGTTTATTTTATTTCATTTTCCCTAAACTCTTGGGTGCCCAAATTTGTATGGGCAGTCAAGTAGTCAGGATTTTACAGATATACTGAGAGCTTGGAGCAGGAGGCTTCAGGACTTTATAGCTATTGTTATTTCCGCTGTGTTGTAAGTGTTGTACTCTGGTAATGTTACTGTATACATATACTGATTTTATTTCAAAGTTATGTTTCTATTCTATATTGTTCATTCCACTGTGAGATTCATGTTTACTCTGATGTTGTATTTTCTTCTTCTATTCTAAGTTTCTATTTTATCTATTCTCACCCTCTGTTTTCTTTCTATTAGTTTTCTGGTTTCCAGTGTAATTTGGGTTGGACTTGTGCTCTTTGGTCAGCTCAAATTGTGTCGGAATTTCGGGACACTACAGCAACCATAACCAACTATAGCAACCATAAAACATTTCGGAAAACATGACTTCAAAAAAATGAATGATTATAAGGCCCAGGTCCCATCACACAATCCACGCGCACACCAGAGGATAGGGGTTTGCCTTATAATCGCAAAATATGCTTGATATAGTTCAAAACAAAAACATTTGATATTATTATAATGACTTGGGTGGGAAAAATCCTTTCGAAAATAAACTTATGAATCTTAGCTCGCTTGGTGCCCCATCCCACTATGTCGGCTGCATAGGTATACAATCGAAAATCGTGGGGTTCCATATTGGAAGTCGCATTTCCATCAATGAGCATGGGCTAAGGATCTTGCCAATCCGATTCGAAATCCCCAGCTAGGTTACAGGATCTCGTCACCCTACTTCATGGACTAAAGTAATGGCCTGAACATAACGTCCCTCCGTTTGCGTGTAGATTGCCGTCAAGGTATATTGACCTAGTTCGAGGCGCCTCATCCAACAAACCACATAAGTAAATGTCTTAGCTCCATACCACAGTGTTATTTTTTTGCTAGACGGAAAGTTAAGTCCCTACCCCAGCGGACTATAATCCTGTTTCGGCTCATTCTGGATTGTGAGGCCCGCTAAGTCACGACATACACAAAGCTACACATTTAAGCAATGCTTTGATCTTAAACCACAAGGCCCTACATTTCAACAAAAGCCATGATCATTTCCACTTATCATGCCACACTATCATTCCTAAAAACAGAAACTGCTACTCACCAACATACAACCTTTGCTACTCACCAACTATCGAGACCCACCGACTGTCGTCCTTAGCGTAATACCCCCATTCGGGACCCAATGGGATACGTCACGTAGGCCAATTCGACCGTTACAATCAGTTTCCGTCAAAATTGAAATATAAATCAATATATATTCAATTTGAACGTACATTTCAATTTACCAGGGCCACATACGGACTCGAAAAATTCCCGAAAAATTATTTCTAGCTTCGTATTGACGATACGGTCCTAACAAAACTAATTTCGTCAAATTTTGAGACCGTTTGAAAAATGGTCATTTTCTGGTCGACCCGATTTAATTGAAACTGTTAAAAACACGTTTAGCTTCGCCACGCTCACGTATTGATTCAGAAAATTATGAATTTTGAAACCTAGCAATAATTTGACATCCCGGACCCAACAAAAGTGGTTTCATCAAAATCCGAGGTCGTTTGCAAAACGGCTATTTTCAAGGCCTTTATATATATTAAAATATATATAAATTCCACAGCGACTTTTCTGAATTTTAAATTGGACATATCTTTCAACTTCTAAAGTGAAATCTCAACTTCTAAAATAAAAATTTTAAACTGGCCCAGAATTTCCGGGTTGTTACAATCTCCCCAACTTAAAATCTTTTCGTCCTCGAAAAGGAACGAAGCCGAAAGTTGTTTTATAATCAACTCAACTTTCATTATTTTAATTACGGCTTAAGTTTTTCAACTTTTTAGTTTCTAAGAACTTTCAAATTTTTCAAAAATTTGGCTAACACCCTAAATTTTCGAAAAATTTCGCCATAACCTTCTTTGTACCGGGAGCTTCGGGATATTTCAGATAGCCTCCCATGGCCCTCACCAATCAATGGTGGTATAAGAAGAAAAAGAAAAAGCCAAGTGACTAGCCAATCGGCTCATAAAATCATCATCACCCAAACAAAACAGTAAATTATGGTAAACATGTACCTATTTGTCGGGCAAACAATTTTATTTCTCTGCTCTAGCCTCCTTGCTATGACCTGTTCAATGGATATACGTGTATATGCATGCAATTTCAAACAATTTTTAATTCAGTTAACCATTTGATTTAAATTGGCTAAATTTACCACACATTCGCATAATGGGTTTATATGTTGGTTCAAATGAATAATCATACAACACATACATCAATCAATTAGTTAAATAACGTTTCAAACACATAATTTTAATACATAGTCAAAAAATCATGTTTTTGATGAAAATTCACAATAATAAATCCTATTCTAGTTTTGGTTCTCACACCATCCTATGGAAATATATAGATATCCCACCTTCGAAACTCGAACACAAATACTGATGATGTCTAGACTATCACCAGGATCGTCTCCGGGCGACTAGAGTGTGATTCTATATCTATCCAGTATATTAAAACTTCGAATATACGTTCATGACTCGTATACGCAAAATAATCATATACTAGATCGTCCAAATTCAATATCAAATAAATATTCAAATACGAATAATTGAATTTAATTTTCAAAACAAATTTTGTTTTCATGTTTATTTTTCAAAACAATACTCTTTCGACTCGTTCTAGGATACTGCTGATCCCATCCCTAACGAGCCATTCTCATTGGATATTACTAATCCAATTTCTGATGAATTCTTTCGTTTGGTTCCAATGTGTCTTATTCTCGAGCTCTGTAAACCAGAGCTCTGATACCACTGTAAGAACCCGTAACTTCCCCGGTAAGGAAAGAGCGGATTTCGTTGAGAACAACACACATCAGTACACAGACAGAAGAACATTTCATTGTATATTACAACAATTCCATCAGAATACAAGAATATACAGAGTATGAATAAATATTACACATTATAAAATATCAGAGATTTAAATACATTACTACAGCGGAAAAATAATACAAAACATAACTGGGAGAACTACACGGATACAGAGCTTTCCGAGTATCACTTCAGCTATAAACCAAGATCCTGTGAATATAAATCTGCAAAACCCAACTACTAGCTGCCCGTGTCAAAATAAGGGCACCCAGAGTTTAGGTTAAAACAATAAACTCCAGGTCAGTCATGTGACTGGTGTGAGAACTAGAACAGTTATAAATCTTTATTTTAAAGTTAGGTAAATCAAGGGACCACGCCGTATAACACGGAACGGATTTTTACCCCAAGGATACCAGTGCATAAACAAACAGCGCAATGCTAAATAAAGAAAAATGAAGCTATTATAAGACCCAGGTCCCATCACACAATGCAACACAAGCCGGAGGATAGGGTTTTACCTTATAACAACCAAAGAATGCTTGATACGCTAAATTTCTTCTTTTATTATTACTATAAATGTAAATTCTAAATCAGACTCCAACTGTAAATTAGTAAGAGAACGATTCCCTAAGTATTAACCCCGAAGGCCGAAACCAACATCAGACCAATACCCAGGAAACCACCCATCTTAGCTCGTTTCCAGCTAGTTTCTAATTTTATATACAATCATAAATATCAATCCTAGACGGCATGGGTACCATATATCATGTCGCCATATATAGGTATACAATCAAAACCGCAATGTCACGTATTGGAAATTGGGTTATCATTTATGGTATGAACCGAGGCTAGGGGCAAGATCCTCACCGAATTCGAGACAATCTAGTCCATGTCTCAGGCAAGCGCGCAGACAAGCCTTGGATCATCAGGGCCAGTCCACCGATGTGGATTAAACGAAGTCCTGAACAATACATCTCCCCGCCCTATGGGGCGTAAGTCTGGTCCGTCTGCCGACCAGGAGCATCGGCCGAAACCGATATAACCGAGGCGCCTCGCTTTTCAGCAAGTAATAATAAGCAACATCCACATGAGTCAAACTCGTCAGCCAGTTTAAGCACTGACGCCACTCCTAACTAGAAAGAGACGCATGTTCCCCCTGAGTCCTTTCTCCCGTTTTTGGTTCATACCGGGTGTGAAACTCGTGAATCAACGCTACACCACAAGACTCTGCTTTTCAACAGAAGCCTTGATCATTTGCATCTTAGCATGCCACACAGGCAAACCACTCTATGTAACCGATATCAGTCACACAGAATGAAATCCAATGTCAAACACACAGTCCATACAAGTTCGTTCTGGGTCTGAACGAAACCGGAGGAACTTAATTCCTCACATATCCACCGTCTTCATCTTCGACGTATCATCGTATCGGTTATTCAGAATGGGTATAAACCCGGCCTTTCCGAATAACTCGCGTATATAATAAACAAATGTTACACAAACACAACATACGCCTCATTCCAATTCATCAGTCACTAACCGTAGATTAGTAAGAGAACAATTCCCTAAATATTAACCCCGAAGGCCAAAACCAACATCAGATCAATATCCAGAAAATCATTCATCTCAACTAATCTTCAGTTAATTTCTAAATTTCACATTCTTAGGGAAAGGTTCCCATTAATTTTATCAAAGATAAATTCTTTTAAATTTATACTTTAATCTTCATTTGAATATCATTTCAATCTAATTAAAGATTTCATTAAAACTCCACTTAGTTTTAATCTTTAACTGGGTTAAAGAACCGATGTCATTTAAAACACGATTCACTATAAACCCACAATCACATCACATTGTTAATCGGGTTAAAGAACAAGTGTTATTTAAAACACTGTTCACGATAAACCCAAAAATCAATTTCAATTCAATTCCAATTAAATATAAATTAATTGGTTTACTTCATTAAATCTAAATAAAAAAGATTTAATCTTTTCTCACCTGGGTTCAAGAACAGTGTTAATGAAGACACCATTCACGACAAACCCAAATCAGATTCGATATTAAATACAAGGCTCTGAATAGAAAATATATCGGCTTATATTCAATATCAAATTCTGAAACCAACAAATATCGTATTGGAAATAACGATATGAGTATATCTTTCAAATTTCCACAACCATATCTGTATAATCACGAAATCCAACATCGAAATATTCCGAAGATAATTTCGATTCAAATCCATTCCAATACGTATATTGGAAATTCTGGTTATCTTTAAAATCACTTCAAATCCAATTTATTTATTTAAAAAAATATAGGAATTTAATTCTAGTTCATTTCGATAAAACACATTTTTATCCTTTCAAATAGGGGATTTTTCATCCCGGTTCTTTCTAAATCATTTATTGTGATTTTACACAATTTATAGATATTTTTAATAATTTTATCAAAGCCCGTACAGTCGATTTCCAATAACGGTCGTCGAACTGCACTTACAGCGACCTTTTCTAAATTTGATTTGGACGTATATCCAAATCCAACCGTTAGATTTCAAATTTCTAGTATTCATTGGAAATCTCTTTTCGATATGAACCCAACGGTCCCGGTTTCAGAAGAATCCGACGGTCGGACCTCCCGCAACGTCAATTCGAAGTCAATGGTCGAAATTCACGAACTGCCACGGCGCGGCGTGTTCTATTCAGGCCATTTAATATATATAATATATATATTATATATATTTCATCGATTTCAATTCTAAACGTATTTTATAAATCGTTTTAAATTCGTTTTCAAAATGATTTCAACTTCACATTCAATTTCAAATCAAAATCGAATATTCCATATCATCGATATATATATATAAATGATAATATTTTCAAAACGTTATATTTTGAAATCACTTCCTTTTTGATATTCGAATATAATCGATATAAATATCGCTCGCGTCAAAATGGCGCATATCTAACCAACACGGCTTTATATATTTCAATAACTTCTTTATTTTATTCAACAAATGAATATTTTATCTCAACACATGACTAATCTCAACGAATGAGTACTGTCAACACATGAATATATATATATTTTTGTTATTTAATATATTTTATTTCAACACATGACTAATCTCAACGAATGAGTACTGTCAACACATGAATATATATTTTTGTTATTTAATATATTTTATTTCAACACATGACTAATCTCAACGAATGAGTACTGTCAACACATGAATATATATTTTATTTCAACACATGAATATATATATTATTTTATTTTATTTTCTAAATTGGAATGAGGCCCAATCAATTACCATATAACGTTAATTATATGGATTACACACAACACATGTATATAATCCCAATGATAAATAATCAACCATCATTCAAAGTGCACAACACAACTGTCTGTCAACCTATCGATCGACAAACAATTAATTATTGGGACTAGTGTACATCCCAATACCCATTTGGGGTTTCACATCAACAAACACAGATTTTATTTGTGCAGTTGGGCGACGTGTATAATTTGTCGTCCCAATCAAGATCAGTCAAATCAGTGTACATAAACAAACCGTCTGGTTTGTAAATGAATATTTTATTTTATTCACTTCTACGTTAAAAATTATATTTTTAACGATAAAATATTTTATTTCAACACATGAATATCTATTCAGTTCCTTTACACAACAAAAATGATATTTTTTATTTTTCTAACATATTTTAGAAAATTTCGGCGGCATAACGGCACGATACTAGAAACGGGACAAGGCCTAGCCTTATCCCCGGTCTAGTGATGGCCCACGCCATACACATATCAATCAAAACAATTTCCATTTCACCAAACAATCAAATTCAACTCAAATAATCTAACCAATCTATGCAACCAAACAAACAAGTCCATGGTCTGTGGACAGTGGTGTCGGGTGCTACTAAACACCGTCTGCATCCTAGTATATATTTATAACTAGAAAAGAAGATTTTAAAGTGAGAAGTTCTCACCAAAAGCTAATCCAACGTCGCGACACTTCTTACGTAGGAAATCTTCACCTTTTCGTCTTTTGCCACTTTCGTTGCCCGTATTCACTATATATATAAAAATCACATTCTTATATCACCATTTCCCGCATAAAAATTATATTTTTATATCGCCATTTTATATGCAAAGATTATATTTTTACAACGCTATATATAGTTAAAAGATTATATTTTTACAACACAATATATAGTTAAAAGATTATATTTTTACAACGCTATATATAGTTAAAAGATTGTATTTTTCTCTCGCTAATAAATATATAAAGATTGTATTTTTCTCTCGCTAACAAATATATAAAGATTGTATTTTTCTCTCGCTAACAAATATATAAAGATTGTATTTTTCTCTCGCTAACAAATATATAAATCTCTTCTTTTTATTTTTAAAAATCTCTTTTCTCATAAACTGAAAATCGTATATATACATTATTATATATATTTTATTTTTAAGTTAAAACATTAACCAAATAAAGCTAGAAAACAATAGGAAAAATAAAAAGAAGACTTATAGGTTTTAGCTAGAGGGTGGTGGTTCTTCATCCGAGCGGCGCTGGCGAAGTGGGTCGCCTCCGGCGGAGCAGCGGCATCAGGAGGTGGCAGGCGACAGGATTGGCTCGGGGGGGTTTGGGTTCTCGTGCTTATGGCGGTGGCCATCGATTTGGAGGGGCAGGGGCCATCGGCGGAGGGGGAAAACGGAGGTCAGGGTCCGGCGAGGCGACGTCGTAGGGAGGCGGTGGTGGCAGGCTCGGGGTAGGGCGCGACTTCGATTTGATTTTGGGTTTTTTTTTCTCTGTCGATAAGAACGAAAAAGGGGGGGCTTAATCACGGGTATGGGAGAAAAGGGGCCAGGGGGTTATGTGAGAGTTGACTTTCAAATATAATTAAATATTTTAACTAATTTAATCCCCAAAAAGTTATTGTTCCATTCGAACTCCAATCGAGACCCACCGACTGTCGTCCATAGCGTAATACCCCCATTCCGGGCCCAATGGGATACGTCACGTAGGCCAATTCGACCGTTACAATCAGTTTCCGTCAAAATTGAAATATAAATCAATATATATTCAATTTGAACGTACATTTCAATTTACCAGGGCCACATACGGACTCGAAAAATTCCCGTAAAGTTATTTCTAGCTTCGTATTGACGATACAGTCCTAACAAAACTAATTTCGTCAAATTTTGAGACCGTTTGAAAAATGGTCATTTTCTTGTCGACCCGATTTAATTGAAACTGTTAAAAACACGTTTAGCTTCGCCACGCTCACATATTGATTCAGAAAATTATGAATTTTGAAACCTAGCAATAATTTGACATCCCGGACCCAACAAAAGTGGTTTCGTCAAAATCCGAGATCGTTTGCAAAACGGCTATTTTCAAGGCCTTTATATATATTAAAATATATATAAATTCCACAGCGACTTTTCTGAATTTTAAATTGGACATATCTTTCAACTTCTAAAGTGAAATCTCAGTTTCTTGGATCCGTTAGAAAGATATCTACATCCAGATTTAGATATTTCTTGTTTCGTTCAATTCCGACTTAAAACGAATTCTATATATTCATTTGAAATTCGAAATCGAATTTTTGAACTGCAGGGCCATTTCAGGCTCGTTATATAATTAAAATAAATTTATTCGTTTTAACTTCGTCGAAAATAAATTTTCTGTCGTTATTAATTAAAATAAATTATTTTAAATTTTCAAAATTCATTAAATTCGCCAAAATAAAAATTTTAAACTGGCTCAGATTTTCCGGGTTGTTACAATCTCCCCAACTTAAAATCTTTTCGTCCTCGAAAAGGAACGAAGCCGAAAGTTGTTTTATAATCAACTCAACTTTCATTATTTTAATTACGGCTTAAGTTTTTCAACTTTTTAGTTTCTAAGAAGTTTCAAATTTTTCAAAAATTTGGCTAACACCCTAAATTTTCGAAAAATTTCGCCATAACCTTCTTTGTACCGGGAGCTTCGGGATATTTCAGATAGCCTCCCATGGCCCTCACCAATCAATGGTGGTATAAGAAGAAAAAGAAAAAGCCAAGCGGCTAGCCAATCGGCTCATAAAATCATCATCACCCAAACAAAACAGTAAATTATGGTAAACATGTACCTATTTGTCGGGCAAACAATTTTATTTCTCTGCTCTAGCCTCCTTGCTATGACCTGTTCTATGGATATACATGTATATGCATGCAATTTCAAACAATTTTTAATTCAGTTCACCATTTGATTTAAATTGGCTAAATTTACCACACATTCGCATAATGGGTTTATATGTTGGTTCAAATGAATAATCATACAACACATACATCAATCAATTAGTTAAATAACGTTTCAAACACATAATTTTAATACATAGTCAAAAAATCATGTTTTTGATGCAAATTCACAATAATAAATCCTATTCTAGTTTTGGTTCTCACACCAGCCTATGGAAATATATAGATATCCCACCTTCGAAACTTGAACACAGATACTGATGATGTCTAGACTATCACCAGGATCGTCTCCGGGCGACTAGAGTGTGATTCTATATCTATCCAGTATATTAAAACTTCGAATATACGTTCATGACTCGTATACGCAAAATAATCATATACTAGATCGTCCAAATTCAATATCAAATAAATATTCAAATACGAATAATTGAATTTAATTTTCAAAACAAATTTTGTTTTCATGTTTATTTTTCAAAACAACACTCTTTCGACTCATTCTAGGATACTGCTGATCCCATCCCTAATGAGCCATTCTCATTGGATATTACTAATCCAATTTCTGATGAATTCTTTCGTTTGGTTCCAATGTGTCTTATTCTCGAGCTCTGTAAACCAGAGCTCTGATACCACTATAAGAACCCGTAACTTCCCCGGTAAGGAAAGAGCGGATTTCATTGAGAACAACACACATCAGGACACAGACAGAAGAACATTTCATTGTATATTACAACAATTCCATCAGAATACAAGAATATACAGAGTATGAATAAATATTACACATTATAAAATTTCAGAGATTTAAATACATTACTGCAGCGGAAAAATAATACAAAACATAACTGGGAGAAATACACGGATACAGAGCTTTCCGAGTATCACTTCAGCTATAAACCAAGATCCTGTGAATGTAAATCTGCAAAACCCAACTACTAGCTGCCCATGTCAAAATAAGGGCACCCAGAGTTTAGGTTAAAACAATAAACTCCAGATCAGTCATGTGACTGGTGTGAGAACTAAAACAGTTATAAATCTTTATTTTAAAGTTAGGTAAATCAAGGGACCACGCCGTATAACACGGAACGGGTTTTTACCCCAAGGATACCAGTGCATAAACAAACAGCGCAATACTAAATAAAGAAAAATGAAGCTGTTATAAGACCCAGGTCCCATCACACAATGCAACACAAGCCGGAGGATAGGGTTTACCTTATAAAAACCAAAGAATGCTTGATACGCTAAATTTCTTCTTTTATTATTACTATAAATGTAAATTCTAAATCAGACTCCAACTGTAAATTAGTAAGAGAACGATTCCCTAAGTATTAACCCCGAAGGCCGAAACCAACATCAGACCAATACCCAGGAAACCACCCATCTTAGCTGGTTTCCAGCTAGTTTCTAATTTTATATACAATCATAAATATCAATCCTAGACGGCATGGGTACCATATATCATGTCGCCATATATAGGTATACAATCAAAACCGCAATGTCACGTATTGGAAATTGGGTTATCATTTATGGTATGAACCGAGGCTAGGGGCAAGATCCTCACCGAATTCGAGACAATCTAGTCCATGTCTCAGGAAAGCGCGCAGACAAGCCTTAGATCATCAGGCCCGGTCCACCGATGTGGATTAAACGAAGTCCTGAACAATACGTCTCCCCGCCCTATGGGGCGTAAGTCTGGTCCGTCTGCCGACCAGTAGCATCGGCCGAAACCGATATAACCGAGGCGCCTCGCTTTTCAGCAAGTAATAATAAGCAACATCCACATGAGTCAAACTCGTCAGCTAGTTTAAGCACTGACGCCACTCCTAACTAGAAAGAGACGCATGTTCCCCCTGAGTCCTTTCTCCCGTTTTTGGTTCATACCGGGTGTGAAACTCGTGAATCAACGCTACACCACAAGACTCTGCTTTTCAACAGAAGCCTTGATCATTTGCATCTTAGCATGCCACACAGGCAAACCACTCTATGTAACCGATATCAGTCACGCAGAATGAAATCAAATGTCAGACACACATTCCATACAAGTTCGTTCTGGGTCTGAACGAAACCGGAGGAACTTAATTCCTCACATATCCACCGTCTTCATCTTCGACGTATCATCGTATCGGTTATTCAGAATGGGTATAAACCCGGCCTTTCCGAATAACTCGCGTATATAATAAACAAATGTTACACAAACACAACATACGCCTCATTCCAATTCATCAGTCAATAACCGTAGATTAGTAAGAGAACAATTCCCCAAATATTAACCCCGAAGGCCGAAACCAACATCAGATCAATATCAAGAAAATCATTCATCTCAACTAATCTTCAGTTAATTTCTAAATTTCACATTCTTAGGGAAAGGTTCCCATTAATTTTATCAAAGATAAATTCTTTTAAATTTATACTTTAATCTTCATTTGAATATCATTTCAATCTAATTAAAGATTTCATTAAAACTCCACTTAGTTTTAATCTTTAACTGGGTTAAAGAACCGATGTCATTTAAAAAACGATTCACTATAAACCCACAATCACATCACATTGTTAATCGGGTTAAAGAACAAGTGTTATTTAAAACACTGTTCACGATAAACCCAAAAATCAATTTCAATTCAATTCCAATTAAATATAAATTAATTGGTTTACTTCATTAAATCTAAATAAAAAGATTTAATCTTTTCTCACCTGGGTTCAAGAACAGTGTTAATGAAGACACCATTCACGACAAACCCAAATCAGATTCGATATTAAATACAAGGCTCTGAATAGAAAATATATCGGCTTATATTCAATATCAAATTCTGAAACCAACAAATATCGTATTGGAAATAACGATATGAGTATATCTTTCAAATTTCCACAACCATATCTGTATAATCACGAAATCCAACATCGAAATATTCCGAAGATAATTTCGATTCAAATCCATTCCAATACGTATATTGGAAATTCTGGTTATCTTTAAAATCACTTCAAATCCAATTTATTTAATTAAAAAAAATATAGGAATTTAATTCTAGTTCATAACTAGTTCATTTCGATAAAACACATTTTTATCCTTTCAAATAGGGGATTTTTCATCCCGGTTCTTTCTAAATCATTTATTATGATTTTACACAATTTATAGATATTTTTAATAATTTTATCAAGGCCCGTACAGTCGATTTCCAATAACGGTCGTCGAACTGCACTTACATCGACCTTTTCTAAATTTGATTTGGACATATCTCCAAATCCAACTGTTAAATTTCAAATTTCTAGTATTCATTGTAAAGCTCTTTTCGATATGAACCCAACGGTCCCGGTTTCAGAAGAATCCGACGGTCGGATCTCCCGTAACGTCAATTCGAAGTCAATGGTCGAAATTCACGAACTGCCGCGGCGCGGCTCGTTCTATTCAGGCAATTTAATATATAATATATATATTATATACATTTCATCGATTTCAATTCTAAACGTATTTTATAAATCGTTTTAAATTCGTTTTCAAAACGATTTCAACTTCACATTCAATTTCAAATCAAAATCGAATATTCCATATCATCGATATATATATATATATATATATATATATATATATGATAATATTTTCAAAACGTTATATTTTGAAATCACTTCCTTTCTGATATTCGAATATAATCGATATAAATATCGCTCGCGTCAAAATGGCGCATATCTAACCAACACGGCTTTATATATTTCAATAACTTCTTCTTTTTATTCAACAAATGAATATTTTATCTCAACGCATGACTAATCTCAACGAATGAGTACTGTCAACACATGAATATATATATTTTTGTTATTTAATATATTTTATTTCAACACATGACTAATCTCAACGAATGAGTACTGTCAACACATGAATATATATTTTTGTTATTTAATATATTTTATTTCAACACATGACTAATCTCAACGAATGAGTACTGTCAACACATGAATATATATTTTATTTCAACACATGAATATATATATTATTTTATTTTATTTTCTAAATTGGAATGAGGCCCAATCAATTACCATATAACGTTAATTATATGGATTACACACAACACATGTATATAATCCCAATGATAAATAATCAACCATCATTCAAAGTGCACAACACAACTGTCTGTCAACCTATCGATCGACAAACAATTAATTATTGGGACTAGTGTACATCCCAATACCCGTTTGGGGTTTCACATCAACAAACACAGATTTTATTTGTGCAGTTGGGCGACGTGTATAATTTGTCGTCCCAATCTAGATCAGTCAAATCAGTGTACATAAACAAACCGTCTGGTTTGTAAATGAATATTTTATTTTATTCACTTCTACGTTAAAAATTATATTTTTAACGATAAAATATTTTATTTCAACACATGAATATCTATTCAGTTCCTTTACACAACAAAAATGATATTTTTTATTTTTCTAACATATTTTAGAAAATTTCGGCGGCATAACGGCACGATACTAGAAACGGGACAAGGCCTAGCCTTATCCCCGGTCTAGTGATGGCCCACGCCATACACATATCAATCAAAACAATTTCCATTTCACCAAACAATCAAATTCAACTCAAATAATCTAACCAATCTATGCAACCAAACAAACAAGTCCATGGTCTGTGGACAGTGGTGTCGGGTGCTACTAAACACCGTCTGCATCCTAGTATATATTTATAACTAGAAAAGAAGATTTTAAAGTGAGAAGTTCTCACCAAAAGCTAATCCAACGTCGCGACACTTCTTATGTAGGAAATCTTCACCTTTTCGTCTTTTGCCACTTTCGTTGCCCGTATTCACTATATATATAAAAATCACATTCTTATATCACCATTTCCCGCATAAAAATTATATTTTTATATCGCCATTTTATATGCAAAGATTATATTTTTACAACGCTATATATAGTTAAAAGATTATATTTTTACAACACTATATATAGTTAAAAGATTATATTTTTACAACGCTATATATAGTTAAAAGATTGTATTTTTCTCTCGCTAACAAATATATAAAGATTGTATTTTTCTCTCGCTAACAAATATATAAAGATTGTATTTTTCTCTCGCTAACAAATATATAAAGATTGTATTTTTCTCTCGCCAACAAATATATAAAGATTGTATTTTTCTCTCGCTAACAAATATATAAATCTCTTCTTTTTATTTTTAAAAATCTCTTTTCTCATAAACTGAAAATCGTATATATACATTATTATATATATTTTATTTTTAAGTTAAAACATTAACCAAATAAAGCTAGAGAACAATAGGAAAAAATAAAAAGAAGACTTACAGGTTTTAGCTAGAGGGTGGTGGTTCTTCATCCGAGCGGCGCTGGCGAAGTGGGTCGCCTCCGGCGGAGCAGCGGCATCAGGAGGTGGCAGGCGACGGGATTGGCTCCGGGGGGTTTGGGTTCTCGTGCTTATGGCGGTGGCCATCGATTTGGAGGGGCAGGGGCCATCGATTTGGAGGGGCAGGGGCCATCGGCGGTGGGGGAAAACGGAGGTCAGGGTCCGGCGAGGCGACGCCGTAGGGAGGCGGTGGTGGCAGGCTCGGGGTAGGGCGCGACTTCAATTTGATTTTGGTTTTTTTTTCCTCTGTCGGTAAGAACGAAAAAGGGGGGGCTTAATCACGGGTATGGGAGAAAAGGGGCCAGGGGGTTATGTGAGAGTTGACTTTCAAATATAATTAAATATTTTAACTAATTTAATCCCCAAAAAGTTATTGTTCCATTCGAACTCCAATCGAGACCCACCGACTGTCGTCCTTAGCATAATACCCCCATTCCGGACCCAATAGGATACGTCACGTAGGCCAATTCGACCGTTACAATCAGTTTCCGTTAAAATTGAAATATAAATCAATATATATTCAATTTGAACGTACATTTCAATTTACCAGGGCCACATACGGACTCGAAAAATTCCCAAAAAAATATTTCTAGCTTCGTATTGACGATACGGTCCTAACAAAACTAACTTCGTCAAATTTTGAGACCGTTTGAAAAATGGTCATTTTCTGGTCGACCCGATTTAATTGAAACTGTTAGAAACACGTTTAGCTTCACCACGCTCGCATATTGATTCAGAAAATTATGAATTTTGAAACCTAGCAATAATTTGACATCCCGGACCCAACAAAAGTGGTTTCGTCAAAATCCGAGGTCGTTTGCAAAACGGCTACTTTCAAGGCCTTTATATATATTAAAATATATATAAATTCCACAGCGACTTTTCTGAATTTTAAATTGGACATATCTTTCAACTTCTAAAGTGAAATCTCAGTTTCTTGGATCCGTTAGAAAGATATCGACATCCAGATTTAGATATTTCTTGTTTCGTTCAATTCCGACTTAAAACGAATTCTATATATTCATTTGAAATTCGAAATCGAATTTTCGAACTGCAGGGCCATTTCAGGCTCGTTATATAATTAAAATAAATTTATTCGTTTTAACTTCATCGAAAATAAATTTTCCGTCGTTATTATTTAAAATAAATTATTTTAAATATTCAAAATTCATTAAATTCGCCAAAATAAAAATTTTAAACTGGCTTAGATTTTCCGGGTTGTTACATCGTATAATTATTCGGAATGGGTAAAAAAACCAACCTTTCTAAATAATTAGAGAATTTTTAAAACCAATCGTTATACAGGATTTATGGCCTCATTCCATATTGGGATATTCATCTTATAAGTTCTCATTACAAGTTATTCTGGTTTAAATATCCGAATCATTCTTTAAGCGATTTCTTAACTTCGAATTCCAAGTTTACTCTTTCGAATAATCCTTATCGATTATTCGCCATTTGCTTCATGCAAAAGCATGTTCGTTCCTCTTTCAAAATCTTCATAAATAAATAATTTATTCGCTTAACTAGGTAAATTTTCTTATTTTACATGGGCCAAAGAACAACGTTATTGAAGACATCATTCACAAAAAACCAAAAATCATATTTCCTTTTATACTGAAATCTCTACATAAATCACATTGGTTTATAATCGATATAAAACTCCATATCCAACGAACACTATAAGCGGGATAACCGCTCAGCCTTTTAATATCCCTCAAATAGTCTAAGTCATCATCTATAGAGACTTATCTCAAACAATGACCAATCTGGTTTCTATTCAATTCCAATTTAATTTTAACCATTGTAAATTCTAGTTAATCATTATTAACGATTTGATTATTAATTAGAAGTATAAATACCTTTATATTTAAATAAAGGTTCAGTTAAATATCAAATCCAGTTTTCCCCAAAGGGTTCATAAATCTTCAAAACATGATATTTCCTTTCCAAAAACCTTTGAAATCATTTATTATTGATTTCAAAATTCGACAAGCCATAACTTGTTCTTAACTTCTTCAAACCCCGTTCGTTCTTTAGCAAAATTTCATCGTTATTAACTAAATTTCATATCCAAAATGTATTAGAACTTAAATTCAAACATTTATTTTCCTCGATTATTTTTTAATAAAAATAATCATTTGAAATTGTAACAACCCGCCCCGTACTAGCCGACATTTCCCCCAATTGTGCGTTGTACACATGTCCAACTAGCACAGAACGGATCGTTGGAAGGAAAGAAAGAAGGTGAAGAACTAACACAGAACCTGTAGAATGAGTCACAGCGCATGGAATAAAATATAATGATAATATACTTGACATAATACAGGCGAGGCAGTGCATAAGCTGAAACTAAACTAAACATCATAGCAGCAGAAATCCAAGTACAACTTATGATCCAACATCATCCTTATTACAACTTTTAAAAACTATCTCTAAAGCAAAAGAAAGCAACAGTAGAAGATGCACTACTAATGCCCAAGCAGTGATCTTCAACAACACAGAGAGAATATCTATATATCATACGTGGAAGCCTCATGCTCGTCTCCGGATCAGCTACTCGTGCATACCTCCTAACTTGTCTCTAGTCTACTCGTGTGAGCACCCAGAGTAATAAGAAGAGACATAAAACTCTGGGTCAGACAAAAAGTCTGGTATGAGCGATAAGCAGCTAAACAGAACAAAAACAAGTATACTAAACCATACCTGAACCTGGACCTACAACCAAAGAGTTAGCACTACATACCGTACAATACTCTAAGGTGCCACTAAACAATTGGTGTAAAGAATACGGGGGCGGGGGTGTGCATGTCATAGTGATAGCAAACAAATCAATCATGGCATATATCCTCACATCTCTCACTCAGTGCATAAAGCATACGATGTCCACCGCTTTCAACCACTAGACCAATCGAGGTAATGGCGGAGTTCCCTGTACGACTACTGCTACAACCAAGCATACCTCGTGGGGTCATGTCCAAACCTTTCAAATGACACCACATCATTGGTTGTAACTCTTTAGTCGAACCCGGGCCATTGTGGCCCTGAACCCGTTCATGTTCCTCCCAACATAGTGATCCAAAGTTATAGACAATCGACAACCCCTTAGCACACGTCCCGCAGCAAAGCCCAAATCATGAAGTGAACTCATTGGTTCCCATCTGGATCCTGAGCTCTAACTTCTCCTTTGGACTACCTTTGCATCTCGGGTTTTATTCTTCTCCGGATCGGTCTTCATTTGGTTCGTAGCTCCAAGCTTCCATTCATGTCCATACTTCAGTTTAGATGTGCACGTTCGTCATCTTCCCTCACGGTCGAGGTGTGCGGATCGTGGTCCTTCCTCACGGTACAAGTGTGCGGATCGCGCCATTTCCTCACGGTCCAAGTGTGGGGATCGTGGTCATTCCTCACGCTCCAGGTGTGGGGATCGCTGTACTTCCTCACGGTCGAGGTGCGCGGATCGCTATACTTCCTCACGGTCGCGGTGCGCGGATTGCTATACTTCCTCACCTGCGCGGATCGCTATACTTCCTCACGGTCGCGGTGTGGGGGGCGATCCGATCCGGTCCAAATTCCTGCAACTCTTCCAGCGAGCTATTTACGCCATACGACGGCGTTTTCAACCAATCTAACTTTTCTAATCAATCATAAATCATTCCAAACAATCATAGCAACATATAAAATCGACCATAAACACCAAAACAGCAATATAACATGTAAAAATGGATCAAACGTACCCAAAACCCATGTTTACCCCAAATCATGTTTAACAACAACTAACAGTAGGATTAGCAAAACTTAACCAAATCTGCTAAATTTTCTAACAGAGGTCTAAAATATTATTTCAGAATTTATAAATATTTTTCCAGAATTTTATAGTGTAAGAATTCACTAATTATCACTAATCACCCTGATTAACTGTAACTAGTGTCAAAACAATGCTAATCACTCACCTTGGCCACAAATAAAACTCAGATCTGAAATATTCTACTGTTATGGTGTTGTTCCCAATGCAACACAGCAGCTCTAACCTTGCCTTGGTGCTATTCTTCTTTATTTTGTTGTTGATTAGCCTAATCTTCAGTTAGAAAGTGATTATGGGTGTTTTAGAAGATGAAGGCCATTGCTAGAGCTTGAAGGAGTTAAGTGGCGGCTGGAAAAATGAAGCAAAAACCGAAATCCTAACCCAAGCAGCCCTTAAATACCTCTAATCCTGAAATCCCCCATTTGGGCCTAGCTGCTGATCACCCGGTTAAGCCCAATTAGATGAAATTAACCCTTTAAACCTTAATTCAGCCATATCTCCCAAATGGTAAGTCCGTTTGGCTATTATGACCACTCTACGGAAAGAGAAACCATCATCCGAAGCTAATGGAATTGGTTTCAGGTCAAAATTCCTTACCTATCAGAAGTTATGGACGAAACAAGATCAACTAGGGGCAAAACGGTCATTTAAAAATCGGCAAAAATCATGAACATGGGAAATGACCCTACTAGTCGTTCCCCAAGAGTACATGACCATACGACTTCATACGAAAGAGAAATAAATATTCTACGATCTTCCGATGCGTAGAATTCGGGTTGTTACATTCTCCCCCCACCCCCCCCCCCCCAAGAAATTTCGTCCCCGAAATTCCTTAACCCAAAACATACAAAGGATTCTGCAGGCCTATAAATCATTTACAAACAATAAAGCATACAAAACAAACAAAGCAAGCCTATCCTAGCATGCGGAATAACTAAATCGAAGTCCAACCTTACATGCTAAGCTTCCAACTTGTTCAAGAACTGAGACTGGACCAACAAACCTTGGTGCCAACTTGCCTTTTCTACCAAAACGAATCACATTCTTTAGCGGAGAAATCTTGACGAATACCAAATCTCCAACTGAGAACTTCAAATCTCTTCATCTCTTATCAGCATAACTCTTCTGCCTATCTTGAGCGGCCTTCATTCATTGTTGAACAATTTTGATCTTGTCTGAAGTTTCTCTTATCATATCTGGTCCAAACATAAACTTCTCACCGGTTTCCAACCAACATGACGGTGAGTTGCACGGTCTTTCATACAAAGCTTCAAATGGAATCATACCAATACTGGATTGATAACTGTTATTATATGCAAACTCTACTAGATGCAAATGGTCACCTCATGATCCACCAAAATCCATTACACAATCTCTCAAGAGGTCTTCTAATGCACAATTCAACCAAATACTATCATAACCTGATCCAATCCTTGGTAAACCATCAATGAAATCCATTGAGACTTGTTCCCATTCCTATTTGGGAATTTCTAATGGTTGTAACAAACCACTAGGTTTTCTTTTGTTCAGCTTTAACTAACTGACAATTCATGTACTTGGATATAAACTTCCCAACGTCTCTTTTCATCCCTTCCAGGTAGTAAGTCTGCTTCATGTCTCGATACATTTTGTTACCACCGGGGTGTATGGTCAGCCTTGAGTGATGACGACCTCTAAACACTTCATCTCTCAATCCATCTACGTTGGGTACTACTAACCTTTCATTCTTTCGAAACCATCCATCTCGATCAAGCCCATACTTGTTCATCTCCTCATCGATACCCATCTCTAACTTGGAGATGATTTCCAGTATATTAGGATCGTTCCTCTGCTTGGAACCAATCCTCTCAATCAAAAGTGGGTTTGATCGTGAAAGTTGCTAAAATCTCTGAATCCAATTCGCATTTTGGTCTGAAATCATATCCTGCGATATATTCCAATTGCTTCCATTCTAAAAAAAACATAGCCCCTAAACTGGCATGTATCCAACTTAATGCACTCATTACCGCACCCAAAGAAAAATCGCCACAACTATTTATCTCCCACGCAAATTATCCTAGTCGGACTTGACATTCCCAAAGTACAAGCCCCAAAGGCCTAAACCAATATCAGACAAGCACCCAAGGAATATCTCCTCCGAATTCGGAAAATCTACGTGAGATGATACTAGCAAAACAACCAAACAAAAGCTTGATTCTTCTTTGTCAACTGAGTCAACGGTGCTGCAATCTTGGAGAAATCTTGGATAAACTTACGATAATATCCAGCTAATCCCAAGAAACTTCGTACGTCTGTTACATTCTTGGGCGTAAACCAATCTTACACCGTAGACAATTTCGCAGTATCCACGGCAATACCATTCTCCGAAACAACATGGCCCAAGAATCGCATTTCGCTTCCAATTGGTGTTTTCTCAACACCTCCATGGCTATTCTCAAATGTTACTTGTGTTCTTCCTCTGTTCTCTAGTAAACCAAGATGTCGTCCACGAACACAAGAACAAACTTATTCAACTGATCTCTGAATACGCTATTCATAGAGTCCACAAAATATGCCGGGCATTGGTCAGCCCAAATGGCATAACCAACCACTCATAAAATCCAGACGGCGTCCGAAAGCCGTTTTAGCTATTCTTTCAGCTTCCACTCTAAGCTGATGAAAACCTATCGCGAGATCCAACCGAGAAAACACTCTCGCTCCACTCAACTGATCAAACAAATCATCTATCCATGGTAGAGCATACTTATTCTTCCTTGTCACTTTATTCAACTTGCGATAGTCTACACACAATCGAAGGGAACCATCCGCCTTGGTAGCAAACACAACTGGTGCTCCCCACTCAGAAACACTCCTTCTGATAAACCCTTTCTTCAAAAGATCGCTGACTTGCACCCCGAGCTCTCGCTGCTCCCTTGGTGCCATACGACGAAGTGGCATCACTATAGGTCTGGCATCTTTTATTAAATAAAAACGGAACTCAATCTCTCGGTGTGGTGGAAGTCCGGTCACTTCTTCGAAGACGTCCGGATACTGGCCAACCACGGGCAAACCTGACAACTCATCATGCGGGATGTCGAGGGAATTTAGAAAACTAGCCATTACCCCATCACTGGGTAGACCACCAAACACTACCCTCCGCCCATCATCCGCTCTAACTGTCACCAACAAGCCCTCACAGTCTACCACCACCCCGTATCTTTGGAGCCAATCGACTCCCAAAATAATGCCAAACCCAGTAAAGCCAAAACAAAGCAATCACAAACAAACATGCATCCATGACTCGATAAGACCACATTACGGCAAATCATGCTAAGGCTAGTCGAACCACCAATCGGGTTCGTTACTACTAAAGGTCTAGCGACTAACTCGGGTTCCAATTCCAACCTATCTACCAGGTCACTGGATATGAAAGAACTGGAAGCTCCGATATCAAACAAAACTCCAACAGGAACATCATAAACAGAAAGCACACCTTGGATAACAACATTCTTTCCCTTCTCCGCCGCAATTGGGGCATTCGACGAAGAAGGAACAACACTGACAGCATATGCTTTCACGATCTGCTTCTCTTTAGGGGGTTGCAGACACTTATCCTTGTGATGTCCCGCTTGGCCGCAGTTAAAGCACTTCCTTTCCCCAGGCTTTTCTTGACAATCTCTGGCATAGTGGCCCTTCTTGCCACAACTAAAGCACTCGCCATCTTTCTTATTTTTCTTTTTCTGACCATCCTTAACTTGGTCTTGTTTCCTCTTGGTCTGAGAATTCTTCTTGCCTTCACCGCCTGCTTGCGGCTTTGGCTCCTCTGTACACGCAATAGCAACCTCAGTCTTCGACTTAGGGAAAAGGCTTTCTGACCTTAATGCCTTTCCTACAATAGACTTGAACGTCTCGTCAATATGGTTTACAAGTCTTTCCCCCAAGTACTCATCCAAGCCAGTTATGAACTTCTCATTCTTCTTCTCGGCTGTATCGATAAGGGACAATCCATATTTCGATAAAGTACCGAATTCAGCGATATACTCCGAGACTGCCCTTCCATTCTGCTTAAGCTCCAAGAACTTCCTGAACAATTCTGATCTATGAGCAGTTGGAATGAACTCTTCGCTGAAACGAGTCATAAACTGATTCCAAGTAACTTGATTCCCTGGAGTAGCTACCTTAATAGCGTTCCACCAATTCATAGCTCGTCCTTGCAGTTGACGGGATGCTAGTATTCTCTTCATTTCATCCCCGATACCCAAATCTTCAAAGATGCGCTCACAACTATCAAGCGAATCTTGAACTTCCGTAGCCGACTCCGTTCCGTGGAATGGCTTTCCACCAAGACTAGTATAATCCTTGTTAAGCTTGGCGAAATCGGCCCTAGGCGCCTGCACCGCTGCACCACCACCATTAGCAGCATTAGGAGCTGCCCTCTGAACATCCCTAAGCATCTCTCCTATGAGGTCAGTAAACGTCGTCCTCATCTCAGCAGCATTCCCATTATTGGCTCCCTTACCAGTACCTCTTGCGTATCGGCTCATTGTTCAATCTGTACAGAAAACGATTAACCATCTTCTTTGTGGTGTCGGTACAGTGCGACTTCATCCTTAACTATACTAATAGTGTATATATATATAGCTTTTGAAAACCAGTTTTGAAAATCAAAATATCACAAGTACGAGCTCTCATATTCGTATGTTATCTCTCCCTGATGACTTTCCCTAGGTGAATTACGCAACCTAGAGCTCTGATACCACTGTAACAACCCGCCCCGTACTAGCCGACATTTCCCCCAATTGTGCGCTGTACACATGTCCAACTAGCACAGAACGGATCGTTGGAAGGAAAGAAAGAAGGTGAAGAACTAACACAGAACCTGTAGAATGCCTCACAGCGCATGGAATAAAGTATAATGATAATATACTTGACATAATACAGGCGAGACAGTGCATAAGCTGAAACTAAACTAAACATCATAGCAGCGGAAATCCAAGTACAGCTTATGATCCAACATCATCCTTATTACAACTTTTAAAAACTGTCTCTAAAGCAAAAGAAAGCAACAGTAGAAGATGCACTACTAATGCCCAAGCAGTGATCTTCAACAACACAGGGAGAATATCTTTATATCATACGTGGAAGCCTCCTGCTCGTCTCCGGATCAGCTACTCGTGCATACCTCCTAACCTGTCTCTAGTCTGCTCGTGTGAGCACCCAGAGTAATAAGAAGAGACATAAAACTCTGGGTCAGACAAAAAGTCTGGTATGAGCGATAAGCAGCTAAACAGAACAAAAACAGGTATACTAAACCATACCTGAAGCTGGACTTGCAATCAAAGAGTTAACACTACATAACGTACAATACTCTAAGGTGCCACTAAACAATTGGTGTAAAGAATACGGGGGTGGGGGTGTGCATGTCATAGTGATAGCAAACAAATCAATCATGGCAATCATCCTCACATCTCTCACTCAGTGCATAAAGCATACGATGTCCACCGCTTTCAACCACTAGACCAATCGAGGTAATGGCGGAGTTCCCTGTATGACTACTGCTAGAACCAAGCATACCTCGTGGGGTCATGTCCAAACCTTTCAAATGACACCACGTCATTGGTTGTAACTCTTTAGCCGAACCCGGGCCATTGTGGTCCTGAACCCGTTCATGTTCCTCCCAACATAGTGATCCAAAGTTATAGACAATCGACAACCCCTTAGCACACGTCCCGCAGCAAAGCCCAAATCATGAAGTGAACTCATTGGTTCTCATCTGGATCCTGAGCTCTAACTTCTCCTTTGGACTACCTTTGCATCTCGGATTTTATTCTTCTCCGGATCGGTCTTCATTCAGTTCGTAGTTCCAAGCTTCCATTCATGTCCATACTTCAGTTCAGATGTGCATGGTTCGTCATCTTCACTCACGGTCGAGGTGTGCGGATCATGGTCCTTCCTCACGGTAGAAATGTGCGGATCGCGCCATTTCCTCACGGTCAAAGTGTGGGGATCATTGTCATTCCTCACGCTCCAGGTGTGGGGATCGATATACTTCCTCATGGTCGTGGTGCGCGGATCGCTACACTTCCTCACGGTCGCGGTGCGCAGATCGCTATACTTCCTCATGGTCGCGGTGCGCGGATCGCTATACTTCCTCACGGTCGCGGTGCGCGGATCGCTATACTTCCTCACACTCCAGGTGTGGGGGGCGATCCGATCCGGTCCAAATTCCTGCGACTCTTCCAGCGAGCTATTTACGCCATACGACGGCGTTTTCGACCAATCTAACTTTTCTAATCAATCATAAATCATTCCAAACAGTCATAGAAACATATAAAATCGACCATAAACACCAAAACAGCAATAAAATATGTAAAAATGGATCAAACGTACCCAAAACCCATGTTTACCCCTTAATCATGTTTAACAACAACTAACAGTAGGATTAGCAAAACTTAACCAAATCAGCTAAATTTTCTAACAGAGGTCTAAAATATTATTTCAGAATTTAAAAATATTTTTCCAGAATTTTATAGTGTAAGAATTCACTAATTATCACTAATTACCCTGATTAACTGTAACTAGTGTCAAAACAATGCTAATCACTCACCTTGGCCACAAATAAAACTCAGATCTGAAATATTCTACTGTTATGGCACTGTTCCCAATTCAACACAGCAGCTCTAACCTTGCCTTGGTGCTATTCTTCTTTATTTTGATGTTGATTAGGCTAATCTTCAGTTAGTAAGTGATTAGAGGTGTTTTAGAAGATGGAGGCCATTGCTAGAGCTTGAAGGAGTTAAGTGGCGGCTGGAAAAATGAAGCAAAAACCGAAATCCTAACCCTAGCAGCCCTTAAATACCTCTAATCCCGAAATCCCCCATTGGGCCTAGCTGCTAATCACCCGGTTAAGCCAAATTAGCTGAAATTAACCCTTTAAACCTTAATTCAACCATATCTCCCAAACAGTAAGTCCGTTTGGCTAATATGACCGCTCTACGGAAAGAGAAACCATCATCCGGAGCTAATGGCAGTGGTTTCAGGTCAAAATTCCTTACCAGTCAGAAGTTATGGATGAAACAAGATCAACTAGGGGCAAACGGTCATTTAAAAATCGGCAAAAATCATGAACATGGGAAATGACCCTACTAGTCGTTCCCCAAGAGTACATGACCATACGACTTCACACGAAAGAGAAATAAATATTCTACGATCTTCCGATACGTAGAATGCGAGTTGTTACAGAAATCCAATTTCTGGAATAAGACTCATTTAACTCCTGTATACCCGAGAATTTGGGTATATACAAACATCCAATAAACATAAACAAAATGTCATGTGTCTAACGAGTTGTAACTAAACTCATTAGTTATTTAAGATCAGATGTCGGTGTCATAATTGGATTCCATTTTATTAATTAACAACCAAACGGTATTCATAACCATTGATCAACCAAATCAAACGTCCAAACCAATATGATAATTACACCATTGCCATAATAGGCCATCCATATAACACCAATCAAGGCAAAGGGTGTTAAGGAACCAAATTCAATCCTAATCCATGAAGAT
Source organism: Allium sativum (assembly GCA_030737875.1). Taxonomy (NCBI): domain Eukaryota; kingdom Viridiplantae; phylum Streptophyta; class Magnoliopsida; order Asparagales; family Amaryllidaceae; genus Allium; species Allium sativum. The sequence continues at coordinate 814,802,855 of CM060921.1, read as the reverse complement.
TTCATCATCTAATTACCTTAGATTTCTTTGAGACATCTCAACAAACATGTTGTGTGCATGTTTTAAATCAAACTTAAAAAGCCCTTTTAACAAATTAATTTCTCATACAAACTCATCTTTACATATGGTTACACACGAAGATCAGAACCTTAGGGGTTCATCATCTTTTACCACATAAAATTATGTACTAACAAACCACCAACCACCAACCACAAATCAAAGCATGAATAGACCAAATTTCCATAAGGGTGAGATTTTGTGAGATAAACTAAAGGGTTTCAACCCCCAAACCTAACTAATATTTACTTAGAAACCATTTTCCGACCATTTACTTATTAGTTTTCTTTTAGGCATTTCATCGAACATCTTATGTGCATATAACTAACCTAGCCCTTTTTAAAGTTCAGTTTCCTCACCTACTTAAGAGACTACCCAAATTTTACTTAAAGATCGAATCTTTAAGGGTTTAATGTTCTTTACCGTATCAAATCACTTGCAAATAATTCAAACATACCACCACAAACCAACTAAGGCGCGTATGTAGCTAATGGTCCATAAAAATCTTGGTTTTCTTTAATGTATTCATGGATTTTCACATAAAGATCACACCTTCATGTGATTTTACCCAAAAAGGTCGAACCTTTAGGGTTTTAACATCTTTAACCATATCAAATCACTTACTAATAACCCAAACATATTACCACAATTAAATCAAGGCATGTATATTTATGATATTCCATAAAGGTATGATTTTTGTGAACTAACATAAGATGTTTCACTTCCAAATCTAAGTAAGATGTTATTTTAACTTTATGAATCAACTTAAGGGTTATTAGCAAACATACACCATCAATATAACGAAAAATATATTATTAATTCCCTAAGAGACATATCATCAAACACCTTATAGGCATCATATAAACTAACAAATAAAACCCCTTTATAAGTTGAGATTTCCTCACCCCGTGAAGTCCAAGCTTTGCCTAACAATCTCTAGCTCCAAGATCTACCTCCTTTACTTATTTTTCTTCTTTTCTTTAATTTTTTTAATATGTTATTTTCGGCTATGGGTAGCCATGGATGGAGGAGCTTTAAGGTGGAAGAGAAGTGATGAAATGAAGAAAAGATAAGGATGGAGGCTTATTTAAAGAAAGGCTGATTTCATGGATGCATGACACGTGTCCTTGTGGGTAAGGATGAAAAATCAAAGGCTATAATTCATGCTTATCACAATGAATAGTAAAGTATGTTTTCTCACACACTTTCCGATCTCGTGTCGGAGTATCAAACGATAATGGTTTTCAGAAATTCTTTCACCATATCGTCTGGTTTCTAACGTACTTCAATCCTATGTATTCAAATCCAAAATCTGAATTCATTTACTATTTTAAATAGTTTATTTTAGTTTTGTTTTGTTAATAACTTTTTATTTTCGATAAGGTATTTCCTTAGATTTTATACATAGATAATATCCTACGTTTAGAATTTTCCTAGATAGGTCCCAATTTCCAGTTTTACCATTAGCACTATCAAATTCCAGTTACCGTCAAAATTTAGTTCAAATTTTTGGCTTTTTATTTTTCCTTTTCCACATATGAATGCAGAACGCGAATCTTCCCTGAGTACTAAAATTCACTATTTCAAATCCAACTGAGGTGGTCTCACGATCTAGCGATATCCCGTTCTCAAGATATTCTAAAAATGTAACACCCCACCTCCGCCAGGGTGGCTCTTGCAAGCACTCTGGCTTTGGTCGGGCGTTTTAACCGGGTAAACATGCATAATGATATATCAAGGCAGAACAAGAACATGTGTATAGATAGAGTAAATAAAATAAGTAAAAGAGCGAAAGATTTCAAACTATTTCAAAACAAATCTGGTACATCATAGCTTTCCAAATAAACAAGTCTAGATAAAAACAACATCAACTGAAAAACTGAAATACATAATACTATCCCCAAAAATAGTGATAACCATAGCTAGCTTCATGTCAAAACCATACATGATCTAAAATCCCACAGCAAGCGATCAGAAGTCCAAGCTAAGCTCCAATGTTCCCACCCTGAGAACCTGGGGGGGAACGGAAGAAAAGAAGCGAAAGAAAACAGGTCAGTCAAAAAGACTGAGTAAGCCCTACTACGATCAGTCCATAAACTAATAAAGTTAACTGGCATGATGGAAACTGAGATGAACATAAGGATAACTATATACTGGCATGATGATTAACAACAGGATAGATAAAGGTGTCATCGCTTAATCATGATTAAGTTTTGCACCATAGGTGTACTAGCAAACTAACATGACTTGAATAAACAAGTATTGATCCCTTGGCCCAAGCTTTGGCCCAATAAAATGAGGTGACCCGAATAATACGGTCTAATCGATCGACTCCCTAAGCCTAACTCGTCAAGTGTTGGTGTCAATACGGCCCAATCATGATTGTAGTCAGACTGTGTTGGGTCCACCTTCGGGTGTATCAAGCCCTAGGGTGTCAACCCCGGACACCATAAACATGAGTGCACAGTCTCGATCTACTGGTACCCGTGCTTGATTTCTCCAGCTACGGACTACGTGCACGACCATAGTCCGTCCGGAACTACACCGGCGTACCACTCGGTCGTCGTTTTGGTCGCTTATATCAGCCCAGTAATCGTGCCCCTCCCTAGCCTAGTCCTTAGGGTCTTGATGATACAAACTTGGGATTACTGCTGGAACGGACCCCCGTTGCTAGGATTTTCTAGTTGGGTTAAGTGTGGTTTAACCCTTCTACAAATCATGGATTAACTTGGTTAAGCGTAACGATAGGTTCACGACTTAACCCCGATTAATCCACCTAGCCCAAATTGATTAAGTATTAAGTGGACCATGACTTAAACCCTAATCATGAGGCATTAATTAATTTAATGTACCTTAACCTCTCATATTAGACTTTGTTGCGGTTACTAGTTAAGCCGGTCGGTTCCGGGTAGATTTCCACCACAACTTGGTCTAACCTCGGGTTCAAGGTACAACATGACCAACTTCTCACATTGGGTCCTATTGTTTGTAGCAACTAGTTAAGCCGGTCGGTTCCGGGTAGATTTCCGCTACAAACTCAACCCAACCTCGAGTTGGCCACACTTATATTATCTAAGTGTCATGTCCATTATGTTTCCAAAACATAATTACAAGTTAACAAGAAATTGGGTAGACCTAACTTAATAGGTAAATTCCCAATGGGTAGACCTAACTTAATAGGTAAATTCCCAACCTTGTGTTTTTATGTCTTTTAAGTTTACCCAACCCCAAACGCAATCCCATCGCTTACATAATCGCAATAGCGCTTAAAGGATTTAAAGAGGGAACTTGGCATAATCATGACATGAAGGTGTTGAAGCCACAAGTTTAACATGGTGGCATATGAAGTGTACATATGTTCATATACTCACATTAGGCCTCAAAAGTATGCATAAAACCAAACTTAACATATTGGTGATACATGGTGATAAATGACATGTAGAAATGGCCACAAGTTCGCATAACATGGTAACATGTATTAATGTTCAACCCAAACTTGCATATCATCATAAACTTGCATATCATAACATCATAAACTTGCATATCATACCATCATAAACTTGCATATCATAGCATCATAAACTTGCATATCATAGCATCATAAACTTGCATATCATAGCATCATAAACTTGCATATCATAGCCTAACTAACTTGCATAAAACCCAATTTACATCATTCATTAACTTTAGAGTTTAAAAAGAAGGTAAAAGGGCTTACAAACTCTTATGAAGACACAAATGTATTAAAAAGATTGAGACAAGCCCTTAAAACCCAATATGAATGCTCCAATAAGAAAACCCTTGCCAAAAATCACCAAAAACTCTAGCTTTGAAAATAAAGCTTGCAACTTGATAATGAATGCAAGCTAATGATCACTCATACAACTTAAAAACACTTGTATGCATGGAAAATCCCTCATAGAAATAAATTTAGAGATTTAGGAATGAGAGTGGAGGCCATGAGAGGAATGATTTTGCCATAGTTTAGTTGTATGATAGAATAATGATGATTTAGGGGTAGGGTAGGGTCTTATTTATAGAAGATTAGAGTGTTTTTAGGCCATTAGATTAACCCTAGGTTAGATTAGGGCCATTAGATTTCGGAAGCTTCCAGAAACCAGCCCCTAACACAGCCCAAACCCCAACATGGTGCACTAGGCAATACTGCCCGTGCAGACCCAGTCGACAGCCAAGTCGACAGGGCTGTCGACTTGGGTGCAACCAAGTCGACTCCCAAGTCGACAGGCCTGTCGACTTGGGTGCTATGGCGGGAATTTTCCCGCCTAGCCCAGTTGCCCTAATTTTCGAATTTCGAACCTGAAATTTGAATCTGTTTTCTTCTTGGAGTTTTCTGAAAACTTCATTGGGCCTTAATCGGGTCATACGGACTCCGATTTACAAAATTTCGGACTCTATTTCGCGTATTTTTCCGAGACGAATGCAATGGCACAGCCCGTTTCCCTTGATTCAGATTTTAGAATTAAATTCTGCCTCGATTTATGTTATAACAGGTTATTGAAAATACGGGTTGTTACATTCTCCCCTCCTTAAAGGATTTCGTCCCCGAAATCTTCAAGTTAGGAAGAACGTATCCTACCATCCAACATCCATCTACTCAAAACATCATCCACGAGCAATCGTTGTCCTTACAAGATTCTAAATGTTGTATGAACATATGCAAAGGTGTGTGTATATGTATTTGTCTAATGCAAATATCAATGCAAAGTATGTTAGTGAAATGTATCCACATGTATGCAAATCCCTAACATCATGTACATCATCTACATGTGTGCACATAACATACATCCATATGCAAAGTCCATGTGATATCATAACATATTCATCCATGAATAAGCATAAACACTCATGCATATGCAATATGAGGAGTGTGTGAGCCGATCTAGTGCCTAATGTGTATAATGCATCCACGAGTAACCACTTGCAAATACTTGCAACCACTTGCAAACATCAAGCATAACATGTTTCAAACACATGTTTCAACCAAAGGGTTTCTACCTAAGGTTCTCATGACAAGATAAACACGACAAACTAGATAAACTAGATAAATATGGATAGCAAAAGAAAGACAAAGATATTGAGAGTGTACCCTCAAAAAGGAATGGATAAAGCCCACGCATCTTCTCCTCGGTTTCCCAAGTTGCGTCTTCTTCGGCTTCACCCCATTGAACCTTCACCAACTTGACCTCTCGATTCCTTAGCTTCTTGGTCTCCGTCCCCAAGATACGAATCGGAGCTCTCCTCATGGTAGCCTCTTTCTCTACTTCCACATCTTTCAGAACACTTGGCTCAACAACCTCTGCTGATTTATGTAAACACTTTCGGAGATGCGAGACATGAAAAACATCGTGTACTCCGGCCAGCTTCTCGGGCAACTCCACTCTATAAGCCATCTGCCCGATCCTCTCTATAATAGGAAATGGTCCCACAAACCTCGGTGCTAACTTCCCAACACCTCCAAATCGGACCACATTCCGCAAAGGAGAAACCTTCACGAAAACCATATCCCCAACATCAAACTCCAAATCAGTTCTTCGCTTATCAGCATAGGATTTCTGTCGGTCTTGGGCCGCTTTCATCCGTCTCCGAATCAACTCGACCTTCTCGGATGTATCTCTGATCATATCAGGCCCAAGTATAAATTCATCTGTCGTTTCCCACCAACAAGTTGGTGACTTGCACGGCCTCCCATATAAAGCTTCAAATGGTGCCATCCCTATGCTTGCCTGATAACTGTTATTATACGCAAACTCGACGAGAGGAAGATGGTCTTCCCAAGTACCACCAAAATCCAGAATGCAAAGTCTCAACAGATCCTCGAGTACTCTATTCACCCTTTCGGTTTGACCGTCTGTCTGTGGGTGATAAGCCGTACTTAGATTCAACCTCGTCCCCATAGCTTCTTGCAAGCTATTCCAGAACTGACTTGTAAAGATTGGGTCACAGTCACTGACTATACTAGAAGGGACTCCATGTAGTCTCACAATCTCACGAAGATATACAGACGCTAGCCAAGATGCGGTCCTCTTGCTCTTCACCGGAATAAAATGAGCACTCTTCGTAAGTCTATCCACAATAACCCAAATGCTCGTATTCCCTTTCCTTGACCTTGGTAATCCATCGATAAAATCCATGGAAATACTCTCCCACTTCCATAGTGGAACATCTAGAGGATGCAATAGCCCACCGGGCTTCTTCAACTCGGCTTTAACTTTCTGGCAAATGACACATCTAGAGACAAACTCCGCCACATCCTTCTTCATTCCAGACCAAAAGAAAATGCGCTTCATATCTTTATACATCTTGTCTCCGCCTGGATATATAGTCAACTTAGAGCGATGCGCTTCCTCAAGAACTTTTCTCACTAAATCTTCCATCATTGGAACACAAAGTCTTCCGTCTCTCCTCAGCCAACCCTTGTCATCAATAGAATATCGAGCGAGATGACTAGAAGTCTCTCCTCGAATCAGCTTATCCACAATCTCCACTATTTGAGGGTCTTCTTTCTGCGAAGCCCCAACTTGATCAAGAAGGGTAGGTCTGAGTTCCAGAGATGCTAAAGAACCGGTCATCGACTCAACCGTCAAAGAGAAATCAAAGGTTGCCACGTACTCTAAATTCTTCATCTCAACAAATAGAGGACTCAGGGTCAACCTTTTTCTACTCAATGCATCTGCTACAACATTCCCCTTGCCAGGGGTATAAGCTATCTCAAAATCGTAGGACGCCAAGAATTCCATCCATCTTTGTTGCCTCAGGTTCAGATCCTTCTGTGAAAAGAGATACTTCAAAGACTTATGATCTGTATATAGCTCGAATCTCTCTCCCAGAAGATAATGGCGCCAAGCCTTGAGTGCATATACAATTGCCGCCAACTCTAAGTCATGAGTGGGATAATTCTTCTCATGCACCTTGAGTTGTCTACCGCCAAAGCATATCACTCTTCCTTCTTGCATCATAACAGCTCCTAACCCCGTGCCACATGCATCGGTATATACTGTAAACAACTTCCCTCCATCGGGCAAAGCTAGAACAGGTGATGATGTGAGAGCTCTCTTGAGTCTTTGGAATGCAAGCTCGCACTCTAAGTCCCAAGCAAAAACTAAGTTCTTCTTCGTCAACTTAGTGAGAGGGGCAGATATCTTCGCGAAGTTCTCAATAAACTTTCTGTAAAAGCCTGCAAGACCTAGAAAACTTCTTACTTCGGTTGCATTCCTCGGAGTCTTCCAATCCTGAACTGCAACTACCTTAGCAGGATCCACCGCTAAGCCTTGCTTAGATACTATATGTCCAAGGAATCTAACTTCCCTTCTCCAAAAGTGACACTTGGAGAACTTGGCCTTCAACTGATGCGCTCTAAGCGTATCCATCACCTCCATGAGATGCCTTGCGTGCTCTTCCTCATCTTTAGAGAAGATCAGAATATCATCTACGAAGACCACGACAAACTTGTTCAAGAACTCCCTGAACACCCTACTCATCAAGTCCACGAAATATGCGGGTGCATTCGTCAAGCCGAACGGCATGACAAGCCATTCTAAGAATCCATCTGGAGTTCTGAATGCAGTCATGTCTATACTATCTTCATCTACTCTGAGCTGATGGAATCCAGTAGCAAGATCAAGCTGAGAGAAAACGGAAGCACCGACAAGCTGGTCAAAGAGATCATCGATCCTCGGTAACGGGTGCCTGTTCTTCTTAGTCAGCTTATTCAACTCTCGATAGTCAACACAAAGTCGAAGAGAACCATCTGCCTTGGTAGCAAACACCACAGGCACTCCCCATTCAGATATACTTCGTCTGATGAAGTTCTTCTCAAGCAACTCTTTTACTTGCTTACTTAACTCCCGTATTTCACGCGGAGCCATGTGCCGAACGGGCAAAGAAACCGGCTTTGCATTATCCACCAGATAAATGCGGAAATCAATCTCTCGCTTAGGGGGCAACCCCCTAACTTCATCAAAAACATCCGGATAATCTCGAACCACTCTCACAGACTGAAGAGTTTCCATTGACGAGTCGAGCGATTCAAGATAGCACAACATGACGGGACCTCTCGGATTACAAGAAATTTCTAGGGCGTTTCCGAGGCGAGTCACGAGCCTCACCACCCTATGCTCACAATCAAGGATGGCTCCATATCTAGACAACCAATCCATGCCCAGTATCAATCCGTATCCCCTGAAACCAAGAACATACGCACTACACAAGAACTCTACACTCAGTATAGAGATCCTCAAATCCCCACATATCATAGACAGATGGGCGGAACCCCCAATAGGATTTGAGACACAGACAGGATCATCTACCAAGCTAGTACTAAGGTGCAAACTGTCAACAAGATCAGATGAGATAAAGCTATGCGATGCACCAGAATCAAACAAGGTACGAACTGGAAAATCAGAAATATATACAAGGCTTTCAACAGAGATACTACCTCGATCGGGAACTGGAGCGGCATTGAGAGCATTAACTTGCCCTCCTGAAGGTCCAGCACGCTGAGTCTGACCCTGTCCTTGCCTCTGCTTCTTCGGGCAATCTTTGCTGAAATGTCCAGTCTCACCGCAGAAAAAGCATTCACCATTCTTCATTTTCCTCTTCTTACAATCCTTAATAAGATGCCCATCTGAACCGCCATAATGGCACTTCCCCTTGCTGTTATTGCCCTTGTTGTTGTTCCCCTTGTTGGCTTGACTCTTGTTCTTGTTCTTATTCTGATTGCCTTGACTGCTTTGACCACTTGAACTACTCTGATTTCCCTTCTACTGGGAATCAGTCTTCTTGGCTTGAGTATCATTCAACTTGATCTCTTTCTTTCCATCTCCCTGAAGCAACGCCATATTAACCAAGCTCTCAAACGTGGCCCCATGGGGAACATGTGACATAGCCAATGCCTGCAACGGCTCATTCAATCCCCTAGCAAAACGAAGAGCCTTCTTCTCAGGAGTATTCACCATATCCAAGCCAAAACGAGCTAACTGGTTGAACTTGTTCACATATTCTTTGACAGTCATATCTCCTTGTTTCAAAGCTATAAACCTCTCCATTTGCAGATTCTCCTCAGCAGAAGATAGAAACTTAAGCATAAATCTGGCCCTGAAATCGGCTCAAGTCTCAACAGGCCTAGTACCATTGGTGACTTCCCACCAATGAGCGGCTTCATCCTTCATAAGCCAAACCGCCAATAAGATCTTCCTCTGATCATCTAACCCAAAGATAGCAAACAAATCCTCGGTCTCTTTCAACCAATTCCTGGTCTCTACAAAAGTCTCGGTGCCTTGAAAGTTCTTGCCACCCATTGCTTTGAAATCTTTGCAAGTCTTCGTGAATTCAGGTTGAGGCTGCTGAGGGGGAGGAGGAGGAGGAGGAACCTCAGCGACAGGAGGAGGAGGAACATTAACCACTGGAGGAGGAGTAACATTTGCGGGGCCGGCTTCGGTCGCCCTAGCCTCCATAAGTCTCCTATACCAACCAGGTACTTGTACTCCCTCCGGGATAGCAAAGTTATCAGCCATACTGAAAACGAAAAAAAATAGATTCAGAATGGAGAAAACGAAGGAATTTTTGCTAATGGATTTTTGGGGAATAGCCTTTAAAATAAACTAGACTTTTCTTTGGAAAATACTTCATACTTGATTTGAAAATAGTTTTTCAAAAGTTTTAAAAACCTTTTGTTCCTTCTCGTAAACCATATGCTCTGATATCAAATGTAACACCCCACCTCCGCCAGGGTGGCTCTTGCAAGCACTCTGGCTTTGGTGGGGCGTTTTAATCGGGTAAACAGGCATAATGATATATCAAGGTAGAACAAGAACATGTGTATAGACAGAGTAAATAAAATAAGTAAAACAGCGGAAGATTTCAAACTATTTCAAAACAAATCTGGTACATCATAGCTTTCCAAATAAACAAGTCTAGATAAAAACAACATCAACTGAAAAACTGAAATACATAATACTATCCCCAAAAATAGTGATAACCATAGCGAGCTTCATGTCAAAACCATACATGAGCTAAAATCCCATAGCAAGCGATCAGAAGTCCAAGCTAAGCTCCAATGTTCCCACCCTGAGAACCTGGGGGGGGGGGGGGGGGAAACGGAAGAAAAGAAGCGAAAGAAAACAGGTCAGTCAAAAAGACTGAGTAAGCCCTACTACGATCAGTCCATAAACTAATAAAGTTAACTGGCATGATGGAAACTGAGATGAACATAAGGATAACTATATACTGGCATGATGATTAACAACAGGATAGATAAAGGTGTCATCGCATAATCATGATTAAGTTTTGCACCACAGGTGTACTAGCAAACTAACATGACTTGAATAAACAAGTATTGATCCCTTGGCCCAAGCTTTGGCCCAATAACATGAGGTGACCCGAATAATATGGTCTAATCGATCAGCTCTGTAACAACCCGTATTTTTAATAACCTGTTATAACATAAATCGAGGCAGAATTTAATTCAAAAATCAGAAATAAGGGAAACGGGCTGTGCCATTGCGTTCGTCTCGGAAAAATACGCGAAATAGAGTCCGAAATTTTGTAAATCGGAGTCCGTATGACCCAATTAAGGCCCAAAGAAGTTTTCAGAAAATTCCAAAGTGAAAACAGATTTAAAATTCGAATTCAGATTTCGAAATTGGGCAGTTGGGCGCAGGCGGGAAATTTCCCGCCAGAGCACCCAAATCGACAGCCCTGTCGACTTGAGAGTCGACTTGGTGACCACCAAGTCGACAGCCCTGTCGACTTGGCTGTCGACAGGGGGTGCACGGGCAATTTTGCCTGGTGCACCATTTTGGCTTTGGGCTGGGTTTTGGGGGCTGTTTCTGGAAGCTTCCGAGATCTGATGGTCCTAATCTAACCTAGGGTTGATCTAAGGGCCTAAAACACTCTAATCTTCTATAAATAAGACCCTAACCTACCCCTAAACCCCCATTATTCATTCTAGTAACTAAACTATGGCAAAATTTTACCTCTCATGGCCTCCACTTTCTTCTTAAAATTTTCTAAGTCATTTCCATGAGAGATTTTCCATGCATACTAGTGTTTTTGAGTTGTATGAGTGATCATTAGCTTGCATTCATCATCAAGTTGCAAGCTTTACTTTCAAAGCTAGAGTTTTTGGTGATTTTTGGCAAGGGTTTTCTTATTGGATCTTCTTATTGGGTTTTAAGGGCTTGTCTCAATCTTTTTGTGTCTTCATAAGAGTAGTAAGCCCTTTTACCTTCTTTATGAACTCTAAAGTTAATGAATGGTGTAAATTGGGTTTTATGCAAGTTTATGATGTATGATATGCAAGCATGCAAGTTTATGAAGTTGTGATATGCAAGTATGCAAGTTTATGATGTATGATATGCAAGTATGCAAGTTTATGATGTATGATATGCAAGTATGCAAGTTTATGATGTATGATATGCAAGTATGCAAGTTTATGATGTTGTGATATGCAAGTATGCAAGTTTATGATGTATGATATGCAAGTATGCAAGTTTATGATGTATGATATGCAAGTATGCAAGTTTATGATGTATGATATGCAAGTATGCAAGTTTATGATGTTGTGATATGCAAGTATGCAAGTTTATGATGCTATGATATGTATGCAAGTATGCCATGTTAAGTATGCAAGTTTGGGTTGAACATTTATACATGTTAACATGTTATGCGAACGTTTCATATGCCACATGTTAAACTTGTGGCTTCAACACTTTTATGTCATCTTTATGCCAAGTTCCCTCTTTCTATCCTCTAAGCATTATTGCGATTATGTAAGCGATGGGATTGCGTTTGGGCTTTGGGTAAACTTAAAAGACATAAAAACATAAGATTGGGAATTTACCTATTAAGTTAGGTCTACCCCTTGGGAATTTACCTATTAAGTTAGGTCTACCCAAGTTCTTGAAAATTTGTAATATGTTTTGGAAACATAATGGACATGACACTAGATAATATGAAATGACCAACTCGAGGTTAGACCTAGTTGTGGTGTAAATCTTCCCAGGTAACCACAACGGAAGTCTAATGTGGGTAGTTGGTCATGTTGCACTATAAGACCCGAGGTTAGACCTAGTTGTGGTGTAAATCTTCCTAGGTAACCACAACGAAAGTCTAATGTGAGAGGTTGAGTGCGTTAATGAATTAATCAAATGCCTCATGATTAGGGTTTAAGTCATGGTCCACTTAATGCTTAATCAATTTGGGCTTAGTAGATTAATCGGGGTTAAGCCGTGAACCTATCGTTACACTTAACCAAGTTAATCCATGATTAGTAAAGGGGTTAAACCACACTTAACCCACTAGAAAATCCTAGCAACGGGGGTCCGTTCCAGCAGTAATCCCAAGTTAGTATCATTATGACCCTAGGGACTAGGCTAGGGTGGGGGCACGATTAATGGGCTAGATGTAAGGGACCAAAAACGACGGCAGTGTAGTACGCCGATGTAGTTCCGGACGGACTAGGGCCGTGCACGTAGTCCGTTAGCGGAGAAGTTAAGCATGGGTACCAGTAGGCTGAGACTGTGCACTCATGTTTATGGTGTCCAGGGGTTTACACCCTAGGGCTTGATACACCCGACGGGTGGACCCTGCACAGTCTGACTACAAATATGTTTTAGCCGTATTGACACCAACACGTGACGAGTTAGGCTTATAGGGAGCCGATCGACTAGACCGTTTAGTTGGACCTCGTATTAAGGTCACTTCATGATATTGGGCCAAAGCTTGGGCCAAGGGATCAGCACTTGTTTATTCAAGTCATATTAGTTTGCTAGTACACCTGTGGTGCAAGACTTAATCCTGATTATGCGATGACACCTTTATCTATCCTGTTAGTTAATTATCATGCCAGTATGTTGTTATCCTTGTATTCATCTCAGTTTCCATCATGCCTATTAACTTTATTAGTTTATGGACTGATCGTAGTAGGGCTTACTCAGTCTTTTTGACTGACCTGCTTTCTTTCGCTTCTTTTCTTCCGTTCCCCCCCCCCCAGGTTCTCAGGGAGGGAACAGTGGACTTAGCTTGGATATCTGATCGCAGCTTGTGGCATTTTAGGCTCATGTACGGTTGGACATGAAGCCGGCTATGGTTTATCACTTTTATTTTTGGGGATAGTATTATGTATTTCAGTTGATGTTATTTTATCTAGACTTGTTTATTACGAAAGCTATGATGTACAAGACTTGTTTTGAGATAGTTTGAAAATCTTCCGCTGTTTTACTTATTTTGTTTACTCTGTTTACATATATTTACATGTTCTTGTTCTGCCTTGATATAACATTATGCATGTTTACCCGATTCAAACGCCCCACCAAAGTCAGGGTGCTTGCAAGAGCCACCCTGGCGGAGGCGGGGTGTTACATTTGGTATCAGAGCATATGGTTTACGAGAAAGGACAAAAGGTTTTCGAAAAACTTTTGAAAAACTATTTTTAAATCAAGTATAAAATATTTTCCAAAGAAAAAGTCTAGTTTATTCTAAAGGCTATTCCCCAAAAAGCCATTAGCAAAAATTCCTTCGTTTCTCTCCATTCTGAATCTATCTTTTTTCGTTTTCAGTATGGTTGATAACTTTGTTATTCCGGAGGGAGTACATGTACCTGTTTGGTATAAGAGACTTATGGAGGCTAGGGCGACCAAAGCCGGCCCCGCAAATGTTACTCCTCCTCCGGTAGCTAGTGTTCCTCCCCCTCTCTTTCAGCATCCACAAGCGGATTTTTCGGAAATTTGTAAGAACTTTAAGATGATGGGTGGCAAGAATTTCATTGGAACAGAGAATTTTGAAGAGGCAAGGAATTGGTTGAAAGAAACCGAAGATCTTTTCGCCATCTTTGACATAGATGACCGTAGGAAGGTTTTATTGGCAGTATGGTTGCTAAAGGAAGAAGCTGCACGTTGGTGGGTGGTCACCACCACTACAAGGCCAATTGAGACTTGGGATGACTTTAAGGGAAAGTTTGGACTAAGGTTCCTATCACTGAAGCAAGGGGACATGACTATTAGGGAATACGTGGATAAGTTTAATCAACTTACTCGGCTCAGTTTAGACTTGGTTAACACGGCTCAGAAGAAGGCCCTATACTTTGCTCTAGGATTAAACGAGCCATTACATAGTTTGGCCATGTCTCATATACCCTTGGTGGCAACTTTTGAGAGCTTGGTTAATATGGCGTTACTTCAGGGAGATGGCAAGAAAGAGATCAAGTTGGGTGATACTCAAGCCAAGAAGATTGATTCCCAGTGGAAAGGAAATCAGAGAAATTCAAGTGGTCAAGGCAGTCAAGGCAACAAGGGTAACAACAACAAGGGCGATGACAACAAGAGGAAGTGCCATTATTGCGGTTCAGTTGGGCATCTTGTTAAGGATTGTAGGAAGAGGAAAAGGAAGGGTGGTGAATGCTTTTTCTGCGGTGAGATTGGACATCTCAACAAAGATTGCCCGAAGAAGCAAGGGCAAGGTCAGACTCAGTATGCAAGACCATCTGGAGGGCGAGTTCATCCCCTCAACATCGTTCTTCCAGCTTATGATCGAGGTAGTGTTTCTGTTAAAAGCCTTGTTTACATTTCTGATTTTCCTGTTCATACTTTGTTTGATTCTGGTGTATCGCATAGTTTATTTCGTCTGATCTAGTTTGCACCTAAGTACTAGTTGAGTTAATGATCCCGTGTGTGTTTCAAATCCAATTGGGGTTTCCGCCCATTTGTCTATTATCTGTGTGGATTTGAAAATCTCTAGCTTAAGTGTAGAGTTCTCGTGTGATGCTTATATTCTCGGTTTCTTGGGATATGGGTTGATTTTTGGCATGGATGGATTGTCCAGTTTTAGAGCCATCCTTGATTTTTGAGCGTAGGGTTGTGAGGCTCAGGAATTGCCTCAGTAATACCCTAGAAATTTCTTGTAACCCTATAGGTCCCGTCATGTTGTGTTATCTTGAATCCCTCGACTCGTCTATCGATAGTTTGCAATCGGTGAGGGTGGTACGAGAATATCCTGATATCTTGGGTGAAGTGAAGGGGTTACCCCTAAACGAGAGATAGATTTCCGCATTTATCTGGTTGATAATGCCAAGCCAGTTTGTGGCCAGTTAGGCACATGGTCCCGTGAGATGATAGTTAAGAAAGCAAGTCAAGGAGTTGCTTGGGGAGAACTTCATAAGACGAAGCATTTCCGAGTGGGATGCTCCAGTAGTATTTGCTACTAGTGTGGATGGTTCGCTTCGTCTGTTTGTTGGTTATTGTAAGTTGAATAGATAACCGTTGTCGAGGATTGATGATCTCTTTGACCAACTTGTCGGTGCTTCTGTTTTCTCTCAGCTTGATCTTGCTACTGGATTCCATCAGCTCAGAGTAGCTGAAGATAGTACAGACAAGACTGCGTTCAGAACTCCAGATGGATTCTTCGAATGGCTTGACATGCCGTTCGGCTTGACTAATGCACCCGCATATTTCGTGGACTTGATGAGTAGGGTGTTCAGGGAGTCCTTGAACAAGTTTGTCGTGGTCTTCGTAGATGATATTTTGATCTTCTCTAAGGATGAGGAATAGCGCGCAAGGCATCTCGTGGAGGTGATGGATACGCTTAGAGCGCATCAGTTGAAGGTTAAGTTCTCCAAGTGTCACTTTTGGGAGAAGGGAAGTTAGATCCCTTGGGTATATGGTATTTAAGCAAGGCTTAGCGGTGGAACCCGCTAAGGTAGTTGCGGTTCAAGACCGGAAAGCTCTGGGGAGGGCAATTGGAGAAAGAAGCTTTCTCCGTTTGACTAGTTAGTTAGCGTCCCTTGAGCTTAAACCAACTCTTCTGGATCAAGTAAGGACTTCACAGAGGTAGACCCGCAGTTAGTCGAGATCATGGACAAGTTGATTCCAGGCGAGATGTTAAGTCACCTCGCTAGATATATTATAGAAGACAAGGGATGGCTAAGACGCGATGAGAGATTATGTATCCCTCGAGTGGAAGACTTAGTAAAGAAGGTTCTTGAAGATGCGCATCACTCGAGGAGGTGGCCGAGTTTGTCCCAAGGTGCATGTTGTGCCAACAGGTTAAAGCCGAATCATGGAAGCCCAGTGGGCTATTTCATCCATTGGAGGTCCCGCAATGGAAGTGGGAAAGCGTCACGATGGATTTAGTGGATGGACTGCCTAGATCAAGGAAAGGTAACATGAGCATGTGGGTCATAATAGGTAGACCCACGAAGAGTGCTCATTTCACTCCGGTAAAGAGCGAAAGGACTGCATCATAGCTAGCGACGGTTTACTTTCAAGAAATAAAGCGGATCGCACGAGGTTCCCTCAAGTATAGTAGTAACCGTGACTCAATCTTCACTAACCAGTTTTGGGATAATCTACGGGAAGTCATGGGCAAGTGACTGAACCTAAGTACGGCCTATCATTCATAGGCGGATGATTCATTTAGTTCAAGCATGAGTTATGGAAAATCACGTTAGTAAGAGTAATTGGTAACGTGGATTGGTATCTTCAAGAAAAAGTTCTGCTGCGTGGAATACTTTATAGTAAGAAAACGAGATCCAGAATTCACTGATGAATTTTGGAGAGCTTGAATGAAACCATGAGGTCACAGTTAAGAAGCCAAGAAATCATGAAGTAAAAGACGGTCAGAGCACAGTGGAGTTAAGCTCAAGGAAACGTGACTTAGAAGACTGAAGGCTAGCTACGCGCATCATATCTCTTTTTAAGAGTACATCCTTGATCTTTCTTTTCCTGTGGAACTTGCTCGCATGTTATCTTTTACATATATCCTCTCGGTCCCATTCTCGATCCTATTTCTATCGTAAACTCCATAGGGAGGTATGACTCATCGGTTAGTAATTCATGTCAGGGTTTAAAGGGGTTCGTTAGGTTGACTAAAACCTTTTGGGCTTTTATAGGAGATGAGTTTGAATTTAAAAAGGGATTTCTTGTAATCCAAAAAGGATTTTATCTTGCTTATCTTTCAGATCTCTTTTTAGCATATCTTTCTTTTGCTATTCGAGTTTATCTAGTTTATCTAGTTTATCGTGTCATGAGAACCTTAGGTAGAAACCCTTTGGATGAAACATGTGTTTGAAACATGTTATGCTTGATGTGTGCAAGTGGTTGCAAGTGTTTGCAAGTGGTTACTCGTGGATGCATTATACACATTAGGCACTAGATCGGCTCACACACTCCTCATATTGCATATGCATGAGTGTTTCTACTTATTCATGGATGAATATGATATGCTATCACATGGACTTTGCATATGGATGTATGTTGTGAGCACACATGCAGACGTTATACATTAGGTTAGGGATTTGCATACATGTGGATACATTTCACTAACAAACTTTGCATTGATATTTGCATTAGATAAGTACATATACACACACCTTTGCATATGTTCATACAACATTTAGAATCTTGTAAGGACAATGATTGCTCGTGGATGATGTTCTGAGTAGATGGATGTTGGATGGTAGGATACGTTCTTCCTAACTTGAAGATTTCGTGGACGAAATCCTTTAAGGAGGGGAGAATGTAACAACCCGTATTTTTAATAACCTGTTATAACATAAATCGAGGCAGAATTTAATTCAAAAATCAGAATTGAGGGAAACGGGCTGTGCCATTGCGTTCATCTCGGAAAAATACGCGAAATAGAGTCCGAAATTTTGTAAATCGGAGTCCGTATGACCCAATTATGGCCCAAAGAAATTTTCAGAAAATTCCAAAGTGAAAACATATTTAAAATTCGAATTCAGATTTCGAAATTGGGCAGTTGGGCGCAGGCGGGAAATTTCCCGCCAGAGCACCCAAGTCGACAGCCCTGTCGACTTGGGAGTTGACTTGGTGACCACCAAGTCGACAGCCCTGTCGACTTGGCTGTCGACAGGGGCTGCACGGGCAATTTTGCCTGGTGCACCATTTTGGCTTTGGGCTGGGTTTTGGGGGCTGTTTCTGGAAGCTTCCGAGATCAGATGGTCCTAATCTAACCTAGGGTTGAACTAAGGGCCTAAAACACTCTAATCTTCTATAAATAAGACCCTAACATACCCCTAAATCCCCATTATTCATTCTAGTAACTAAACTATGGCAAAATTTTACCTCTCATGGCCTCCACTTTCTTCTTAAAATTTTCTAAGTCATTTCCATGAGAGATTTTCCATGCATACTAGTGTTTTTGAGTTGTATGAGTGATCATTAGCTTGCATTCATCATCAAGTTGCAAGCTTTACTTTCAAAGCTAGAGTTTTTGGTGATTTTTGGCAAGGGTTTTCTTATTGGATCTTCTTATTGGGTTTTAAGGGCTTGTCTCAATCTTTTTGTGTCTTCATAAGAGTAGTAAGCCCTTTTACCTTCTTTATGAACTCTAAAGTTAATGAATGGTGTAAATTGGGTTTTATGCAAGTTTATGATGTATGATATGCAAGTATGCAAGTTTATGATGTTGTGATATGCAAGTATGCAAGTTTATGATGTATGATATGCAAGTATGCAAGTTTATGATGTATGATATGCAAGTATGCAAGTTTATGATGTATGATATGCAAGTATGCAAGTTTATGATGTTGTGATATGCAAGTATGCAAGTTTATGATGCTATGATATGTATGCAAGTATGCCATGTTAAGTATGCAAGTTTGGGTTGAACATTTATACATGTTAACATGTTATGCGAACGTTTCATATGCCACATGTTAAACTTGTGGCTTCAACACTTTTATGTCATCTTTATGCCAAGATCCCTCTTTCTATCCTCTAAGCGTTATTGCGATTATGTAAGCGATGGGATTGCGTTTGGGCTTTGGGTAAACTTAAAAGACATAAAAACATAAGATTGGGAATTTACCTATTAAGTTAGGTCTACCCCTTGGGAATTTACCTATTAAGTTAGGTCTACCCAAGTTCTTGAAAACTTGTAATATGTTTTGGAAACATAATGGACATGACACTAGATAATATGAAATGACCAACTCGAGGTTAGACCTAGTTGTGGTGTAAATCTTCCCAGGTAACCACAACGGAAGTCTAATGTGGGTAGTTGGTCATGTTGCACTATAAGACCCGAGGTTAGACCTAGTTGTGGTGTAAATCTTCCCAGGTAACCACAACGAAAGTCTAATATGAGAGGTTGGGTGCGTTAATGAATTAATCAAATGCCTCATGATTAGGGTTTAAGTCATGGTCCACTTAATGCTTAATCAATTTGGGCTTAGTAGATTAATCGGGGTTAAGCCGTGAACCTATCGTTACACTTAACCAAATTAATCCATGATTAGTAAAGGGGTTAAACCACACTTAACCCACTAGAAAATCCTAGCAACGGGGGTCCGTTCCAGCAGTAATCCCAAGTTAGTATCATTATGACCCTAGGGACTAGGCTAGGGTGGGGGCACGATTACTGGGCTAGATGTAAGGGACCAAAAACGACGGCAGTGTGGTACGCCGATGTAGTTCCGGACGGACTAGGGCCGTGCACGTAGTCCGTTAGCGGAGAAGTCAAGCATGGGTACCAGTAGGCTGAGACTGTGCACTCATGTTTATGGTGTCCAGGGGTTTACACCCTAGGGCTTGATACACCCGACGGGTGGACCCTGCACAGTCTGACTACAAATATGTTTTAGCTGTATTGACACCAACACGTGACGAGTTAGGCTTATAGGGAGCCGATCGACTAGACCGTTTAGTTGGACCTCGTATTAAGGTCACTTCATGATATTGGGCCAAAGCTTGGGCCAAGGGATCAACACTTGTTTATTCAAGTCATGTTAGTTTGCTAGTACACCTGTGGTGCAAGACTTAATCCTGATTATGCGATGACACCTTTATCTATCCTGTTAGTTAATTATCATGCCAGTATGTTGTTATCCTTGTATTCATCTCAGTTTCCATCATGCCTATTAACTTTATTAGTTTATGGACTGATCGTAGTAGGGCTTACTCAGTCTTTTTGACTGACATGTTTTCTTTCGCTTCTTTTCTTCCGTTCCCCCCCCCCCCCCCCCAGGTTCTCAGGGAGGGAACAGTGGAGCTTAGCTTGGATATCTGATCGCAGCTTGTGGGATTTTAGGCTCATGTACGGTTGGACATGAAGCCGGCTATGGTTTATCACTTTTATTTTTGGGGATAGTATTATGTATTTCAGTTTTCAGTCGATGATATTTTATCTAGACTTGTTTATTGGGAAAGCTATGATGTACAAGACTTGTTTTGAGATAGTTTGAAAATCTTCCGCTGTTTTACTTATTTTGTTTACTCTGTTTACATATATTTACATGTTCTTGTTCTGCCTTGATATATCATTATGCATGTTTACCCGATTCAAACGCCCCACCAAAGTCAGGGTGCTTGCAAGAGCCACCCTGGCGGAGGCGGTGTGTTACAGGCTCCCTAAGCCTAACTCGTCAAGTGTTGGTGTCAATACGGCCCAATCATGATTGTAGTCAGACTGTGCTGGGTCCACCTTCGGGTGTATCAAGCCCTAGGGTGTCAACCCCGGACACCATAAACATGAGTGCACAGTCTCGATCTACTGGTACCTGTGCTTGATTTCTCCAGCTACGGACTACGTGCATGACCATAGTCCGTCCGGAACTACACCGGCGTACCACTCGGTCGTCGTTTTGGTGGCTTATATCAGCCCAGTAATCGTGCCCCTCCCTAGCCTAGTCCCTAGGGTCTTGATGATACAAACTTGGGATTACTGCTGGAACGGACCCCCGTTGCTAGGATTTTCTAGTTGGGTTAAGTGTGGTTTAACCCTTCTACAAATCATGGATTAACTTGGTTAAGCGTAACGATAGGTTCACGACTTAACCCCGATTAATCCACCTAGCCCAAATTGATTAAGTATTAAGTGGACCATGACTTAAACCCTAATCATGAGGCATTAATTAATTTAATGTACCTTAACCTCTCACATTAGACTTTGTTGCGGTTACTAGTTCAGCCGGTCGGTTCCGGGTAGATTTCCACCACAACTTGGTCTAACCTCGGGTTCAAGGTACAACATGACCAACTTCTCACATTGGGTCCTATTGTTTGTAGCAACTAGTTAAGCCGGTCGGTTCCGGGTAGATTTCCGCTACAAACTCAACCCAACCTCGAGTTGGCCACACTTATATTATCTAAGTGTCATGTCCATTATGTTTCCAAAACATAATTACAAGTTAACAAGAAATTGGGTAGACCTAACTTAATAGGTAAATTCCTAATGGGTAGACCTAACTTAATAGGTAAATTCCCAACCTTGTGTTTTTATGTCTTTTAAGTTTACCCAACCCCAAACGCAATCCCATCACTTACATAATCGCAATAGCGCTTAAAGGATTTAAAGAGGGAACTTGGCATAATCATGACATGAAGGTGTTGAAGCCACAAGTTTAATATGGTGGCATATGAAATGTACATATGTTCATATACTCACATTAGGCCTCAAAAGTATGCATAAAACCAAACTTAACATATTGGTGATACATGGTGATAAATGACATGTAGAAATGGCCACAAGTTCGCATAACATGGTAACATGTATTAATGTTCAACCCAAACTTGCATATCATCATAAACTTGCATATCATAACATCATAAACTTGCATATCATACCATCATAAACTTGCATATCATAGCATCATAAACTTGCATATCATAGCATCATAAACTTGCATATCATAGCATTATAAACTTGCATATCATTGCTTGACTAACTTGCATAAAACCCAATTTACATCATTCATTAACTTTAGAGTTTAAAAAGAAGGTAAAAGGGCTTACAAACTCTTATGAAGACACAAATGTATTAAAAAGATTGAGACAAGCCCTTAAAACCCAATATGAATGCTCCAATAAGAAAACCCTTGCCAAAAATCACCAAAAACTCTAGCTTTGAAAACAAAGCTTGCAACTTGATAATGAATGCAAGCTAATGATCACTCATACAACTTAAAAACACTTGTATGCATGGAAAATCCCTCATAAAAATAAATTTAGAGATTTAGGAATGAGAGTGGAGGCCATGAGAGGAATGATTTTGCCATAGTTTAGTTGTATGATAGAATAATGATGATTTAGAGGTAGGTTAGGGTCTTATTTATAGAAGATTAAAGTGTTTTTAGGCCATTAGATTAACCCTAGGTTAGATTAGGAACATTAGATTTCGGAAGCTTCCAGAAACCAGCCCCTAACACAGCCCAAACCCCAACATGGTGCACCAGGCAATACTGCCCGTGCCGACCCAGTCGACAGCCAAGTCGACAGGGCTGTCGACTTGGGTGCAACCAAGTCGACTCCCAAGTCGACAAGCCTGTCGACTTGGGTGTTCTGGCGGGAATTTTCCCGCCTAGCCCAGTTGCCCTAATTTTCGAATTTCGAACCTGAAATTTGAATCTGTTTTCTTCTTGGAGTTTTCTAAAAACTTCATTGGGCCTTAATCGGGTCATACCGACTCCGATTTACAAAATTTCGGACTCTATTTCGCGTATTTTTCCGAGACGAACGCAATGGCATAGCCCATTTCCCTTGATTCAGATTTTAGAATTAAATTCTGCCTCGATTTATGTTATAACAGGTTATTGAAAATACGGGTTGTTACAAAAAATAATCTATTTTTAGTTTAAATTTTAACCTTTCAATCTTTAATCAATATTAAACGGATTCTGTTTTTGGCCAAACTTGGCTGATTACCTAATTTCATTACTCCGGATTTAATGGAACCAATTTTAGGGTCTTGAAATAAATATTTCTTATACTTCCTTTGTAAACATGTTATTTTTATATTAAACTCATTATTATAACCTCGTTCCAATTATATCATTATCCATTTTCAATTTTATTTTGATTCTTATGAAACTTGGAAGTTCTAAATTGGTTCTATATTTCTGGGTCGTTAAATTCTCCCTTACTTAAAAGCTTTTCGTCCTCGAAAAGGAAGGAAGACGTAATACTCTTAACTCATTCTAGGGCATTACTAACCCTATCTCTAATGATTCACTCATTATAGGATACTAATGATCTTATCCCTAATTAGTATTCTTTTATAGGATGTTACTAGTCCTACCTCCAATGAGTCTTTTCTTTCTGTTCAAACGAGTTGTAACCCAAAGCTTTTGAATTAACCTGGCTCTGATACCAAGTGTAACGACCCGAAAATCCCCGCCTTTCGAATCGACCGTAAGCCACACATATCCGATCCAAAATGGTAGAAACCCTCGAACCGTTAACTTTGGGCGTACAACAACATCAGAACGAAACACAAAAGAATTTTTATTAACATTATATAATGTTACATCAGAGTAAAAGAATATATATTAGAGTATAATGATTACAAGGCACAGCGGAAATACAATTTTACATCAGCGGAATACTCTCAAATGATTTGGACACAGCTTAATGCTTCAATCTAGAATCCTGCTCTAAAAAGACACCAAGTCACATCTGCAAAACAAACCAACTGACTGCTCATGTGGAAATTGTGGGCACCCGCAGTTTTCCAGGGAAAAACAAACTATGAGTCAATCATGGGACTGGTGTGATGAAACTTTTATTACTAATCTGATACTTAGCCTTATTAAGGTATCTCTGGACCATGTTGCATGTCGCGGAACAGGTTTTCTCCCAAGGATACATGCACTACCATAGCAACCATAACCAGCTATAACAACCATAAAACATTTGGAAAACATGACTTTAGAAAAATGAATAATTATAAGTCCTAGGTCCCATCACACAATGCAAGGGCACACCATAGGATAGGGGTTTGCCTTATAATTGCAAAATATGCTTGATATAGTTCAAAACAAAAACATTTGATATTATTATAATGACTTGGGTGGAAAAAATCCTTTCAAAAATAAACTTATGAATCTTAGCTTACATAGTGCCTCATCCCACTTTGTCGGCTACATAGGTATACAACCGAAAATCATAAAGGGTTTCGTATTGGAAGTTGGATTTCCATCAATGAGCCTAGGCTAAGGATGTTCCCAATCCGACTCGGAATCCCTAGTTAAGTTCTAGGATCTTGTCCGGCTCCTTTAGAGCGGTAGGGTCAGTCCACCCTACTTCGTGGATTAAATTAACAGCCTAAACATAATGTCCCTCTGTCTGTGTGTAGACTGTCATCTTGGTATATTGACCTAGTCCGAGGCGCCTCATCCAACAAACCACATAAGTAAATGCCTGGGCTCCATACCATGGCGTTACCCTTTTGTTAGATGGAACGTTAAGTCTCTACCCCTGCGGTATATAATCCTGTTTCGGCTCATTACGGGTTGTGAGTCCCACGAGATCACGTCATACACAAAGCTACAAATTTAAGCCATGCTTTGATCTTCAACCACAAAGCCCTGCTTTTCAACAAAAGGCTTGATCATTTCCACTCATCGTGACACACTATCATTCCTTAAAACACAATTTGTTATTCACCAACATACAACCTTTGAGCTCGTACGTCTCAAAGAAAGGTGTTAAGCTAAGGGAAATAATTCCCAACACCAGACAGAAGTATGTTTAGTAAATGTCAGTCTGTATTCTATAAATACAGTATTAGACACGAAATCCATCAACAAGTCCATTCTGGGAATAGGAATGCACCCGAAGGCACTTGATTCCACATCCCTATCTGGGAGTGCAAGTCCTTTGTAACGACCCGTATTTTTACGGGTAATAATTAATTTATTTAATTATATAAACAGTAATTTAGATAATTAAATGGTCGTTAAATTAAATAATATAGATTATTTAATTAATTTAAATAATTGGATAATATATTTAATTCAGAAATAATAAAAAATAGTGGAATTCACAATATGGTGTAAATTGGATTATTTAAAATATATAATTCAGTTTAGAGTTGAATTATATTTGCAAATATATTTAAATAACGACAGTTTGAACGTATAATTATAATATAATTAAAATTGAGCTCGAAATGGCGCGATAGTTCGCTATTTGGCGATTTGAACTTCAACTGGATACACAGTGTCCGTTTTAAATCGGATTTCTGTGAAACAAGAAACGTACGGAGCTGGTGAAGTATATTTTTCTAGTGGAAGAGAAAAATCGGAATTTCGTCGTGTAGATTTTGAGTTATGTCCAAATCAAATTCTCAGAAAAACAGCACCATAACCATAACTATTTATTTATATTTTAAAAAGGATTTAAAATATAAATCGAATATCGATATAACTCCGATGATGAAATATCGAGTTAAAAACCCGTATAGGATTTTTCTGAGCTGTATGGTATTCCTCTGTGAATACATACGATAATATTTAATTATAAATATTTAATTTAATCATATTTAAATATATTTATATATTTAAATGGGTTATTTAGGGCTTTAAAAATAGCCAGTTTTGCAAACGAACTCCGTTTTCGACGAAACTAAGTTTGTTGAATCCATAATATCAGATTATTGTTCGATTCCAATTTTCGTGATTTTTAAAGTCAGTGTGTGGTTGTACGGTTTTTAGAGTGAAAAACAGTCGATATTTTGATGGTTAAAAATACGCTATGTGAGCAAACAGAGTCGAAACCCGACGAAACTAGTTTCGTTGGGTCTGTAATGTTGAACTGTAGCTACATGACCTTTTTCGCGATTTTTGAATATCATGTGTGATCACACGGATTTTTAGAAGGAGAAATGAATATTAAAAACTATAATATCCTAAGTGTTTGTGAACCTAAATGAGCCACCCACCCATCTTTTACAGCCACACAAAATATATGATCCCCGTATATAATTTATTTTGTGCCGCCACTACATTCTTTCATCATAGCCAAAAAACGTGAGGAAGAAAATTTATATAAAATCAAATATTAAGTGAACATTTTCGATCTTGGATTCTTTGAGTTCCTGGTGTGTTCCTCTTCAACTCAGTATAAGTTTCATTTGGTTCGATCATCATTTGTGGTTGTCGTGTAAAAACAGCGTTGGTCTTTCGAACATAGGGCTGAGGAATTCGTGAAAATTGTTTACCAGTTTGAGTTTTAGGAGTTGTTTTTGGATTCAGGAAGGGAAATTGAACTCGTATGCTGAGTTTTGGAGGAAACGGTTCGAAAAGATGACGCAAAGTTTACTATCGATAGGGTTCAGGGCCGGAAATCGCGTCGGAATTGGTGACCTCGAGTAGAACCAGTTGGTGTTGGGCGGGTAGCGGAGTAGAAGGGGAGTTCGACGCCGGGTTTTGTTCGGTGAACGGTGTCGTGAGGTGGGAGAACTCGATGGAGGAAGTAAGGTAAATGGCCGGCTTTAAAATTTCTGGAGTTTCTGTAATCGGGGAAGAAAGGGATTTAAGCGGGGCGGGTTTGGTTATTTGAAGTGGGCCGGGTTCAAATTGGTAAAGCCCAAGGGAAAATATATTTAAGTTTTATTAAATTTAAATTCGTATGCATTAAACTGTATTTATAATATCTTGGCCATACGATATCAGAACTGGACGAAACAAGATCCGTTGGGACCGTATGGACGGACATTACAAGACGGAACTAACTGGAAGTCCATCGGAGCTCATTACAATTTATAGCAAAATAAATTGTTCGTCTGAATCAAGCGATGGTTATCGTTATTAACGATGATCGTCCAATGTGAGTAAAACTCACCAACTCTGAACAGTTATATTTTTATAACGTATTCTTAGGACTGATAATTATCTGTTGATTGTTGTGTGTGAACTGTTTGGTTGAATTGCTTATGTATTGGTTGAAATTATAGATAACGATATATATATAAATCGTTAATCTAATATCGATTCTGTTTAGCAGAATATTTCATAGTGGAATATTATCGATGTTAATTTTATTGTTTAACATCTATGATGCAGGGAGACAGGTTGGAGGAATCCAACTAGATTCCTCAACATTTATTTTACTGGTATTCATATATTGTGATATATAATCTGTTGTTGATTATGTGTGTTTGGACAATATTTATCATTGTTATTTGGTATGTTAAATTCCATAAGAAATACCTGAAAAGTCGAGTGTGCATGACTTATGCAGGATCTATAATATGGCTATGCGGAATATGATATGATAACAATATATATATCACAGATAATTATAAATGCAGTAAAGTAAAGTAAAGTAGAGTAACGACACCAGGATTTTATACTGGTTCGGACCTCCCGTCCTACATCCAGTCCCGAAGCTCCTCTTCGGCTTTTCACTAAACAACACCCTCTCTTCACCCGGAGGAACAGGTTGACAACACTACTTGATTTACGGGCCACAAGCATACCCACTTGATTTCACGGGCCACAAGCTTACCCACTTGATTTCACGGGCTACAAGTTTACCCACTTGATTTCACGGGCTACAAGCTTACCCACACAGGTCAATTACAAGAGTTTGACTTCTGATCGTGTTCTTCTTTCAACACTGATTTGCCAACGATTGAGTACACCCTTCCTATAATCTTATCCTCAAGTATATGAATTGAATGCGAAGATTTGAAGGAAGTTAGTTGCTTGTTGAATCAAAATATGTGAAATATTATCAAGGATTCAATAAGTAACTTGAATTTGGGAGCTTTTAGAATGCAAGAGTATTTAGAAAGTAAGATCAAAATTAGAGCAAGAATCGGTGATTTGAAAGTATGATTTCAAGTCTATTTATAGTGTAGAATAGTTGCATTCCTTCATGAAGAGTTTCTATAAAGAGTTGTGTCCATTTCTCTTGAAATTGAATAGAAATCTCTTCACAAAAAGAAGCATCCTTTCAGAAAAATTACAGCAAGAAAAAAGATCGACAGGTCGAAATTAACAGGTAGACAGGAATTTGAAAAAATAGCCGTTATGCACAAAAAACAACAGGACCGGTCGACAGGTCCTTTTTGGGCGGTCGACCGTTTTCTGGCAGTGGATCGGAGGATCTCGGTCCACAGTCTATATCACTCTGCACTCTTTCCCGGTCGAAGCCTGGACCGTTTGAGCTTTTTCTGTGACTTTTCAATTCCTCAAATATACAGATTTCAGCCACAGCTAATTTCAATTTCTAAATTGTTTTGTGCATTTGTGTTATACTTTGAGGATAGATTTTAACATAAATCTAACACGACTCCATACCTACATATATATAATCTTAACTCCATGTCATGATTTCCATTGATCTTCACTATGATCTTCATTGATTTCCACTTTGATAAATATGAATTCAGCTCGTCAATGATCTCTATTTCTATGTTGTCATTAATCAAAATATGATATGAAACCTTTAACTCAACATTCTCCCCCTTTTTGATTGATGACAACATAGCTTGATATTACAATCTCCATTGCTATCTCCCCCTGTATATGTGCTCCCTGAAATATATATATATATATAACTAAATATCTGCAAGAAAGTTTGTTAGTAACATTTTCTCCCCCTTTGTCATCGACAAAAAAGGGTACATAATATTGTAAAAGATGATAGTATATGTAACATGAATGATATGTATTATCATAAGAGAAAATATTTCTCCCCCTTTGTCATCGATTAAAAAGAATGCATATCATAATAAATACAGTAATCGAGAGTAGCGGAGAATACAAATAATTATAGCACCTTTAGGAGATATCGAATAACCTTTTCTTTGTTGTGGTGTACCTGCAAAAAATATATAACATATATAGTTTTGGTACCCACTTGCTTTGTTTGGGTCCATGAGTTAGATGGAAGGCAACCATACCCAAGAGGGCTTAATGGAACCTTTAAAGATAAAATTTTCATTGTTAACTACTGAATCAAAATAATCATCAATATATTTTTCTCTGTTTTTCCAACTTATAGGAACCCAAATACTTAAGTAATCTCTATTGATATTCCTTTTCATACTTCTAGATCTATTATACAGATCTCTAGTCATAGAAGTATTCGAATTTCTATAATAATTGGATCTAGGATGAGCATTAGTACTAGCAGTAATATTTTTATTGTACATGAAAGCATATCTAGTACTATTTCTAAGATTAGTTTTATTATATCCTAAACCACTTTTGTCATGTAAAGGTCGAGATCTAGATAAAATCATATTTAAATCATGTTGACCTTTATTAAATTTTGTGAACTTATTTGCACATTTATCAAATTTATTTCCAAAGTCGCTATTGACTTTTTCAAAAGAAATTTTGTTATTCTTTAAATCATCAATTTCCTTATTTAATTCCGAATTTTTCCTTTTTAAAGTACCATTCTCAGTTTTGAGACCTAAAATTTGAGATTCTGAATTATCTAAAGAAGATTGTAACTTTTCAAAATTTTCTTTTGAGTCAGAAATTTCATTTTGCAAAATATTACTATTCACCTTTAAGAACTCACATTCTTTAGATAATTCCAAATTCTTTTCAGTTAGAGCTCCATTCTCTTTTTCAAGAGACGAAATTAAAGAACTAGAATTATTTAAAGAATCTTCTAATGATTTATTTCTATCTTGCAAATGATCGATTTCCTTTAAAAGAACATTGTTTTTATCTTCTAGTCGCTCATTTTCTTTTTGAAGGAAATCTTTTTGAGAAACAAGCTCTTCTAAGGTATTTTCAAAACATTTGGCTTGTTTTACCAAAAAATTGTTTTCATCTTTTAATTTGGAATTTTCTTGCTCATAATTTTTTGATTTAGCTATAATGACTATATTGAGTTTGCTCAAAGTTTTAAATTCTTTCAATAATTTCTCATGGTTTAACAAAAGATCTTTATATAAAGAACCTGTACATACCGATTGTGATCTGACTTTTGCCATGATACATTTGATTCCTTGCTCTCCTGATTCTGCTTTGTTTCTCTTCCATTTTCTAATGCCTTGACTAGATTTCTTTATTGCCATTTGTTCTAGGATGTTGTTATGATCTCTAGAACACCAGGCTCTGGTACCAATTGAAAAGTCGAGTGTGCACGACTTATGCAGGATCTATAATATGGCTATGTGGAATATGATATGATAAAAATATATATATCACAGGTAATTATAAATGCAGTAAAGTAGAGTAACGACACCAGGATTTTATACTGGTTCGGACCTCCCGTCCTACATCCAGTCCCGAAGCTCCTCTTCGGCTTTTCACTAAACAACACCCTCTCTTCACCCGGAGGAACAGGTTGACAACACTACTTAATTTACGGGCCACAAGCTTACCCACTTGATTTCACGGGCCACAAGCTTACCCACTTGATTTCACGGGCTACAAGTTTACCCACTTGATTTCACGGGCTACAAGCTTACCCACACAGGTCAATTACAAGAGTTTGACTTCTGATTGTGTTCTTTTTTCAACACTGATTTCCCAACGACTGAGTACACCCTTCCTATAATCTTATCCTCAAGTATATGAATTGAATGCGAAGATTTGAAGGAAGTTAGTTGCTTGTTGAATCAAAATATGTGAAATATTATCAAGGATTCAATAAGTAACTTGAATTTGGGAGCTTTTAGAATGCAAGAGTATTTAGAAAGTAAGATCAAAATTAGAGCAAGAATCGGTGATTTGAAAGTATGATTTCAAGTCTATTTATAGTGTAGAATAGTTGCATTCCTTCATGAAGAGTTTCTATAAAGAGTTGTGTCCATTTCTCTTGAAATTGAATAGAAATCTCTTCACAAAAAGAAGCATCCTTTCAGAAAAATTACAGCAAGAAAAAAGGTCGACAGGTCGAAATTAACAGGTAGACAGGAATTTGAAAAAATAGCCGTTATGCACAAAAAACAACAGGACCGGTCGACAGGTCCTTTTTGGGCGGTCGACCGTTTTCTGGCTGTGGACCGAAGGACCACGGTCCACAGTCTATATCACTCTGCACTCTTTCCCAGTCGAAGCCTGGACCGTTTGGGCTTTTTCTGTGACTTTTCAATTCCTCAAATATACAGATTTCAGCCACAGCTAATTTCAATTTCTAAATTGTTTTGTGCATTCGTGTTATACTTTGAGGATAGATTTTAACATAAATCTAACACGACTCCATACCTACATATATATAATCTTAACTCCATGTCATGATTTCCATTGATCTTCACTATGATCTTCATTGATTTCCACTTTGATAAATATGAATTCAGCTCGTCAATGATCTCTATTTCTATGTTGTCATTAATCAAAATATGATATGAAACCTTTAACTCAACAATACCATAATGATAAAAGGGGATTTTCAAAGTATATTTTGAAAATAATTTATTTATATGAAATTAATGGATTTTATATATAAAAGGAAAAAGGATTTTATAAAAGGAAATAATTAAAAAATCAAAAGAGTTAAAAAGAATATATTTGTAAAACAAATATAAAGGAAAAATATTTGTAAAACAAATATAAAGGAAATATATTTGTAAAACAAATATAAAGGAAAATATTTGTGAAATCAAATATAAAAGGAAAATATTAGTAAAACAAATAGAAAGAGGAATATTTGTAAAACAATTAAAATAGAAATAAAAAGGGGAAATATTTGTAAAACATTTACAAATGGAATTGGAAAGAAAATATTTGTAAAACATTTACAAATAGAATTTTAAAGGAAATATTTGTAAAACATTTACAAATAGATTAAATGGAAATATTTATTTAGGAAATAAATAAAGGTAAAAGGATTATTTATTTAGGAAATAAATAAAAGTAAAAGGAATATCTATTTGTTAAATAAATAGGATTAAATCAAAGGAATATTTAGAAAATGAATAGAAAATGGAAATCTGTTTTTAACAGATAAATGGAGAAGGTTTATTTAAAGTGGAATTAAATAGAAATCTGTTTTAACAGATAAATTGGGAAGATTAATTTATAAATAATATTTTATAAATTAAGTAAAATATTTATCATTGGATAAATAGAATATATAAGTCAGGACTTATATAGAGAAGTCAGAATCAATTTCAACATCGATATTTAAAACTGGATATGGACGTAGAGTTAATCAAAGGAGTTAATCAAAATGTGTTAATCAAAATGAGTTAAAGAAGTAAATCGAAATTAAGTTAATCGATAAGAATTAGAGTTAATCGAGTAGAGTTAGAGTTAATCAGTTAGAGTTAACTAGTTAGAGTTAATCAGTTAGAGTTAATCAGTTAGTGTTAATCAGTTAGAGTTAACCAGTTAGAGTTAACCAGTTAGAGTTAATCAGTTAGAATTAAGCAGCTAGAGTTAATCGAGTTAGAGTTAATCGATTAGAGCTAGAGTAATCGAATTAGAGTTAATTGATTAGAGTTAGAGTTAATCGAATATTAGTTATTCGAATAAAGAGTTAACCAGATAGAGTTAATTGAACATAGTTAATCGAATTAGGATTAATTGAATATTAGTTATTCAATTAGAGTTGATCGAATATAGTTATTTGAGATAGAGTTAGACAAACATAGTTATTCAGGATAAGTTGCCATTTCATACGACTGCTAGCGTAATCCGCTGGGATGCAGATAGCCTACGGCGGTCGGATGTTTTCTGAGGGAATCAGGCGTAACCATTGTGATCGCTGCGATCTAGCGTTAGTCAAATATGGTTAATCGAATTTAGTTAATCGAAAGGAGTTAGCCGAGTATAGTTAATCGAAAATAGAGAGTCGAATAGAGTTAAATAGGGTTAATCGAATACTAGTGATTCGAATAGAGTTAAAAGGAGTTATCGAATATAGTTGATTCAAAAGGAGAAGTCGAATATAGTTTATACGAATAGAATTATCGAATAAGTTATTCGAAGTAAGATAATCGAATAAGTTATTCGAAGTAAGATAATCGAATATAAGTTATTCAAAGTGCGATAATCGAATAAGTTATTCGAAGTGCGATAATCGAATATAAGTTATTCGAAGGGAGTTAATCGAATATAAGTTATTCGAAGGGAGTTAATCGAATATTAGTTATTCGAAGGAGTTAATCGAATAGAGATTACTCGAAGGAGAATTACACGTCGAATTCGATTATATCGAATTCGGGAAAGTATTATTACTTTCCGGTTTTTAAATCAAGATTTATTTATTTATAAATAAATCAGTTGTTAGGTTAATTATTCAAAGTAAGAAATAAAAGTTAGACTTATAAGTTAGATATTTCAGAAGTAGGATTTATAACGTTAACGTTATAATAAATGTTTTCATACAAGAAGTGGATTCGTAATCTGAATCCGAGAATTTGCGAAAGCAAATGATTGTAGAAATTGGAGCGGTGAGTTTTGTCTATTGCAAGGTTAAGAACGTTGTTCAGTTAAGGTCTGAGAGGTAATTTTACCCCAACTTGATTGACTTCCTAACTTAACTAAGTAATAGTTGAGGTTCGATAGCGAATGCTAAATAGAGATAAACGATTTATGGGTTGAGCGGTCGTAACGATGTTTTATACAATGTTCGGTTGAAATACGCATAAATGAGTTTTGGAAACATTTTCCAAATATAATCAGAGATATTTTCTAAATATAGAAAATAAGGAAATATGAATATATATATATATATATGTTTGATGATTTGATCGATAATTCCATTTGAAATTAAGATTGTTGTTTGCACACGTGTTTTTCATTTGATAGTTAAATCACCGGCTATCAAAGTATTTGACCATTTTACGTTGTTAATATGGAGAGATCGATTGGATTATTATCCGAAGAACCACTCCGTATTGGCATAAGCGTTGCGAATCATACATGCCAAAGATAATTGAAGACGGAGTAAAGTGCAAGGGTTGTTGTATAAATCTTAGATAAAGATTGCCTAAGATGGATGTACTGAATAGTGCCTTCGGTTTGTCCAGTCCTAGGACAACCTGTATGGAAGAATGTCTGATAGAGTATATTTAATAGATTGCATAAGTTGATCTCTTCAAACGAATTCACGTTTGGTGGCGGAGGAATTCGTTTCTCTTAGCTGTATACCCGTTGTATTTTTAGGGAAGTCAATTTGTGATTTGGCGGGTATGACGATGTGACATTCAAAGTGAATAATTGTGTGATCTGTCAGAGATAAGCGTGGCCTCTAGCCTCACAACTAGGAAATGACAAAAATCGGGCAGGCATCATGGCTATGTGGGTAGCTCCCATTAGGGTATATAATCACCTATCTAGAGAACTGTGCAGTTAATGCGCTCTGTCGCTCCATAGCGGTTAAGTCGCAAAAAGTTGTAGCGGGGATATATCGGGGATATTTCAGGATATAGCGGATGACTTTAAAATGAGGAATGATAAACATTTGACATTAAAAAGTGGAAAGGGTATTATTTATTATTTCCCAATAAGGAAAACTGTAACACCCCACCTCCGCCACTGTCACTCTTTCAAGGGCACTAGCTTTGGAGGGGCGTTAAACGAGGTAAACATGCATGCAGGCATCACAAGATAGAATATATATGTAAACAGAGTAAATAAAGCAGCGGATAAAATACCATTTCCAAAACCATAGTCAAGTTACATCAAAGTACTTGGTCATTATTTTTCCGACAAAACAGAGTCTAGAAGCATAATACTGAAAAACTGGAAATAACATAAAGTATTATCCCCAAAATGACGTGGTAAACCATAGCAAGCTCAATGTCTAAACCGTACATGAGCTAATCCAGCAAAAGTAGCAAAAGATCCAAGCTAAGCAGTAATGTTCCCTCCCTGAGAACCTGGGGGGAAACGAAAGAAAAGAAGCGAAAGGAAAACAGGTCAGTCATAAAGACTGGTAA
This sequence comes from Allium sativum, assembly GCA_030737875.1. Lineage (NCBI taxonomy): Eukaryota > Viridiplantae > Streptophyta > Magnoliopsida > Asparagales > Amaryllidaceae > Allium > Allium sativum. The sequence continues at coordinate 814,768,187 of CM060921.1, read as the reverse complement.
GTCCTACCTACTATTAGTATAAAAACTAATAAAGTTAACTGGACATGAGAAACTGAGATGAAGCATAAGCATGGTAAGTAAACTGGCATGATGAATAGTTAACATGATAGATAAAGTGTGGCATCGCATATACAAGGTTAAATGTTGTACCAAGTGTACTAGTATTCCAACCCATGTCAAGTATAAACAAGAAGTGATCCCTTGGCCCAATCTTGGCCCAATCTTGGCCCAATATCATGAGATGACCTAAGTCAAGGTCCAACTACATGGTGTAGTCGATCAGCTCCCTATAAGCCTAACTCGTCAAGTGTCGGTGTTATACGGCCCAATCACGAAATGTAGTCAAACTGTGCTAGGTCCACCCTAGGGTGTATCAAGTCCTAGGGTGCTAACCACGGACACAAATCAAGCATGCACAGTCTAAACCTACTGGTGCCCGTGTCTGCTTTTTCAACTCCGGACTGTGTGCACGACCATAGTCCGTCTGAACCTACACCGGCGCACCTACTCAGCCGTCATTTTGGTCGCTTACATGTCAGCCCAGTAATCGTACCCCACCCTAGCCTAGTCCCTAGGGTATCATGATACTATCAAGAGGGTTACTGCTGAAAAGGACCACGCAACTAGGGTTTCCTAACGGGTTAAATGTGGTAACCCGATCCAATCAAGCATCAAGTTGGTTAAGTGTACCCAAGGTTCATGACTTAACCCTACCAACCCATCGTGTTCATATTGGTTAAGTATCAAGTGGTCCATGACTTAACCCTACCATGTGTCATTAATTAACTTAATGCACCTTAACCTCTCACATTAGACCTTGTTGTGGTTACTAGTTAAGCCGGGCGGGTCCGTGTAGCTTTACACCACAACTTAGTCTAACCTCGGGTTTTAGCACAACATGACCAACTACTCACATTGGGTCCTATTGTTTGTAGCTACTAGTTAGGCCGGGCGGGTCCGGGTAGATTTATGCTACAAACTCAACCCAACCTCGAGTTGGCCATTCTCATGTTTTCTAAGTGTAATGTCCATCATTATGTTTACAAACATAATCACAAGTCAATGTTCATGTCATATTTTAAAACCATGTTTTCATGTCATTAATATTACCCAAACCCAACGCATTCCCATCGCATGAACATTCGCATAACATAACATAGATTAAAAGAGGGAACTTGGCAAAACATGACAAAAAGGGCATAAGGTAATAAGGTTGGCCACAAGTTAAACATGGTGGCATATGAGGCATAAAGGTGTTCATGAAACTTGCATAAAGGGTTATGAGCCTCAAAACATGCATAACATTCAAACTTAGCAAATAGGTGAAACATGGTCATAGATGGCATAGTATGATGGCTAGAAGTTCGCATATAACTTCATATGCATGTTAACATAAAGGTTATGAGAGTTCTCATGTTGCATAATGCAACATTTCAACATAAAGCTTATTGCTTTTAGCCCACAAAGTCAAGATGATAACTCTACAACTTGCATAGGATAAATTTAGACATAACATGATAGTTTCAAAACATGAATCATACTTAAGCCCAAACTCAAACTTGCAACATGTAGCATTTAACTTCATAGTTAGAATCTAAGAGTAGAATAGGGCTTACAATGTTATGAAGACTAATCAAAATATAATAAGATTGAGACGAAGCCACTAGCAACTCTAAAAACCTCCAAATAATAAGCTTCAAATAAAACCCTTGATTAAATATGAGGAAGATGCTTGCTTTGGAGAAGAAAGGTTGCAACTTTGGCCTTAAGGAAGCTTAGAAACACTTAAACAAGCTTAGAAGCTCTCAAATGAGTGAAGATGGAGATTATGACAAGAGGGTGGAGGCTATGCTTAGGAAACATTTTGGCATAACCTAGTTGCAAGATTGATTTATGAGTGTTTAGGAGAGGGTTAGGGGTCTTTTTATAGAGATTGGGATTAGTTTTAGCCATAGGATTAACCCCAAATCAGATCTAAGCCATCAGATTTCGTCACTAGCAAACAAACCAGACCCAAAGCATGTCTTGGGGAGCAAGTCAGGTGCACCAGGCCAAAATGGCCCAGCCACCTGTGTCGACGCCCAACTCGATTGGGCAGTCGACTTGGGGGGGTGGTGTCGACTGGGCAGTCGACACCCCCTTGACCAGGGTTGACTTTTTGATTTTCAAATCTGTTTTGAACTCTGAAAATTCTGAAAACTTCGACGGACCATATCTTGGTCATACGGACTCCGATTTTCGAAAACTCGGACTCTATTTCGCGTATTTTTCCGAGACGAACGCAATGGCACAGCCCGTTTCCCTTGATTCAGATTTTATCATTTAATTCTTCCTTGATTTATGTTATAACATGTTATTCAAAATACGGGTTGTTACATTCTCCCCTCCTTAAAGGATTTCGTCCCCGAAATCTCCAAGTTAGGAAGAACGTATCCTACCATCCATCATCCATCTACTTACAACATCATCCACGAGCAATCATTGTCCTCAAAGGATTCTAAATGCTATATGAACATATGCAAAGGTGTGTGTATATGTACTTATCTAATGCGAAGATCAGGCGGTTACTGATTCAGTAAACCTCCTTAATGCATATGTGTGTAAGTGAAATGAGTCCATATGTATGCAAATTCCTAACATAATTTATAATATCTACATGAGTGCACATAACATTCATCCTTATGCAACATCCATGTGATGGCACAACAAGTTTCAACCGTGAATAAGTATAAGCACTCATGCATATGCAATATGAAAGTGTGTGAGCCGATCTTAGTGCCTAATGTGTATCATGCATCCACGAGTATCCACTTGCAAACACTTGCAACCACTTGCAGACATCAAGCATAACATGTTTCAAACACATGTTTCATCCAAAGGGTTTCTACCTAAGGTTCTCATGACAAGATTATCGAAGTAACTAGATAAACAAGATAAACATGGATGGCAAAAGAAAGATATGATAAGAGATCGAGAATGTACCCTCAAAAAGAAATGGATAAAGCCCACGCATCTTCTCCTCGGTTTCCCAAGTTGCGTCTTCTTCGGCTTCACTCCACTGAACCTTCACCAACTTGACTTCTCGATTCCTTAGATTCTTGATCTCTGTTCCAAGATACGAATCGGAGCTTTCCTCAAGGTTGTTTCTTTCTCTACCTCCATGTCTTCAAGAATGCTAGGTTCAACTACTTCCGCTGACTCATGTAGACACTTCCGAAGATGCGAGACATGAAAGACATTATGCACTCCGGCCAGCTTCTCGGGCAATTCCACCATATAAGCCATCTTCCCAATCCTCTCTATGATAGGGAAAGGTCCTACGAACCTTGGTGCTAGCTTCCCAACTGCTCCAAAATGAACCACATTTCGTAAAGGAGAAACCTTTACGAAAACCATGTCTCCAACTTCAAATTCCAAATCTGTCCTCCGCTTGTCAGCATAGGTTTTATGTCTGTCTTGGGCCGCCTTCATCCGTCTTCGAATCAATTCTACTCTCTCGTATGTATCCCTTATCATGTCGGGCCCAAGTATAAGCTCATCCGTCGTCTCCCACCAACAGGTTGGTGACCTACATGGTCTCCCATACAAAGCCTCGAATGGTGCCATCCCTATGCTTGCCTGATAGCTGTTATTATAAGCAAACTCCACAAGAGGAAGATGATCTTCCCAAGTACCACCAAAGTCAAGAATGCACATCCTCAACAGATCTTCTAGTACCCTATTCACCCTTTCTGTCTGACCATCAGTCTGTGGGTGATAGGTCGTACTTAGATTCAATCTCGTACCCATCGGTTCTTGCAAACTATTCCAGAACTGGCTAGTGAAGATTGGGTCACGATCGCTAACTATGCTAGAAGGAACCCCATGCAATCGCACTACCTCTCGAAGATAAACAGATGCTAGCCCTGACGCGGTCCTCTTGCTCTTTACTGGGATGAAATGAGCACTCTTCGTAAGTCTATCAACTATGACCCATATGCTCGTATTCCCTTTCCTTGACCTAGGCAATCCATCCACAAAATCCATAGAAATACTTTCCCACTTCCATTGCGGGACCTCCAATGGATGTAATAGCCCACCGGGTTTCTTCGACTCAGCCTTCACTTGTTGGCACACCATACATCTAGAAACAAAATCTGCCACGTCCTTCTGCATTCCGTCCCAAAAGAAAATGCGCTTCATATCCCTATACATCTTATCCCCTCCAGGATGTATAGTCATCTTCGAGTGATGCGCTTCTTCAAGGACTCTATGAACCAAGTCTCCCACTCGAGGAACACATAGTCTTCCATCGCGCCTTAGCCACCCATTGTCATCAATAGTATATCTCGCAAGGTGACTAGACGTCTCTCCACGAATCAACTTGTCCATGATCTCAACTATCTGCGGGTCTTCCTTCTGCGAAGTCCCTACTTGATCAAGAAGTGTAGGTCTAAGCTCGAGAGATGCCAACGTGCCAGTCATTGACTCAACAGCAAGTGCAAAATCAAAGGTTGCTAAGAACTCTAGATTCTTCATCTCAACAAACAAAGGGCTCAAAGTCAAACTTTTCCTGCTTAGCGCATCCGCCACAACATTACCCTTGCCAGGGGTATAAGCTATATCAAAGTCATAAGACGCCAAGAATTCCATCCACCTTTGCTGCCTGAGATTCAAATCCTTTTGCGAAAAGAGATACTTCAGAGGCTTATGATCAGTATATAACTCGAACCTTTCGCCTAGAAGATAATGGCGCCACGACTTAAGTGCAAAGACAATCGCCGCCAACTCCAAATCATGTATGGGATAGTTTCTCTCATGAACTTTAAGTTGTCTACCCCCATAACATATCACTCTTCCTTCTTGCATCAGAACAGCGCCTAACCCCGTGCCACATGCATCGGTGTACACGGTAAACATCTTACCACCATCGGGTAACGCCAAAACGGGAGCTGTGGTGAGGGCTCTCTTAATCCTCTGAAAAGCAAGCTCACACTCTAAGTCCCATGCAAAGACTAAGTTCTTCTTCGTTAACTTAGTAAGAGGGGCTGAAATCTTAGCGAAGTCCTTGATGAACTACCTATAGTAGCCAGCCAGACCGAGAAAGCTTCTTACTTCGGTCGCATTCTTCGGAGTCTTCCAGTCTTGGACCGCAACCACTTTCGCGGAATCCACAGCTATACCTTGCTTAGAAACTATATGTCCAAGAAACCGAACTTCTCTTCTCCAAAAATGGCATTTGGAGAACTTGGCCTTCAACTGATGAGCTCTAAGCGTATCCATCACTTCCTTGAGATGTCTAGCATGTTCTTCCTCGTCCTTTGAGAAGATCAGAATATCATCCACGAATACAACCACAAACTTGTTAAGGAACTCCCTGAACACCCTACTCATCAAATCTACGAAGTAGGCGGGTGCATTAGTCAAACCGAATGGCATGACCAGCCATTCAAAGAATCCATCTGGAGTCCTAAACGCAGTCTTGTCAATACTATCTTCAGCCACTCTAAGCTGATGGAATCCGGTAGCTAGATCGAGTTGAGAGAAAACAGAAGCACCAACAAGCTGGTCAAAAAGATCATCAATCCTCCGTAACGGGTGCCTATTCCTCTTTGTCAGCTTGTTCAACTCACGATAATCAACACATAGACGAAGCGAACCATCCGCCTTAGTAGCGAATTCCACAGGAGCACCCCATTCAAAAATGCTTCGCCTAATGAAATTCTTCTCAAGCAACTCCTTGATTTGCTTATTAAGCTCTTTTCTCTCTCGCGGGGCCATGTGCCTAACGGGCAATGAAACTGGCTTGGCATTATCAACAAGATAAATGCGGAAATCTATCTCTCGTTTAGGGGGTAACCCCTTCACCTCTGCAAAGACATCAGGATATTCTCGGACCACCCTCACAGATTGCAAATCATTGATGGACAAGTCGAGGGATTCAAGATAACATAACATGATGGGATCTCGAGGGTTACAAGAAATTTCTAGGGTATTACCGAGGCGAGTCATGAGCCTCACTACCCTATGCTCACAATCAAGAATGGCTCCATAACGGGACAACCAGTCCATGCCCAAAATCAACCCATATCCCAAAAACCCGAGAACATAAGCATTACACAAGAATTCCACGGTCAAGATAGAGATTTTCAAATCCACAAAAATCATAGATAAATGGACGGAACCCCCAATTGGATTTGAAACAAAGATGGGATCCTCAACTAGACTAGTACTTAGGTGCAACTTTTCAACAAGATCAGAAGAAATAAAACTATGCGATGCGCCAGAATCAAACAAGGTACGAACAGGAAAATCAGAAATGTAAACAAGGCTTTCTACAGAAATACTACCTCGATCAAGAACTGGAGAGGTGTTGAGAGCATGCACTTTACCCCCAGAAGATCCTGCACACTGAGTCTGTCCTTGTCCTTGCTTCTTAGGGCAATCCTTACTAAAGTGTACAATCTCTCCACAATGGAAGCATTCGCCCAACTTCCTCTTCTTCTTCCTACAATCTTTGGCCAAGTGTCCAGCGATCCCACAGTAGTTACACTTCCTTTTCTCCCTTGCCTTGTTATTGTTGTTGCCCTTGTTGCTCTTGTTGTTCTTGTTGTTCTGATTGCCCTGATTGCCTCCACACTTGGAGTCTCCCTTCTTGGTTTGAGTCTCATTAGCCTTGACTTCTTTCTTGCCATTCTTATCATCCCCTTGAAGCAATGCCATATTCACTAAGCTCTCAAAAGTGGCCCCCATGGGTATATGAGACATGGCCAAACCTCGCACTGGCTCATTCAATCCTTGAGCAAAGCGTAGAGCCTTCTTCTTGGCTGTGTTAACCATGTCTAAACCGAATCGAGCAAGCTGGTTAAACTTATTCACATACTCCTTGACAGTCATGTCCCCTTGCTTCAAAGATATAAACTTCTCCATCTGAAGATTCGCTTCGGCAGAAGATAGAAACTTCATCATAAATCTTCCTCTAAAGTTATCCCAAGTCTCAATGGGCCTAGTAGCGGTGGTAACTTCCCACCAATAAGTAGCTTCCTCTTTCAAAAGCCATACTGCCAACAACACTCTTCTTTGATCATCAATGCCAAAGATAGCAAAAAGGTCTTCAGTCTCCTTCAACCAATTCCTTGCCTCAACAAAAGTCTCTGTCCCAACAAAGTTCTTACCACCCATCGCCTTAAAGTCCTTGAAAATCTTGGCGAAGTCTGCTTGCAGATGCTGAGGAGGAGGAACCTCAACTACGAGAGGAGGAGGAGGAGGAAAGTCTGCAGGGCCTGCACCATTGGCCCTAGCCTCTAAGAACCTACGGAACCATCCGGGTATGGGTATCCCCTCGGGGAGGTTAAGATCGGCCATGCTGAAAAAGGAAAAGGAAAAGATAGATTCAGAACGAGGAAACAAAGGATAATGCTAATGGCTTTTTGGGGAATAGCCCTTTTAAAATAAACTAGACTTTTTCTTTGGAAAAATACTTCTTTTAAAATCGGTTTTGAAAATAGTTTTTCAAGAGATTTAAAACTTCTCTTAAAAACTTTTGCTCAGCCTTGTAAACCTTATGCTCTGATACCAAATGTAACACCCAACCTCCGCCACTGTCACTCTTGCAAGGGCACTAGCTTTGGAGGGGCGTTAAACGAGGTAAACATGCATGCAGGCATCACAAGACAGAATATATATGTAAACAGAGTAAATAAAACAGCGGATAAAATACCATTTCCAAAACCATAGTCAAGTTACATCAAAGTACTTGGTCATTATTTTTCCGACAAAACAGAGTCTAGAAGCATAATACTGAAAAACTGGAAATAACATAAAGTACTATCCCCAAAATGACATGGTAAACCATAGCAAGCTCAATGTCCAAACCGTACATGAGCTAATCCAGCAAAAGCAGCAAAAGATCCAAGCTAAGCAGTAATGTTCCCTCCCTGAGAACCTGGGGGGGAACGGAAGAAAAGAAGCGAAAGGAAAACAGGTCAGTCATAAAGACTGGTAAGTCCTACCTACTATTAGTATAAAAACTAATAAAGTTAACTGGACATGAGAAACTGAGATGAAGCATAAGCATGGTAAGTAAACTGGCATGTTGAATAGTTAACATAATAGATAAAGTGTGACATCGCATATACAAGGTTAAATGTTGCACCAAGTGTACTAGTATTCCAACCCATGTCAAGTATAAATAAGAAGTGATCCCTTGGTCCAATCTTGGCCTAATATCATGAGATGGCCTAAGTCAAGGTCCAACTACACGGTCTAGTCGAATGGCTCCCTATAAGCCTAACTCGTCAAGTGTCGGTGTCATACGGCCCAATCACGAAATGTAGTCAAACTGTGCTAGGTCCACCCTAGGGTGTATCAAGTCCTAGGGTGCCAACCACGGACACAAATCAAGCATGCACAGTCTAAACCTACTGGTGCCCGTGTCTGCTTTTTCAACTCCAGACTGTGTGCACGACCATAGTCCGTCTGAACCTACACCGGCGCACCTACTCAGCCGTCGTTTTGGTCGCTTACATGTTAGCCCAGTAATCGTGCCCCACCCTAGCCTAGTCCCTAGGGTATCATGATACTATCAAGAGGGTTACTGCTGAAAAGGACCACTCAACTAGGGTTTCCTAACGGGTTAAATGTGGTTAACCCGATCCAATCAAGCATCAAGTTGGTTAAGTGTACCCAAGGTTCATGACTTAACCCTACCAACCCATTGTGTTCATATTGGTTAAGTATCAAGTGGTCCATGACTTAACCCTACCATGTGTCATTAATTAACTTAATGCACCTTAACGTCTCATATTAGACCTTGTTGTGGTTACTAGTTAAGCCGGGCGGGTCCGGGTAGCTTTACACCACAACTTAGTCTAACCTCGGGTTTTAGCACAACATGACCAACTACTCACATTTGGTCCTATTTTTTGTAGCTACTAGTTAGGCCGGGCGGGTCCAGGTAGATTTATGCTACAAACTCAACCCAACCTCGAGTTGGCCATTCTCATGTTTTCTAAGTGTCATTTCCATCATTATGTTTACAAACATAATCATAAGTCAATGTTCATGTCATATTTTAAAACCATGTTTTCATGTCATTAATATTACCCAAACCCAACGCATTCCCATCGCATGAACGTTCGCATAACATAACATAGATTAAAAGAGGGAACTTGGCAAAACATGACAAAAAGGGCATAAGGTAATAAGGTTGGCCACAAGTTAAACATGGTGGCATATGAGGCATAAAGGTGTTCATGAAATTTGCATAAAGGGTTATGAGCCTCAAAACATGCATAACATTCAAACTTAGCAAATAGTTGAAACATGGTCATAGATGGCATAGTATGATGGCTAGAAGTTCGCATATAACTTCATGTGCATGTTAACATAAAGGTTATGAGAGTTCTCATGTTGCATAAGGCAACATTTCAACATAAAGCTTATGGCTTTTAGCCCACAAAGTCAAGATGATAACTCTACAACTTGCATAGGATAAATTTAGACATAACATGATAGTTTCAAAGCATGAATCATACTTAAGCCCAAACTCAAACTTGCAACATGTAGCATTTAACTTCATAGTTCGAATCTAAGAGTAGAATAGGGCTTACAATGTTATGAAGACTAATCAAAATATAATAAGATTGAGACGAAGCCACTAGCAACTCTAAAAACCTCCAAATAATAAGCTTCAAATAAAACCCTTGATTAAATATGAGGAAGATGCTTGCTTTGGAGAAGAAAGGTTGCAACTTTGGCCTTAAGGAATCTTAGAAACACTTAAACAAGCTTAGAAGCTCTCAAATGAGTGAAGATGGAGATTATGACAAGAGGGTGGAGGCTATGCTTAGGAAACATTTTGGCATAACCTAGTTGCAAGATTGATTTATGAGTGTTTAGGAGAGGGTTAGGGGTCTTTTTATAGAGATTAGGATTAGTTTTAGCCATAGGATTAACCCCAAATCAGATCTAAGCCATCAGATTTCGTCACTAGCAAACAAACCAGACCCAAAGCATGTCTTGGGGAGCAAATCAGGTGCACCAGGCCAAAATGGCCCAGCCACCTGTGTCGACTCCCAAGTCGACTGGGCAGTCGACTTGGGGGGGTGGTGTCGACTGGGCAGTCGACACCCCCTTGACCAGGGTTGACTTTTTGATTTTCAAATCTGTTTTGAACTCTGAAAATTCTGAAAACTTCTACGGACCATATCTTGGTCATACGGACTCCGATTTTCGAAAACTCGGACTCTATTTCGCGTATTTTTCCGAGATGAATGCAATGGCACAGCCCGTTTCCCTTGATTCAGATTTTAACATTTAATTCGTCCTTGATTTATGTTATAACATGTTATTCAAAATACGGGTTGTTACAAAAACATGTTATAATAAAGTAAAGATAAATAAAGTTGAGATGTAAAAAGATAGAAGTAGTTATAATAACCTACAACGTATTTCATTATTACATTAACCCTAAATTTATCATAAAATTTAAGTGCAAGGCTTGAGTAAAATGCTTATTTATAGGAATAAGGGATATAGCGGAGAAACAAAATTGGAGATATAGCGGATTATTACTGAAATATCGGGGATAATAGCGGGAAGGATATATTTGGGGAATTGATGGTAATATCGTTGCGGCAAAAGTAGGATACGGGATATATCGGAGATATATCGGGGCAATATCGGGGAATTGACTGCACAACTAGAGAATATTCATTTGCTTCTTAAATCTATCAATGTTGTCCCTTATCGGGAAACGGTTGCTGATCCCAACCGTTGGTGATATACATTCGATACACTCAAGCGAAATGAGTGGTCGGTCTTATGTGGCTGAGTTGCAAGATGTTCTTGTTGAACTCGGTGTATTCTGCTCTAGAGGTACACCAGCGGAAGGTGGTCCCATACCTTGTCATAGTTGGAATCCATTACCCAATATGCACCCGCGGTTTTTGATTGTATACTATGTATGTGGAACATGAGATGAAAGCGTTCTGCTAGATTGATATCTATTTATACTTAGACATTATTATAATATCAGAATGATATTGCTTTGTTAAAGATGTTTGGATTCTCATAAGGGAAAAACCCGTTCCATATTTACGGCGTGGTCTTATGAGATATCATATACCTGTTTAAACAGTTTTACTCACACCAGTCACATGACCGACCCAGAGTTTATTTTGTTTTGTTTTCCTTAAACTCTTGGGTGCCCAATTTTGTACAGGCAGTCAAGTAGTCGGGATTTACAGATATACTTGGAGAGCTTGGAGCAGGAGGCTTCAAGATTTTATAGCTATTATTTTTCCGCTGTGTTGTAAGTGTTGCACTATGATAAGTGCTATTGTATACATAACTGTTTTGCTTCAAAAGTTATGTTATATTTTATTCGTTCCGCTGTGAGATTCGTGTTTACTCTATTGATGTATGTTCTTCTTCTTCTTCTATTCTAAGTTTCTATCTTATCTACTCTCACCTTCTAATTTCTTTCATTAGCTACCGGTATTTTCGATCCTTGGATGTTCGATATGTGTTGTATATTGGATAACCAAGATCGACCTTTTTTCCGGGATGTTACATCCTTGCAATCCGATACGCTTCAAGTACGTCAGATAATGCCATCACTTTAACCTCTTGAGGAGCGATCCCGAGGCATCGACAAGCTATCCATCTGATGTGAAGAATTCCGGTCTTCAACCATCATCGTCGTCATCTTGATATCAACATCACATTGTATAATTATTCGGAATGGGTAAAAACCCAGCCTTTCCAAATAATTAGTGCATTTTTAAAACCAATTGGTTTATAGGATCTCGTGGGCTCATTCCATTTTGGGATATTCATTTTTAAGTTCTCATTAAAACTTATTCAGGTTTAAATATCGAAATCATTCTTTGGGCGATTGCTTGACTTCAAATTCCAAGTTAACTCTTACGAATAAGCCTTATCGATTATTCGCCATTTGCTTCATGCAAAAGCATGTTTGTTCCTCTTTCAAATCATCTTCATAAATAAAATTTTATTCGCTTAACTAGGTAAATTATCTTACTTTTACATGGGCTAAAGAACAATGTTATTGAAGACATCATTCACAACAAACCCAAAATTATATTTCCTTTTATATTGGAATCTCTACAGAAATCACATTGGTTTAGAATCGATGTAAAACTTCATATCCAACGAACACTATAAGTGGGATAACCGCTCATCCTTTTAAAATCCCTCAAATAGTCTAAGTCATCATCTATAGAGACTTATCTCAATCAATAACCAATCTGGTTTCTATTTAATTCCAATTTAATTTTAACCATTGGAAATTCTAGTTAATCATTATTAACGATTTGATTATTAATTAAAAGTCTAAATACCTTTATATTTAAATAAAGGTTCAGTTAAATATCAAATTCGGTTTCCCCCAAAGGGTTCATAAATCTTCAAAACTTGATATTTCCTTTCCAAAAACCTTTGAAATCATTTATTATTGATTTCAAAATTCGACAAGCCATAACTTGTTCAAACCCCATTCGTTCTTTTGCAAAAGTTATTCGTTATTAACTAAATTTCATATCCAAACGGTATTAGAACTTAAATTCAAACCTTTATTTTCCCCGATTATTTTATTATCAAAATAATCATTTAAAATCCAATTCTTGGAATGAAACTCATTCAACTCCTGTATTCCGAGAATTTGGGTATATACAAACATCCAATAAACATAAACAAAATGTCATGTGTCTAACGAGTTGTAACTAAACTCGTTGGTTATTTAAGATCAGATGTCGGTGTCATAATCGGGTTCCATTTTATTAATTAACAACCAAACGGTATCCATAACATTGATCAACCAAATCAAACATCCAAACCAATATGTTAACCACGCCACTGCCTTAGTAGGCCATCCATATAATACCAATCAAGGCAAAGGGTTTTAAGGAACTAAATTCAATCCTAATCCATGAAGATTTCAGCAGATAATCACTATAGATTTCTTTGAGACATCTCAACAAACATGTTGTGTGCATGTTTTAAATCAAACTTAAAAGCCCTTTTAACAAATTTATTTCTCATACAAACTCATCTTTACGTATGCTTACACCTGAAGATCAAAACCTTAGGGGTTCATCATCTTTTACCACATCAAATTATTTACTAACAAACCACCAACCACCAACCAAAGCATCTATAGACCAAATACTCTGTAAGGGTGAGATTTTGTGAACCAAAATAAAGGGTTTCATCCCCAAACCTTACTAAAATTTACTTAGACCCCACTAGCAACCATTTTACGACCATTTACTTAATAGTTTTCTTTTCGGCATTTCATCGAACACCTTATGTGCATATAACTAAACTAGCCCTTTTTAAAGTTTAGTTTCCTCACCTACTTAAGTGACCACCCAAATTTTACTTAAAGATCGAATCTTTAAGGGTTTAATTTTCTTTACCACACTAAATCACTTGCAAATAATTCAAACATATCACCACAAACCCACTAAGGCATGTATATAACTAATATTTCATAAAAATCTTGGTTTTCTTTTGTGTATTCATGGATTTTCACCTAAAGATCACACCTTATGTGATTTTAACCATAAAGGGTGAACCTTTAGGGTTTTAACATCTTTAACCATATCAAATCACTTACTAATAACCCAAACATATTACCACAATTAAATCAAGGCATGTATATTTATGATATTCCATAAAGGTATGATTTTTGTGAACTAACATAAGGTGTTTCACTTCCAAATCTAAGCAAGATGTCATTTTAACTTTATGAATCTACTTAAGGGTTATTAGAAAACATACACCATGAATATAACCACAAATATACTATTAATTCCCTAAGAGATATATCATCAAACACCTTATAAGCATCATATAAACTAGCAAATAAAACTCCTTTATAATCTGAGATTTCCTCACCCTGTGATATCCAAGCTTTGCCTAAAGATCTCCAGCTCCAAGATCTACCTCCTTTAATTCGTTTTCTTCTTTTCTTTACTTTTTTTTAATATGTTATTTTCGACCATGGGTAGCCATGGATGGAGGAGCTTTAAGGTGGAAGAGAAGTGATGAAATGAAGAAAAGACAAGGATGAAGGCTTGTTTAAAGAAAGGCTAATTTCAAGGATGCATGACACGTGTCCTTATGGATAAGGATGAAAAATTAAAGGCTATAATTCATGCTAATCACAATGAATAGTAAAGTGTGTTTTCTCACACACTTTCCGATCTCGTGTCGGAGTATCAAACGATAACGGTTTTCAGAAATTCTCTCACCATATCGTTTGGTTTCTAACGTACTTCAATCCTATGTGTTCAAATCCAAAATCTGAATTCATTTACTATTTTAAATAATTTATTTTAGTTTTTTTTGTTAACAACTTTTTATTTTCGATAAGGAATTTGTAACACCCCACCTCCGCCAGGGTAACTCTTGCAAGCACTCTGACTTTGGAGGGGCGTTTGAATCAGGTAAACATGCATAATGATATATCAAGGCAGAACAAGAACATATGTATATATGTAAACAGAGTAAATAACATAGATAAAACAACGGAAGATTTTAAACCATTTCAAAACAAGTCTGGTACAACATAATATCAACTTTCCAAATAAACAAGTCTAGATAAAACAACATCATCTGAAAACTGAAATACATAAGTGCTATCCCCAAAATAAATGATAACCATAGCTAGCTTCATGTCAAGACTGTACATGAGCTAATCCCACAAGCAAGCGATCAGAAATCCAGCTAAGCTCCGATATTCCCTCCCTGAGAACCTGGGGGGGGGGGGAAACGGAAGAAAAGAGGCGAAAGAAAACAGGTCAGTCAAAAAGACTGAGTAAGCCCTACTACAATCAATGTAAACTGATAAAGTTAACTGGCATGAGCAGCAGGGATGAACATAAGGATAACAACATACTAGCATGATGATTAACTAACAAGGTAGATAAAGGTGTCATTGCATAATCAGGTTTAAGGTTTTGCACCACAGGTGTATCAGCATTCTAACATGTCATGTATAATCAAGAATTTATACCTTGGCCTAAACTTGGCCCAGTATCAGGTGTTTGACTCAAATCAAGATCCAACTTCTTGGTACCAATCCTAGTATAACAGGATTAGGTGTTGCCCCAATGTTCACATCGAAACAGGACGGAACAGAATGGTCCATACAGAAATAGAGCTTGGGAAAAATGGTCTCTTTCCATCCCAACAGATAAAGTACAGAAACGGAATGCTAACAATAATGGGCCTTAACCACCCTAACAGATAAAGTACAGAAACGGAAGACTAACTATAATGGGCCTTTACCACCCTAACAGAACGGTACCACGCAGAAACAGACGGGTGTTGCCACCCAAAAGAACAGACGGTACCAACAGAATCAGACAGAACTAAGTGTACCCTAAATCCTACCCAAGCGATCGGCTCCCTAATACATAAATACCCTGTGTCGGCCCCACGATAGGGTGTATCACCCCCTAAAGTGGCAACCAATTGGCACAGGCATATTTATAGATGTCACGGCGTCTTACATCCTCAGAGGCAGACCGGGATCCATGCACGCACATGACCCGGTTGGAACGCACCATCAACACCCATCGCCATTATCAGAATGTACCACTTATAATTAGTTTAGTAAGCGTGCCCGGACCCTACCTACAGTTGGGTCAAAGTTTTGATACCAGAAATGGTTACTGACTAATATGGGTCCCAAACAACAGATGACACAAGTATTCCCCTTTGTGTCCCCAGACTATCAGGTTCAGATTAACTTATTAACAGAGTTCAGACATACAAAGTTCAGACGATTAGTTTTCAGACTAACAGATCAGATAACAGATTTACAAACCTGCCTAACTTAGTGTGGGTCCTATAGATCCGCAAAGCAAGTTCGTTTAACTTATCAATCAAGTTAGTTTATCCAGACCAGGTATCAAATCGGTTCTCAGCCTTATCAAATTACTGAGTTGGATTGGTATAGTTCAACTTAACCCCGTGAAATTACCGAGTTCAGATTGGTTAAGTGTAGGTTAACTCAACCATGTTAATCTACCAAGCCCAAATTGGTTAAGTATTAAATGGACCATGACTTAACCCTAATCATGAGGCATTAATTAATTAATGCGCCTTAACCTCTCACATTAGACTTTGTTGTGGTTACTAGTTAGGCCGGGCGGATCCGGGTAGCTTTACACCACAACTTGGTCTAACCTCGGGTCCAAGGTACAACATGACCAACTTCTCACATTGGGTCCTATCGTTTGTAGCAACTAGTTAGGCCGGTCGGTTCCGGGTAGGTTTACGCTACAAACTCAACCCAACCTCGAGTTGGCCACACTTATCTTTTCTAAGTGTCATGTCCACCATGTTTCCAAAACATGTTACAAATTTTCAAGCAATTGGGTAGACCTAACTTAATAGGTAAATTCCTAATGGGTAGACCTAACTTAATAGGTAAATTCCCAAGCTTATGTTTTTATGTCTTTTAAGTTTCCCCAACCCCAAACGCAATCCCATCGCTTACATATCGCAATAGCGCATAAAGGATAGAAAGAAGGAACTCGGCATAATCATGACATAAAAGTGTTGAAGCCACAAGTTCAACATGGTGGCATATGAAAGGTTCATATGTTCATACACTTGCATATTACATTTTTAGGCCCAAAAAAGCATGCATAAAACCAAACTTGGCATATTCATGATACATGGTGCTAAATGACATGTAAGAATGGCCACAAGTTCGCATTTAGCCTCACATGCAAGTTATCATAAGTGATATGATAACTTACATGTTGCCAAAATGCAACCTTTGGCATAAAGCTTGAAGCTTTATGTTCACATACTCAAAATAAACTTGCATAACATGATAACATGAACCATATGACCATCCCAAACTTGCATAACATACTTCATATCATATGACACTTGCATAACAAACTTGCATAATAAAACTTGCATAATATATGACAACTTGCATATCAAACTTGCATAAACAAACTTGCATAACATACGACAACTTGCATATCATACTTGCATAAACAAACTTGCATAACATATGACAACTTGCATATCATACTTGCATAAACAAACTTGCATAACATATGACAACTTGCATATCATACTTGCATAAATAAACTTGCATAACATATGATAACTTGCATATCATACATTTAACTTTAGTTTAAGTATGAAAGAAATAGGGCTTACAATGCTTAAGAAGTCACAAAAATATGACAAAGCCCTTATGAAATCAATTAAACCCAAAATGCAAGCAAAACCCTTGAGCCAAAATGATCAAGACTCTTTCTTTATGATGCAAATATATAAACTTGACTTGAATGCAAGCTAATGATGCTCATACAAGTTTGAAAACACTTGTATGCATGGAAAATCACTTAGGAATTTATTTAGGAATTTTATGAAGAGAGTGGAGGCCATGAGAGGATTGATTTTGCCATAGTTTAGTTGTATGAATGAATAATGATGATTTAGGGAAGGTTAGGGTCTTATTTATAGATTAGGCAAGTGTTTTAGGTCATAGGATTAACCCTAGATTCAATCCAAGCCATCAAAGCATGTCTTGGGGAAGAAGTCAAGTGTAGGAACCATCTAGGGCCTTTAGATTAAAGATGGACCATGAGAACCATTCAAATGCAAAATCTGCATTTGAGCGAATCGGCCCACAGGTTGACAGCCAAACACCCTGGATTAACCCCTAGTCGACCCAGCGGGCTGGGGTCGACCTCAAAAATCGGCCGGTTCGGTTATTCCCCTCTCCCAATCTGCTGTTTTGAACATTTTTGCATATTTATTTATTAAATTTTCAATTATATATATATATATATATCAATATATATATTTCTCTGCGCAACCCATTTCACTTAATTAAGTATACTTTAATTTGGGAATTTTTCGTGAAACTTCACGAGGCCATATCTTGGTCATACGGACTCCGATTTTCGAAAACTCGGACTCTATTCCGCGTATTTTTCCGAGACGAACGCAATGGCATAGCCCTTTTCCCTTGATTCAGATTTTACAGTTTAATTCTGCCTCCATTTATGTTATAACATGTTATTCAAAAATACGGGTTGTTACATTCTTCCCTCCTTAAAGGATTTCGTCCCCGAAATCTCCAAGTTAGGAAGAACGTATCCTACCATCCAACATCCATCCACTCAAAACACCATCCACGAGCAATCATTGTCCTTACTAGATTCTAAATGTTGTATGAACATATGCAAAGGTGTGTGTATATGTACTTATCTAATGCAAATATCATCAATGCAAATTATGTTAGTGAAATGAATCCATATGTATGCAATTCCTAACATAATGTATAGCATCTATATGTGTGCACATAACATACATCCATATGCAACATCCATGTGCCGAATCAACCATCTTGCAACCATAAGAATTGAAAATGTACACACGTCCATATGCAATATGAGAGTGTATTTCAAGCCGATCTAGTGCCTAGTGTGTGTTTATGCATCCACGAGCAACCACTAGCAACCACTTGCATCCACTTGCAACCATCAAACATAACATGTCTCAAACACATGTTTACATCCATAGGATTCCTATCTCAACAAGATACAGTCGAGTGATGGAAGCGAGTACAGATAAAAAAAAAACTTGGTATATATACTTACAGACTACTAGTACAGATCAGATCTTCCCAAATGATTCTTAGGAAACTAAGCATGGTAGGAACCCAGAATGTATTTGATATAGTCACAGATACTCTCAAATCCCAATTTATCACAAACAGATGAGTTATAACTCTCAGGGAGTTTGAGACTATTACCAGATCAGAAGCAAGACTAGCATTAAAGTACTGAGTTGACATTACAGAATCAAGATACCAGAAAAAGAGTTTCAAACTGAAAATCAGACAAGGAAAATTAAACATCCTACAGACAAATTATTCTAGCCCTAATCTATTCACCCGCCATGCGAGTATTCACCGCTCCTTCCGATGTAGTCCCTTTCTTCTTCGGGCAGTCCCTAGTGAAGTGTCCCATCTCTCTACAGTTAAAGCAAGTGCCCTTCCTCTTTCTACAATCCTTGTTTAGATGAGTTGAGCTTCCACAAGTAAAGCACTTCTTTTCCTTCTTATCTTCAGACTTCTCCTCCTTCTTTTGCATTTCCTTTTTGGGCCCCGTTTTCTTGTTTTGAGACTCATTCACCTTGACCTCCTTCTTTGCACTCTTGTTCTCTTCATGGAGTAGGGCCATATCTACCAAACTCTCAAACGTGGCCCCCATGGGCACATGAGACATAGCTAACTCCTGTAACGGCTCATTCAATCCTCTAGCAAAACGAAGAGCCTTCTTCTGAGTAGTACTCACCATATCCAAGCCAAAACGAGCTAACTGATTGAACTTGTTCACATATTCTTTAACAGACATGTCTCCTTGCTTCAAAGCAATAAACCTTTCCATTTGCAAGTTCTCTTCAGTAGAAGACATAAACTTAAGCCCGAATCTTGTCCTGAAATCGACCCATGTCTCAACGGGCCTAGTCGCGGTGGTGATCTCCCACCAATAAGCGGCTTCATCCTTCATATGCCAAACCGCCAACAAGATCTTTCTCTGATCATCTAATCCAAAGATAGCGAATAAATCCTCGGTCTCTTTCAACCAATTTCTGGCCTCTACAAAGGTCTCGGTGCCTTGAAAGTTCTTGCCACCCATTGCTTTGAAATCTTTGCAAGTCTTTGCGAAGTCCACTTGAGGATGCTGAGGGGGAGGAGGAAGACGAACCTCAGCGACAGGAGGAGGAGGAACATTAACTACAGGAGGAGGAACATTAACTACTGGAGGAGGAGGAGGAGGGACATCTGCGGGGCCGGCTTCGGTCGCCCTAGCCTCCAAAAGTCTCCTATACCAAACAGGTACGTGCACTCCCTCCGGGATAACAAAGTTATCAGCCATACTGAAAAAGAAAAAGACAGATTCAGAATGGAGAAAAACGAAGGAATTTTGCTAATGGCTTTTTGGGGAATAGCCTTTAAAATAAACTAGACTTTTCTTTGGAAAATACTTTATACTTGGTTTTGAAAATAGTTTTCCAAAAGTTTTCTAAAAGCTTTTTTTTGTTACTTCTCGTACCATATGCTCTGATACCAAATGTAACACCCCACCTCCGCCATGGTAACTCTTGCAAGCACTCTGACTTTGGAGGGGCGTTTGAATCAGGTAAACATGCATAATGATATATCAAGGCAGAACAAGAACATATGTATATATGTAAACAGAGTAAATAACATAGATAAAACAACGGAAGATTTTAAACCATTTCAAAACAAGTCTGGTACAACATAATATCAACTTTCCAAATAAACAAGTCTAGATAAAACAACATCATCTGAAAACTGAAATACATAAGTGTTATCCCCAAAATAAATGATAACCATAGCTAGCTTCATGTCAAGACTGTACATGAGCTAATCCCACAAGCAAGCGATCAGAATTCCAGCTAAGCTCCAATATTCCCTCCCTGAGAACCTGGGGGGGGGGGGGAACGGAAGAAAAGAGGCGAAAGAAAACAGGTCAGTCAAAAAGACTGAGTAAGCCCTACTACAATCAATGTAAACCGATAAAGTTAACTGGCATGAGCAGCAGGGATGAACATAAGGATAACAACATACTAGCATGATGATTAACTAACAAGGTAGATAAAGGTGTCATCGCATAATCAGGTTTAAGGTTTTGCACCACAGGTGTATCAGCATTCTAACATGTCATGTATAATCAAGAATTTATCCCTTGGCCTAAACTTGGCCCAGTATCAGGTGTTTGACTCAAATCAAGATCCAACTTCTTGGTACCAATCCTAGTATAACAGGATTAGGTGTTACCCCAATGTTCACATCGAAACAGGACGGAACAGAATGGTCCATACAGAAATAGAGCTTGGGAAAAATGGTCTCTTTCCATCCCAACAGATAAAGTACAGAAACGGAATGCTAACAATAATGGGCCTTAACCACCCTAACAGATAAACTACAGAAACGGAATACTAACTATAATGGGCCTTTACCACCCTAACAGAACGGTACCACGCAGAAACAGACGGTTGTTGCCACCCAATAGAACAGACGGTACCAACTGAATCAGACAGAACTAAGTGTACCCTAAATCCTACCCAAGCGTTCGCCTCCCTAATACATAAATACCCTGTGTCGGCCCCACGATAGGGTGTATCACCCCCTAAAGTGGCAACCAATTGGCACAGGCATATTTATAGATGTCACGGCGTCTTACATCCTCAGAGGCAGACCGGGATCCATGCACGCACATGACCCGGTTGGAACGCACCATCAACACCCATCGCCATTATCAGAATGAACCACTTATAATTAGTTCAGTAAGCGTGCCCGGACCCTACCTACAGTTGGGTCAAAGTTTTGATACCAGAAAGGGTTACTGACTAATATGGGTTCCAAACAACAGATGACACAAGTATTCCCCCTTGTGTCCCCAGACTATCAAGTTCAGATTGACTTATTAATAGAGTTCAGACATACAAAGTTCAGACGATTAGTTTTCAGACTAACAGATCAGATAACAGATTTACAAACCTGCCTAACTTAGTGTGGGTCCTACAGATCCGCAAAGCAGGTTCGTTTAACTTATCAATCAAGTTAGTTTATCCAGACCAGGTATCAAATCGGTTCTCAGCCTTATCAAATTACTGAGTTGGATTGGTATAGTTCAACTTAACCCCGTGAAATTACCGAGTTCAGATTGGTTAAGTGTAGGTTAACTCAACCCCGTTAATCTACCAAGCCCAAATTGGTTAAGTATTAAATGGACCATGACTTAACCCTAATCATGAGGCATTAATTAATTAATGCGCCTTAACCTCTCACATTAGACTTTGTTGTGGTTACTAGTTAGGCTGGGCGGGTCCGGGTAGCTTTACACCACAACTTGGTCTAACCTCGGGTCCAAGGTACAACATGACCAACTTCTCACATTGGGTCCTATCGTTTGTAGCAACTAGTTAGGCCGGTCGGTTCCGGGTAGGTTTACGCTACAAACTCAACCCAACCTCGAGTTGGCCACACTTATCTTTTCTAAGTGTCATGTCCACCATGTTTCCAAAACATGTTACAAATTTTCAAGCAATTGGGTAGACCTAACTTAATAGGTAAATTCCCAATGGGTAGACCTAACTTAATAGGTAAATTCCCAAGCTTATGTTTTTATGTCTTTTAAGTTTCCCCAACCCCAAACGCAATCCCATCGCTTACATATCGCAATAGCGCATAAAGGATAGAAAGAAGGAACTTGGCATAATCATGACATAAAAGTGTTGAAGCCACAAGTTCAACATGGTGGCATATGAAAGGTTCATATGTTCATACACTTGCATATTACATTTTTAGGCCCAAAAAAGCATGCATAAAACCAAACTTGGCATATTCATGATACATGGTGCTAAATGACATGTAAGAATGGCCACAAGTTCGCATTTAGCCTCACATGCAAGTTATCATAAGTGATATGATAACTTACATGTTGCCAAAATGCAACCTTTGGCATAAAGCTTGAAGCTTTATGTTCACATACTCAAAATAAACTTGCATAACATGATAACATGAACCATATGACCATCCCAAACTTGCATAACATACTTGCATATCATATGACACTTGCATAACAAACTTGCATAATAAAACTTGCATAATATATGACAACTTGCATATCAAACTTGCATAAACAAACTTGCATAACATATGACAACTTGCATATCATACTTGCATAAACAAACTTGCATAACATATGACAACTTGCATATCATACTTGCATAAACAAACTTGCATAACATATGACAACTTGCATATCATACTTGCATAAATAAACTTGCATAACATATGATAACTTGCATATCATACATTTAACTTTAGAGTTTAAGTATGAAAGGAATAGGGCTTACAATGCTTAAGAAGTCACAAAAATATGACAAAGCCCTTATGAAATCAATTAAACCCAAAATGCAAGCAAAACCCTTGAGCCAAAATGATCAAGACTCTTTCTTTATGATGCAAATATATAAACTTGACTTGAATGCAAGCTAATGATGCTCATACAAGTTTGAAAACACTTGTATGCATGGAAAATCACTTAGGAATTTATTTAGGAATTTTATGAAGAGAGTGGAGGCCATGAGAGGATTGATTTTGCCATAGTTTAGTTGTATGAATGAATAATGATGATTTAGGGTAGGTTAGGGTCTTATTTATAGATTACGCAAGTGTTTTAGGCCATAGGATTAACCCTAGATTCAATCCAAGCCATCAAAGCATGTCTTGGGGAAGAAGTCAAGTGTAGGAACCATCTAGGGCCTTTAGATTAAAGACGGACCATGAGAACCATTCAAATGCAAAATCTGCATTTGAGCGAATCGGCCCACGGGTTGACAGCCAAACACCCTGGATTAACTCCTAGTCGACCCAGCGAGCTCGGGTCGACCTCAAAAATCGGCCGGTTCGGTTATTCCCCTCTCCCAATTCGCTGTTTTGAACATTTTTGCATATTTATTTATTAAATTTTCAATTATATATATATATATATCAATATATATATTTCTTTGCGCAACCCATTTCACTTAATTAAGTATACTTTAATTTGGGAATTTTTCGTGAAACTTCGCGAGGCCATATCTTGGTCATACGGACTCCGATTTTCGAAAACTCGGACTCTATTTCGCGTATTTTTCCAAGACGAACGCAATGGCATAGCCCGTTTCCCTTGATTCAGATTTTACAGTTTAATTCTGCCTCCATTTATGTTATAACATGTTATTCAAAAATACGGGTTGTTACAGAATTTCCTCCGATTTTATAAATAGATAATATCCTACGTTTAGAATTTTTCTGGATGGGTCTTAGGTTCCATTTTTTCCATTAGCACTGTCAAATACCAATTACCGTCAAAACTTAGTTCAAATTTTGGATTTTTATTTTTCCTTTTCCACATACCAATATCGTTTGAAGCAAAACTTTCCTGAGTTCCAAAATTCACTATTCCGGATCCAATGGAGGTGGTCTCACGATCTAGCGATATCCTTTTCTCAAGATGTTCTCAAAATCATCTGTTTTTAGTTCAAATTTTAACCTTTCAATATTTAATCAATATTAAATGGATTCTGTTTCATTATTCCGGATTAAATTGAACCAGTTTTAGGGTCTGGAAATAAATATTTCTTATACTTCCTTTGTAAACGTGTTATTTTTTTTATTAAACTCTTTATTATAACCCTTTTCCAATTATATCATTATCCATTTTCAATTTTATTTTGATTCTTGTGGAATTTGGAAGTTCTAAATTGGTTCCAAATTTCCTAGTCATTACAGCCACCAGCATAAGGGAATGACCAGAAGGCATAAACATGGCATCATGATAAAGCTAAAAGCTTAAAAGAAGCAATGATGGCGATCGTCACCCATCACAATCCTAGAAAGGGAGATATTAGAACCGACAAGGAAAAGGGATACCGACAAGGTAGTTCCGAAATAGAATCCAAAATAGAAGACCAATAATGTGAAGTAAATTCCAAAAGTCAATCACCTTAGGCTGTAAGCAAATAAGTAAATCAGACCGTAAGCAAATAAGTAAAAAGGAATGACAACCTATGATCCAAGACCAAAGATATGACAAGGAACAAAGCAAAGCAAAGGGAGATGAAAGAGCTATAGGCATTAATTTACTTAATTCTATACAAGAAGAGGGAAAGACAATGAAGGCACAAAAGATCGAGACACAAGCTTCCCAAAGACCATCTATCGGACTCAAAGCTTGTAGGCTACTTAGAAACAACCTCAACGGGAAGTACAACAAAAGCACCCTTCAAGAAGGCTAGGAATCCATCCCCAAGATTCATCGAGAGCTAGCCAAAGTCTCTAGGAAGAAGAGCTATCCACACTAACATACTTCGTGTCGATAATGAAAGGGATGACGGTCCCAGGAACTTAAGTGATCAAGGCATGAAAGCAAACATCGTGACGACTTATAGACAAGACCAAAAGCAATTTCCGGAAGCCAAAAGCTATAATCGATGTTATCAATACCAATAGGCTTGGTATTGATACGGAAGGTAGAAACAACTTCTAAGAGAAGCTCCAAACACCGGAATCATCTTTCCGAAAGCTAATACTGATACAATAAAGGCTAATCTCTCAACAATAACTGAGACCCGAGCAACAAAAATTAAAAGGTGAAAAGCATCCCACACACAGCTGCTGCACCTGAAAGTGGCCTTTGCTGACCCAATGTAGAAAGGGGTCCTGATTTGTCCATATATAAGACCGCAGGGTCACCATTTAGCGGTCGAATTCTCATTTCTCAATCTTGTATTATTTTCTCATAGAGAAAACCCTAATTTCTAAATCAATTTGGGGATTTTTGTAAACATTTATATACTCAAATCAATGACCAATAAAGTGAGTATCAACACTTATCATAATTCCTATGAGTTGGTCATCTACTTCCTATACATGCTACCTTATGCTTCTTATACGACAATGATTCCCTACCCAAGCCTAAACCCTTCCTCAAGATTATTGAGAAACTCTTTTCTTGAATCCGTTTAGCTTTCTATCATGTGTTGTGCTTAAGGAACCTTTATCCCAAGGTAATTATTGGTTGTTAAGTCTCATAAGCGTGATACTCACCCCTTGAGGGCAGAGTAACTAATCTTCAAGCTTAAGATCTTGATATCTAGGAAATGGTGAACTAACTCAAGTTTGTAGGAACTAAATAACCCCGTTTTCGCCTTAGGTCCATCTCCTTAGACCTATCTCGGTGTTGACGAAAAATATCTTTAACAGATACCAACGACGAAAAAATTATCATCGGTTTTTTTTTTAGCAACAAAGTGGGTTTTCCACTTAGAAATTTTTTCTATCGAAAACATTTTGGATAAGCACTTGAAAACACTTTTTTTCCTTTCAAAAATACTCGTATAAATTACTAGTATATTTAAATGACTTAAACATTTCCATTTCAAACCTTTATCAAGATAACTTAAGTATTTCTCGACGTTTCAATCAGAATCATATGGTTATCCCACTTTCGAGACTCGAAAATAAATAATAGCGATGTTGCAACAATCTCCAGAATCATCTTTAAGCAACTAGAGTGTAATTTTACATCCATTTAGTATATAGAAGACTTTGTACATACGCTGGACAGGTATATATTCGAAATCTTCACATACCAATAGTACAATCGGGACGTCGAATAAAATACTCGAATTTCTTTTTATAAGATATATTTCAAAATAATCATGTTAAATGATTTATTTAATTTCAAAATAATTTACATTTTCAAAATACGCTCTCTCTACAGTGATTATAGTAATGATTCCACTCATTCTAGGGTATTACTACCCTACCTCTAATGAGTTTTTAAACTCGATAAGCTAAGCTTTATATAACCAAAGCTCTGTTACCAACTGTAATGACCTGCCTTTTCCAGGGCTTCAAGTTGGTAATTAAACCAACTTAAACTGCTCGAAATGACAGATTGTTATTTAGCTTACTAATTTCAATAGAATCATACATAGAAATCATAGAATAAATAAACTACAATATCTCACAACGGAGGCAGTTTACACAAAATATCAAAGTTTACAAAATACATATACACAGCGGAAGAATAGTAAACGTTTATTTATTTACCAAAAATTTACGAATTTTAAGCGGAACAAAATCGGGCATTTTCGTCACTCTCTAACTTCAATAGCTGAGATCTTTAAATCAACAACACTCGAAACTGACCTAAGCTTTCCATGCAAAACATAAAACACTCGAGTCATGATTAATCTTTGTTCAAGTAAATCAACTTCAATAAAACACTGAAATATAATAGTTAATTCGAATTCACATGCACTTATAAAATTTGAATACGTATCTAACCTAAATATTGACAACTAACATAATAATTTGCATAGGATTACCAGCAATATACTATTTCAGATTCACAAGATAAAGCGAGAATAAGTTCAAGTCTTTTTTTCTTCTTGTCCATATAGTACAAAAACAATGTATAATTTACCAATATACAGGTTATGATTTCAAAACGGGTTACGCATTAGTGAAACAATGTCCAAAACATATGTAAACAGTACAAAAACAAGCAATTCATCGGTGAGGACATCCAACTTATCAATACATGCCGAACAGGGTATATAACTAGGAAAATAAAATTAAATGCCTCGGTATATTTAAACAAAGTCAGCGAATGAAAATTTGCCACGCTTGAATTTGTGAACATCAAGGCAGCGTGTATAATATGGTGCACAGGGTGTAATATGAAGAATAATGTGCGTGTTCAGTTTCAAGTCAAAGTAGGAAAGTAGCGACACCTCTATTCTTTTACAGGTAACATTGCAAAAAATTCATGTACAATATTCTAACTGCTTGTTAACATTTTAGACTAAGTTCTACGTAATAAATAGGCAGTAGATCTGGTTTCAATATCAATGTGTATACATTCAAATTTACTAAGAGTATAAGTAACACATATAGGCTTAATAAAATGATAATATACATAAATGTGTATATTCCAGATTTCAAGACACCAATTAGGAAGCTAAATGAATACAAGTATATATGAATGAACTGATACAATACATGTATACACACATATGTAAATGCATATACATATAAATTCTAACTTAGGTGCCAGGTATTGAAAACAAGCATTACATGTAAGTGTTCAACTATTTCGTTAGTGCAAAGGAATAGACAATAACCGGTATGAGTTAAAATATCCAACAGTAAGTTCAAATATTCAAGTATTAAGGATAGTAAGTGATAGGTCCCAAAATGAAAGCCCACATGCATATACAATTCAGGTATCAATGTAAATAGAGCACAATAGCCAATGAAAGGAATTCCCAAGTCAACTACAACAATGTGTATAGTGCATGTTGCCACTGAATGTCATAATTTTGAATAGGAGTTCAATTGTCAAGTGGCCAACATGATTTCTATGCAGCAAACGTATCAGCTAGATCAAGACACATGTTAGGACAGTAGTAGATCGCAAGGCATTATCGGCAAAATGACAAAATCAGTGGGACAAGGCACAACAAGGCAGCAATGGCTTGATATAGTATGCATATTTTAGTGTCAAATGGATAACAGAGAAAATCCAAGTATTTGTTTCAGTTTACAACTAGGCAACAGGTAAATCCAAGTATTTCAAGACATAACAAGGCAATTCACAAGACCCGCAAACAAGTAAAAACGCCCAAATCGACACAGTTGAGATTCTTGAAAAAAGCTAATCGTGAGATAAACTCACCTTGACTGGTTTCGTCATAGATCATGGCGGCGCAAACTAGCAGCGACAAGGTGGTGTTGCTGAAAATGAGGCGAAGCAATGGTAGCATGGTAAGATAAGCGAACTAATCAGGGAACATAGATTCGATATAGGGAGAGATAGAACTTGGAAGAGGTCTGGATCTGGCCGGCAGTTGTGGCGAAGGTGGGAAAGGAGGGGTATGGGTTCCCTATCCAGGTCTCTGAAGGCGGAAGTTGCAGTGTGGGGACATGGAGGCTGAGGTGTGGTGATAGATGGGTGCTGGAAAAATCCATTGGAGGAGCAGGGACGGATGAAAGGTGGAAGTGAGGGAACAGTTGGTAGGCATGGCCAAGATCGGATGCGCTGCAATTTTCTTCAAACGAGTAGACATGGAGAAGAAAAATTATGTGAAAGGAGAGTAGCAGGCTTTGAAGAAAATGAGAAGAGGAAGCAGCTTTCGTTATTCTTTTTTATATGCATTTGGTAAGAAGAGGAAGTGGCATAGGTTTTGGAACATGGTTATAAAAATATTAAGCAAGTATCATGTAGGTTTTGGACAGATTGTTTTACAATGCATGAGCTTTGAAAAAATTCATGGCAAAGTTTTAAATGTATTTTGTGTAATAGCTCGCATTTTACGTATCGGAAGATCGTAAAATATTTTTATTTTATTCCTTGAGGGTTGGATCATTCTCATATTTGAATATGTGGCGTATGGGGATGTGAGACATGTCCATAATTTTTACCAGTGTTGTTTGTGACCATTTTGTCCTTGTCAGTTCTTGTGTTGGGCATAACTTTTGACTCAAGTTGAATCAGGTTTTCAAACCTATGCCATTGGAAAGGAAATAATGATTGCCTTTCAGTAGATTGGTTACATTAAAGATTTGGATTAGCAGTTTGGGAGGAATCGTTGTTTTAACGTTCAACAGTTGGTTGTTCAGGTTGTGAAGCCTTAATGGACTGACTTGGGGAGGCCCATTAGTGGGCTAGTGGAAGGGTATAAATAGGGGGTAGGAGGTATGAGAAATGGTTTAGTTTCTCTATTCTCTCATTTGGTGGCCTATGTTCCTCCTTCCTCTAACACCTTCCCACCATTAAAATCGGGATTTAAGGAAGGAAATCGAAGATCTACACCATTGGAGGCTAGATCTACATCATTTGAAGTGAGAATTTTTGGATAAAGCAGTTTGGTTCGAATAGCTTGCTGTCCGGAATCCTAATACATTGATTTTTGCTTGTTTTGAAGAATTGGTGAGTGGTTTGCATCTCTCACATGGATTCAATGAAGTATATGAATGTTTAATCATGTTTTTCATCAAATTCAAGTGTTTTACCATAGATCTACACCTTTGTAAGTTCATTTCCATTTGAATCACCCTAGGATCTGATTTTGCAAGTTTAAACTAGTAATTCCTATGTCATTTCATATGTCTATGCATGTTAGATCCATAATTTAGTTCATATGTTCGTTTATAATTATTTCGGTGAATTTGCATGATTTTAGTGAGAATTGTCATATTCATGTTGATAGTGATTTCATAACATGTTTGTGATTCTATTGGATGAATTAGATTAGTATATTTCATTAAATTTATCGTTTGGTGAACTTTTGGTCGAATTTGGAGGTGAACGGGGTCTGTGCAGGTTATGGGTCGAGCGTACAGGCCACGGGTCGAGCGTAGTACAACATGTCATACAATATGCAGTACAACAGGGGGTCGGTCGCACGTAGGGAGGAGGGTCGGTCGAGCTTTGCAAAGGTCGGTCATTGGACGTGCATAGTGAGACAGGGGTCGGTCGAGCGTTGCTCGGTTTGGTCCTTGGTCATGCATCCAAAGGAGGGGTCGAGCAGGCCAGTCGGTGGGTTCAACATTTGGGGTTGGTTCTTGTCGGTCTGAATGGAGGCTGAAGTGGGTTCGGTCACACATAGGATCGATCGAGCAGGTGGTCGGTCGTGGTGTGGGTCGGTTGAGACATGCTCGGTCGAGCAGGGATGAGTCGGCCAGGGGTCGGTCGGGCTTGAAGCTGGTCGGTCGTGCATGACATAGACCGGGTCATTTCTAAAATATTGTATTTTTGGGTACGACCCAGATTTGAACAAGTGGTGTAATTCGGCTCAGTGATCCGGTGACTTCGTAGCGAATTCAATGGGGAATGACGAAGTGAGGTGATTTGTTCGTCGGATGCGACGTATGTGAAGATGATTCAAGGATGTATTGAGTTTGTGTGAAGTGATTTCTCGAAAGTGTTCTGAGCTTATGGATAGTCGTAATTGGTAACGACTAGAGATGGGAAGGCAGAGGAATTATCATTGTCGTAGGTTCTAGCGGGCTCAAAGCAGGGGTAAGATGGAAAGACCGGTTGTAGGTCGAGTACCCTAGGCGTCGTGTATGGCCTAGACATGTGTTGTGTATAGCATATGGGGTTTTTGCTAGAACCGAGGCGTCGAGTATGGTCCTTGATAGTTAATGGCAAATCGTTTAGCCAGTATACGATTAACGATGGTTTCAAAGCAAGGTTGGCAATGATAGCCATAGTCAGTCATGGACGTTTGGATGCTTGGTTGTACGATTGTACCATCTCACGGAGATCATCTGACTTCAAACGAGGTGTTCTTTGGGTGCCTGTCTGATATTGGTTTCGTCCTTTAGTGCTTAAGGGATGCCAAGTTTGATTAGGGTGGTTTTCGTGAGATATAACTAGATGTTGTAGGAGTTGATTTTTCCATGTATGAATGGTTGTTCTAATTGCCATGGTTGAATTGGTATTCCTTTGGATGTTACGGATCGTAAAGGCTATCACTGTCAAGTGTGGGGAAGGCAGTGTGAGTTCTTCTCTGGAGCTGGGTAGATAAGTTCGTTTATTTACCCATTCTAATATACTTTATTGATGATGTTTGTTATCTGTTTTATCACTCATTAAGACTGTTGCCTGACTCAAGGTTTTATGTTTCCCTCTTATTACCTTGGGTTGTTCATCCAATTGTTTGGATGGGCAGACTAGGTGGCAGGTGACAGTGAAAGCTTAATGATGACGGTGTTGCTGTTCGGAGGCGAGCAGGAGGCGGGCGTACTATTTTTCTTGTTATATAGTATTTGGATTTCCGCTGTTTACTATTCTTCTCTGAGTGTTGTAGTGAAGAAAATTTGTATAAACACTACTGTTGTAATCCAAGAGTATGGATATTACTTTCTAGTTGTTATGAAAGTTTGGTGTTCCCTGCTTCACTATTAATACCTGTTGTATATGTTCTATTATGTTTTATCCTTGCGCTATGAGTTTACGACAGTTTCCAATGATATTACCTACCTTGATGATCGTGCATAGCTGCCGTGCACACTGTTCAGTGCATTATTCCTTTTGTGGGTTATGGGCGGTCGTCACATTTTGTCTTCCCTTCATTTTTTAAAGAAGAAAACGTGGCTTCTTCCTTTTATATGCAAGTGACAGTTCAATACTTAATGCATGAATATGAACATGGAATTCAAAGCAATTAAAAATGCAAGTTTCACATCTTGCAAATAAATGGAAGAGAAAGAAGTTCAAAACTTTAATGTATGAATTTTTTATCACGTTGCCATGTTTGTTAGTTCAACCTTTCACATTTTTGAAAGCTTGAGTGCTATGTGAAGGTTACAAATTAGGTTTGTAGACCCAAAAGGCTAAAAAATATGCTGAATCCGAATAGGGCCACATCGAACTCAAAAAGCTTTGTTTCCAAAATGAACTTCGCAACCTATTTCGGAATTCAATGGCGTACCGAGTACCGAAGCTGGCAAATAAATATACTATGGTGATCAGTGCGATGAGGCGAATGCAACGGTACATAGTTTGCAATGCCACGACGCTCTGATCAAAAATGCTTTACGGACCCCTTTTAATGTAAAATTCGCATGGAAAAATAATTAAATAGAGGTCAAAACGTCTGATTTTCGAAAAACAAAAAATAGCATTATTCTTAGAATTCAATCTAGTATTTTTAGCTCAAGTTCGCTAACATTCCGACAATGTTTCAATCTTAGTGGTTTATTAAATGTTAAATTAAATTAACGCAAACGGACAAACTTGCGTATTTTTCAACTAAATTCATGCCTAAGCTAAGTCTAGCTGGACGCATCTCAAATAATAAATTTCAGATTTTTACTTTTATTCTACATTATTATTAATACTTAAGATATACCAGCTAGCCCAACCGTAAATAATCGTCGAAAACCGATTCAAACAGAGCGACTCTACTCTGACGTTTTCGATATATAATTGTTTAGAAAACTTCTATGTGAAAATAATAAATTTTAAAGTTCAATGTTTCTTTATATATCAATTTCATATTTTAGTTTCCAAATAAATATATTCTAAATTAAGTTAACCGCTTAAATTTTATTATAAACCATTATAAATTCAATAATTTAATTTAATTTAATACAATAACTCGAATGATCTAAATATACGGGATGTTACACAGTCCATTAAGACCAATCGGATAGGTTTGCGTAGCACTCCATTTAAGACCATCCTATGGTGGACTCCCCCGCTACCATCTGCTTACCTTATTAGCATAATCCCATAATCACTTAGTACTTCCCCTTTAGGATAGGTTGACCTATGGTACTTCCGTAATGGTCATCTAAAATCTATTCCCGGGTGGACCCTTAACCCGAGTAATTTAAGACCCAAGGGAAGTGGACTAATTGTAAAGATTATCAAACTCATACCCAATTAACATTTAATGCTTTCATTTATGGGAGGTGGGCTACGCAATCGCTTAGTGCCTTTTTAAAGGTGGATCTAACCACTTAAGACCTTAATTCCCAAAGCAGGCCACACTATAGAGTTATTTCCGTTTTGGTTTCTTCTATCGGAAATAATCCACGTACGCAGACTAATTGTCTTCACGATTTCCTATGGTTAATGATGTCTCACATCAGTAAAACATATATTCGACTGCTAGAAAGTGCAGACTTCTTTCGAATAAGGCAATTGACCTCACATCTATAACATACTAAGTCCAATTCTAACTTCTAATTATATTAATTCTAGATTAACTAAAGTAGAATAAAAGGAATCTATACCTTTCCTTCCCTAGGGAGTTTAAGTAGTTGTTTCCTTATTAGACTTAGTATTTAGAACGACATCCAATACATATTAACCCCTTTTTAATTCCATTTACTGCTATTTGTTAGGACTATTGCCATAACGGTCATATTTTCCTAAGGTGCTAATTAACCCCTTAAATGACATTTACTACCATCGACCATAAGGAATGTCATGTATGAACATAACAGTCATAGTTTTCTAAGACATTAATTTACAATTAAATGTCCTTATTATATCAATCCCTATTAATTTCTATCCAATTATTGATTTTTTTTTGCAAGGTAAGCTGGTTTTATAGTGGTTGTACCACTTTTATTAGAAGTGCAAAAAAAGAATAACCGTTACAAAAATAATTATTGCAACTCCTTAAACATTTTTATTTTACTTTAATTTGATTTATTCTTATACATATATATTTATACGCTGTAAGAATTATTTATTTGCTTAATTGGAGTTATAGTTTCTATTTCTAGTCATTGTTTTCAAATTGTAACCATTCAGGCCTAACTATCTAATTCAATTTATTTTCTCCCAAATCAACGATGGTTACAGTAGTTATTATTTCTTTATGGCCTTATTTATAGAAAATCAATCACATTTTTTGTTATAACGGCCATAATATATATTTCCATTTAATATGGATTTTAGTTCAATATGTAATTCCATAAAAAGGAAACCATTTAAACACACATATACAACAAACATTAATTATAATATATTTTGCATTATTTACGTAGATTTTGACGGATAAAGTATATATATTTATATTTCTAACGTAGTTATTTTTTTTATTAAATTCAATGTTTTGGTTTAAGCTAAAGACCAAAACAATTCTTTTGGCGTTCAATCTTATAATAAGATTCCAAATCTTACAAAAAGGTCATTAACTGCGATTATTGTAAATTCTGCCTAAGATATTTAAAAGAGTAATAAACATATTTCAAATCATAATAAATATATTATATGTATGTTTTTGGAATGGTTGTGTAACGAACTGGGATTTTCGACTCCGAAAATCAACATCAAACTACCGTGTTGACCATTCAGGCATCGAACATTCCAGATCATTAATAGAAAGAAGTTAGAGGGTGAGAATAGATAAGATAGAAATATTAGAATAGAAGAAGAAGAAGAAACAACACAACCTAGATTCTCACATCGCAGCGGAACAAAATATAATACAGAAATAATCTTTATTGAAAGCTCTGAAAATACTTACAATATCAGAGTACATCAACATCTGGACAGTGATAATCTGTCCTCATATAACACACAGCGGAATACTAGTAATATCATACGTCTGGACTCTTCCAGCTCGTCTCTTCACAGTAGTCGATAACCTAAACCTGTACAACCCGGTCTAACCCGAGCATTTACAAAACACCGGGTCAGTCTGGTGAACCAGAGTGAGATAAACTCGCACAGTATAAGGGTAAATCATCCAATCATGATTTTAAAGTTCAAAATCTCTTCAAAAGAAAAGGATAATTGTAAGACCAAATCCACACATAAACACGGACGGTTTTTACCTTACGATAACCCAAACCAGTTTGAAACCAATATCTTGTCTGATATTATAATAATGTCTAAACACAAGTAAATAGAAATCTAGTGGAGCGCTTGCATCTCACGCTCCACATATATAGTATACAATCAAAACCCGTAGGCGCTTATTGGAGATTGGATTCCGACCTTGACAAGGTATGGGACCACCTGCCGATAGTGTATCTCTAGAGACGAATACACTGGGTTCAACAAGAACGTCTTGCAACCCGGCCCTCACATGACCGACCACTCATTTCGCTTGAGTGTATCGAATGTATACCACCGACGGTTGGACTCAAACCACCGTTCCCGAATGGGTAGAGTCGATAGAATAAGAAACAAAAGGAATTTCTCTAGATAGGTGATTATACATCCTAATGGGAGCGACCCACATAGCCATGCTGCCTGCCCGATTTCTGTCATTTCCCGGTTGATGAGGCTTGAGGCCAGAATTAACTCTAAACATCTGGTCATCACTCACTTTGAATGCCACATCATCAGATCCACCAGATATCACTAATTGACGTCCACAAAAATACTCTAGCAGTTAAGCTAAGAGAACGGCGATTCTCCGCCAACACTATAGCACGTTTGAAGAAATCAACGTACGTGATCCTTTGGAAATACTCTGTCAGACATCCGTCCATACAAGTCATCCAGGAACAGGATGAACCGAAGGCACTCTCCTACCGCATCCATATAGGAATCACCCCATGGATCAGTAGCGAGAAGTCCTTGCAACCCGTTGATTCCAACCACGACAGAATCACAGCTTATCTCTGCTTGCTAGGCAGAGAATATTAGTGGTTCTTCCGTTTATGAAAATCCACGGTCTTCAATGCTCCATCTCGATCATCTCCTGATATCTTCACGTATTTGTTGGACGGAATGGTTTTCGAATATAAATTCGATCCCGGTCTTTCCATACCAACAATCGTATTGGTCAGATTTGATAGTCGGTGTTTTAACTATCAAAATATACAGTGTTTCAATCATGACACTCCAATGAGTTCACTGGTTCAGTATTCAGCATCACTTGGCCTTTAAATCAAACTGATTTACTTTTGTTAAATAAAACTTCTAACTCTTTAATATTGAAAATACGATATTTGAATAACTCTAATCCGATTTAACTCTAATGGATTAACTCAAATTGATTAACTCTAACTGGTTAACTCAAATTGATTAACTCGACTTATTTAACTACTATTGATTAACTAATACTCGATTTAAATCCATTCGCTTGACTCTAGATCACAGCGATCACAATGGTTACGCCTGATTCCCTCAGGAAACATCCGACCGCCGTAGGCTATCTGCAGCCCTGCGAATTACGCTAGCAGTCGTACGCAATGGTAACTTACCTTGAATATTATGTTTGACTAACTCTAGCTCGAATAACTATATTCAATTACCCACTTAAATCTTCTTTCAAATCATCTTTTAAATTCGGAAATCCATTAGTTTTAACAAAGAAATTTATAACACATATGTTACAACAATAGCATTATAATTACTATTTAGATTTACAAAACAACAGCGCTATAATCGCTGTTTAGGTTTACAACCCATTTACTATAGCAAAAGCGCTACAATCGCTATATTAGATTTACAAAACATATATTATAACAACAGCGCTAAAAATCGCTGTTTAGATTTTCAAACATATCCACTAACGTCTCTTACGATTACCAACTAATACTATCTTCAGATAATCCCGATGTTGTTCAAGTTGGGGTATTTTAATTACCTCTCAGACCTTGATCAACAACATTCTTATCCTTCGATAAACATAAGTTGTAATCAAAATCAATATTTCATTCTAGTCTCAAACAAATTCCATTTAACTATTGGATTTGGTTATACAACCCTATAACTCAGTTCTTTACCCAGATTCGCTTATTTCCAATCTCCTTTGATTTCATTTCACTTCAATTACTTTTGGAAAGTAATTGTCTAAATTATTATTAATTAAAATAACAATTTATTTCAATCATTAACTACATGAATAGTTAATTTCTTTAATAACAACATTAAATGGTAAATCCCTTTTTAAAACCTTATTTAAATTTAAACAATATTCATTAAACTATTCAAATCAAAACACATCAATTTTGATAATCAAATTCCAATTCAAACGGTCGATTTAATTAACTCAAGACTTGATTATCTCGTTAATTGATTCCAATTAATCCTCACTTTAAAAATATAATTGATTTAAATAATCCCATTAATTGTTTCCCTTTACAAACAATTGCCAAAGTTTAACCATTCTATTCATTCCATGTTCTCTTGCTTGTAAATCTGATTAACAACATATTTTATTTTATAAAATAAACTATTAACAAATCAAAACCTTAAATAAATAAAATATTTATTTATCTTTATTAACTTTAATTCAAAATAATATATTCAAAATCTAACTTCAGTTATAAAATAAATTTTATAACTTTAGTTCTATCGATTCACCTGACGGTGAATCAATCTCTATAAACCGATTGATTTTAAAGGCCATACACTGCCAAACACTTAACCAATACCGCCCATTGGTTTAAACACAACATAGGTTGAATTCCCAGTCCAAATCAATAATCAAATCAATCAACCAACAGGATAGTTCATATGTGAAAATATGAAATAAATAATATATTTGAGGAATCCGGTTGGATCCCTCCAACCTGTTCTTCCCTGTATACAAAATGGTTATCTCAAATTTGACTGTTCAGTTTTGTTTAACTGATAAACTAAATAACGACCATTTAACATCAACCATAAGCAATTCAAACCATTCAACCAATTAAACACGTTTATCTTACAAACGTGACCAACAAGGTATGTTACTTTTATTGGAACCAATCGTTAAAAATAACGATTTGGTATTTCACTGAAATTAAACACAGTTTAATTTCATCAGTTAAATCAACAAACAAACGTATAACTAGCAAACAGGCAACCATCAGCAAACAGAGCACACAAAATAAAAACCCAATTTATATAAAATATAAATGGGAAAATAACTGAGTGAGTTTAACTCACCTTGGATTTCATTCGTTGTTGCAGTGGTTCGGTTACACAGTTAAATTAAGCAGCGGTTAATTTAACTGGAATTTCCAGCTACCTCTATTCCCGTACAAAACCGATTCTTTAGTGTTGCGCCTGTTATCACGATTCCATCGCAGCTTGTTTTATCGGGTTCTAGTAACATAGAAAGGTGATCAACGTTATAAATACATACGGCACTAATTACATTAATAATATTCTTAATTAATATATGTTTTGTTATGCATGTAGTTTTGATGTACCGTGGATGTTCATTTGATTAACTAGCACCTAAAACATGTGATCGGTCCACGTACTACTTGGATCGTCATAATTTATTTGGCACTTACATATAGTCAGTCATGTAGGCCACTTAAAAACGTTACTAACCCATTTGACAAATATATCAAATTTAAAATTAAACTAATATTATTTTAATAACTAGTTACCGTTGCTTACGGTTCCAGATCCCATCTCTTTGTGTCTGTCTTCATCCTTCATTGTTTATAGTTTGTTCACTTTCGCAAATTCTGTTCTTCCGTTCATTTCTGGTCTTCATTTCAGCTGATGACCGCAGATCCACTTGAACCCAGCAAAAATATTAACATCGCTCCCCTTCGGTCCCTAGCCTTCTCGCATCAGTCCTTTTTTTCTATTTTATTTATTTTACTCCTTGTTTCGTTTTATAGCCACCGTGTATCCAAGCTTGAATACACCTTCTCCCCATACGGTGCTCCACAGTTCAAACCTTTCTCTCGCACATGCATTTTCCCCTACCCAGCATGTATTTTCGTTTGCCATGTAGTATTTCAAATCCTTAGTTCACCGTACCCCGACTCTTTCCCATACACACATTACGTTCTCCCCCTCCACACTTTTATGTCCTCTCACTCATACACCACCATTGTTTTCATCTTTTACTTCCTCCTGTTCCTCTCAGTTCACGTTTCAACCTCGGTCTCCCTCCCACAACATGAACCGCACCATCCCATTTAAAAACGTGAACCACTCCCCGTACTCATGTTTCAGTAGTCCTCCATTTCTGCACCCCGTCTTTTGTTATATTTGTATTTAGTTTACCGAAGAAGAGCTTTTTGTTTTCCTTGATGAAGAGAATTGTCGGTTTAATCATGCTGATGAGAAGAAAATAGGATGAAGGATGTGCTATATATAATAAGAGAAAGTGTGGACAGCAAGGAAATATATAGGGGATAGCTATGTTTTAGAATAGAGTAGTGAGAGTCTCGATGATTTCCTTGGTCGGCACGGGTTGATTAATTTGGGAACCACGCATTGTACTTGATTGAGGAAAAGCAGAAAAATTGGGATCATTTCATTAGGGGGAGGCGCTACCTGGAGTTGACCACGAAAAACACAAAAATAGGATTTCCGTATCTTAAGTAGTGTATATAAATATAGAGAGGATGTGGGACCAAAAATTAATATTTTATTATCATTGAAACTTCGTCGTAAAGTAACAAGTAAAACTATCCACGGTCGACTTCTGTTTTCTGATAAAAAGGTTAATCTTAGTGTAAAAAGGTATTCTGGACCCAATGGGACAAGTTTCGTCGAATTCCGACATCATATGAAAAAAATTCCATTATAAAACTAGAAATGAACACGCGTTTAATTTTTCCACGATCACCAGATAAATCAAATCAACTTGAAACCTTCAAATCCTTAAATAATTTGTTGATACGAACCCAACGGCATCAGTTTCGTCGCATTCTGAGACTGTTTTCCCGGTAGGCTGTTTTTGACGCGTACCGCACTACCCTTCTTAACACCAAATTATCCGGTCTTTAAAAATAACAAACTATATACCTATCTTGACTCTAATCGACGATATGAACTCAACGGAACTGGTTTCGTGGCTTAATTCGATCGTATGTTCAAGTTACACCCAATTATCCCTTTATTTATTTAAATACGCTCTATAGAAATTGGACGGGCGTTTATGGCTGCCGTGGTCACATATGACATCGGTTTCCCACGCAGTTTGATTTTCTGACAATAATTTAATGATACGGTTCTAATGAAACTGGTTTCATCGAAAACAGAGTCCGTTTGCAAAAACAGCTATTTTAAGGGCCTATAATTTAATAACGATTTCCATAGCGACTATTTGAAATTTTGATTTGGCCATAACTATCAAACTATAACACGAAATCTGGATTTTTCTCTTTCATATGAAAATTATCGTCAATACGGTTCCAACGTGTCTTGTTTCACAGAATTCCGACTTATATTGAATCCTGTATTCTCAGTTGAAGTTCAAAACCAGATATTACGAACTGCACGCCATTTCCAAGCTCGAATTATATTATATAAATTATAACGTTCAACTTCGTTTTTAATAACGAATTAAATATTAAATTCCATTAATATTCCCAACATAATATTTAAAATAAATAAATTTAATTAAATATTTGACGGGCAAAAACACGGGTCGTTACATTCTTCCCCCCTTAAAATAATTTCGTCCTCGAAATTGCTAAGGTAAGAAAGAACGTTATAAATCCACTAACTTTCAAATCCAATTTTGTTTAAATCAAAATCAATTCAATATTGTAAATAAATATTTTCAAAAATATTGAAAATTTTCTAACACTTTAAATTTCTGAAAAATTTCGCCAGCACCTCCTCCGTACGGCTCAATCGACACAACTCCAACTCGCCTTTCTAGGCCTTCTCCAATCCAAAAGAAAATAAACAGCCAAGCGGCTTGCCATATAGGCTCATAAATCTCCAAATCCATATAAAAATAAACGTGTACCTTTTTGTCGGGCATATCATTATATACTTTTCATCTGCTACTCTATCAGCATATGCAAATGCACTTCCAAACAAAATTCCAGTTTCATCCTCAAAATCAAATCCTTCACGCATCTAAGCCAAATCCATTCTTAACTCAATTCCCATCCACTTTCAATTTCAACCTTTAACTCCCCAGTCCGATACCATTTCAGATTCCTGTCTGATAATTCAAATCTGATTCTACTTGATATATTATATATCGATTCAATTTCCAGTCAATTGGTTTCAATTCATATTAGCTTTCCCAAGTTCTATTTAATTTGTTTTAATTCATGCTATCTCTCCCGGGAGTTTTAAACAGTTTAGTTTTTTCAAAAATCAAATATTTCTTTTCCAGATTTAAAACAACTTGTTTTTTTTTCTCAAAGCAGTTCAAAAACAATTTCTTTGGTAGTAATCCGTCACTTAGAACTCGGAAATGAACACTGATGATGTGGCCAGCATCCTCAGAGTTATTTCCCAGCCATCGAAGTGAGTTCAATACTATAAAAATTTTCAAAATCATACTCAAACCTTTTCATTTTGAAATCTATTTCAAAATAAAATTCACGATGCTTGTAAACAATTTAAAACCTCCCAGGATTTTAAAATTCTCATATATTCAATCCAGGTTCATTTACAGTCACCTTTCCCTCCTTTGGGAATTTTAATTTCAATTCTGATTTAATTTCAGATTTAATAAATCTGCTTTTATATTATACAAATTCCAATTGGTTATTTATATAATCATTTCAATTATAATCATACAACACATCCAATATACCATAATGTTTCCAATACATATATTTCCTTTATATCAAAAATATAATTTGGGTAAAATTATTTCATTTACCCTCCTTCAAAACATACTGCGTCGGTTTATCGTACTTGAGCGTTTAGAAACCCCTATCGATACAGTGGATCAAACTGATCGATCAGAACTCATAAACAACTCAACCAATAAATCTTCACAATATAAAACAATTTTAATAAAATCTACAAATACGTTCACTCGTACATATACACTCAACTCAATCTAGGGTATTGCTAACCCCATCTCTACTGAGTCACGCCACAGAGCCAAGGTAATCACTTAACCTTCAGCTCTGATACCACTGTAACGAACTGGGATTTTCGACTCCGAAAATCAACATCAAACTACCGTGTTGACCATTCAGACATCGAAGATTCCAGATCATTAATAGAAAGAAGTTAGAGGGTGAGAATAGATAAGATAGAAATATTAGAATAGAAGAAGAAGAAGAAGAAGAAGAAACAACACAACCCAGAGTCTCACATCGCAGCGGAACAAAATATAATACAGAAATAATCTTTATTGAAAGCTTTGAAAATACTTACAATATCAGAGTACATCAACATCTGGACAGTGATAATCTGTCCTCATACAACATACAGCGGAATACTAGTAATATCATACGTCTGGACTCTTCCAGCTCGTCTCTTCACAGTAGTCGATAACCTGAACCTGTACAACCCGGTCTAACCCGAGCATTTACAAAACACCGGGTCAGTCTGGTGAACCAGAGTGAGATAAACTCGCACAGTATAAGGGTAAATCATCCAATCATGATTTTAAAGTTCAAAATCTCTTCAAAAGAAAAGGATAATCGTAAGACCAAATCCACACATAAACACGGACGGTTTTTACCTTACGATAACCCAAACCAGTTTGAAACCAATATCTTGTCTGATATTATAATAATGTCTAAACACAAGTAAATAGAAATCTAGTGGAGCGCTTGCATCTCACGCTCCATATATATAGTATACAATCAAAACCCGCAGGCGCTTATTGGAGATTGGATTCCGACCTTGACAAGGTATGGGACCACCTGCCGATAGTGTATCTCTAGAGACGAATACACTGGGTTCAACAAGAACGTCTTGCAACCCGGCCCTCACATGACCGACCACTCATTTCGCTTGAGTGTATCGAATGTATACCACCGACGGTTGGACTCAAACCACCGTTCCCGA
Source organism: Allium sativum (assembly GCA_030737875.1). Classification (NCBI taxonomy): domain Eukaryota; kingdom Viridiplantae; phylum Streptophyta; class Magnoliopsida; order Asparagales; family Amaryllidaceae; genus Allium; species Allium sativum. Next base: position 814,725,393 of record CM060921.1, on the reverse strand, counting down.
ATGGGCAGAGTCGATAGAATAAGAAACAAAAGGAATTTCTCTAGATAGGTGATTATACATCCTAATGGGAGCGACCCACATAGCCATGCTGCCTGCCCGATTTCTGTCATTTCCCGGTTGATGAGGCTTGAGGCCAGAATTAACTCTAAACATCTGGTCATCACTCACTTTGAATGCCACATCATCAGATCCACCAGATATCACTAATTGACGTCCACAAAAATACTCTAGTAGTTAAGCTAAGAGAATGGCGATTCTCCGCCAACACTATAGCACGTTTGAAGAAATCAACGTACGTGATCCTTTGGAAATACTCTGTCAGACATCCGTCCATACAAGTCATCCAGGAACAGGATGAACCGAAGGCACTCTCCTACCGCATCCATATAGGAATCACCCCATGGATCAGTAGCGAGAAGTCCTTGCAACCCGTTGATTCCAACCACGACAGAATCACAGCTTATCTCTGCTTGCCAGGCAGAGAATATTAGTGGTTCTTCCGTTTATGAAAATCCACGGTCTTCAATGCTCCATCTCGATCATCTCCTGATATCTTCACGTATTTGTTGGACGGAATGGTTTTCGAATATAAATTCGATCCCGGTCTTTCCATACCAACAATCGTATTGGTCAGATTTGATAGTCGGTGTTTTAACTATCAAAATATACAGTGTTTCAATCATGACACTCCAATGAGTTCACTGGTTCAGTATTCAGCATCACTTGGCCTTTAAATCAAACTGATTTACTTTTGTTAAATAAAACTTCTAACTCTTTAATATTGAAAATACGATATTTGAATAACTCTAATCCGATTTAACTCTAATGGATTAACTCAAATTGATTAACTCTAACTGGTTAACTCAAATTGATTAACTCGACTTATTTAACTACTATTGATTAACTAATACTCGATTTAAATCCATTCGCTTGACTCTAGATCACAGCGATCACAATGGTTACGCCTGATTCCCTCAGGAAACATCCGACCGCCGTAGGCTATCTGCAGCCCTGCGAATTACGCTAGCAGTCGTACGCAATGGTAACTTACCTTGAATATTATGTTTGACTAACTCTGGCTCGAATAACTATATTCAATTACCCACTTAAATCTTCTTTCAAATCATCTTTTAAATTCGGAAATCCATTAGTTTTAACAAAGAAATTTATAACACATATGTTACAACAATAGCATTATAATTACTATTTAGATTTACAAAACAACAGCGCTATAATCGCTGTTTAGGTTTACAACCCATTTACTATAGCAAAAGCGCTACAATCGCTATATTAGATTTACAAAACATATATTATAACAACAGCGCTAAAAATCGCTGTTTAGATTTTCAAACATATCCACTAACGTCTCTTACGATTACCAACTAATACTATCTTCAGATAATCCCGATGTTGTTCAAGTTGGGGTATTTTAATTACCTCTCAGACCTTGATCAACAACATTCTTATCCTTCGATAAACATAAGTTGTAATCAAAATCAATATTTCATTCTAGTCTCAAACAAATTCCATTTAACTATTGGATTTGGTTATACAACCCTATAACTCAGTTCTTTACCCAGATTCGCTTATTTCCAATCTCCTTTGATTTCATTTCACTTCAATTACTTTTGGAAAGTAATTATCTAAATTATTATTAATTAAAATAACAATTTATTTCAATCATTAACTACATGAATAGTTACTTTCTTTAATAACAACATTAAATGGTAAATCCCTTTTTAAAACCTTATTTAAATTTAAACAATATTCATTAAACTATTCAAATCAAAACACATCAATTTTGATAATCAAATTCCAATTCAAACGGTCGATTTAATTAACTCAAGACTTGATTATCTCGTTAATTGATTCCAATTAATCCTCACTTTAAAAATATAATTGATTTAAATAATCCCATTAATTGTTTCCCTTTACAAACAATTGCCAAAGTTTAACCATTCTATTCATTCCATGTTCTCTTGCTTGTAAATCTGATTAACAACATATTTTATTTTATAAAATAAACTATTAACAAATCAAAACCTTAAATAAATAAAATATTTATTTAATTATCTTTATTAACTTTAATTCAAAATAATATATTCAAAATCTAACTTCAGTTATAAAATAAATTTTATAACTTTAGTTCTATCGATTCACCTGACGGTGAATCAATCTCTATAAACCGATTGATTTTAAAGGCCATACACTGCCAAACACTTAACCAATACCGCCCATTGGTTTAAACACAACATAGGTTGAATTCCCAGTCCAAATCAATAATCAAATCAATCAACCAACAGGATAGTTCATATGTGAAAATATGAAATAAATAATATATTTGAGGAATCCGGTTGGATCCCTCCAACCTGTTCTTCCCTGTATACAAAATGGTTATCTCAAATTTGACTGTTCAGTTTTGTTTAACTGATAAACTAAATAACGACCATTTAACATCAACCATAAGCAATTCAAACCATTCAACCAATTAAACACGTTTATCTTACAAACGTGACCAACAAGGTATGTTACTTTTATTGGAACCAATCGTTAAAAATAACGATTTGGTATTTCACTGAAATTAAACACAGTTTAATTTCATCAGTTAAATCAACAAACAAACGTATAACTAGCAAACAGGCAACCATCAGCAAACAGAGCACACAAAATAAAAACCCAATTTATATAAAATATAAATGGGAAAATAACTGAGTGAGTTTAACTCACCTTGGATTTCATTCGTTGTTGCAGTGGTTCGGTTACACAGTTAAATTAAGCAGCGGTTAATTTAACTGGAATTTCCAGCTACCTCTATTCCCGTACAAAACCGATTCTTTAGTGTTGCGCCTGTTATCACGATTCCATCGCAGCTTGTTTAATCGGGTTCTAGTAACATAGAAAGGTGATCAACGTTATAAATACATACGGCACTAATTACATTAATAATATTCTTAATTAATATATGTTTTGTTATGCATGTAGTTTTGATGTACCGTGGATGTTCATTTGATTAACTAGCACCTAAAACATGTGATCGGTCCACGTACTACTTGGATCGTCATAATTTATTTGGCACTTACATATAGTCAGTCATGTAGGCCACTTAAAAACGTTACTAACCCATTTGACAAATATATCAAATTTAAAATTAAACTAATATTATTTTAATAACTAGTTACCGTTGCTTACGGTTCCAGATCCCATCTCTTTGTGTCTGTCTTCATCCTTCATTGTTTATAGTTTGTTCACTTTCGCAAATTCTGTTCTTCCATTCATTTCTGGTCTTCATTTCAGCTGATGACCGCAGATCCACTTGAACCCAGCAAAAATATTGACATCGCTCCCCTTCGGTCCCTAGCCTTCTCGCATCAGTCCTTTTTTCTATTTTATTTATTTTACTCCTTGTTTCGTTTTATAGCCACCGTGTATCCAAGCTTGAATACACCTTCTCCCCATACGGTGCTCCACAGTTCGAACCTTTCTCTCGCACATGCATTTTCCCCTACCCAGCATGTATTTTCGTTTGCCATGTAGTATTTCAAATCCTTAGTTCACCATACCCCGACTCTTTCCCATACACACATTACGTTCTCCCCCTCCACACTTTTATGTCCTCTCACTCATACACCACCATTGTTTTCATCTTTTACTTCCTCCTGTTCCTCTCAGTTCACGTTTCAACCTCGGTCTCCCTCCCATAACATGAACCGCACCATCCCATTTAAAAACGTGAACCACTCCCCGTACTCATGTTTCAGTAGTCCTCCATTTCTGCACCCCGTCTTTTGTTATATTTGTATTTAATTTACCGAAGAAGAGCTTTTTGTTTTCCTTGATGAAGAGAATTGTCGGTTTAATCATGCTGATGAGAAGAAAATAGGACGAAGGATGTGCTATATATAATAAGAGAAAGTGTGGACAGCAAGGAAATATATAGGGGATAGCTATGTTTTAGAATAGAGTAGTGAGAGTCTCGATGATTTCCTTGGTCGGCACGGGTTGATTAATTTGGGAACCACGCATTGTACTTGATTGAGGAAAAGCAGAAAAATTGGGATCATTTCATTAGGGGGAGGCGCTACCTGGAGTTGACCACGAAAAACACAAAAATAGGATTTCCGTATCTTAAGTAGTGTATATAAATATAGAGAGGATGTGGGACCAAAAATTAATATTTTATTATCATTGAAACTTCGTCGTAAAGTAACAAGTAAAACTATCCACGGTCGACTTCTGTTTTCTGATAAAAAGGTTAATCTTAGTGTAAAAAGGTATTCTGGACCCAATGGGACAAGTTTCGTCGAATTCCGACATCATATGAAAAAAATTCCATTATAAAACTAGAAATGAACACGCATTTAATTTTTCCACGATCACCAGATAAATCAAATCAACTTGAAACCTTCAAATCCTTAAATAATTTGTTGATACGAACCCAACGGCATCAGTTTCGTCGCATTCTGAGACTGTTTTCCCGGTAGGCTGTTTTTGACGCGTACCGCACTACCCTTCTTAACACCAAATTATCCGGTCTTTAAAAATAACAAACTATATACCTATCTTGACTCTAATCGACGATACGAACTCAACGGAACTGGTTTCGTGGCTTAATTCGATCGTATGTTCAAGTTACACCCAATTATCCCTTTATTTATTTAAATACGCTCTATAGAAATTGAACGGGCGTTTATGGCTGCCGTGGTCACATACGACATCGGTTTCCCACTCAGTTTGATTTTCTGACAATAATTTAACGATACGGTTCTAATGAAACTGGTTTCATCGAAAACAGAGTCCGTTTGCAAAAACAGCTATTTTAAGGGCCTATAATTTAATAACGATTTCCATAGCGACTATTTGAAATTTTGATTTGGCCATAACTATCAAACTATAACACGAAATCTGGATTTTTCTCTTTCATATGAAAATTATCGTCAATACGGTTCCAACGTGTCTTGTTTCACAGAAATCCGACTTATATTGAATCCTGTATTCTCAGTTGAAGTTCAAAACCAAATATTACGAACTGCACGCCATTTCCAAGCTCGAATTATATTATATAAATTATAACGTTCAACTTCGTTTTTAATAACGAATTAAATATTAAATTCCATTAATATTCCCAACATAATATTTAAAATAAATAAAATTAATTAAATATTTGACGGGCAAAAACACGGGTCGTTACAGGTTGACGTAAACTATGCACAAACATACATAAATCTACGTTTGTACATAACTTTACACAACCTTTTCCTTTTTATTTTTGAACATATTTCTTATTAGTTTCAAATAATGCTTTTTATTGAAAAAGAACAAAACGGCATATTTATGACAATCAAGTTAAAACCCAAATAAAACTTAATAAAACTTAACACAAACAAGCTTATATCTTTTTAATAAAACTTACATGAACCACAAATCAACAACAAAACTACAGATTTGGAATAAACTGCACTTTAACAACGATTTATGTGACTGATTTCCATATCTATGGTGTTTAAAATGACCACAATGTTTTTAAACATAACTATAGGCAATAATATGAACAATCTAACAAGCCTACAAAATAATTACTTTCAAACCACAATTATCCTTTCAGATCTGGCATAAACTATAAGAGATTTGCTAAACATATAAGCATATATTCCAGATTTAATACAAACGAAGTAACCAGATTATTGTACACTATGTATATAAATTCTAACTCACATGAAAGCATCCAAATCTGAATCTGAATAGTCTTTTAGGCCTACACCTAAATTCTTACTAATCCACAATTATTCTGAAATGGGGATATTTTCGGATTTGTATATTTGAAAGAAAATAAGAAAAGAGGAAGAAATCTAAAGAAGAACTTAAATGTCAATCCATACTTTTTCCACTTGAATCTGATCAATCTACTCAAATCTATATTGTTTATGTTAGAGTCTGATTGTATATGAATATATTTTGTTTTAGAATTTGTATAAAGAGAAAAAAATGGCAAAGCTTTGCAGTTATTCTCAGCAATAGGTACAAAAGAGTGGAGGCCTACCCATTTATTTAAGAGTATAAATGACCCTGAACCGTAAGATAAGATTTAAATAACATATGTCCATTCGTTATATATATATATATATATATATATATATATATAAAGGTAAGTTTGTCTCAAGTCCCAAAAAGGTTGGAAATTAGGCTCACATCCAGTCAAACTTTTCATATAAATTAGGTCCCTATTTTTCGATAAATCTTAAAAAGATAACGTAAAAAATAAAATCACGAAAATCCGTAACTAAATACAACAACTAATTGTCATCAAAATCATGCGTTAAAACCACCAAAAAACGCACTAAAAACCAAAAAACCCAGCAAACCAACAGTATTATGCATCAAAAGATGCATATATTTGCAATATACGCATATATTTCTGCATAAATTGCAGTTATGCATCAAACTGCACTATTTATGCAGAAATGTATGTAGTTAATCTGCAATATATGCATCCTTTGATGCATTAATTCAATCCTATCCTATTTTTTAAGCATACGCCTTTTATGCATGCATTTCCGCATATATAGTCAATAAATGCATGCATGTATGCACATTTTCGTAAGCCTCCATCCTTTCTAACTTTTATGCATACATTTCTGCATTTATATAGAATATATGCATACATTTCTGCAACAATTCGTAGCTCATGAATATAAGTTCATCTTTATATTCATACGTGCTTATTTCTGCAACAATTCGTACAAAAACTTAAATTTTGTAATGCGCGCTTTACGCTATTTGAGCCATCCATTTTAATGCAAAATAGATGTTTAAACATGTGCAAACTGCAGTAACCAATTCCATGTTCTCGCTCAAACCGAAATAAAAGAAAGTAAATTAGTAAAATACGAAATTTGAAAAGGATAAAAAACAATAATGCTTGCAAAAGGTTTCAAAAATGTATTTTACAGAAACTTAAACGATTCAAGTCACATGTTGGCCAAAAAAAAAGTCGGTCACGCCAAAAATGGGAAAACTTGAAACTACACACGAAAAGAACAAAATAAATTTTAGCTTAAAAATCTTTATAGTCGAGTTAAATAAAGCTTTCAATGATGGCGACCTTACGCCATCCTCCTTCGTCCCCCCCCCCCAACCACCCAAATATCGTACCTACCTCCAACCCCTTCTTTCCAAATCACCTCCAGCTTCACCTTCGTCAAAGCCCAAATCCATCCTGTCTCAACCCCAACCATCTCCACTTGTATCCACGCCCACTTTCCCTCTGCATCTGCACCCATCAAAATCCACGACACGGTCATCATCCCCCCTCGTTCCTATGCCTAAATAGTCGCTATGCCAAAACCCGCACTTTCCCTTTTTCCAAAACCTACGGCTGCAAAGTAGTGGCGATCCCTTATTCAAATACATCGAAATACCGTTGATTTGTTGAAGGCGAATGAACGCTGCATAAATTGCGTGGAAAAGGGACATGTGGTACGAAACTATAGGAATTAAATAATTTGATATTATTGCAATTTATTTGGCCACTCAAACTCGCGTTGTCCCCAAAAACTCTCTTCATCCTCTCTGCTGAAAAATAATTCATGCCCAAACCCTGTTCGCCATTATACTGCAAAGTGGGTCCCCAAATCTATCAATAATCAAATCTCCTCTAAAAACTCATTGTCGTCACCTCGTTCCTCACAAAAATCTTGTTCCATTCCATCCTTTAGTCATTCGCAAAAACTTAAAAAAAATTATAATAGAAATTTCATCATGGCAGACAATTCACTTTACATCACTGCTAATCGAAACTCTTTGACTAGTTCTCACGGCTACCTTTCAACGCGATGACTAGGCAATACGGATTATCTCAGATAAACGCTTCCTTATCTATTGTCCCACTCACGAAATCTATATATGTGTCATTGAACTAGGAACACTAAGGAATACTAGTGGTTTTGGTGATACCCTTCACCTTCGTCCATGTTCAAACATCAAAGAAGACCAAAAGCCCAACTTTGATCCAGTTTCCAGGGCAAGAACTGACGGTTTCCCAAAATTTCTAGCAAATAATTTTGAAGCAGTTAACAAAGCATTGAACACAATGGGTCGTGTAATGGAACTGGATAATTGTGACCACTCCTATCTCGATCATCATTACTTGTTTCTTAAGATGCAATTTTATGTTGGTGTCGACACTCCTTGCACTATAGTGGCGCACATCAACAACTCGGAATACATGCTAAAAATTGAATGTTGGGAAATGCACACCACAACAGAAGACCTGAAACCATTCTTCTTGGCCTTGATTATGAAAGAGACATTAAGTGTTTCAACGATCGGGTCCATACTGAGGATATTTAAGATCTGGATTTGAGCAATCGTTTAGATGTTATGGGCTATGAATACACTCGTCATCCCCTCCTGTTCCTAAGAACCCACCTGCCGTACAAATGGTACTTCAAACTTGGAATGAGCATGAAGAAACTAACGATATTTTCCTGAAAATTCATTGTAGGTGGTGGGCCTGATGCATTGGAGAGCTTGGCCAGAGTCTCCTCAACAACTCATGCAGGATTATGATTTTCAGGAAATGCAACTGCCTCCACCATAGCCGTCCGATGAGACTCCTACTACCCCAATCTCCCAACCAATTGAACGAAGGTTTACACAGGCACTAGTTAAACGTAGCCCAAGGATCAACAAGGCCAAATCTCTTCCTAGAACTTCGAGTACTTTTTCAAACCTATGGTCTTTTCTATTGAGAATAAGAGTTTAAATAAAAGACTAGCACGTTGCACGGGTGCGAGTTTGCATGATGAACACTACACTGCCATGCAAATACTTGAGTTCGAGCGTTCAGGTCACTCTTAATGAAGTTTGCCACCTAGAATATTCGAGGGTTAGGGGACCCCTCTAAAAGTTACACCATAAATCTTATCTTGGCACCACATAGAATTGATATTTTTCTCCTCCAAGAAACTAAGATCAGCGATCCCAATTCAACTCTAGTTAGGTGGTCCCTCTTTGTCTGAATGGGAACACATCAACGCCGATGACACTATATGAGGAATAATCACTGCCTAGAATGAATTCACTTGGTCTCATCAATATACTATATATTCATCCTCTGCCCTATACCTTTCCCTTTGCCACACTCCTTCCACCGCCATATACTTTTTCTCTAATGTCTATGTCCCACTAGATGCAAACGACAGATTCAAACTATTACAGAACTACTTAGGATTTTCCAACCAAGTTAACGACCCATGGGTAAGCGGAAGTGATTTCAACACTACCAGAACCCCTTAAGAAAGAAATTTAGGAAATCTCTCCTATGACACTATTTTCTTTCAACTCCTTCAATAACTCATGCTTGCTTATTGATCCACATATCTGCAATCTCTTATTCACCTGGTCAAATCGCAAACCAATCCCATTGCTAAATAAGCTTGACCATTTCCTTTTAAACCCGGCTTGGGATGACCTCCACCCTCTTTCCTTGGTCAGTAGTCTAGCCATAGTCATCTTTGACCATTATCCCCATCTCCTTGACTTTGGTTCCCTCCTCAATCCTAAACAGCCATTCAGATTCAAGCGTCTCTAGCTACTTGAACACTCTTTCAAAGATTTTATCAAACTAACCTTCTCACAACTGATACAGTGTCAATCTTCCACTGAAAAAGTTGTTCTTAAACTTGGATCCTTACAGAAAATTATCCGACCATGGGCTAAATCTGTATGAGGTTCATTGAGCACACGTATCACAGCAACCCAAGATGATATCCTAAACCTCAACATCTTGGAAGAATCCCGCCCATTGACAAATGATGAAGCCTGTCGACTCAAAGAGTTGGAAGTTGAGCTCGATAGGGTTATTAAACAGGAAGAAATCGGGTGGAAACAACGATCTACAGCCAATGGATCGAAAAGGGGGATAAAAATACAACTTACTTTCATTGCCTTGCTAATGGCAAGCATAGATCTACTTTCATCTATGACATTCAACATGATAACATCACTTATTCGAGCCAACTCAACCACCTTCGTCTCTTTACTGACTTCTATCTGTTGGAGAATGAAGTTTTGATGACAACAACCTTATTTCAATTATCATTATTCATTGATTATAAAATATATACTAACATCTCTATCTAGAATATACGCACATATATATATGCAAGGCTTGTATACAGGACTTAAATACTAAAGACCGTACAGTTTTAGAGTTTCAAGAGATTCGAGATTCAGAAGAGACTAAAGACGCATGAGTTATGAAGTTATCAAGAGTTCAAGAAAAATATAGTAATAGAGTCTCATTTATATATAACACTCTGAATAACACTCTAGGTTCAAATTCAAATTCCGTTGTTAAAATTCTTACTTTTAAATTTCAAATTCTGTTTTCAAAATTCAAGTTTTATTTTCAAATTATTCTATCTTACTTATGATTTCAAATAAATTTAAAGTTTTAAATATATATAGTTTTATAATCTTATGTTTTACAGTTTTAAACCTTATAATTTTATAAATATGTTTATATAATATATAATTATGTTTTCATATGATTTTACACTTTAGAATATTCATTTATATCATTAAGTTTTAATTCAAGAATTTCCAGAATAATATATATGTTTAAACACTTGAAAAATAATTTTAATAATAATTTTAACATACATATGTCGACATACATAGAAGGCTATATCGACATACAACTGTCAGAAACTCAATTTTCAAACGAACTGTTTTTTCACTATATGTAACGGTTCTGAAACGTTGCAACCATTCAAATCTTAAAATAGGGACTGATTTCGAATATTTTTATAGTTCTTCTTCTCCATCTTCACCCCTCTTCATCCCACCATTATTCTTGATTATTTTATTGGTTTTTACACCTCTACTTTTCCGATTTCTACTCTCATTATATTTCTTATTTTCTCACTCTATATCCATTACTCTCTGAATTGAAGTGCTATTGAAGAGTTATAGGGATGTTGTAATCATTTGGGAATTGTTTGGGAAAGGGTGTGTTCCTTGTAGCCTTAAAATCAAGGAAAGGGAGCGATGTAAACCTTATAACTATGAAATCAAGGGTGGTTGGAGCGGTGGTAACCTTGTAGCCATGAAATCAAAGGGATTGTACTTGGATATTGATAATAATAAAACTTTGCGCATTCCAGCATTGCGTGGGACTAGGCGTAGGAGTAATCCGAACTAGTATAAAATCTAATGTGTTCTTTTCTTTTTCTGTATTTTATATTTTTCTGTGTTTGTGGTTGGTTCTGTGTCTGTGATCATCTCTGCTGTGTGTGATTCATATAGTACATCATATAAGTTTAATATTTTAATAAATTATTCGAAAACACAATAAAACACTATTCACCCACCCCCATCTAGTTTTTGTTTTGCCTTAAGACCTGCATTCTGCATTCCCTAACAATTTTTATAAGAATGTAGGTTTTCAAAAATTTTATAATCTGATTTTTGGAAACGTTAAATGGCAAATTTTGAAATTATTGTTAACACTAGTGTCAATTCATGCATTGCATCAATGTTGAAAGAGTCTGCATTCAATTGTGTTGAAAATTCAAGTGATCTATTAAAGTGTTATCCAATACAGGAAAAGATATGTTATATGGCTATTGGAAATTCAAAATTTGAAAAGATGGATGACTTGGCTGTTGAATATTCAAATTCCAAAATGATGTGTTACACGGCTGTTGAGAATTCAAATTATAATGGACCTATGGTGGAAATTAAAAAGAAAAAATGGATATTGTATAGTGGTTGTTCAAGATACATGACGAGAAATACGGAATTACTAAGTAATCTAGTATATGAGGATGGTGGAATGGTCAACTTCAGTGATAACTCTAAAGGATATAATGTTGGCATTGTCGGTAATTCTGAAAATCTAACTATTTCTGATGTTTTATTAGTTTGGAATCTAAATTATAATTTACTAAGTGTAACACCCCGAATTTTAACGACACTAAAAGAGGATAAATTAAATAACAATTAATTTAATATTCAGAACTAAGGGAAACGGGCTGCGCCATTGCGTCGGTCTCGAAATTCTGGTAAAGATAGACATTTGGTTTGCGTAAATCGGACACCGTATGAAGAAGTTGTGAGGGTTTTAAGTTGGTATACACGCAGAAAAATTATATATACGCATGAGTCACAGGTGAGTTAGAATTTTATCCAAAGCAGTTCAAATTCGAAAAATTCGTCAAGGCAGCAAAAATCCCGCTCTAGGGGGTCGACCCCCTTAAGGGGTGTCGACCTATGGGTCGACCCACCCACAGGGGTGTCGATACCCCTAGGGCAGAGGTGGCAGTCGGTTTCAGGGGGTCTGGCAGCAATATATATGTGTCCTACTCTCCTATTTTATTCATTGGAAATCATGGAGGCCATATGCTGCTGGGATGCGAACTGAGACGGAACCGTTTTCTATAGCAATGTACTTTGCAAATCAAATTCAAGATTCTTTCTTTCTCAATTCTTTAAACCGAACGTTGTGATTTTCTAATTGCTTTTAGGTTTAAATGGATAAAAGTAAATTGTGAAAGACTGTGAATTGGATATGTTGTAAACTATGAATCTATGATATTGTTAAATCCTATACTATGTCATGATAGATCTATTTCCCTAGATCTAATAAAATTGTGGTTATTCTATTATGTTGCCTATGTGGATCTTGACTTGTAAGTATATTGTGGTGAATGTAAATCTATTAATTTGGACAATTGTAACATTGGTTAGATCTAGTTCTTTATGTAAATCACCTTTCTCCTATCATGTTGTGGTTAATTTAGATATGTTGTAAATTGGACATATGATTCATCTTTAGATCTAAACATGCTACTATGTCACCCTAATTATGCTAGATCTAAATAGTTGGTTGGACATCTAAATGGACATGTAGATCTCATTATGCTCGCTATGACATCGTAGTTATGTAGAACTAGTAATTGCCACAAGTTCATTAATTTTATGCTTCAATGTCCATCTTATCACTATGTTTAGGCCAAGTCATGTTAAAAAACCACTTTTGTTACATTCCTATTATTTTCCCTTTTATCGTTTATGACTAGGCTATTATTTAGCTTAGGCATGCCGCCAAGTTTGTGAGGGCGCTAGTTAAGGAACGGGGGAAAAGGGTTAATATTGGCATAATTTGAATATAAACATTCTTGGACATTATTGGATAGAGTGGGCACTAACACCCACAAAAGGAAAAGATTTAATTAATTAATTAATTAAAAATGGAAAGTCTAGTAATTACAATTAGGAATTGTAATGACACTTATGACACGAGGTTATGTGGCATTAGTGGTGGAAGTCTGCCCAGACCCGACCGGCATATCCAGCAACCACTATTGTTGAACCTAATGTGAGAGGTCCAAGTGTGCAAATACGAATCGGGCTAAGATACGAGGTTAGACCCAACTGTGGAATAAGACTGCCCAGAGCCAACTGGCATATCCAGCATCCACACGTTGTAGGCCTAATGTGGGAGGTCTAGCCCCTTGATAACCATAATTGGACATGGTAATGAATTAGACTACTTAACCTAATTTAATCCATAAGGATTGTATGATAATGAACTTAAGTTAGGGTTTAGTAAAATTGAATGGATAGTGGATGGGTTAAGTAAATAAGAGGGGGTGGGTAATATTTACATATAGGCCTATGAACTTAACCCAATAAGGTTATGTAATTAAAGACACTTAGTGGTATACATAACCGGTGGAAAATATAATAAAGTTATGTAATTAAAGACACCCTTTAGGGTAAGCATATCTGGTACAGGGCTATGTAATTAAAGACACCTAGGGGTATACATAGTCAGTGAAAAACATAGTGGGGATACAAGACAAAGGGGAGAGCTTGTATCATATTGTGTGGGACCCATTTCAGTCAGTAACCTGGAGAAGGTATCAAATAAAGTACTTCGTACTAGGCGGAGAAGGGGCACACTTACTGATTGATTATAAGAGATCCTAATATGATAGACGGTGTGGGTGGCGTAAACCGACCGGGACATGTGCATGCATGAGCCAGGAAGAAGGGGATAAGACGACCATGACACCTGTAGATATGGGGCTATACATATCAGCGAGGGGTTGCCACTTTAGGACGTGATATATCCTACTGTGGGGCCGGCACAAAGAATCTACGGAGTAGGGAGTCGATCAATTAGTGTAGTGTTTAGGATACATTTGGACATGTGCCCTAAGTCTATCACATTATAGTGAAAGGGATCATCTTATTCTGGTTATACTAGTAATAGTGCAGAGTAACCATTAGTGAAGCGCGTACACCTTATCTTGTCTGCCTTGTCACATCTTCCATCTATGCAGTGATTTCCCTTATCCACTATATATGCCTGTCATGCTACCTTTATTTATTTGCGTGCTAAAAGTAACTAGACTTGCCAGACTTTATGTTTGACCCTTTTTGTTTCCTCTTCTGTCTTCAGTTTCCCCTTCCCCCGGGTTCTCAGGGCGGGAATACTCAGGCTTAGTCAGGACTCGGTATCATTTTGCTAGGAGCTGCTTTCGAAGTATGTCTCAAGTTCTTATCTCGACTATGGCCTAGTTCTTTTTCTCGGGGAATTATGTTTTCTTTAAGTATTTATGAACTCTGATGGTACAAGACAAAAGTTATATTATTGTAATGGTTTTGTGACTTATGGTATTTTGGACCATGGTGTTATGTTTTTATGTTGAAATAAAAATTTGAATTTTCCGCTGCTATCTTATTATTATCTGTCTTGTAATTATTCTGTGTTTGTTTACCTATAACTCCTCACGGAACTTAATGCATTCCCTTAGTGAGTGACATGGGGTGTCACGCTTGGTATTAGAGCTGAAGGTCACCAGATTAGATAAAAGTTTTTGAAAAATATCTTCAAAATTGGTTTTAAAAGAAAGTATTTTCAAAAAGAAGTCTGTTTTGAAAATATTCCCCAAGAAGACATATGTAATATCCTTCGATCCTTTGTCTAAATCTATTCCTTTTACTTTTTCAGCATGTCTGGGGAATAAAACATTCCTAATATCCCAGAGGGCGTCACAATACCGAATGGTTCCATAGGTTTTTGGAGGCCACGGCGCCTACCGAAGGCCAAAGGGACGTTCCTCCCCCAGCTGCACTAGTCATTCCTCCTCTTCCCCCTCCAAGAGAAGATAACTTCGCCAAGATCTGCAAAGACTTCCGTGCTATGGGAGGGAAGCCATTTCATGGGACTGAGACATTCGTAGAAGCGCGAAATTGGCTCAAGGAGACCGAGGACTTGCTCATTATATTTGAAGTAGAGGATAGAAGGAAAGTTCAGTTAGCTGCCTGGCTACTAAAGGACGAAGCCTCATTTTGGTGGGAAGTCACCCAAGCTGGACGTCCAGTAGAAACTTGAGAGGACTTTAGACAAAGGTTCAAAATGAAATTTCTTTCCCAAGCTGAGAGGAGCATGCAGATGGTGAGGTTCTTAGCACTCAAACAAGGAAGCTTGATGGTGAAGGAGTATGTTGTAATGGCGCGTTTTGTAAGGTATAATAATTAAGTTATTTAATTATTTAAATAACGAATATATTAAATAAACGATAGTTGAACGTATAATTATAATATAATTAAAATCGAGTGCGTAACGATGCGGCAGTTCGCTGTTTGGCGATTTGAACTTCAACTGGATGTACAGGGTCCGTTTTAGATCGGATTTCTGTGAAACAAGAAACGTGTGGAGCTGGTGGAGCATATCTTTCTAGTGGAAGAGAAATATCGGGATTTCGTCGGGTAAATTTTGAGTTACGTCCAAATCAAATTCTCAAGAATGCAGCGCCCTGACCATAAGGATTTAATTTTATTTTAAATAAGGATTTAAAATAGAAATCGAGCGTCGATATAACTCTGACGATGTAATATCGAGTTGTAAATATATACAGGAATATTCTAGAGCTGTATGGTATACCACTGTGAATACAGACGATAATAATTAATTTTAATTAATTAATTTAATAATATTTAAATATATTTATATATTTAAATAGGCTATTCAGAGCGTTAAAAATAGCCAGTTTTGCAAACGAAGTCGGAATTCGACGAATCCAATTTTGTTGGATTCGTAATGTCAAATATTTGCTAGATGTTAAGTTTCGTGATTTTTAGAGTCACTGTGTGGCCGCACGGATTTTTAGAGTGAGAAATAGTCAGTATTTTGACAGTTAAAAATACTCTGTGTAAGCATACAGAGTCGGAATTCGATGAAACCAGTTTTGTTGGGACCATAATGTCGAACTCTACCTACGTGTCCAGTTTCCTGATTTTTGGACATCGTGTGTGGTCACACGGATTTTTAGAATGCTTAAACGAATATAAAACAAAAAAATAAAATATCTCAACATTTTTCTAAGGACTAAAAATAGCCACCCAATACCTTGTACAGCCACTAATCTCAACAACCCTCATCTA
Source organism: Allium sativum (assembly GCA_030737875.1). Classification (NCBI taxonomy): domain Eukaryota; kingdom Viridiplantae; phylum Streptophyta; class Magnoliopsida; order Asparagales; family Amaryllidaceae; genus Allium; species Allium sativum. The sequence continues at coordinate 814,708,935 of CM060921.1, read as the reverse complement.
TATAACACGAGAACCATTTTCTAAGCTGGCATTTTTCTGGAATCAAAACACAGCAAACAATCCACAAAGAAAAATCCAAACAATACAAAAGAAAAGCCCTAAAATCATAATACTTATATGTATGGAATCAGTGATGGATGTTCTTCGTTTCTGGGTGGTTATTGTCAAGTTCGGCGTCCACTTTCTCAGTTGCGAAAATGAACAGGAGGTCCTAGGGTTCGAAAATTGGTGGCGTTGAGTCATAGTTAGTTGTTCTAGAGGTTACGATTGAGCTCACGGTAGAGAGCAGCATGTGTTGTGAGGTTTTTGGCAAATTCGGTGGTGAATTCCGTCGCGCGTTTCCTGTAGCAGCTCCACGAGCTCGATGTCGCATGTTGATACTGTTGTGCGAGAGGGTTGAAAGGGTTATGGAGAGAGAGAGCTCGAGAAGAGAGGGGGGTTGGTGCCATTTGTTTTGGTTTTTATGAAGTGAAGGAGGGAGATGTTGTGGATCAAAGAATCGGTCATGGGTTGTGTTTGAGGAGGAGGCCACGGCAGGTTGTTTCGGGAAGAAATAGGAGTGAATACGGGTGGGCTTTAAGAGAGATAGTGGGCTGATAAGGATGGGTAAGGCCCAAGGTGTTTTAAGTATATTTAAATTTAGTTTAAATTTAAATTATAAAGCCCTAAATTGTAATTGTTGTATCTGGGTCATACGATATCAGAATCGAGAACCGTGAGTTGCGTTGGGATCGTATGGACGAGCACTCCACAATGGAACTGACCGCGAGTCAATTGGAGTCCGTCCCAATTTATAGCAAAATAAATTGTCCGTTCGAATCAAGCGATGGTTATCGTCATCGACGATGATCGTCCAATGTGAGTAAAACTCACCAACTCTATACAGTTCTATTTTTACACCGTGTTCTTAGAACTGTTAATTATCTGTTGTTTGACTGTGTGTTGACTGTTTGATTGAACTGCTAGTCAGTTAGTAGAAACTGTATATATATACATATATATGTATATATATATATATATATAAACCGTTAAATATTTATATGTTGATTCTTCTTATCAGAATATTATACTTTTGTTGTTGTTTAACATCTGTGAATGCAGGGAAACAGGTTGGAGGAATCCAACTGGATTCCTCAACAGTTATTTTACTGTAATTTATGTATTGTGGTATATAAATGTGATATATATAATCTGTTGTGATTACGCGTGGTTGGACGATATTCATCGTTGTTAGATGATGTGTTAAAAACCATAAGAAATACCAGAGCGTGATAAAAGGATTTTACAAAGTAATTGGTTAGGTTAACCAAAGCAAGTTAGTCGAGTTAAACAAAGTAATTTGGTTAGGTTAACCAAAGCAAAGTTAGTCGAGTTAATCAAAGTAATTTTGTTAGGTTAACCAAAGTGAGTTAGTCGAGTTAATCAAAGTAATTGGTTAGGTTAACCAAAGCAAGTTAGTCGAGTTAAACAAAGTAATTTGGTTAGGTTAACCAAAGCAAAGTTAGTCGAGTTAATCAAAGTAATTGGTTAGGTTAACCAAAGCAAGTTAGTCGAGTTAAACAAAGTAATTTGGTTAGGTTAACCAAAGCAAAGTTAGTCGAGTTAATCAAAGTAATTTGGTTAGGTTAACCAAAGTGAGTTAGTCGAGTTAATCAAAGTAATTGGTTAGATTAACCAAAGCAAGTTAGTTGAGTTAAAACAAAGTAATTAGTTAGGTTAACCAAAGCAAGTTAGTCGAGTTAATCAAAGTAATTTGTTAAGTTAACCAAAGTGAGTTAGTCGAGTAAATCAAAGTAATTGGTTAAGTTAAGCAAAGTGAATTAGTTAAGTTAAACTAAGTGGTTAATCGATGTGAATTAGTTAAGTTAAACTAAGTGGTTAATCGAAGTGAATTAGTTAAGTTAAACTAAGGGGTTAATCGATGTGAATTAGTTAAGTTAAACTAAGTGGTTAATCGAAGTAAATTAGTTAAGTTAACTAAGTGGTTAATCGAAGTGATTTAGTTGAGTTAAACTAAGTGAATCGGTTAGAGTTAATCAAAGTGAATTAGCTAAGTTAAACTAAGTGGATTAGTTCAGTTAATCGAGACGAGTTAACCAGTTAGGTTAAACCAGTTGAGTTAATCAGTTAGAGTTGATCAGTTGGAGTTAACCAGTTAAAGTTTACCAGTTAAAGATAAACAGTTAAAGTTGACCAGTTAGAGTGGATCAGTTAGAGTTAACCAGATAGAGTTAGTCAAACAGAGTTACTCAGGATAAGTTGCCATTCAGCACGACTGCTAGCGTTAATTCGCAGGGCTGCAGATAGCCTACGGCGGTCGGATGTTTCCCGAGGGAATTAGGCGTAACCATTGTGATCGCTGCGACCTAGAGTCAAGCGAATTGTGTTAAATCGAATAGAGTTATTCGATAGGAGTTAATCCAAAGGAGTTATTCGAAGTTAGTTAATCCAAAGGAGTTATTCGAAGTTAGTTAATCCAAAGGAGTTATTCGAAGTTAGTTAATCCAAAGGAGTTATTCGAAGTTAGTTAATCCAAAGGAGTTATTCGAAGTTAGTTAATCCGAAGGAGTTAATCGAAGAGTTAATCCGAAGGAGTTAATTGAAGAGTTAATCCGAAGGAGTTAGTCGAAGAGTTAATCCAAAGGAGTTATTCGAAGTTAGTTAATCCAAAGGAGTTATTCGAAGTTAGTTAATCCGAAGGAGTTAATCCGAAGGAGTTAGTCGAAGAGTTAATCCAAAGGAGTTATTCGAAGTTAGTTAATCCGAAGGAGTTAATCGAAGAGTTAATCCGAAGGTGTTAGTCGAAGAGTTAATCCGAAGGAGTTAGTCGAAGAGTTAATCCGAAGGAGTAAGTCGAAGAGTTAATCCAAAGGAGTTATTCGAAGTTAGTTAATCCAAAGGAGTTATTCGAAGTTAGTTAACCCAAAGGAGTTATTCGAAGTTAGTTAATCCCAAAGGAGTTATTCGAAGTTAGTTAACCCAAAGGAGTTATTCGAAGTTAGTTAATCCAAAGGAGTTATTCGAAGTTAGTTAATCCAAAGGAGTTATTCGAAGTTAGTTAATCCGAAGGAGTTAATCGAAGAGTTAATCCGAAGGAGTTAGTCGAAGAGTTAATCCGAAGGAGTTAGTCGAAGTTAGGTAATCCAAAGGAGTTATTCGAAGTTAGTTAATCCAAAGGAGTTATTCGAAGTTAGTTAATCCGAAGGAGTTAATCGAAGAGTTAATCCGAAGGAATTAATCGAAGAGTTAATCCGAAGGAGTTAGTCGAAGAGTTAATCCGAAGGAGTTAGTCGAAGTTAGTTAATCCAAAGGAGTTATTCGAAGTTAGTTAATCCAAAGGAGTTATTCGAAGTTAGTAAATCCAAAGGAGTTAGTCGAAGAGTTAATCGAATAAAATTTATTCGAATAGAGTTAGAGAAGTTAATCGAACATAGTTTATTCGAATAGTGTTGGAGGAGATATCGAATATAGTTTATCCGACAGGAGTTAAGTGAATAGGGTTAATCAAATAGAGTTAAGCAAATAGAGTTAATCCAATAGAGTCAGCCCACTAGGGTTAATTGAAAAGAATAAAACGAATATAGTTATTCGACAGAAAGGTTAAGTAAGGAAGTCAGTTAAAGGAATTTAAGGTGAACTTTTCCTATTTTCAAGGTTAGAAGTGTTGCTCAGTTAAGGTCTGAGAGGTAATTCTACCCCAACTTGATTGGCTTCGTTTTTAACTAAGAAATGGGTATGGTTCGACAGTTAAGGATGGTTAAGTGAATTTAGTAATAAAAGAAGAATAAGAATTGTTTTCTAATATAGAAAACAAGAGATGGAAATGTTTTCCAGTGTTAATAAATATATTTTCTAAACATTAGAAAATAGCAAATGTTGAATATAGGGAAACAGGTTGTAAAATGAACCAAAGAGATTAATGTTAAAAGATGTTTGTTCGATATAATTTCCATCTGGAAATAATATCGTTGTTTGCACACTTGTTTTTCTTTGATAGTTAACTCACAGACTATCGAAGTTTTGACCATTTTAACGTTGTTAATATGGAGAGACCGGTTGGATTATTATCCAAAGAACCACTCTGTATTGGCATAAGCGTTGCGAATCATTTATGCCAAAGAAAATTGAAGACAGAGTAAAGTGCAAGGGCTGTTGTATAAGTCTTAGATAACAGTGACTAAGATGGATATACTGAATGGTGCCTTCGGTTTGTCCAGTCCCAGGACAACGTATATGGAAGAAGGTCTGACAGAGTATATCCAATGGATCGCGTAAGTTGATCTGTTCAAACGTATCCACGTTTGGTGGTGGAGGAATTCGTTTCTCTTAGCTGTATACCCGTGTTATTTTTGGATAAGTCAATTTGTGATTTGGCGGGTATGACGATGTGGCATTCAAAGTGAATGGTGATCAGATGTTCTGAAGATAGACGTAGCTTCTAGCCTCACACCAGGAAGTAACAAAAGTTGGGCTAGGCAGCATGGCTAGTTGGGTCATTCCCAAGCAGGGTGTATTGTCACCGATCTAGGGAATATTCATATTTATACTTCTTTTTGATTCTGTATCTTCGGATGACGGTTTGATGGCCTATAACCGTGGTGGCAATATATTCGCGACACTCAAGCTAAATGAGTGAGCGGTCATGTGTGGCCGGGTTGCAAGATGTTCTTGTTGAACCTGCAGTGTATCACCTCTAGAGTACACTGATCAGAAGGTGCTCCCAAACCTTGTCTGTTGGAATCCATTCTCCGTTAAGCGCCCTGCGGTTTATGATTTTTACTATGTATGTAGAACGTGAGATGCAAGCGTTTCTGCTAGATTGATACCTATTTGTACTTAGACATTATTATAATATCACAATGATATTGCTTGTCAAAGTTGTTTAGATACTCATAAGGAAAAACCCGTTCCGTATTCACGGCGTGGTCTTATGAGATATCATATACCTGTTTTAAACTATTTTACTCATACCAGTCCCATGACTGACCCGAAGTTTACTTTGTTGTTTTCCCTAAACTCTTGGGTGCCTAAATTTGTACGGGCAGTCAAGTAGTCGGGATTTACAGATATACTTGGAGAGCTTGGAGCAGGAGGCTTCAAGATCATTTAGCTATAGTTATTTCCGCTGTGTTGTAAGTGCTGTACTCTGATAAGTACTATTGTATACCTAATTATTGTATTTCAAAGTTATGTTATATATTATATGTTATTCGTTCCGCTGCGAGATTCGTGTTACTCTGAAATGTAAGTGCTTCTTCTTCTATTATATTAGTTCTATCTTTTCTATTCTCACCCTCTAATTTCTTTCACTAATGTCTCAGAATTTTCGACTCTCGAGGAGTCGAAAATTTCCAGCCGTTACATATGTGAACAAGTTCAACCAGCTGGCAAGGTTCGGGTTAGAGTTGGTGGATACGCCACACAAAAGGGCTTTGCGGTTTGCTAAAGGGCTGAATAATCCTCTGCATGGACTAGCCATGTCCCATATTCCAATGGGGGCCACTTTTGAAAAGCTTGTCGATATGGCCCTATTGAATGAGGAGGACAAGGGAGAAAAGAAGGAAGCAAAAGCTGAGGGGACATCGCAAAATAGGAAGGTGTGGCCCAAGTAGGGGCAACAACAACAACAACAACAGAAGAATGGAGGGAAGGATGACAAAAGCAGGGATAAGAGAAAATGTCACAATTGTGGGAAGGAAGGTCACTTGGTCAGAGACTGTAAGAGAAGAAAGAACAATTGCTTTAATTGTGGAGAGGTCGGACACTTCTCTAAAGAGTGCCCGAAGAAACAGGGATCACAGGGACAAGGTCAGAGGGCAGGAACTTCTGGAGGGAAGGTGCATGCTCTCGTGATCAGCGCTCCTGACAGAGGTAGAAAAATTTCTGTAGAAGGTTTAATTTCTCTTTCAAACCATCCAATTAGAACACTTTTTGATTATGGCGCTTCGCACTCGTTTATATCTAGTTTTGTAGTTGAATCTCTGCACTTAATTACTAGTATGGTAGTTGATCCCATAGTTGTTACAAACCCCATTGGTGGTTCGGTTCATTTATCGATGATTTGTCGGGGTTTGAAAATATCTGTCTTAGGCGTCGAGTTTGAATGCGATGCGTATGTGCTCGGGTTTATGGGTTATGGGTTGATTCTAGGAATGGATTGTCTTACCACGTATAGGGCCGTTCTAGAGTGTGAGAGGAGGGTTGTTAGGCTCCTGACTTGTCATGGGAGGACCCTCGAAGTTTCTTGTGACCCCCAAGGGTCTGTTATGCTTAGCTTCCTAGAGTATCTAGATGCAATCTGTTCTAGTGGTTCGAGATTATTCTGATGTTCTTGATGAGGAACGAGGTATACCTCCGAGGCTCGAGATCGACTTCCACATATATCTAGTGGACAATGCAAAGCCAGTTGCATTACCAGTACGCCATATGGCTCCAAGGGAAAGGAGGGAGCTGAGTAAGCAAGCAGGGGAGCTACTTGAGAAAGGGTTTATCAGACGAAGCATATCAGAATGGGGTGCTCTAGTAGTATTCGCGACTAAGGCGGATGGTTCGCTTCATTTGTGTGTTGATTATAGAGAGTTGAATAAACTCACAAAGAAGAATAGACACCCGCTTCCGAGGATTGATGATTTATTCGATCAACTTGTTGGGGCCTCGGTATTATCTCATTTAGATTTGGCCACGGGGTTCCATCAGTTGAGGGTGGCTGAGGACAGCATAGATAAGACCGTATTTAGAACTCCGGATGGTTTCTTTGAATGGCTAGTCATGCCTTTTGGGCTGACGAATGCACCCGCCTATTTTTTCAATCTAATGAGTAGGGTGTTTTGGGAGTTCCTAAATAAATTTGTCGTAGTCTTTGTGGATGATATTTTGATCTTCTCCAAAAGCGAGGAAGTGCATGCCCAACATTTGAGAGAAGTCTTGAAAACTCTCCGTGACCATCAGCTTAAAGAAAAGTTCTCCAAATGCCATTTTTGGAGAAAGGAGGTGAGGTTCTTGGGGCATGTGGTCTCTAAAGAAGGGATAGATGTAGGTCTAGCTAAGGTGGTTGCGGTGCAAGATTGGCATATTCCTAAAAATGCAACTGAGGTGAGAAGCTTTCTTGGGTTGGCAGGTTACTATAGGAAGTTCATTAAGGACTTCAGGAAGATATCAGCACCTTTCACCAGGCTAACAAAGAAGAATTTGGCATTTTCATGGGATAAAGACTGTGACGTTGCTTTCCAACGACCGAAGAGGGCTCTGACAATAGCCCCAGTCTTGACCATGCTTGATGGAAGTAAAGTGTTTACTGTTTACATTGATGCGTGCGGTACAGCGCTTGGTGCGGTTCTGATGCAAGAATGGAAAGTAGTATGTTATGGGGTAGGAAGTTGAGAGTTCATGAAAAGAACTACCCCACCCATGATCTAGATCTAGCTGCCATAGAATTTGCATTGAAGACGTGGCATCATTATTTACCTGGAGAGAAGTTCGAGCTATACATCGATCATAAATCTCTCAAGTATCTTTTCTCGCAGAAGGATCTCAATTTAAGGCAACAACGGTGGATGGAATTCTTAGCTTCTTATGATTTTTAAATCGCTTATACCCCTGACAAGGGTAATGTGGTGGTTGATGCACTGAGTAGGCAGAGGATGGCCTTAGGTCCTCTGTTTGTGGAGAGAAAGAGCTCGAAGTTCATATCGGCTTTTAATTTTAGACCCTCCATCGAGATTTTGCCTGATTTGTTTGCATCCTTGGAAATACGACCAACTCTTATGGACCAGATAGGAGATTCACAACAAGGTGACCCACAGATTTTGGACATCATAGAAAAGCTCAGAAGAGGGGAGACATCTAGTCACCTCAGTAGATATGTCATAGATGAAAAGGGGTGGTTGCGACGAGATGGAAGGCTTTGTATTCCTCAAACTGGAAGCTTGATAAAAGCAGTCCTAGAAGAAGCCCACCATTCTAAGATGATTATTCATCCAGGCGGTGACAAGATGTACAGAGACATGAAGAGGGTTTTCTTTTGGGTTGGGATGAAGAAAGATGTGGTCGAATTTGTTTCTCATTGTTTAGTTTGCCAGCAAGTGAAAGCTGAGCAAAATAAGCCCGGTGGTTTACTTCATCCTTTGGAGGTTCCTCGGTGGAAATGGGAGAGCGTCTCTATGGATTTCATAGATGGTTGCCTAGGTCAAAAAAAGGCAATACCAGTATTTGGGTGGTGGTAGATGGACTCACTAAGAGCGCTCACTTTATTCCAGTTAAGAGTAAGAGGATGGCATCATGGTTGGCAACAAATTATATTCGTGAGATAGTTCGTCTTCATGGAGTACCTTCCATCATCGTAAGTGATCGTGACCCCATCTTTACCAGCAAATTTTGGAGGAGTTTGCAAGAAGCATTAGGTACACAGTTGTGTTTGAGCACCGCTTATCATCCTCAGACCAACGGACATATGGAGAGGGTGAACAGAATCCTTAAAGATCTTTTAAGACTGTGTATCCTAGACTTCGGAGGGACTTGGGAAGAGCATCTTCCTTTAGTAGAGTTTGCTTACAACAATAGTTATCAAGCTAGCATCCGCATGGAACCCTTCGAAGCATTGTACGGACGACTCTGTAGACCACCAACTTGTTGGTGGGATTCTACAGAAGTATTATTACTTGGACTAGATATGGTTATAGAAACGTCCAAAAAGATTGACCTTATTCGACGACGAATGAAGACAGCTCAAGATAGGCAGAAATCCTATGCAGACAAGAGAAGAACCGACATCGAATTTGAAGTGGGAGACTTAGTTTTTATCAAAGTACCACCCCTATGGAATGTGGTTCGCTTCGGATCAGTAGGGAAGTTGGCACCTAGGTTTGTGAGACCATTTCCCATAACCGAGAGGATTGGCCAAATGGCCTATAGAGTAAAACTTCCAGAAAACCTATCCGGTGTTCATGACGTTTTCCACGTCTCTCATCTACGGAAGTGCCTGCATGACACCGCAGAAGTTGTTGAGCCGAGTATGTTGGAAGAAGTAGAAGTGGAACGGGAGACGACAGTCAAACGAGTCCCTACCCATATTCTTGGATCAGAAGATAAGAAGCTGCGCAATAAGGAGATCAAGTTGCTAAAGGTTCAGTGGGGAGATAGCCCAGAGGATGCGACTTGGGAGACCGAAAATAAGATTCGTGCTTCGTACCCTTTCCTTTTCGAGGGTATGTTCTTAACTCCTTTTTCCAAGTTTTATCAGTACTTGTCTCTGTCATTTGAGTACATCTTATCCATAATATTTTTTCGACCTTTAGATAGGATTCCTATGGATGTAAACATCTATTTGAAACATGTTATGATTGATGGATGCAAGTGGATACAAGTATTTGCTAGTGGTTGCCTGTGGGTGCATATACACACACATTAGGCACTAGATCGGCTCAATCACTCTCATACTTCATATGGATGTGTGTGCATTTTCTTTTCTTTTGTGAATGGAAATGGATGAGTTAGCATATGGATGTTGCATTTGGACGAATGAATGTGAACACAAATAGAACTCACATGTTGTAATAGGATTATTTGCATACATATTGGATTCATGGCACTAACATACATTACATTGAGGAGGTCAACTGAATCAGTAGACCGTCGGATTTCGCATTAGTGTTGGGACATGTACACAAACCTTTGCATATATTCATATAAGCATTAGAAATCTTTAAGGACAATGGATGCTAGTGACTGGTGGATGAGTAGATGGATGATGGATGATAGGATATGCATTCTTCTGAACTTGGAGATTTTGGGGACGAAATCCTTTGAGTAAGGGAGAATGTAACACCCCGAATTTTAACGACACTAAAAGAGGATAAATTATATAATAATTATTTTAATATTCATAAATAAGGGAAACGGACTGCACCATTGCGTCCGTCTCGAAATTCTGGTTAGGATAGAGATTTGGTTTGTGTAAAACGGACACCGTATGAAAGTGTTATGAGTGTTTTAAGTTGGTATACAAGTAGAAAAATTATATATATATACGCATGAGTCAGAGGTGAGTCAGAAATTTTATCCAGAACAGTTCAAATTCGAAAAATTCGTCAAGGCGGCAAAAATCCCACTCTAGGGGGTCGACCCCCTTTAAGGGGTGTCGACACCCCTAGGGCTGAGGTGGCAGTTGGTTTTAGGGGATCTAGCAGCTATATATGTGTGTCATATTCTCCTATTTTCTTCATTGGAAATCATGGAGACCATATGCTGCCGGGATGCGAACTGAGACGAAACCGTTTTCTACAGCAACGTACTTTGCAAATCAAATTCAGAAATTCAAAATCCATTCTTTCTCAATTCTTTAAACCTATCGCTGTGAGTTTCTAGTTGCTTTTAGGTTTAAATGGATAAAAGTAAATTGTGAAAGACTGTGAATTGGATATGTTGTAAACTATGAATCTATGCTATTGTTAAATCCTATACTATGTCTTGATAGATCTATTTCCCTAGATCTAATACAATTGTGGTTATTCTATTATGTTGTCTATGTGGATCTTGACTTGTAAACATATTGTGGTGAACGTAAATCTGTTAATTTGGACAGTTGTAACATTGGTTAGATCTAGTTCTTTATGTAAATCACCTTTCACCTGTCATGTTGTGGTCAATTTAGATATGTTGCAAATTGGACATGTGATTCATCTTTAGATCTAAACATGCTACTATGTCACCCTAATTATGCTAGATCTAAATAGTTCGTTGGACATCTAAATGGACATTTAGATCTCATTATGCTCGCTATGACATCGTAGTTATGTAGAACTAGTAATTGCCACAAGTTCATCAATTTTATGCTTCAATGTCCACCTTATCACCATGTTTAGGCCAAGTCATGTTAAACAATCACTTTTGTTACATTCCTATTATTTTCCCTTTTATCACTTATGACTAGGCTATTATTTAGCCTAGGCATGTCGCCAAATTTGTGAGGGCGCTAGTTAAGGAACGGGGGAACAGGGTTAATATTGGCATAATTTGAATATAAACATTCTTGGACATTATTGGATAGAGTGGGCACCAACACCCATAAAAGGAAAAGATTTAATTAATTGATTGATTAATTAATTAAAAATGGAAAGTCTAGTAATTACAATTAGGAATTGTAATGACACTTATGACACGAAGTTAGGTTGCATTAGTGGTGGAAGTCTGCCCGGACCCGACCGACATATCCAGCAGCCACTATTTTTGAACCTAATGTGAGAGGCCTAAGTGTGCAAATACGAATCGGGCTAAGATACGTGGTTAGACCCAACTGTGGAATAAGACTGCCCGGACCCGACCGACATATCCATCATCCACACGTTGTAGGCCTAATGTGGGAGGTCTAGCCCCTTGATAACCATAATTGGACATGGTAATGAATTAGACTACTTAACCTAATTTAATCCATAAGGATTTTATGATAATGAACTTAAGTTAGGGTTAAGTAAAATTGGATGGATAGTGGATGGGTTAAGTAAATAAGAGGGGGTGGGTAATATTTACATATAGGCCCACGAACTTAACCCAATAAGGTTATGTAATTAAAAACACCTAGTGGTATACATAACCGGTGGAAAATATGATAAAGTTATGTAATTAAAGACACCTTTTAGGGTAAGCATAGCAGGTATAGGGCTATGTAATTAAAGACACCTAGGGGTATACATAGTCAGTGAAAAACCTAGTGGGGATACAAGACAAAGGGGAGAGCTTGTATCATATTGTGTGGGACTCATTTCAGTCAGTAACCCGGAGTAGGTATCAAATAAAGTACTCCGTACTAGGCGGAGAAGGGGCATGCTTACTGATTAATTATAAGAGATTCGAACGTGAAAGACGGTGTGGGCGGCGCAAACCGATTGGGACATGTGCATGCATGAGCCGGGCAGAAGGGGATAAGACGACCATGACACCTGTAGATATAGGGCTATGCATATCAGCAAGGGGTTGCCACTTTAGGACATGATACATCCTACTGTGGGCCGGCACAAAGTATCTACGGAGTAGGGAGCCGATCAATTAGCATAGTGGTTAGGGTACATTTGGACATGTGCCCTAAGTCTACCGCATTATAGTGAAAGGGATTATCTCATTATTGTTATACTAGTAATAGTGCAGAGTAATCATTAGTGAAGCACATAACCCTTATCATGTCTGCCTTGTCACACGTGCCATTTATGCAGTGATTTCCCTTATCCACTTTATATGCCTATCATGTAACCTTTATTTATTTACTTCCTAAATGTAATTTGACTCGCCAGACTTTATGTCTGATCCTTTTTGTTTCCTCTTATGTCTTTCGTCCCCGCCCCTCCCCCCCACGTCCCCGTTCTCAGGGCGGGAATACTCAGGCTTAGTCAGGACTCAGTATCATTTTGCTAGGAGATGCTTTCGAAGTATGGCTCAAGTTCTTATCTCTACTATGGCTTGGTTCTTTTTCTTGGGGAATTATGTTTTCTTTTAAGTATTTATGAACTCTGATGGTACAAGACAGAAGTTATATTATTTTAATGGTTTTGTGACTTATGGTATTTTGGACCATGATGTTATGTTTTTATGTTGAAATAAAAATTTGAATTTTCCGCTGCTATCTTATTATTATCTGTCTTGTAATTATTCTATGTCTGTTTACCTATAAAGCTTAATGGAACTTAATGCATTCCCTTGGTGAGTGACATTAAAGGACGTGGGGTGTCACACTAAGCATAAGTCAACTTTGTGATAAAGGCCATAAAATGAACTTTGAAAAAGATAAATGCTTTATAGAAGATAGGAATTCAAAAGTAATATTCGAAGGAGATTGAAAGAAAAATATCTATATATTGAGTATGAAAATCTCCAATGATAATCTATGTCTTATGACCAATTAAAGTGGCCCTTGGATCTGGCATAAGATATTCGGTCTTATAAATTTCAAACACATCTCTAGGATTTGTATATTAGATTCAGTTAGGGGATTACCCGAAATGAAATTTAAAGTTAATAATTTATGCGGCTCTTGTTAGTCCGGAAAATTAAAAAGAAGTTCATTTAAATCAAAGGAAGAAATTACAACCTCGAAACCATTAGAGTTAATTCATATGGATTTATTCGGTCCATCCCAAACCCAATTAATAAATCACAATAGATATGTTTACGTAATAGTCGATGATTTTTCTAGATTTACCTGGACCTTGTTTCTTAAAAATAAAAGTGATGCTTTTTATCAATTTAAAACTTTTGCTAAAAGAATTCAAAATTTATTCTTTAAAAATCTACGTAGTGACCACGGTGGAGAATTCAAAAATGAAAATTTTGTAATAAAAAAGGAATAACCCATAATTTTTATTTCCCTAGAACCCCTCAACAAAACATAGTTGAACATAAAAATAGATCAATACAAGAGTGTGAGAGAACTATGTTATCTGATTTACTAAGAAATTTTTGGGCTGAGGCAGTTGCAACAGCTTGTTATATTTTAAATAGAATTTCAATCAGACCCTTAATTCATAAAATACCATATGAACTTTTGTATAATAAGAAACCAAAAGTATCATATTTTAAAATATTTGGAAGTAAATGTTTTATTCTTAATACTAAAGAAAATCTAAATAAATTTAACTCAAAATCCGATAAAGGAATATTTATTGGATATTCAGAGAGAAGTAAAGCATATAGAGTTTTTAACTTAAGAACCAATACTATATAAGAAACCTTAATGTAACCTTTAATGAAAACTATAAAAACATAGCACAACACCATGAAGATAAATGTGAAAATAAGGTTAATGAAACAAATAATCAAAATAATCAACCAAATAAAAGGATTAGATTACTAAGAGATCACCCTGTAGAAAATATCTTTGGAGATATAGAATCCATTGTTAGGACTCGAGACCAATTAAATAATATGAGTAATTCAACAATTATTTGAACTATTGAACCTAAGAATCCAAAGGAAGCATTATCTGATGATTCATGGATCCTTGCTATGCAAGAATAATTGAATCAGTTCACCAGGAATGATGTACGGGAACTTGTTCCCAGACCGGAGGATAAAATTATAATAGGAACTAAATGAGTATATAAAAAAATGAATTAACACGGTAAGGTCATAAGAAATAAGGCACGATTAGTAGCGCAAGGTTATACTCAATAAGAAGGAATAGATTATGATGAAACGTTTGTCCCCATAGCAAGATTAGAAGTAATTAGGATATTATTAGCATTTTCTAATCATAATAATTTCAAATTATATCAAATTGATGTTAAAAGTGCTTTTCTAAACGAATTTTTTAAAGAAGATGTATATGTAGAGCAACCACCTCTTTTTGAAGATGAAAATTTACCAAATCACGTATATAAACTAAAGAAAGCGTTATATGGATTAAAACAAGCTTCTAGAGCTTAGTATGATTGATTAAGAACGTATTGATTACAATCTAACTTCGAAATTGGTAAAGTAGATAATACACATTTTATTAAATGAAATAATAACGATATACAATTAGTACAAATATATGTTGATGATATAATATTCAAATCAACAAATAGCAAAATGAATAAAGAGTTTTCAGATACTATGACCTAAGAATTTGAGATGAGTCGCATGGGAGAATTAACATTCTTCTTAGACTTAGAAATTCGTCAATTAAAGAATGGAATATTACTAATTAAGAAAAATACGCAAGAGATTTAATTAATAAATATAATTTTACAACAACTAATAGGAGACCAACACCAATGGCAACTAATATAGCCTTAAATAAAGATGATACGTCAAAAGACGTTGATCAAAAATTATATAGAGATATGAAAGGATCGTTATTATATAATCGCTAGTAGACCAGATATAATACATAATGTATGTCTTTGTGCAAGATATCAGTCGCAACCTAAAGAAACACATTTGAAAGCCGTAAAATGTATTCTACCATATATAAACATACATTAGATTTTGGACTATTTTATCCTGAGGATGATTCATTTAGTCTAATTTCTTATTGTGACGCTGATTATGCGGGATGTAATAAAAGTACTAGTGGAACATGTCACTTCTTAGGAAATTCACTAGTTTCTTGGTTCAGTAAAAAGCAAAATACCATATCCTTATCAACAACTGAATTAGAATATATATCTGCTGCTCTAGCTTGTTCACAAATAATATATATGCAACAAACTCTAAATGATTTTGGATTAAATATAATTAAATCACTGACATATTGCGATAATACAAGCACTATAAATGTTTCAAAAAATCCAACTCATCGTTCAAGAACTAAATATATTGATATATGACATCATTTTCTAAGAGATAACGTAATTAAAGAGAAAATTTTACTCGAATTTATAGAAACAGAAAAACAAATAGCAGGGATATTAACAAAACCATTAAACGAAGCGATATTCACTAAATTTAGTAGATAATTAGGTATATTTTTCATTAAGTGAATTAGAATAATTAAATATATTAATATATATATAGCAAGAAAAATCAGAAAAATGAAATTAAAAATACATGTATGTCGAAATACATTTTTAGATATGTCGACATATAACTTCCATATTTCAAAAAATAATTCCTACCATAAGTTAGTTATAACAACCATTTAAGCTTTATATTTTGAATTTTCTTCTTAATCCTCTCATTTCGTTTCTGGAAAAACTCAAAACTAAATTAAACTACAGTCTCCACTAATTATAATGACCAAATTAATCTTGAATCATCCGCTGGACCATCCGAAGGTCCATTTCAACGCTCAACACTCGCCCGTGTTATAAAATTAGAAGATAAAATGGAGTATGTTCTCCAAACGCTCACTGAAATTCAAGTGTTGCAAATACGGATGAATCAACAGCAAGTTAAACAAGGAAAAATTATGCGGTATCTACAAAAGTTTGTTATGGATAATCAAACAAATCCGATTATCATCGAGGACGATAATCCAATAATGGAAGCAGAAGAAGAGATGATAGAAGAGGAGGATCAAGAAGAGGCAAAAAATGAAGGCGTGGAGGAGGAGGATCAAGTCATATGAGTTAGAGAAGTTTGTTTTGATCGAGAAGGGAATATTATTGATCAAAACGGGGAATTCTGCCTCCATTGCCCCAGTTTCCCAATTCATAGGTCCCCAATAGTTAAGGATAATTAAACGCTTATGTTTTCAAGTCTGTTCGTACGTAAATTGTAATACGTATTCTCGCTTTAACATTGTAATTTGTATAGTTTGTAATTATTTGGATTATAAAATAATGTCTGAATTATTTAATTCATACAATGTTTATTTCTATCTATTTCTCATAGATTTTAGTATAAGTATTAGTATAGTTATAAGGAGATAATATAAGCATGAATTTAGGGGAAGTCATGTATATAATTTATTTTAGTATATAATCAAATAGTATAATCATAGGATATATATATATAGATATAGGATTTAGAGGGAGTATATTTAGAATTTCTTTTTGTTAATGACAAAAGGGGAGAAATTATAAAATAAGGATTAGTTTAAGGGGAAGTATGTAGAATTCATGATAAAAGGAGGAATATTAGAAGGATCGAATCAAAGGTATGAACAGGTATGAATATTTTTGAACGAAGGTTGTCAACATAAAAAAGGGTGAGATTATTGAAGAATGGAGTTTTGATGACAACAACCTTATTTCATTTATCATTATTCATTGATTATAAAATATATACTAACATCTCTATCTAGAATATATATATACACACACATATATATGCAGGATTTGTATACAGGACTTAAAAATTGAAGACTATACAGTTTTAGAGTTTCAAGAGATTCAAGATTCTGAAGAGATTCAAGACTCATGAGTTATGGAATTATCAAGATATCAAGATTTCAAGAAAAATATAGTAATAAAGTCTACTTTATATGTAAGACTCTGAATAGCACTCCAGGTTCAAATTCAAACTCTGTTTTTCAAATTCTGATTTTTAAATTTCAAATTCTGTTTTCAAGATTCAAATTCTGTTTACAAATTATTTTCAAATTATTCTATCTTACTTATGATTTTAAATAAATTTAAAGTTTTATATCTATATATATAAGTTTGTATATATATAGTTTTATAATCTTATGGTTTTACAATTTTAAACCTTATAATTTTATAAATATGTTTATATAAGAGGATTTTCTTTTAAAGGGCAAACTTTGGAAAATTTTTGGTAAAAAGTAAGGAAAGTTTCAAAATTAGGGAGAGGGACACAGTTACACTAAAGGTGGAATTCAGGGGGCCCACTAACCTTTTCCCATTTACACTAAAATTTGGCCTTCTCACTTATTTCTAAACTTTTCATACTTTTCACCAAAAAAATTGTTAAGTTTGTCCTTCTCCCTATTTTCCACTTTATATAATATATAATTATGTTTTCATATGATTTTACACATTAGAATATTCATTTATATCATTAAGTTTTAATTCAAGAATTTCCAGAATAACATATACGTTTAGACACTTGAAAAATAATTTTAACATATATATGTCGACATACATAAGAGGCTATATCGACATACAACTGTCAGAAATTCAATTTTCAAATGAAGTGTCTTTTCACTATTTGTAACGGTTCTGAAATGTTGCAACCATTCAAATCTTATAAATAGGGGCTGATTTCGATTTTTTTATAGTTCTTCTTCTCCATCTTTACCCCTCTTCATCCCACCGTTGTTCCATATCATTTTATTGATTTCTACACTTCTACTTTGCCGATTTCTACTCTAATTACATAAAACTTCTTCTTTTCTCACTCTCTATACACTACTCTCTGAATTGAAGTTCTATTGAAGAGTTATAGGGCTGTTGTAATCATTTGGGAATTGTTTAGGAAAGGGTGTGCTCCTTATAGCCCCGAAATCAAGGAAAGGGAGCGGTGTAAACCTTATAGCCATGAAATCAAGGGTGGTTGGAGCGGTGTTAACCTTGTAGCCGTGAAATCAAGGGAATCATACTTGGATATTGATAATAATAAAACTCTACGCAATCCAGCGTTGCGTGAGACTGAACGTAGGACTAACCTGAACTAGTATAAAATCAGGTGTGTTCTTTCCTTTTTACGCATTTTGTATTTGTCTATATTTGTGTTTGTGTTTGATTCTGTGTCTGTGATCATCTTTGTTGTGTGTGATTCGTATAGTAGATCATATAAGTTTAAGATTTTCATAAATTTTTCGAAAACACTATTCACCCCCCTCTAGTGTTTGTTTTGCCTTAAGATCCGCATTCCCTAACACTATCGTGACCTCCTCGGAAAAAGATTCTTCTCCTCACCCTTTCGTTGACTAGAATCGCCTTTACCC
The DNA here is from genome assembly GCA_030737875.1 of Allium sativum. Classification (NCBI taxonomy): domain Eukaryota; kingdom Viridiplantae; phylum Streptophyta; class Magnoliopsida; order Asparagales; family Amaryllidaceae; genus Allium; species Allium sativum. The sequence goes on along the minus strand of CM060921.1, from coordinate 814,690,616 downwards.
TAACCCAACACCAATCCAAATTAATCATCCCCTTTCAGAACATGAAATTTGGGGAGTGCTTAATGTCATGGCGATGACAAAGCACTAGGTCCAAATGGCTTTGGCCCCTTTTTCTTCAAATGTTTTTGGTCTGTTGTTAAACCTTATATTTTGGAAATGTGTAATGAATTTCAAGTTGATCTGATGACCATTGCACGCCTAAACTATGCGAACATAGTGCTTCTCCCCAAATCACCGGGCTCAACCTCCCTTTCATCATTCCGTCCTATCATCCTCCTCAACACCACCTTAAAAATTATCACCAAAGTCCTCACCAAAAGGCTTCAATCGGTTATTGCAACTTCAATCGGTGCTGAACAATCTGCATTTATCTTGGGTCGCAATATTCTAGACTGTGTTGCAGCCATCCAAGAAGTCGTCTCATTTTGTCATAATACCTCGATGCCAGGAGTACTTCTGAAAAATGATTTCTCTAAAACTTTTGGTTCTGTTAATTAGAACATCTTTTTTGAACTCATGGCCAACAGGGGCTTCCCACCTAAATTGTGTAACTGGATCAAATGTATTCTTCAAACTAGCTTCTCTTCCATTAACGTCAACGGCGAAACGGGGGGTCTTATTAAATCTGCGCGTAGCCTTAGAAAAGCAGACCCACTCTCGCCTCTCATTTTTGTACTCATTGTCGATGTATTCTACCAAATGGTCAAGCTGGACATCAATAACCATTACTTTGTGGGCATCAAACATTCGGTAACTAATCAGATGATTTTTAACCCACAATTTGGGGATGATACTATTCTCTTTGCCTCATTGTAACCCTCCTCTTCATTTCTTTAAACTTCTCCTATATTTTTTTGAACTTGTTTCTCGCTTATCTATCAACTTCCGCAAAAGCTCCATCATTATGCTTGGCAATTCGGACCACCTTGGCCCTTCCATCTCTGTGAACTTCAACTATGACCTATCCTACTTCCCGATCACTTACCTTGGTATCCCCCTCTGTCCTATTAAACTAAAAAAATCCGATTAGGCTCCCCTTATAGATAAAATTGAACTTGATTATCCACTTGGAAAGCCAAATCCCTCTCTTCTGCAGGTCGCCTTGTTCTAGTAAAATCCGTCCTCTCTGATATCCCCTCATATTGGATGTCTTTTGATAAACTACCGTGTTGGGTAATAGAATAGATTCCATCAGAAGCTCCTTCCTTTGGAATGGGAGTAAGATCAAAAGACTTCTCAATAGACAAATTGTTTGTATCCGTCGAGATCATGGAGGATTAGTCATAATCAATATCAATTCCTTCAACATGGCATTATTAACCAGATGGCTTTGGAGACTTCTCACCCCAGGTAGCTTCATTTAGAAAGATTGGACCTTGTAGCTTCATTACCACTCAAACCCTAACCTTGCTCTTCGCTTCCCTCCCCATGCAAGCCCTTATCCTTTTTGGTCTGGTGTTCTTTCATCCCTTCCTCAAGTTAAGCATCTTTTCCATGTCAAGGTAGGTAATGGTAATGGCTGTCGTTTCTGGCTTGATATTTGGCATGACATCCTCCCTCTTTTCCGCTCCTTTCCCAATCTTTTCCCTCTTACCACTCTCCATGAACTAACTATTATGCAAACCTCCAACCTGGGTCGCCTGCTTTTGCCCTACATCTCTCTTTGACCTCGATACTCTGTCTGAATTCCTCGATGTGCATAATATCCCGCTCTCTCTTAATTTCTCCAATACAACAGATATCTACTACTGGGCTCTCTCTCTCTAACCAAAGGTTTCTCTATGTCATCATGATATAGCTTCCTCAACCATCGTGGTCGTCTCTTCTCTTTCTCTAGATTATGGAAATGTCACCTAACCCCTCGCATCTTATTCTTCCAATGGCGCCTCATCCATGACCGTATTAACACTAAGAACAGACTTCGTTATTTCAATATACCTGTAGATCTTACTTGCGTCCTTTGTTCACTGAATGGTGAATCTATTCACCACCACTTTCTTGACTGCAACTTCTCATATCATATCCTAGCTGCTACAAGTTCTCATTACTTGGTTTATCCATATAATCCCCTCATTGTATGATCATTGGCAATATAACTCTCCCAATCTACTAGTGGATCTATTCCTTGCTATATACTGCTGGCATATTTGAAAAGAACGCAATGTAGTCATGTTTGGCAAACCTAAAAGTAATTTTACTAGCCTCTGTAGATGTATTACACAATTGTTTCATGCTTGTTCAAGTACTGTGCATTCTGCTTCTTTCAGACTCATTATTCCTATGGAGACATAACACGAAGAATTTCAAGGGAGCACCAACGCAGGATGACAGTAAGGAGGATCATTGATCTCTATTCATGCGCTTTTTCTATGGATGTTGTTATCTCTTTTATGTATATATATATATATATATATATATCTTTAACTTGTTCTACCGTGATGGTTGAAATTATGGGGATTGTCCTTGAGTCCCAAAACACTATTATTTTGGCTACCGATCTGGCTTGTTGATCAGGTATGTTAATTAATTATTCTATTTAATCGGCTGTGCAGCTCCACGCTACACAACCGTTTCTTTTAAAAAAATAGCATAATATGGAACAATGATAAATATACCCATGACGAAAACGATGAAGACCTATCCTTCACTAAAATTTATTCAACACAGAATTTTATTCTCTCCAGCTCTAGGACAACTGTCAGTTAGATAAGAAAATTGAGATTTCAATAAGATATGCGCGAATGACACACAAATATTTCTAAATATGGAAATCTCAATAAAAGTTGTGTGATCACAAACAACACTAACAGTTACAACCCAACTACAATAAAAAAGATAAAATGTTGGAAAGGGAAATACACGATACAAGTTACATTAGACGCATGCTAACATCGTTTAAGCACTATGAGGTGGGCTCCACGGTTGGAATTCGATCCACTACCGTACCCACACTGAAAACGCAGTATGGTAGTCATGCAACCAATGTCATGCGCCTGCTGACGCTTCTCCATATGGACCTCATGAAGCTTGGTCTGGATATTGCGGAGGACGACCATCTCCTGGCTCTCTTGCTCAGGCTTTTGAGGCTGCTACGGTGGCTATGGCTATTGAACAAAAGCAGGAGGAGCGAGAACAAGAGCATCGGACGGCTGAATGCTCATCTTACAAAGGGTGGAGCAGCTTATGACGGTAGGCGCCTTCTTCACTGCGGTCTCTCCAGTAAGCCTCACCTGAAAGTATTGGAAGACATGGGTGAGAAGATAGCTGTAAGGAAAGTATTTCCTCAAGGTGATGATGAAAGGCTCATAAAGGCGAATCATAAGTACGTGTGCCCAGTTGACGGCTATACCATCCAGAATGGCATATGCGGTGCGATGCACCAAAGGATAGGTCTACTCCAACCTTCCCGTCTTTGGGATGATGTTGTATTGAATGATGCACACAACTAAACGAGCAATAGGTCGCAGATTGGTGGTGGTCCAAACTCCCGGGGATTCAAGGAATATGTGCTCAAGGATCTATGGGTCATCCATCTCAATGACATCCAGCTCAGCTCCGACCGCTGGGACACCTAAAATCTCCACTAAATCATTGTGAAAGAACTCAATTTGGGTACTTACGACATCAGACTGAATGACATAAGCCTCATCGCCGATGTTAGCATCAATTTGAACATCGAAGAGGCGGATGCGACACACATAATATTCACGCTCAAAGGTATCAAAGCGCAGGATTGGTGTCAGACCTACAACGATGAATAGATCCTCCAAATGAAAAAGGGTGAAATCAGCAAACTTCACCAGTCGGCCATGGTAAAAATCATAATTGGCCATAACCAAATAGCGCCGAATGTTCTCACTTAGCCTTCAAAGGTGTGAGGTCGGGGTGTTGAGCGACAACGTTTAGAGGAGGAGCCATGGAGGAAACGGTGAATTAGACAAGAAAAATTGCAGATTTTGAGTATAATAGGGTTGACATCCGCGTTGGGATGATTTTAGTGGAAATTAGAGGCGAAATGGAGTGTGGGAAGCTTGGATTGGAGCTTGAGAACGAGGAGTGTTTGGGTTTGTTAAAAAATGGAGGCAGGGAGGAAGAAGTCAGCTGGAACGATATATATATATATATATATATATATATATATATATATATATATATATATCATTCTAACACTATTCGGGTTGGGTTTCAAGTCACGCGTGGGGGGGGGGGGGGCAATCGGTCAACCTAGCTCCCGAAGGGCGCTCGACCAAATGCCTATAATTGGGTGCGGCCTGAAACTCGGCCCAACGACCCGTTTTAATTTATTAAAATTATAATAAAACTCCTTATAACACCATATCGTCTTTCGAACCCCAACTATAATCTCATGCTCACTTCCACCACTAGTCGAGTGGAGAATTAAATTTCCAATGCCTTTTCCCCTGCCTTTGAATAGTTGCAACCACCAAACGAATGAATGAATTTTCGAACAGAAAATTAGCTAGAAATACGAAATAAAAATTTAAAACGATTTTTCACTTTTCTTAGTTGGCAAATAAAGAAAAGATTGTCAAATCAAATACCCTAAAATTAAATCAAAAAAATTTCCTTGGTCTTTGAAAAGAAAATTTAAAACTTTTTCGAAATTAATTAATTAATTATAAATTAAAGGTTTCGTATTATAAATCCATTTTATTATTATTATTTATATTCTAGTTTATATTACTAACTGGAAAACCATTTTGCATTCCAAATCGTCGGGATTTTAAAAATTCAAAAATATTAATTATTATAATTTTGATAAATCATTTAATATTTAAAAAAGAGGAACACGAGAAATCACAAGAAATCGGTGTTAATTTGATTTTTGAGGAATATTCCTTGTCATTTCAAATTCCCTTCTTTTTACCAATTGGATTATTTATTAAAACTACACAAAACCCGAATAATTTTGAAACTTGAATAGATTTAAAATTTTAGAACCATATCTTTATAAAACTGTTTTCTGAAACCATAGTTTTGAAAACTTTCGAAATCCATTTTATCCTTCCAAATAGTTTTAAAAATGGGAATTCTTTCGAATATAAAACCAAGGACTCAAACGGGTATTTCCAACGAAAGAATATCCAAAATTTTAACAAAGAATCAAATGGATATACCACGTAATTATATTTCTTATGGATATGACATATTGACATGAATTACCCATTTCAGACCAAGTAAATGCCATTGTCTAGAACCACCAATGAAACCAAAACCAGAAATCGCGACTATCTCAGTTGTAGCTAGATTTTTTGTCCAGTCCCCAAATTCAAATCCACGGGAGTCACCATATGTTGTCGTCATGCTCTTCACAACAAAATCGCCAACTTACTGCGGGGTAAGACAAAATTGGATAGAAACTCGAATTCAACATATTTCAACTCTTAGCTGCTTAAGGCCCGTCTGAAATAAACGGGCCCACGACTATTTCATCGTCAAAATAATTTAAATCCGAGTAAGAAAGACGAAGAAAATAGAAAATAAAATCGAATACATTCTCCCACGAGTCCTAATTTAACTAATTCCTCTTATCATCTATCCTGGCTCTGATACCAAATGTAATATCTCACATTCTTCTGAACTCAAATTTCAATAAAAATCGAAACTCAAACTCATCCAAGCATGGAGAGTGTAAATCTGGTACATGAAAACAAATGGGTATGATCATATTCAGAATACAATAAAATAACTCACAACGGAAACGAAATAGGATAAATTAGTATCGACTCGATTAACCACCTTATAAGAGCAAGTCACCATGTCAATACCGAGCATGAGACAGAAAGAGAACCGTAAACAAAACTTAAACTAGAAACTTAACTTCCTCGAGATAACTTGGGAGTTGTAATAAGGAGGGGGTCAGAACAATAAGTTCTGGTGAGCAGAAAGGGTACAACACAGTCTATATAATACACAGATGTATCTTTTTTGGTTCAAACAGAGACATATGTCTATCAGGGCTAGTAAATTTAACTTAACCCTATAAAAACTTACGCATGACTCTAACTACCATACCCAAGGTAGCATTCGCAAACAACAACGATACTAAGATAGAACGTTTACGCATAAATATGAAGCCTTTAAACCATCATTCAACTAATTACCAAAATTTAAGAGGTGGTCTCTCAACTACTCGCTATTAATATTGAGGTAAATTATTTTTGTATAGCCACTTAAGACCTCGCTATTAATGACAGCTAAGGGTCGATCCTTTCAATCACTTAAGGCCCAAGGCGGACCTATCGGTCACCTGATACCATTTTTGATGGTTTGCCCTACACTAATATAAGTTAGAGGGCACTAGTGATAGGTCCTACAAATTTAAGGCTTCCATCATTCATGCATATAAACTCATGCCCCGCATAAGGCGAGAGATAGTAAGCAGTCACTTAAGACCAATCGGGTAGGTAGACGTAGCACACCATTTAAGACCTCCCTATAGTGGAGCCCCTCGCTACCATCTAGCTGACCTTATTAGGATAATCCCATAATCACTTAATACTTCCCCCTTAGGATAGGTTAACCTATAGTACCTCCGTAGTGGTCATTTAAAATATATTCGCAGGTAGACCCTCAACCCGAGTCGTTTAAGACCAAAGGGAAGTGGACTAATTATAGAGATTATCAAACTCGTACCCAATTAACTTTTAATGCTTTCATTTCTAGGAGGTGGACTACGTGGTTGCTAAATACCTTTTAAAGGCGAAACTAACCACTTAAGACCTTAATTCCCAAAGCAGGCCAAGCTATTGAGTTATTTCCATTTTGGTTTCTTCTTTCGGAAATAATCCACGTACGCAAACTAACTATCATCACGGTTTCCTATGGCCAATGATGTCTCACATCAGTTGGACGTATATTCAACTATTAGAAAATGCAGACTTCTTTCGATTAAGGCAACTGGCCTCGCATCATCAACCTACTAAGTCCAATTCTAATTATATTAATTATAGATTAACTATAGTAGAATAAGAAGAATCTATACATTTCATATCATAGAGTGTTTAATTAATTGTTTCCTTATTGGACTTAGCACTTAAAACGACCAAACCTTTTTTAATTCATTTATTGCTATTTATTAGGGCTATATAATTTATGACCATAACGATCATATTTTCCTAAGGCGCTAATTAACCACTTAAATGTCATTTATTACCATTGTTTATAGTTAATGTCATTCATGAACCTAGCGATCAAAAATTCCTAAGAAATTAAATTACAATTAAATGTCCTTATTATATCAGTCCCTTTTTATTTCTAATCTAGTTATTCTAACTCCTTAAACATTTCTATTTTACTTTAATTTTATTTATTCTTGTACATACATATTTGTATGTTATAAGAATTATTTATTTGCTTAACTGGAGTTACAATTCCTACTCCTAGTCATCGTTCTCAAATTGTAACCATTTAGGCCTAGCTACCTAATTCAATTTATTTTCTCCTAGATTAACGATGGTTACAATAGTTATTAATTCTTTATGGCCTTATTTATATCGAATCAATCACATTTATTGCTATAAAGTCCATAATATATATTCCATTTAATATGGATTTTACTCTCATATATAGTTCCATAAAATAGAAACCATTTAAACACATAAACAACATACATTATTATAATATATTTTGCGTTATTTACGTAAATTTGGACGGATAATGTGTGTATATATATATATATATTTGCGTAGTTAACGTATTTATTATTCATTTATTTTTATTTAATTCAATGTTTTGGTTTGAGCTAACAACCAAAACAGTCCTTTTTGTGTTTGATCTTTTAATAAGATTCCAAATCTTACAAAAAAGGTCATTGACTACGATTATTGTAAATTTTGCCTAATATATTTAAAATAGGAATAAACATATTTCAAATCATAAGAAATATTTAATATGTATGTATGTATTTGGAATGGTTGATGTAAACTATGCACAAGTATACATAAATCTACGTTTGTACATAAATTGCACAACCCTTTCCTTTTTTTTTTGAACATATTCCTTATTGATTTCAAATAATGTCTTTTATTGAAAAAGAACAAAAGGGCATATTTACAACAATCAAGTTAAAACTCAAATAAAACTGAACACAAATAGGCTTATATCTTTTTAACAAAACTTACATGAACCACAAATCAACACCAAAACTATAGTTCTGGAATAAAACTACATTTTAATAATGATTTATGGGACTGATATCCAGATCTATGGTGTTTACAATGACCGCAATATTTTTAGACACAATTGTAGGAAATAATATTAACAGTCTAACTGGCCTACAAAATAATTATATTCAAACCACAATTATCCTTTCAGATCTTACAAAAACTACAACAGATCTGCTGAACATATAGGCATATATTACAGATTTAATACGAACGAAGTAATCAGATTATTGTACACTATATATATAAATTTCTCCCTCGCCTGAAAGCATCCAAATCCGAATATGAATAGTCTTTTAGGTCTACAATCTCTAAATTCTTACAGATCCACGGTTGTTCTAAAAAGAGGATACTTTCAGATTTATTGATTTGCAACAAAATAAAAAAAAGATGGGAAAAAAATCTAATAAAGAAGAACTTAAAAGTCAATCCATATCCTTTTCCACTTGAATCTGATTAATCTCCTCAAATCTATAATGTTTATGTTTGACTGTGATTGTATATATTCATATTTTGTTTTAGAATTTTTTTTAAGGAGAAAAGAAATGGCAAAGCTTCGGTGCTGCTCTTAGAAATAGGTGGAAAAGAATAGGGGTTAGCCCTTTATTTATTTATAAGAGTTGAAATGGCCATGAACTGCTAGACTAGGTTTAATAAACGTCCGTCCATTCATTATATATAATATATAAAAACCCTAACTGTTGAGATGTTCCAGATCGCCTAGGATCGACCGCCAGTGGTCTTCGGAAGTTTCCGTCAAAATGTACTGTTTTTCTAGTAATGCCAAGGCAAATATATTTGCCTTGTATATTCAACAAGCAAATATTTGCTCATGTAAATAAAAAATTCATCAAAACATATGGATCTTAACACAAAAATAATAAAATTTGTGATTTAATGGTATAAACGATAACTAGATTCAACTACAGGAACTTAATTTGTATTTCAAAGTATAAAATGATGCAAACCTAATAAAATTTGTAAATAAGGACGTCTCATTAATTTTGACATATTTTAAACTACTATAATTCATCAGAACCATCCGAAATTTCATTCTAAAGGTTTTAAACATTATTTTAAACATGTACTAGAAATTTTCATATCTATATAATTCTTTGCGTTCATTTCTATGCTCCTTATAAACAAAATATTCACTAATTCGAATTTTCCAAAACTCAACATCAATATAATTCCTAACTTCCATTTTAACGAAAATATCTCTTTCTTTTTTTTCCAGTATAAACATTTTATTAACCAAATATACTTTTATTTATTAATTACTTACAAATGTCTTCGATGAATCTATTTTCTCAATAAATTCCGGTATAGCTCATCACACAAATGCTAACATAAAGTCCTTTGTTAGACATGCCACGTAACAATCATTCCGTATAAACAAATTGACAATCACCCACCAAGTATATGAGAAGAGATTGGTAAAGATAGGTTGAGAGTTGAGTCGACTGCTGTTACTTTTGACGTTGTAATTCACTTGTTTGGAGCTCCATAAAAACTCAAAAAATAATCCTAACACAAGACATGGATGTAGATATGTTTTCTCATATGTGCCTACGATTACCAATTTCATGTCCGTCTATTATCTATCCCAAAATCTCAAAGCTTTTTGTGCAAAGACATTGATGCATTTATCCATTATAAGCCTTTGAGAATTATCGTACTGAGTGCACTGAAGAAAATTAAATGGGTAATTGAAAGAAAAAGGCTGGAATTGAATTTTTTTTAAATGAAGAAGTAATAGAGTTATCATTGCTAGCAACTATAAGAGATTTCACAAATAATCATTCATTTCATGCTGCATGGTATACAAATTACCACAGCAAAACAAGGTCTACAACAACAACAATTTCTAGGCCAGAACATGAATACATGATGCAAAATGCAATGGGAGTATAAGTGACCCTTAGCAAGATAATACAGATCTTTAAACATTAACAAGTAATTGTAGTTTGCTTTTTGCATAACGAGAACTAATTTTAATTATGCTTCTCAAAATTATAGTGAGGTGACAACCTTCCAATGGCAAACTTTGCACCAGCTTAATGAAATGCAGAAAAGAACTTGCTCATCTGTTCTATTTGCTTTCTTCACCCTCTTCGGTATCTAGAATTTCTTTTTTGCCTCCATTAATTATTGCATCATTATTATCTCCTGTAAAAAGTTTATTCATCAAAAAATATTAGTTCTCCATTAGTCTTTACTTTACTCGGTCCTTGCGAGAACAGAGTACAACCGCACCAACTTTCGACTTAGTGTTAGTGCAACGCGAAAAAATAAGCCAGCAAGAACTAAATTGTGCACTGAAGCGGCTAACGATGACCTAGCTATAACAGCACATATGTCAATGCCATGATGCAGCCAACTAAGCTTTGTATTTGTTTCTTTCAGGAGGAGAAGCTAATACTTCCTTCAGGCCCATCTTTTTGTTGTTATGTGGGGGGAAGGGGAGGGGGGTTCCCCCTAAGTAGCATTAAACAACAAAGACCATAAGGATGCAATGTCTAAACCACTTCTCTAGTAATATCAGTAGTTCACTCCTCACTGTATAAGATTTTTGTAGGGACAACTTCAAGTTAGGAATGATAATGACATGGGTTGCGGTCGGTTTTGTTTGCCCTATACCTGCCAAATGGACCCGGTACGGGTTTGGATTTTTTGTCCCAAACCCAAAATTCATACGGGTCAAGGTAGACCCGACCCATCTCAAGACTCAATAAAATTGTGTATATATATACACTAATTTATTGATTTATATATTTTTTGCCACTAAATAATAAATTAAATACAAATGACATTACGTTTGCAATTACAAAAGAATATAATAAAATGAACTGTATGATAATAATTTAAAAAAAATACATTTACTATTGTATAATAATTATCATTGATGCACCTTAATACAATGAGATTTTATAGCTTATTGATTCAAAGTATATAATATTCATGTCAATAATCACTTATATCTAAAAAAATTAACCAATAATCATAATAATAATAAAGCGGTGCGGATCGTGTCGCCCGTACCCCACCCCAACCCTAGACCCATGCATTTCAAAAGCAGATTAAGGACCTACCTGCCTTCAAGACCCCAATGAAGCAGGGTCTAAATGGGCCAAATTGGGGGGAGGTGAACGAAATATGGACCATAGACACTCCACACTGCCATCCATGCTCCAAGTTGTGTATGATACAATAGCAATGCTGCACAAGCAATTAAAGGCAGCATTCCTCTTAGTCATGACATTAAAAAGCTCGGCCACGTCTGGTCCAAGATCCCCATCACGTACCCATCCTCTTCGTCCCATTCTTATGGGTTACAAGTAGTGCATGGCCGCCAGCTGCTTGGGGTCGGCCACGTCGGTCGTGGGTTCATTTCTCATGGCTGCTATGACTATCCACCCTCTTCCAATGAGGTATAACAAAGGCGGATGAAGACAAAAAAACAAATACTATTCTAAGATCTCGAAGCAATGAATTGGTGCAAGTCCAATTGCCACAAAAAAAATTTGTAGTTCAAAAGTGGTGGGACCTTTTTGCTTATTCTAGTCCAACCAAATGACCTCTCCCTAAGGAGGAGACTTAAATAGTGTGAGTAGGATCAGATACTCCAATCAGGTATCATGGACTAAGGAATGGTCGGAGAGAAGAAATTAGATCTTGAAGTATCAGTGAGGTAAGATCTAATGTGCAAACTAGTGCAGAAAAAGAGGAGGTGAGTACGTGAAAAAGAAAGAGAAGAATGATAAGGATATGGTTTGGCTAGATGAGAAAGGAAGGACAAAAGAAAGAAGTTAAGAGGGTAATTTGGACGCAACTTTTACGGTTGAGTACTAGGTGCAGATTGCACTATAAGTCATCAACTAATTGATCGTCCTAGTATAACACTAAACGGCCAACTATAAGATGAGCTTTGGACAAAGGTTGAGCCTTGGCCTTATTAGGCCGAATTAAAACATTAATCGTCCCGTGTCATCTTTTAAGATTTGACGTGATCCGAAAGACAATTATCCTCATTATGGCGGTATCAAAGACTGCAACCAAACTTCGAACCATCTCCAAAGATTTGAAGCAGTCCCAACAACAATGTTGCGACTGCACAACGAACGAATTCTAAAATAATTCAGCTAGAAATCCATAATTAAATTAAAAGGGATTTTCCCCTTACCTAGCTGACAATGAATAGACTATTCATAATAACGACGAAGGATTTTCCTTAGCATTCTCGATGAAAAAAATTTAAAACTTTTTTTTCCAAAATGGAATTTATTATAAACTAATGGTTTCATATTTATAAATCCAATTTATTATTACTACTATTATTATTTCAGTTCGTATTATAAACTAAAAAACCTTTTTGTGTTCAAAAATGTTGAAGCTTTAAAATCCTAAGGATTAATTGTGATAATTTCAATAAATTATCTAATATATATAGAGAGATGGATACTAAAAATCATAAGGAATGGATATTTATTATTCTTAAATTTAGTGGTATGTTCCTTGTCATTTCTATTTCTCTCCTTCCTACCAATCGGATTATCTTTACTAAAATTACAAAACCCCCAACAATTTTTGAAACACAAATAGAGTAAAATTTAAAACCATATCATTATAAAACTAGGCCTTTATAAAATCATTTTCCGAAATCGTAATTCAAAACCTTTGAAACCCATTTTATTTTTCTAAATAGTTTTAAAAAAAAAAAAATCTTCAAATACAAGGCCAAGAACTCAAATGAATATTTCAATAAACATAGATTCAGAAATTCAACAAAGTAAAAAATGGATATACCTGGAAATTATATTTTCGAAATGGATACGACATAATAACGTGGACTTTTCCATGTTTTGGATCGAGCGATGGTCTTAGCCGGAACTACCAACAAAACCAAAAACCAGAAATCGTGGCTATCTTAGTTGTAGCTAGATTTTATTATATACATACATACATACATACATATAGGGCTGTTATGGTAATGGTAACCGTTACAGATACAATAAAACTGTTACCATACCGATACTACTGGTAAGCCAAAAATGAATACCGATAACTTACCGTTACCACCGGTAAAATGTTCATTGGGATACAGATAAACTGGTAAACCGTTGACTGGTGATGGTGAATTTACCGATACATAAAGCTACTAAATAATTAACACATGAAAATTTTGATAATGATAAAAAGTTAATATTCTTTTACTAATTCTAACTCCATTAATGTTTATATAAATATTTGAACTTATTTTAATTGGCACAGAAAATTTACTTAGCATATCACAAGATATTTACAACAATATAAAATAATAATTTTGTTAATGTTAAACTTAGAAGTTAATAAAGCCAAAAAGAAGTACCAACCTAAATAAATCTATAACCATCTGCATAAAATATGATAAACTTTCAAAAAAGAAAAAGGTTAGAATTTATTAAAATAGTGAAAAAAAATTAATATGACTGGTAAATTTACCGTTACCACTGGTATTGACATTTCTTTACCGCTATTTTGCCGTTAATAATGGTAAAACTTACCATTACCATACCGATAGCATTAGTATACTAGTGTAGGTCGATATTGGTTATCACTGGTTTAATACTGGTTTGGTAATGGTAAATTTACCATTACCATAACAGCCCTACATACATACATATATACTTCCAGTCTCCAAACTTTAATCATCGGAATGCACTATATGTCGTCCTCATGCTCTTCAAGAAGAAATTTCCAACGTACTGTGGGGTAAGACATAATTGGCAAGAAATCTGAACTCAACATATTTCAACTCTTAGTCGCTTAAAGCCCATTTTTATTATTAGGACCACGACTAATTCATCGTCAAAATAAATTAAATTCAAGTAAGAAAGATGAAGAAAAACACAAAAGAAAATTGAATTACGTTCTCTCACGAGTCCTAATTTAACTAATTCCTCTGATCGTTTAACTTATGCTCTGATACCAAATGTAATACAACACACTTTTCTAAACCCAAATTTCGACAAAAATCGAAACTCGCACACATCCAAGGTTGGAGCGTGTAAATCTGGTACTTGCAAACAAATGGGCATGAACATAATTAGAGTACGATAAGATAACTCACAGAGGAAACAAAATAGAATAGACTAGTATTAACTCAAGTAACTGTCTTTTTAAAGTAAGTCACTTTGTCAATACCGAGCATGAGAGAGAACGAGAACCGAAAGCCAAACTCAACACCTGTGAGAACCCGACCTTCCTTAGAAAATCTGGGTGGTTGTAATGAGGAGGGGGGGGGGTCAGAACAACAAGATTCCGGTGAACAGGAAATGCACAACACAGATTATAATACATAAATGTATCCCGTTAGATTCAACCCAAGATGTATGCCAACCAAGGTTAATGATTCTAGTCTAACCTTTTAAATATTTATGCACGACTCTAACTATCCTTCTTAAGGTTGTATTTCCTAAACATGATACTGAGGTAGAACGTTTAGGCGTATATTTAGGAAGCATATATACCAGAGCATGGCTGGTTATCTAATCGAGAGTGGACCCCTAATTATGCGGTTTCTATACATATGTATGTATATATATATACATATATTCATTCTCTCATCACTTATTATCTAATACCTCACTATTAATGATATATAGGGTGGATTCTCCCTGGTCGCTTAAGACCCTAGGCGGACCTATTGGTCACTTATTATTCCTCGATAATTTATTCAATGTTAACATAAACTAGAGGGCACTAGCTACGGGCCCTACTAGTTAAGGCTTCCGCCGTACACCCTTGCCCGTGTAAGGTGAGAGATGGTATTTTATCGTTCGCTGTACCATCTAGCCGACCTCATTGGATAACCCCCTTGCCGCTTACTACTTCTCGTAGGATAGATAGCCATATCTGACATTTTAAGTTTTCAGGTTTGGGTAGGCCCTACACACTCACACTATTTAAGACCCCTAAACTGAAAGACTTACTCCTATGTAGACTCTTCAACCCCAGCCGCTTAAGACCCAAGAAGCGAACTATATGCGAAGGTTATTAAGTTCGTACCCTATTAGCCTTTAATACCTTTCCCTATTGGGATAAAATGGGCTACGTCATTAAGTCCTTTCCGTTTAGTTTCTCTTTATGGATATACTATACACACACGATTCATTATCGTTACAGGTTCCTATGGTTAATAATATTTCACATCATTAACCTACTAAGCCCAACTCTAACTTTTAATTATAAGTTCTATATTAACTAGTATAAATAATGAAATTTATATCCTCCTAACCCTAGGATCTGTGTAGTCAAAGCGCTTAGCGGTCCTATAGCGATAGATGTGTAAAAAGCTGCAGCGGGGCTAAAGTGAGGAAATAACAGGGATATAGCGGATGTGCAAAAAAGTTAATTAGATGTAAAGTTATAGAATTAAAATTAGTTAATTATCATTCTCGCATCATTTGTGTAGAAGAAACAAACATTAATGAATATATTATAACAGAATCAATGAATATAATGATTATGCATACTAGATTCAAGGATTAGTACAGATTTCTATCTTATATAAAGCACTTATGACTTAAAATTAGCACTTCACATTAACTTTTTGGATTCATTTTAAAATAGGACCCGTCAAATCATCTTCTATATATTAATCTTGCTAAAGAGGATGCTAAATAGCGTTGATTTAGCAGGTGCAGCGGAAAATAGCGGGACTAAATGCGGAGCTACTGTTCATTAGTGCTAAATTGAAATAGCGTAGCGGTTGGGGAGCGCTACGGGCTATAGCGGGGATTTTGCGGGGCTTTAACTACATAGCCTAGGATATATATTTAATTATTTCCCTAATTGCACTTAGTACTTAAGCAACAATCAGTACCTATAAATCCCCTTTTATTTCATTTATTCCTATTCATATGTTAATTGCCATTTATAACCATAACGAACATATTTTCCTAAGGAAACTATTAAATCATTAATTTCCCTTTATTTCCATTGATTATAATTAATGTCATTTATGAGCCTAATGGCCATAATTTTCCTAAGATATTAATTCACAATGGACATCCGTATCTTATCAGTCCCCAAACATCTATTTGTTGTACCCCAGACATAACTAATTTTGTTTGTTTATTTATTGCCTATGTGTGTGTGTGTGTGTGTATATATATATATATGTATATATGTATATGTATATGTATATATATTTGTGCATCAGACCTCTCACATTAAGTTGATCGCTTATGGATGTTGGATTTGCTGGTTGTTTCCTGGCAGACTTCTACCACAAGTCGAACTTAACCTCGTGTCTTAGCATAATTATATTTATTATTTAGACCCCTCACAGCAAATTGATCGCATATGGATGCTAAATTTGCCAGGCAGTTCTGGGCATACTTTTACCACAAGTTGAGCTTCGTGTCTTAATGCGATTATGAATTAAATTTCCTCATTGGGTTTACAACAGTAATCCTAATAAATCTCAGGAATTGTAACCATTATACAAAATTTCCTAATTAAATTCACTTTCCCCCAATAAACGTTGATTACAAATGGTTATTTATTTATTTGCGGCCCTATTTATAGCAATCAATTATATTAATTGCTACAATGGTCACCATAAATATATTAATTAAATATGGCTTACATTTACATGTATGATTCCATAAACGACTATTGTTCAAACATTTAATATAATATATATTACGTCGTTTATGTAGATTCATTCGGATAATGTATATATTTATTTATATTTTCGCGCGGTTAATGTAGTTATTTTCTTATTATTATTATTATTATTATTATTATTATTATTATTGTTAATTTTAAGGTTTTAAATCTCAGATATCGGTCGCGTTTCGTCTTGGGGATTTTATAGACTCGGTCTCGTATCGGGGGAGATCTCGAACGAGATGAGTCTAACTCGGGAGTTCGTCTCCGATTTTCATCTCGGGTCTGAAAGTTCATATCGGAAATATCTCGGGATACATGATATGTTAAAAATGATATTTTAACAAAATGATTTTTATGAATGCTATCAAAAACATAATAACTTAAACTTAAAATGCAAAATAACTTTATTTTGCGAAAGATCATTCATACTATAAATCATAATATGCTTAAAACAGGAATATTGTTAGACAAGAAACATTAAAAGGATCCAAAACATTAAAAAATTCAGCATAAATAGACCATAAAATGCATAATTTCATAAGTAATATGTATGTAAAAAGACGAATATGAAAATCAGAAGCATTGTAAAACATATACGAACATATAATATAATCATTTAACATGCAAAATGTAAAATAACAAAAGACTGATAAGGCTAGATTTGAGTTTTTTAATTATAGTTCTAATTTAGGCACAAATTTAAATTTTAACAAAAAAACTAAGATCTCGGGCGATATCCCAGTATTTCGTTATGGTCGATATATCGTTCGATATTGCAATATCTTGGGCGATATATTTGAAAGGAGATTTAGAGTGATATTTTCTGTTTCGTTTCGGAAGGAGTCCAAAACGAGATCTCGGAGGAGATCTCGGGCGATATTTGCGAGATTTGAAACAGTGGTTAATTTAATATTTTGGTTTAATCAATAACCAAACATTCCTTTTTGTATTCAATCTTACCATAAGGTCCCAAATTTTACAAAGAGACCGTTAGCTATAGTTACTGTAAATTATGTCTGATTATTGGAACTGACATATTTTCAAATCACAATAAATATATGTTTATGTATATTTCAGAATAGTTGATGCAATCTACGCAGAAATATGTATATTTATATTTATACGAATGTTTACACAACTTCCCTTTTTAAATCTTTGTGTCATATCTCTTATGAATTCAAAATAATGTCCTTTTGTTCAAAAAGAGGAAAACGCCATATTTACAACAACTAAAGCAAAACCTCAACAACATTAAACATAAATAGGCATGTGTCTTTTATAATTAAAATCACATAATTCACCATTTTATCTTTTTAATCAAAATCACATAATTTATCTTTTTAATAATGAAACTATAGTTGTGGAGGAAAACTACATCTAAACAATGTTATTGGGACTGATTTCCAATTCTTTAGTGTTTTACAACATACTACAATATATTCTCTAACATAATTGCAGGCAATGTCCATAAACAATTTAAGCAAACCTATAATTAATATTATTCCTAACCATAATTCACAATTTCCAAGTTTTAACAATATTTATTAGCAGATCCGACAGGTGCCAATTTAAATTCAACAATATTATGAACATATCTGATGATAATAGGAATAGATTTTAAAGTCTAATTCAAACAAGATAAATATGCTATTATAACTTTGTATGTAAATTTCCCGCTCACCTGAAAGAATCCAAATCTGAATAATCTTTTAGGCATACAATTCCAAAATTCTTACAGATCTACAATTATTCTGAAAAGGGGAGCTTTCAGATTTGTAGATTTACAAAAAAATAGGAAGAGAGGAGAGAATCTGACGTAGAACCGCTTTAGACGTCAATTCATGATCTTTTCCATTGGATCTGATAATCACTTTCAATTCTATATGATTTGTATTTTATTGATTGTATATGAATATAATTTAGATTAAGAAATTTGATTGGAAGAGAAAGGGAAATTACAAAGCTTCGCTGTTGCCTACAGATTTGTGTGGAAAAGAGTGAGGTCTTACCCCTTTATTTAAATAAGTGGAATCGGCCATGAACCGTTAGATTTATTTAAATAAACATCCGTCCGTTTATATTATATAATATAGCGAAATTGCCCTCAAAATCTAGCCGTCACTGGGCACTACAGGCCCGAAGCGATCGACACCCCCTTAGGGGCGGTCGACTGCCCTATGGCCGAAATGCCCAGTGAGTGCCGGTCATATAAGGGAATATATATTTTAATTATTACGTTTATTTATTTCCATCCGTTTTTTTATTTCGTTCATAACTTTTTCATACGGACCCCGTTCGTGAAACTCCAAACATGAAAGTTGATCAGAATTCCGAGACAAACGCATCAGTTAAAATTTTGAGGCCAAAGTCAATCATTTGCAGTAATTCCTATTTTCGAGGTTCTAATTAAATAACTAATTCATTGTCAAAATTATGGGTTGTTACACTTTTCCATTAGAATCTGATAATCCCTTTCAAATCCATAAAATTTATCTTTGACTGATTGTATATAAATACATTTTTGATTAAGAAATTGATTGGAAGAGAAAGCAAAATGGCAGAGCTTCGCTCTTGCCTACAGATTTGTGTGGAAAAAAATGAGGCCTTACCCCTTTATTTTTAGGAGTGAAACTGGTCATGAACAGTTAGATTTGTTTTAATTAACATCCGTCCGTTTATATTATAATATATAACGAAAATACTCTTCAATACCTAGCCGTTACTGGGCTGAAACTGCATGAAGCGGTCGACCGCTCTAATCAAGGGTGTCAACTGCCCTTGAGCGTTTCTGCCTGGTGAAGGCAGGTTATAAAAGATAAGGTATATTATATTATTATTTTTATTTATTTTCATCCTTTTTTGTGTTTCGGCCCTTACCTTTTCATACGGACTCCGTTCGCGAAACTCCAGTATGAAAGTTGACCAGAATTCCAAGACGAACGCAACGGTTAAAGTTTCGTGGTCAAATTCCATCATTTGCGAAAATTCCTATTTTCGAAATTTTAACTAATTTATTGTCAATATCTTCCTCTCCCACCATCAATAAACCCAAGCCAGGAACAACCCATGCACACAGTGTAATGCACATACACATCACCGTTGGCCCTCCAATCGATGAACTACGGCTAGCCACAAATGCGCCTTCGCCCACTTAACACCATCGACAACTTGCTACGAACTCCATCCTCTTCCTTCTCAAAACGACCTCATCGAGACAAATTCGAATGTCAAAAGCAAAACACCAGCCAAAATCTACAAACTGCTCTTACTTCCTACTCCGTCGTTACCTTCTTCATATCTCGCCACTTCTCTTAACCAAAATCCAGAAGGTTCGATCCCCTCATCACCCAAAACCAATCAATCAAATATGTTGAACCCAAAACATAGCTAAAACCCTAAAACCCACTCCACATGCCACGTCGGATCACCAGACACCTACCGGTCATCACCATGGCATCATCTACCTTCAATAATGCTCTACCATTAATCGCTCCATCGACAACCACACCAAAAGTTCGAAATCGATTAATTTACCCTAATCACATCTCCAGTCCATTCACCCTTTATGCACAACTATAATTTCTAATTCCAATGCCTAATTTCATGATTTTTAAACACTAATCCGATTGTATAATTCAAAATCCAAGATACGGTGGTCGATTGACGACTAGTTGAGCAACTTACTGTAAAACCTTAATTTCTTTTCGCTTAGTCAACTAAAAATCACCAAGTTATTTTTAAATAAACATGGAAAGATTTTGAACAACTTTGCAGTTGAAACTTTATCAAACATCAAATGGATTTGGCGATATCAATTTTTGAAACAAGGAGGCACAAGTTACATATAAACAAAGAATAAATGTTTTACCATTTACAGGTTCCAGTTTGATTTTCTTGTCCGTCAATGTATTTTAGCTCAAACTACATTAATATTTCCTAGTTTCTAAAACATAAATAAATCAACACGACGTGCTTTCAGGTTCAAAATCTTAATGTTGGATTTTTATCACTTGATTTGATATTTTCTGTACATGGATGTTACTATACTTCACTATATCATAAATATCCAGACATGCCTAAAACCTAAAAAATTAATAGATGCACATAAAAAACTTCATACAGAATTAGCATTTTGAACTTGCACGTTTCACAAAGCTAAGATCAAGATAATTTTTCACCTTAACTTGCAAGCTAGTCCCTTTTTACTTTAGCTTTAAAGCTTCTTGCTTTTAAAACTCTTCTCACTTGTCTTGATTTTAAGTAAGCGCTTCTTTGGACATAAGATGATTTTTTTTTTATGTACTTAGTTTTGAAAGTTAAAAAAATTGGAATGAAGTAAACTTAATAATGAAGATGATAAAGAAAATGTGAGACATAAGAATGAGTTGCATACATGTATAGTGAAGTGAGAAAAATAGAAAACAATATAATGGAAAGTCCAAAATGCCCTTTTTCTTGAAACTTCCATTACAAGCTACTTAATACAAGCCTTAAATGCAATTTTGCATCACATCATATCAAGGTACTCAAGTTGCTCTTCTAAAACATATTGATTTAAGTTAATTTTTATTCATTTTGTTATACATCACATCATACTAATTAAAAAATTAAAATAAAATACTTCTTTCATTATTTTATTTTAACATATTGTTTTACCTTTCAACATCCATCACTTCAAGCTTCCATTTGTACAAATTATTAGGTGCTTATCTTGGAAATAGTAATTAATCCATGTACTTAAAAAAAAAACTTTTCGTATCACATCATGTATTTTATAAGCCTTTAAATTTCAAAGTATTTTTTTTTCAAACTTGATTAAGATAACATACACTTAATAAAACACATATACATTTCTTAACATTATTAACTAATACTTAAGATTTAAAAACATGTACATATGCACATGTCATCTGCATGCACTTATTATTTTGAAACATTAAGATATAATATTACTCATTATTATTTCAAACCAAATACTACATTTTTCTTACAAATCTTACTTTACTTATACTAGATTAAAAAAAAAAAAATTAAAAATCAATTTTCTACTCGAATGAAAGCTGGAAATCCGGGAAGTATTTTCCAGTTTATATTTTCAGTTTTCAAATGAACATTTTATAAATATAAATTAAATTTTATGATTTTTAAAATAAAATAAATATTCACATATTTTTAAAACTATAAAATTTCTGGATTGTCACATACTGTAGCATGATGAATATTTTCATTACTATTTCAATGAAAAATATTTAGTTATCACCTGTTTCAATAAGAAAAGAAATACAATAATGAAGCCAATAATAATATAATGAAGTGTGATATGATCAAATATATTATTTTCTCTAGAATATAAGTAATAAAAATATCGATTTGCTATATTCTAAATATAGTTAGATGTGTTACCCTATTAGCTTATAATATGAAATTGGATTTAAACATTTTACTTCTGTTGATCTCATCGGAGAGGATTGAAAATAAGGAGTGAGCCATATATTTCTTTCTATTTATATTTTAGACTAAAATAGTGAGGAGAAATCAGTAAAATAGTGATTTTTTCTTACTAATACCATTACTAAAAATATCACGAAATATTATACCAAACCTTTTAAGGAACTGCAAATACACTAATTTTTTTCTCAAACGGCGAACTACAGCTGATCAATATGGTTTTTTATGGCAATCAACCATCAAACAATAGTTGTCGATGATCGTGCAAAACAGTATTACTCAGTTGTTGCTCATCGTGCAAACTGATTTTATACGATGAATGCTTGCCATGTGAAATGCTTTAGTATTAGAAAGCATATAAAATTTGTTATGTTTATTATCCATAAGTCTGGTGCCCTTAGCAATTCGTTATTTTTATCAAATGTAATAGGAGGAGAAAAATGAAGTGTGGTGCTAAGGGCACCCCAATATGTTCTTCTTAATACCGCAATTAAAAAATTAAAACTCATTAAAATTTGTGTGCTTCCTAATACCGCGTTACCTCTCCATTCTAATCTCTCACACAATCAATATTTTCCAAATTAATCACGTACTAAGCTAATCCAAAAAGCCTAATCTCTCCTAATCGCTGTCATCTTCGCATCTCTCGTTGGAAAATTCAAATTCGTACGGTAATCTCTCAATTGTTTGGTGATCTAAAACCCTAATTTATCACTTCCTCTTCTAATTTGCTTAATTCAAACCTTATTCACGGTTTTGTATATTGCGGCGTCGAATTTGTTGATCGGTTATAGATCTGGGGTTTAGCTCGTTGATCGGTTTTACAAATGAGGACGAACGAATATCGAGCAAAATAGAAATAGGGTAAAACAATGTGGTAGCCCCTATTTTTTAAGTGTGGTATTAAGAAGAGTGTAACACTAATTTTTGTGGTATTCTTTAGTCGTGGTATTAGGAAGAATATATTGGGGTGCCCTTAGCACCACACAAAATGAATATCAACACATTTTATGTCTTCTTTATTATTTATAAAAGTTTAAACGGCAATTAGGGTCGTTCTGGTTTTTTTGATGTTTATCTGCTAAACAGCAGATCTCAGCGCCGTGCAGATAGTTGAAGGGGGTAATTTGCCCCAATTTTGAAATTACAACCACAACGGCTGAAGATGCCCAGACAGATTGCAGTAGCGTCTTTCTAGGTTTTCCATGACGTCTGGCGTTACCAATTGCTAAATACGGATTAATGGTACCGCGGAAGGATTAAAAGCCGCATCCTTTGCCTGGGAAGAAAAGAAAAGAAAAAAAGAAAAACCCATTCAATATTTTAATGGCCGAAGCAAAGAAGACCATTGTTTTGAGGTCCTCAGATGGGGTTGATTTCGAGGTAGAAGAAGATGTAGCGAAGCTGTCAAAGACGATCCGTAACATGATCGAGAATGACGTTTGCGATGGCGTAATTCCGTTGCCTGATGTCAGCGGTAAAGTCATGACGAAAATCGTTGATTATGCCGGAAAACATGTTGAGTCTGCAAGCGACGGTATATCTGACGGTGATGACCTGGAAAATTGGGATGCTGAGTTTGTTAAATTCGCTAAAGTTGATAAAGACCTGCTTTTCGACATGATCTTGGTATGTAATTTTTCATAAGTTTAAAATGATTGGATTCTTACGAAGCACACGGGTTTTTGAGAAGTTTATTATTTTGTCATCAATTAGTTCACTGATTTTAAATTACTTTGTTTGATTCCTCCTTTATTTACTATGTGATTGCATAATAATAATAATACTAATAATAATAATAATGATGATGATGATGATGATGATGATTTTTTGGCCTATTTCTTATTACTTGTATAGGATGATTGTGGGAAATTCATCTAGTTTGGATGGATTATGTATTTAGGGTATTTGACGTGTAAACCGAAACATAACCCCATAGATCATGACAGTACAAAGTTCTTTTTTTAAAAAAAAAAAAAAAAAAAAAAAAAAAAAAAAATTACTTTTCTGTTTCCTATTTCGAAGATAATGCAAGCTAACATAATATATTTCCATTTTTGGGTCATTTAAACTATACTGTAACGAATGGTTTGGGTATTTGTCCTTCTAAGCAGAAGAGGAATGTTGGGCATTATCAATGACAAGGCAAGACAGACAACACCCTGTCCAATATTTCTAAAACTACAATACGTTAGTGGAGTATTGTCATTGAGATACCAACACTATTAGACATGAGCTCTATACTACTGCTACACTAGTTCCACTAATAGTTTGAACATGCATCCAAAAATATCTGCACATGCATCCAAAAATATCTGCACATGCAAGAATTCCACTCAATTGTAAACTCGATAATAAAAAACAGCAATCTCTAATGCATAATTACCTTATTGTCATGCCTAGGTCATTAAACTTATTATAAGCCATGTGTATTGACAATCAAAGTATATAAAAAAAAAATCTCTTTGTGAGAAAACTTAAGGTCAGCAGAAGATGGTCCTGCAACTGCACAAACCTTCTAACCAGTTTGTGCTTAAGTGTTGTGCAATTCTTCTTCAACACGCAGTCCCTCTTCTTGTTCTTTCATGGTAACCTATGCAGAATACATCATATTAGTGTAACTGTTAATTGAGAACTTGAGTGATACATCGCATATGGAGATGTAGTGCTAGTTGCTACGCTTAAAATAACTAAAGTACTGTAATCTAAATTAATCATAAGGTTTCTTTTAAGCCAACAATTTTCTAGTCTGACTTGTTGGATTATAATAACAATTCGTAAGTTTATTTCCCTGTTATAGTTTAGCACAAAATGGTTTATAAATAACGAATATTGTAGAACAATCTATATTCAATGTCATTGGATAATACCTTGTAGGCTTATTTTTTTTTCCACCTTTGCCTCAGGCTTTTTGTTCCAGCTTGCATGGGTATGCCCCCCCCCCCAACCCCCCCCCCCCCCCCAAAACCCCCACAAAAAAAAAAACCCACCAAAGCCCCTTCTCCTCCTTTTCCTCAGCTCCTCCTCTCCCTGTCTACTTCATACCATTAATTAGATAGAAACTCATCTCTCTCGCTACTTCACACTTTTAACTATAAAACAGTGGTTGAAAATGCGGAGCCACAAGCTAAATACGGAGGCCACTGAAAATCATAGGTTAATATGCTAGTTGCTCTAAATACGGTTATATACAATTTCATTAGCGAAATTTTAGATCATGTATTACTTAGCACATATAAAAAACATTAGATCATTAGTTAATGCATTATAAAATGCAGTCATGTGAATGATCCTATCCACTTTCTATTGCTAATTGAAAGCATTAATCAATCCAAAACAACATCATCATTATTTTTTAACTATTATGTCTTCTGTGAGGGTGTTGATCAACTTGAGCTATATACCCTTTTATTAGCATGATATCAATTTTTGTACATAAAGCGTAATATGATATAAACTATTTGCCATTGACATTAGTTGAAAACAGAAATGTATTGCTTATATAAGTATAACTAATTTTAGTTATTTCATAATATTAATTTCAGTAGTAAAGGTTAATATTTTCTCAACCATGTGGACTCTGTTAGGACTTATTGGTAACTTAACACCTATTTGGATACATAAAGAGTTGATATATGAGGTTGTCTCATAGCAAATCTAATAGAATTATAACAGAAGGAACGAAATATTAAGTTTGTTGAACACATAATATTCTTGTACAAAGCGAATCGAAATTAGAAAGTGGTTATTTTTCAACTTGTTTAGTTATTTGCCTTATATAAATGGAGTTGTATTGTGTTAGCTTTGATTTTGATCGTCGAATATGTGTTGTACTTCATTTTCACATGAAGGCGGAGCAAGTGCAAAGTCGAGTCGTATTGCCTTTGCTCAAATTTGAACTTTTTATCTTTTTTTTTACTGAATATATATATATATATATATATATATATATATATATATATTAAATTCAATAAAAGATAAGAATCAACCAATAGTATAAGATCTATATAAATTTTACTTTTCAGAAAATTTTCGTGTGGTCGACAATTTTGTTCATGCAAACAGTTAATGAAAATGTTGATAAAGCTGGAGTGAAAGAAGAAAAAATGATGACCATCTCTAAACTTGGTGAGTAGATTTTAGTATTCAGTAAAGTTGATGGAATATGTCAATTGTGGGATACATATTATAAGTTCTTTTTTATCCCATGGAAATGCCTTCCTTTTCTTTTGAAATAAATTTGTTCCATAAGAGCAGTGCATATGTATTCTGTCCATCAAAATGATAACAAAAAAAGATAGTGTATTGCACAACAGAATGACAATAAAAAATAAAAAATCATGAACTGCTATTCTTGCAATAACAGATGGTTGTTAATGAAATTTAAGGCAACGGTTTATGGCATGAGAACATAAACAAGGTATATGCAAAACAATACAAGTCCATGATACAACATAATCAATACAACTATTTTTTTATATATTATAATAAAAAAATACTAACTAGCTTCTTTAGCCTCGGTACTAATATGTTTCATAGGGCATGTTTACTTCAAGAGGAAAAATCATATCACATTGCAGGTAAAGAGAAGTTCCATTCGGTGTAGTTAAAGCCCCGCTAAAGGCTCATCAAATTCTTGCTTTATCCCGAAGCACTCTTCGACTGTTACGTTATTTCAATATAGTGTGGATGAACAATACATTCGCTTTAAGCTCGTCCGCTATTTTCCGCTATGCCCGCTAAATTAAGGCTTTTTATTACCCGCTTTAACAATAATAAAATACAAATTACAAAGGTTGATTTGATTAGTTTCCTTTTAAAGTAAATCAACAAGTTAGTGTAAAAAGCTAGTTTTAAGGCATGCATGTGTATTATAAGTTATAAATCTATCATAGTCACCAAATTTGCTGTGCATAACTATGATATTTTTTGGTTTTTTTTTATATAAGATTAGACAATATTAGTTTCATCTACACAAATGATGTGCGAATGATAATTAGTCAATTTTTAATTTTACATCTAATGAACATTTTTTGTTCCTCCGCCCTATTCTTGCTAAATGTTTTGCATCTCCACCGCTATTGAACTACTAAGCGTTTTAACTTCACAAATTTCGTTTATCTTCCCAAATAAAAGCCAAAAAAAGACTGGTAAAATTAGAGATGCTATATATGAAAGATTACTTGTGGTGTCTTAAAGAACATGAATTACAGATAACACACAAAATTGTTGTATTTCTACATAACGTAAAATTGTTTATTTATTTAGTAAACATAAATTTACTCTTTCGATTTTGTAATAGCTAAATTTAATCCCGAATCAATACTCGATTGTTTAAGAATCATTCTTGACATGAAAAGTGTTTTGACAATTTACATCCTGTTAGACTAGAATTTGGTACTAACACCCAAATCCAGTGTGAAGTCCTCGCAATCACAAATTGTAGATCATAGAATGCAAAAAACAATAAATAACAGGAAACACACGAGATTTTTATAGTGGTTCGGCTCAATCCTAGTCTACGTCCACTTTATAATCTTTTATTTGTACCGACGGATTACAAGAGAAATCAGTACATTTGTAAGAAAGAGGAGAAGGAGAATGAATTTATACATGAAATCCTCGTGTTAATTTAGTTTGAGAGACACAATGTCCTTATGTTTATGCAATGGTAGATGCCGTGAGGAGTTAGTGCCAAAAGATCAAAGAGAGTCCCTTGAAAATGCCTTCTAGTGGTGTATTTATAGTAATCTGCAGCAGTCAGTTCGTGGGCCACGTGGCACGCATCCCAACAATCTCGAAATGAGGTGTAAAACGTGGAGAAATCCTCTTCAAGTCGTGTCATGCCATGTGTAATGAGATCCGGGTTGATAGGAGCACGAATAGCCATGAGAATAGGTCAACATTCACGTGTAGAAGCAGGTCCAACCCAGGCTGTTCGTGATGGTGAGGGTCGTGATGGTGAGCTGGTGATGGTCGCGATGGTGAGTTGGTGATGGTCGTGATGGTGAGCTGGTGATGGTCGCTAGCCGAATGGTCACGAGTTTGATGGTCACGAGTCGGGTAGTCACGAGCGGGATGGTCACGAGCCTGATGGTCACGAGCCTGGTGGTGACGAGCCGGATAGTCATGAGTCGGATTACACTCGTTCACGGAAACGGGCGTAACTTCCAAATCGTAAGTCCGATTGAGCCAAACGAAAGCTCTACTTGAGGCTCATTCAGAGGGCTACAAGAGTTACCATGCGGTGCACCGTAAATGCTGTTTTCGGGCCCAAAAGAGGTCGTCTGATAGGATTTTCGAGCCAGTTTATGTTGATTTTGCGACTTTGACCAAATCGCTCTGTATCTTCTGTTGACGTTTTTCATGCCTGAGCGTGATGCTATCCAGATATTCCATGTGTGACAGTTTTTACCAAAAAGTGTGTCAACATTTTGCCCCGTAGAACATATCTTGCTGGTTAAAGGAAGATGTGTTCTGAATAGTCCGAGGAACCCATAAGCCATGGAAATCCAGGACCTCGTCGGGTCCTTCCAGCTGCAAGTATAATCCATACCGGTAAAGAGAATGAGGTAAAACAGATGTGTCAAATCCTGACAACATTGTTTGACCTTTTTGAGCATAAAACATGCTTTGATGCCTAATGAGCATAAACCATACTCGAGACGTTTGAGTTATCCTGTCAAGTCCTGGCGAGGGTCATGACCTTCTAGGCATCAACCATACCTGGAAGTTCGAACCGAGCATAATTCATACTCGAGTTTCCAATCAGAGTACCATCCATACTCATATCTAGAAAGAGCTGTGCTTGCCACAGCCTGACAAGATAATCTAACCCTAGGCGTAATCCACACCTAGTGTTCCAAAATAAGTATAAACCATGCTTTAATTGAGATTGAGAACTTTGCCACATCCTGACAAGATACTTAAGTTCACCAAACACAATCCATGCTTGGGAAGTCCTTCCTTATTTAATTCAAAATGATAAACCAAAGCAAATCCTGATTGGTTTGTCATCGAGTCCAGAGCACGCTTTGGGGCTACATCCTAACCCCGTACGTGTGTACTCCGATTTAGCGAATCGGAAAACCTAATGAAAGCAAAAACGAATCTTAAAGCCTAAGAAATGCAGAAAATGAAAGCTGATCTCATCCAGATCAGTTGATGATGATCTCGCGAGAGCTCAATCCAGAACCATTTCCACTCCTTGGAGCAGGAGGTGTCAGCGCATGCACAGGCGCTGCAGGTTGTTTCACATACTCGGGTAGCTCTCCGTCTAATCCGTTCCTCAATCAGATCTCGCAAGTGCCTGCAGTCATTTGTGTCATGATCATCGATTTCATGAAAAATGCAATGTTTTCCGGAATTACGTTTCTTTTGTGATAGCTTCCTCCTAGGAGGTTTTGGGTAGGAGATGACACCCATTGTATCCATGTAGTTGTCAATCAGCGTTGAATTGAGTTCAATTTATTTTTGATATCGAGTTCCTCTCCGGGGCTGAGAATTTTGTCCATCATTAGCAGCGGCTGTTCGTTTGCCCTTGTCATTGCCTTTTCCAAAATTAAACGGTGCTCCGCCTTTAAACATGTTGACATCGAGAATAGCCTTCTTGGATTTTGCGTCTTCCTTGCGCAGAAATGTATCCGCTTCAAAGTAGAATTCGCCGAGATCTCGCGATGGGTCCCGGTACAAAGAGGTTTTGAACTCCAATGTATCCAAAACACCGGAAACTGCCGCCATCAGTATCATAGATGGTTCAGGTCTATCTACAGATGTTACTGCAGCGTTGAATCTCTCAAGGAACGAACGCAGAGTTTCGCCAGACCTCTTCTTGATTGAAGTGAGGGACATGACATTCTTGGGTCGAGATATGTGGACCCGAAACTGTTCAATAAAACGAGCGACCATCATGTTCCAACCGTTGATCGATTTCGGAGCTAGCTGCCGAATCCACATAGCAGCTATATCAGTCAGAAAGAGAGGAAAACTTTGCCATGATGTTTTCTAACGTCGATTGAACTTCCATATGCCGTTTATAACGCATCAGATGCATGATAGGATCCGTCCTACCGTTGTATGACTCCAGAACTGAAAGTTTGAAGGGGATTGCGGGAATCCCTGATCTCCTGAGTGAAAGGAGTGAGGTTGACGTCATCCACATCATTTTGAGAAGTACGGCCTCTCGAGAGGCGTTGTATCAGATCTGCTAGTCGATTTCCATCAAAAAGTTGTTGCAAATTGCCAATATCAGAGCTGGTGCCCCAGCGTTGAGTGCAAGAGAGGATGGAAGCTGTCGGTGAGCCGTTGGTGAGCCGTTGGGAGCGGGTCGTGGAGGTCGGTTCGTGAGCCAAAGGGGGCGAACCGACCGGGTCCTGGAGCCCCATTACGAACCGCTTCCTACTGTTGAGCGTGAGCTTGCGTTCTGGTGTCCATCCGAACCGGAGCTGAAGTTGGTCGAGCCTGACCATTTCCAAGAGAGAGAGGGATGCCCCCGAGCTCGTGCTGCACCGCGGGTCGGGTGACCCGTACACAATTGCCTATGAGAGCCGCTTCAGTAGCTTCATTTCTAGCGATTTGAGCGTTGCTTGGCCTTCCATCCATCCGACCGAAGAATCCATCGATCATCTCCTGTTGCTTCCCGAGGAGGACATCCTGCCTTGCCATCTGGTTTTTCATTTCAGCAATCACGCTGTCCATCTCGTCTCTAGTCAAGTACGCAGAAGGGTCTCCATGAGAGGAAACCTTCTGCCTTGCCTCGTTTCTCGTGCCTTCTTCTACACAGGAAATCTTTCGTTTGGCCATCAATCCAATAGCCAAATAATCCGCTTTCCTTCAAGCTAGAAGAAGGAGTTGTATCGTGTGCCCCCCTTCCTGCCACGCCAAAATATTAGATCAGAATTTGGTATTAACATCCAAATGCAGTGTGAAGTTCTCACAATCACAAATTATAGATCATAGAATGCAGAAAACAATAAATAACAGGAAACACGCGAGGTTTTTATAGTGGTTCGGCTCAATCCAAGCCTACGTCCATTTTATAATCTTTTATTTATACTGACAGATTACAAGAGAAATAAGTACATTCGTAAAAAAGAGAATGAATTTATACACGAAATCCTCGTGTTGATGTAGTTTAAGAGACACAATGTCGTTGTGATTATGCAATGGTGGATGCCATGAGGAGTTAGTGCCAAAAGATCAGAGAGAGTCCCTTGAAAATGCCTTCCAGTGGTGTATTTATAGCCATCTGTAGCAGGCGGTTCGTGGGCCACATGGTACGCATCCCAAGAATCTCGAATAAGGTGTAAAACGTGGATAAATCCTCTTTAAGTCGTGTCATGCCATGTGTAATGAGATCCAGGTTGATAAGAGCAAGAAAAACCATGAGAATATGTCAACATTCACGTGTAGAAGCAGGTCCAGCCCAGACGATTCGTGATGGTGAGGGTCGTGATGGTGAGCTGGTTATGGTCGCGATGGTGACCTGGTGCTAGTCGTGATGGTGATGGTGAGGGTCGTGATGGTGTGAGCTGGTGATGGTCGTGAGCCGGATGGTACGAGCCGGGTGGTCACGAGCCGGATGGTCGCTAGCCGGATGGTCACGAGCCGGATGGTTACGAGCCAGGTGGCCATGAGCCAGATGGTCACGAACCGGATTACACCCGTTCACGGAAACAGGCATAACTTCCAAACCGTAAGTCTAATTGAGCCAAACGACTTGAAGTTCATTCAGAGGGCTACAAGAGTTACCGTGCGGAGCACCGTAATTGCTGTTTTTGGGCCCAAATGAGGTTGTCTGATAAGAGTTTCGGGCCAGTTTAGGTTGATGTTGCGACTTTGACCAAATCGTTTTGTATCTTCTGATGATGTTTTCCATGCCTGAGCGCGATGCTATCCAGATATTTCATGTGTGACAGCTTTTACCAAAAAGTGTGTCAACACATCCTATGAAGAGTGGAATGACGGTTGAAAATATTTACTCATTTACTTGTTTGCCAATCCATGATCATGTTATACGCAACAGTACCATGGACATTCTAACTGCATTAACTTTCCCCATGCATATGAAATGACCGATATAAAACTTGTATTTCAAACAATTCAGCCATGTGTTGCAACGAAATTTAATAATCCACAAGGGTGTGTTCGCAGACTTTTTAGCTCAGTTCACGTATGTGTTGTCATAAATGGGTCCCGCTTTAATGGTCAGCTTGGCTGAACAGGATGAAAATAATTGTTGGTGTTTGACCCGAAAGATACCAACTGTTAATTTTGTGAACGGTCCACTTAATCATTTATAAATTGGCCTATCTCTTACCCTTATAGTTAGTAATAACAAAATTATTAATATCCATTTTAGAATGTGTCTCTCATAACACAAGAATGCATTACTCTTTCGTGAGCCACCCATTTTCCATGTTTATCTTGTTATGTCCATTTCTTATCGCAAGCAAACACATCCTAAATCATACGACCAATGCAAGTTAAGTTCTAACTTTTTTTTAGAACATAAAGTTGTCTTGTATTTCAAACCGAATAACATGTTTGGATTCAACTTAAATCTAGTTAAGATAATTAAAAAAACGATGAACCATTTTGGGAAATGTTATCCACGACAATTTCAAAGTTTTTTTTTTTGGCAATAGTTTAAGAAATTTATGCAAAAGATTGATTTTAAGTTTTTTTTTTTCTTTTTTTTTTTTTGGGGACTCAAGTGCATTAGAAAGCGGAAAACTGCAATGTGGAACTAAGAATATATAAATACCGTGAATTGAAATTACATACATTTGATGTAATTATCAATGTAATGTCAGTGATTGTTAGAAAATATCCCTAAAGAAAAGGTGTAATGATCATCAAAACCAGTAAAAGTGCAGAGAGCTGAGTTCAACAAATAACTTTTAATCATGAAGTCTATCTACTCAAATTGCAGGATTCATGCACATTATAAAACTCTTTCTATGGCACACATGGCTATATAAAAAAAGATAGTTGAGGCTAAATTTTGCAATGAAACAAAATCAGTGTATAGGATTTGTTAACAAAGCCATCAGAAAAGGTCAACATTAGCATCAATGTTGCATTTAACAGAAATTGCGCTGACAGGAGATAAATGTACCTCAAATAAAACAAAAAATATTCCAGGAGTAAATTCAAAAATTCAAGGAATCCATGCCCGTTTAATCTAAATTCATCAAACTCTGCAATGTATGAATTAACAATAAATGAATCATTATCCAGACCATGCATCTACTGTTAGGTTACTTGTTAATTTAAGAATTATAGGTCATTTATGGCTTCTGATAATGCAAAATAAACTGCTTAGAAAGTTGATGAGTCCAGCAAATATTTAATTGATTCTGAAAATTGATTTCCAGTTTGTATATAAAAAATTGATATACAAACTGCTTTCCAGTTTGTATATAAAAATTGATTCTGAAAGTGGCATCTTAGCAAGTGTATTTGTTATAATTTTAGAACATTGATATATATACATTTTGTATTTTGCACAGCTAATGATATATGGGACATATAACTAGCGTCCTTTGGTTGATAAACAGGCAGCGAATTCTCTAGACATCGTAAGCTTATCGAATCTCCTATGTGAAGCTGTGGGGAAAATAATAAGGGGTATGACTCCTGAGCAAGCTTTGGAATATTTCAATATAAGAGGAAAAGCAGTTTCGCAGCAAGAGTAAGCAGACCTCTATTGAGAACATGTGGTCACATGAGTTGAATTAGTTACTAAATTTTGTTAGTTCCAGAGTATGTTTTGGATAGCAATTGCTGGATAACCGGTTCAAACCCTTGGTCTTTTTCGCAACAATATTAAGCTCCATTAACTCATACAATCCATGATTTAATGATGAACAATATGACTACTTGCTTTTAACTCAGGCCCAAAAATTTGTCAATTCATTTTAGTTTGTTTGGCCATTCTGATCAGAAGTATGAAACGATTCTCTCTATATGAATTACTTGCAAATAATTTTGTTTGCAAATTCCAATAGTCAGAAGACTGCCTACACTTGATATATGTGTAACTTAATGTTTAATGTATCATGTTGTTTTCTACTCATGTATGCACAAGTGCACAGGCTCAAGCGTGTGTGTCCGTTTGGTGGTATCCACCTTTTCTTCTGTTTTGCTGTAAAAAGCATGCACTGATGCTTTGTTTGTTTGGTGATCACCCTTATAATTTATAAATACTAGCAGCATTTTACGTCTGAGTTTTACCCTTAAGATAACGTCTTGTCTAGACTAATTCATCTTTGAATCCAAGAGTTGCTTTTTGATGTTTTGAAGGTCAATAGCTAACATCTCTTAATTAAAAACCTTTGCTTTGAGGTCTTTATGCTTAAGGCAAGCCATAGAAGATGTTGTACTATTTATGTTTTTTCATGGCTAACTAAATTAATCCAGACTCGTTATCCCACAGCTGCGTATGTACTCTGCTCTGGTTGGATAACTACAACAAAAGTAACAAAAATCAAAATTTTTCATTGTTTGAACTTTGAACTACTGCACTGTATTGAAAATAACTGCTAACATAATGGTGAAATCTGAAAATAAATGCATGAGGATATGTAATATGTAAATGGAGTGTTATTTATGTGTAATATCCGAAAGTGTAATTGTATAGCTTTCAATTTAAATTAAGGCATACAAATTATACATTTAACTGATCGTGTTTACAAACATAACATCGTACCCGATTTTAACGCATGCAAACCACAACTTAATAAATATATCAAACTCAAACTCGGCCTGTAAACGCTGTACTCAACAGGCCAGCAACCAACAATTGTGATTTTAGCAGGGAAAACTTCAAAATTTAGCAAAACATATAAAACAGAAGTTGTAGCTTGGGTTCTAAGCTTTCCGAAACATCATAAATTATCCAATTGTTTAAGAAACGAAGAAGTTATGATAAAAACCATTTCAGATTTAGAATTTTTTTGGTCCTGTCTTTCATTCTCAGGACAACGTGAATTCAACCATCTAAACCTTAAAATAAAGCTTCACTTATAAAAGAAAAGTTTTTCTATACTTTCATAGCTTTCCAACGATCCTCGAAGAAAACGGACAGCTAAATCAAAAGTTATGGCCAAAACAATATTATGCAAAAATTCTTGAGTTTAAAACGACAGGCCAAAATTCTTACTTCGTATTAAATCATGTTTTAACATTAGAAAACTTTCGAATTTCAAAGAGTGATAAACACAAAAATTGTTCATATGAAATTATGCTTCATCTGCAAAAAACCTCACTCAAATCCGATTATCCAATCGAAAGTTATCACAGTTTTAACATAGCACTTTCAATCTTCCATAAATCAAAACACTTCAATCTCTAACCAATCTAAACTATAACCCGCATGAGTGATATTAGATAGTTAAAGATAGTTTTGTGAGAAATATATATATATATATATGTATATATATGGGGAGAGTTCCGCAACACCTTGTATATTGCACGTGAACTCTCTCGTGAATTTCAGTCACTCATTCCTCCACTCATTCTCTCTCTTAGTGGAAAGAGAGAGAATGAGTTGAGGGAATGAATGGCTGAGATTAAGGAGGAGAGTTCACGTGGAATGTAAGAGGTGTGGAGGAACGCTGCCACACACACACGCGCGCACACACACACACACACACACACACACACACACACATATATATATATATATTGCTTGAATCGATCCACCGCTCACGGAAAGAGGGATCCAATACGCATTTAAGATGCATGCTAAAATGATCGCTTTAAGAGGATGAATGTTGCCATTAAGAATGAAATGCTTGTTGGATGCTACCGTTTACCCCGCAATTGACTGTTTTCAATATTGAATTTATGTGTGTTAAGAATGAAGATGTTTCATCATTTGCCCAACTTGAGATTTATGTGTGTTAACTATGTATGAACTTATATTTACGTTGTATTGAACTTCAGTAGACTTGTAATTTTTGTATATTACTCAATATGATAGTAAAAATTATAAGATGTTATCATTGATTAAAATATGGAAGTGGTAAAAATTAACAGCATGGTAATTAACAGAAAGACAAACAAGTATATACCTATTCATAATGCAGTTAAAGTACTACAAATGAAAGACTAATAAGTAATACTACAGTCTATTGATAATACATCAATACGACTATAAATAAGGAATGTGATCATCATCATCCCCATCATCATCAACACCATCATCACCATCACCACCATCATCATCGTCGTTGTCATTATACTCATCATCATCCTCATCTGGTGAATCATCACCCCCAAAGTGCTCAACAACGACGCCAGTCGTAGGCCCACTAGGACCAACATCTAGGGGTCCAAAAGGCTTATATATGGCAAGTCTGGGTAATAACTGATCAATCTGAGCTACCAGCATCTGTCCATGTGTAAGTACATATCGTGCATAGTGTAAGTATGCACATGAGTCATATCACAATACGCACCAAGTGTAACTCCATCCTGGTCCAATCTATGTGAATACTACAAAGAAATGTGATGTACATTACGAAAGATAATAAGTATAAACTATAGGTACAATGGAAATATGCAATAAACGTACCTTGTAAGTATGGTATAATCCGACTGAAGGAACTCCATGATAGTCGAAATGATTTGGAAAGACTAAAGGCTGCTCAATAACGATACTTGTGGTGTCGTATGCTCTGAAAGTACAGTCGGACTCGACCTGCATCGGAGGCTAGGAGAACTGTGATGGAATAGGATCAAATGGAACCTGCGGTACATGAACTCTACCAGCTGCAATATGAGGTACTATATGATCAGAGTTGACTCTGTGTGCATAATCAGGACATATAAATCTACGTGGTGTAACTCTAGCCTAGTAAGAATCGTAATATCCATCGATGAAGAATGAGCTATGTATCAACCTAAGCAGCCTGCAGTAGAGCATGTATGCACTGATCCCCAATCATCCTACGTCTACCAAACATATCCTCGCAAGATAAAAGATATTTAGGTATATGTAGATCCCTAGTGGTCTGATATGCACCTCTCTCACCCAAATACCACATAGGCATATAGGCGGGTGTATGTAAAATCACCCTGCGTCTAGATAGTGTATACACAATCATCAACGGGTGGTCGTCCGTCAGAAGACTCGCATATGCTAAATGAGTCTATTGTGAGGTCGACGAAGTGCTTATGATATTACCCCGACTACGCATATTATGCTGTGCCCTGGCTCCATCAAATCATGTTGTACACCCAATGAAGCATGTTGTACATACTGAATACTCTTCCATCGTCTCATCCTAAGAAAGTACTGCTCACCAGCTTGACTAGTCATCTTCAACATGGGGGGATGCATGCTTACCGTGAACTCGTAGTACCATAAGGACAAAATGTATCAAAAAACATGCATCTGCCCAACGTCTCGCAAAAGAATCTAAAGCAGTGTACATGGTGCCTAAAATAGTTGTGCCCAGTCTATGGTATGAAGCTGATCCAACATGGTAAGAGGTGCCAGATAAACTAATCGAACCGTACCTTTTTTGTTTGAAAAAAGGTCAAATCAAACAAGTATAATAAAAATGCTCCAGTCACCCCGTCCATCATATCTGCTCTAGCCACATAAGTGGTGAAGTACTCCTGCAAATAAGTTAACTGATCCACTGGTAACTTGGCTAACATTTAAAAGTGGTAAGAATACTGAATACAGGTTTACCATTTAACTCATCAAATGGAGCATATCTATGGTCCTGTCATCCAATCTCAATACCAGTCAACATGTAGAAGTCAACCAGTGTGATACCAAACTCAAATCTGAAAAGTGAAAAAAATGTGTAGTGGGCCACCTCCTCTCAGCTAATACCTCTAAGAGGGGTCTATCAAAGGACTGAAATGGCCTAATCAATAAAAACTGACAAATGGACTATCCTGTAGTCTAACTATAATAGGAAGGGGCAAAATGAACTAAGTAATGCACTTCGCCTAATTACCACGACAATGAACGTAATGGTCCTCCTATACATATTTGAATTATGAATAATTTTCAACATACTAACAATTATGTAATACGTTCGGTGATGTACATAGTATAATATTCTAATACAGTATTGCATAAATTATACATGTATCATAGTCAATGTGGTATCAGCTCTATGCTGATAACCCACTGAAATATCATGAAGTACACAAAGCTTATCTTGGTGATGCTCCATGTGCTGGAGGAGTGTGCAGTGGACTTGCTTGCTCTTTTGGATGTCTATGAACTGTTCTTTTTGTAATTTTAGTTGGACGTGACGACATTTCGTTTAAAATTTCTATTTAAAACAAATTTAAAAAAGAAGAAGAGAAGGCTGAATAAATGAAAAAAAATGGCAGAAGGGGATTTTATGGTGGAGGGGGGCTGACGCCCATCTTTTAGACGCCAACATGTCTGGCGTCCATTTAATGATCGTCAGAGGCTTGACGCCCATTAAATGGGCGCCAGAGGTTAGGCGCTCATTAGATAGTCCCCTGACGACTGAAGAACCTCATAGCGTTATCCCTGAATATTCAGGGTCTAATCGACCGAATATGCCCTAATTGCTAAGTGGGGATTAATGATATCGCCGAATAGGGCTGTCGACATATACTTTCGGATGCGGGTAGTACCATATCCGCATCCGCATCCGCATCCGAAATCATTTTTGGATATTGGATATACGCATCCACGGATACGAACGAGTATCGGATAATTATCCGTTCCGCCAATGGTCAATAAATCAATGAACATAAATAAAACAGTTTAGTTTAATATCAAGCTTTTTCAACCCAATTAATTATTAAAGGGCTAAAAATAAATAAATATGGTGATAATATATAATTTTGAGCAATTTTATGCTTTTGGTAGACTTTCAACTTTGCAAAATAATAAATTACTTTATTTTGTTATGCTAAAACACACGTAATTTAAGCTATAACAAAAAAAAACTAACGGATAATTTTCGAATGCGGATGTATCTATATCGCCATTTGCATGCATTTTTCCGGATATCGGATATTTTTCCCTTTTTTTATGCGGATCATTTCGGATTTTTAGGTATGCATGGACAACGCTACCGTCAAAGGATTAAAAACCACATCGTCTGCGCTAAAAAAAAAAAGTGAACCATTCAGTATTGTAAATCTTTTACCTATTCCGGGAAAGTTCCCTATTTTGATTCAATTATGTGTAATTTATCCAAAAATAAATAAACAACATGGCATAAAATAAAATAATTTATTTTTTCTGAAAGAATAAGAAAACAATATTTATAATGGCTTCTTCAAGCATTGAGTTGCAAAAGATGATATTTGTTGTAAAAAGTTTCCATTTTGTATGGTAAGATCCGTATTTTGTGGGTGCTTTTGTAATTTCAGGAAAAAAAATACCATCCTAAAGCAGTTTTATACCTAAATTTTTAACATACAAAGAAAAAAAGCACAAACGAGGAATTTCATAAAATTTTAACATAGATTATGTGCTAGCTTTAGTGTCAAACATAACGACCAAGGAAAAACATCAATGTCGAAAGAAGCTATCAAAATAGGGAAAGTCTATTTAGACACAAAATGAGGGACACAAAATCTAAACCATAGGATTACCCCATAATTTGCACCCCTCACACAAAGGTAAATTAATCATGTGATTGAGATTTTGTGTTTCCTGATTTGTGTCAAAATTTGAGCCGCTCCCATCAAAATGAATAATGTATATTTCAGTTAAAAAATATAATGATCAAAGGAATGAGTAAGAAGTCATGGTAGTAGAGTTAAACTGCGAGAAAATATCTCGCCAGCAGATATGAGCAGCCACAAACGCTCATGCTGCCAACAAATAGAGGCAGTAAAGAGAAAAGCCAAAAATTAGAAACAAAAAATTTTAAAAGGCAAAAATCACTTTATTAAATGTAAAGCCTCTTTAGCGTGGAAAAGGAATTCTCAATAAAAAAAAACCTCCTCTAAAAATTACTCCATATCTAGACAGTCATGCAAAACAAAGATACACATTAAATCTTGTACCTATTCTGAGAATGTTCTCTATTTTGAATCCATGATGTATGACTTGTCCAAAAATAAATAAACAACATGGCATAAAATAAAATAAAATATTTATCTGAAAGAATAAAAAAAACAATCTTTAGGATGGCTTCTTCGAGCATTGAATTGCAAAAGATGATATTAATTGTAAAAATATTCCAGTTTGTATGGCAAGGGTTGTATGCTATGGGTGCTCTTGTAATTTTAGGAAAAAAATATTCTAAAGCAGGTTTTATACCTAAATTCTTAACATACAAAGAAAAAAGCACAAAAGAGAACAACTGTTGGAAATAATAATTTGAAATTTATCATCATTAGTTTATGAAGTCAATGTGTCTAGTATTAAGTAGTGTCAGTTCGTAAGTGATGTGTCTTTATGTTTAAGAGTCATATTAAAGTTTGTGTGTATTTTAGTAAAGTGTGATGTCTATTGAATGAAGTGTCATGTAAGGCTATATATATAAAGCCTATCATTTTGGTTATGATGAAAGGAAATTATAAAAGGTTTTCTTCCTCCGTTAAAATTCAATATTCTTCTCTTCTTCTAAATACCAACATTTGGTATCAAAGCAAGTTAAAATTTCTAATAAGTGGTATCAGAGCAAGAGTCAATCTTGGTTTCAATTCCCTTCTCATATCCATCAATGGAATTTACAAACAATGAAGAGTCTGGTTTTCCTTTTACTCAACAAGGAGTTCCTATTCTCTTTGAAAAAGATTATAAGCTATGAAATGTTCTTATTAAGACTTTCCTCATATCTGAAAAATTACGGGATATAATTGAAGAAGGATATACTGCTCATACAGTAGAGGAAGTAGCTGCAATGTCGGTTACAAAGAAAAAAAACATAAAGAGAACAAGGTCAATGATGCAAAAACCTTGTCTCTTATGTACCAAAGGATGAGTCGATCAGTTCTTCCATGCATTGTAAGTGCAAGAACAGCACAAGAAGCTTGGAAAAGACTTGAAAATCATTTTGCAGAATATGAAAAAACAACAACTCAAGAAGACGAGGAAACTCAAGAAAACGAAGAAGAAAATGCAAAAATTACTGAAGTGGAAGAAGAAGAAAATGAAAATGAAAAAGCTGAAATTCAAGACGGGCAATTGTCACAAAATCAGAACTGTGAAAGTTCTCCTTCTGTAGAGGCATACACTATCCAGTGTGCTACTTGTTTTAAATGGAGAATTATTCCTACAAAAGAAAAATATGAACAAATACGCGAGCATATTCTAGAGAACCCATTTATGTGTGATCAAGCCCGCGAATGGCGTCCAAATATCAAATGTGAAGATCCAGCTGATATCATACAAGACGGTAGCAGATTATGCGTTATAGATAAGCCTAACATTGCTCAGCCGCCACCTGGATGGGTTAGAAAGCTCAAAATTATAAGTGAAGAGCGCGGTAAATTTGCAGACGTATATTACATTGCTCCGTCAGGAAAGATACTAAGGTCAATGATTGATGTTCATAAGCATCTTATAGAAAACCCAGTATATGTTTCACAAGGGGTAAAATTATCTCAGTTTTCATTTCAAACCCCAAGACCTCATTTCGTTAAAAGAAAGGGGCAATTGCCAGTTGTTTGAGATTTTCCGATTGGCTGTGGTAGAGATGAGAAAGAAAAAAGAAAAAGGATTAAACCAATGAAGCTTAAGACATTCAACTCGAAAGAAGTCAAAAAGAAAATTTCAAAATAAGGGGGAGCGTTGGAAATAATAATTTGAAATTTATCATCATTAGTTTATGAAGTCAATGTGTCTAGTATTAAGTAGTGTCAGTTCATAAGTGATGTGTCTAGTATTTAAACATAAAGACACATCACTTACGAACTGACACTACTTAATACTAGACACATTGACTTCATAAACTAATGATGATAAATTTCAAATTATTATTTCCAACACTCCCCCTTAATTTGAAATTTTCTTTTTGACTTCTTTCGGGTTGAATGTCTTAAGCTCCATTGGTTTAATCTTTTTTTTTCTTTCTCATCTCTACCACAGCCAATCGGAAAATCTCGAACAACT
Source organism: Allium sativum (assembly GCA_030737875.1). Classification (NCBI taxonomy): domain Eukaryota; kingdom Viridiplantae; phylum Streptophyta; class Magnoliopsida; order Asparagales; family Amaryllidaceae; genus Allium; species Allium sativum. The sequence goes on along the minus strand of CM060921.1, from coordinate 814,648,244 downwards.
AGCAATTGCCCCTTTCTTTTAACGAAATGAGGTCTTGGGGTTTGAAATGAAAACTGAGATAATTTTACCTCTTGTGAAACATATACTGGATTTTTTATAAGATGCTTATGAACATCAATCATTGACCTTAGTTTCTTTCCTGACGGAGCAATGTAATATATGTCTACAAATTTACTGCTCTCTTCACCTATAATTTTGAGCTCTCTAACCCATCCAGGTGGCGGCTGAGCAATGTTAGGCTTATCTATTGCCCATAGTCTGCTTCCGTCTTGTATGATATCAGCTGGATCTTCACATTTGATATTTGGACGCCATTCGCGGGCTTGATCACACATAAATGGGTTCTCTAGAATATGCTCGCGTATTTGTTCATATTTTTCTTTTGTAGGAATAATTCTCCATTTAAAACAAGTAGCACACTGGATAGTGTATGCCCCTACAGAAGGATAATTTCCACAGTTCTGATTTTGTGACAATTGCTCGTTGTCTTGAATTTCAGCTTTTTTCATTTTCTTCTTCTTCCACTTCAGTAATTTTTGCATTTTCTTCTTCGTTTTCTTGAGTTTCCTCGTCTTCTTGAGTTGTTTTTTCATATTCTGCAAAATGATTTTCAAGTCTTTTCCAAGCTTCTTGTGCTGTTTTTGCACTTATAATGCATGGAAGAACTGATCGACTTATCGCTTGGTACATAAAAGACAAGGCTTTTGCATCATTGACCTTGTTCTCTTTATATATATTTTTCTTTGTAACTGACATTGCAACTACTTCCTCTGCTGTATGAGGAGTATATCCTAGGAAGCACCGGTGCGGGTGCGCGGTACGGGGATACGGTAATTCGGCAAATTCAAAAATATGAGGATTCGGGTGCGGAGGGATACGGCAAATATTAAAAATATATCATACATATATTATGAAAAAACAATGATAAACGTTGAAATCCGTAACAAAATATAGTGTATAAAAATATAATATTGTAACATATTTTCACTATACATCAAGATACTAAATATGTAGTTAACGTTTAAAAGAAAAGCAAGAGTAAACAAGTTACAGAAGCAAATGTAATAGAACACGTATTATACTGATGCAGGAAGCCAAACAGTAAAAAATAAAAAGGTGAAGCCAGTCAAAGTTTGACTGTCAGATATCTAAAATTTCAATTAACGCATTCATCTACCTTCTCCTCCACTCACTAAATTTTCTCGCGAGAGGGAAAATGAAAAAAAAGAGCGCGCATGCCAAAAAACGATGACAGTGAAAATAAATTAGGGTTTAAAAAAAATGCATCGATGGTTCATCTGCGATGAAATCGACCGTCGATTGGCTTGATTTCACGTTTGCTAAGCACGGTTTAATGAAATCGACTGTCGATTGGCTTGATTTCCCGCTGCCTCCACAGCCTTCAGACACCAATCACGACCGGCGGCTCCCAGCTTCGCAGCCTTCCAGCGCCCGTACAAATTCCGACTCAAACCCTAGGCTGTCTTCAAAACCTGGCGCACCCTCTTTTCCCCAGCCAATCGCACCCCTTCCATGAAATACGGGGACACGCCTCGTGGCGCACCCCGTACGAATTCCACCGCACCCCCACGCACTCCCGCACCCGAACGAATTCCGTGCGCAGTGCTTCAGCTGAGTGCCGCACCCGTGCTTTGTAGAGTATATCCTTCTTCAATTATATCCCATAATTTTTCAGATATAAGGAAAGTCTTGATAAGAACATTCCATAACTTATAATCTTTTTCAAAGAGAATAGGAACTTTTTGTTGAGTAAAAGGAAAACCAGACTTTTCATTGTTTGTAAATTCCATTGATGAATATGAGAAGGGAATTGACACCAAGGATGGCTCTTGCTCCGATACCACTTGTTAGAAATTTTAACTTGCTTTGATACCAAATGTTGGTATTTAGAAGAATATTGAATTTTAATGGAGGAAAAAACCTTTTATAATTTCCTTTCATCATAACCAAAATGATAGACTTTATATATATAGCCTTACATGACACTTCATTCAATAGACATCACACTTTGATAAAAGACACACAATATTTAATACGACTCTTAAACATAAAGACACATCACTTACGAACTGACACTACTTAATACTAGACACATTGACTTCATAAACTAATGATGATAAATTTCAAATTATTATTTTCAGCACTCCCCCTTAATTTGAAATTTTCGTTTTGACTTCTTTCGGGTTGAATGTCTTAAGCTCCATTGGTTTAATCCTTTTTCTTTTTTCTTTCTCATCTCTGCCACAGCCAATCGGAAAATCTCGAACAACTGGCAATTGCCCCTTTCTTTTAACGAAATGAGGTCTTGAGGTTTGAAATGAAAACTGAGATAATTTTGCCCCTTGTGAAACATATACTGGAATTTCTATAAGATGCTTATGCACATTAATCATTGACCTTAGTTTCTTTCCTGACGGAGCAATGTAATATATGTTTGCAAATTTACTGCCCTCTTCACCTATAATTTTGAGCTCTCTAACCCATCCAGGTGGCGGCTGAGCAATGTTAGGCTTATCTATTACCCATAGTCTGCTTCCATCTTGTATGATATCAGCTGGATCTTCGTATTTGATATTTGGACGCCAATCGCGGGCTTGATCACACATAAATGAGTTCTCTAGAATATGCTCGCGTATTTGTTCATATTTTTCTTTTGTAGGAATAATTCTCCATTTTAAACAAGTAGCACACTGAATAGTGTATGCCCCTACAGAAAGAGAATTTTCATGGTTCTGATTTTGTGACAATTTGAATTTAATCCTTTTCATTTTCATTTTCTTCTTCTTCCACTTCAGTAATTTTTGCATTTTCTTCTTCGTTTTCTTGAGTTTCCTTGTCTTCTTGAGTCGTCGTTTTTTCATATTCTGCAAAATGGTTTTCAAGTCTTTTCCAAGCTTCTTGTGCTGTTTTTGCACTTATAATGCATGAAAGAACTGATCGACTCATCCCTTGGTACATAAGAGACAAGGCTTTTGCATCATTAACCTTGTTCTCTTTATGTTTTTTTTCTTTGTAACCGACATTGCAGCTACTTCCTCTACTGTATGAGGAGTATATCCTTCTTCAATTATATCCCATAATTTTTCAGATATGAGGAAAGTCTTAATAAGAACATTTCATAGCTTATAATCTTTTTCAAAGAGAATAGGAACTCCTTGTTGAGTAAAAGGAAAACCAGACTCTTCATTGTTTGTAAATTCCATTGATGGATATGAGAAGGGAATTGAAACCAAGATTGACTCTTGCTCTGATACCACTTGTTAGAAATTTTAACTTGCTTTGATACCAAATGTTGATATTTAGAAGAAGGGAAGAATATTGAATTTTAATAGAGGAAGAAAACAATTTATAATTTCCTTACTTCTTTACTTCCTTTCCCAAACAAGTTGGGATTGACTAGATATGAAACCCCAAAAAGATTAAAAACTTTCGTAAAAGTAAAACAAGGGTTTGAGGAAGGAAAAAAAACAAAGGTTCTGGTACATGGATTGCTAACTTCCATGCACTCCTATCTGAAACCAGCTCTTCAGATATATTCCAATTCCTTAAGTGCAGATTATGTGCTAGTTTTTGTGTCAAACATAATGAACAAAAACAAAACATCAATGCCAAAAATAGCTATCGAAATATATACAATGCATATTCAAGTTTAAAAAATATAGTGAATAAGAAGGCATGGTACTTGAGTTAAATTGGGAGAAAATGTCTCGTTAGTCGATATAAGCAGCAGTAAACACTCAAGCTGCCAACAAATAAAGACAATAAATAGAAAAACTCAAAATTATAGTCCAAATTTAGAAATAAAAGATTTGAAAAGAAAAAAAATCACTATATTAAATGTAAAGCCTCTTTAACGTAGGAAAGGATTGTCAATAAAATAGAAAAACCTCCTCTGAAAATTACTCCATATTTGGACAGTCATGGAAAACAAAGATTCGCTGTAACAATAAAGAAATGAGGTGACACACCTTCATTCAAAAATATTAAAAAAACTAATAAGAAATATCGCAAATTGCAACTCTCTTGAAATACATTATCTGCAAATTTTTATACAAAATCTTATGTGTTACATTTAACACTATTTATCATCCAGGGCATCCTATGGTTTATAAAGAAGGTAACTATTCCACTAAAAGCAGCAAAAGCTCTTTGATTTCTTAATGCTATGAGTTATTGGTAGTCTTAAAATCGTCGTCAAGCATTACTAATATGATCATTAATGTTCAGTTTATTGTACCACTTTATTTGTGTATACATCAGAGGGAAAAGGATGGAAGTTGATTTTAGATATAAAAAAATGTACTATTTTTCTTCAACAAACTGCATAGTTTTAGTCTTTTAGACATAGAAATGGACATACATATTTTGAAACTAACATATATTAAGATATTTTTAAATCAAAATTGAATATTTTTATCTTTAGGTCCAAGTAAAAGTTCATACGGTAATCACATTTTCATGCAAACATAATACCCTTATAAATTTCAGCCGAATATAATTGGAAGTGATGATTTCTGTAGGCGAAATATTATATAATTTGTATATTGGACTACGTAGATTATGGAATCCATCTTCGAATCCTTTACACAATTGGTACAACAAAACAAAAAAAATCTTTGAGTTTCACTTATATTGCTTATCCTAGCATATGACCATAAATAAAAATGAACATAAATGTCGAATTTTTTTTTTTAACTTTAAGTTTTTATCTTACAGTCATCAACTTAGATTTGAATATAATCTGGTTCATCAAACGGATTTCACTTTCTTCATAGTCAACACCTATAGGGTATTAAACTATTATTCTTTCTGTTGATCCACTGCTTGGCATTTTTATTCTGCTGTATGAATATGAACAAAGAACAACAGCAAAAAAGAAAACACAGTTAAGCTCAAACAACAAAGCAAAATAAAAAATATATGAAATAGAAAACGGAAGTAAGCAACCGCCACACAAACAATGACCTACTTCAAATTCGAATTATGTAAGGGACTTCTTTTAGTGAAAATCAAAATTAATAAAATAAAACTAACGTCACAAATATCAAATGAGTCAGTAACACCATAAGAAAACTACTATAATTAATCATTGTTTGCCATCTTTAAGTGATTTATATCACATAGGTTTCACTGAAAAATATATATTATCTTTTCAAAATTTTGGTCTTACCTGACAAAATGATTTTTTTTAATGTGTAAGTGGATTATTAATACATACATGTGTGTTTATGTTATATATGTATGTAACGTGTATACACTATACACACATGTCTGTATTTGATGAGTTCCATGCGACTAATATTTCCTTACATCATAATCATAGAATAATACTTTAATTAATACCATATACCACTTTGTTTTGCGATACAGTTAGTTCAGTAGTGATGAAACTGCATTTAAATTGTACGACTGTAACTTTTGTAAGAATGATACTAGAATTTTGAACTTGCTATTTTTTTAATAAATCAAAAGTGCATGCTGAAGGTTGAAAATTTCACAAAATATCAAAAGAAGATTAGTTTATACAAAATCAGAGTTCTTTTGTGTTTTACACAACCTTCAAACTATGCCAACTAACAAACTTAATTTTTGATTGCTTATAGCTCAAGAAATATCAATTTCCATGAAAATGTTAGATCATTTTCCATTAAAAAAACCATTTAGTTGTTGCTTCATCTTTCATCAATAGAGGTGTATTTGTAGTTTTAGATATTCTTTGCTATCATCTTTATTTAGAAACTCTATAAACTCTTTTATCTAGTAATAATGAATGGATGTTGATCTGCAGTCGCTTTTTCTGAAATTACGTTCTACTAATAGACTATATCACGTCGAAATTAAAGAAAACTCAAATGAACCCTAAATTTATGATGGGAAAAAAGCAAATCCATAAACGTCATCCAGTCCGTCGCCATAGTTTTGGATCTTTTGGTTATTCAAGAGATGTCAGTGCATGTTGAAAACATGGGTATATCTCCCTAATGTAATCTTCATCAATACATGAGAAAACAATATAAATAAAAATTTCAACCATACTAACAAGATAGAAAATGATAATAGTAAAGCTAATGGAAAATGGCAGATTGCGTAATAAAAGGGCTTTGTAGAAAAAAAAATCAAGAAAATGAGTTGCCTTCTAAAATTAATTGCCTTTTCATTGGACAAATCAATAGGTAGATATCCTTCAATGGATATTGATTTCAGATCTCGAACTTATGCAATTAAAAGAAAATCAATCCATCAAATATAATCGTGACATGGAGGAATAGCGCTGATCTGTTAGCCTTCTTCAACTGCGATGAAGTGGATCTAAGTGGCTGAACTAAGAGTGGCCGCATAATATAATGGAAAGGGTAAAGAAAAATAACCAAAAAGGCAAGACTCCTGGAGAAGGAGGTGGCGGTTGGGTGATGAATTTTTTGGTAGATTGTAGTGCAGGTAAAGGGAGAGTGTCAGCTAGAGCATGGGGTTGAAAGAACAGAAGGCTGGGAGAATGCCTGGTAGGGAAAAAGGAAAGAAATGTTGGCCGATAAATTTGAGTATAGAACAAGTGGCAACATCTTTTTTTTTTTTTTTTTTTTTTTTTTTTTTTTTGAGAAATGAAACTGAATAGTCTTTAGAGCAATGTTGGGCTTTCATATAATATAATAGATGTGGTAATAAAACATTTCTTATTTGTAAGTTATAAAACTATGTCTACAAATATGATATACGTTTTTTTTGTACTTTTCACTCAGTTATCCATTCCATGTCAATAGGAAACTACCACAAACTTCAGTAAAATTGCCATGTTAACATGAACATATAGCAAATGTGTAGGAAAAACAGTTTTTTGGGACTCGAGCGCGCAACCGTTTCCCCCTTTTTCTTTTTTCTTTTTTTTTTCCTTCTCCAAACAACACACGGAGGATCGAGTGCAAAGTCGAGATGTATTGCCTTTGCTCAAATATGAACTTTTCCTTTTTTTTCTCTCTTTCCGATATGTATATTTAATTCAAAAAACAATAACAATCAACCAACATTAGCATATAAGGTCTATGTAAATTTTACTTTCTAAAGAATTTTCATGTGGTCAACAAGTTTGTTCAAGAAAACAGTTAGTCAAAATGTTGATAAAGCTGGAGGGTAAGAAGAAAAAATGACGGCCATCTCTAACCTTGATAAGTAGGTTTTAGCGTTCGGTAAAGTTGATGGAATATGTCAATTGTGGGGTACATATTATAAGTTTTTTTTATACATGATAATGCCTTCCTTTCCTTTTGAAATAAATTTGTTCCATAAAAGCAGTGCATATGCATTCTGTCAATAAAATAATAACAAAACAAGATAGTGTATTGCATAACAGAATGAAAAAACACACACACACACACACACACACACACACACACACACACACACACATATATATATATATATATATATATATGTGTGTGTGTGTGTGTGTGTGTGTATATATACATACATACATATATGTATATATATATATATCGTACTCGGATGTCTTTGTTTGTTCTCTGTTTGAGTTTTTATTGTTTGTGTGTGTGCACAGATCCTGTAGCCATTTCTACAAATCTGTTTTTGTGAGCCATTGGAGAATGACTAGATTCTCCATACATATATATGTTTATTTCGATATATATATATATATATATATATATATATATATATATACACACACATTCATGAACTCCTATTCATGCAATAACAATTGGTTGTTAATTAAATCTAAGGCAACGATTCATGGCATGGGAACAGAAGAAAAGGTATATGCAAAATAATATAAACCCATGATACAAAGTCAATACAACTATATTTTTATATTATAATATAAAAATACTAACCAGCTTCTTTAGCCTTGGTATGGATATGTTTCATAGGGCTTGTTTGCTTCAAAAGGAAAAATTATTTCACGTTGCAGCTAAAGATAAGTTCCATCCTATGTAGTAAAAGTCTCGGTAAAGCTCCGCAAAATTCATGCTTTATCCTGTAGCGCCTTTCGACCGCTATGCTATTTCAATATAGCGCTAATGGACAATACATCCGCTTTAAGCTCCTCTACTATTTTCTACTATGCCTGCTAAATTAAGATTTTTTATTACCCATTTTAGCAATATTATACAAATTACAAAGGTTGATTTGACTATTTTTCTATTAAAATAAGTCAAAAAAATTAGTATAAAAAGATAATTTTAAGGCATGAGTGTGCGATATAAGTTATAAATCTATTATAGATTTATAGTAATCAAATTTAGTGTGCGTAATTATGATATATTTTTATTTTGTTATATAAGATTAAACAATATTAGTTTCTTCTACACAAATGATGTGAGAATGATAATTAATCAATTTAAGGTTTTTATTTTTACATCTAATTTACATTTTCTGCTTCTCCGTTGTATTTCCGCCATACCTTTTTGCATCTTCATCACTATTGCACTGCTAAGCGCTTTAACTTCTCAAGTTCCATTTATCTCCCCGAAAAATGCCAAAAAAGATTGGTAATATTAGTGATGCTATATATGAAAGATTACTTGTGGTAACTTAAAGAACGTGAATTACAAATAACATACAAAATTGTTGTATTTCCACATAACGTAAAATTATTTATCTAATAAACATAAACTTATCCTTTTGATTTCGTAATAGCTAAATTCAATCACCAATCAATACTCAATTATTTAAGGATCATTCTTGACATAAAAAGCATTTTGACAATTTACATCCTATAAAGAGCAGAATGCCGGTTGAAGATATTTATTCATTTATTTGTTTGCCAATCCATGGTCAAGCTATACTCGCAACAGTACCATGGACATTCTAACTACATTAATTTACCCCATGCTTATGAAGTGACTGATATAAAAATTGTATTTCAAACAATTCGGCCATGTGTTCAGTGGCGGAGCCAGCCAATAGATCCAGGTGGGGGCAACTATTTTAGAAGAAGAGAAAAATTAAAGTTTTTTGGGATTAAGTAAAGTAAGTCCCACATCACAAAAAAGGAAGAGGAACAATAATTGACGTCAACAAAGCCGGCAGCTTGCAAAACTATGTATAATAATAATAATACAAAACTGGCTTTATATATGAAACTACCTAACCATATAGGGCAAAGCTGTTAGTTCAGGTATGTCCACCTAACGAATTCTAGTACTTCTTTATTACATTGCTCAAATCCAGCTATGACATAGGCCCTAGCTGGCCTGTACATGAGTCCTCCCCTGCATGTGTCGCAACAAAATTTGGAAATCCATAAGGGTGCATTCGCAGACTTTTTTTAGCCTAGTTCACGTTTATGTTGTCATCTGTGGATCCCACTATAATAGTCAATATGGCTGAACATGGCGAAAATAACTTTTGGCGTTCGATGCGAAAGATGCCCTTTCTCTTATCCTTGTAGTTAGTAATAACAAAATTATTGATATCCATTTTAGAATGTCTCTCTTGACACAAGAATGCATTATTCTTTCGTGAGCCACCCATTTCCCGTGCTTATTTTCTGTATCGATTTCTTATCGCAAGCAGACACACCCTAAATCATACTACCAATGCAAGTTAAGTTCTATTTTTTTTCTAGAGCATAAAATTGTCTTGTATTTCGAAACTGAATAACATGTTTGGATTCAAGTTAAATCGAGTTAAGATTATGAAACAAACAACGAACCATTCTGGGCAATATTTCCCATGACAATTTCAAAGAAATACCTTTTGGCAATATTTATCAAATTTACGCAAAACATTGATTTTCAAGGGCTTATTTCTTGTCTTCATTGTTTATTAAGGATGGATAAATAGGAAGTACTGCAGCCTGAGATTTATATTGTTGTTCTTTTGTAAAATAGGTTAGAATTTTGAACCAAACTTTTAAAAAGTGTCCTTCCACTTTTTTTTATTTTCAATTCCAAAATAAGAAAGCGAGAATCAAAACTAATGATGATCCACAATTCCAAGGAAAGCATTGGTCATGGAAAATGGTAGGCATAACATCATATCCTTTTTGGGATGTGAAGAAAAGGGGGAGGGGGTGCTACTTAGCTACCCACGTCCCTGCTTCTGATTCGCTATGTAGATGATTGAATATACTCTTTGGATTGGGACAATATTACTTTTAAGGGAATTATAAAGTTGATAACTTGATATCTCTCGATCAAGAAAAGAAACAAAACATAGGTTACCTTTTTCTATACCAAGACACCACTATAAAAACCTACAAAAAAGTTTATATTCACCTACCATGATTTAATGACTGACATTAAACGGTAAGCCATCAAAATGTGAAGTCTTCATATTAGCCTTTGACTACGGTCTTTACCAACTATTTAATTTTTCGACAAGTATGCTGTGTGCTACATTTACAGCAAATCTCATATGTTATCTTATTGCTTTCATCCATTTAGGTAAATCACTCTTATTATTGTTTAATTATTTTTTAAAACATCGGGACCCTTAATTTTATCAAAAATATACATTCAGATTTAATTTGCTTTTCAAATGCACAAAGTTATACGACTTTAATCAGCAGCAATATATTTGACTTGGATTCAATCATAGTCAATGATAAGGTAATAAAACATTTCTTACTTGTAAGTTATAAAACAGTATGTCTACCAACATGATATTCATTTGTATACTTTTCATTCATTTTTCCATTCCATGTAAATAGGAAATTACCATAAACTTAAGTAAAATTGCCATGTTAACGTGAACGTATAGCTTATGTAGGAAAACTGTTTTCTTTTTCTTTTTTTGGGACCCAAGTACAGAACCTCCCCCCCCCCAAACCACAAAAGAAAAGAAAAGCAACAAATCCCCAAACAAACCCCCGGCCCCTCTTTTTCTCTCCAAACAACGCACACAAAAACAAAAATAAAATAAAAAGATATAAATAAAGTTCATTTACACACACATTCAACCTTTTTCGTGGATACACAGATTCAAAATGTATTAGAAAGTGGAAATCGGCAATGTGGTACTAAGAATGTATGTGAATATCTTGAAATTACATACATTTGATGTAATTATCAATCTAATGTCAGTGATTGTTAGAAAATATCCCTGAAGCAAAGGTGTAACGATCATCAAAACCAGTAAGAGTGCAGAGAGCTAAGTTCAACAAATAACTTTTAGTTAATTATGAAGTTTATCACTTTATCTACTCAAATTGCAGGATTCATGCACATTATAACACTCTTTCTATGGCACAAATGGCAATATAAAAAAGGATAGTTGAGGCTAAATTTTGCGATGAAACAAAGTCAGTGTAGGATTTGTTAACAAGGCCATCTGAAAAGGTCAACATTAGTATGAATGTTGCGTTTAACAGAAACTGCGCTGACAGGAGACTATATACCCCAAATAAAACAAAAAATATTCCAGGAGTAAATTCAAAAATTCAAGGAATCCATGCCCATTGAATCTAAATTCATCGGACTCTGCAATGTATGAATTAACGATGTTACTGAATCATTATCCAGACCATGCATCTACCGTTAAGTTACTTGTTAATTTAAGAATTGTAGGTCATTTATGGCTTTTGATAATGCAAAATAAACTGCTTAGAAAGTTGATGAGTCCAGCAAATATTTAATTGTGGCTAATTTCAAGTTTTATCACCAAATTTTACTCGATGCTGCCTAAATGTTATCATTACATAGGCGAAGCCACGTTTAACATGGTGTGCTCCCTTGATCACACCCGGTTGTATAATTAGTTTTTTTTACCGTTATGGTGCCTACTGTGCGTAAAATACTTGCAATTTGCATTGAATTTCTCTCCTCAGAGGCATATGCTCCCAACATATACATGTATTTACTTTAACAGCTTATTTTGAATTGACAGTTTAAGTTATGTTTAAGAGACACTTAGTTGTTTAAGTAACTGGAATGAATGGTCTTATACCTCCAAATTTTGTTGAACACGGTTGAGAGCTGCTTTCGAGTTTGTATATAAAAAATTGTTTCTGAAGAGACATCCTAGCAAGTGCATTTGTTATAATTTTAGAACATTGATGTATATGCATTTTGTATTTTGCACAGCTAATGATATATGGGCTATATAACTGGTGTCCTTTGATTGATAAACAGGCAGCAAATTCTCTAGACATCGTAAGCTTGAATTACATGTTTATGCTCTTTTCATGGCTAACTAAATTAATCCAGACTCGTTATACCACAGCTGCATGTGTACTCATATATATATATATATATATATATATTACTTGCAAATAACTTAGTTTTGAAGGCCAACATCTCTTAAAACCTTGGTTTTGGGGTCTTTATGCTCAAGGCTAGCTATATAAGATGATTTTGTACTGTTTATGCTCTATTCATGGCTAACTAAATTAATCCAGACTCGTTATACCACAGCTGCATGTGTACTCATATATATATATATATATATATATATATATATATATATATATATATATATATATATGAGAGGTGGAAATCAGGGGGCTTTTGGGGTGCTCCATTTTTGGGGTGTAACGGAACGCTTGCCTATATATATATATATATATATATATATATTACTTTCAGATAACTTAGTTTTGAAGGTCAAAAGCCAACATCTCTTAAAACCTTGGTTTTGGGGTCTTTATGCTCAAGGCTAGCTATAGAAGATGATTTTGTACTGTTTATGCTCTTTTCATGGCTAACTAAATTAATCCAGACTCGTTATACCACAGTTGCATGTGTACTCTGCTCTGGTTGGATAACTACAACAAAAATAATAAAAATAAAAGTTTTTCATTGTTTGAACTACTGCACTGTGTTGGAAATAACTGCTAAGATAATGGTGAAATCTGAAAATAAATGCATGAGGATATGTAATATGTAAATGGAGTGTTATTTATGTGTAGTGTCGGAAAGTGTAATTGTATAGCTTTCAATTTAAATTAAGGCATACAAATTATATGTTTAACTGATCGTGTTTACAAACATAACATCTCGCACGATTTTAACGCATGCAAATAGTCATTGCCGGATGATCGTTATTGCAACACTTGTAAATTCACACATAGTTATTGAAGTAGGTAATTTGATGATCAAACTTAATTGCATGATGAAGGGTTCAATTTCATTTTTTGTAAATTGATAACTAAAGCTTGAAACTATCACCATTGGGTAGATGAGATTTTTTTTTCCAATTGAACTGGGCTACAGATTTACCATGCTTGAAGTTTATGGTGCCAGGGTTATGACAGAAAAAAGAATTTTATAAAACATAACATATTTTCAGCAGTTAACATATGTGTGTGTATTACATATTATAACAACATAAACATCCACATAAACCAAATTAACATCAATATATACCTCCCGACCCTGGGCATGGGCCAGCTAGGTGGCCGCCTAGGGTCTCGGACCCGGGAGGAGGAGGAGGAAGGAGAAGGGGGCCTCAAACATTCATGCTTTTTATAATTAAAATTGATACTCTTATTGATTTTGTAAAACTGCAGTAGCTCAGTGGTAGTGATATGGACCGTTTATCTTCCATCATTAGTTCGATCCGCATCATTTACATTATGCAACCTCCAAAATGCCTTGACCTGCATATGCATTTTATTCATTTATGTGCGTATGTTAGCTTGCCAGGCCTTCTTTCTTTGCATGCCCATTCACGTCAAATATAACCAATTCATGCATGTACTAAATGTTTCATGTTGGTTTCTATTATAATGCAGTATATGCTGAACACTAATACCAGTCCATCTATAAAGTCCTTGAGGAATTATGTGTGGCATATTGTCACACAGTATGATGTCCGACCCATAAGCCTTGACCTGCATATGCATTTTATTCTTTCATGTGTGTATGTTAGCTTGCCAGGCCTTCTTTCTTTGCATGTCCATTCACGTCAAATATAACCAATTCATGCATGTACTAAATGTTTCATGTTGGTTTCTATTATAATATAGCCAACTAGAGAAACGATCGGCTGCCCCCCGGAAATTTCTGCACTCGGCTTCGCCATTCGGAAGGCCAGGAGGATTTGCTAGGAACGCCCGCGGAAGCACCATAGTAACCCTAAGTCCAGTTTGGTCAGCCGCCCGCCCCACCCACCCACCCCACGGGGGGCAACCGATCGTTTCTCCAGTTGGGCCGGCAGCGATACGAAACCGTCCGAGCCTCCGAAACGCGCGTTGTACCAGAAATTTCTGCACTCGGCTTCGCCATTCGGTAGGCCAGGAGGATTTGCTAGCAACGCCCGCGGAAGCACCATAGTAACCCTAAGTCCAGTTTGATCAGCCGCCCGCCAAACCCACCCACCCCACGGGGGGCAGCCGATCGTTTCTCCAGTTGGGCCGGCAGCGATACAGAACCGTCTGAGCCTCCGAAACGCGCGTTGTACCGGAAATTTCTGCACTCAGCTTCGCCATTCGAAAGGCCAGGCGGATTTGCTAGCAACGCCCGCGGAAGCACCATAGTAACCCTAAGTCCAGTTTGGTCAGCCGCCCGCCCGCCCCACCCACCCCACGGGGGGCAGCCGATCGTTTCTCCAGTTGGGCCGGCAGCGATACGGAACCGTCCGAGCCTCCGAAACGCGCGTTGTACCGGAAATTTCTGCACTCGGCTTCGCCATTCGGAAGGCCAGGAGGATTTGCTAGGAACGCCCGCGGAAGCACCATAGTAACCTAAGTCCAGTTTGGTGAGCCGCCCGCCCGCCCCACCCATCCCACGGGGGGCAGCCGATTGTTTCTCCAGTTGGGCCGGCAGCGATACGAAACCGTCTGAGCCTCCGAAACGCGCGTTGTACCGGAAATTTCTGCACTCGGCTTCGCCATTCGGAAGGCCAGGAGGATTTGCTAGGAACGCCCGCGGAAGCACCATAGTAACCCTAAGTCCAGTTTGGTCAGCCGCCCGCCCCACCCACCCCACGCCATAGTAACCCTAAGTCCAGTTTGGTCAGCCGCCCGCCCCACCCACCCACCCCACGGGGGGCAGCCGATCGTTTCTCCAGTTAGGCCGGCAGCGATACGAAACCGTCCGAGCCTCCGAAACGCGCGTTGTACCGGAAATTTCTGCACTCGGCTTCGCCATTCGGAAGGCCAGGCGGATTTGCTAGCAACGCCCGCGGAAGCACCATAGTAACCCTAAGTCCAGTTTGGTCAGCCGCCCGCCCGCCCGCCCCACCCACCCCACGGGGGGCAGCCGATCGTTTCTCAAGTTGGGCCGGCAGCGATACGGAACCGTCCGAGCCTCCGAAACGCGCATTGTACCGGAAATTTCTGCACTCGGCTTCGCCATTCGGAAGGCCAGGAGGATTTGCTAGGAACGCCCGCGGAAGCACCATAGTAACCCTAAGTCCAGTTTGGTCAGCCGCCCGCCCGCCCCACCCACCCCACAGGGGGCAGCCGATCGTTTCTCCAGTTGGGCCGGCAGCGATACGGAACCGTCCGAGCCTCCGAAACGCGCGTTGTACCGGAAATTTCTGCACTCGGCTTCGCCATTCAGAAGGCCAGGAGGATTTGCTAGGAACGCCCGCGGAAGCACCATAGTAACCCTAAGTCCAGTTTGGTCAGCCGCCCGCCTGCCCCACCCACCCCACGGGGGGCAGCCAATCGTTTCTCCAGTTAGGCCGGCAGCGATACGAAACCGTCTGAGCCTCCGAAACGCGCGTTGTACCGGAAATTTCTGCACTCGGCTTCGCCATTCGGAAGGCCAGGCGGATTTGCTAGCAACGCCCGCGGAAGCACCATAGTAACCCTAAGTCCAGTTTGGTCAGCCGCCCGCCCCACCCACCCACCCCACGAGGGGCAGCCGATCGTTTCTCCAGTTGGGCCGACAGCGATACGGAACCGTCCGAGCCTCCGAAACGCGTTGTACCGGAAATTTCTGCACTCGTCTTCGCCATTCGGAAGGCCAGGAGGATTTGCTAGGAACGCCCGCGGAAGCACCATAGTAACCTTAAGTCCAGTTTGGTCAGCCGCCCGCCCCATCCACCCACCCCACGGGCAGCCGATTGTTTCTCCAGTTGGGCCGACAGCGATACGGAACCGTCCGAGCCTCCGAAACGTGCGTTATACCGGAAATTTCTGCACTCGTCTTCGCCATTCGGAAGGCCAGGAGGATTTGCTAGGAACGCCCGCGGAAGCACCATAGTAACCTTAAGTCTAGTTTGGTCAGCCGCCCGCCCCACCTACCCACCCCACGGGGGGCAGCCGATCGTTTCTCCAGTTGGGCCGACACCGATACGGAACCGTCCGAGCCTCCGAAACGCGGGTTGTACCGGAAATTTCTGCACTCGTCTTCGCCATTCGGAAGGCCAGGAGGATTTGCTAGGAACGCCCGCGGAAGCACCATAGTAACCTTAAGTCTAGTTTGGTCAACCGCCCCCCCCCCCCACCCACCCACCCCACGGGGGGCAGCCGATCATTTCTCCAGTTGGGCCGACAGCGATACGGAACCGTCCGAGCCTCCGAAACGCGGGTTGTACCGGAAATTTCTGCACTCGTCTTCGCCATTCGGAAGGCCAGGAGGATTTGCTAGGAACGCCCGCGGAAGCACCATAGTAACCTTAAGTCTAGTTTGGTCAGCCGCCCACCCACCCCACGGGGGGCAGCCGATCGTTTCTCCAGTTGGGCCGACAACGATACGGAACCGTCCGAGCCTCCGAAACGCGGGTTGTACCGGAAATTTCTACACTCGTCTTCGCCATTCGGAAGGCCAGGAGGATTTGCTAGGAACGCCCGCGGAAGCACCATAGTAACCCTAAGTCCAGTTTGGTCAGCCGCCCGCCCCACCCACCCACCCCACGCCATAGTAACCCTAAGTCCAGTTTGGTCAGCCGCCCGCCCCACCCACCCACCCCACGGGGGGCAGCCGATCGTTTCTCCAGTTAGGCCGGCAGCGATACGAAACCGTCCGAGCCTCCGAAACGCGCGTTGTACCGGAAATTTCTGCACTCGGCTTCGCCATTCGGAAGGCCAGGCGGATTTGCTAGCAACGCCCGCGGAAGCACCATAGTAACCTAAGTCCAGTTTGGTGAGCCGCCCGCCCGCCCCACCCACCCCACGGGGGGCAGCCGATCGTTTCTCCAGTTGGGCCGGCAGCGATACGAAACCGTCCGAGCCTCCGAAACGCGCGTTGTACCGGAAATTTCTGCACTCGGCTTCGCCATTCGGAAGGCCAGGAGGATTTGCTAGGAACGCCCGCGGAAGCACCATAGTAACCCTAAGTCCAGTTTGGTCAGCCGCCCGCCCCACCCACCCACCCCACGCCATAGTAACCCTAAGTCCAGTTTGGTCAGCCGCCCGCCCCACCCACCCACCCCACGGGGGGCAGCCGATCGTTTCTCCAGTTGGGCCGGCAGCGATACGGAACCGTCCGAGCCTCCGAAACGCGCGTTGTACCGGAAATTTCTGCACTCGGCTTCGCCATTCGGAAGGCCAGGAGGATTTGCTAGGAACGCCCGCGGAAGCACCATAGTAACCTAAGTCCAGTTTGGTGAGCCGCCCGCCCGCCCCACCCACCCCACGGGGGGCAGCCGATCGTTTCTCCAGTTGGGCCGGCAGCGATACGAAACCGTCCGAGCCTCCGAAACGCGCGTTGTACCGGAAATTTCTGCACTCGGCTTCGCCATTCGGAAGGCCAGGAGGATTTGCTAGGAACGCCCGCGGAAGCACCATAGTAACCCTAAGTCCAGTTTGGTCAGCCGCCCGCCCCACCCACCCACCCCACGGGGGGCAGCCGATCGTTTCTCCAGTTGGGCCGGCAGCGATACGGAACCGTCCGAGCCTCCGAAACGCGCGTTGTACCGGAAATTTCTGCACTCGGCTTCGCCATTCGGAAGGCCAGGAGGATTTGCTAGGAACGCCCGCGGAAGCACCATAGTAACCTAAGTCCAGTTTGGTGAGCCGCCCGCCCGCCCCACCCATCCCACGGGGGGCAGCCGATTGTTTCTCCAGTTGGGCCGGCAGCGATACGAAACCGTCCGAGCCTCCGAAACGCGCGTTGTACCGGAAATTTCTGCACTCGGCTTCGCCATTCGGAAGGCCAGGAGGATTTGCTAGGAACGCCCGCGGAAGCACCATAGTAACCCTAAGTCCAGTTTGGTCAGCCGCCCGCCCCACCCACCCACCCCACGCCATAGTAACCCTAAGTCCAGTTTGGTCAGCCGCCCGCCCCACCCACCCACCCCACGGGGGGCAGCCGATCGTTTCTCCAGTTAGGCCGGCAGCGATACGAAACCGTCCGAGCCTCCGAAACGCGCGTTGTACCGGAAATTTCTGCACTCGGCTTCGCCATTCGGAAGGCCAGGCGGATTTGCTAGCAACGCCCGCGGAAGCACCATAGTAACCCTAAGTCCAGTTTGGTCAGCCGCCCGCCCGCCCGCCCCACCCACCCCACGGGGGGCAGCCGATCGTTTCTCCAGTTGGGCCGGCAGCGATACGGAACCGTCCGAGCCTCCGAAACGCGCATTGTACCGGAAATTTCTGCACTCGGCTTCGCCATTCGGAAGGCCAGGAGGATTTGCTAGGAACGCCCGCGGAAGCACCATAGTAACCCTAAGTCCAGTTTGGTCAGCCGCCCGCCCGCCCCACCCACCCCACAGGGGGCAGCCGATCGTTTCTCCAGTTGGGCCGGCAGCGATACGGAACCGTCCGAGCCTCCGAAACGCGCGTTGTACCGGAAATTTCTGCACTCGGCTTCGCCATTCAGAAGGCCAGGAGGATTTGCTAGGAACGCCCGCGGAAGCACCATAGTAACCCTAAGTCCAGTTTGGTCAGCCGCCCGCCTGCCCCACCCACCCCACGGGGGGCAGCCGATCGTTTCTCCAGTTAGGCCGGCAGCGATACGAAACCGTCTGAGCCTCCGAAACGCGCGTTGTACCGGAAATTTCTGCACTCGGCTTCGCCATTCGGAAGGCCAGGCGGATTTGCTAGCAACGCCCGCGGAAGCACAATAGTAACCCTAAGTCCAGTTTGGTCAGCCGCCCGCCCCACCCACCCACCCCACGAGGGGCAGCCGATCGTTTCTCCAGTTGGGCCGACAGCGATACGGAACCGTCCGAGCCTCCGAAACGCGTTGTACCGGAAATTTCTGCACTCGTCTTCGCCATTCGGAAGGCCAGGAGGATTTGCTAGGAACGCCCGCGGAAGCACCATAGTAACCTTAAGTCCAGTTTGGTCAGCCGCCCGCCCCACCCACCCAC
Organism: Allium sativum; assembly: GCA_030737875.1. Taxonomy (NCBI): domain Eukaryota; kingdom Viridiplantae; phylum Streptophyta; class Magnoliopsida; order Asparagales; family Amaryllidaceae; genus Allium; species Allium sativum. The sequence goes on along the minus strand of CM060921.1, from coordinate 814,629,068 downwards.
CCCACGGGCAGCCGATTGTTTCTCCAGTTGGGCCGACAGCGATACGGAACCGTCCGAGCCTCCGAAACGTGCGTTATACCGGAAATTTCTGCACTCGTCTTCGCCATTCGGAAGGCCAGGAGGATTTGCTAGGAACGCCCGCGGAAGCACCATAGTAACCTTAAGTCTAGTTTGGTCAGCCGCCCGCCCCACCTACCCACCCCACGGGGGGCAGCCGATCGTTTCTCCAGTTGGGCCGACACCGATACGGAACCGTCCGAGCCTCCGAAACGCGGGTTGTACCGGAAATTTCTGCACTCGTCTTCGCCATTCGGAAGGCCAGGAGGATTTGCTAGGAACGCCCGCGGAAGCACCATAGTAACCTTAAGTCTAGTTTGGTCAACCGCCCCCCCCCCCCCCCACCCACCCACCCCACGGGGGGCAGCCGATCATTTCTCCAGTTGGGCCGACAGCGATACGGAACCGTCCGAGCCTCCGAAACGCGGGTTGTACCGGAAATTTCTGCACTCGTCTTCGCCATTCGGAAGGCCAGGAGGATTTGCTAGGAACGCCCGCGGAAGCACCATAGTAACCTTAAGTCTAGTTTGGTCAGCCGCCCCACCCACCCCACGGGGGGCAGCCGATTGTTTCTCCAGTTGGGCCGACAGCGATACGGAACCGTCCGAGCCTCCGAAACGCGGGTTGTACCGGAAATTTCTGCACTCGTCTTCGCCATTCGGAAGGCCAGGAGGATTTGCTAGGAACGCCCGCGGAAGCACCATAGTAACCTTAAGTCTAGTTTGGTCAGCCGCCCCACCCACCCCACGGGGGGCAGCCGATCGTTTCTCCAGTTGGGCCGACAGCGATACGGAACCGTCCGAGCCTCCGAAACGCGCGTTGTACCGGAAATTTCTGCACTCGTCTTCGCCATTTGGAAGGCCATGAGGATTTGCTAGGAACGCCCGCGGAAGCACCATAGTAACCTTAAGTCTAGTTTGGTCAGCCGCCCCACCCACCCACCCCACGGGGGGCAGCCGATCGTTTCTCCAGTTGGGCCGACAACGATACGGAACCGTCCGAGCCTCCGAAACGCGGGTTGTACCGGAAATTTCTGCACTCGTCTTCGCCATTCGGAAGGACAGCGATACAGAGCAAATCTTCCTGGCCTTCCGAATGGCGAAGACGAGTGCAGAAATTTCCGATACAACGCAAGTTTCGGAGGCTCGGACGGTTCCGTATCGCTGTCGGCCCAACTGGAGAAACGATCGGCTGCCCGTGGGGTGGGTGGGTGGGGCGGGCGGCTGACCAAACTGGACTTAAGGTTACTATGGTGCTTCCGCGGGCATTCCTAGAAAATCCTCCTGGCCTTCCGAATGGCGAAGACGAGTGCAGAAATTTCCGGTACAACGCGCGTTTCGGAGGCTCGGACGGTTCCGTATCGTTGTCGGCCCAACTGGAGAAACGATCGGCTGCCCCCCTTGGGCTGGGTGGGTGGGGCGGGCGGCTGACCAAACTAGACTTAAGGTTACTATGGTGCTTCCGCGGGCGTTCCTAGCAAATCCTCCTGGCCTTCCGAATGGCGAAGACGAGTGCAGAAATTTCCGGTACAACCCGCGTTTCGGAGGCTCGGACGGTTCCGTATCGCTGTCGGCCCAACTGGAGAAACGATCGGCTGCCCCCCGTGGGGCGGGTGGGTGGGGCGGGCGGCTGACCAAACTAGACTTAAGGTTACTATGGTGCTTCCGCGGGCGTTCCTAGCAAATCCTCCTGGCCTTCCGAATGGCGAAGACGAGTGCAGAAATTTCCGGTACAACGCGCGTTTCGGAGGCTCGGACGGTTCCGTATCGCTGTCGGCCCAACAGGAGAAACGATCGGCTGCCCGTGGGGTGGGTGGGTGGGGCGGGCGGCTGACCAAACTGGACTTAAGGTTACTATGGTGCTTCCACGGGCGTTCCTAGCAAATCCTCCTGGCCTTCCGAATGGCGAAGACGAGTGCAGAAATTTCCGGTACAACCCGCGTTTCGGAGGCTCGGACGGTTCCGTATCGCTGTCGGCCCAACTGGAGAAACGATCGGCTGCCCCCCGTGGGGTAGGTGGGTGGGGCGGCTGACCAAACTAGACTTAAGGTTACTATGGTGCTTCTGCGGGCGTTCCTAGCAAATCCTCCTTACCTTCCGAATGGCGAAGACGAGTGCAGAAATTTCCGGTACAACCCGCGTTTCGGAGGCTCGGACGGTTCCGTATCGCTGTCGGCCCAAATGGAGAAACGATCGGCTGCCCCCCGTGGGGTGGGTGGATGGGGCGGCTAACCAAACTAGACTTAAGGTTACTATGGTGCTTCCGCGGGCGTTCCTAGCAAATCCTCCTGGCCTTCCGAATGGCGAAGACGATTGTAGAAATTTCCGGTACAACCCGCGTTTCGGAGGCTCGGACGGTTCCGTATCGTTGTCGGCCCAACTGGAGAAACGATCGGCTGCCCCCCGTGGGGTGGGTGGGTGGGGCGGGCGGCTGACCAAACTAGACTTAAGGTTACTATGGTGCTTCCGCGGGCGTTCCTAGCAAATCCTCCTGGCCTTCCGAATGGCGAAGACGAGTGCAGAAATTTCCGGTACAACCCGCGTTTCGGAGGCTCGGACGGTTCCGTATCGCTGTCGGCCCAACTGGAGAAACGATCGGCTGCACCCCGTGGGGTGGGTGGGTGGGGGGGGGCGGCTGACCAAACTAGACTTAAGCTTACTATGGTGCTTCCGCGGGCGTTCCTAGCAAATCCTCCTGGCCTTCCGAATGGCGAAGACTAGTGCAGAAATTTCCGGTACAACCCGCGTTTCGGAGGCTCGGACGGTTCCGTATCGCTGTCGGCCCAACTGGAGAAACGATCGGCTGCCCCCCGTGGGGTGGGTGGCTGGGGCGGGCGGCTGACCAAACTAGACTTAAGGTTACTATGGTGCTTCCGCGGGCGTTCCTAGCAAATCCTCCTGGCCTTCCGAATGGCGAAGACGAGTGCAGAAATTTCCGGTACAACGCGCGTTTCGGAGGCTCGGACGGTTCCATATCGCTGTCGGCCCAAATGGAGAAACAATCGGCTGCCCGTGGGGTGGGTGGGTGGGGCGGGCGGCTGAACAAACTGGACTTAAGGTTACTATGGTGCTTCCGCGGGCGTTCCTAGCAAATCCTCCTGGCCTTCCGAATGGCGAAGACGAGTGCAGAAATTTCCTGTACAACGCGGTTTTCGGAGGCTCGGACGGTTCCGTATCGCTGTCGGCCCAACTGGAAAAACGGTCGGCTGCCCCCCGTGGGGTGGGTGGGTGGGGCGGGCGGCTGACCAAACTGGACTTAAGGTTTCTATGGTGCTTCCGCGGGCGTTCCTAGCAAATCCTCCTGGCCTTCCGAATGGCGAAGACGAGTGCAGAAATTTCCGGTACAACGCGCGTTTCGGAGGCTCGGACGGTTCCGTATCGCTGTCGGCCCAACTGGAGAAACGATCGGCTGACCGTGGGGTGGGTGGGTGGGGCGGGCGGCTGACCAAACTGGACTTAAGGTTACTATGGTGCTTCCGCGGGCGTTCCTAGCGAATCCTCCTGGCCTTCCGAATGGCGAAGACGAGTGCAGAAATTTCCGGTACAACCCGCGTTTCGGAGGCTCGGACGGTTCCGTATCGCTGTCGGCCCAACTGGAGAAACGATCGGCTGCCCCCCGTGGGGTGGGTGGGTGGGGCGGGCGTTCCTAGCAAATCCTCCTGGCCAAACTAGACTTAAGGTTACTATGGTGCTTCCGCGGGCGTTCCTAGCAAATCCTCCTGGCCTTCCGAATGGCGAAGACGAGTGCAGAAATTTCCGGTACAACCCGCGTTTCGGAGGCTCGGACGGTTCCGTATCGCTGTCGGCCCAACTGGAGAAACGATCGGCTGCCCCCCGTGGGGTGGGTGGGTGGGGCGGGCGGCTGACCAAACTGGACTTAAGGTTACTATGGTGCTTCCGCGGGCGTTCCTAGCAAATCCTCCTGGCCTTCCGAACGGCGAAGCCGAGTGCAGAAATTTCAGGTACAACGCGCGTTTCGGAGGCTCGGACGGTTCCGTATCGCTGTCGGCCCAACTGGAGAAACGATCGGCTGCCCCCCGTGGGGTGGGTGGTGGGGCGGGCGGCTGACCAAACTGGACTTAAGGTTACTATGGTGCTTCCGCGGGCGTTCCTAGCAAATCCTCCTGGCCTTCCGAACGGCGAAGCCGAGTGCAGAAATTTCAGGTACAACGCGCGTTTCGGAGGCTCGGACGGTTCCGTATCGCTGTCGGCCCAACTGGAGAAACGGTCGGCTGCCCCCCGTGGGGTGGGTGGGTGGGCGGGCGGCTGACCAAACTGGACTTAAGGTTACTATGGTGCTTCCGCGGGCGTTCCTAGCAAATCCTCCTGGCCTTCCGAATGGCGAAGACGAGTGCAGAAATTTCCGGTACAACGCGCGTTTCGGTACAACTGGAGATACGATCGGCTGCCCCCCGTGGGGTGGGTGGGTGGGGCGGGCAGCTGACCAAACTGGACTTAAGGTTACTATGATGCTTCCGCGGGCATTCCTAGCAAATCCTCCTGGCCTTCCGAATGGCGAAGACGAGAGCAGAAATTTCCAGTACAACGCGCGTTTCGGAGGCTCGGACGGTTCCGTATCGCTGTCGGCCCAACTGGAGAAACGATCGGCTGCCCGTGGGGTGGGTGGGTGGGGCGGGCGGCTGACCAAACTGGACTTAAGGTTACTATGGTGCTTCCGCGGGCGTTCCTAGCAAATCCTCCTGGCCTTCCGAATGGCGAAGACGAGTGCAGAAATTTCCTGTACAACGCGGTTTTCGGAGGCTCGAACGGTTCTGTATCGCTGTCGGCCCAACTGGAGAAACGATCGGCTGCCCCCCGTGGGGTGGGTGGGTGGGGCGGGCGGCTGACCAAACTGGACTTAAGGTTACTATGGTGCTTCCGCGGGCGTTCCTAGCAAATCCTCCTGGCCTTCCGAATGGCGAAGACGAGTGCAGAAATTTCCGGTACAACGCACGTTTCGGAGGCTCGGACGGTTCCGTATCGCTGTCGGCCCAACTGGAGAAACGATCGGCTGCCCGTGGGGTGGGTGGGTGGGGCGGGCGGCTGACCAAACTGGACTTAAGGTTACTATGGTGCTTCCGCGGGCGTTCCTAGCAAATCCTCCTGGCCTTCGGAATGGCGAAGACGAGTGCAGAAATTTCCGGTACAACGCGCGTTTCGGAGGCTCGGACGGTTCTGTATCGCTGTCAGCCCAACTGGAGAAACGATCGGCTGCCCCCCGTGGGGTGGGTGGGTGAGGCGGGCGGCTGACCAAACTGGACTTAAGGTTACTATGGTGCTTTCGCGGGCGTTCCTAGCGAATCCTCCTGGCCTTCCGAATGGCGAAGACGAGTGCAGAAATTTCCGGTACAACCCGCGTTTCGGAGGCTCGGACGGTTCCGTATCGCTGTCGGCCCAACTGGAGAAACGATCGGCTGCCCCCCGTGGGGTGGGAGGGTGGGGCGGGCGGCTGACCAAACTGGACTTAAGGTTACTATGGTGCTTCCGCGGGCGTTCCTAGCAAATCCTCCTCGCCTTCCGAATGGCGAAGACGAGTGCAGAAATTTCCGGTACAACGCGCGTTTCGGAGGCTCGGACGGTTCCGTATCGCTGTCGGCCCAACTGGAGAAACGATCGGCTGACCGTGGGGTGGGTGGGTGGGGCGGGCGGCTGACCAAACTGGACTTAAGGTTACTATGGTGCTTCCGCGGGCGTTCCTAGAAAATCCTCCTGGCCTTCCGAATGGCGAAGACGAGTGCAGAAATTTCCGGTACAACGCGCGTTTCGGAGGCTCGGACGGTTCCGTATCGCTGTCGGCCCAACTGGAGAAACGATCGGCTGCCCCCCGTGGGGTGGATGGGTGGGGCGGGCGGCTGACCAAACTAGACTTAAGGTTACTATGGTGCTTCCGCGGGCGTTCCTAGCAAATCCTCCTGGCCTTCCGAATGGCGAAGACGAGTGCAGAAATTTCCGGTACAACCCGCGTTTCGGAGGCTCGGACGGTTCCGTATCGCTGTCGACCCAACTGGAGAAACGATCGGCTGCCCCCCGTGGGGTGGGTGGGTGGGGCGGGCGGCTGACCAAACTAGACTTAAGGTTACTATGGTGCTTCCGCGGGCGTTCCTAGCAAATCCTCCTGGCCTTCCGAATGGCGAAGACGAGTGCAGAAATTTCCGGTACAACCCGCGTTTCGGAGGCTCGGACGGTTCCGTATCGCTGTCGGCCCAACTGGAGAAACGATCGGCTGCCCCCCGTGGGGTGGGTGGGTGGGGCGGGCGTTCCTAGCAAATCCTCCTGGCCAAACTAGACTTAAGGTTACTATGGTGCTTCCGCGGGCGTTCCTAGCAAATCCTCCTGGCCTTCCGAATGGCGAAGACGAGTGCAGAAATTTCCGGTACAACCCGCGTTTCGGAGGCTCGGACGGTTCCGTATCGCTGTCGGCCCAACTGGAGAAACGATCGGCTGCCCCCCGTGGGGTGGGTGGGTGGGGCGGGCGGCTGACCAAACTGGACTTAAGGTTACTATGGTGCTTCCGCGGGCGTTCCTAGCAAATCCTCCTGGCCTTCCGAACGGCGAAGCCGAGTGCAGAAATTTCAGGTACAACGCGCGTTTCGGAGGCTCGGACGGTTCCGTATCGCTGTCGGCCCAACTGGAGAAACGGTCGGCTGCCCCCCGTGGGGTGGGTGGGTGGGCGGGCGGCTGACCAAACTGGACTTAAGGTTACTATGGTGCTTCCGCGGGCGTTCCTAGCAAATCCTCCTGGCCTTCCGAACGGCGAAGCCGAGTGCAGAAATTTCCGGTACAACGCGCGTTTCGGTACAACTGGAGAAACGATCGGCTGCCCCCCGTGGGGTGGGTGGGTGGGGCGGGCGGCTGACCAAACTGGACTTAAGGTTACTATGATGCTTCCGCGGGCGTTCCTAGCAAATCCTCCTGGCCTTCCGAATGGCGAAGACGAGAGCAGAAATTTCCAGTACAACGCGCGTTTCGGAGGCTCGGACGGTTCCGTATCGCTGTCGGCCCAACTGGAGAAACGATCGGCTGCCCGTGGGGTGGGTGGGTGGGGCGGGCGGCTGACCAAACTGGACTTAAGGTTACTATGGTGCTTCCGCGGGCGTTCCTAGCAAATCCTCCTGGCCTTCCGAACGGCGAAGCCGAGTGCAGAAATTTCCGGTACAACGCGCGTTTCGGTACAACTGGAGAAACGATCGGCTGCCCCCCGTGGGGTGGGTGGGTGGGGCGGGCGGCTGACCAAACTGGACTTAAGGTTACTATGATGCTTCCGCGGGCGTTCCTAGCAAATCCTCCTGGCCTTCCGAATGGCGAAGACGAGAGCAGAAATTTCCAGTACAACGCGCGTTTCGGAGGCTCGGACGGTTCCGTATCGCTGTCGGCCCAACTGGAGAAACGATCGGCTGCCCGTGGGGTGGGTGGGTGGGGCGGGCGGCTGACCAAACTGGACTTAAGGTTATTATGATGCTTCCACGGGCGTTCCTAGCAAATCCTCCAGGCCTTCCGAATGGCGAAGACGAGCGCAGAAATTTCCTGTACAACGCGGTTTTCGGAGGCTCGAACGGTTCTGTATCGCTGTCGGCCCAACTGGAGAAACGATCGGCTGCCCCCCGTGGGGTGGGTGGGTGGGGCGGGAGGCTGACCAAACTGGACTTAAGGTTACTATGATGCTTCCGCGGGCGTTCCTAGCAAATCCTCCTGGCCTTCCGAATGGCGAAGACGAGAGCAGAAATTTCCAGTACAACGCGCGTTTCGGAGGCTCGGACGGTTCCGTATCGCTGTCGGCCCAACTGGAGAAACGATCGGCTGCCCGTGGGGTGGGTGGGTGGGGCGGGCGGCTGACCAAACTGGACTTAAGGTTACTATGGTGCTTCCGCGGGCGTTCCTAGCAAATCCTCCTGGCCTTCCGAATGGCGAAGACGAGTGCAGAAATTTCCTGTACAACGCGGTTTTCGGAGGCTCGAACGGTTCTGTATCGCTGTCGGCCCAACTGGAGAAACGATCGGCTGCCCCCCGTGGGGTGGGTGGGTGGGGGCGGGCGGCTGACCAAACTAGACTTAAGGTTACTATGGTGCTTCCGCGGGCGTTCCTAGCAAATCCTCCTGGCCTTCCGAATGGCGAAGACGAGTGCAGAAATTTCCGGTACAACCCCGCGTTTCGGAGGCTCGGACAGTTCCGTATCGCTGTCGGCCCAACTGGAGAAACGATCGGCTGCCCCCCGTGGGGTGGGTGGGTGGGGCGGGCGTTCCTAGCAAATCCTCCTGGCCAAACTAGACTTAAGGTTAATATGGTGCTTCCGCGGGCGTTCCTAGCAAATCCTCCTGGCCTTCCGAATGGCGAAGACGAGTGCAGAAATTTCCGGTACAACGCACGTTTCGTAGGCTCGGACGGTTCCGTATCGCTGTCGGCCCAACTGGAGAAACGATCGGCTGCCCGTGGGGTGGGTGGGTGGGGCGGGCGGCTGACCAAACTGGACTTAAGGTTACTATGGTGCTTCCGCGGGCGTTCCTAGCAAATCCTCCTGGCCTTCCGAATGGCGAAGACGAGTGCAGAAATTTCCGGTACAACGCACGTTTCGGAGGCTCGGACGGTTCCGTATCGCTGTCGGCCCAACTGGAGAAACGATCGGCTGCCCGTGGGGTGGGTGGGTGGGGCGGGCGGCTGACCAAACTGGACTTAAGGTTACTATGGTGCTTCCGCGGGCGTTCCTAGCAAATCCTCCTGGCCTTCGGAATGGCGAAGACGAGTGCAGAAATTTCCGGTACAACGCGCGTTTCGGAGGCTCGGACGGTTCTGTATCGCTGTCGGCCCAACTGGAGAAACGATCGGCTGCCCCCCGTGGGGTGGGTGGGTGAGGCGGGCGGCTGACCAAACTGGACTTAAGGTTACTATGGTGCTTTCGCGGGCGTTCCTAGCGAATCCTCCTGGCCTTCCGAATGGCGAAGACGAGTGCAGAAATTTCCGGTACAACCCGCGTTTCGGAGGCTCGGACGGTTCCGTATCGCTGTCGGCCCAACTGGAGAAACGATCGGCTGCCCCCCGTGGGGTGGGAGGGTGGGGCGGGCGGCTGACCAAACTGGACTTAAGGTTACTATGGTGCTTCCGCGGGCGTTCCTAGCAAATCCTCCTCGCCTTCCGAATGGCGAAGACGAGTGCAGAAATTTCCGGTACAACGCGCGTTTCGGAGGCTCGGACGGTTCCGTATCGCTGTCGGCCCAACTGGAGAAACGATCGGCTGACCGTGGGGTGGGTGGGTGGGGCGGGCGGCTGACCAAACTGGACTTAAGGTTACTATGGTGCTTCCGCGGGCGTTCCTAGAAAATCCTCCTGGCCTTCCGAATGGCGAAGACGAGTGCAGAAATTTCCGGTACAACGCGCGTTTCGGAGGCTCGGACGGTTCCGTATCGCTGTCGGCCCAACTGGAGAAACGATCGGCTGCCCCCCGTGGGGTGGATGGGTGGGGCGGGCGGCTGACCAAACTAGACTTAAGGTTACTATGGTGCTTCCGCGGGCGTTCCTAGCAAATCCTCCTGGCCTTCCGAATGGCGAAGACGAGTGCAGAAATTTCCGGTACAACCCGCGTTTCGGAGGCTCGGACGGTTCCGTATCGCTGTCGGCCCAACTGGAGAAACGATCGGCTGCCCCCCGTGGGGTGGGTGGGTGGGGCGGGCGGCTGACCAAACTAGACTTAAGGTTACTATGGTGCTTCCGCGGGCGTTCCTAGCAAATCCTCCTGGCCTTCCGAATGGCGAAGACGAGTGCAGAAATTTCCGGTACAACCCGCGTTTCGGAGGCTCGGACGGTTCCGTATCGCTGTCGGCCCAACTGGAGAAACGATCGGCTGCCCCCCGTGGGGTGGGTGGGTGGGGCGGGCGTTCCTAGCAAATCCTCCTGGCCAAACTAGACTTAAGGTTACTATGGTGCTTCCGCGGGCGTTCCTAGCAAATCCTCCTGGCCTTCCGAATGGCGAAGACGAGTGCAGAAATTTCCGGTACAACCCGCGTTTCGGAGGCTCGGACGGTTCCGTATCGCTGTCGGCCCAACTGGAGAAACGATCGGCTGCCCCCCGTGGGGTGGGTGGGGCGGGCGGCTGACCAAACTGGACTTAAGGTTACTATGGTGCTTCCGCGGGCGTTCCTAGCAAATCCTCCTGGCCTTCCGAACGGCGAAGCCGAGTGCAGAAATTTCAGGTACAACGCGCGTTTCGGAGGCTCGGACGGTTCCGTATCGCTGTCGGCCCAACTGGAGAAACGGGCGGCTGACCAAACTGGACTTAAGGTTACTATGGTGCTTCCGCGGGCGTTCCTAGCAAATCCTCCTGGCCTTCCGAATGGCGAAGACGAGTGCAGAAATTTCCGGTACAACGCACGTTTCGGAGGCTCGGACGGTTCCGTATCGCTGTCGGCCCAACTGGAGAAACGATCGGCTGCCCGTGGGGTGGGTGGGTGGGGCGGGCGGCTGACCAAACTGGACTTAAGGTTACTATGGTGCTTCCGCGGGCGTTCCTAGCAAATCCTCCTGGCCTTCGGAATGGCGAAGACGAGTGCAGAAATTTCCGGTACAACGCGCGTTTCGGAGGCTCGGACGGTTCTGTATCGCTGTCGGCCCAACTGGAGAAACGATCGGCTGCCCCCCGTGGGGTGGGTGGGTGAGGCGGGCGGCTGACCAAACTGGACTTAAGGTTACTATGGTGCTTTCGCGGGCGTTCCTAGCGAATCCTCCTGGCCTTCCGAATGGCGAAGACGAGTGCAGAAATTTCCGGTACAACCCGCGTTTCGGAGGCTCGGACGGTTCCGTATCGCTGTCGGCCCAACTGGAGAAACGATCGGCTGCCCCCCGTGGGGTGGGAGGGTGGGGCGGGCGGCTGACCAAACTGGACTTAAGGTTACTATGGTGCTTCCGCGGGCGTTCCTAGCAAATCCTCCTCGCCTTCCGAATGGCGAAGACGAGCGCAGAAATTTCCGGTACAACGCGCGTTTCGGAGGCTCGGACGGTTCCGTATCGCTGTCGGCCCAACTGGAGAAACGATCGGCTGACCGTGGGGTGGGTGGGTGGGGCGGGCGGCTGACCAAACTGGACTTAAGGTTACTATGGTGCTTCCGCGGGCGTTCCTAGAAAATCCTCCTGGCCTTCCGAATGGCGAAGACGAGTGCAGAAATTTCCGGTACAACGCGCGTTTCGGAGGCTCGGACGGTTCCGTATCGCTGTCGGCCCAACTGGAGAAACGATCGGCTGCCCCCCGTGGGGTGGATGGGTGGGGCGGGCGGCTGACCAAACTAGACTTAAGGTTACTATGGTGCTTCCGCGGGCGTTCCTAGCAAATCCTCCTGGCCTTCCGAATGGCGAAGACGAGTGCAGAAATTTCCGGTACAACCCGCGTTTCGGAGGCTCGGACGGTTCCGTATCGCTGTCGGCCCAACTGGAGAAACGATCGGCTGCCCCCCGTGGGGTGGGTGGGTGGGGCGGGCGGCTGACCAAACTAGACTTAAGGTTACTATGGTGCTTCCGCGGGCGTTCCTAGCAAATCCTCCTGGCCTTCCGAATGGCGAAGACGAGTGCAGAAATTTCCGGTACAACCCGCGTTTCGGAGGCTCGGACGGTTCCGTATCGCTGTCGGCCCAACTGGAGAAACGATCGGCTGCCCCCCGTGGGGTGGGTGGGTGGGGCGGGCGTTCCTAGCAAATCCTCCTGGCCAAACTAGACTTAAGGTTACTATGGTGCTTCCGCGGGCGTTCCTAGCAAATCCTCCTGGCCTTCCGAATGGCGAAGACGAGTGCAGAAATTTCCGGTACAACCCGCGTTTCGGAGGCTCGGACGGTTCCGTATCGCTGTCGGCCCAACTGGAGAAACGATCGGCTGCCCCCCGTGGGGTGGGTGGGTGGGGCGGGCGGCTGACCAAACTGGACTTAAGGTTACTATGGTGCTTCCGCGGGCGTTCCTAGCAAATCCTCCTGGCCTTCCGAACGGCGAAGCCGAGTGCAGAAATTTCAGGTACAACGCGCGTTTCGGAGGCTCGGACGGTTCCGTATCGCTGTCGGCCCAACTGGAGAAACGGGCGGCTGACCAAACTGGACTTAAGGTTACTATGGTGCTTCCGCGGGCGTTCCTAGCAAATCCTCCTGGCCTTCCGAACGGCGAAGCCGAGTGCAGAAATTTCAGGTACAACGCGCGTTTCGGAGGCTCCACCCACCCACCCCACGGGGGGCAGCCGATCGTTTCTCCAGTTGGGCCGACAGCGATACGGAACCGTCCGAGCCTCCGAAACGCGGGTTGTACCGGAAATTTCTGCACTCGTCTTCGCCATTCGGAAGGCCAGGAGGATTTGCTAGGAACGCCCGCGGAAGCACCATAGTAACCTTAAGTCCAGTTTGGTCAGCCGCCCGCCCCACCCACCCACCCCACGGGGGGCAGCCGATCGTTTCTCCAGTTGGGCCGACAGCGATACGGAACCGTCCGAGCCTCCGAAACGCGGGTTGTACCGGAAATTTCTGCACTCGTCTTCACCATTCGGAAGGCCAGGAGGATTTGCTAGGAACGCCCGCGGAAGCACCATAGTAACCTTAAGTCTAGTTTGGGCAGCCGCCCGCCCCACCCACCCAACCCACGGGGGGCAGCCGATCGTTTCTCCAGTTGGGCCGACAGCGATACGGAACCGTCCGAGCCTCCGAAACGCGCGTTGTACCGGAAATTTCTGCACTCGTCTTCGCCATTCGGAAGGCCAGGAAGATTTGCTAGGAACGCCCGCGGAAGCACTATAGTAACCTTAAGTCCAGTTTGGTCAGCCGCCCGCCCCACCCACCCACCCCACGGGGGGCAGCCGATCGTTTCTCCAGTTGGGCCGACAGCGATACGGAACCGTCCGAGCCTCCGAAACGCGCGTTGTACCGGAAATTTCTGCACTCGTCTTCGCCATTCGGAAGGCCAGGAGGATTTGCTAGGAACGCCCGCGGAAGCACCATAGTAACCTTAAGTCCGGTTTGGTCAGCCGCCCGCCCCACCCACCCACCCCACGTTTCGGAGGCTCGGACGGTTCCGTATCGCTGTCGGCCCAACTGGAGAAACGATCGGCTGCCCCCCGTGGGGTGGGTGGGTGGGGCGGGCGTTCCTAGCAAATCCTCCTGGCCAAACTAGACTTAAGGTTACTATGGTGCTTCCGCGGGCGTTCCTAGCAAATCCTCCTGGCCTTCCGAATGGCGAAGACGAGTGCAGAAATTTAGGGTACAACCCGCGTTTCGGAGGCTCGGACGGTTCCGTATCGCTGTCGGCCCAACTGGAGAAACGATCGGCTGCCCCCCGTGGGGTGGGTGGGTGGGGCGGGCGGCTGACCAAACTGGACTTAAGGTTACTATGGTGCTTCCGCGGGCGTTCCTAGCAAATCCTCCTGGCCTTCCGAACGGCGAAGCCGAGTGCAGAAATTTCAGGTACAACGCGCGTTTCGGAGGCTCGGACGGTTCCGTATCGCTGTCGGCCCAACTGGAGAAACGGGCGGCTGACCAAACTGGACTTAAGGTTACTATGGTGCTTCCGCGGGCGTTCCTAGCAAATCCTCCTGGCCTTCCGAACGGCGAAGCCGAGTGCAGAAATTTCCGGTACAACGCGCGTTTCGGTACAACTGGAGAAACGATCGGCTGCCCCCCGTGGGGTGGGTGGGTGGGGCGGGCGGCTGACCAAACTGGACTTAAGGTTACTATGATGCTTCCGCGGGCGTTCCTAGCAAATCCTCCTGGCCTTCCGAATGGCGAAGACGAGAGCAGAAATTTCCAGTACAACGCGCGTTTCGGAGGCTCGGACGGTTCCGTATCGCTGTCGGCCCAACTGGAGAAACGATCGGCTGCCCGTGGGGTGGGTGGGTGGGGCGGGCGGCTGACCAAACTGGACTTAAGGTTACTATGGTGCTTCCGCGGGCGTTCCTAGCAAATCCTCCTGGCCTTCCGAACGGCGAAGCCGAGTGCAGAAATTTCCGGTACAACGCGCGTTTCGGTACAACTGGAGAAACGATCGGCTGCCCCCCGTGGGGTGGGTGGGTGGGGCGGGCGGCTGACCAAACTGGACTTAAGGTTACTATGATGCTTCCGCGGGCGTTCCTAGCAAATCCTCCTGGCCTTCCGAATGGCGAAGACGAGAGCAGAAATTTCCAGTACAACGCGCGTTTCGGAGGCTCGGACGGTTCCGTATCGCTGTCGGCCCAACTGGAGAAACGATCGGCTGCCCGTGGGGTGGGTGGGTGGGGCGGGCGGCTGACCAAACTGGACTTAAGGTTACTATGATGCTTCCACGGGCGTTCCTAGCAAATCCTCCAGGCCTTCCGAATGGCGAAGACGAGCGCAGAAATTTCCTGTACAACGCGGTTTTCGGAGGCTCGAACGGTTCTGTATCGCTGTCGGCCCAACTGGAGAAACGATCGGCTGCCCCCCGTGGGGTGGGTGGGTGGGGCGGGCGGCTGACCAAACTGGACTTAAGGTTACTATGGTGCTTCCGCGGGCGTTCCTAGCAAATCCTCCTGGCCTTCCGAATGGCGAAGACGAGTGCAGAAATTTCCGGTACAACGCACGTTTCGGAGGCTCGGACGGTTCCGTATAGCTGTCGGCCCAACTGGAGAAACGATCGGCTGCCCGTGGGGTGGGTGGGTGGGGCGGGCGGCTGACCAAACTGGACTTAAGGTTACTATGGTGCTTCCGCGGGCGTTCCTAGCAAATCCTCCTGGCCTTCCGAATGGCGAAGACGAGTGCAGAAATTTCCGGTACAACGCGCGTTTCGGAGGCTCGGACGGTTCTGTATCGCTGTCGGCCCAACTGGAGAAACGATCGGCTGCCCCCCGTGGGGTGGGTGGGTGAGGCGGGCGGCTGACCAAACTGGACTTAAGGTTACTATGGTGCTTCCGCGGGCGTTCCTAGCGAATCCTCCTGGCCTTCCGAATGGCGAAGACGAGTGCAGAAATTTCAGGTACAACCCGTGTTTCGGAGGCTCGGACGGTTCCGTATCGCTGTCGGCCCAACTGGAGAAACGATCGGCTGCCCCCCGTGGGGTGGGTGGGTGAGGCGGGCGGCTGACCAAACTAGACTTAAGGTTACTATGGTGCTTCCGCGGGCGTTCCTAGCAAATCCTCCTGGCCTTCCGAATGGCGAAGACGAGTGCAGAAATTTCCGGTACAACCCGCGTTTCGGAGGCTCGGACGGTTCCGTATCGCTGTCGGCCCAACTGGAGAAACGATCGGCTGCCCCCCGTGGGGTGGGAGGGTGGGGCGGGCGGCTGACCAAACTGGACTTAAGGTTACTATGGTGCTTCCGCGGGCGTTCCTAGCGAATCCTCCTGGCCTTCCGAATGGCGAAGACGAGTGCAGAAATTTCCGGTACAACCCGCGTTTCGGAGGCTCAGACGGTTCCGTATCGCTGTCGGCCCAACTGGAGAAACGATCGGCTGCCCCCCGTGGGGTGGGTGGGTGGGGCGGGCGGCTGACCAAACTGGACTTAAGGTTACTATAGTGCTTCCGCGGGCGTTCCTAGCGAATCCTCCTGGCCTTCCGAATGGCGAAGACGAGTGCAGAAATTTCCGGTACAACCCGCGTTTCGGAGGCTCAGACGGTTCCGTATCGCTGTCGGCCCAACTGGAGAAACGATCGGCTGCCCCCCGTGGTGTGGGTGGGTGGGGCGGGCGGCTGACCAAACTGGACTTAAGGTTACTATAGTGCTTCCGCGGGCGTTCCTAGCAAATCTTCCTGGCCTTCCGAATGGCGAAGACGAGTGCAGAAATTTCCGGTACAACGCGCGTTTCGGAGGCTCGGACGGTTCCGTATCGCTGTCGGCCCAACTGGAGAAACGATCGGCTGCCCCCCGTGGGGTGGGTGGGCGGGGAGGGCGGCTGCCCAAACTAGACTTAAGGTTACTATGGTGCTTCCGCGGGTGTTCCTAGCAAATCCTCCTGGCCTTCCGAATGGTGAAGACGAGTGTAGAAATTTCCGGTACAACGCGCGTTTCGGAGGCTCGGACGGTTCCGTATCGCTGTCGGCCCAACTGGAGAAACGATCGGCTGCCCGTGGGGTGGGTGGGTGGGGCGGGCGGCTGAACAAACTGGACTTAAGGTTACTATGGTGCTTCCGCGGGCGTTCCTAGCAAATCCTCCTGGCCTTCCGAATGGCGAAGACGAGTGCAGAAATTTCCTGTACAACGCGGTTTTCGGAGGCTCGGACGGTTCCGTATCGCTGTCGGCCAAATTGGAGAAACGATCGGCTGCCCCCCGTGGGGTGGGTGGGTGGGGCGGGCGGCTGACCAAACTGGACTTAAGGTTACTATGGTGCTTCCGCGGGCGTTCCTAGCAAATCCTCCTGGCCTTCCGAATGGCGAAGACGAGTGCAGAAATTTCCGGTACAACGCGCGTTGCGGAGGCTCGGACGGTTCCGTATCGCTGTCGGCCCAACTGGAGAAACGATCGGCTGACCGTGGGGTGGGTGGGTGGGGCGGGCGGCTGACCAAACTGGACTTAAGGTTACTATGGTGCTTTCGCGAGCGTTCCTAGAAAATCCTCCTGGCCTTCCGAATGGCGAAGACGAGTGCAGAAATTTCCTGTACAACGCGGTTTTCGGAGGCTCGAACGGTTCTGTATCGCTGTCGGCCCAACTGGAGAAACGATCGGCTGCCCCCCGTGGGGTGGGTGGGTGGGGCGGGCGGCTGACCAAACTAGACTTAAGGTTACTATGGTGCTTAAGCGGGCGTTCCTAGCAAATCCTCCTGGCCTTTCGAATGGCGAAGACGAGTGCAGAAATTTCCGGTACAACGCACGTTTCGGAGGCTCAGACGGTTCCGTATCGCTGTCGGCCCAACTGGAGAAACGATCGGCTGCCCCCCGTGGGGTGGGTGGGCGGGGTGGGCGGCTGCCCAAACTAGACTTAAGGTTACTATGGTGCTTCCGCGGGTGTTCCTAGCAAATCCTCCTGGCCTTCCGAATGGTGAAGACGAGTGCAGAAATTTCCGGTACAACGCGCGTTTCGGAGGCTCGGACGGTTCCGTATCGCTGTCGGCCCAACTGGAGAAACGATCGGCTGCCCGTGGGGTGGGTGGGGCGGGCGGCTGAACAAACTGGACTTAAGGTTACTATGGTGCTTCCGCGGGCGTTCCTAGCAAATCCTCCTGGCCTTCCGAATGGCGAAGACGAGTGCAGAAATTTCCTGTACAACGCGGTTTTCGGAGGCTCGGACGGTTCCGTATCGCTGTCGGCCAAATTGGAGAAACGATCGGCTGCCCCCCGTGGGGTGGGTGGGTGGGGCGGGCGGCTGACCAAACTGGACTTAAGGTTACTATGGTGCTTCCGCGGGCGTTCCTAGCAAATCCTCCTGGCCTTCCGAATGGCGAAGACGAGTGCAGAAATTTCCGGTATAACGCGCGTTTCGGAGGCTCGGACGGTTCCGTATCGCTGTCGGCCCAACTGGAGAAACGATCGGCTGACCGTGGGGTGGGTGGGTGGGGCGGGCGGCTGACCAAACTGGACTTAAGGTTACTATGGTGCTTCCGCGAGCGTTCCTAGAAAATCCTCCTGGCCTTCCGAATGGCGAAGACGAGTGCAGAAATTTCCTGTACAACGCGGTTTTCGGAGGCTCGAACGGTTCTGTATCGCTGTCGGCCCAACTGGAGAAACGATCGGCTGCCCCCCGTGGGGTGGGTGGGTGGGGCGGGCGGCTGACCAAACTAGACTTAAGGTTACTATGGTGCTTAAGCGGGCGTTCCTAGCAAATCCTCCTGGCCTTTCGAATGGCGAAGACGAGTGCAGAAATTTCCGGTACAACGCACGTTTCGGAGGCTCAGACGGTTCCGTATCGCTGTCGGCCCAACTGGAGAAACGATCGGCTGCCCCCCGTGGGGTGGGTGGGCGGGGAGGGCGGCTGCCCAAACTAGACTTAAGGTTACTATGGTGCTTCCGCGGGTGTTCCTAGCAAATCCTCCTGGCCTTCCGAATGGTGAAGACGAGTGCAGAAATTTCCGGTACAACGCGCGTTTCGGAGGCTCGGACGGTTCCGTATCGCTGTCGGCCCAACTGGAGAAACGATCGGCTGCCCGTGGGGTGGGTGGGTGGGGCGGGCGGCTGAACAAACTGGACTTAAGGTTACTATGGTGCTTCCGCGGGCGTTCCTAGCAAATCCTCCTGGCCTTCCGAATGGCGAAGACGAGTGCAGAAATTTCCTGTACAACGCGGTTTTCGGAGGCTCGGACGGTTCCGTATCGCTGTCGGCCCAATTGGAGAAACGATCGGCTGCCCCCCGTGGGGTGGGTGGGTGGGGCGGGCGGCTGACCAAACTGGACTTAAGGTTACTATGGTGCTTCCGCGGGCGTTCCTAGCAAATCCTCCTGGCCTTCCGAATGGCGAAGACGAGTGCAGAAATTTCCGGTACAACGCGCGTTTCGGAGGCTCGGACGGTTCCGTATCGCTGTCGGCCCAACTGGAGAAACGATCGGCTGACCGTGGGGTGGGTGGGTGGGGCGGGCGGCTGACCAAACTGGACTTAAGGTTACTATGGTGCTTCCGCGAGCGTTCCTAGAAAATCCTCCTGGCCTTCCGAATGGCGAAGACGAGTGCAGAAATTTCCTGTACAACGCGGTTTTCGGAGGCTCGAACGGTTCTGTATCGCTGTCGGCCCAACTGGAGAAATGATCGGCTGCCCCCCGTGGGGTGGGTGGGTGGGGCGGGCGGCTGACCAAACTAGACTTAAGGTTACTATGGTGCTTCCGCGGGCGTTCCTAGCAAATCCTCCTGGCCTTTCGAATGGCGAAGACGAGTGCAGAAATTTCCGGTACAACGCACGTTTCGGAGGCTCAGACGGTTCCGTATCGCTGTCGGCCCAACTGGAGAAACGATCGGCTGCCCGTGGGGTGGGTGGGTGGGGCGGGCGGCTGACCAAACTGGACTTAAGGTTACTATGGTGCTTCCGCGGGCGTTCCTAGCAAATCCTCCTGGCCTTCCGAATGGCGAAGACGAGTGCAGAAATTTCCGGTACAACGCGCGTTTCGGAGGCTCGGACGGTTCTGTATCGCTGTCGGCCCAACTGGAGAAACGATCGGCTGCCCCCCGTGGGGTGGGTGGGTGAGGCGGGCGACTGACCAAACTGGACTTAAGGTTACTATGGTGCTTCCGCGGGCGTTCCTAGCGAATCCTCCTGGCCTTCCGAATGGCGAAGACGAGTGTAGAAATTTCCGGTACAACCCGCGTTTCGGAGGCTCGGACGGTTCCGTATCGCTGTCGGCCCAACTGGAGAAACGATCGGCTGCCCCCCGTGGGGTGGGTGGGTGAGGCGGGCGGCTGACCAAACTAGACTTAAGGTTACTATGGTGCTTCCGCGGGCGTTCCTAGCAAATCCTCCTGGCCTTCCGAATGGCGAAGACGAGTGCAGAAATTTCCGGTACAACCCGCGTTTCGGAGGCTCGGACGGTTCCGTATCGCTGTCGGCCCAACTGGAGAAACGATCGGCTGCCCCCCGTGGGGTGGGAGGGTGGGGCGGGCGGCTGACCAAACTGGACTTAAGGTTACTATGGTGCTTCCGCGGGCGTTCCTAGCCTCCGAATCCTCCTGGCCTTCCGAATGGCGAAGACGAGTGCAGAAATTTCCGGTACAACCCGCGTTTCGGAGGCTCAGACGGTTCCGTATCGCTGTCGGCCCAACTGGAGAAACGATCGGCTGCCCCCCGTGGGGTGGGTGGGTGGGGCGGGCGGCTGACCAAACTGGACTTAAGGTTACTATGGTGCTTCCGCGGGCGTTCCTAGCAAATCCTCCTGGCCTTCCGAATGGCGAAGACGAGTGCAGAAATTTCCGGTACAACCCGCGTTTCGGAGGCTCGGACGGTTCCGTATCGCTGTCGGCCCAACTGGAGAAACGGTCGGCTGCCCCCCGTGGGGTGGGTGGGTGGGGCGGGCGGCTGACCAAACTGGACTTAAGGTTACTATGGTGCTTCCGCGGGCGTTCCTAGCAAATCCTCCTGGCCTTCCGAATGGCGAAGACGAGTGCAGAAATTTCCGGTACAACCCGCGTTTCGGAGGCTCGGACGGTTCCGTATCGCTGTCGGCCCAACTGGAGAAACGGTCGGCTGTCCCCCCGTGGGGTGGGTGGGTGGGGCGGGCGGCTGACCAAACTGGACTTAAGGTTACTATGGTGCTTCCGCGGGCGTTCCTAGCAAATCCTCCTGGCCTTCCGAATGGCGAAGACGAGTGCAGAAATTTCCGGTACAACGCGCGTTTCGGAGGCTCGGACGGTTCCGTATCGCTGTCGGCCCAACTGGAGAAACGATCGGCTGCCCCCCGTGGGGTGGATGGGTGGGTGGGGCGGGCGGCTGACCAAACTGGACTTAAGGTTACTATAGTGCTTCCGCGGGCGTTCCTAGCAAATCTTCCTGGCCTTCCGAATGGCGAAGACGAGTGCAGAAATTTCCGGTACAACGCGCGTTTCGGAGGCTCGGACGGTTCCGTATCGCTGTCGGCCCAACTGGAGAAACGATCGGCTGCCCCCCGTGGGGTGGGTGGGTGGGGCGGGCGGCTGCCCAAACTAGACTTAAGGTTACTATGGTGCTTCCGCGGGTGTTCCTAGCAAATCCTCCTGGCCTTCCGAATGGTGAAGACGAGTGCAGAAATTTCCGGTACAACCCGCGTTTCGGAGGCTCGGACGGTTCCGTATCGCTGTCGGCCCAACTGGAGAAACGATCGGCTGCCCCCCGTGGGGTGGGTGGGTGGGGCGGGCGGCTGCCCAAACTAGACTTAAGGTTACTATGGTGCTTCCGCGGGTGTTCCTAGCAAATCCTCCTGGCCTTCCGAATGGTGAAGACGAGTGCAGAAATTTCCGGTACAACCCGCGTTTCGGAGGCTCGGACGGTTCCGTATCGCTGTCGGCCCAACTGGAGAAACGATCGGCTGCCCCCCGTGGGGTGGGTGGGTGGGGCGGGCGGCTGACCAAACTGGACTTAAGGTTACTATGGTGCTTCCGCGGGCGTTCCTAGCAAATCCTCCTGGCCTTCCGAATGGCGAAGACGAGTGCAGAAATTTCCGGTACAACCCGCGTTTCGGAGGCTCGGACGGTTCCGTATCGCTGTCGGCCCAACTGGAGAAACGATCGGCTGCCCCCCGTGGGGTGGGTGGGTGGGGCGGGCGTTCCTAGCAAATCCTCCTGGCCAAACTAGACTTAAGGTTACTATGGTGCTTCCGCGGGCGTTCCTAGCAAATCCTCCTGGCCTTCCGAATGGCGAAGACGAGTGCAGAAATTTCCGGTACAACCCGCGTTTCGGAGGCTCGGACGGTTCCGTATCGCTGTCGGCCCAACTGGAGAAACGATCGGCTGCCCCCCGTGGGGTGGGTGGGTGGGGCGGGCGGCTGACCAAACTGGACTTAAGGTTACTATGGTGCTCCCGCGGGCGTTCCTAGCAAATCCTCCTGGCCTTCCGAATGGCGAAGACGAGTGCAGAAATTTCCGGTACAACCCGCGTTTCGGAGGCTCGGACGGTTCCGTATCGCTGTCGGCCCAACTGGAGAAACGATCGGCTGCCCCCCGTGGGGTGGGTGGGTGGGGCGGGCGTTCCTAGCAAATCCTCCTGGCCAAACTAGACTTAAGGTTACTATGGTGCTTCCGCGGGCGTTCCTAGCAAATCCTCCTGGCCTTCCGAATGGCGAAGACGAGTGCAGAAATTTCCGGTACAACCCGCGTTTCGGAGGCTCGGACGGTTCCGTATCGCTGTCGGCCCAACTGGAGAAACGATCGGCTGCCCCCCGTGGGGTGGGTGGGTGGGGCGGGCGGCTGACCAAACTGGACTTAAGGTTACTATGGTGCTCCCGCGGGCGTTCCTAGCAAATCCTCCTGGCCTTCCGAATGGCGAAGACGAGTGCAGAAATTTCCGGTACAACCCGCGTTTCGGAGGCTCGGACGGTTCCGTATCGCTGTCGGCCCAACTGGAGAAACGATCGGCTGCCCCCCGTGGGGTGGGTGGGTGGGGCGGGCGTTCCTAGCAAATCCTCCTGGCCAAACTAGACTTAAGGTTACTATGGTGCTTCCGCGGGCGTTCCTAGCAAATCCTCCTGGCCTTCCGAATGGCGAAGACGAGTGCAGAAATTTCCGGTACAACCCGCGTTTCGGAGGCTCGGACGGTTCCGTATCGCTGTCGGCCCAACTGGAGAAACGATCGGCTGCCCCCCGTGGGGTGGGTTGGTGGGGCGGGCGGCTGACCAAACTGGACTTAAGGTTACTATGGTGCTTCCGCGGGCGTTCCTAGCAAATCCTCCTGGCCTTCCGAACGGCGAAGCCGAGTGCAGAAATTTCAGGTACAACGCGCGTTTCGGAGGCTCGGACGGTTCCGTATCGCTGTCGGCCCAACTGGAGAAACGATCGGCTGCCCCCCGTGGGGTGGGTGGGTGGTGGGGCGGGCGGCTGACCAAACTGGACTTAAGGTTACTATGGTGCTTCCGCGGGCGTTCCTAGCAAATCCTCCTGGCCTTCCGAATGGCGAAGACGAGTGCAGAAATTTCCGGTACAACCCGCGTTTCGGAGGCTTGGACGGTTCCGTATCGCTGTCGGCCCAACTGGAGAAACGGTCGGCTGCCCCCCGTGGGGTGGGTGGGTGGGGCGGGCGGCTGACCAAACTGGACTTAAGGTTACTATGGTGCTTCCGCGGGCGTTCCTAGCAAATCCTCCTGGCCTTCCGAATGGCGAAGACGAGTGCAGAAATTTCCGGTACAACCCGCGTTTCGGAGGCTCGGACGGTTCCGTATCGCTGTCGGCCCAACTGGAGAAACGGTCGGCTGCCCCCCGTGGGGTGGGTGGGTGGGGCGGGCGGCTGACCAAACTGGACTTAAGGTTACTATGGTGCTTCCGCGGGCGTTCCTAGCAAATCCTCCTGGCCTTCCGAATGGCGAAGACGAGTGCAGAAATTTCCGGTACAACGCGCGTTTCGGTACAACTGGAGAAACGATCGGCTGCCCCCCGTGGGGTGGGTGGGTGGGGCGGGCGGCTGACCAAACTGGACTTAAGGTTACTATGGTGCTTCCGCGGGCGTTCCTAGCAAATCCTCCTGGCCTTCCGAATGGCGAAGACGAGAGCAGAAATTTCCAGTACAACGCGCGTTTCGGAGGCTCGGACGGTTCCGTATCGCTGTCGGCCCAACTGGAGAAACGATCGGCTGCCCGTGGGGTGGGTGGGTGGGGCGGGCGGCTGACCAAACTGGACTTAAGGTTACTATGGTGCTTCCGCGGGCGTTCCTAGCGAATCCTCCTGGCCTTCCGAATGGCGAAGACGAGTGCAGAAATTTCCGGTACAACGCGTTTCGGAGGCTCGGACGGTTCCGTATCGCTGTCGGCCCAACTGGAGAAACGATCGACTGCCCCCCGTGGGGTGGGTGGGTGGGGCGGGCGGCTGACCAAACTGGACTTAAGGTTACTATGGTGCTTCCGCGGGCGTTCCTAGCAAATCCTCCTGGCCTTCCGAATGGCGAAGACGAGTGCAGAAATTTCCGGTACAACGCACGTTTCGGAGGCTCGGACGGTTCCGTATCGCTGTCGGCCCAACTGGAGAAACGATCGGCTGCCCCGCGTGGGGTGGGTGGGTGGGGCGGGCGGCTGACCAAACTGGACTTAAGGTTACTATGGTGCTTCCGCGGGCGTTCCTAGCAAATCCTCCTGGCCTTCCGAATGGCGAAGACGAGTGCAGAAATTTCCGGTACAACCCGCGTTTCGGAGGCTCGGACGGTTCCGTATCGCTGTCGGCCCAACTGGAGAAACGATCGGCTGCCCCCCGTGGGGTGGGTGGGTGGGGCGGGCGTTCCTAGCAAATCCTCCTGGCCAAACTAGACTTAAGGTTACTATGGTGCTTCCGCGGGCGTTCCTAGCAAATCCTCCTGGCCTTCCGAATGGCGAAGACGAGTGCAGAAATTTCCGGTACAACCCGCGTTTCGGAGGCTCGGACGGTTCCGTATCGCTGTCGGCCCAACTGGAGAAACGATCGGCTGCCCCCCGTGGGGTGGGTGGGTGGGGCGGGCGGCTGACCAAACTGGACTTAAGGTTACTATGGTGCTCCCGCGGGCGTTCCTAGCAAATCCTCCTGGCCTTCCGAATGGCGAAGACGAGTGCAGAAATTTCCGGTACAACCCGCGTTTCGGAGGCTCGGACGGTTCCGTATCGCTGTCGGCCCAACTGGAGAAACGATCGGCTGCCCCCCGTGGGGTGGGTGGGTGGGGCGGGCGTTCCTAGCAAATCCTCCTGGCCAAACTAGACTTAAGGTTACTATGGTGCTTCCGCGGGCGTTCCTAGCAAATCCTCCTGGCCTTCCGAATGGCGAAGACGAGTGCAGAAATTTCTGGTACAACCCGCGTTTCGGAGGCTCGGACGGTTCCGTATCGCTGTCGGCCCAACTGGAGAAACGATCGGCTGCCCCCCGTGGGGTGGGTGGGTGGGGCGGGCGGCTGACCAAACTGGACTTAAGGTTACTATGGTGCTCCCGCGGGCGTTCCTAGCAAATCCTCCTGGCCTTCCGAATGGCGAAGACGAGTGCAGAAATTTCCGGTACAACCCGCGTTTCGGAGGCTCGGACGGTTCCGTATCGCTGTCGGCCCAACTGGAGAAACGATCGGCTGCCCCCCGTGGGGTGGGTGGGTGGGGCGGGCGTTCCTAGCAAATCCTCCTGGCCAAACTAGACTTAAGGTTACTATGGTGCTTCCGCGGGCGTTCCTAGCAAATCCTCCTGGCCTTCCGAATGGCGAAGACGAGTGCAGAAATTTCCGGTACAACCCGCGTTTCGGAGGCTCGGACGGTTCCGTATCGCTGTCGGCCCAACTGGAGAAACGATCGGCTGCCCCCCGTGGGGTGGGTTGGTGGGGCGGGCGGCTGACCAAACTGGACTTAAGGTTACTATGGTGCTTCCGCGGGCGTTCCTAGCAAATCCTCCTGGCCTTCCGAACGGCGAAGCCGAGTGCAGAAATTTCAGGTACAACGCGCGTTTCGGAGGCTCGGACGGTTCCGTATCGCTGTCGGCCCAACTGGAGAAACGATCGGCTGCCCCCCGTGGGGTGGGTGGGTGGTGGGGCGGGCGGCTGACCAAACTGGACTTAAGGTTACTATGGTGCTTCCGCGGGCGTTCCTAGCAAATCCTCCTGGCCTTCCGAATGGCGAAGACGAGTGCAGAAATTTCCGGTACAACCCGCGTTTCGGAGGCTTGGACGGTTCCGTATCGCTGTCGGCCCAACTGGAGAAACGGTCGGCTGCCCCCCGTGGGGTGGGTGGGTGGGGCGGGCGGCTGACCAAACTGGACTTAAGGTTACTATGGTGCTTCCGCGGGCGTTCCTAGCAAATCCTCCTGGCCTTCCGAATGGCGAAGACGAGTGCAGAAATTTCCGGTACAACCCGCGTTTCGGAGGCTCGGACGGTTCCGTATCGCTGTCGGCCCAACTGGAGAAACGGTCGGCTGCCCCCCGTGGGGTGGGTGGGTGGGGCGGGCGGCTGACCAAACTGGACTTAAGGTTACTATGGTGCTTCCGCGGGCGTTCCTAGCAAATCCTCCTGGCCTTCCGAATGGCGAAGACGAGTGCAGAAATTTCCGGTACAACGCGCGTTTCGGTACAACTGGAGAAACGATCGGCTGCCCCCCGTGGGGTGGGTGGGTGGGGCGGGCGGCTGACCAAACTGGACTTAAGGTTACTATGGTGCTTCCGCGGGCGTTCCTAGCAAATCCTCCTGGCCTTCCGAATGGCGAAGACGAGAGCAGAAATTTCCAGTACAACGCGCGTTTCGGAGGCTCGGACGGTTCCGTATCGCTGTCGGCCCAACTGGAGAAACGATCGGCTGCCCGTGGGGTGGGTGGGTGGGGCGGGCGGCTGACCAAACTGGACTTAAGGTTACTATGGTGCTTCCGCGGGCGTTCCTAGCGAATCCTCCTGGCCTTCCGAATGGCGAAGACGAGTGCAGAAATTTCCGGTACAACGCGTTTCGGAGGCTCGGACGGTTCCGTATCGCTGTCGGCCCAACTGGAGAAACGATCGACTGCCCCCCGTGGGGTGGGTGGGTGGGGCGGGCGGCTGACCAAACTGGACTTAAGGTTACTATGGTGCTTCCGCGGGCGTTCCTAGCAAATCCTCCTGGCCTTCCGAATGGCGAAGACGAGTGCAGAAATTTCCGGTACAACGCACGTTTCGGAGGCTCGGACGGTTCCGTATCGCTGTCGGCCCAACTGGAGAAACGATCGGCTGCCCCGCGTGGGGTGGGTGGGTGGGGCGGGCGGCTGACCAAACTGGACTTAAGGTTACTATGGTGCTTCCGCGGGCGTTCCTAGCAAATCCTCCCGGCCTCCCGAATGGCGAAGACGAGTGCAGAAATTTCCGGTACAACGCGCGTTTCGGAGGCTCGGACGGTTCCGTATTGCTGTCGGCCAAACTGGAGAAACGATCGGCTGCCCCCCGTGGGGTGGGTGGGTGGGGCGGGCGGCTGACCAAACCGGACTTAAGGTTACTATGGTGATTCCGCGGGCGTTCCTAGCAAATCCTCCTGGCCTTCCGAATGGCGAAGACGAGTGCAGAAATTTCCGGTACAACGCGCGTTTCGGAGGCTCGGACGGTTCCGTATCGCTGTCGGCCCAACTGGAGAAACGATCGGCTGCCCCCCGTGGGGTGGGTGGGTGGGGCGGGCGGCTGACCAAACTGGACTTAAGGTTACTATAGTGCTTCCGCGGGCGTTCCTAGCAAATCTTCCTGGCCTTCCGAATGGCGAAGACGAGTGCAGAAATTTCCGGTACAACGCGCGTTTCGGAGGCTCGGACGGTTCCGTATCGCTGTCGGCCCAACTGGAGAAACGATCGGCTGCCCCCCGTGGGTTGGGTGGGTGGGGCGGGCGGCTGCCCAAACTAGACTTAAGGTTACTATGGTGCTTCCGCGGGCGTTCCTAGCAAATCCTCCTGGCCTTCCGAATGGCGAAGACGAGTGCAGAAATTTCCGGTACAACCCGCGTTTCGGAGGCTCGGACGGTTCCGTATCGCTGTCGGCCCAACTGGAGAAACGATCGGCTGCCCCGCGTGGGGGTGGGTGGGTGGGGCGGGCGGCTGACCAAACTGGACTTAAGGTTACTATGGTGCTTCCGCGGGCGTTCCTAGCAAATCCTCCCGGCCTCCCGAATGGCGAAGACGGTACAACGCGCGTTTCGGAGGCTCGGACGGTTCCGTATCGCTGTCGGCCCAACTGGAGAAACGATCGGCTGCCCCCCGTGGGGTGGGTGGGTGGGGCAGGCGGTTGATCAAACTGGACTTAAGGTTACTATGGTGCTTCCGCGGGCGTTCCTAGCAAATCCTCCTGGCCTTCCGAATGGCGAAGACGAGTGCAGAAATTTCCGGTACAACGCGCGTTTCGGAGGCTCGGACGGTTCCGTATCGCTGTCGGCCCAACTGGAGAAACGATCGGCTGCCCCCCGTGGGGTGGGTGGGTGGTTGGGTGGGTGGGTGGGGCGGGCGGCTGACCAAACTGGACTTAAGGTTACTATAGTGCTTCCGCGGGCGTTCCTAGCAAATCTTCCTGGCCTTCCGAATGGCGAAGACGAGTGCAGAAACTTCCGGTACAACGCGCGTTTCGGGGGCTCGGACGGTTCCGTATCGCAGTCGGCCCAACTGGAGAAACGATCGGCTGCCCCCCGTGGGGTGGGTGGGTGGGGCGGGCGGCTGCCCAAACTAGACTTAAGGTTACTATGGTGCTTCCGCGGGCGTTCCTAGCAAATCCTCCTGGCCTTCCGAATGGTGAAGACGAGTGCAGAAATTTCCGGTACAACCCGCGTTTCGGAGGCTCGGAAGGTTCCGTATCGCTGTCGGCCCAACTGGAGAAACGATCGGCTGCCCCCCGTGGGGTGGGTGGGTGGGGCGGGCGGCTGACCAAACTAGACTTAAGGTTACTATGGTGCTTCCGCGGGCGTTCCTAGCAAATCCTCCTGGCCTTCCGAATGGCGAAGACGAGTGCAGAAATTTCCGGTACAACCCGCGTTTCGGAGGCTCGGACGGTTCCGTATCGCTGTCGGCCCAACTGGAGAAACGATCGGCTGCCCCCCGTGGGGTGGTTGGGTGGGGCGGGCGGCTGACCAAACTGGACTTAAGGTTTCTATGGTGCTTCCGCGGGCGTTCCTAGCAAATCCTCCTGTCCTTCCGAATGGCGAAGACGAGTGCAGAAATTTCCGGTACAACCCGCGTTTCGGAGGCTCGGACGGTTCCGTATCGCTGTCGGCCCAACTGGAGAAACGATCGGCTGCCCCCCGTGGGGTGGGTGGGTGGGGCGGGCGTTCCTAGCAAATCCTCCTGGCCAAACTAGACTTAAGGTTACTATGGTGCTTCCGCGGGCGTTCCTAGCAAATCCTCCTGGCCTTCCGAATGGCGAAGACGAGTGCAGAAATTTCCGGTACAACGCACGTTTCGGAGGCTCGGACGGTTCCGTATCGCTGTCGGCCCAACTGGAGAAACGATCGGCTGCCCGTGGGGTGGGTGGGTGGGGCGGGCGGCTGACCAAACTGGACTTAAGGTTACTATGGTGCTTCCGCGGGCGTTCCTAGCGAATCCTCCTGGCCTTCCGAATGGCGAAGACGAGTGCAGAAATTTCCGGTACAACCCGCGTTTCGGAGGCTCGGACGGTTCCGTATCGCTGTCGGCCCAACTGGAGAAACGATCGGCTGCCCCCCGTGGGGTGGGTGGGTGAGGCGGGCGGCTGACCAAACTAGACTTAAGGTTACTATGGTGCTTCCGCGGGCGTTCCTAGCAAATCCTCCTGGCCTTCCGAATGGCGAAGACGAGTGCAGAAATTTCCGGTACAACCCGCGTTTCGGAGGCTCGGACGGTTCCGTATCGCTGTCGGCCCAACTGGAGAAACGATCGGCTGCCCCCCGTGGGGTGGGTGGGTGGGGCGGGCGGCTGACCAAACTGGACTTAAGGTTACTATGGTGCTTCCGCGGGCGTTCCTAGCGAATCCTCCTGGCCTTCCGAATGGCGAAGACGAGTGCAGAATTTTCTGGTACAACCCGCGTTTCGGAGGCTCGGACGGTTCCGTATCGCTGTCGGCCCAACTGGAGAAACGATCGGCTGCCCCACCCACCCACCCCACGGGCAGCCGATCGTTTCTCCAGTTGGGCCGACAGCGATACGGAACCGTCCGAGCCTCCGAAACGCGCGTTGTACTGGAAATTTCTGCTCTCGTCTTCGCCATTCGGAAGGCCAGGAGGATTTGCTAGGAACGCCCGCGGAAGCATCATAGTAACCTTAAGTCCAGTTTGGTCAGCCGCCCGCCCCACCCACGCACCCCACGGGGGGCAGCCGATCGTTTCTCCAGTTGTACCGAAACGCGCGTTGTACCGGAAATTTCTGCACTCGTCTTCGCCATTCGGAAGGCCAGGAGGATTTGCTAG
This sequence comes from Allium sativum, assembly GCA_030737875.1. Taxonomy (NCBI): domain Eukaryota; kingdom Viridiplantae; phylum Streptophyta; class Magnoliopsida; order Asparagales; family Amaryllidaceae; genus Allium; species Allium sativum. Next base: position 814,599,655 of record CM060921.1, on the reverse strand, counting down.
GAACGCCCGCGGAAGCACCATAGTAACCTTAAGTCCAGTTTGGTCAGCCGCCCGCCCCACCCACCCACCCCACGGGGGGCAGCCGACCGTTTCTCCAGTTGGGCCGACAGCGATACGGAACCGTCCGAGCCTCCGAAACGCGGGTTGTATCGCTGTCGGCCCAACTGGAGAAACGGTCGGCTGCCCCCCGTGGGGTGGGTGGGTGGGCGGGCGGCTGACCAAACTGGACTTAAGGTTACTATGGTGCTTCCGCGGGCGTTCCTAGCAAATCCTCCTGGCCTTCAGAATGGCGAAGACGAGTGCAGAAATTTCCGGTACAACGCGCGTTTCGGTACAACTGGAGAAACGATCGGCTGCCCCCCGTGGGGTGGGTGGGTGGGGCGGGCGGCTGACCAAACTGGACTTAAGGTTACTATGGTGCTTCCGCGGGCGTTCCTAGCAAATCCTCCTGGCCTTCCGAACGGCGAAGCCGAGTGCAGAAATTTCTGGTACAACGCGCGTTTCAGAGGCTCGGACGGTTCCGTATCGCTGTCGTCCCAACTGGAGAAACGGTCGGCTGCCCCCCGTGGGGTGGGTGGGTGGGCGGGCGGCTGACCAAACTGGACTTAAGGTTACTATGGTGCTTCCGCGGGCGTTCCTAGCAAATCCTCCTGGCCTTCCGAATGGCGAAGACGAGTGCAGAAATTTCCGGTACAACCCGCGTTTCGGAGGCTCGGACGGTTCCGTATCGCTGTCGGCCCAACTGGAGAAACGGTCGGCTGCCCCCCGTGGGGTGGGTGGGTGGGCGGGCGGCTGACCAAACTGGACTTAAGGTTACTATGGTGCTTCCACGGGCGTTCCTAGCAAATCCTCCTGGCCTTCCGAATGGCGAAGACGAGTGCAGAAATTTCCGGTACAACGCGCGTTTCGGTACAACTGGAGAAACGATCGGCTGCCCCCCGTGGGGTGGGTGGGTGGGGCGGGCGGCTGACCAAATTGGACTTAAGGTTACTATGGTGCTTCCGCGGGCGTTCCTAGCAAATCCTCCTGGCCTTCCGAATGGCGAAGACGAGTGCAGAAATTTCCGGTACAACGCGCGTTTCGGAGGCTCGGACGGTTCCGTATCGCTGTCGGCCCAACTGGAGAAACGATCGGCTGCCCCCCGTAGGGTGGGTGGGTGGGGCGGGCGGCTGACCAAACTGGACTTAAGGTTACTATGGTGCTTCCACGGGCGTTCCTAGCAAATCCTCCTGGCCTTCCGAATGGCGAAGACGAGTGCAGAAATTTCCGGTACAACGCGCGTTTCGGTACAACTGGAGAAACGATCGGCTGCCCCCCGTGGGGTGGGTGGGTGGGGCGGGCGGCTGACCAAATTGGACTTAAGGTTACTATGGTGCTTCCGCGGGCGTTCCTAGCAAATCCTCCTGGCCTTCCGAATGGCGAAGACGAGTGCAGAAATTTCCGGTACAACGCGCGTTTCGGAGGCTCGGACGGTTCCGTATCGCTGTCGGCCCAACTGGAGAAACGATCGGCTGCCCCCCGTAGGGTGGGTGGGTGGGGCGGGCGGCTGACCAAACTGGACTTAAGGTTACTATGGTGCTTCCACGGGCGTTCCTAGCAAATCCTCCTGGCCTTCCGAATGGCGAAGACGAGTGCAGAAATTTCCGGTACAACGCGCGTTTCGGTACAACTGGAGAAACGATCGGCTGCCCCCCGTGGGGTGGGTGGGTGGGGCGGGCGGCTGACCAAACTGGACTTAAGGTTACTATGGTGCTTCCGCGGGCGTTCCTAGCAAATCCTCCTGGCCTTCCGAACGGCGAAGCCGAGTGCAGAAATTTCTGGTACAACGCGCGTTTCAGAGGCTCGGACGGTTCCGTATCGCTGTCGTCCCAACTGGAGAAACGGTCGGCTGCCCCCCGTGGGGTGGGTGGGTGGGCGGGCGGCTGACCAAACTGGACTTAAGGTTACTATGGTGCTTCCGCGGGCGTTCCTAGCAAATCCTCCTGGCCTTCCGAATGGCGAAGACGAGTGCAGAAATTTCCGGTACAACCCGCGTTTCGGAGGCTCGGACGGTTCCGTATCGCTGTCGGCCCAACTGGAGAAACGGTCGGCTGCCCCCCGTGGGGTGGGTGGGTGGGCGGGCGGCTGACCAAACTGGACTTAAGGTTACTATGGTGCTTCCACGGGCGTTCCTAGCAAATCCTCCTGGCCTTCCGAATGGCGAAGACGAGTGCAGAAATTTCCGGTACAACGCGCGTTTCGGTACAACTGGAGAAACGATCGGCTGCCCCCCGTGGGTTGGGTGGGTGGGGCGGGCGGCTGACCAAATAGGACTTAAGGTTACTATGGTGCTTCCGCGGGCGTTCCTAGCAAATCCTCCTGGCCTTCCGAATGGCGAAGACAAGTGCAGAAATTTCCGGTACAACGCGCGTTTCGGAGGCTCGGACGGTTCCGTATCGCTGTCGGCCCAACTGGAGAAACGATCGGCTGCCCCCCGTAGGGTGGGTGGGTGGGGCGGGCGGCTGACCAAACTGGACTTAAGGTTACTATGGTGCTTCCACGGGCGTTCCTAGCAAATCCTCCTGGCCTTCCGAATGGCGAAGACGAGTGCAGAAATTTCCGGTACAACGCGCGTTTCGGTACAACTGGAGAAACGATCGGCTGCCCCCCGTGGGGTGGGTGGGTGGGGCGGGCGGCTGACCAAATTGGACTTAAGGTTACTATGGTGCTTCCGCGGGCGTTCCTAGCAAATCCTCCTGGCCTTCCGAATGGCGAAGACGAGTGCAGAAATTCCCGGTACAACGCGCGTTACGGAGGCTCGGACTGTTCCGTATCGCTGTCGGCCCAACTGGAGAAACGATCGGCTGCCCCCCGTAGGGTGGGTGGGTGGGGCGGGCGGCTGACCAAACTGGACTTAAGGTTACTATGGTGCTTCCGCGGGCGTTCCTAGCAAATCCTCCTGGCCTTCCGAATGGCGAAGACGAGTGCAGAAATTTCCGGTACAACCCGCGTTTCGGAGGTTCGGACGGTTCCGTATCGCTGTCGGCCCAACTGGAGAAACGGTCGGCTGCCCCCCGTGGGGTGGGTGGGTGGGGCGGGCGGCTGACCAAACTGGACTTAAGGTTACTATGGTGCTTCCGCGGGCGTTCCTAGCAAATCCTCCTGGCCTTCCGAATGGCGAAGACGAGTGCAGAAATTTCCGGTACAACCCGCGTTTCGGAGGCTCGGACGGTTCCGTATCGCTGTCGGCCCAACTGGAGAAACGATCGGCTGCCCCCCGTGGGGTGGGTGGGTGGGGCGGGCGTTCCTAGCAAATCCTCCTGGCCAAACTAGACTTAAGGTTACTATGGTGCTTCCGCGGGCGTTCCTAGCAAATCCTCCTGGCCTTCCGAATGGCGAAGACGAGTGCAGAAATTTCCGGTACAACCCGCGTTTCGGAGGCTCGGACGGTTCCGTATCGCTGTCGGCCCAACTGGAGAAACGATCGGCTGCCCCCCGTGGGGTGGGTGGGTGGGGCGGGCGGCTGACCAAACTGGACTTAAGGTTACTATGGTGCTTCCGCGGGCGTTCCTAGCAAATCCTCCTGGCCTTCCGAATGGCGAAGACGAGTGCAGAAATTTCCGGTACAACCCGCGTTTCGGAGGCTCGGACGGTTCCGTATCGCTGTCGGCCCAACTGGAGAAACGGTCGGCTGCCCCCCGTGGGGTGGGTGGGTGGGGCGGGCGGCTGACCAAACTGGACTTAAGGTTACTATGGTGCTTCCGCGGGCGTTCCTAGCAAATCCTCCTGGCCTTCCGAATGGCGAAGACGAGTGCAGAAATTTCCGGTACAACGCGCGTTTCGGTACAACTGGAGAAACGATCGGCTGCCCCCCGTGGGGTGGGTGGGTGGGGCGGGCGGCTGACCAAACTGGACTTAAGGTTACTATGATGCTTCCGCGGGCGTTCCTAGCAAATCCTCCTGGCCTTCCGAATGGCGAAGACGAGTGCAGAAATTTCCGGTACAACCCGCGTTTCGGAGGCTCGGACGGTTCCGTATCGCTGTCGGCCCAACTGGAGAAACGATCGGCTGCCCCCCGTGGGGTGGGTGGGTGGGGCGGGCGTTCCTAGCAAATCCTCCTGGCCAAACTAGACTTAAGGTTACTATGGTGCTTCCGCGGGCGTTCCTAGCAAATCCTCCTGGCCTTCCGAATGGCGAAGACGAGTGCAGAAATTTCCGGTACAACCCGCGTTTCGGAGGCTCGGACGGTTCCGTATCGCTGTCCGCCCAACTGGAGAAACGATCGGCTGCCCCCCGTGGGGTGGGTGGGTGGGGCGGGCGGCTGACCAAACTGGACTTAAGGTTACTATGGTGCTTCCGCGGGCGTTCCTAGCAAATCCTCCTGGCCTTCCGAATGGCGAAGACGAGTGCAGAAATTTCCGGTACAACCCGCGTTTCGGAGGCTCGGACGGTTCCGTATCGCTGTCGGCCCAACTGGAGAAACGGTCGGCTGCCCCCCGTGGGGTGGGTGGGTGGGGCGGGCGGCTGACCAAACTGGACTTAAGGTTACTATGGTGCTTCCGCGGGCGTTACTAGCAAATCCTCCTGGCCTTCCGAATGGCGAAGACGAGTGCAGAAATTTCCGGTACAACCCGCGTTTCGGAGGCTCGGACGGTTCCGTATCGCTGTCGGCCCAATTGGAGAAACGGTCGGCTGCCCCCCGTGGGGTGGGTGGGTGGGGCGGGCGGCTGACCAAACTGGACTTAAGGTTACTATGGTGCTTCCGCGGGCGTTCCTAGCAAATCCTCCTGGCCTTCCGAATGGCGAAGACGAGTGCAGAAATTTCCGGTACAACCCGCGTTTCGGAGGCTCGGACGGTTCCGTATCGCTGTCGGCCCAACTGGAGAAACGATCGGCTGCCCCCCGTGGGGTGGGTGGGTGGGGCGGGCGTTCCTAGCAAATCCTCCTGGCCAAACTAGACTTAAGGTTACTATGGTGCTTCCGCGGGCGTTCCTAGCAAATCCTCCTGGCCTTCCGAATGGCGAAGACGAGTGCAGAAATTTCCGGTACAACCCGCGTTTCGGAGGCTCGGACGGTTCCGTATCGCTGTCGGCCCAACTGGAGAAACGGTCGGCTGCCCCCCGTGGGGTGAGGTTACTATGGTGCTTCCGCGGGCGTTCCTAGCAAATCCTCCTGGCCTTCCGAATGGCGAAGACGAGTGCAGAAATTTCCGGTACAACCCGCGTTTCAGAGGCTCGGACGGTTCCGTATCGCTGTCGGCCCAACTGGAGAAACGATCGGCTGCCCCCCGTGGGGTGGGTGGGTGGGGCGGGCGGCTGACCAAACTGGACTTAAGGTTACTATGGTGCTTCCGCGGACGTTCCTAGCAAATCCTCCTGGCCTTCCGAATGGCGAAGACGAGTGCAGAAATTTCCGGTACAACCCGCGTTTCGGAGGCTCGGACGGTTCCGTATCGCTGTCGGCCCAACTGGAGAAACGGTCGGCTGCCCCCCGTGGGGTGAGGTTACTATGGTGCTTCCGCGGGCGTTCCTAGCAAATCCTCCTGGCCTTCCGAATGGCGAAGACGAGTGCAGAAATTTCCGGTACAACCCGCGTTTCAGAGGCTCGGACGGTTCCGTATCGCTGTCGGCCCAACTGGAGAAACGGTCGGCTGCCCCCCGTGGGGTGGGTGGGTGGGGCGGGCGGCTGACCAAACTGGACTTAAGGTTACTATGGTGCTTCCGCGGGCGTTCCTAGCAAATCCTCCTGGCCTTCCGAATGGCGAAGACGAGTGCAGAAATTTCCGGTACAACCCGCGTTTCGGAGGCTCGGACGGTTCCGTATCGCTGTCGGCCCAACTGGAGAAACGGTCGGCTGCCCCCCGTGGGGTGGGTGGGTGGGGCGGGCGGCTGACCAAACTGGACTTAAGGTTACTATGGTGCTTCCGCGGGCGTTCCTAGCAAATCCTCCTGGCCTTCCGAATGGCGAAGACGAGTGCAGAAATTTCCGGTACAACCCGCGTTTCGGAGGCTCGGACGGTTCCGTATCGCTGTCGGCCCAACTGGAGAAACGGTCGGCTGCCCCCCGTGGGGTGGGTGGGTGGGGCGGGCGGCTGACCAAACTGGACTTAAGGTTACTATGGTGCTTCCGCGGGCGTTACTAGCAAATCCTCCTGGCCTTCCGAATGGCGAAGACGAGTGCAGAAATTTCCGGTACAACCCGCGTTTCGGAGGCTCGGACGGTTCCGTATCGCTGTCGGCCCAATTGGAGAAACGGTCGGCTGCCCCCCGTGGGGTGGGTGGGTGGGGCGGGCGGCTGACCAAACTGGACTTAAGGTTACTATGGTGCTTCCGCGGGCGTTCCTAGCAAATCCTCCTGGCCTTCCGAATGGCGAAGACGAGTGCAGAAATTTCCGGTACAACCCGCGTTTCGGAGGCTCGGACGGTTCCGTATCGCTGTCGGCCCAACTGGAGAAACGATCGGCTGCCCCCCGTGGGGTGGGTGGGTGGGGCGGGCGTTCCTAGCAAATCCTCCTGGCCAAACTAGACTTAAGGTTACTATGGTCAGCCGAGTGCAGAAATTTCCGGTACAATGCGCGTTTCGGAGGCTCGGACGATTCCGTATCGCTGTCGGCTCAACTGGAGAAACGATCGGCTGCCCCCCGTGGGTTGGGTGGGTGGGGCGGGCGGCTGACCAAACTGGACTTAAGGTTACTATGGTGCTTCCGCGGGCGTTCCTAGCAAATCCTCCTGGCCTTCCGAATGGCGAAGCCGAGTGCAGAAATTTCCGGTACAACGCGCATTTCGGAGGCTCGGACGGTTCCGTATCGTTGTCGGCCCAACTGGAGAAACGATCGGCTGTCCCCCGTGGGGTGGGTGGGTGGGGCGGGCGGCTGACCAAACTGGACTTAAGGTTACTATGGTGCTTCCGCGGGCGTTCCTAGCAAATCCTCCTGGCCTTCCGAATGGCGAAGCCGAGTGCAGAAATTTCCGGTACAACGCGCGTTTCGGCGGCTGACCAAACTGGACTTAAGGTTACTATGGTGCTTCCGCGGGCGTTCCTAGCAAATCCTCCTGGCCTTCCGAATGGCGAAGCCGAGTGCAGAAATTTCCGGTACAACGCGCATTTCGGAGGCTGCCCCCCGTGGGGTGGGTGGGTGGGGCGGGCGGCTGACCAAACTGGACTTAAGGTTACTATGGTGCTTCCGCGGGCGTTCCTAGCAAATCCTCCTGGCCTTCCGAATGGCGAAGACGAGTGCAGAAATTTCCGGTACAACCCGCGTTTCGGAGGCTCGGACGGTTCCGTATCGCTGTCGGCCCAACTGGAGAAACGGTCGGCTGCCCCCCGTGGGGTGGGTGGGTGGGGCGGGCGGCTGACCAAACTGGACTTAAGGTTACTATGGTGCTTCCGCGGGCGTTACTAGCAAATCCTCCTGGCCTTCCGAATGGCGAAGACGAGTGCAGAAATTTCCGGTACAACCCGCGTTTCGGAGGCTCGGACGGTTCCGTATCGCTGTCGGCCCAATTGGAGAAACGGTCGGCTGCCCCCCGTGGGGTGGGTGGGTGGGGCGGGCGGCTGACCAAACTGGACTTAAGGTTACTATGGTGCTTCCGCGGGCGTTCCTAGCAAATCCTCCTGGCCTTCCGAATGGCGAAGACGAGTGCAGAAATTTCCGGTACAACCCGCGTTTCGGAGGCTCGGACGGTTCCGTATCGCTGTCGGCCCAACTGGAGAAACGATCGGCTGCCCCCCGTGGGGTGGGTGGGTGGGGCGGGCGTTCCTAGAAAATCCTCCTGGCCAAACTAGACTTAAGGTTACTATGGTGCTTCCGCGGGCGTTCCTAGCAAATCCTCCTGGCCTTCCGAATGGCGAAGACGAGTGCAGAAATTTCCGGTACAACCCGCGTTTCGGAGGCTCGGACGGTTCCGTATCGCTGTCGGCCCAACTGGAGAAACGGTCGGCTGCCCCCCGTGGGGTGAGGTTACTATGGTGCTTCCGCGGGCGTTCCTAGCAAATCCTCCTGGCCTTCCGAATGGCGAAGACGAGTGCAGAAATTTCCGGTACAACCCGCGTTTCAGAGGCTCGGACGGTTCCGTATCGCTGTCGGCCCAACTGGAGAAACGATCGGCTGCCCCCCGTGGGGTGGGTGGGTGGGGCGGGCGGCTGACCAAACTGGACTTAAGGTTACTATGGTGCTTCCGCGGACGTTCCTAGCAAATCCTCCTGGCCTTCCGAATGGCGAAGACGAGTGCAGAAATTTCCGGTACAACCCGCGTTTCGGAGGCTCGGACGGTTCCGTATCGCTGTCGGCCCAACTGGAGAAACGGTCGGCTGCCCCCCGTGGGGTGAGGTTACTATGGTGCTTCCGCGGGCGTTCCTAGCAAATCCTCCTGGCCTTCCGAATGGCGAAGACGAGTGCAGAAATTTCCGGTACAACCCGCGTTTCAGAGGCTCGGACGGTTCCGTATCGCTGTCGGCCCAACTGGAGAAACGGTCGGCTGCCCCCCGTGGGGTGGGTGGGTGGGGCGGGCGGCTGACCAAACTGGACTTAAGGTTACTATGGTGCTTCCGCGGGCGTTCCTAGCAAATCCTCCTGGCCTTCCGAATGGCGAAGACGAGTGCAGAAATTTCCGGTACAACCCGCGTTTCGGAGGCTCGGACGGTTCCGTATCGCTGTCGGCCCAACTGGAGAAACGGTCGGCTGCCCCCCGTGGGGTGGGTGGGTGGGGCGGGCGGCTGACCAAACTGGACTTAAGGTTACTATGGTGCTTCCGCGGGCGTTCCTAGCAAATCCTCCTGGCCTTCCGAATGGCGAAGACGAGTGCAGAAATTTCCGGTACAACCCGCGTTTCGGAGGCTCGGACGGTTCCGTATCGCTGTCGGCCCAACTGGAGAAACGGTCGGCTGCCCCCCGTGGGGTGGGTGGGTGGGGCGGGCGGCTGACCAAACTGGACTTAAGGTTACTATGGTGCTTCCGCGGGCGTTACTAGCAAATCCTCCTGGCCTTCCGAATGGCGAAGACGAGTGCAGAAATTTCCGGTACAACCCGCGTTTCGGAGGCTCGGAAGGTTACTATGGTGCTTCCGCGGGCGTTCCTAGCAAATCCTCCTGGCCTTCCGAATGGCGAAGACGAGTGCAGAAATTTCCGGTACAACCCGCGTTTCGGAGGCTCGGACGGTTCCGTATCGCTGTCGGCCCAACTGGAGAAACGGTCGGCTGCCCCCCGTGGGGTGGGTGGGTGGGGCGGGCGGCTGACCAAACTGGACTTAAGGTTACTATGGTGCTTCCGCGGGCGTTACTAGCAAATCCTCCTGGCCTTCCGAATGGCGAAGACGAGTGCAGAAATTTCCGGTACAACCCGCGTTTCGGAGGCTCGGACGGTTCCGTATCGCTGTCGGCCCAATTGGAGAAACGGTCGGCTGCCCCCCGTGGGGTGGGTGGGTGGGGCGGGCGGCTGACCAAACTGGACTTAAGGTTACTATGGTGCTTCCGCGGGCGTTCCTAGCAAATCCTCCTGGCCTTCCGAATGGCGAAGACGAGTGCAGAAATTTCCGGTACAACCCGCGTTTCGGAGGCTCGGACGGTTCCGTATCGCTGTCGGCCCAACTGGAGAAACGATCGGCTGCCCCCCGTGGGGTGGGTGGGTGGGGCGGGCGTTCCTAGCAAATCCTCCTGGCCAAACTAGACTTAAGGTTACTATGGTGCTTCCGCGGGCGTTCCTAGCAAATCCTCCTGGCCTTCCGAATGGCGAAGACGAGTGCAGAAATTTCCGGTACAACCCGCGTTTCGGAGGCTCGGACGGTTCCGTATCGCTGTCGGCCCAACTGGAGAAACGGTCGGCTGCCCCCCGTGGGGTGAGGTTACTATGGTGCTTCCGCGGGCGTTCCTAGCAAATCCTCCTGGCCTTCCGAATGGCGAAGACGAGTGCAGAAATTTCCGGTACAACCCGCGTTTCAGAGGCTCGGACGGTTCCGTATCGCTGTCGGCCCAACTGGAGAAACGATCGGCTGCCCCCCGTGGGGTGGGTGGGTGGGGCGGGCGGCTGACCAAACTGGACTTAAGGTTACTATGGTGCTTCCGCGGACGTTCCTAGCAAATCCTCCTGGCCTTCCGAATGGCGAAGACGAGTGCAGAAATTTCCGGTACAACCCGCGTTTCGGAGGCTCGGACGGTTCCGTATCGCTGTCGGCCCAACTGGAGAAACGGTCGGCTGCCCCCCGTGGGGTGAGGTTACTATGGTGCTTCCGCGGGCGTTCCTAGCAAATCCTCCTGGCCTTCCGAATGGCGAAGACGAGTGCAGAAATTTCCGGTACAACCCGCGTTTCAGAGGCTCGGACGGTTCCGTATCGCTGTCGGCCCAACTGGAGAAACGGTCGGCTGCCCCCCGTGGGGTGGGTGGGTGGGGCGGGCGGCTGACCAAACTGGACTTAAGGTTACTATGGTGCTTCCGCGGGCGTTCCTAGCAAATCCTCCTGGCCTTCCGAATGGCGAAGACGAGTGCAGAAATTTCCGGTACAACCCGCGTTTCGGAGGCTCGGACGGTTCCGTATCGCTGTCGGCCCAACTGGAGAAACGGTCGGCTGCCCCCCGTGGGGTGGGTGGGTGGGGCGGGCGGCTGACCAAACTGGACTTAAGGTTACTATGGTGCTTCCGCGGGTGTTCCTAGCAAATCCTCCTGGCCTTCCGAATGGCGAAGACGAGTGCAGAAATTTCCGGTACAACCCGCGTTTCGGAGGCTCGGACGGTTCCGTATCGCTGTCGGCCCAACTGGAGAAACGATCGGCTGCCCCCCGTGGGGTGGGTGGGTGGTTGGGTGGGTGGGTGGGGCGGGCGGCTGACCAAACTGGACTTAAGGTTACTATGGTGCTTCCGCGGGCGTTCCTAGCAAATCCTCCTGGCCTTCCGAATGGCGAAGACGAGTGCAGAAATTTCCGGTACAACCCGCGTTTCGGAGGCTCGGACGGTTCCGTATCGCTGTCGGCCCAACTGGAGAAACGGTCGGCTGCCCCCCGTGGGGTGGGTGGTTGGGGCGGGCGGCTGACCAAACTGGACTTAAGGTTACTATGGTGCTTCCGCGGGCGTTCCTAGCAAATCCTCCTGGCCTTCCGAATGGCGAAGACGAGTGCAGAAATTTCCGGTACAACGCGCGTTTCGGAGGCTCGGACGGTTCCGTATCGCTGTCTGCCCAACTGGAGAAACGATCGGCTGCCCCCCGTGGGGTGGGTGGGTGGTTGGGTGGGTGGGTGGGGCGGGCGGCTGCCCAAACTAGACTTAAGGTTACTATGGTGCTTCCGCGGGCGTTCCTAGCAAATCCTCCTGGCCTTCCGAATGGCGAAGACGAGTGCAGAAATTTCCGGTACAACCCGCGTTTCGGAGGCTCGGACGGTTCCGTATCGCTGTCGGCCCAACTGGAGAAACGATCGGCTGCCCCCCGTGGGGTGGGTGGGTGGGGCGGGCGGCTGACCAAACTAGACTTAAGGTTACTATGGTGCTTCCGCGGGCGTTCCTAGCAAATCCTCCTGGCCTTCCGAATGGCGAAGACGAGTGCAGAAATTTCCGGTACAACCCGCGTTTCGGAGGCTCGGACGGTTCCGTATCGCTGTCGGCCCAACTGGAGAAACGATCGGCTGCCCCCCGTGGGGTGGGTGGGTGGTTGGGTGGGTGGGTGGGGCGGGCGGCTGACCAAACTGGACTTAAGGTTACTATGGTGCTTCCGCGGGCGTTCCTAGCAAATCCTCCTGGCCTTCCGAATGGCGAAGACGAGTGCAGAAATTTCCGGTACAACCCGCGTTTCGGAGGCTCGGACGGTTCCGTATCGCTGTCGGCCCAACTGGAGAAACGGTCGGCTGCCCCCCGTGGGGTGGGTGGTTGGGGCGGGCGGCTGACCAAACTGGACTTAAGGTTACTATGGTGCTTCCGCGGGCGTTCCTAGCAAATCCTCCTGGCCTTCCGAATGGCGAAGACGAGTGCAGAAATTTCCGGTACAACGCGCGTTTCGGAGGCTCGGACGGTTCCGTATCGCTGTCTGCCCAACTGGAGAAACGATCGGCTGCCCCCCGTGGGGTGGGTGGGTGGTTGGGTGGGTGGGTGGGGCGGGCGGCTGCCCAAACTAGACTTAAGGTTACTATGGTGCTTCCGCGGGCGTTCCTAGCAAATCCTCCTGGCCTTCCGAATGGCGAAGACGAGTGCAGAAATTTCCGGTACAACCCGCGTTTCGGAGGCTCGGACGGTTCCGTATCGCTGTCGGCCCAACTGGAGAAACGATCGGCTGCCCCCCGTGGGGTGGGTGGGTGGGGCGGGCGGCTGACCAAACTAGACTTAAGGTTACTATGGTGCTTCCGCGGGCGTTCCTAGCAAATCCTCCTGGCCTTCCGAATGGCGAAGACGAGTGCAGAAATTTCCGGTACAACCCGCGTTTCGGAGGCTCGGACAGTTCCGTATCGCTGTCGGCCCAACTGGAGAAACGATCGGCTGCCCCCCGTGGGGTGGGTGGGTGGGGCGGGCGTTCCTAGCAAATCCTCCTGGCCAAACTAGACTTAAGGTTAATATGGTGCTTCCGCGGGCGTTCCTAGCAAATCCTCCTGGCCTTCCGAATGGCGAAGACGAGTGCAGAAATTTCCGGTACAACGCACGTTTCGTAGGCTCGGACGGTTCCGTATCGCTGTCGGCCCAACTGGAGAAACGATCGGCTGCCCGTGGGGTGGGTGGGTGGGGCGGGCGGCTGACCAAACTGGACTTAAGGTTACTATGGTGCTTCCGCGGGCGTTCCTAGCGAATCCTCCTGGCCTTCCGAATGGCGAAGACGAGTGCAGAAATTTCCGGTACAACCCGCGTTGCGGAGGCTCGGACGGTTCCGTATCGCTGTCGGCCCAACTGGAGAAACGATCGGCTGCCCCCCGTGGGGTGGGTGGGTGAGGCGGGCGGCTGACCAAACTAGACTTAAGGTTACTATGGTGCTTCCGCGGGCGTTCCTAGCAAATCCTCCTGGCCTTCCGAATGGCGAAGACGAGTGCAGAAATTTCCGGTACAACCCGCGTTTCGGAGGCTCGGACGGTTCCGTATCGCTGTCGGCCCAACTGGAGAAACGATCGGCTGCCCCCCGTGGGGTGGGTGGGTGGGGCGGGCGGCTGACCAAACTGGACTTAAGGTTACTATGGTGCTTCCGCGGGCGTTCCTAGCGAATCCTCCTGGCCTTCCGAATGGCGAAGACGAGTGCAGAAATTTCTGGTACAACCCGCGTTTCGGAGGCTCGGACGGTTCCGTATCGCTGTCGGCCCAACTGGAGAAACGATCGGCTGCCCCCCGTGGGGTGGGTGGGTGGATGCGGCGGGCGGCTGACCAAACTGGACTTAAGGTTACTATGGTGCTTCCGCGGGCGTTCCTAGCAAATCCTCCTGGCCTTCCGAATGGCGAAGACGAGTGCAGAAATTTCCGGTACAACCCGCGTTTCGGAGGCTCGGACGGTTCTGTATCGCTGTCGGCCCAACTGGAGAAACGATCGGCTGCCCCCCGTGGGGTGGGTGGGTGGGGCGGGCGGCTGACCAAACTGGACTTAAGGTTACTATGATGCTTCCGCGGGCGTTCCTAGCAAATCCTCCTGGCCTTCCGAATGGCGAAGACGAGAGCAGAAATTTCCAGTACAACGCGCGTTTCGGAGGCTCGGACGGTTCCGTATCGCTGTCGGCCCAACTGGAGAAACGATCGGCTGCTCGTGGGGTGGGTGGGTGGGGCGGGCGGCTGACCAAACTGGACTTAAGGTTACTATGGTGCTTCCGCGGGCGTTCCTAGCAAATCCTCCTGGCCTTCCGAATGGCGAAGACGAGTGCAGAAATTTCCGGTACAACGCGTTTCGGAGGCTCGGACGGTTCCGTATCGCTGTCGGCCCAACTGGAGAAACGATCGACTGCCCCCCATGGGGTGGGTGGGTGGGGCGGGCGGCTGACCAAACTGGACTTAAGGTTACTATGGTGCTTCCGCGGGCGTTCCTAGCAAATCCTCCTGGCCTTCCGGATGGCGAAGACGAGTGCAGAAATTTCCGGTACAACGCACGTTTCGGAGGCTCGGACGGTTCCGTATCGCTGTCGGCCCAACTGGAGAAACGATCGGCTGCCCCGCGTGGGGTGGGTGGGTGGGGCGGGCGGCTGACCAAACTGGACTTAAGGTTACTATGGTGCTTCCGCGGGCGTTCCTAGCAAATCCTCCTGGCCTCCCGAATGGCGAAGACGAGTGCAGAAATTTCCGGTACAACGCGCGTTTCGGAGGCTCGGACGGTTCCGTATCGCTGTCGGCCCAACTGGAGAAACGATCGGCTGCCCACGGGGGTGGGTGGGTGGTTGGGTGGGTGGGTGGGGCGGGCGGCTGACCAAACTGGACTTAAGGTTACTATAGTGCTTCCGCGGGCGTTCCTAGCAAATCTTCCTGGCCTTCCGAATGGCGAAGACGAGTGCAGAAATTTCCGGTACAACGCGCGTTTCGGAGGCTCGGACGGTTCCGTATCGCTGGATCGACTGCCCCCCGTGGGGTGGGGTGGGTGGGGCGGGCGGCTGACCAAACTGGACTTAAGGTTACTATGGTGCTTCCGCGGGCGTTCCTAGCAAATCCTCCTGGCCTTCCGAATGGCGAAGACGAGTGCAGAAATTTCCGGTACAACGCGCGTTTCGGAGGCTCGGACGGTTCCGTATCGCTGTCGGCCCAACTGGAGAAACGATCGGCTGCCCCCCGTGGGGTGGGTGGGTGGTTGGGTGGGTGGGTGGGGCGGGCGACTGACCAAACTGGACTTAAGGTTACTATAGTGCTTCCGCGGGCGTTCCTAGCAAATCTTCCTGGCCTTCCGAATGGCGAAGACGAGTGCAGAAATTTCCGGTACAACGCGCGTTTCGGAGGCTCGGACGGTTCCGTATCGCTGTCGGCCCAACTGGAGAAACGATCGGCTGCCCCCCGTGGGGTGGGTGGGGTGGGGCGGGCGGCTGCCCAAACTAGACTTAAGGTTACTATGGTACTTCCGTGGGCGTTCCTAGCAAATCCTCCTGGCCTTCCGAATGGTGAAGACGAGTGCAGAAATTTCCGGTACAACCCGCGTTTCGGAGGCTCGGACGGTTCCGTATCGCTGTCGGCCCAACTGGAGAAACGATCGGCTGCCCCCCGTGGGGTGGGTGGGTGGGGCGGGCGGCTGACCAAACTGGACTTAAGGTTACTATGGTGCTTCCGCGGGCGTTCCTAGCAAATCCTCCTGGCCTTCCGAATGGCGAAGACGAGTGCAGAAATTTCCGGTACAACCCGCGTTTCGGAGGCTCGGACGGTTCCGTATCGCTGTCGGCCCAACTGGAGAAACGATCGGCTGCCCCCCGTGGGGTGGGTGGGTGGTTGGGTGGGTGGGTGGGGGCGGGCGGCTGACCAAACTGGACTTAAGGTTACTATGGTGCTTCCGCGGGCGTTCCTAGCAAATCCTCCTGGCCTTCCGAATGGCGAAGACGAGTGCAGAAATTTCCGGTACAACCCGCGTTTCGGAGGCTCGGACGGTTCCGTATCGCTGTCGGCCCAACTGGAGAAACGGTCGGCTGCCCCCCGTGGGGTGGGTGGTTGGGTGCGGGCGGCTGACCAAACTGGACTTAAGGTTACTATGGTGCTTCCGCGGGCGTTCCTAGCAAATCCTCCTGGCCTTCCGAATGGCGAAGACGAGTGCAGAAATTTCCGGTACAACGCGCGTTTCGGAGGCTCGGACGGTTCCGTATCGCTGTCTGCCCAACTGGAGAAACGATCGGCTGCCCCCCGTGGGGTGGGTGGGTGGTTGGGTGGGTGGGTGGGGGCGGGCGGCTGCCCAAACTAGACTTAAGGTTACTATGGTGCTTCCGCGGGCGTTCCTAGCAAATCCTCCTGGCCTTCCGAATGGCGAAGACGAGTGCAGAAATTTCCGGTACAACCCGCGTTTCGGAGGCTCGGACGGTTCCGTATCGCTGTCGGCCCAACTGGAGAAACGGTCGGCTGCCCCCCGTGGGGTGGGTGGGTGGGGCGGGCGGGCTGACCAAACTGGACTTAAGGTTACTATGGTGCTTCCGCGGGCGTTCCTAGCAAATACGGAAGGCCTTCCGAATGGCGAAGACGAGTGCAGAAATTTCCGGTACAACCCGCGTTTCGGAGGCTCGGACGGTTCCGTATCGCTGTCGGCCCAACTGGAGAAACGATCGGCTGCCCCCCGTGGGGTGGGTGGGTGGGTGGGGCGGGCGTTCCTAGCAAATCCTCCTGGCCAAACTAGACTTAAGGTTACTATGGTGCTTCCGCGGGCGTTCCTAGCAAATCCTCCTGGCCTTCCGAATGGCGAAGACGAGTGCAGAAATTTCCGGTACAACCCGCGTTTCGGAGGCTTGGACGGTTCCGTATCGCTGTCGGCCCAACTGGAGAAACGTTCGGCTGCCCCCCGTGGGGTGGGTGGGTGGGGGCGGGCGGCTGACCAAACTGGACTTAAGGTTACTATGGTGCTTCCGCGGGCGTTCCTAGCAAATCCTCCTGGCCTTCCGAATGGCGAAGACGAGTGCAGAAATTTCCGGTACAACCCGCGTTTCGGAGGCTCGGACGGTTCCGTATCGCTGTCGGCCCAACTGGAGAAAACGGTCGGCTGCCCCCCGTGGGGTGGGTGGGTGGGGCGGGGCGGCTGACCAAACTGGACTTAAGGTTACTATGGTGCTTCCGCGGGCGTTCCTAGCAAATCCTCCTGGCCTTCCGAATGGCGAAGACGAGTGCAGAAATTTCCGGTACAACGCGCGTTTCGGAGGCTCGGACGGTTCCGTATCGCTGTCGGCCCAACTGGAGAAACGATCGGCTGCCCCCCGTGGGGTGGGTGGGTGGGGCGGGCGGCTGACCAAACTGGACTTAAGGTTACTATGGTGCTTCCGCGGGCGTTCCTAGCGAATCCTCCTGGCCTTCCGAATGGCGAAGACGAGTGCAGAAATTTCTGGTACAACCCGCGTTTCGGAGGCTCGGACGGTTCCGTATCGCTGTCGGCCCAACTGGAGAAACGATCGGCTGCCCCCCGTGGGGTGGGTGGGTGGATGCGGCGGGCGGCTGACCAAACTGGACTTAAGGTTACTATGGTGCTTCCGCGGGCGTTCCTAGCAAATCCTCCTGGCCTTCCGAATGGCGAAGACGAGTGCAGAAATTTCCGGTACAACCCGCGTTTCGGAGGCTCGGACGGTTCTGTATCGCTGTCGGCCCAACTGGAGAAACGATCGGCTGCCCCCCCGTGGGGTGGGTGGGTGGGGCGGGCGGCTGACCAAAGTGGACTTAAGGTTACTATGGTGCTTCCGC
The DNA here is from genome assembly GCA_030737875.1 of Allium sativum. Classification (NCBI taxonomy): domain Eukaryota; kingdom Viridiplantae; phylum Streptophyta; class Magnoliopsida; order Asparagales; family Amaryllidaceae; genus Allium; species Allium sativum. The sequence continues at coordinate 814,582,396 of CM060921.1, read as the reverse complement.
GAGCGTTCCTAGCAAATCCTCCTGGCCTTCCGAATGGCGAAGACGAGTGCAGAAATTTCCGGTACAACCCGCGTTTCGGAGGCTCGGACGGTTCCGTATCGCTGTCGGCCCAACTGGAGAAACGGTCGGCTGCCCCCCGTGGGGTGGGTGGGTGGGTGGGCGGCTGACCAAACTGGACTTAAGGTTACTATGGTGCTTCCGCGGGCGTTCCTAGCAAATCCTCCTGGCCTTCCGAATGGCGAAGACGAGTGCAGAAATTTCCGGTACAACCCGCGTTTCGGAGGCTCGGACGGTTCCGTATCGCTGTCGGCCCAACTGGAGAAACGGTCGGCTGCCCCCCGTGGGGTGGGTGGTTGGGGCGGGCGGCTGACCAAACTGGACTTAAGGTTACTATGGTGCTTCCGCGGGCGTTCCTAGCAAATCCTCCTGGCCTTCCGAATGGCGAAGACGAGTGCAGAAATTTGCGGTACAACGCGCGTTTCGGAGGCTCGGACGGTTCCGTATCGCTGTCGGCCCAACTGGAGAAACGATCGGCTGCCCCCCCGTGGGGTGGGTGGGTGGTTGGGTGGGTGGGTGGGGCGGGCGGCTGACCAAACTGGACTTAAGGTTACTATAGTGCTTCCGCGGGCGTTCCTAGCAAATCTTCCTGGCCTTCCGAATGGCGAAGACGAGTGCAGAAATTTCCGGTACAACGCGCGTTTCGGAGGCTCGGACGGTTCCGTATCGCTGTCGGCCCAACTGGAGAAACGATCGGCTGCCCCCCGTGGGGTGGGTGGGTGGGGCGGGCGGCTGCCCAAACTAGACTTAAGGTTACTATGGTGCTTCCGCGGGGTGTTCCTAGCAAATCCTCCTGGCCTTCCGAATGGTGAAGACCAAACTAGACTTAAGGTAACTATGGTGCTTCCGCGGGCGTTCCTAGCAAATCCTCCTGGCCTTCCGAATGGCGAAGACGAGTGCAGAAATTTCCGGTACAACCCGCGTTTCGGAGGCTCGGACGGTTCCGTATCGCTGTCGGCCCAACTGGAGAAACGATCGGCTGCCCCCCGTGGGGAGGGTGGGTGGGGCGGGCGTTCCTAGCAAATCCTCCTGGCCAAACTAGACTTAAGGTTACTATGGTGCTTCCGCGGGCGTTCCTAGCAAATCCTCCTGGCCTTCCGAATGGCGAAGACGAGTGCAGAAATTTCCGGTACAACCTGCGTTTCGGAGGCTCGGACGGTTCCGTATCGCTGTCGGCCCAACTGGAGAAACGATCGGCTGCCCCCCGTGGGGTGCGTGGGTGGGGCGGGGCGGCTGACCAAACTGGACTTAAGGTTACTATGGTGCTTCCGCGGGCGTTCCTAGCAAATCCTCCTGGCCTTCCGAACGGCGAAGCCGAGTGCAGAAATTTCAGGTACAACGCGCGTTTCGGAGGCTCGGACGGTTCCGTATCGCTGTCGGCCCAACTGGAGAAACGATCGGCTGCCCCCCGTGGGGTGGGTGGTTGGGGCGGGCGGCTGACCAAACTGGACTTAAGGTTACTATGGTGCTTCCGCGGGCGTTCCTAGCAAATCCTCCTGGCCTTCCGAACGGCGAAGCCGAGTGCAGAAATTTCAGGTACAACGCGCGTTTCAGAGGCTCGGACGGTTCCGTATCGGTGTCGGCCCAACTGGAGAAACGGTCGGCTGCCCCCCGTGGGGTGGGTGGGTGGGCGGGCGGCTGACCAAACTGGACTTAAGGTTACTATGGTGCTTCCGCGGGCGTTCCTAGCAAATCCTCCTGGCCTTCCGAATGGCGAAGACGAGTGCAGAAATTTCCGGTACAACGCGCGTTTCGGTACAACTGGAGAAACGATCGGCTGCCCCCCGTGGGGTGGGTGGGTGGGGCGGGCGGCTGACCAAACTGGACTTAAGGTTACTATGATGCTTCCGCGGGCGTTCCTAGCAAATCCTCCTGGCCTTCCGAATGGCGAAGACGAGAGCAGAAATTTCCAGTACAACGCGCGTTTCGGAGGCTCGGACGGTTCCGTATCGCTGTCGGCCCAACTGGAGAAACGATCGGCTGCCCGTGGGGTGGGTGGGTGGGGCGGGCGGCTGACCAAACTGGACTTAAGGTTACTATGGTGCTTCCGCGGGCGTTCCTAGCAAATCCTCCTGGCCTTCCGAATGGCGAAGACGAGTGCAGAAATTTCCGGTACAACGCGTTTCGGAGGCTCGGACGGTTCCGTATCGCTGTCGGCCCAACTGGAGAAACGATCGACTGCCCCCCGTGGGGTGGGTGGGTGGGGTGGGCGGCTGACCAAACTGGACTTAAGGTTACTATGGTGCTTCCGCGGGCGTTCCTAGCAAATCCTCCTGGCCTTCCGAATGGCGAAGACGAGTGCAGAAATTTCCGGTACAACGCACGTTTCGGAGGCTCGGACGGTTCCGTATCGCTGTCGGCCCAACTGGAGAAACGATCGGCTGCCCCGCGTGGGGTGGGTGGGTGGGGCGGGCGGCTGACCAAACTGGACTTAAGGTTACTATGGTGCTTCCGCGGGCGTTCCTAGCAAATCCTCCTGGCCTCCCGAATGGCGAAGACGAGTGCAGAAATTTCCGGTACAACGCGCGTTTCGGAGGCTCAGACGGTTCCGTATCGCTGTCGGCCCAACTGGAGAAACGATCGGCTGCCCCCCGTGGGGTGGGTGGGTGGGGCGGGCGGCTGACCAAACTGGACTTAAGGTTACTATGGTGCTTCCGCGGGCGTTCCTAGCAAATCCTCCTGGCCTCCCGAATGGCGAAGACGAGTGCAGAAATTTCCGGTACAACGCGCGTTTCGGAGGCTCGGACGGTTCCGTATCGCTGTCGGCCCAACTGGAGAAACGATCGGCTGCCCCCCGTGGGGTGGGTGGGTGGTTGGGTGGGTGGGTGGGGCGGGCGGCTGACCAAACTGGACTTAAGGTTACTATAGTGCTTCCGCGGGCGTTCCTAGCAAATCTTCCTGGCCTTCCGAATGGCGAAGACGAGTGCAGAAATTTCCGGTACAACGCGCGTTTCGGAGGCTCGGACGGTTCCGTATCGCTGTCGGCCCAACTGGAGAAACGATCGGCTGCCCCCCGTGGGGTGGGTGGGTGGGGCGGGCGGCTGCCCAAACTAGACTTAAGGTTACTATGGTGCTTCCGCGGGCGTTCCTAGCAAATCCTCCTGGCCTTCCGAATGGCGAAGACGAGTGCAGAAATTTCCGGTACAACCCGCGTTTCGGAGGCTCGGACGGTTCCGTATCGCTGTCGGCCCAACTTGAGAAACGATCGGCTGCCCCCCGTGGGGTGGGTGGGTGGGGCGGGCGGCTGACCAAACTAGACTTAAGGTTACTATGGTGCTTCCGCGGGCGTTCCTAGCAAATCCTCCTGGCCTTCCGAATGGCGAAGACGAGTGCAGAAATTTCCGGTACAACCCGCGTTTCGGAGGCTCGGACGGTTCCGTATCGTTGTCGGCCCAACTGGAGAAACGATCGGCTGCCCCCCGTGGGGTGGGTGGGTGGGTGGGTGGGGCGGGCGTTCCTAGCAAATCCTCCTGGCCAAACTAGACTTAAGGTTACTATGGTGCTTCCGCGGGCGTTCCTAGCAAATCCTCCTGGCCTTCCGAATGGCGAAGACGAGTGCAGAAATTTCCGGTACAACGCACGTTTCGGAGGCTCGGACGGTTCCGTATCGCTGTCGGCCCAACTGGAGAAACGATCGGCTGCCCGTGGGGTGGGTGGGTGGGGCGGGCGGCTGACCAAACTGGACTTAAGGTTACTATGGTGCTTCCGCGGGCGTTCCTAGCGAATCCTCCTGGCCTTCCGAATGGCGAAGACGAGTGCAGAAATTTCCGGTACAACCCGCGTTTCGGAGGCTCGGACGGTTCCGTATCGCTGTCGGCCCAACTGGAGAAACGATCGGCTGCCCCCCGTGGGGTGGGTGGGTGAGGCGGGCGGCTGACCAAACTAGACTTAAGGTTACTATGGTGCTTCCGCGGGCGTTCCTAGCAAATCCTCCTGGCCTTCCGAATGGCGAAGACGAGTGCAGAAATTTCCGGTACAACCCGCGTTTCGGAGGCTCGGACGGTTCCGTATCGCTGTCGGCCCAACTGGAGAAACGATCGGCTGCCCCCCGTGGGGTGGGTGGGTGGGGCGGGCGGCTGACCAAACTGGACTTAAGGTTACTATGGTGCTTCCACGGGCGTTCCTAGCAAATCCTCCTTGCCTTCCGAATGGAGAAGACGAGTGCAGAAATTTCCGGTACAACGCGCGTTTCGGTACAACTGGAGAAACGATCGGCTGCCCCCCGTGGGGTGGGTGGGTGGGGCGGGCGGCTGACCAAACTAGACTTAAGGTTACTATGGTGCTTCCGCGGGCGTTCCTAGCAAATCCTCCTGGCCTTCCGAATGGCGAAGACGAGTGCAGAAATTTCCGGTACAACCCGCGTTTCGGAGGCTCGGACGGTTCCGTATCGCTGTCGGCCCAACTGGAGAAACGATCGGCTGCCCCCCGTGGGGTGGGTGGGTGGGGCGGGCGGCTGACCAAACTGGACTTAAGGTTACTATGGTGCTTCCACGGGCGTTCCTAGCAAATCCTCCTTGCCTTCCGAATGGAGAAGACGAGTGCAGAAATTTCCGGTACAACGCGCGTTTCGGAGGCTCGGACGGTTCAGTATCGCTGTCGGCCCAACTGGAGAAACGATCGACTGCCCCCCGTGGGGTGGGTGGGTGAGGCGGGCGACTGACCAAACTGGACTTAAGGTTACTATGGTGCTTCCGCGGGCGTTCCTAGCGAATCCTCCTGGCCTTCCGAATGGCGAAGACGAGTGCAGAAATTTCCGGTACAACCCGCGTTTCGGAGGCTCGGACGGTTCCGTATCGCTGTCGGCCCAACTGGAGAAACGATCGGCTGCCCCCCGTGGGGTGGGTGGGTGAGGCGGGCGGCTGACCAAACTAGACTTAAGGTTACTATGGTGCTTCCGCGGGCGTTCCTAGCAAATCCTCCTGGCCTTCCGAATGGCGAAGACGAGTGCAGAAATTTCCGGTACAACGCGCGTTTCGGAGGCTCGGACGGTTCCGTATCGCTGTCGGCCCAACTGGAGAAACGATCGGCTGCCCCCCGTGGGGTGGGTGGGTGGGGCGGGCTGTTGACCAAACTGGACTTAAGGTTACTATGGTGCTTCCGCGGGCGTTTCTAGCAAATCCTCCGGGCCTTCCGAATGGCGAAGACGAGTGCAGAAATTTCCGGTACAACGCGCGTTTCGGAGGCTCGGACGGTTCCGTATCGCTGTCGGCCCAACTGGAGAAACGATCGGCTGCCCCCCGTGGGGTGGGTGGGTGGTTGGGTGGGTGGGTGGGGCGGGCGGCTGACCAAACTGGACTTAAGGTTACTATAGTGCTTCCGCGGGCGTTCCTAGCAAATCTTCCTGGCCTTCCGAATGGCGAAGACGAGTGCAGAAACTTCCGGTACAACGCGCGTTTCGGGGGCTCGGACGGTTCCGTATCGCAGTCGGCCCAACTGGAGAAACGATCGGCTGCCCCCCGTGGGGTGGGTGGGTGGGGCGGGCGGCTGCCCAAACTAGACTTAAGGTTACTATGGTGCTTCCGCGGGCGTTCCTAGCAAATCCTCCTGGCCTTCCGAATGGTGAAGACGAGTGCAGAAATTTCCGGTACAACCCGCGTTTCGGAGGCTCGGAAGGTTCCGTATCGCTGTCGGCCCAACTGGAGAAACGATCGGCTGCCCCTCGTGGGGTGGGTGGGTGGGGCGGGCGGCTGACCAAACTAGACTTAAGGTTACTATGGTGCTTCCGCGGGCGTTCCTAGCAAATCCTCCTGGCCTTCCGAATGGCGAAGACGAGTGCAGAAATTTCCGGTACAACCCGCGTTTCGGAGGCTCGGACGGTTCCGTATCGCTGTCGGCCCAACTGGAGAAACGATCGGCTGCCCCCCGTGGGGTGGTTGGGTGGGGCGGGCGGCTGACCAAACTGGACTTAAGGTTTCTATGGTGCTTCCGCGGGCGTTCCTAGCAAATCCTCCTGGCCTTCCGAATGGCGAAGACGAGTGCAGAAATTTCCGGTACAACCCGCGTTTCGGAGGCTCGGACGGTTCCGTATCGCTGTCGGCCCAACTGGAGAAACGATCGGCTGCCCCCCGTGGGGTGGGTGGGTGGGGCGGGCGTTCCTAGCAAATCCTCCTGGCCAAACTAGACTTAAGGTTACTATGGTGCTTCCGCGGGCGTTCCTAGCAAATCCTCCTGGCCTTCCGAATGGCGAAGACGAGTGCAGAAATTTCCGGTACAACGCACGTTTCGGAGGCTCGGACAGTTCCGTATCGCTGTCGGCCCAACTGGAGAAACGATCGGCTGCCCGTGGGGTGGGTGGGTGGGGCGGGCGGCTGACCAAACTGGACTTAAGGTTACTATGGTGCTTCCGCGGGCGTTCCTAGCGAATCCTCCTGGCCTTCCGAATGGCGAAGACGAGTGCAGAAATTTCCGGTACAACGCGTTTCGGAGGCTCGGACGGTTCCGTATCGCTGTCGGCCCAACTGGAGAAACGATCGACTGCCCCCCGTGGGGTGGGTGGGTGGGGCGGGCGGCTGACCAAACTGGACTTAAGGTTACTATGGTGCTTCCGCGGGCGTTCCTAGCAAATCCTCCTGGCCTTCCGAATGGCGAAGACGAGTGCAGAAATTTCCGGTACAACGCACGTTTCGGAGGCTCGGACGGTTCCGTATCGCTGTCGGCCCAACTGGAGAAACGATCGGCTGCCCCGCGTGGGGTGGGTGGGTGGGGCGGGCGGCTGACCAAACTGGACTTAAGGTTACTATGGTGCTTCCGCGGGCGTTCCTAGCAAATCCTCCTGGCCTCCCGAATGGCGAAGACGAGTGCAGAAATTTCCGGTACAACGCGCGTTTCGGAGGCTCGGACGGTTCCGTATCGCTGTCGGCCCAACTGGAGAAACGATCGGCTGCCCCCCGTGGGGTGGGTGGGTGGGGCGGGCGGCTGACCAAACTGGACTTAAGGTTACTATGGTGCTTCCGCGGGCGTTCCTAGCAAATCCTCCTGGCCTTCCGAATGGCGAAGACGAGTGCAGAAATTTCCGGTACAACGCGCGTTTCGGAGGCTCGGACGGTTCCGTATCGCTGTCGGCCCAACTGGAGAAACGATCGGCTGCCCCCCGTGGGGTGGGTGGGTGGTTGGGTGGGTGGGTGGGGCGGGCGGCTGACCAAACTGGACTTAAGGTTACTATGGTGCTTCCGCGGGCGTTCCTAGCAAATCTTCCTGGCCTTCCGAATGGCGAAGACGAGTGCAGAAATTTCCGGTACAACGCGCGTTTCGGAGGCTCGGACGGTTCCGTATCGCTGTCGGCCCAACTGGAGAAACGATCGGCTGCCCCCCGTGGGGTGGGTGGCTGGGGCGGGCGGCTGCCCAAACTAGACTTAAGGTTACTATGGTGCTTCCGCGGGCGTTCCTAGCAAATCCTCCTGGCCTTCCGAATGGCGAAGACGAGTGCAGAAATTTCCGGTACAACCCGCGTTTCGGAGGCTCGGACGGTTCCGTATCGCTGTCGGCCCAACTGGAGAAACGATCGGCTGCCCCCCGTGGGGTGGGTGGGTGGGGCGGGCGGCTGCCCAAACTAGACTTAAGGTTACTATGGTGCTTCCGCGGGCGTTCCTAGCAAATCCTCCTGGCCTTCCGAATGGCGAAGACGAGTGCAGAAATTTCCGGTACAACCCGCGTTTCGGAGGCTCGGACGGTTCCGTATCGCTGTCGGCCCAACTGGAGAAACGATCGGCTGCCCCCCGTGGGGTGGGTGGGTGGGTGGGTGGGGCGGGCGTTCCTAGCAAATCCTCCTGGCCAAACTAGACTTAAGGTTACTATGGTGCTTCCGCGGGCGTTCCTAGCAAATCCTCCTGGCCTTCCGAATGGCGAAGACGAGTGCAGAAATTTCCGGTACAACGCACGTTTCGGAGGCTCGGACGGTTCCGTATCGCTGTCGGCCCAACTGGAGAAACGATCGGCTGCCCGTGGGGTGGGTGGGTGGGGCGGGCGGCTGACCAAACTGGACTTAAGGTTACTATGGTGCTTCCGCGGGCGTTCCTAGCGAATCCTCCTGGCCTTCCGAATGGCGAAGACGAGTGCAGAAATTTCCGGTACAACCCGCGTTTCGGAGGCTCGGACGGTTCCGTATCGCTGTCGGCCCAACTGGAGAAACGATCGGCTGCCCCCCGTGGGGTGGGTGGGTGAGGCGGGCGGCTGACCAAACTAGACTTAAGGTTACTATGGTGCTTCCGCGGGCGTTCCTAGAAAATCCTCCTGGCCTTCCGAATGGCGAAGACGAGTGCAGAAATTTCCGGTACAACCCGCGTTTCGGAGGCTCGGACGGTTCCGTATCGCTGTCGGCCCAACTGGAGAAACGATCGGCTGCCCCCCGTGGGGTGGGTGGGTGGGGCGGGCGGCTGACCAAACTGGACTTAAGGTTACTATGGTGCTTCCACGGGCGTTCCTAGCAAATCCTCCTTGCCTTCCGAATGGAGAAGACGAGTGCAGAAATTTCCGGTACAACGCGCGTTTCGGTACAACTGGAGAAACGATCGGCTGCCCCCCGTGGGGTGGGTGGGTGGGGCGGGCGGCTGACCAAACTAGACTTAAGGTTACTATGGTGCTTCCGCGGGCGTTCCTAGCAAATCCTCCTGGCCTTCCGAATGGCGAAGACGAGTGCAGAAATTTCCGGTACAACCCGCGTTTCGGAGGCTCGGACGGTTCCGTATCGCTGTCGGCCCAACTGGAGAAACGATCGGCTGCCCCCCGTGGGGTGGGTGGGTGGGGCGGGCGGCTGACCAAACTGGACTTAAGGTTACTATGGTGCTTCCACGGGCGTTCCTAGCAAATCCTCCTTGCCTTCCGAATGGAGAAGACGAGTGCAGAAATTTCCGGTACAACGCGCGTTTCGGAGGCTCGGACGGTTCAGTATCGCTGTCGGCCCAACTGGAGAAACGATCGGCTGCCCCCGTGGGGTGGGTGGGTGAGGCGGGCGACTGACCAAACTGGACTTAAGGTTACTATGGTGCTTCCGCGGGCGTTCCTAGCGAATCCTCCTGGCCTTCCGAATGGCGAAGACGAGTGCAGAAATTTCCGGTACCACCCGCGTTTCGGAGGCTCGGACGGTTCCGTATCGCTGTCGGCCCAACTGGAGAAACGATCGGCTGCCCCCCGTGGGGTGGGTGGGTGAGGCGGGCGGCTGACCAAACTAGACTTAAGGTTACTATGGTGCTTCCGCGGGCGTTCCTAGCAAATCCTCCTGGCCTTCCGAATGGCGAAGACGAGTGCAGAAATTTCCGGTACAACGCGCGTTTCGGAGGCTCGGACGGTTCCGTATCGCTGTCGGCCCAACTGGAGAAACGATCGGCTGCCCCCCGTGGGGTGGGTGGGTGGGGCAGGCGGTTGATCAAACTGGACTTAAGGTTACTATGGTGCTTCCGCGGGCGTTCCTAGCAAATCCTCCTGGCCTTCCGAATGGCGAAGACGAGGGCAGAAATTTCCGGTACAACGCGCGTTTCGGAGGCTCGGACGGTTCCGTATCGCTGTCGGCCCAACTGGAGAAACGATCGGCTGCCCCCCGTGGGGTGGGTGGGTGGTTGGGTGGGTGGGTGGGGCGGGCGGCTGACCAAACTGGACTTAAGGTTACTATAGTGCTTCCGCGGGCGTTCCTAGCAAATCTTCCTGGCCTTCCGAATGGCGAAGACGAGTGCAGAAACTTCCGGTACAACGCGCGTTTCGGGGGCTCGGACGGTTCCGTATCGCAGTCGGCCCAACTGGAGAAACGATCGGCTGCCCCCCGTGGGGTGGGTGGGTGGGGCGGGCGGCTGCCCAAACTAGACTTAAGGTAACTATGGTGCTTCCGCGGGCGTTCCTAGCAAATCCTCCTGGCCTTCCGAATGGTGAAGACGAGTGCAGAAATTTCCGGTACAACCCGCGTTTCGGAGGCTCGGAAGGTTCCGTATCGCTGTCGGCCCAACTGGAGAAACGATCGGCTGCCCCCCGTGGGGTGGGTGGGTGGGGCGGGCGGCTGACCAAACTAGACTTAAGGTTACTATGGTGCTTCCGCGGGCGTTCCTAGCAAATCCTCCTGGCCTTCCGAATGGCGAAGACGAGTGCAGAAATTTCCGGTACAACCCGCGTTTCGGAGGCTCGGACGGTTCCGTATCGCTGTCGGCCCAACTGGAGAAACGATCGGCTGCCCCCCGTGGGGTGGTTGGGTGGGGCGGGCGGCTGACCAAACTGGACTTAAGGTTTCTATGGTGCTTCCGCGGGCGTTCCTAGCAAATCCTCCTGTCCTTCCGAATGGCGAAGACGAGTGCAGAAATTTCCGGTACAACCCGCGTTTCGGAGGCTCGGACGGTTCCGTATCGCTGTCGGCCCAACTGGAGAAACGATCGGCTGCCCCCCGTGGGGTGGGTGGGTGGGGCGGGCGTTCCTAGCAAATCCTCCTGGCCAAACTAGACTTAAGGTTACTATGGTGCTTCCGCGGGCGTTCCTAGCAAATCCTCCTGGCCTTCCGAATGGCGAAGACGAGTGCAGAAATTTCCGGTACAACGCACGTTTCGGAGGCTCGGACGGTTCCGTATCGCTGTCGGCCCAACTGGAGAAACGATCGGCTGCCCGTGGGGTGGGTGGGTGGGGCGGGCGGCTGACCAAACTGGACTTAAGGTTACTATGGTGCTTCCGCGGGCGTTCCTAGCGAATCCTCCTGGCCTTCCGAATGGCGAAGACGAGTGCAGAAATTTCCGGTACAACCCGCGTTTCGGAGGCTCGGACGGTTCCGTATCGCTGTCGGCCCAACTGGAGAAACGATCGGCTGCCCCCCGTGGGGTGGGTGGGTGAGGCGGGCGGCTGACCAAACTAGACTTAAGGTTACTATGGTGCTTCCGCGGGCGTTCCTAGCAAATCCTCCTGGCCTTCCGAATGGCGAAGACGAGTGCAGAAATTTCCGGTACAACCCGCGTTTCGGAGGCTCGGACGGTTCCGTATCGCTGTCGGCCCAACTGGAGAAACGATCGGCTGCCCCCCGTGGGGTGGGTGGGTGGGGCGGGCGGCTGACCAAACTGGACTTAAGGTTACTATGGTGCTTCCGCGGGCGTTCCTAGCGAATCCTCCTGGCCTTCCGAATGGCGAAGACGAGTGCAGAATTTTCTGGTACAACCCGCGTTTCGGAGGCTCGGACGGTTCCGTATCGCTGTCGGCCCAACTGGAGAAACGATCGGCTGCCCCACCCACCCACCCCACGGGCAGCCGATCGTTTCTCCAGTTGGGCCGACAGCGATACGGAACCGTCCGAGCCTCCGAAACGCGCGTTGTACTGGAAATTTCTGCTCTCGTCTTCGCCATTCGGAAGGCCAGGAGGATTTGCTAGGAACGCCCGCGGAAGCATCATAGTAACCTTAAGTCCAGTTTGGTCAGCCGCCCGCCCCACCCACGCACCCCACGGGGGGCAGCCGATCGTTTCTCCAGTTGTACCGAAACGCGCGTTGTACCGGAAATTTCTGCACTCGTCTTCGCCATTCGGAAGGCCAGGAGGATTTGCTAGGAACGCCCGCGGAAGCACCATAGTAACCTTAAGTCCAGTTTGGTCAGCCGCCCGCCCCACCCACCCACCCCACGGGGGGCAGCCGACCGTTTCTCCAGTTGGGCCGACAGCGATACGGAACCGTCCGAGCCTCCGAAACGCGGGTTGTATCGCTGTCGGCCCAACTGGAGAAACGGTCGGCTGCCCCCCGTGGGGTGGGTGGGTGGGCGGGCGGCTGACCAAACTGGACTTAAGGTTACTATGGTGCTTCCGCGGGCGTTCCTAGCAAATCCTCCTGGCCTTCAGAATGGCGAAGACGAGTGCAGAAATTTCCGGTACAACGCGCGTTTCGGTACAACTGGAGAAACGATCGGCTGCCCCCCGTGGGGTGGGTGGGTGGGGCGGGCGGCTGACCAAACTGGACTTAAGGTTACTATGGTGCTTCCGCGGGCGTTCCTAGCAAATCCTCCTGGCCTTCCGAACGGCGAAGCCGAGTGCAGAAATTTCTGGTACAACGCGCGTTTCAGAGGCTCGGACGGTTCCGTATCGCTGTCGTCCCAACTGGAGAAACGGTCGGCTGCCCCCCGTGGGGTGGGTGGGTGGGCGGGCGGCTGACCAAACTGGACTTAAGGTTACTATGGTGCTTCCGCGGGCGTTCCTAGCAAATCCTCCTGGCCTTCCGAATGGCGAAGACGAGTGCAGAAATTTCCGGTACAACCCGCGTTTCGGAGGCTCGGACGGTTCCGTATCGCTGTCGGCCCAACTGGAGAAACGGTCGGCTGCCCCCCGTGGGGTGGGTGGGTGGGCGGGCGGCTGACCAAACTGGACTTAAGGTTACTATGGTGCTTCCACGGGCGTTCCTAGCAAATCCTCCTGGCCTTCCGAATGGCGAAGACGAGTGCAGAAATTTCCGGTACAACGCGCGTTTCGGTACAACTGGAGAAACGATCGGCTGCCCCCCGTGGGGTGGGTGGGTGGGGCGGGCGGCTGACCAAATTGGACTTAAGGTTACTATGGTGCTTCTGCGGGCGTTCCTAGCAAATCCTCCTGGCCTTCCGAATGGCGAAGACGAGTGCAGAAATTTCCGGTACAACGCGCGTTTCGGAGGCTCGGACGGTTCCGTATCGCTGTCGGCCCAACTGGAGAAACGATCGGCTGCCCCCCGTAGGGTGGGTGGGTGGGGCGGGCGGCTGACCAAACTGGACTTAAGGTTACTATGGTGCTTCCACGGGCGTTCCTAGCAAATCCTCCTGGCCTTCCGAATGGCGAAGACGAGTGCAGAAATTTCCGGTACAACGCGCGTTTCGGTACAACTGGAGAAACGATCGGCTGCCCCCCGTGGGGTGGGTGGGTGGGGCGGGCGGCTGACCAAATTGGACTTAAGGTTACTATGGTGCTTCCGCGGGCGTTCCTAGCAAATCCTCCTGGCCTTCCGAATGGCGAAGACGAGTGCAGAAATTTCCGGTACAACGCGCGTTTCGGAGGCTCGGACGGTTCCGTATCGCTGTCGGCCCAACTGGAGAAACGATCGGCTGCCCCCCGTAGGGTGGGTGGGTGGGGCGGGCGGCTGACCAAACTGGACTTAAGGTTACTATGGTGCTTCCACGGGCGTTCCTAGCAAATCCTCCTGGCCTTCCGAATGGCGAAGACGAGTGCAGAAATTTCCGGTACAACGCGCGTTTCGGTACAACTGGAGAAACGATCGGCTGCCCCCCGTGGGGTGGGTGGGTGGGGCGGGCGGCTGACCAAACTGGACTTAAGGTTACTATGGTGCTTCCGCGGGCGTTCCTAGCAAATCCTCCTGGCCTTCCGAACGGCGAAGCCGAGTGCAGAAATTTCTGGTACAACGCGCGTTTCAGAGGCTCGGACGGTTCCGTATCGCTGTCGTCCCAACTGGAGAAACGGTCGGCGGCCCCCCGTGGGGTGGGTGGGTGGGCGGGCGGCTGACCAAACTGGACTTAAGGTTACTATGGTGCTTCCGCGGGCGTTCCTAGCAAATCCTCCTGGCCTTCCGAATGGCGAAGACGAGTGCAGAAATTTCCGGTACAACCCGCGTTTCGGAGGCTCGGACGGTTCCGTATCGCTGTCGGCCCAACTGGAGAAACGGTCGGCTGCCCCCCGTGGGGTGGGTGGGTGGGCGGGCGGCTGACCAAACTGGACTTAAGGTTACTATGGTGCTTCCACGGGCGTTCCTAGCAAATCCTCCTGGCCTTCCGAATGGCGAAGACGAGTGCAGAAATTTCCGGTACAACGCGCGTTTCGGTACAACTGGAGAAACGATCGGCTGCCCCCCGTGGGTTGGGTGGGTGGGGCGGGCGGCTGACCAAATAGGACTTAAGGTTACTATGGTGCTTCTGCGGGCGTTCCTAGCAAATCCTCCTGGCCTTCCGAATGGCGAAGACGAGTGCAGAAATTTCCGGTACAACGCGCGTTTCGGAGGCTCGGACGGTTCCGTATCGCTGTCGGCCCAACTGGAGAAACGATCGGCTGCCCCCCGTAGGGTGGGTGGGTGGGGCGGGCGGCTGACCAAACTGGACTTAAGGTTACTATGGTGCTTCCACGGGCGTTCCTAGCAAATCCTCCTGGCCTTCCGAATGGCGAAGACGAGTGCAGAAATTTCCGGTACAACGCGCGTTTCGGTACAACTGGAGAAACGATCGGCTGCCCCCCGTGGGGTGGGTGGGTGGGGCGGGCGGCTGACCAAATTGGACTTAAGGTTACTATGGTGCTTCCGCGGGCGTTCCTAGCAAATCCTCCTGGCCTTCCGAATGGCGAAGACGAGTGCAGAAATTTCCGGTACAACGCGCGTTTCGGAGGCTCGGACGGTTCCGTATCGCTGTCGGCCCAACTGGAGAAACGATCGGCTGCCCCCCGTAGGGTGGGTGGGTGGGGCGGGCGGCTGACCAAACTGGACTTAAGGTTACTATGGTGCTTCCACGGGCGTTCCTAGCAAATCCTCCTGGCCTTCCGAATGGCGAAGACGAGTGCAGAAATTTCCGGTACAACGCGCGTTTCGGTACAACTGGAGAAACGATCGGCTGCCCCCCGTGGGGTGGGTGGGTGGGGCGGGCGGCTGACCAAACTGGACTTAAGGTTACTATGGTGCTTCCGCGGGCGTTCCTAGCAAATCCTCCTGGCCTTCCGAACGGCGAAGCCGAGTGCAGAAATTTCTGGTACAACGCGCGTTTCAGAGGCTCGGACGGTTCCGTATCGCTGTCGTCCCAACTGGAGAAACGGTCGGCGGCCCCCCGTGGGGTGGGTGGGTGGGCGGGCGGCTGACCAAACTGGACTTAAGGTTACTATGGTGCTTCCGCGGGCGTTCCTAGCAAATCCTCCTGGCCTTCCGAATGGCGAAGACGAGTGCAGAAATTTCCGGTACAACCCGCGTTTCGGAGGCTCGGACGGTTCCGTATCGCTGTCGGCCCAACTGGAGAAACGGTCGGCTGCCCCCCGTGGGGTGGGTGGGTGGGCGGGCGGCTGACCAAACTGGACTTAAGGTTACTATGGTGCTTCCACGGGCGTTCCTAGCAAATCCTCCTGGCCTTCCGAATGGCGAAGACGAGTGCAGAAATTTCCGGTACAACGCGCGTTTCGGTACAACTGGAGAAACGATCGGCTGCCCCCCGTGGGTTGGGTGGGTGGGGCGGGCGGCTGACCAAATAGGACTTAAGGTTACTATGGTGCTTCCGCGGGCGTTCCTAGCAAATCCTCCTGGCCTTCCGAATGGCGAAGACGAGTGCAGAAATTTCCGGTACAACGCGCGTTTCGGAGGCTCGGACGGTTCCGTATCGCTGTCGGCCCAACTGGAGAAACGATCGGCTGCCCCCCGTAGGGTGGGTGGGTGGGGCGGGCGGCTGACCAAACTGGACTTAAGGTTACTATGGTGCTTCCACGGGCGTTCCTAGCAAATCCTCCTGGCCTTCCGAATGGCGAAGACGAGTGCAGAAATTTCCGGTACAACGCGCGTTTCGGTACAACTGGAGAAACGATCGGCTGCCCCCCATGGGGTGGGTGGGTGGGGCGGGCGGCTGACCAAATTGGACTTAAGGTTACTATGGTGCTTCCGCGGGCGTTCCTAGCAAATCCTCCTGGCCTTCCGAATGGCGAAGACGAGTGCAGAAATTCCCGGTACAACGCGCGTTACGGAGGCTCGGACTGTTCCGTATCGCTGTCGGCCCAACTGGAGAAACGATCGGCTGCCCCCCGTAGGGTGGGTGGGTGGGGCGGGCGGCTGCCCCCCGTAGGGTGGGTGGGTGGGGCGGGCGGCTGACCAAACTGGACTTAAGGTTACTATGGTGCTTCCACGGGCGTTCCTAGCAAATCCTCCTGGCCTTCCGAATGGCGAAGACGAGTGCAGAAATTTCCGGTACAACGCGCGTTTCGGTACAACTGG